>JAPFRF010000011.1:147017558-148340891 GCA_029282475.1 Phrynocephalus forsythii
GCAGCGTGCACACTTCCATGGTGCTCCTTGGAGTGAGAACTTCAGAAACAGCCACTAAGGCTGAGAATACTTCTACAGCTCACAACCTGTCTCAAAAGGAGAACTGTCAGTAGTAGAGTATGGGCATGGCTGACCTTTAGGCAAATTAAGGCAGCTACCTCAGGCGGGTGATTCAGGATATCAGTGAGGTACAGACAACTCTTTTACTTTTATTCCATTTTTAGTTTTATGGGTATGCACAACTGGGACATAGTCCCTCAAACACCCAAATAATGTGGCTGGGCATGCGTCCTCATTTGGGCAGGGAAGTGGCGGTGGCATTTGTTTCTTCTGCTCCAGCAGCAACATCTCTTGGGCGAGCCTCTAGCCCAGTGGTGGTGAACCTTCGGCATTCCAAATGTTTTTGACCGCAACTTCTTTGTCATTGGCTGTCTAGGCTTGGAATTCTGGGAGTTGTGGTCCAAAACATCTGGAGTGCCAAAGGTTTGCCACCACTGCTCTAGGCAGATTCATGCCAAACCAAGATTTCCTCTATTTAGTAGTCCAGTACTCTCTGACTGAGACCAACTTCTTAGGCACACATAAATGGAAGATGCAATTGTCTTGCTTTACTAAATAATTCTTATTTTATTTCATCAGAAACAGGAGTTCAAATCTAGCAAGGTGTCAGGGCTGCAGATCTGGAGAACGCTTTTAGGGAAACACACCATTTTGGTTCATTTTCAGAGTTACTTCCACTTCAATACATGACAACTGTTGTGTGTTTTCTAATTATTTACTCTAACACTACTGTATAAACAACAGCCTGTTCATGCATTTGGTGACTGTTCTCACAATCCTCACTGGCACCGCTAAAACTAGAAATAGGTTTAATTTCCTGTAGGAGCTACATAATTCTTCCAGACCTTTTATTTATTTATTTGTTTGCAATGTAGGCGCTGTTATCAGACTGGCAAGAGAAAACCATTGCTTCCCAGTGTGTTGGGTATCAAAACAAGGCAAACATGGCAAGGCTTAATCCTCACTTAATGTTGCCTGCAAAAATGAGTTGAGAAGAGAAGAGAACACTTGTGAAGGTTGCACGGAAGGAGGACACTCACAACTGACAAAACAGCTCCATTTGTCACGCTTAAACAGGGGCAACGGGGTTAATGATGGTGGCCTCTGTATAAGACCTTCATCAGACATTCTGTTTAGAAAATGGGAGATTAGATCTTTGCAAATGAATTGCAAATGAGGAAAGGCACTCAGGTATACAGAAGGGGAAACAAAATACAGTGGTCTTTCTGCTTACGAGTTTAATCCGTTCCAAATGCATGCTCTTAAGTCAAACAACTCTTAAGTTGAGCAGCCCTATCTAAAAAAATAAAAATAAAACATTGAAAAAACAAAAAATTGTAAGTAGAGCAGACCACATCTAAAATTTATAAGGCAGAAGTTAAAATGCCAACAGGTTTTTGCTCTTAAGTCAAATTGTTCTTAAGTCGAACCGCTCGTAAGTAGAGGTACCACTGTATATAGAGCTTGCTTTTCAAGATTTTCATTTTTCATACTCTAAACTGCCTGAGGCGTTATCATCCATCCATCCATCCATCCATAGTTACCTTCTGCACTGGCAAAACATTTCATAACCCAAGACCAAACTGGAAAACTGGCTTTTCTTTTCCACACCTTTAAATTAAAATGCATCATTACCAAAGACAAGCCAAGATATTTTGAAATGGAAACAGCAAGTCCCTCAAGCATATTTCCCCTTCATCGGTAGTAGATACAACCCCAGGAACTGTTGATACCAGCTTGCCAAAGTTAGAGAGAGAGAGAGAGAGAGAGAGAGAGAGAGAGAGAGAGAGAGAGAGAGAGAGAGAGAGAGAGAGAGAGAGAGAGAGAGAGAGAGAGAGAGAGAGAGAGAGAGAAAATCAAGCCTGAACTCTTCTTAGAAATGAAAAGGTCTGAAATGAGGTTTTCCTTCTTTGGGCACACCATGGGAAGGCAAAGTTTGCTGGTAAAGACAGTAATTTGGGAAAAGTTGAAGGCATATAGGAAGTCACAAGTTTAACCTTACAAAAGCTAAGTGGCACTGTTAAGGACAAAACATTTTGAAGGCACCTAATTCATAGCATTGAGGGAGGTGTGGTTGCTCAGAGGACTAGAGTACTGAAAACTGTTGGCTGCAAAGTTGGCTGCATAGTAGGCAGCTCGGGGGTTCGAAGCCTGGGTGCCATGCAGTGGATTGAACTCCTGCTATTAACCCCAGTTCCTGCCAACCTAGCAGTTTGAAAGCATGTAAATGCAAGTAGATAAATAGGTGCCACCATAAAAAGTGGGAAGGCAGACAGTGTTCTGTGCACAGAAATGCATTCAACCATGCCGGCCACATGGCTATGGATGTGCACAACACTGGCTCTTTGGCTTAGAAACAGAGATGAGCACCGCCCCTAGAGTCGGACACAACTAGCACGCAAGTGTGGGGAGAACTTTTACCTTAGCATCACCATAAATGACTTCATATAACAAAAGACCAGCGGTGGTGAACCTTTCACACTCCAGATGTTTTAGACCACAACTCTCACAGTCCTTTGTCATTGGCAATACAGGCTTGGAATTCTGGGAGTTGTGGCTCAAAACATCTGAAGTGCCGAAGGTTTGCCACCACTGCAAAAGAATGATGAAGAGATCCACAAAATGCAAATGACTATACTGTACTATATATTTTATTCATTTAGTCAGTGCTAATACAGAGGCTTCTCACTTGAGGATTCTGGAGTAAAAAAAAAACAGTGATAAATTGATCAACAGGTCTTTTCATTACGTAAAAACTGCTGCCTTGAGCAGCTGCCTTACTCAGTTTAACAGTTAGAAAGGTTTCAAATTCCTTTGTGAACCTCTGAAAGCAGCTTTACTTAGGAGGAGGTATTATCTACATCACTGAAGGAATGCGGCTGAGAAATAGTGGCATCCTTGACTTCTTGATAGAAAGGAGATCTAAACTAGGGTCACCTTGACACTCAGTTCTCTTAGCCAGGCTTATTCTGTTAATAATTATTCCCGTCAAGTCAAATCTGAATCAGAGACTGTTGGGTAAGAACAACTGGTGGTCTAGGCTGGAAGTGGGACTCTGGGAGGTCTGGAAGAAATCCTATAGAAATCTTTCACTACCAGCTGTGCTGGCCCAGGTTTCTGGAAACTGCACAGAACACCTGAGTTGCCCAAGGTTGGGAACCACTGCCCTAGATAACTGCTTTGTCTCTGCATTGATGCTGCACAACCCCAAACCTCAGTCTCATGTAACACACACACACATAGAGGCAGATCACAACCATCTCCCATGGATTGAGGATTTCACTGTCATAATTCAGCACCCGTAGTAGCTGTGTATAGGTGTATTAAAATCCAGATATAGATTCTCTGGGGCTCAGAATCCATGAACAGCAGGTGCTGGAGCTAAAAGCATCAGACTGTCAGAGCTCAGGCTTCTACCAATGTGAGACATACAACACAGAGGTAATATTGTAGGCTTTAAAAGCACAACCAAATAATCCATACATTTCACACCACTTTCCAAGTAAAGGACTAATGTGACATGCCCCAGTTCCCACTGCTCACAAAAGGCCCAGAGGCCTGAGAACTAAAAATGGCATAAAGTTTAGTGGGGATGCTTATAACTGGAAGCCCCAGATCAATGATTCCAAACCTTGGGTACTCAGATGTTTTTGGCCTAAAACTCCCAGAAGTCTTTACCCACTAGCTCTGTTGTCCAAGATTCCAGAGAGACCAAGACTGGGAACCACTGTCCTAGATGACAGAGGTGAGATTTGGGGTGCAGATCAAGTTAGCTATTTACTTGACATCTCACAGACAAAAAAGTGGTTTGAAAGGAAGGAATGACAGGTGTAGAAAGAAATACTGCTACTCAATCTGTCAGATGTGGGGGAAATGACAATATGTTATCATTTCTTCTACACAAATGTCCTTCAGCAGCTTGAAGACAGATCATTGACCAACTTCAGAACCAGTACTCGCCTTGTCAAAAAAGGAAAAAGATGAACTAACGCTAAAAGGCTTTGAACCTAAAGACTTGGATTTTGCTGAGTACATACCAGAGACTGGATTAATGTGGCTGTTGAGATCATTAATTTGCCATCACCTAATATAGATAAGTGAAGGGAAAATTGGTATATTTCTGTAATGGTAATGTGAGTAACAAACAAGGAGGAAGTTCTAAAATGTCTTCATGTTAAATAATTTGTCAAAGTGGTTTGCTCTTTCCTGAAACCCCCTTCACCAAGTGTACTCTCTATATATGAAACTTAATTAAAATATCTTTTATAAATTTCTTCAGCAGAAAATATCTATTAGCAATAAGGATTATTTCAGCTGCTGTTCTACTTAATTCTAAAAAAATTCAAGAAGATTCAGGATCTATCCGTAGGATGTTAGTACAAATATGCATGCCTTAATAAATAATATGATTCAATAAACAACAAAAATTAAGGACTTTCTAGGAGCCAGCTCACAAAACATTTCGAGATCCTGCATAGCCTTCCCAAACTTGGGGCTCTTTTGCAACCAACTCTTTTCAACGCCAGGCAGTGTAATCAGTGGTTAAGCATCCTTGGAGCTTAAGCCCAAAACTTCTAGAGAGCCTTAGGTTGTTGAAGGCCACAACATGCACAGCAATAACTGGTAGAAGGCTGTTGCATTTGTCTGAGAAATTCCAGAAAATCGGCACAGTGGTATCTTTATTACATCTAGAGTTCTCAACAGCTTAACTAACATTCAGTACATTGGTATTTGATAGTGAAAGGCAGCCATTAGTTTCCTGTTAGCGGCATTTTGAGCCCAACAATCCTAGATCAATTCTGTGAATATCCTACAGCTCATTGAATGTGGAACAGAAATCTCATTATGAAGACATCAACCTTTCCAAGGTGTGTGTCTCTGTGTGTGAGGGATTTGCCTAACTTTTGTCAAAGGGAACTTACATTATATTGCAGGATAGCCAACCTTCTTAAAACAAAAAAGTATTTATTTATGTTTAGGTATTCATTACATTCATCTGGAATTGTCAGCATTCACACCGGGATATTGACACTAGTGGAAAAAGAGAAAGTTAGAACCAACAACCACTTATCACTGGAAGCCAAATCTGTGCAAATTTCAAACTTTCACAGATTCACACCACAGCAACTGGTTCTTGAACAGGGTCGTTCAACAGTATAGATAAGCCCCCAAAAAAATAACCATGTTATTTTCCCACTGTTGGCAGCACTCTCCATTCCTGAACCAAACTTGAAAGACATGAAGTGCTCTTATAAGCCTGAGCTACTACCGGGAAGCATGGCTCTTTGCTACAATAAATGATACTAAGCTTTTGGCTGCAAAGTGCATGTTTCAGATATAAAATACGACTGAAAGGGGCAAAATGGCAAGATTTTTTAAAACTCAAATCTAGTGAGAGAGGCTAATTAAGAAGGGGTGCTTGGGAAGATTAACAGAGCCTTGCAGCACTACAAGTTTCCGACAAAAGCTTTCTCAGAGCATACTTACAGATAAAATATCCTATTTGATTGACAGTTACACAGAGGGACAGACAAATGGACACATGTGCATAAAATGTAGCCAACTTTGCTCCATGTCAATAAGGAAATCTAACAAACTACAGTAGATTCTAGTCCTTGTACTGTAGTAGCTTCTGCTATAATAATACAGGTGTCACTGGAGCCCAGCACCAAACACTTTCCATGCAACAGATTTGACTGCGGTCTCTTTAGAAACTGTTCTTTGCGATGTGACACTTGCTAAAATTGTTAGAAGAGAAACACTGAAGTCAGAGGAAGGAGAACCTCCATACACCGTGCTTAAACAGGAAGGGTATCAAACATTCGAAGTGATACTGCTCAATCAATGAAATTAAGCATGGCTGCATTTTATCAGTGCTAATTCGCACTAACAAATTTATTAACAGGACAAAATCTTTTAGTTTGCCATTCTAAAATAATACCTTTTAGCAAAAGCGTGCAAGAGAAAAGAAATACTGTCTTATTCCACGAGGGTCACTTATCTGTTTACAGCTTCAGTCTATATATATGACTGAGAGGCACAGAATGTATTTCAAGCATTTATACAGACACACTGGATTTACCTTGGGGTACCACCTTAATTTGTCCAGCTCTTACTGTGCAAGCAATTTTTCCACTGCACTGGTATCATTAATGTGTTAGATTATATTAGACTGCAAAATCACCACTGTGATCACTGCACATCAGAGTTAGCCAGCTGTCTATATTTAGCATGCTGCTTTACTACTCACTTGCTGTTCCTTTCCCTTTCAGTGAAAAAGAAAAGAAAAGAAAAGGGCCTTATCTTGGAAAGAAAAAATGCGAAATATGGAAAGCTGTGCCCAAAGCCTACATAAATAATATAAGGTTCCTAAGTAAATAAATAAATAAATCCACCCACCATGAAAGAGGGGATGAGTTTCCAAGGTTACAAAGTCAAATTGCATGCAAAAAAACACACATGCATACACGCAGCTGCCTGAAACAAAGGTACAGAAACCACAGCAGAAAATTGGAGGCGCTTCAAAAGCTCATTTATTAAAGAAGATGGGCACTGTATGGGGGGAGGAGAAGGATCAAGTTGAAATATCGAGTTTCTTCTTTAAAAAGGAAAAACAAACAGCTTAAACAAAAAAGAAACGGCAGGTAAAGAGCTGAGATTCACTCACCGAAATCTGACTGCAAATCCTTTTTCAGTCCACAAAGCATGTCTGCTATTATCTATCAAAGCATTCAGCTAAATTGCACAAGGCACTCCTCTTTCTCTTTCTCTCTTCTCTCTCTCTCTCTCTCTCTCTCTCTCTTTTTCTCTCTCTCTCAGCCTTGGCTAACACTGGAATCACATTACAGCAGTCTCCCTCCCTGTGTCAGGCCGTCTCCCACCCGAGAGCAGGATTACACTGCACGGACGATCCACTCCTCCATTTAAAGGGAACCAAGTCCTATTGACTCCACCGGATTGACGCTCAACAAATGCCACGCTTCGCAAAAAAAGAGAAAAGGAAACCCTCCGTTTGGTGACGGCTAAGGCTCAAAAGGCTTCCAACAAGACCGAAGTGAGGGGGGGGGGTTTGGAAATAGGCAGAAGGGGGTAACGGGGAACTGATCTTGTTTTAGAAATCATCCAGCACGTGGTCTGTCCGACGCGGTGGCCAGGAGGCTGTGTAGAATGAATGAAGATTTCGGGAGCCCCGGCATGAAGAAAGAGGAGCTGGTTTGAAGAAAAGCAGCAGGGGGGAAACGGCTGAAGGCACCACCGGTTTAGGGGCCTGCCCGGCAACTGCAACGCAGACTCTTCCCTGCCAGCTCTACTGTAACTTAGCCCACGCACGGAGGGGTGTGCTCATATTTCAGGCTCAGCCTTTTCTTGCTTCTCACCCACCCACCCCGCCTCTCGCCCGGGAAATTCAGAACAATCCCGCAGAAGGCTGCGTGCTTTTAAATATTCTGGCTTACAAGCCATGCAATCGAAAGCACCCCCCCCCCTACCCGCCGCCCTCCTTCTCCTTTGCTCCAACTCGCGGCGCAAGTTCCAGCGCAACAAAGGCTCTTCAGAACGGGGAGCAAGCCCCGAACTTGCAAGGCAGCCACCTTTCCGAGTGCAAGAGAAGGAAGGGGGAGGCTGCAAGCGCTGCGGCGGAACTTGTAGGCTCAAGGCTCTTGTTGGCTCACCCCCACCGCCCGCCCCCTTTTGTCAAAGGACTGCACGGCCTCCGGCACCTTTCAAGGCCAGGTCAAGCGGCGGTCTCTAAATGCAGAGCTAAGCATCAAGCAGCAGCAGTCCGGCAGCCTGCGAAACAATAGCTGCTGGAATTTGGAGGGCAAAGTCGCTAGCGCCACGTGCCCTCCCTAGAGCCTTAGCAGGCCCCCTAGGGAAACCGGAAGCTTAGATTTCACGTCCCCCTTTCAGGTTTCAAACACAGCAGCACCACCATACTGAATACTGCATATATTTAATCACGTACATTAAATACCTGTTTAGATAGCTCAGAGCCTCTCCACAGTGTCTCTCAGGAGAAAAGCCAGCCCATGAAGCCTTGGTTGAGCTGAACACTCCCAAGACACCCCTGGCAGGGGCCACCTCTGAATATGGTATACTAGGAAACCCTGGGGAAAAGGTCACCATAACTGAATTCAACATAAATGATGGAACATATTGATTTAATTTTCATTTTCACTTGGATTGTGTTGTTACTATTATTAATTTTTCTGTTATTGCCACTGTTGTGAACTGCCTGGATGGGTGGGTGGACAGATGGATATCATTATTGATTAAATATAAAGAAGGAAAATGACCAGAGATAAGTTGTGTTGAACTGAGATAAAAAGGTACCTCAGAAGTATTAACTAGTACATGAGCTTTGTGGCACAGGTGCTTGTTTGAACTGTATCACCCTAAAGCTATTGGCCACTATCAGCTCATGTAAGGATAGTTCCAACTTACTCCTCCAGTCTCACTTAAAAGTTGTGCACCCTTTGGGTTTAAGTTCTCAAATGTCATAGACACAAAGAAAGTGCAACACACATACACACCCATTCTGCCAGTCTTCCTCCACACAAAGACAGATTTTGTTAACAATCCACCCATGGGTAAGATGAGCTATTTGCCAAAGAAGAGGGCAGAGGTGGCTGCTGGCCTCACCCATCATCACCAGCATTATTAACACTTTAACCTTTATACCTTGTATAAAGTGGGAGTTCCTGGTTATTGATCTCATTCCAGCCACTTGCTGGGAGTATGGCAAAACATGTAGGAGAGATGACAGTGGTAAAAGATGGCACAGAGGCAACCACAAAACCTGTCTTTATGACTCCATCCTCCCAAGCTTCATTGCCTCATCTGACCAACATGGACATGTTTTACAATGAAACCCAGGCACCATCTCCAAAATATTTTCCCTTCAAAGCAAAAGAGTATAAACATCTCTTGATTTTAGCTAGATTCTGTTATGTGACAATGGAAATTACAGCCTCCATTAGGTCAGTTATGGAAGTGAAAAGAAGGGAGGATCAAGGGGCAAAAACCCAGGAACTAGGGTGAAACTACTCATCTCAATTCTGCATTTCAACTAGATGAGGAATGTCCAGAACAATGTTCTTGCCCTTTCCTATCCTGGGATTGATCCTCAAAACAATTCCTTTCACAGAATTGCAAGGTTCAATTTTTAAAAACAGAAATCTCTCCTTGTCTTCCTACCACCAATTTGCCTGGACATGTATTAAAGAATTAGACACAGTGTGCTAAAAATACGTTTTGAGAGGGCAAGTGAAAAAAAAGACCATGAAATGGTTTAGTTTGATGATTTATTTAGCGTCAACTTTTTAAAAGTTAGGAAAAAGCATCCTACAGCGACAGGGTGCATGGATCTAGCAGAACAAAACCATTAGTATTTAAAGGGAATGACTTTGAGAGTGAAAGGGAAACATCAGGATTATAGCCAGGAACAGAGCAGCAGCAGATTTTTGTCATGACCTGGCATGGAAAATGCTTTCTGACAAAAGAAGTCATTGTTGTCCAAGAGCACATGTGACTTCATATCACTAAAAGAAAAATAGCTGCACTGCAGTCATGCACCCAAATAGACATATCTACTCCAGAGTCATACTTAGGACCTTTACATTGGTTCACCTGATGCAAACACGTGTTGATCTATCCACTCATGAAGACCCTCCAGATAAGTCAGGCTCTTACTTGTTGGCCTACAACATTTTCTCTCTCCCACGATGACCCCATGTAGTGAACTATTTGCAACATCTGCCCTGTGAACCAATTTGAAGAGACCTTCTGATGATGGGCAAAAAATACATGTCAGCTTTAATGCATAAGGGGGGGAAAGGAATTTGATAATATAGACAGAGAAAATTAATTATGGTACTACTATGTTTGCACAGTAACCTACCTTGTGACGAAGGTAGGTTACATCATTTGCTTCTGGTTCAAGTGTCATGAATAAAAAGCTAATGTTAGCAAAAAAAAAAAAAAACCCAAATCCCAGCAGAAATGTATAGTGTGATTTTATTCTATAGTTTGTTACATGTGTATGTATATGTGTGGGGATGCCAGTTGTCTGTTGATAGCTGTAATTAACATCAGTGCTCAGTTTGCAATTAAAAGACCATATTGCACAGCTTTTTGCAAGAAGAACCATTGTGTGAGTGCTGAAAATTTTTCAGAGAATAAATAGATTTGGAAACTGTTGATTCAGAGAGTAAATCACTGTTACAAATGACAATAAAATTGATTGACATTGTTAATGGGCTAACAAATCAGGAATTTGAATGCACAGCCTTCATCGCCACAACTGACAAGGAGTCCAAAGAGATATCATACTTCAAGGTACAACTCTAAGAATTTCATCTTCTTTGACCCACTACTATTACTCTTAATTTAGCTTCAACTGACTAGACTTGCCCAGTCTGTTACTTAACTTTACCTTATCACCTGTAACAAGATGGTTGTTAGAAAAGTAAGCTGAGAAACATATTTTATACTACCCATATTCATGGTTAGGCAACATTACATTACAATGCAGTCCTAAGTAGCCAGTATACTACAGGTTCTTCAGCCTCAGAGGCCTATCCACATCAAGGGCTTCTGTATCACTGATGGAAGATGCCCAATCTCAGGTCCTTGTTCTATTATTCTATAAACCATGTTAGATGAGTAGGAGAAATGATGGTTGTAGGTGTCACCCTAATAAAGCTTGAGGTTTTGTGGTCACAAGAACAAGTTTGGGAAAATGTACTGAGATAACCAACCAGGACAGTGGCTCAAATCTATGGATTTATAATACAGTGGACCCTTGTATAACAAACAGTTTGTATAACATTAAATTTGTACAACATAAAAAATTACGGAGATAGGGGAAATTTGCTTAACATAATCTCCTATGGGGCGAATCCGTACAACATAAAAATGGGATTACTCTGTTTTCAATGTATTCCTATGGGAAATTTGTACTGTAAAGGAAAATTTGCTTAACATAATTTCATTTGAAAAATATTAATTCCTTTATACAAGGTACCACTGTAAATGTAGAAAGAACACATTTCCTTCAAAATCAGACTCTCTGTACTGAAAGATATACAAAGCATCTTCATGTATCCTGCCACAAGACAGGATTCCTCTAGACAGCCTCAAAAGCCAATTCATCATCAATAATTGGCACTGCAAGATAAATGGACCTTTCCAACAAGCAATTATAGCCCTTATTTCAAAAGACAGAGGTTGCTAGAACACAAAAAGAGAAAAGGATGCTCATGTGGAGTTTATCCCCTCCCCCCAGAGCTTCCCTCATTAACATTCAGTTTACCCCAGAACTGGAATCCATTGAGAATTATCATGCACATTTGGCTACACAACAATTCAGCAACAACCACATCCATGTTTGGCTTGGAGTAATAGTAACATTACCAATGTCTATAGCTGGACAGCTGTTTTTAAAAAATCAGACAGTCAGGAACACTGTATAGGAGAAGACTGTGATTAATGGGATGGGAAGAATGCCAGAGTGACCCTTCATCTGACACCACCCTCTTTGAAGCTCCAGGATTATGCATTTCACATGCACAGCAGCAATTTCTAATCAGTCTAGAATGCATGCCAAGATAACAGGCCAATATTCATTATCAAGATGTACAGTAGAGCAAGTGGGAGATTAGACTTTTTAAAAAAAAGTTATCACAAGACCTGAAACAGTTAAGAATCTTTACCAAGGACATAAGAGAGACTGTCATCATACTTGTAGCAGAGGATTTTTCCTCTTGCAAAACTGCTTCAAAAAGTGTTGTGAAACTAAGGACAGGAACAAGGAAATAAGAATATCTTGAAACACAGAGACACATATCAATACTGTAGGCTGTTTCCCCCAAAGTGTTGTGGAATTCATTCAACAGAGACACCTGGAACACAACACATCAATCGCAATGGCCGTGAAATGTGGGGTTCTTTTTTGGCTCCCCAGTTTGGTTTCGAGGCCAATGTGGAAATTCGGAATGGATCCTGACACAGTCCCAGAATGATCCCTCTGATTCAGTTTGGGCACTAGATCAGTGGTTCCCAAACGGTGTGCTGCACTCCTCAGAGGTATTACTCAGGTTGGACATCCCCTCCTCCCTTCCCACCTCCTTCAGAATATCAGATCAGGGGAACCAATGTGGCCAGTAAGTTGAAGGAACCAAAAATATTTGGAAACCACTTAGACACAGGATAATTCTGGAAGCCACTTGTTGGGTTGCACTGGAAAATCAAAATGGTTACAGCAGTGCTCATTTTGCACCAATGTACATGGCATCCGGAGGTGTATGTGTGTGCTGTGTCATTACAGTTGTGACCTACTCTTCGTGATCCCATATCCATGGATTTTTCTTGGCAAGGAATACTGGAGTGGTTTGCCAGTTCCTATTCTAGGTGCCTACAGCACCTGGTATTCCCTGGTGGTAAAAATAAGTAGGTATTTTGAGGAAGAAAGGCGGAATATAAATGAATGAATTAATTAATTAATGAATATTTGTCCCCTTACAAAGACACACGTGCCTTTGTCTCTTGTGGGAAAAACCAAAACCTTTATAGAAAGGATATTGCAGTGACCTAACAACTGGTCCAATATAAATGCAAGAGCAGCTATGCTTATAAAGTTGCAGCTGAACTTGATTAACAAGAAAATGGGGCTCTTAATCTTTCATTCCAAATTCAAGAACTGTTCTGGCAGTACAATCTTCTCATGGACACAGTGCCAAGCAAATGGAAATGTAAGTTAGTAGGTCATCAGTCTTAATAGGTGTCACATAGTTTCTTTTCAATGAGTAACAGTGTAACAATGCATTAACGAGAAATGAAACACCATGTTAACACTAATTTGCATAACATTAAACCATGATGCTTTGCTTCCCTGTTCTCCTTTGAAACTGTCCTGACCTGCATACGAATGACGATAAAATTTAATTGCTGAGATATTCAGAAGAAGCTCTGCATTTCTGCTTAATAGGACTTCATTTTTATGCCAGCATATCATACACCTTTTCTCCAAGGTGCTATCTACGAAGTGCTTCAAATGCAAACACCTCTTCTCAGGGCTTATTAACAAGCACTGCAACTGGATATATTTTTAAACCTGATTGCTGTATTTGTGGAAAGGCGAATCAGAAAATTAGCATGTATGTTTCGATAAGAGACAGAAGAAGTCACACATAAGCAGCACAGAAAGCTTCCATGACATATCAGCTTACAGTACAAAGTCAACTAGTTTTCCTGGAAGAACTGCAGTCTGGTACTATATACAACATGGGTTTCAACTGGGTGGATAAATCAGAGAGCAACTTTCAGATTTGCTGGGTGGGACGGGGTGACTGCAAATTAGGAGGCTCTTCCCCAGCAATAGTACAGTCACCTTACAATTCCTCTATTCTGGAGCAAGAAGACACAAAAGAAAACTATCCTGTAGTTTAAGGGGGGGGGAGGAAAGTGGTTCACCTGATAATTGTTGTATTACTGTATGTTTTGCTCTATAAGATGCACTTTTCCCACCCTCAAATGTAAGGGAAAATGTCTGTGTGTTTTGTACAGCAAATACAGTAGTCCCTGCTACATATATATATATCACAGATTTTCCTTTAGAGAGAAGTTCCTGCATGGAGCCTCTCCTGTCCCCTGTTGCAGCTGGGATTCAGTAGTTCCAATCACCTCATTTGCAAAGAGGATTCCTCCAGGAGCTGCTCCCCACCCCTCTCCTTCTGCAGTGAAGATCCCCCAGTCAAAAATCACCTAATTTACAAAGAGGTCTTCCCCACAGAGCCTCTGCCCTCCCCTTATGAAGCCTGGATTCTCCAGTCCCAATCACCATTTGCAAGCCTCCCCTTTTGCAGCTTGGTTCCACAGTCCCAATCACCTTGTTTGCAACTTTCCTTTTTTGCAGTTTGGATTTCCCAGTCCCAATCACCTTGTTTGCAAGCCTCCCCCTATTGCAACTTGGATTCCCCAGTCCCAATCACATCGTTTCCAAACCTTCCCTTTTGCAGCTTGGATTCCACAGTTCCAATCACCTCGTTTGCAGGCCTACCCATTTGCAGCTTGGGTTCCAAACTCCCAATCACCTCGTTTGCAAGCCTCCACTTTTGCAGCTTGGGTTCCCCAGTCCCAATCACTTCATTTGCAAGCCTCCCCTATTGCAGCTTGGATTCCATGGTTGTAATCACCTGGTTTGTAAGCCTCCCCTTTTGCAGCCAGGATTCCCCAGTCATTAAATCTTAGGCTAAATATTCTTCTGTTTTTTTCTTCCTCTAAAATCTAGGTGCATCTTATGGTCAGGTGCATCTTATAGAGTGAAAAATGCAGCATTTCTTTCTAAAATACCATTTCATTTTTGTGTCACCAAAATAAATAAATAAATAAATAAATAAATAAATAAATAAATAAATAAATAAATAAATAAATAAAAACATAATGAACCTATGCACTTCCAGAACACCCATTCAGGAAAAGATCTCCCAAATATGCTCTGGACTGCCATTCTTGGATAAGGAGCAGCTAGGCAAGGTATCTCCCACCACCATTTAAGCCTTTACTGCTACATAAAGTCCAGCCCCTTCGGACCATGCTGCTCTGTGCCTTCCAAGAAGAAGCCTGGCATCCATCTTGCCAAGTGAACTTTTAAGAACTCTCTCCTGGCAAATTACATTCCTTGCCATGGTTGCACTTTTGTACCTGCTTTGAAAAAGAGAGCTTGCTCTCTAAAGCTCAGCAACCTTTTTAAATTTTTCTTCTAGCATCCTATGAAGATATTCACCCATAGTCTAGTTTTGTTTTTGTTTTAATGGCTGCACTGCTCAAACCCTGTTTTTTTACTGCTACATAGTACACCATAATGTAGCCCTTTTCAAACTCTCTTGGGGTGTTTGTATCTTTAAAAATGGATTCAAACCTAACAGGAAATAGTTATCCTGACCACTCCCACCACCATAGACCCCAACAAAATAACAATACCTGTAATCTTTTTCTCTAGAAAATGTTTTAGGAAGTTCAAAAACCAAAACACCCAAAACAAACCCCAATGGTTTTCAAAGAAAATACAGCAAGTTTGACCATTTCAAAGGACATTACTTTTAAATTGCTCTTTGGTCAAGACAAGTGAAATGCCCTGTACACATTTCCAGAATTAGTCAGGTAAGCATATTAGAAAATTCAGCTTAGTAGCGCAAATGAGTACACTCAGTCATTTGCAATGCTATCTAGCTTGAGTAAACCTATGGTAGATCCTATGAGGCAAGAGTGAACAACGTATACCTCTTCAGTTGTTGCTTTCCCCAAAGTAATTTCATAAGTCAGTGGCAGTAGGAGCAAAGATAGGAGGCTCTCGGTACATGCAAACAACAAAGTGCTCATGCATAGCTAAAGCTGCTAAACTTAATTGCTTGAACCAAGCCTGTCAGGCACCTCATCAACACTTCCTAACTTCAACTGAAACAGCAAGAAACAAAGCCAAGCCAGAACATCCTGCCCATTGGAAGCTCATCTTGGCTGCAATCCACATCCAGCAGGTTCTGACATTTTACTCCAGTAACAGGAGAATTTGGAGACAGTGTCTAACTGATTAAGGGCGCTTTTACCCGACCCCTAAAATCCGAGGCAAAGGGCTCCCAGATCCGGAGCTTAAAAATGTTTTCCCACCAGCTCTGGACTTAAAAAAAAAATTAAGTACAACCACGCCCACCTAAGCACGTCCCAGTGCACTTTTCAAGTACCTGGCCTCTAGGAGGTAAAAAAATTTCTGATGCGGATGTAAAGCAGTGAATGTCAGGCTCTCCTCGCCTTGTGTTTGGTTTTTTGTCCCCACCTCCCGTTTAAGAGACAGGAATCATGACGACGACGATGGGGCTCAGGGTGGCTTCCACTGGCAGACGGAGGTGAGCCTGCATTCTTTCCCCCCCTTTTTTTCTCCCTCCCCTCATGCAGACAGGAGCAAGGGAGTGCGGAGGGGTGGGAACGCAGGAAGAGCAACAAACCCCCAAGATCTCTGGTCCGAATTTAAGTGGCCATCGGATCTTAGGGGTCGTGTAAACGCGCCCTTAGTGACCGAATATTGCAGTCCAAATTACCATGCCTATTGGAGGACTGTTTCCTATAATTACTCTTCACTATCCAATGATCTATCACTGTAGCTTGGCATTTGTCTACAGATAAAGTCAAATTTTCCCCCACAAATATTAAAGGTTTACCATCCAGGTTTTTACCTCAGATAGCTAACTCCCTGTGGTACTAGTGAGAGCCAATGTACCTGGAAAACTTTACTAGTGTCACCATAAAGTGAAACTGACTTGATGGCACATAACATCAATATGGTGCTATACTGTTCATCTAGAATTAAGAAAACAGTATCCCTGTGAACTTACACAGATCTTGGCGTTGATGGGCAAAACCTATTACTTATTAATACACAATTGATTCATTTCATTTCATTTCTCCCAGTAATCTGTGAAAGGTAGTTCACAAATAATTTAAAAGGTATGCTGTTAAAATACAGTATAGTTAAGTAGTACCATTAAAACCATTAAAAACAATAAAACACACAATAGACTACCACTTATAAACATTTTAAAAAATCAAACCAAGGCCTTTATATTCCTATTTCCTTTGAAATCATGGGCAGTGATCACACATGGAAAGTCCAGAAGGTCTGAATGGAACCAAGCTGACCCAGAAGCCTGTTTGGCAGATAAAAAGGAAGAATACAAGGCCAGTTATAAGAAATGATTGGTAGCTAGGAAGGAGAATTCCTTTTGCTTGGCCCCTGAAATGATTCCAATGTGATTGGAGTTTATGCATATTTGTGATATAAAGTGGTTATGTTGGTGTGTATACAAAGGTATGCATGTTGAGGTTGCACATACAGTAGGACCCCCGTATCCACTGATTCATTATTCACTGATGCAGCTATCCACGGTTGGCAGAGGGAAAAATTAAATAATTTAGCAGCCACAAAGCAAGCTATTGTCACAAACAGCAGCTGTAAAGCAAGCTATTGTCACAAATAGCACCTGTAAAACAAGCTACTGTCACAAACAGCAGCCATAAAGCAAGCTAATGTCTCAAAACAGCAGTCATAATGCAAGCTACTGTCAGGAAACAGCAGTTTAGGGATTGGTGGGCAGGTGTTCTCTCTTATCCACAGTTTTCATTATCCACGGGAAGGCCTGGAACCAATCCCCAGCGGATACCGGGGTCCTGCTGTATAGGAAGAGTTCACAAATGATTGATGTAGAGATGCTGAACTGCCAATGGATGGTACTGAATGATAATTGGTTAGTCCAAATTAGAGGTTGATTGGTTTATGAGAAGTGACATTTGATTTTGGACAGTTGGTTAGAGAGTCTTTACGACTCCTTCCAGAGTTGAAGTTTTGTGGAGCAGAATGTGGTTTGCTTAGCATAGTTTTTGTGTGTGTGTGGCAAAGAAAGGCAAGTAATGGATATTTTTCTCCTGGCATTGCATCTAAAATTTTATTTTTAGCTTTTCTACACATATTTGTTTTTTCAAAACAAATCATTTATTTATTTATTTATTTATTTGATTTGATTTGTATACTGCCCATTAGTCGAGAAGCCACTCTGGGCAGTTCTTCACATTAAACTGTCCTCATAATAAATCATTATGCTTAGTATTAATAAGACTCATTGCAACCAATCAAGATATTATACTCATACAGGCTGCCTAGATGCCCTGGAATGCCCTTCATCATATGGCTCTTTCCACTTAACAAAGACACAGTCAATATAACCAAGGTCAGAAGGGCTCTAAGATGTGTTTTTAAAAAGCCTGGTCAAGGTGGCACTGGCTAGAAAGCACAATTAAAAGAGGCAACGCAAAATATTTGGAAAGGTTTGGGCTTGATTTTCCCTTGCGACACAGCAGAGACAGTGGCACAAGTGAATAGGTGTCTGGTTGTGTGATGGTTATAGTGTGAGAGACAAAGAAAGAGTGAGAATTTCACTGGATGTAGCGGAGTACAGATTAGGGGCACCTTCCTCTATGGTCATATTCTCCATCAGGGAGAAAGAGGACTGGGGTGAACAGTTTAGAATGGACAAACAATACGAAAGAAACTGGTTTCCTCATCATCCTTATAGACAATCAGATGGCTTAATGCAGTAAGGAACCTGCAGCTCTCCAGATGCTGTTGAACTACACCTCCCAACCACCCCTCCTCATCAGCTATGTTGGAGTCCAAGATACAAAAAATTTTTAAACATTTGTCTTGTCCAAGCCTTTCCCCACCTTTCTAAGTTGCAACAGGTCAAGGCATCATTGAGTATATCTGTTAGGCACGCTGAAGATTAGAGTGTCGCAATATCAGACTCACAGGTTTTTACTGGAAAGCTTGAACACTGTCCAAGACATAAAATTTCATTACTAGTGAAAGAATTCTGTCAGTTCCATTAAGGAGGGGAAAAAAGCCCACACGATTCTACCCCTGCTGTACCTGTAGTAGTGAAACATGAAATGTTTTCCATTTCTTCACATGAAAGCATTTTTCACCTATTAAAAATGCGTTTGGAATAAAGCGAGGGGAAGGGCTGCTTTCACAAACTGACAAGCTCAGCTAAAATGAGTACAAGAGATTGACTTTCAGGTCTAGTTCTGAGCTTCAAACTCAAATAACATATCCTCTGAATTTTGTGAGGTATTATTGTGTCACTAACTCCATCAAAACACCCATCGTTTTTGGAGGATCTCTGTATTTTCCTATTTGTACGTTTGTTCACCACCCAGAGTTCCCTTTGAAAAAGTCAGTGCGGTTAAGAAGTGCAATAATAAATAAATAAGGATGGACGCATTCAGCTGCCCTAAAACAGTGGGGAACATGTGTCGTCTTCCTAGCTCCAAGTATTCCTGGATGAGACAGGTTGTGTACATCCATTTCAAACTGGATTCAGTCCTCATTATGGGACCAAGACTACTTTGGCAACTTTGGTGGATGACCTACACTAGGAAAAAGACTGGGGAAGTGTGTCCCTGTTGCTTCTGGTGGACCTCTCAGGGGCTTTCAGTATCATTGACCAAGACCTTTGCCCCAATGAAATCTAGGGAGCAGCGCATTTTAAATGCAGAACAGGAATACTGTTTCCAGGGATACAGATATGCAGAGTGTCTGGCTCACATCAATAAGTATGCTAAATACTTGTTATTTCTGATATGCATTGTTCTCAAAGTTTAAAAGGGGCACATGGTATCAGCAGGCATTCAAAAATTACAACACGTGAGATCTAAGAAGCAAAAAGGTGAAAAGAGATCTGCATTTAATTTACAGGATGAAAATTGCAAATACAGTGGACCCTCATATAACTAACAGTTTGTATAACATAAAATCTGTGCAACATAAAATATTCCGGAGATAGGGGAAATTTGCTTAACAGAATCGCCTATGGGGTGAATCCATACAACATAAAAATGGGCACAATTAGGGATTACTCCATTTTCAATGCATTCCTATGGGAAATTTGTATAAAGGAAATTTTGCTTAACAGAATTTCATTTGGAACAAATTAATTCCTTTATACAAGGTACCATGTATTCAAATAAACCTGAAGGGCTTTGCAGAGAGTGCAGAGTTCAACCTCAAGGATACAGTGGCTGGCTCTGGCTCTTTTTTTTTATGAACACCAGGGGATGGAAACACACAGCAAGCTTTTTTTTTCTGGCCAGACAGTCTCCAGCTTAGAAGCAGTGCCTGGAGTCACTAACCTAGGCCTTCCAGTGAAGTTACCATAGCAACACAAGGCAGACACCATCCAAGTGTTGGCACAGCATAGCTGATTTATGTCAGCACATCTGAGGGACCAAGACAAAGATACTTTCCATCAAAGTGGAGGTATCTTTTCCTCTGCTCCCACCACTTTACCTTCTATCTTTTCCTCACCACAAAGATCTTTAAAGTTTCATGAGCAGCTTGAGTAATGCTGATGTAAAGCGCTTGCAAGTGGTTGATGCAGAATTGCCTTGGATCTGCATTTCATGCTATCAGTACTACTGCTGCCCAACCTTTTTACTACCTCATATTTTGGGACCAGGTTACAGTCCCCCTGACCAATAGCCAAATGCCAAAAGAGGCTACTGTCATAAAATTATCATTATATTCCACTGACTAAATAAGCAGTTCAACTGTGACTCTTTTCCCTCTGTTATTACTATTAGTTTCTAAAACTGAGTGCTTTGCAATAATAACATTTCCCATTGTCCTACAGCTAAATGTTCTTCATTGTCCTACAGCTAAATGTGGAGAAGCTGGCCAGCATTTTTAGAATACATGTACTTTTTCAGAGGATATGAAGCTTTTGCACACCACATTAGACATACATAGGTAAAGGCAAAGGTTCCTCAAGCACATGTGTGCTAGTCATGTCCGACTTTAGGGGCAGTGCTCATCTCCGTTTTCAAGCCAGAAACCAGTGTTGTGCAAGTCTGTGGCCATGTGACTGGCATGGCTGAATGCATTTCTGCACATGGAACACTGTTTACCTTCCCGCTTTTTACAGCACTACCACCTGTTTATCTACTTGCATTTACATACTTTCAAACTGCTAGATTGGCAGGACCTGGGGTTAACAGCAGGAGCTCTCACCACTGTGTGGCACCCGGGATTCGAACCACCAAGCTGCCGATTTTGCAGCCAACAGTTTCAGCGCTCTAACCTAAAGAGCCACCACGCCCCTGTCAGAGATACATAACAGACTTCTTAATGGCATTAAAATACTTGTTATGAGATTGAAGAATTTCTTAAAAGTTCTTTTTCCTCTTATGCTCTGTTGCTGCAAGAATAGCCTTAATACTGCATACCTTTGAACAGCCTCAAAATCTTCTGTATTAATAACAATAAAATGTAACAAGGAAACAGTTCAACATCAAACCACTATCAAAGGTCAACAGGGGGTTGGACTTGATGGCCTTGTAAACCCCTTCCAACTTCACTATTTTGTGATTCTGTGACTCACACAGTGAACTGCCCATACCTTTAGTTATAGATGATGATCTTACAAACCACACTAATAGCAATCATGCTCTGTTACAGCTGTTGTGAGTTTTTCAGGCTGTTTGGCCATGTGCTCGAACAGGCCAAACAGCCCAGAAAACCTCACAACAGCTATCAGATCCTGGCCGCGAAAGCCTTTGAGAATACAATGTTCTGTTAAATCAAATGAAATCCTTGCCAGGGGTTCTTATGCGTAAAGTACTCACAAGTGATTTGCGAGTACTGTATCACATTCTGGTGACTCACAAGGTCGAGAAAGTTTACCCAAGGCCACCCAGGCTAACTCTCCTCTCTGGGAGACACAGTGAGAAACTGAATTCCTGCCACTTGTCCTTCAACTCGCTGAGTTATCCAGCTACAAACCAAATTGCACGTTATATGAATTGGGACCATAGTGAAGTAGGGAGGAGTGATAGCCATTCTCCTCAGCATGTGTTCTCCCCAGTTTCTTTGTTTCCTATCAGATTTTCTACCTGCCTTGAAAGGTACCAAAACTCCTCTTCACGCTACCCAATGTCAGCTCCAAATTTTACACAATTACACTACAATATTGCTTCTAATGGACAGATGATTCTATACTGGACAATTCAGAAGTGTCAACGTTAGTCATGAGTTTTTCTCATGACTGCTCATACAATCTAAATTTAGCAAGGTTATCTGTAGATGTTTGGAAATATGGGGAAACACCCGTAAGAACTAGGACTGTTGTAAGAAAAAAGGGGGAATAATAGATTATTACCTTTCCCTTGGAACAAAAGCAGATATGATTATTGCATCCTTGTCAAAGCCTGACAACTAACTCAGGCCGAAAGATAGCACATCTCATTTTAAACTGCATATTTAGTATTCATTATATATCTTGCTTTTCTATTATTAAATGCTCTGGGCAACTAAGGGTAAGCAAAATATAGCAGTAAAATTTTTAAAATAATCTAAAAAAGCCAGAAATGCAGGCACATATTTAACAATAGCATGGCATAAGAAGTACAGGCAAGAAGAATCAACATAAATACCAACATATCCAGAGGCCAAAGCAAACATGTTCAAGGCAAATATTTTCATATAGTGATGAAATGCCATTAATGACATGAGTGAGAAGGTCATGGGGATTCTCCTTTGGAAAGGAATTTAACCACATGGCTAGACAAACGGTCTCTCTCTATTCCTCTCTCCTTTGGCCAAGGTGGCAGATGCTCATTACCACTGGGGTCCAAGATTACTTTCAGAACCAAATGTTCTCTGGACTAGTTCTATAGCAGCACACCAGTGACAGGGCAACACAACACGTATAGTACTGCCAATTCCACCATGCAAGAGAGGTTTCTCCATCAGAGGTCAGCGCCAACTCAGGTCTACTGGGGAGCAAGCCCTTTAATTTGCTTCAAGGTATTCCCAAATGCAGAGGAGGGCAACCAGAATGATTAAGGGTCTGGAACACCTTCCTTACCATCTGAGAGTGCAACAGATGGGTCTCATCACTCTTGAACAATAGCGCCTAAGAGGTGACCTGATTGAAGTTTATAAAATCATACACAGTGTGGACAAAGTAGATAAGGAAAAACTGTTTTCCCTATTGAACAACACTAGAACTTGGGGGCACTCCATGAAACTTTGGGATGTTAGATCTCAAACAAATAAGAGAAAGTACTTTTCATCCAGAGGATCACTGGTCTGTGGAACTCCCTGCCAGAAGAAGTGGTGACAGCTGTCAGCCTTGACAGATTTAAGAAAGGACTGGACAAGTTCATGGAGAACAAGAGTATCAATGGCTATCATTATGGATGCCTAAGGACAACGTCTCGGTTGGAGAGATAGGCAGGATATTTATCAATGCCATTTGCAGGGAATCATGAGCATGTGAAGACATCTGCTTGGGAATACCCTGAAGCAAATGGTGAGCCGCTGTGTGAGACAGACTGCTGGACTGGATGGGCTGTGGCCTATTCCAGCAAGGCTGCTCTTATGTTCTTATATGGGAGCACTGGGAAGATAGACCCAACCCTTTTGAGTCGTGCTTGGAAACAGACTGAAAGCCAGTGCAGCTGTTTCAATATGGGGATCATTGTGCTGCTGCAGATCAGCCCCGGTCACCCACAAAAGGAATTTTTGTCTGTCCATTTTTAATTTTTTTTTTTTTTTAGATTCCAGGGATTAACATATGTTTTGGCGCAACCTATTAAGTCAGAATGATTCACACCCATAGCCTTAATACAGTCTTTCCTAGGGGGAAAACAGGTATCAAGTACTGTAAGTATAAAAACCCCAGCCGTTTCTTAACCTGCTCATCTTGCAGCCTACTTCCTTCCTCAAGGGCAGAAGCTTAAACTGACTTGAACAGAGCAGGATCCTACTTTGTTCTTCCTTCAGCATCAAAGAGAGACACTGAAAGCTGCGGAGAGAGGAGAGAGAAATTTGACAGCTCATGGGGCTTTCCCCTCCTTGCCCCCCCCCCACATTATGCATTTCAGCTTCACAAAGGATTCCCTCTGCAGGAAAGCTGGGCGCTAAAGCAGGTTATATTTTAGAGCAAAAATCGAGAGGAGGTTAGCAGAGAGTGAGCGTGGGGGGAAATTGAGCAGACAGCTGATTAACAGACTTGCATTTATGACAGTTTAATAATAGAGCTGTCACAACAGGAGAGATTTGCTAATTGCAGAGTCTTTTCCTTTCAGGTTCCCAATCCATTACCATTTCAATCCCTAGGCAACTCTTTCCAAACAACTTACTTTCGGGGTGGGGGCGGGGAAGAGGAGAAACCACCTCTGGTTTTTATTCAGCTCTATATAATTTTCAGTACAGAATGCATGTTAAGTATGAACGTTCCATAAAAGAAATTTTTTTAGTGACTACTCAAAAAAGGAAGGGGTCCCCCAATCAGGAATCAGATATTGCTGATATGACACATGCCCTGACTCCTTTCCACTTAAGCTGAATTCCAAAGAGTACTGGTCCCTGCAAAGTATAAATGAAGCTTTTGAATTGGGACTAAGCTTTATAGCAGAATCATCTTCTAAGTACTACCTCATGAGTTTGTTGTGGAAAAAAATGGATAGGTGATTTTTCTGACCTTGGTTTCCCTTGAAATATCCCCTGATTATTTTTTTAATTACTACCATATTTGAAAGTCTGTATTTGTCACCCTGTCATCCTAGAGATCCTTCTTTAAAAAAAAAGAACCTCCTCCCAACAAATACAATCTAAGACACTCATTATAAAGAACCTGTATTTTGCTCACAGAGAATCTGTTCAGTCTGAATAAACCTGGCACTAAGTGGAAAGCAGAACAATTCTGGGAATGGAGAAGCTGTCTGTGAGGCTGGATACAGTATCTAGTACAGTTTTCATGTCTGATGCTCAGCCTTGTCCTGGAATCTGAAAATAGTCACACAGAGAAGTGCACCCCCCCCCCGGCTAACCAGATACTTCTGATGTACAACTCCCATCAACACTAGCCAGTGTACAAAACAGTGAAGGATTATTAAAGGTATAGTACAACATTATACAGTATAATGGACCAGACTAGTATAACCATCTGGGAACTGAAATTAGAGCTGTATACCAATGAAATATGTACGCAAGTAGTAAAATCCAAGGATTTGCACTTCTGCTACTTTTCTGCTGTCAGGTCTCTGTTGCTGAAACAAAATGCTTAAGCTAACAACACGTTTGAGTTATCTCCTCTGCGCTTGGCAGAGATCCTGTGTTTCATGGTTACATTACATACATTAGATTTCGGCACCCCTCCTGTAGTTTGCAGATTAGCTTGCTTTGTTTTATAATTAGCTATCAGGCATAAACAGGAGCTTTGTGAGCCAAGTGTGTATGTGTTGTGTCGTTACAGTCATGACCGACTCTTCGTGACCCCATGTCCATGGAGTTTTCTTGGCAGGAATACTGGAGTGGCTTGCCAGTATGGTTGCTTAATTACAAATACTTTTCTAAAACTCATATCTGGAACACTACTAGATTTCATATTCTTATATTGGGGTTATTTGTAATGTATAAATTGCCCCAACGAAAGTTCAGACATTTCAGCACCTACATTATGACATAAGAACATAAGAACAATCTTGCTGGAAAAGGCCACAACCCATCCAGTCCAGCATTCTGTTTCACACAGTGGCTCATCATTTGCTTCAAGGTATTCCCAAGCAGATGCCGTCACCTGCTTACGATTCCCTGCAAATGGTATTGAGAGATATCCTGCCTATCTCTCCGACCTGGAGGTTGTCGTCCTTAGCCATCCATAATGAAAGCCATTGATACCCTTGTTCCGCATGAACTTGTCCAATCCTTTCTTAAAGTTGTCAAGGCTTAAAGCTGTCACCACTTCTTCTGCCAGGGAGTTCCACAGACCAATTATCCTCTGGGTGAAAAACTACTTTCTCTTATTTGTTTGAGGTCTGGCACTCAAAAGTTTCATGGAGTGCCCCCTAGTTCTAGTGTTGTGTGATAGGGAAAACAGTTTTTCCTCAAATACTTTGTCCACACAGTGTGATTTTTATAAACTTCAATCAGTTCACCTCTTAGATGCCGTCATTCAAGAGTGATGGGGCCCAGCCATTGCAGCCTCAGATGGTAAGGAAGATGTTCCAGTCCCCTAATCATTCTGGTTGCCCTTCTCTGCACTTTTCCATTTCCATAATATCTTTCTGGAGGTATGGTGACCAGAACTGTACACAGTACTCCAGAGGGGGTTTCACCATAGATTTGTAAAGAGGCAAAATGACACTCGGTGACTTATTTTCTATACCCTTCCCAATGATCCCTAGCATTGAGTTTGCTTTTTTCACTGCTGTGGCACACTGGCTTGACACCTTTCTTAAGCTGTCCACCAGGACATCAAGGTCCCTTTCCTGGTTTGTTGCAGAGAGTTCAGACCCCTTCAGTTTATAAATGTAGTTGGGTTTTTTTGCCCCAACGTGCATCACTCTGCACTTACTAATGTTGAGCCTCATTTGCCACTGGTTTTCCCACTCCCCAGGTGTCAATAGATCCCTCTGGAGTGCCTCACAATCATTTTCAGTTTTTTCCTACCCTGTATAATTTGGTGTCGTCTGTAAATATGGCTACCTTGCTATTTACTCTTACTTAGATCATTAATGAAGAGGTTGAAAAGCAGGGGTCCCAGTACCGAACCTTTGGGGACCCCACTTTTTACCTCCCTCCACCTGGAGAAGAGTCCATTTAGTGCTACCCTCTGTTTCTTGTCCCTTAGCCAGTTGTTGATCCAGGACAAGACCTGTCCCTTGATTCCATGACTGGCAAGTTTATGCAGGAGCCATTGGTGCAGGACCCCCAAACTCCAACAGATTAGTGAGGCATGATTTGCCCTTGCAGAAGCTATGTTGGCTCTCCTTCAGCAATGCCTTCTCTTCTATGTGCCTATTAATTTTATCTTTTAGGATGGTTTCCATTACTTTACCTGGGACACATGTCAAAATGACCATTCGGTAATTCCCTGGATCACCTCTGGATCCTTTTTTGAAGATTGATGTTACATTTGCTACCTTCCAGTCGTCAGGCACAATACCTGATTTGAGGGAAAGATATATTTTGGCTAGGACATCAGCAATTTCATCTTTAAGTTCCTTGAGAACTCATGGATGGATGCCTTCTGGTCCTGGTGATTTGTTAGCATTTAGTTTAACAAGACATGCAAGAACCTCCTTCCTGGTTATTTCTATCTGGCTTAATTCTTCAGTTTCCCTTCCTACCAAGATAGGCTCTGTTTGGGGCATGTGGTCCCTGCTTTCTTCAGTGCCATTTTCCCTTTTGGGTAATCATACCAATTGGGCATCTGTTATTGTTTTTGTGAACACCCACCATGTCCTTTGAAGTGTTTGGACTCTCTCAGTTTTCCCTTTCAGCTTCTTTTTTACTAATTTCCTCATCTTTGGGAAATTTTCTTTTTGAAAATCCATGATCTCTGTGTTAGATTTTATAAGTGATTGGCAGTCTATGATTAAGTTAAAAGTAATTGTGTTTTGGTCACTGTTCCCTATTGGATCAGTCACATTAACATTTTGCACCAGATCCTTTGTATTACTCAGGATCAGGTCAAGGATTCTTGTACCTCTAGTTGGGTCTTCAACCACCTGTTCCAGGGAACAATCATTTAATATATCTAGGAACTTTATCACTTTATTATGTGCTGAACAACAGTTCACCCAGTCTTTGTTGTTGTCGTTCAGTCGTGTCTGACTCTTCGTGACCCCATGGACCAGAGCACGCCAGGCCTTCCTATCTTCCACTGCCTCCTGGAGTTTGGTCTATGTGAGAGTAATTGAAGTCCCCCATTATAACCAGGCTTCCCTTCTTGGATGCCTCATTTACAACGTTCTCCGACTGCCAGTCTCCCCCAGGGGCTTGGGTCGGAGGCCAATAGCATATGCCTATTGTTAGACCATCCTTGTGTCCTGATACTCTTACCCACAGAGTTTCTAATGGTGACTCCAAATCACCTAGATATTCCAATTCGTATGATTTTATCACTTCTTTGACATACAAGGCTACACCACCTCCCGTTTGCCCCTTCCTGTCCTTCCTGTACAGTTTATAGCCTGGGATAACTGTATCCCATTATTTATTATTCATCCATCAGTTTTCAGTGACGCCAATAATATCAATATTTTTATCTACTGCTAAGTATTCCAGCTCCCCTATTTTGTTCTGGAGGCTTCTTGCATTTGCATACAAGCATTTATAGATGCTTTTCTGATGCAGTCTTTTGAGTCGAGTTGCATCCTTAGACTGCCTCTTGCATTGTTCTGCTGGAGTGCTGGTGACTAGCTCCTGGCTCTACTCAGTAATTTTTGCATTTTCCTCACTACTCAAGTGGACACTTTCCCGAACCAGGTGCTGCCCAGCTCCTGTCAGCTTTCCCTCAGTTATCAGTTTTAAAGCTGCTCTGCAGTCTTTTTGATGTTGAGTACCAGCAATCTGGTCCCTCCTGAACAGGTTTGGCTTGTCTCAAAATGTTCTCCAGTTCCTGACAAATCTGAAGCCCTCCTCTCGACACCATCGCCTGATCCACACATTGAGGCTTCTGAGCTCTGCCTGCTTGGCAGGTCCTGCATGAGGAACAGGCAGAACTTCTGAAAATGCTACCTTGGAAGTCCGGGACTTCAATCTTCTTCCTAACAGCCTGAATTTGGCTTCTAGGACTGATTGCTGAGCCTTCCCAACATCATTGGTACCAACGTGTACCATGACCACTGGCTCCTCCCCAGTTCTCTATAATAAACTATCTAGATTTCTCGTGATGTCTGCAACCTTTGCACCTGGCAGACAAGTCACCATATGGTTATCATGCACATCACAAATCCATCCCTCTGTATTTCTAGTACAAGGAGCCTCTCTCCTGCAGCCTGTTCATCTACATGCACCTGATCAACTATATTAAGGAAGAGGTCCTCAGTTTGTTCCTGTTGTTTGTCTTCCTGTATCTCATCAGGTGTGATGAGGGAGAGATCCTCAGGTGGAACCAGTTGTTCCTCTGTGCATTCCTCATGAGGTGTGTCGAGAGAAAGAGCCTCTTGATTATGTAATTTGAGACTCTCAGAGTGATCCCTTGCCTTTCTACTTCTTCGAGTCACATTTTCCCATGCATCTATCTCCTATGCTGGGGAAGTGACTTCTTCCTCAGAACTATGTCCTGTCTTTTCTTTGTTCAGGATAGTCTGCTCTGCTCTATCCAAGAACATCTCAAGCTCCTTAAATTGTTGCTGGTTAGATATGCAGGCCTCCAGCTGCTGGACTTTCTCTTCTAGTAGTGCAACCAGCTTGCACTTGCTGCAAGTGTAGTCCTCCATGTGCTTTGGCAAGATGACAAACATGGTACAAGTGTTGCAGGTAACTACAGGTGCTCCCTCAGACTCAGAGGAAAGTGACAAGGAATCATTCTGCAAGAGCCCACAGTACACATCAACTTCTGAGAAAGCAAGAGCACAAAGAATTTTACTTTCACTTGATATCTATTGTTCAAGATTACCATCAATCAATGTAAGGATGATGTACATAAATAAGAACAAGGATTCTAGTTTCCTCTGTTTATGGCCACCCAAGAACACAAGAATCCACTGTAAAATAGAGGGAGGCAGTTACTTCAGGCATCAGTGACTGCGGCTAGGGAAGTGGTGGGGCACAGATCTACATGTAGCTATCCTGCACTCTCTTAAGCGTTACCTTGAACTACAACTCCCAGAATTATTTTGAAAATTACAGTCCAAAAAACCCCAGCTTTCCTAACGCTGCTCCTAATAGCTTGTTGCCTTTGAAACATTGTTTGTGAACAATGCTGAATAAAGATTCAACTACCATCATTATCGGTGTGTGTGTGTGTGTGTGTGTGTGTGTGTGTGTGTGTGTGTGTGTGTGTGTGTGTGTGTGTGTGTGGAAGGAAGGGGTATGGGGTGTTGGGGGGAAATCAGACGCAGCCCCTAGCTCATCACCCATTGCCCTATATTGGCCATGACAGCATATATATGTTTTCTCTGCCTCTGAAGACCTCCTCAAGGCCACTATTCTTCTCAGTCATCAAGCTGCTAGTCTATCCTTTATGATTCTTCAGTATAACCTTGCCTTAGTGCCTATCCTTGTTTCATAACCTTTTCAATTATGCTTTCATAACAGAACAAAGGCAAAACCCTTCTTTTTTCCTGCATTAAAACTTCCATTCTTTTGGCACTTGCTTCTGCATTTTGTAATGTCGGGTGCTGTCCTCTACAAGTCTACAAGATACCAGAGACTCTGGTATCTGGCTTCCCCCACCCAGTTTCTCAGATTTCTGATTGCTGCTCATGTATTAGTAACAGTGCACTTTCTTCACCCTATTTTTCATTTGTTTGGCATTCCTTGAGGCTCCATTCTCAGCCCATTTATCACTTATATGCTAACTTTCCTATCACTTATACACCATGTTGGTTACCACCTACAGTATATGCTTTTATGACTTTTCTTTTTTAAAAAACAATCTTCATCTCTCTCTCTCTTTTCTAATATTTCTTCTTATCCATTTCCTCTCAGTTATCTACTTATTCTGAAGTTTAGAAAAAAATGAGCTTTATTTTCTGCCTATACGCACTTTATTTCTTGGTTTCATTGTCTGTTGGTGGTATTAATTTCCTCCTCCTGTTCTGCTACAACTTTGTGTGGGCTTTTTGGTCTTTCTTGGTCTCATATTTCTACCATTGATAAGGTCCCTTACTTTCAGCTTCTTAATTTAACATTCATTATTTCTGTTGACAGTACTCATTCTTCAGTTCTTTTTATGATTATTATCTTGGTTGGGTTATTGCAGTTCTTTGCTTGCTGGTTTGTCCTTACATTATGTTTCTTATTCCCATCTTTCATTCTTCTTCTCAACTGACTTTTGCAGGATAAAGTATGGCCCTAATGTATCATGGTTTTTCTCTCTTTCTCCTTCTCCAATGGTTGCTTCAGTTTTCCTGTATTCCGTTCAGGTTTTGTTACTGACTTTAAATATGATAAACCCATATGCCCAACTCCTTCCTGTGCTCTCCCTTTGCATACTTTTCATTTCCTAAATCTTTTATTCTTTGTTTCTTTATTTGCTTATTAGCTGTTTTATTTGAATTTCTTTAGTTCCCCTCCTTCTTAAAGAATATTTTGCTTGATGAGATCCAGTTCACTCAGTAACTTCAAGAATTAGTATGTGTCTTTTATATGAATCTACCATTAGAGATGGGCACAAAATGAACTTTTAGTTCATTTCATTATTTGTTATTTGTTTCATTACATAACGAAATGAATAACGAAGCCCAAAATGATTTTAGAATGAACCAAACTGACTGAAAAAATTGGTTCGGTTTGTTCTAGAGAGAGCCCCGTTCTCGCCTCGGCATGTGGAGGCGGGACCGGAGCTCTCTCTAAAGGGGGATCTTCCCTATGGGTGGATGACAGCTGGCCCGGATCTGCCCACAGGGGAGGACGGTCTAGAGAGGGCTCCGTTCTTGGCTACGCACGCAGAGCTGAGGCCAAGGCTCTCTCTAAAAGGATTTGCGCCATGGGTGGATGACAGAGGACGGTCTAGAGAGGGCCCCAGTCTCAGCTCTGCATGTGGAGCCGAGGCCAGGGCTCTCTCTAAAGAGGGGTCTTCCCCAAGAGCGGCAATGAAAGCCCCTCTGTCACCGCCACCCGCGGGGGAGAATTGTGTCGAGAGAGAGCCCTGTTCCCACCTCCTTTTTTAAAAAAAAATTGTTTCAAAGAAACAAAACTAAGTGAGATGGGCCACGAAATGATACAAAACACCATTTTTGCATTTTGTGGCCATCTCTATCTACCATACATGATCACATAGACTTTCTGTTTATAATCACTTAAAACCTTGTGTGATTGAATTGACACTATGTTTCAATGTTAGTTTCCATCACTCATAACTTTTACATGGAATTTTTACTCTCTTTTAACTACTCAAGATCCCTTGTAGTTCTACTGCAATGTTGTCTTTTAATGCTGTAAAATGTCCCTCAATGCCCTGTTCTAAAACTTGAAGATGTCTTAGAGTTATTGAATCATAGAGTTGGAGGAGACCTCAAGGGCCATCCAGTCGAACCCCCTGCCGTGCAGGAACTCCCATCACAGTGCTCCTGACAGATGGCCCTCCAGCCTCTGCTTAATTGTACTGAACTGTATATTTATTTATTATTTTATTTATTATGGAGCTTATATACCGCCCATCTTCCTGGAGGGGAACTCCGGGTGGTTTACAACAAATTAAGAAGGCAGCAAATTACAATAACAGCCAATAGATTAAGTTAATAAAATAAGCAGACAAAACAGCAATACCAGGAGATGCAGATGGCGGCGGCGGGGGGGGGATATTGTCCCTCATTATTGTAAGCCACTTTGGGTCCTTTTCCAAGGAGAAAGTTGGGGTAAAAATACTCACAAGTAACTAACTAACTAACTAAATAAATAAATAAAAAAGAAGCATGTATAGGCTTCAATTAAGTATATACTTTTATTGTCAAAAAGCAAAGCAAGCAAAGAAAAAAAGTGAAAGTGTGATGCGTAAACATGCTGAGCAGTTTACAATTTAATTACTTATGTTAAAGATTGTCCCCGGAGCAAGCTGGGTGCTCAGTCAACTAACCTTAGAAGGATAGAAGGCCAAGTGAACTGACTGATTGAACCTGGATCATGAGCTGAATTTTGGCTGCAGTACTACAGGTGAACCACTCTACCACAAGACTCTTTCTCAGCCCTGTTCATAATACAGCATTGCATGATTTGTAGCAACAGTAAGTTTTCATGCAGGACCACATGTAATGTCTCTGTGTTTGGTTTCTTGCCCAGTGACTATTTCTTTATTTCTTTATTTCTTCTGTTGTTGCAGCAGGTCACTTCCAACAAAAGGCGACCCTAATAGGGTTTTTAAATGAAGTAAGATGCTTAGGGGTGGTTTACCATTGACACTTGCAGTGGGTTCCCATAACCCAGGTCTCTTGAGTCCTGTTCCAACACTCTAGTCAGTTCACAACATTAGGTCTCACTTTTTCTTCTAGGCATTTAAACAGTACAAGCCAGTCATTCTGCCACTGTTCTTCATATGAATACTCAGTTCACCTTTTCCTTCCTATACAATATTGCCCTCCATCAAAATCAGCAAGGCCTGTGTGACCAAAGGCAAAAATGTAAAGCAAATTATACCTCAAGGGAAGTGAAATCTCTTTTCCAAATTTCTTCCAACTCTTTCATTCAATTATCTCTCCCAAGCTCAAAAAGCAAGAATGCAGTAGTACTCACACCTATCCTCTTCTACAATTGGAAAGGGATTGGGAAGGATATATGGGAAAAATCTGAGTGACAGCATTCCCACTGTGGAAGGGGTTTTGGGCTGAAAAGCAGCTATTTGGACGGCAAACTTCTGTTGAGTTCAGATAGGCTGTTTTTTTCCAGCAGGACCACAACATTTCTCTTTGCTCTATGACACATGCCAAAACTCACCAGAGAACATAGTATGAACTTCTGATACTGTGATTCATCTCAATTGATCTAAAGCAGTGGTTCTCAGTGTTGAGTTCCCAAGATTTTCTAGGCCTACAACTCTGAGAAAACTTGACCAACACAGCCCATAGTGAAATGTCTGTGACGATTCTCAGGCATCCAGGTGAATTTATCTGGAGGATGAGTCATGGCTAACTGGACTTCTTTGTCTTGAGAGATTGAAACTTTTCACTGCTCATCCAAACAGCTTCATCATTCAGACTGATGAAGCTGTGTGGATGAGCAGCGAAACTTTTTATGACTCAACTTCCAGAGCCCGTAGTGAAGGCTTCTGGGAACTGCAGTCCAAGGACTCCTGAGAGACCCAAGTAGAGAACCATTGATCCAGAGAGAAAGTAACAGGAGATCCTACTGTGAAATAGAAACAACCAATGCAGCCACAGTTTTATATTGCTCCCTGCACTGTACACTTAGGCAAACAAGGTCAAAGCTTCTTCCATTTACTTACTAGCTCCACAACAGCCAAATTTTGCCTCCCATTTGGGGAGAAAATTGGGGTGGGGTCCACAGAAGAACTATTACATTGTCTCCTGACATGTATCATATATTCTCAAACAGAACAAGCATCACTGAGATTACTGTAACAAGGGGCATGTACCTGTATGCACACCATGCAAAAGTTATGTTTCTACTATATAGCATCCAGAGAAGACTAATATCAAGAAAATCAGCTGCCATGTTTTTAAAAAGGTTTTATTTGTTGACATAGTGGGCACTCCTAGAGGGACAAAGTCAGCTGTAAACAGTGGCGGCTCCCTTCTCATCTTGAAGCACCTCTAAGAAATAGCTGACAGATGCTTAGAAAGCAAAGAACTTGAAGAAACCATAGCAACTCTGCCCTCTTGTGACCATTCAAGTTTTAAACAAAGATGGAACAGAAGAGAGCCCTGTGACTAAGGTAAAATGGTGACTAAGCTAAAATGAAACACCTGTACAGAATACTGATGCATCATCGGAAGCTCTACAAGACTGGCCCTGCAGATTTCTTTATATAAACTGCAATACATTTTCTCTGAAAGTTTCAGGCTTTGCAATAAGGATCACTTCCTATAGATTGTTGTGTTTGCTGGATGGGCAGCTCGGTGAATCAGAGCACAGGAGCCAGTACTTTGATCCCTTGCTGTGTCTCTCAGGAGAACAACCAGGCTGCATACTCTTGGCCAAGCTATGCAGCCCTACAGTATCATCAGAAATAAGAGGGACTAGAAAACCTCCTCTGAGACTTTATACCTAAGTAACTCCACGAAGGGTCACCATAAGCTGGGATCGACTTCACACCACACCGTTATTGTTAGAATTGCCCATAAAGTTCAGAATTAATAGTATGATGCAAATAACGTCATCTCCATGTTCATGTCATTGCCCATAAATCATCAGTTTAAGCAATTTTCACATTCTCATGAATGGGACCGAAGAAAATTTCCAAGACATCACAGAAAAAATGTGTAGTACATTCTGTTCACTGTGCCTTCACACAGAGGAGACGGCAATGCTCCTAGAACTGGCCAAACAAAAACACCTTAGGCAGAGCTTTACCAGCTCATATGTGAAGCCATATGTACTAATGTCTCTGCCCATTTTTGAAGAGGATGTTAGCTTTTCTTTGAAGGATTCCATTCCAAGTTCAGGGGAAAACATCATTCATACCTGTTTCAAAAGTCTGCTTTCTGTTTCAAAAGTCTGCATTCATACCTGTTTCAAACGTCTGCTTTCTAACACAAAGCAAGAATAAGAGTAGAAAGAACTGAGATGTTTGTATAGCCATTTCATTATTTACAAGTCTGTCTGCCCTCCTTTCAAGGCAGTGAATGAAGACAGCTTTACATTTTATTTATTTAAAGATGTGGGACCTTATTTGAAAAAAAAAAAAAAACACCCTGTTCTGATTATCTACTGTATAAAGGATGATTTATTCTATTCCTCCATTTTCCTTCCATTGTAGTACTACAGGAACCACTAGGGAGCAGCATATACCTTCTAGCTGGGGGAAAAATTGACTTACAGAGTGCTGATTAAACCAGCTAATACTATTTTGCAGGGGATTAGATTGATTCCAGGTTTTCAACCCACACACAGACATAGGGCAGTATCATTTAGCTTTGGTCAAGAAAGAGGAACTGCTGGAAGGGGAAAGTGGAAGCTTTAGAACCTTCTGGCACACATTATACACATAAAATGAGGTAAAAAAGGATTTAGCCCAAGCATTTCTCTTGCACTAGCTCAAATAGATCAGTGGGTAAAATTCTAAAAATTCCACAAAGAATTGTGAAGGGAAAATTGCAGGAATAACAAGGCATTAGAAAAATGCCCTGGGTAGTAGGCAAGGGGAAAAGCTGTTAAAAGGCAGGGATTTACAGCCAGTCCACTCAGTTGAGATACACAGAGAAAATAACAGGGGCAAAGCCTTGGAAGTATCCTTTCCTGATAGCAAATCCAGTCAGTTTCAACCTGAACTTTGACGGAGCTATCCAAAGTGCTGAATATATTTGGGGGATAACACCTGGACTGAATTCACTGTCCCCATAAATTCAGACTCAGTCACCTCCACTGGAGCAAACAAGGGGTCAAAGCCTATGGACCTCCCAAACGTACCGCACGAGAAGGCCAGGGCCATTTGCAAAACATTTGCCACCACTATGTTTGCTCCCATTCACCTGTCACTGTTGAGACAAAAGACCACTTGATTAAATGCCCCCACCTGTCTTTTCCCAACCCTATTGACATGCTTATATCATGACCAGACGATGCAATAACATGGTAAAGAATGGACAGAGAAACTAGGCAAGGCACACAACCACAATTAGACAAGAAAAGAAACAATTAAAGGAAGGGGAAGGGCAAACAGCCAACAGTGTGGCTTCCACATGAGGTGGACCAGGAAAGGTAAAACACATGCCCATCCCAAGGCAGCAATCTAGTAGGCATTTAAAAAAAAAAATCCAACAGAACTGCCAGGGATGACTAGAATATGCTTGGGGAACAAGGCAACAAAGAGTGTGGTGGTGACGGTGGTTACATTGTCTAATAAGATGAAAACAAGCCAAGCCCAATATGTTCACCTTTGCCTTGGAGTCTGAGGTCACAGCAGTGCTCCCTTCTCCAGTTTTGGCTTGTCCCTAGCTTGTCCATTAAGAACCAGTGTCAAATAATCAAAACAGAATTCTTGCTCCATAAATATACCATAATGTGTTGGGGAAAGTAGCATCTTTGCCTCTGCCACTCAAGACAACATCTTCACCCAGCCCAATGGTAGTGTCGGCACTGCTACTGTGACTGTACACAGTAAATGGTGATAAATTATTTATTTAAAATATTTTGACTCACCTTTCTGCCTAAAAGGACCCAAGGCAAGCTTTCCCTGAATGACAGACTACCATTATGTGTCATTTATATGAATCTATAGGTTCACATAGACTTTGTGTTTATAACTACTTATAACCTTGTAGCTTTAATGTAATGTTGTCTATTAATGCTGTAAGATGTCCCTCAATTCCTTGTTCTCAATACTTGAACATGACTTAATTGTAGTGGTCTGTATAATTATCCCTCATTACTGTAAGCCACCTTGGGTCCTTTTCCAAGGAGAAAACGCAGGGTAAAAATACTCGAAAATAAATAAATAAAAATAAACTTCTCAAGTGTTCTTTACATCCCTAAGTCTCAACATGGCTAAACTTAGGGAAGGGGCCTTAAAATGTTTAAATGATGCTCCTTCACTGCTTTTGAACAGCTTCTAGGGGAAATTGCCTCCCTATGTATAATCCAGTCTTAATACGTCTCCTATTACCCCTATTCAGATAAAAGACAGATTATTCCTCTTCCTTGCTTTATTCCTTTGTAAAATATAAAACCCTTCAAATATTTGACTTGCTTTTAACAAACACCCAAAATAAACTGAACATATCTTCTAGAAAGGAAACAGACTAGATAGGAGAGGAGGCCAAATCAGAGGCATTTTAAGCTGTAGGCTTTCTTTTCAACCCAACTGTGAACATTAATATACAAACCAAAATATGAATACTTTCACCCATTACGTTCAGTTATTTCAGCCAGTTTCTCTAGAGTAGAGCATTTTATCTGTTCAGTTGCTGAAGACAGGAAGCAGCTGTAAGAGACTCAGATGGGTCAAGACTCAAGAGCGCTACACTGCATAGCGCACGGTTCCTAATTTGTAAGCTTAGGAAGAAAGAAAAAGAGATTCATGCATACTGAAGACTTCCAGCCAGGAGTAGCTTGCTGTGAAACAGAAGCCAAGACATGAGAAATGCATGTTTTCTTCTCTAGTTAGCAGCTTTTAATATCAAAGGCAAAATTTGAGTTCACATTGGAAAAACAGTTGTAGTTGGACTAACATGCTCCACTTTCTCAACACCCTTTTGAGAGTTGTACTGCCCATCTAAGAATTTCTGGGGAAGAACCACCTTCTTTCTTTGAGACATGACACAATCCATTTATGCAAAGGTTTTTAAAAGAAGATAGTGTTCCATACATAACCCATTCCAAGGTATTCTTTATGGTCAAGAGACCGGAAACATAAATTTCCCTTTATTTGCTGTTGCAAGGTCTGTGACCATAGCAGGTAACTTATTAAGTGGCAAGCATGGGTGGGGATCAAACAGTAACATTACATTACATATAACTCTTTCTAAGCTAAAAGTGACTTAGTTTTTTCAGGTGCTCAGTCAACAGAAATAGTTGTTTTAAAAATGTCACTCACTAAGGAAGCAACAAATAATTGTTAATTTTTACATCTTTGATGAGAAAGGGTTTCTCGGCATACCAAGACACCATGTCCTCTTCCAACAACAAGACAACATAAAGCGACACTCACTACAAGACTTTTCAATCTTGCATGATACCAGCATGTCTTGGGATCAGAAACAGGATTTGAAATAATAAATACCAGTCTGTCATGGCACAGAAAACCTTTTATTTTGATCAAAACACATTTTCTTTGAAAAACACAAGCTTTTTGTGTGTAAAGAATTGCTTCTGTGAACCTTTCACAAAACCTCTGAAGATATGAAAAATGAGCCAAACTGTCATCCAATTGCAATCAAACTTTTGAAACTTTGCATTCTTACCTGCAAGATCCAAATGAAGATTTGCACACTTAGGCATTATGATGATCTTGAATGCTGTCTATACTCACAGCCTCTTAAGCACTCGGCTGCCTTCTTAATATATAAGAAATCATTCCTCAACCTTGTGTTCTTAGGATATTTTAGATCACAACTCCCATCACCAGTAGCCTATGGGCATGTCAGAAATTGTGATCTGAACATATCTGTGGGGGCCCTGACTGAGAAATTCAAACTGAATGCCCTTTTCACAGAAACCCACTTAAAAATGGTCATTGGACAATATAGAAAATACTCTAACAACTCATGCTAATCATGGTTTAACGAAGTATAAGATAGCCATTTACATATCATTAGCAAAAAATGAAATCCCTCCAGGACGACAGATAAGCATAAAAACCTTATATGCAAATTTACATTTGTAGATACAAATTTAGAAATAATTACTACAGACTGAAATACAATGGCTGAAATCCTGTTCCTTAGTGTAAGAAAATTTTCAACTTTCTGTCTCTTCCTAACTGGTGAATAAGAAGTCCCAACTGAGATTCTCAGGGGTAGATATACACATACCGAGCCAACATGTGCACTTGCTTCCCTCCTCAATTGCAGCAAGGACTCTATTTGTTGATTAGGAGCAGACTAAATGTATGAATTTTCTAGCAACAGGATTTCAGTCAATTGATCTTACCTCTGCAGGACGAACTTTGTCCAGGCAAATAGCATGCTTCTGCAGTGTTCTATTCACATGCTAAATTGAGATGGGCACTTTCAAAGCCCTTTCTCTCTCCTTTCCTGATAATTAACTTTTCAACCACCCCTGGATTAGTTCTTATGTGATATCAAGTCAAAAGGAACTTATAGTGAGCCTTATTAGGGCTCTGAAGGTGAGATATTTAAGAAGTGGCTTTACCGGTTTCACACCCCTAGTGACTCTGCATGGCTGAGCAGGGATTTCATCCTAGGCATCCTGGATCCTAGTCCGTCACTCTGTACCACTGGGTGGGTCTTCTGGGATCAGCCAGCCCATCAAATAAAAGATGTCTTACCCCATTAAAGAGACAAATCCAGGAATCCTGATTTCCTGTAGGATTAGCTTTCACACATGCACCCCTTGGATATGACCAACATCTATCATTTGCAGCGCTCAGACGCAAAGAACAGACTGCAGTGTTGATTATAAAATACTGTCATCTCTTGATTTATTGACAGCTGTGGAAATGACTACTCAGTTATATACAATAACTAAAATAACCAGAATTAAATAAAACTACAACAGTTTAGCACTTCAACAATTTGTAATTTAGGAATTACTATGCAGTAGTCATGTTATTTCTAGTAACTCTAGCATTATTTACAAGCCTGTTGTATTATCTCCTGTATTAAAACTCCAAGACATTGAAAAACAGGACAGCAATGATCCCCTTCTAGCCCAAGGATTGGGGTGGGGGAAGTCGGGATTGTGCTAACCAGGACACTTTATGCATCGGCTCCTTGCCTGGAAACCAACACAGCCTGGGCAAGAATCCCAGTCAAACATCTGAGAGGTTTGATAACGTTTCCTGATGACTTGAGCACACTCATAAGGTACCTGCTACGTGAGTCTCCTTTCCCCTGGTCCGAAACCCAGAAGAGTACCTTGGCTCAGAGGAAAGTGAGGGTGGTGCTTCCATTTCTCAGCAGAGATCTTTCCCTTCTAAGGAACCAGTCTCTGAATCCTAAGCAAGAATCAAAACTCCTTGTTTTTATTTTCACCCAAGGGGAGAAGTGATGCTTCTATTCATCAATAGTAGCACCCAGAAGGTCAGTTCATGCCAGAACCTTTGGGGCCAAGGAGACTTTGGTGAGGACAAACTCTGCCTGACTTTCTCTCGTTCCCCAGTAAGTTTCTCTGAACAAAAGAAAGGGGAAACAACTCAAAGGCCAGGGCAGGCACAGCCCAAAGAACATAAGAACATAAGAAGAGCCATGCTGGATCAGGCCAAAGGCCCATCTAGTCCAGCTTCCTGTATCTCACAGTGGCCCCACCAGATGCTTTTGGAACGCATGAGACTAGATATCTGTCTCCTGATACCACTCCCCTGCATCTGGCCCTTTAAGTACCCCGGTTTTCAGCCTGGAGATTACACATTTCCCTCATGGTTTGTAACCTGTGATGGACTTTTCCTCCAGCCCTGTTTGCAAACATTCCTACCATAACAATCCTGGCTTCAAAACATATGTCAAGATGTAGGCAGTGAGGAATTGTATGAGAGTGAACACTTTCCCCTTTTGCATTTTCCTCCTGGTTCTCTAACAATTCCAGCACTAGATCCGTTGGCAGGAACGAACCAAGTTATCTCCTCTAGTGAAAAACCACCAACAGTTTTGCACACAGGATCATCTTTAGGCTGTGGCGGAAGAGAGGTTCAGATCTCACATATGATGCTGAGTGGATATGACAAACAATAGGTCTGCAACTCTCACCCTGCAAGGATGCCCCACAGGCTGCAAGACATCCCTGTGACATCCCTGTGCATATCCCATAGCTACAGCCCACTTCCACTTTAATGTTCACCTTTGGTTAAACTATAAAGCAGAGGTGAACATGTTTAATGCATTACATGTAGGGAAGTTTTGGGGTGGGAGGGGAGGGGAATGTGCTAGATGCCTTTTACATGGACTTTGATATCTCAAGGTAAAAAATGTACAGCCTAAAGTTATTCTTACCCCCATGTTCTTGTGGGAAAATATTCTTTGCATATTACTTATTCCATTTTGTCTCCATATATAGGAACATTTGGTTTGGGACATAGACACTGTCCAAATCTGAGCTGGGGGAGACTGTTTTTGGACTACAACGTCTGTGATGCTTAGTAACACTAGATTCTGGTAACCATTATCAAAGAAACAGCTTTTCTTGAACTCTGCCCAAAACGTCTTACAATAAATACAAATAGCTATTTCTCTTCTTCTTTCTGAGATAGGTGGATATCATTGTCAGATAAATTTTTAAAAGGACAGTCAAAAACAGGGGTCCTGGACCAGGGAGGAATTATTGAAGCAGGAAAATGCATCTGGACGAGGAAATTATAAGGTATGCGGACACACAGTTATGTGTGTCACTCCCTGCAATGGGCCCTTCAAGTGACAGGTGCAATAAATTTCCAGCCTCTAGAAAGTAGAGCCATCTCTCTTTTAACATTAAAATTGACGGATGGCTTATGGTTCAGATATTATCATCCAGAGGCAGTGAAACGGGCTTCTCTTTTCAAAAGACATCGTAGACATTTTTAGTCCATAGAAATCCAGCCCTGAAATTCTTTAGAAATATTTCACAGCTTCTGTGCTGGATACAAAATACATCAGGAAATGATTCTCCTCCCCACCCCAAGCAGTAAGTTTTTCCTAGGTACAGTATAAATATTCAATCAGCAAGCCATGGCATTAGCAAGAAAGAGTGTTTTTACCTTACTGTAATGTAGTAAACGTTGTCGGTATACATTACCCCACCAGACTTCCTTTAGCAAATGTTTGGACTTCATTGTGATTTTTGCTACCATTCGTGGGATCTGATGGAACACTCCCTTTTTGTTCCACAACATTTGCACAATACGACCAATGCTCACATTTCTTTGTTAAGCAATAAATATTGCCAGGCTTTGGTCTTTAAGCACATGGACAGATTCATCTCATCCACATACCAAAAGGGCTTCCTGGTTTTTTTTTACCCACATGGCTAATCCTTTGCCCAAAGGGGGAGGGAATCATAGAATCATAGAGTTGGAAGAGACCTCAAGGGCCATCTAGTCCAACCCCCTGCCATGCAGGAACCCCCATCACAATATTTCCAAAAGATGGCCATCCAGCCTCTGTATAAAAACCTCCAAAGAAGGAGACTCCACCATCCTTTGTGGCAGCATCTTCCACTGCCGAACAGCTCTAACTGTCATGAAGTTCTTCCTAATGTTCAAATGGAATCTCTTTTCCTGTACTTTGAAACCATTGCCCCAAGTCCTAGTCTCTGAAGCCATGGAAAACAAACCTGTTCCCTCTTCAATAGGACATCCTTTCAAATATTTAAACATAGCTATCACCAACCTCTCCCCCCGCATCCCCAGTTTCCCTGCCCAAGATTGAAGAGTCTGGATAAAGACAGAAACCATTTATCTGAACAACCTCCATCAGCAGAAGCCACACATTGGTATATATCACACTGACTCACAAAATACACGCTTTACATCCAGAGCGTCCCATGACAGCTTTTCAATGTGAGCCTGTGGTACAAGGCAAACCCCAAACAGAAAGCAGGCTAGCCAGCTGCTTGTTAAGAGAAAACCAATTAAGCCACCACACAAGACAAGACCAGTCAAGAGTGCCATTACCTCTGAGTGCCCTCCACCGGAGGAAGGTCTGCAAGAAATGCATGCTCTTTTTTTTCAGCCCCAGAGGAGGAGGAGGGAGGAGGAGGAGGAGGTAACATTAGGCTGAACCGATATACACAGTGCTCCGCTCAGCTACTTTTGCATCCCCTCAGCTCAGGCGAGACCCCACAAAACCAGGCAGTCTGACTCCAGCAGCACAGGGCACCTGGTCTGATCAGCTAATCACTGATGCAAAGTCGGGAGCGCTCCCCCTTTATTCACCCAACTCCCCAAACAAGCAATTAGCATGCATAATTACAGCTCTGATGCTTATACCCAACCAAGTTTAAGTGAGAAGAGGAGAAAGCCATCATTAACTCTATGAGGCCAGTTAAGAAGGTTGTGAAATATCACAGGCTGGCCTTGCCTCTACTTCTGGGGAAAGTCTGCTAAGGTCAAGCTAACATGAGCTGGAGGAAAAAAGGTCAAGAGCAAGAGCATCTCCACCCAAGTAAGAGGCAGTATTTCACCAGTGAATTAACAAAGGTCAGTCCAAAACATTGAGGAAGGAGAATGTAACCAGCCCGAGGAGGTTCTCTATTTATATAAACAAGTTTGGGGTACACGATAATTCCATGTATAAGAGAGAGCTGCATATCAGAACCTCAAGAGTTTTAAGATAAATTCCCAAAACCATGTTTGAAAGAAATACTAGGCATAAATAGATAAAAAAATACCTTTTTTGGCATGCTGGACAGAAATGCATTTTCAAATAATATGCTGGACTACATTTTAGAGTCAGGAAACCATAATAATGAAGTCATTTTGGAGCCTTTGTAAGGGAGAATAAAATATGCACATATGTTTAAAGCATCTATACTAGCCAGACACATGGTACACAGTGGCAATTATGTTTGTTATACAGTGGGAAGTTATATTTCTATTATTACTATTTGTGCAGATGAACAGTATACTCAGCTCCAGACAATTTCCCACATAGGCATGTACCCATAACTACCTCCAAAAGCTTAGAATTAGCTTCAAAGCTGATTGGATAAAGTCCAGTTAGAAAGGGCCAGAATCAAGGGTAACCATAGAATTACAGGACCAGGGCAAGATATAGTTTCAGAGGAGGTAGGGGATAGGTTAAAATAATGGGCACATATATTTTAAATCTGTCCCAAACAAGCAAGGCTAAATAAATTGAGAAGCTTGTCCCTAGCTTGTCCATTAAGAACCAGTGTCAAATAATCAAAACTGACTTAGAATTCTTGCTCCATATACATACCCTAATACATACCCCTATATACCAAATCCACAGTACCCCATACTCCAATCCACAGCATCTTTTGAGACAAGGAATCATAGAAGATAGCAGAGCAGACACCCTGCGCCTATAGGGAACAAAGATCTTTTAACTGCATAGCATTACTACACAGATAAAGTCTGCCCTTAAAAGACACACCCCAGCAAGGCTGAGAATAGAAATGGCACTAATACAAGCCAAGGGAGCATGGATCCTGATCCTTATAATTCTGGAGAAATTGCCACAGGTGTGGGAGAGAAAACTCCTAATGCTAAAAACTTCTGCACAAATTTAAAGGCACGGGAGTTCTTTTAAATTTAATATTCTGTGGCTTGCCTCCTCTTTTATTTAAACTCTGGTTTGCTACAAAGCAGAAGAATTATGGTTAGTGGTGCTCTTCAGATGTTAGCACAGTCAATAGGTTTATTTTGGGGCAATAGGAGGAATCCCCTAACCAAGTCCTCAGCCCAAATGAGTGTGTTCTCTAGTCTGCAATTAACCAGCAGTTTCCCTTTCAGTCTGCATTTTGGCCACTTTTCAATATAAAGAACATGTTAAAGGTTGCTCTTACTTGAATATCTTATACTTTTTAAAAGCTGTTAGCTGCTTTTGTGCTCAATAGCATGATGTTTAATCTGGATTTTGAAAAGGAAGAGGCACATAAATGTCCACTGGCTACTGAAGAGCACCAAAGAATTTCAGAAGATGATCAGTATGTACTTTATAGACTACAGCAGAGCCTGTACTGAATACATCATGGGAAACTACGGATTCCTTCAAAAGAAATGGAATGCAGCACATGCAGCACATTGATGTGCTACAGCACTTGATTGTCCTGGTGCATAACTTACACTGTAAGAAACGACCATTAGGGCAGAATATGGACAAACAGAATGATTTTCTTTTGGCACAGGAGTTATATAAGTGTGCATTTTACTCCCTTCTCTATGCAATCTGCATGAAGAACAAATCATACAGAAAGCCAGACTAGAATAGTTATACGAGGAGTGAAAAGTAGTTGAAGAAACCTGAATAATTTAAGATGCGCATGTCAGGGTGCGAGAAACCATACAAATACCTGCAGAATCAGGGATGCCTGGTGTGGTGCAGATGGAGGCCTGGAGATCAGTATATACAGGCTTTCTGCACTGCTGCCTTTGGCTACAGCAGTGGTTCCCAACCTTCCTAATGCCATGATCCTTTGATACAGTTCCTCATGTTGTGGTGACCCTTTGCCCTGCTTGGAAGGTGCCACAAGCCCCGTTTGGCAGGACACTGCCGCAGGTGCCATAGAGACCTTCCCTCTACAGGCACCCTCAACCAATCGCAGCCTCCGGTGCTGTTGACTGACATCCCCTCCAACCTACCAAGCTGTAACCCACTCTTCCCCCCCTTCCTCCCCATCCTCCTCCAGACCCCAGCCGTTTGAGCCTTTTTCTTCAGTGGCTCAGGGCGACCCCTGTGAAATGGTCATTCAACCCCCAAAGGGTCCCAAACCCCAGGTTGGGAACCACTGGGCTACAGCAATGCAAGTTATCCAGGTGACTCATGCTTTGGCCTTTCTCTTTTCTGCTCCTAAGAGCCTTGCTCCTGATGAGTCCTGTGTGTTCCAGTGGTGCCTACCTCACTTCTGTATGTTCCTGTCTGCTCCAGTTGTTCTGGACCTGCCTTATTGTTCTCTAGTTGCTCTTGCCTCAGACCTAGCTCCAGCACTCTGGTCTGGAGGGGGTTGTCTTGCCTATTCCAGCTTGCCATCCATGCCCTGGTCCTTACAATGCAGAGGGCATGATTTTACAGGCAGAAAGGAGCTATTTGAAATGACTTATTGGGGAAGTGAAAGACCTTCCAAAGCAGGGCTGTAGTTAAACATTAAAATCATGTTTACACAACTTTAGTGCTGCTGACACTGAAGAAACTGAAATGGATATTTTTGTATTTCTTTGTTTGATCATAAATCCAAACGTAGACGGCAGTCTAGAAATCAGAAGAAGACTGAGGCTTAGAAGGACAAAAATAAAGGATTAAGAAGGTCAAATAAAAGATGGAGTTACTCCTTAAAGCAGGGATGGAGAACCTTTGGCCCTCTAGATGTTTTGGACCATAAAGCCCCGAGTCCTTTAGCATTTGGCAACCTAGACTTGGAATTCTGTAAGTTGCCATCCAAAACATCTGGAGGACTGGGCGTTCCTGGCCCCTGCCCTACAGAAAGATGCAGGCTTGAGTTTGCCAGAGATGAGCAGGTCCACTGAAGACAGGACATTTTGAAGATCACCCATACATAGAGTCTCTGTAAGTTGGAGATGATTATGGCGATACCATCACCAACATTTTGTACCAGAGATAACTGACCCAAGACCATATTTGAATTACAGTACCTTAATTCAAGCATCTCAGGAACATCACCCCATCATTAGTAGATTTAAACAAACAAATGAAAAAAAAAATCTCCTGAATTTTGTATAAGTCCCCAAGCATTAAAACATCAATTTTCATGTTGCATCGTCTTTCAACACAACTCTAATTATATTTATGAAATCAGAGATACTCAAGGCAATCATGCAACATAATAAGGCAAATTAAAATTCAATAAAATATTTAGACAGTAATTTGAGCAATTTCAATTTTTTACTAAGTAGTAGAGCTTCAAGATGCTATTGTACTTGGCTGGCATTTTAAGCTCTGATCTCACTGAAAAGAGTGGCACGACTATTTCTCTCTTTAAATGTTCAGCACCATGAAATCAATCCATGGCTTCACTACTGCAAAGATACATATATATACATATATACTCTTCCTCTTTTGCTACAAACTTTGTCTGTTATTGTTTTAATCCTGGGAGGAATTGCCTTACTCTGAAACTCAAAATCTTGGCTAGAGTAGAACCCAGGCCAGGAGGTTTTAGCACTGCAATGTTGTCGTTATATGGTAAATGAGATCTAACAGTATTTGTTGGTTGGAGAATTGGGGAAGTTAGCTTTTAAAGAATGTAACTACCAGGATAACTACAGTAACCCCCTGACGATCGCGGGGTTAGGGACCCATCCCACCCGCGATGCATGAAAATCCACGATATGCGGAAGCGGGTGGGGTGGGGTGGGGACGGGGGCGGGGATCTCACCTCCCACCGCCACCGCTGCCCGCCCGCGTGGCCCCGAGGCCTCCCAGAAGGGGCGGGGGCGCGGAGAGTGATCGGATCGCTCCTCACCACCTCCCTGCCCAGCTCGGAGGCCTCCCAGAAGGGGCGGGGGGACGGGGAGAGCGATCGGATCGCTCCCGACTCCCCCGCCCAGCTCCCCCTCCCAGAGGGTCCTGGGGGGGCGGAGAGTGGTCACCCCGAGGCTTCTCCGGAGTGCGTGGGAGGGCCGCGCAGAGCAACCCCGCTGCCGCCCCCCGGTTCCGGTACTGTGGTCCCACAATGTAGTGGGACCGGAATGCCGGAACCGCGAAATGGCGGGGGGTCACTGTTCCTACATGTTGGCTCTTTCCATTATAAGGACAGTTAATTACTTCACAGCAGTACTCCAAATTCTGATTTTGACATTCTCTTAAACTCTAGTCAATGATAGATTAAACAACTCAGAGTTTTAAATGGCTGAGAGTTCAATTCCCCAAAGCAGAGTGTGCTGTTTTTATACCATCCCACAGTTGCTGAAAGCTTTATCATTTAATTATTCAGGCCAGACATTGCCTCCCCAGTGAGCCAGATCCTCGTTTGACCAATCTCTGAAGGACAGAAGACTGAGTGAACCTTGAAGTGGCTTCCTGGGATTGAACCCTGGGTCATGAGCACAGTTTTGGCTGCAGCACAGCAGCCTAAACACTCCACCACGAGGCCCAATGTGTCTCCTTGACAGGGGCTAGACTCAATGATCCATAAGGTCCTTTCCGGCTCTGTAGTTGTAAGATTATTTAAGATTATATTCAAAAACTTGTAAATATCTTTTTTCTAAACATCTGGATGTTGAGTCATGGCAACTGGACTTCTTTTCCGCGAGAGAGCAAAATGTTCTGCTGCTCATCCAAGCAGCTTCATCAGTCAGAGGAAAGTTTCCCTTAGGCTGACGAAGCTGCTTGGATGAGCAGCGGAACATTTTGATCTCTCAAGAAAAAGAAGTCCAGTTGCCATGACTCAACTTCCAGATAAACTCACCTGGATGACTGAGAATCTTCAAAGATTTATTCTAAACAGACACATCTGAGAGAAACACACAGGAATGTCATAAGCACCTGACTGAACTCTGCATCCCTCTGCATTCTGTAGCCTTAAACATTTCCCCCTAAAGCACAATTCTAGAGGACAAGCAGTGTGGCTGCAATGAATCTGCCAGGCAGGAACGATTCAGGAAAGAGAACACCAGATAGAACCCAAGGGGAAGGTCGTTGATGCACCAGACGTTCTAACAGAGCGCAAAGGACTGAAGGAGAAAGAGAGAGAAAGAAAGGCCTACAGCAAGTTGTACTCTGCAGTCATCAATGATATCATGACTCAACCAAAGCACCAATCTGGGTGATCATACAAGTCAAAGTCAAGACAAAATTCCAGGACTTAAAATGCTACTCAGAGAAATAAATAAGATGCCAAGCTCTGTTGGCAGAGCAATAAGAATGTGTTGTCTAGTGTTGTGGATTTTTTTTGTAAATAAATGGGATATAAAATACTATCCTTCCATTTCTCACAATGATTTGTTTGCAGATCGATTGACACGGTTGTGGGTAGTTAGTTAAGCCTATGCAAAACCAGTACAGGGTTAATATGCTGCATTGGCAGAAGCCCAGCAACACCAAAGAAGCTGGAAAGGAAAGATCTAAAGCAAGATGAACTGAAAGTGACTCAAGGACCATCTGAAGCATGAAGAGGGGGAGGGGGTGTCCTGTCTGACAAGCTTTCCTGTGGGTTGTGATGTCTTGGCATTTAGGCAGGTGCTCTCAGAAGGTCTTCAACACCGAAGCTCTTTTGAACCAACAAAGATGGCTTCAGGGCTGATAGAGAGCTCAATTGGCTTAAACATACTCCAGACTGTGTGACATCAGGACACCTCTTGGATCAGACTGATTCCCTGGGGTGCCTGTGGAAAATGGAATGACGGGGAGAGGGAGAGAAGGAGGCTTCAATGAACACAGCCAAGGTACTGCCGATCCCCTTAACCTCCTAACTGCATAGCGCTCCACCTTGCATTTCAAGGCAGTAGGAAGTGCTCACAGGAAAATTGGGGAACGGTGAGCATCAGCAGAACTGCAGCTCCCACTATACCACTGTAACAGCAACAAAAGACATTCATTAATAGACTGTAATACAAACTGAGAGTGTTAACAAGCCAGATTAAACTACATGAACAGTGGGAGAAACCCACCTTTCTCATTTTAGACACACTAATAAAATGACATCCATGTCCACACACAATACATACTGTATAAAGATACAGCCATTGGACAACATAGTCCTCTATGCAATTACTTAAAATTAAGTCCTTGTGTTCAGGAGGGGGGTGTCTTATTCCCATTCAGGTTGATGGGGGTTCCTGCATGGTAGGGGTTGGACTGCATGGCCCTTGAGGTCTCTTCCAACTCTATGATTCTATGACTCTAGTCTATGGGCGTTTATACACGACCCCTAAACTCCGCCACAAATGGCTGCAAGCTCCAGAGCTTAAAAATGTTTCCCCACCAGCTCCAGAGTTTGCAGACAATTAAGTGCGACCCCGCCCACCTAAGCGTGACCCAGCACACTTTTCTTGTACCTGCTCTTGGGAGGTGAAAAATATTTGATGCGGATGTGCTGGGCTCTCCTCGCTTCTTTTTCTTTTTGTTTTTTGCCTCCCGCCCCTTTAAGAGGAACCAGGAAGTGACCGGGGCTCCCCCGCCCCGCAGCTTCCACCAGCACCGGGAGGTAAGGCTTTATTCTTTTGTCCCTTTTTTCCTCCCTCCCCTCACGCAGCCAGCAGCCAGGAAGTACGGAGGGGTGGAGACGCACAAAGAGCGACAAACCCCTAAGATCTCTGGTCCGAATTTAAGGGGCCAGCGGATCTTAGGGGTCGTGGAAAAGCGCCCTATGATTCTATGATGAGTAAAGAACTGCAGCCTAAGACTGCTCCTTCTGAAAACCTGTCATTGCAAATTGCATGGATCTCTTCTTTTATAATCACTAACCTGAAGCTATCTCAGGGACATTATTAACCTATGACTGGCCCCTAGGCTTTCAGGTATTTTGGGTCATCTTAATTAATTAAACTGTAAAGCGCCCAGAGACTACTTGAAGTGGTATGGGGCAGTATATAAGCAGAACACTTTTTACTTCAGTCTTTCACTTTACTACAGCTGACAGCCTGTAGGTACTAGAGTGCAGTACACAGCCCTATGTCCATTTTGGGGATCTCCTGGAAAATTCTAATTTTTTTAAAATATTTTTATTGCATGAGCAGAAATCTTCAAAAAAGCACATTGATAGATATGTATTAGAGATGGGCACTAATTGAAAAAGGAATCACATTTTCTGTCAAATATGGCTGATTTGTCAAAATTAATCAAGTCATATTCATTGTAGATGGAATCATCTGATGAACTGATGTTTTTTAAGCAATTTTGATCTGTCAATTTTTTGTGCCCTAAAATGCCCTTCAAGGCACCAAGAGATGACAAGGGGCCTTGAGACAATTGGAGGGAAGCATCCCCTGGCTCTCCTCTACAAACTAGGGATGGGCAGGAAATGAAAAATGAAATGCTGTTTCATCATTTTGTTACGTAGCAAAACAAAACAAAATGAGGAAGAAGCATTTCATTATAGACGAAACAAAACAGTCATTTTTACATTGAAACTAACCATTTCATCCCATTGTTTTCTGAGGGCCCCTGCCGAGCTGTCAATGACTGGACCCCTTTAAACCTGGCCCAGTCGGCACGAGGGGGACCCCCTGGTACTGACTGGGCCAGGTTTAAAGGGTCCAGCCATTGACAGAGCAGCAGGAGCCCTCAGAAAGTGGTGGGGACAGTGGTGGGGACAGTTCTGGATCGCACTGCCCTCCCCACCATTTTCTAACCCAAATTTCCCAGCCTTGGTGATGATACCATTTTACATTCTCATCTTTAGTAATTCTCCCCACGCCTTTTTACTTCATTTAAGTGTTTAAATTAGTTAAACAGGCTTTGGTTGGTAGGGACTGGGCAGTTTTGAAGAGTTCTAATCTCTAAATCTTGTTTGTTTTTAAAATTTCCATGATGGTTTATGCTCTTATATACAGTCCACTATCCCAGATATATTTTGAACAGGAAGCATGGAGCATCAATCTAATAAATAAAACAATGTGCTTGTGTGAGATTTGTTGCCATAAATCCTATATGTAACCAAACTGATAGAATTAATTGAGCCAAGTTCCAAGTATGTTTAGGACCGTGGTATGAGGTTGAACCTTCATACTCCAATATCATTTTGTTTTATTTTTACTTCTCCGTGCACAGCCTCCTTCTCTGAATATCAAAACGAGGCCACGTCCCTTATGGCAAATCATTTACATTGCAAAACTCCCCCACATCTCTGATTTACTTTCAAGTCCCCCAATCTGTTTGCATAATTGGGGCTTTGGAGAGAGGAAAAGAGAGTATATAGTATGTGTAACTGCATGAAGCCTTCCTAGGTCTTCACAAACCAGAGTACAGCAAGGGTTGAACTGAAGTGGAAATAGTTTCTCTTTGAAAACAGGGAATTGAATTCCAAAAGAGAGTCAGTGGAGCTAAATTAGTCCCCAAAGTACCAGAGTGCGAACTGAAGATTTCAACCCAAATACCAGCCAATGGAATGTGTGGTAAATAGAATCTGATGTGTTGATTCTCTGGGATGGAAACAATCCATGCAGGCATAAAGTACTGTACACCACTTTCCCAAGGAAACGGAAACACATTCTTTGGAAACACTGAGCATTACATTTCCACACTTCAGCGATGATAGCTCTGTAAGAAGACTGCTCTGATGGAATTTGGCACATGCACGTTGCTGCACCCCTTGTTACTGATCCAAGTATAACTTGTCATGATGCTCAAGATTTTTGTCACACTGCTGCACAAGAGGTAGAGCCCCCCCCCAATAGCGGATATGCTTTCAGTTTTGTAATATACAAACCCATGATCCGAAAAGATGGAAGGCACTTCAAAACTGAATTCTTGTTAATACACTTAAGTGTCAACTTCATGAGTGATTCTTGCTCAAGTGCCACAACAGGGCTCTCCTCAGGACTGATGGGACCTGGTGTTATGCGTTTGCATGAGACTCTTGAAGGGGAGGGACTTTTTATAGTCCTCTCAGTGACTCCAGGGCTTGCTTTACAGTATATCTCTTTTCTACCCAGTCATTTATCCTCAAGGTCGTCCTTCAAAATTGTAAGACTGTCAATCCCAATGAGCTTTAACAAGATCAAGGACCTAAAGAAAAACTCACTGAAGTTCAGTCGTGTTCTTGACATTCCAGTGTTAGCACAAAAACTTCCGGCATCAGATGCATTGCAAATGTACCTTCAGCCACAGCTATCATTTTGTCTGGGGAAAGACCTGAACCTTCAGCTATTGTAAAATTGAAGCCACTTATGTCAGTCCTTATTAGCCATGTGGAGGAGTTACAAGCACCGTGATGATCATCTACCAACATGCAACCTTAGACACAACCTGATCTCATCTCACTCCAAAATAAGCAGGGTTCAGCTCATTTGTACTTGGATGAGAGACCATTAATCTCCATGTAGGTCAAGAAATGAATCCCCATGTGTGTGAGAGTCTCTCTCTCTCTCTCTCTCTCTCTCTCTCTCTCTGTTGCATGTGCGCACACACGCGCGCACACACACACATTTATATTTATGGCTTTATATTTGCAGAAGAACATGAAAGCTCTGCTGTAAACCTCCAAGTCTCTGGTCTCTCCAGAAAAGCCAACACTGTGGTTTCCTTGTCTTCATACCCCTCTTGAATGAATGAATGAATGAATGTTTTAATTACAGTCATTGACCAAATTCAAAATACATATGCATAATTAGTGCCAATTACAGCAAAGCAAGGAAGAATGGGGGTGGGGTGGGATACCATATAAATTGAACCAATCTAAGTTGTATCTTCTGGAACATTTGTTGATACATGGTGAGCACGAATTATAATTGCTGCCACACAAAATTTATCCACATTAGACAGCATACTTGAAGTAGAATGTTCTGCAGTGTATATGTTTTGCCCTGACAGCAGGAGGTGCATGTAAAATGCCTCTGGCTGTCCGGGGAATTGTTTTAAATAAGGAACAATAATTTCTCCTAATTCCATAATATAATACAAGGGACAGTGCAGGAATACATACGCCAATGTTTGAATTCAATCCTACCTGCAGAGGCACTTACATTGGTGATAAGGGATCTTTTTGAAACTTTTCCTCTTGTATCGCTGACGGCCGAGCGTTCTGTGTTGTTTCTTTGTTAGACAAACAAAGATGGCTTCCCAGAACCTTATGCTTGTATGGCAGGAGACTCTATCTTGGACAATATGAATCACTGGTCTCATCCAGAGCTTCAAAAAAGAGTAAGGTCATTCACTGAAGCCTTATAAATTGGCTTTGGGATTTAAGTCAATATTTTCTATGACAGCCTGATACTTTAATTTTAAAAAAAAGTTACTGTTGATTTCAGCACAAAATGTTTCCAATGTCTGCTAAACTTGCTACTCCATTAATAAATCAAAAATGAGATTCAATAGTTAATGGTTCTTTAAGCATGAAAGTAGTCTTTCTATAGGCAGTACAATGCTTGTCAACAGGTCCATACTTGTGAGAGTCAGGGAGTTCTAGCTGAAAACTGTAACTCTGTGCCTTGACCCATAGGAGTTCTTACATTTTTTATGGATTAATCTGTCAAAGAAAGATTTGAACCACAACTTCTTTCCTATCAGCCACATAAGGCTAACAGTGGGGGTCCTGGAGATCAAAAGATGGGCCCTTCCAGAACCATGGCTATTGGCTGGAAGAAATAATTGCTGGCCACCTCCAGGAGTTTGACAAAGCAACACATTATTTTCATTCCCAGGCAAGACATAATAATCAAGGGCCAATTAGGAGCTTTTGAGGGGGTCTAAATAGTTGTTGATTGAGCAAACTGATCTACTTTTTAGACCATTAAGATGTCTGTTGTTGCTATGTTCACAGCACAACACTTTGCACTTTACCTCTGTGATATCTGCCTGCCCTCAAACTGAACATCTGAATCCATTCATTTGCCTCAGTTCTTCTCTTCCTGCTCTGGTTACTTCTACCCACATGCACGACCATCGTCTTTATGTACCTGCCTGTTTTGCTGTTCTGCATAAGTCAAATTTGCACTGTTTTAGAAACCAAATATAGAACAGACAAAGAGGCAGGTAAGCAATTATAAGTCTGTCTCTGTCTCTCTGTCTCTCTCTGTCTCTCTGTCTCTCTGTCTCTGTCTCTCTGTCTCTCTCTCTCTCTGTCTGTCTCTCTCTCTCTCTCTCTCTCTCTCTGTGTGTGTGTGTGTGTGTGTGTTTTTAAGGCACTGAGGACATTCCATATAATTCATTCAAATAAATTGCTGATTTATATGGTATTTCCAAAGTTGCTGGCTTCTCATAATTAATCTAAGAAAGAAAGTAGAAGCAGAAAAAATAGGTTAAGATAACCCTCAGGATCATTTGTAAAATCAAAAAGAAGGAAGTTTAGCACTAATTCTGCAATTTTGAGTAGAAATAAAATTCAGGCTGAACCTGACAACACACAAATGTGGGGCATCTCATTTGCAAGTATATAGTAATAGATACAGAAAACTTAACATGGCAATGTATATGGCTTTAAAGAGCACGATCAGTTAGGCATGTTTTTCTTTTTCTTTTTTTTTAAACTCTCTTTTTTATTATTATTTTGTAAAAGGAAAATAAAATAAAACAGAATCATTTTACATTGATAACAATACAGCTCACAAACATCCTTTATAGGGTTTTTAACACAGTTACTAACTCTTGCCATCTTCTTGTCAGAATATCCTCGTCTTCTCCTTTCAAGTGGCCAGAAATTCTGTCCATTTCAATCACCGAGTATAATTTCCCTTTCAGGGCGTCTTTTGAAGGTATTGCAGAGTTTTTCCAAAGTTTAGCGTACAAAATTCTGGCTGTTACAATAATGTGGTTAATTACATATTTTTGGTCGTAAGTTACCTCTGTATCTATAATATTTAGCAAAAATAGTTCTGGTGTGTATTTTAACTTGACCTTCAACACAGTGTCTAATAAGTTCTTAACCATATTCCAAAATGATTTAGCTTTTTTGCAAGTCCACCACATATGGTAAAAAGAACCGATTTCTTGCTCACACTTCCAACATTTAGCTGAACAGTTATATATTTTAGATAGTCTGTGGGGGCTAAGATACCATCTGTAGAACATTTTATAACAATTTTCTTTATAAGAGGTGGACCTGAACATCTTGATCGTTTGCCATAGCATATTCCATTTATCTAAATGAATAGAGTGCCCACAGTTTTCCGCCCATCTTACCATACATTCTTTAACCTGTGATTCATTTGTTTTTTCAACTAACAACATGGTGTAAAATTTACTCAACAGTTTTTTTTCACCCGCAATCAATATTTTATCGAAGATATTATCATTTACCATAAAACCATTTTCCTTCTGCACAGATTTGTAATGTGAGTTTATTTGTTGGTATGACCACCAGTCTATGTTTATTCCTTCGAGGGATAGTTGGTTTGGTGGTTTCAAGGACTGATCCTCATACAGAAGTTGTTTATATGTTAAGATGTTACTGTTTGACTTTGAACCTAGACCTCGAATTGCTTCCATTGGTGATAACCATTTGGGAGCTTTCGGATAAAATAAGTCTTTAACAGATAACCAATTTTTAATTAAGGCATTCCTTATCCAATGTCTTTTAAATAAAGATGGAATGCTTCCTCTAAACCATAAATAATGGTGCCACCCTTTATCAAGGTCATGACCTTCCAAGCCTGTAACTCTACCATTCGTCATAGAGATCCAATCCCGTACCCATGTCAATGCTGCAGCTCTGTAATATAAAAATAGGTTAGGCAATGCAAAGCCTCCAGAAGTAATCCTATCTTGCAAATAAGCATTTTTAATTCTAGCCTTTTTCTTTTGCCAAATGAATATACGGATATGTTTCTCTAAGTCGGACAATATCTTAAAGTTAGACAAAATTGGTAAGCATTGGAACAAGAAGAGCAATTTTGGTAAGACAGACATCTTGATGGCAGCTATCCTACCCATTAATGATAACTGAAGTCTGGCCCAAGAAGCTAAATCACCTTTTATAGATTTAATCAGGGGAATATAATTATTGTCAATGAGGGTGGAACATTTATTTGAAACGGTTATGCCTAAATATTTTGCTTTGTTCACATGTGTGAATCCTGATATGTCCACTAATCCTTGGATATTAGGCCCAGAGATATTTTTAGTCATCATTACAGTTTTTGTTTTATTAATCGAGAAGCCCGCTGTTTCTGAATATTCCTTTAGGATTCTTAGAAGCTCTGGCAAGGACCGTATGGGTTCTTCAAGAATTAATAGTAAATCGTCAGCAAAGGCTTGTGATTTATAAATTTCCCCCCGATTGTTCAAACCTTGTTTTGTTCAAAAACAAAAGTGTGGCTTAATTTGTCTTCAAGAAACGCACATATTAAATACATATGAGAGGCTCTTAGAAAACCGGAAGCTAGGAATTGCCTTTTCTTCTTCAAACCAAAAAACTAAGAAAAATGGGGTAGTAATATACGCTAAACCTGAGTTGGAACCAACTCTGATCAAGAAAGATGAGGAAGGTAGATGGATTATTATCCAAGCAACTCTTCAATCAAAGAAAACAACGATTGTGGGCATATATAGCCCAAATGACAGGAAATTGCGAGAACCTTTTTTCGATGAGCTGCTGCGGGAGATATTACAACATGAAGATACTCCAATAATTATTTTAGGAGATTTCAATGCTGTTCATAACCCAAATTTGGATAAAAATCATCAGCTGGGAGAAAAAGGGGTGGGCGGGTAGATACCTTACCTAAATCCTTCTTACATTTAACTAACATCCTACAGATTCAGGATATATGGAGGAGAAAACGTCCGATCTCTAATGGTTTTACATTTTACTCTGCTCGCCACGCCTCTTTCTCCCGAATAGACATGATATGGGCCAGTACAGATTTGTTACTCCAAACACAGGACATTGAAATTTTGGTTAGATCATGTTCAGATCATAATCCCATTCTTTGGTCATTAAAGGGTACTAATAAAGTTAGACATTGGAAAATCAATCATATGCTCTGGTCTGATAAAACATTTCTCAATAAGGCAGAGAAGGACTTGAAGACATATTTTGAGATAAATTGCACACAAGGAATGCAATTTAAAACCATTTGGGACGCCTCTAAGCCTTACTTTAGAGGCACAGTGATACAATATATGGCTAGGAAGAATAGAGAGAGGAAAATAAAGACTGCGGAGATTCTGAGTAAAATGGAAGAATTAGAGAACAAACTGATATCAGACCCTGGAAATAAACATTATTCCAATGAGCTAATACAAGCTAGACACCAACTGAACTCGATTCTATCAGCCGACATTGCACATAAACTCAGACTAGCAAGGCTAAACCATTTTGAAAATGTCAATAAGCCAGGGAAATGGCTGGCTTTTAGACTTAAGAAACACCATACCCAAAGAACAATCACAAATTTAAAAGACAGTCAGGGAATTAACCAAACTGATCAAGCTTCAATTATGAAAATTATTGAAACATACTATCAAAACTTATTCAAAGGAAAACAGACAGACCCAAACCTAATTTATAACTATTTAAAGAAATATAATTTCCCACAACTTAATGAAGAACAAAGGAATCTAACTAACGCCACAATCTCTTTAGCAGAGGTGATTGATGCAATTAAAAGACAAAAACCTAATAAAACACCCGGCCCAGATGCTTTGCCAGCACAATATTATCAGAAATTTTCAGATATCCTAGCCCCGAGATTACATCACCTTTTCAATTTAATCCTGGAAGGAGAAGATATTCCAGACACATGGAAATCTGCCAATATAGTCCTGATTCCCAAGGAGGGAAAACCAAAAGATGCTATTGAAAATTATAGGCCTATAGCCCTCTTAAATGGAGATTATAAAATCTTTGCATCCATTTTGGCTTCTAGATGGCGGAAAATTCTTACTAACCTAATTCACCAAGATCAGAGAGGGTTCTTGCCAAGTCGACATCTACAGTCAAATATCAGAACCTTAATTAATTCCTTAGAATACTATGAAATACATTCTCAAAAACAGGCAGCCTTTATTTTTTTGGATGCTGAGAAAGCCTTCGATAATGTTTCTTGGTCCTTACTGAAATCCCAAATGGACTACTTACAATGTGGTCATAGAATGCTCAGAGCGGTAGAACAGATATACTCAAATCAAAATGCTAAAATTATCGTGAATGGGTTTTCTTCTGATAAGATCACTATACAGAAGGGCACAAGGCAAGGATGCCCCCTTTCACCGCTGCTTTTCATTTTATCTCTAGAGATCCTATTACATGTGATTAGAAACTCAGAGTCGGTACAAGGTTTGAACAGTTAGGCATGTTTTTCAATGGAGGCTGGTGGTGCTGACTAGAAATGCGCACCAAACGAAAAAACAAAACATTGTTTCATTACATAAGGAATTGTTTTGCTACAAAATCAAACTATAGAAACTGTTTTGTTACTAAATGAACCAAACTGTCTTTTTTATTCTGGAAACAAAATGGGAGTTTCCTCAAACTTTTCCTTGTAAGCCCCCACAAATTTGGAGAGATTTGGGGTTCGGGGGGTGAGTTATTCAACTGCAAAGAGGGTCCCCCAGCAGTAATTGGAAAAGTGTTGTGCATGTACTGTACCATATATAGATCAATTTATTACTTCCCCTTGCTTAATCCCTATATTGCCAGTGTGCGCCAAAGAGCAGTTTTTCAGTTAGCTAGGGGGACCCTCCTTGCAGTTCAATAACTCAGGCCCCTGAACCCCAAACCTCTCCAAATTTGGGGGCTTACAGAGATGAGCTTGAGGAAGCTCCCCTGCGATTTTCATGCTGCTACATACCTGTGATCATTATTTTTGAGTACATATTTTATATACTCAAAAATAGAGGTTGCAGGCATGTAGCAGCATGGAAATCGCAGGGGAGCTTCTTTGGACTCTTCTCTGTAAGCCCCCAAATTTGTAGAGGTTTGGGGTTTAGGGGGCTAAGTTCTTAAAGTCCAAAGGGGGTCCCCCCAGGAGAAAATAATTTGTTATTGATGGAAACGCTTGAGGAAGCTCCCCCCATGGGGTGGTGGTGGTGGCTATTAGCAGCTTCCTGACTCAAATAGAAATGATTTTCTCCTAGAGGGTCCTCCTTTGGAGTTTAATAACTCAGACCCTTGAACCCCAGACCTCTCCAAATTTGGGGAGCTTACAGGAACGAGTCCAGAGAAGCTACCCTGCAATTCTGGTGCCCCAAAGACCCAGGGGAGCCACTAACAAATTGTTTCATTTTGTTTCATTCTGAAAATTCTTTTAAAATTCATTAGTAATGAAAAAAAGGAAACAACTAAAGAATCAAATCAAAACAAAATGAAACAAAATGCTATATTTTTTGTTTCATGCCCATCTATAACGCTGACATATCAGTGAAACTTTTCCAGGAACTATCCAGGGTGCTGACATGCATGATAAAAACAGGGTCAGTGCCTTAAATCTGGCAAAACCCCAAAATGGATTCCCTTCTCCTCTGGCATCTGAGACACCAGTCTGTAAATCACATGTTAAAAATATAATATTATTTAAAGGCAAACATACTACCTGTTGACATTAATAGCCTCTCTTGGTATCTTCCCAACCTGAATTAAGCTAAACTTATGCCACATTTAGCATAATTTACTCATATCACCTCCACTGCAAAAATAACAATTATTTCTTACTGTTGAGTCAGTTCTAACTTATGGCAACTGCTTCCAGAACCTTCTAGGTATTGAGTACTCAAAAGAGATTTACCATCCCATTTGTGGTAGTGGTGGTGGTGGGTATATAGAGGGATAATGTAACTTGCTCAAGGCCACCTAGGTTGTTTCTTCTCCTAAAAGGCATGGTGGGAAACAGAATTCCTGAATCCTGGCTCTGCAGTTAAGTACACCAACTTGCTGAGCATTCCAGCCTGCTGTCCCCCCCAATAAAATTTTCCCATAGACAAAATAAAATATATTATTGATTTGTTGATTTGCCCTCTAATTTTTATATTTTTCACTTTTGCTCTCTTTCATATTGTTTGCTTGATTTTATTGTCTGTTAATCCCCACCCCCACCCCAGAATACTGCATAACACTAATAGGGCAGTATATATATCAATGAAATAAATAGAATAAATACAGTTTAGTGATTCTGCAAGGGGAGGGAGGATTCATCTTTAGATGATGGGCTGGTAACATAAACCATGTGGCCAAGACACTTTCTCGTAGCTAAAAATGCATTTGAAATTATAAAGACAAATCAAAATTTGGATTTTTGATTAGTTTTGATCCCTCCAACAATTGGTAGGGGGTTATTCCTGGCTGCAGAGCTTTGAAATATCTGGAATTTCAAGTTCAAATCTATAGTACATCATGAGGTTCTTGCATTCTAACCCACCTCAGAAGACCACTGTAAGAATATAATAGGAAGGGAAAGCATGTCTGTACTTTTAAGCTCCCTTGAACATCAAAGCTAAAATGATGGTCATAACGAAGGATGGAAGATGAGCAGGCTGTCAAGCAGCTGGTGTAGGGAGTGTCAGAGATAGTATGCCACCTAGATTTTTGCCTGCATAGCTTAAGACCAGAAGACAGCAAAGAGGTGCTTATATGGCAAAAGATTTGGAATTCATTGCACTTTATTTTTGCCTTGCACTGTTTCCTTCTCTACGCTCAAGGGTCCTAGGATTTTTCTCATTAAACAGAACAATCAACACAGTGCTTTCTCCTAAGAAGGTGGCTAAGGCTAGAACCGTAATTACTCCTGTCAACTAATAGCATCATTGCTACTAGCCACCAGCACGAGAGCGGTGGCATTAATTAGCAAAGGATGCTAAATTTAGCAAACAGTGCCACTTCATTTATGTAGCTGTGACTTATGAATCTTTGACTCTCAGCAACTCCTCTCTTGCCTTGTTCTGAAAGGGCAGAGTACAGTCTCCAAGACTTAGCCTGTAGTCTTGATTAAATCTAAACCACCATCAATCTAAATTCACTGACATTGTATACAATGCTGGTTTGGAGGTCTGCTGCCAAGGATACTTCCCAGAACAAATCTGGAGAGCAACTTTTATCGTGGACCTTTTGGAAAACCCAGCCTTCTGACCAGTACACAAAATCATCACATAATACATATAGACGTAACCTCTGTGCTTCTGTATGTGGTGAATTTTTTATTGCTTGAAAGCCTAAAAAAGTAAGCTCCTCGCATCCAAATTTAAAAACCAAGGCACAGCAATCTTGAAAACTACCTCCATGTCTAAATAAATAAATGTTGCTGAACTCCTGTTGCTTAGTGTAGTAAAGTCTATTAGAGTAAACCTAATGACTCTGTAGGGATTTGGTGAGTAAACTCCCCTATAAGTTTCATTGATTCAAATGGGCCTATGGTAGTTGCAACTTGCTATGCTAAACTAAGTTGCTACTAGTTTATGCCCATTTGAGTCAATGGAACTTGCAGAGCAGCTGACTGGCCAAATACCCAGTGATTCAATGGTCCTACTATAGTAAGACTTATTATGTTAAGAAACAAGATTTCAGCCATTGGAAATGAGAGAAAAGCTGAGAGCAATATCAACAAGAAGCTAGATCCACTGCAGTCACTCACTCAGGAGGGCGGTCAAAGCTAAAACACATGATTGACAGGCATATATTCTCTTCAAGATTTAACAGTCACATTAAATAAAGAGAATTGATAGTTCCAGAGGTGATGGTGGTAGAAAAATTATTGAAGGGCATCAATTGGATAGCAGTGGCCAAAATCCTGTTATTGATATCTGGCACTCTAAATTCAACAGCACTTGGGAATTTAGCCAAGGAGTCAGATATGTAGCAAGAGAGTGACTTATAGTTCGTAAATGGGAAAAAGAGCTGAGTTGGGATGAAGAGTGGATGAGGTAGTGTGGAAATTGCAGCATAGAATAGGTAGGGAGGTAGTTCAGGAATACCTGGAAACTCTAAATGAATCTAACACTCCAGGACCAGATGAATTACACCCAAGGATATTAAAAGAACCAGCAGAAGTAATTTCAGAACCATTGGCAATAATCTTTGAGAAGTCCTGGAGATCAGGGGAAGTCCACATAGATTGGAGAAGGGCAAATGTTGTCCCCATCTTCAAAAAGGGGGGAAAGGAGGACCCAAATAATTACCACCCAGTCAGCTTGACATCTATTCCTGGAAAGGATTCTACAGCAGATTATTAAGCAGACAGTCTGGAATTATTTAACAAGCAATGCTGTCACTACTAGAAGTCAACAAGAGTTTCTTAAAAACAAGTCATGCCAGGCTAATTTGATCTCTTTCTTTGATAGAGTTACAGGCTTGGTGGATGAGGGGAATGCTGTGAATTTTGCTTATGTTGATTTCAATAAGGCCTTTAATAAGGTTTCCCATGATATACTTGCAAAGAGGTTAGCAGAATGTGGGATAGATAGCACTACTGTTAGGTGGATTTGTAATTGGTTGACTGATCGTACCCAAAGGGTGATCATAAATGGCTACTTTTCAGCATGGAGAGAGGTGACTAATGCGGTGCCCCAGAGATCTGTTTTGAGTCCAGTGTTATTCAATCTCTTCATTAATGACTTGAATGAAGGAATAGAGAGTAGACTGATTAAATTTGCAGATGATACCAAATTGGGAGAGGTGGCTAATTCCCAAGATCATAGGATAAAAATCCAAAATGATCATGACAGATTAGAGTGCTGGGCCAAAGCAAATAGAATGAGTTTCAACAGAGAGGAATGTAGGGCCCTGCATCTAGGCAGGGAAAAAATTGCACAGGTATAGGATGGGAGACACCTGTCTGGAGAATAGTACATCTGAAAGGGATCTGGGAGTCTTGGTCAACCACAAATTGAACATCAGTCAGCAGCAGTGTGATGCGGCGGCCAAGAAAGCCAACATGATTCTTGGTTGTATCAACAGAAGCATAATGTCTAGATCAAGGGAAGTGATAGTACCACTCTATTCTGCTCTGGTCAGATGCCACCTGAAGTACTGTGTCCAGTTCTGCGCACCTCAATTTAAAAGGATATTGACAACCTTAATTGGGTCCAAACGAGGCTGACCAGGATGGTTAAATGTCTGGAAGAAATGTCTTACGAGGAGCGGTTTAGGGAGCTGGAAATGTTTAGCCTCAAAAAAGGAAGGTTGAGAGGGGTTATGATAGTCATGTTTAAATAAATATATCAAAGGATGTCATATTGAAGAGGGGACAGGTTTGTTTTCCAAGGCTTCTGAGATAGGATTCGGAGCAATGGTTTCAAACTACAGGAAAAGAGATTCAATTTAAACATTAGGAAGAAATTCCTGACCGTTAGAGCTGTCCAGCAGTGGAATATGCTGCCACGGAGGGTGGTGGAGTCTCATTTTTTTAGAAATGTTTAAGCAGAGGCTGGATGGCCGTCTGTAGGGAGTACTTTGATGGGGGTTCCTGCATGGCAGGGGGTTGGACTGGAGGGCTCCTGAGGTGTCTTCCAACTCTATGATTCTATGAATGTTGTGAAATTAATGATACAGTATATTTATAGTACATACATGGTCTACACAACAGAACAAATAACTGGATGTCAGCAGATGGCCAAATACAGAGATCAAATCAACTACAGCAGATCCTAGTCTATTTTGTTTGCAATACAAGACCAGAAACAGATTGTGGTACAGATCAAGAACTGTTAAATTAAAAATTGGACTAAAACTGAAGAAAAACAATAAAACCATCATAGTGGCAAAATTCTGCAGTCCTGAAAAAAATCTAAAGATTGTATGAAAATCACCACTGCGTTAATGACTGTTATAGACAACAAACCAGAGGAAGTGTCAAATGAAGCTAGGGATATTAGACTATTCCTGTAGCCCCACAAAAGGAAAAGTGTTGATGGGTAACTTGTGAAACTTTTAGATTGTTAATGTGCTTTATAGAATGCAGCATGAGGTTTTGACCATGTGCATTGTAACGTAATTCAAAGGGAAGGTTATGCTCTCTAATAGACATGGGCACGACTACCGGAAACGGTAACGACAATTACTCTGCCAGAACTCGAACTCGAACCGACTAAAGAAAAATTGGGTCTGATTTGTCGTGGACATTCCTGGTGGCATCGCAGCAATCGCGCGATGCCAAGCGGCACAGGAAAAAAGTTTTAAAAATTAAAAAAAAAACCCGATTCCCGACCAAAAAAGCAGGCAAAAATATGCCTGCCTGAGGGCACCTACCAGAGGGGTGGTTTCTGGGGGGGGGGTCCCTGGCCTCCCCCCTCCTCTCCTGGGCTGCGCAAAGTGCACATCCTCGTCGTCTCGCCAACTCGCCAAGCGGCGCGGCACAGAAAAAAAGTTTTAAAAATAAAAAAACCCCGATTCCCGGCCAAAAAAGCAGGCGAAAATATGCCTGCCTGAGGGCACCTACCAGAGGGGTGGTTTCTGGGGGGGGTCCCCGGCCTCCCCCCCTCTCCTGTCCTGGGCTGCTCTGGTGGGGGGCATCCTCGTCGTCTCGCCAACTCGCCATGCCATGCGGTGCGGGCAAGGGATCCAAAATGGGGCGACCACAATATTTATTTTGAAATCGTGGTCCAAAAACACACCAAAGCACCACAGAAACATGCAAAAATAGCTATTTTAAAACTGCCTGAATTTTTTCAGTAGCAGCAGTGGGTTTTTCTTGCAACAAAACGTCTCCATTGATTTTATTTTATTTTATTTTTATTTTTTTACACCTGCGCAATGATGGGCTGGCCATGGGAGTGGACCATGCAAATTTTTGGAGCCATTCCACCAATTGCATGGCCACTTGGCCAGGTTTTGACTGAGACTTCTGGGATGTGCCAGTCGGGCATAAAAAGCCCACTAACCCTAGCCTGAACCTGAACCCTAACCCTAACCCTAACCCATACGCCAGTACACTGTCCTTCTTAGTGGGTCAGAGAGGCACCCAGAGGTGCACCCCAGTAACTCACCCTAACCTTACCCGTAACCCTAAGCCTAGCCCTTGCGCTAACCCCTAACCAGTAAGCCAGATGTGTACTCGCATTGCACTACAGCAAGTACACTTCCCTTCTTAGTGAGTGACAGGGCGCCCGTAGGGGTCCTCTCTCACTTTGTTCCCCAGCCCAAGTGCACCGTATGCCGGTAGGCAGTGAGTCACAGAGGCACCCGAAAGAGAGGTGCCTCTGCCTGCTACTGCAACTTGGTATGCATATCCAATTGGCTATGCATGCCATTTTGTAGCAGGCCAGAGGAGGCACCCACCCCAGAGAGTTGCCTCCAGGAGCCCGCTTTCCCTTCATGGCGGGCCAGAGGAGGCACCCACCCCAGAGAGGTGCCTCCAGGAACCCACTCCCCCCCCAAAACCAGTACTAATGACAGACGAAAAAACGACAAACGAAATGACAAATTTTTGGAAAATTTCGTGACAAACGGAAACGAGCCGAAACGGGCCGGCTCCGACACACGACAACTCAAAACGTAATTTTTCCTGGTCGTGCCCATCTCTACCCTCTAAGTTTTTTCTGGGTTTGAAACTAAGTTACAATAGAGAAGGCACAGGTGCAAAGTCTGCAAAGCCAGAATGTGACCTGTGATTGGCTTTTTTGCATCATGTGATTTTTTTCCTTCAACAATGGACTGTCTGTGTGTGGGGGAGGAGAAGAAGGAGAAAGACTGAGAGAGAGAGCACATGGACTATCCAAGATGTGATCCTTTAAGAAAGCTATTTGCCTCTTATTCACTTGAGTTAGGGAGAAACATGTAATAGTATAAGGTTTCTTGTTATTTGTTAGAAATATTGCTGCAAGTAATCTCTGTAATAGAATAAATCTTTATATATATATATAAGCAAGTAATGTGCCTGAGTACAGTACCTGAGTTTTAAGGTAAGCTTGCATGAATCTCACAAGTCAGGCGGGAGTCACTGAAATGAACCGACATTTTGTTTAAGGCAGTAAAAGAAAGGAAAGTAACGTCTCCAGAAGTTAAAATAACTCTCTGACTGTGGTCAAGAGATTAATATACTTGCTGGGTAGAGACACTCCCTTTCTAAGCTGCATCCCTTACATGCATCATACTTTTTTTCTAGTCCTCCTTCATCTGAAAAGCTATGCACCATTCTAAAAGAAACGGCGTACCACAATGATTGATTATCCTGGTGCATAGCCTTTGCTTTGGACAAGAGCCCACTGGTAGAACAGAATGAGAAAATACAGGATGATTTCCAACAACCAAATGTGATATGCAACACTGCATTTTATCTCTCTGTCTGTTTCATCTACAATCAGAACAGAAATGAAGAGCTGAATTAGTTTCAGATGAAGGAGAACTGAAAAAAATGTGAATGACTTTTTGACTCTCTTTTTTGTATTGTATTTTTGCATTGTATTGTTGATTTTATCTTGTAAACCACCCAGAGTTCCTGTTGGAAGATGGGTGGTATAGAAATAAAACAAACAAACAAACAAACAAACAAAGAGTTTCCAGTGATTTGAGGATCCGCTGATGATACCTTATTACAAGCAGAAAATCACAATGATTCAAAACAATACTCATGAAGGTTAGAGGAGGTGAGAAACAAGATTGCAGCTGAATCTTAAGACCAAAATAATGTCTAAAAAGAATTATATAACTTTAATTCTGACAATGAAAAAATGGAATTTTTCAAATATTTTTATACCTTAGTTCAATCATCAATTTAAATTGGCAGATCAGCCTAGGAATCAGAAGGCTGGGACTTCTGATGTATAAGGAGGAAGCCCTGGAGACCAAGGCCAAGACTATCTATAGTACTATGGTGTCCCCAATTGCTGTATATGGGTATGAAAATGATAATTAAGACCTCTGACAGGAAAAATAAAACATGATTACTTCTAAATGTGATGTTGGAAGAAACCTTATGGTTACTGTGGTCCTTCACAAAGAGAAGTACAGTAAATGGATTCTAAAGGAATTCAACCCTTTATTTGAATAACTAAACGTAAAATGACTAAACTGAGGCTATTCATACATTGGATGTATGAATGTAAAAGACTCACCAAAAAGACAATATTGCTAGAAACAGTGGAAGACAGTAGGACTACAGGGAGACTGAACATGAGATGGATTGACTTAATAAAGGAACCCACAGCCTTTAGTTTCCATGAGCTGAGGACTATGAATCACATAACATCTTGAAAGTTATTTGACAGTACATAAAAGCATGGCAGCAGAAATGATTAGGGTTAAATGACTCTTTTTGTGAAAGCTGCTTCCCACATCCTATCGGACTGTAACAGGCTTCTGAAGGGCTCATCCAACTTAGATCTTAGATTTTTTAAAACTCTAAAAATACCCCAAAGATATATAAAAATTACTAAACCATTTGAAGATTCAAAAGCTGGGGAACATTAAAAGGTTTTCATCAGTTCCTGAAAAAAACTACAAAACATCTCTGGAAAGAGCACTCCACAACGGGATGATTCCTCTAAAAAGGCTCTATCTCAAAAGCACCTACTACGAGTCATTGGATAAAAGCACCCAGAGGATGTAAAAGTTTAGGCAGTACACACAAGAGGACAAAATCCTTGGATACCCCACATTGCCCCTTCATAGCCACCTGTATACAGGTTCAATTACTCTATTGGCAGTTTGTTTGGAAGGTTTATATCAGATCATGAACTAAGTACAGAAACAAACAGGAAACCATTGCACAAGAAGACATATCAATATAACATGATCAAATCCCAATAAAAGACCCCATTGTTCTATTCATTTCTTCAAAAAAAAACCTCTGGTTTATGAATGTGGGATATTGTGCTTGTATGTCCATGTATCAAAATGCTAGGAAATGGCTTGATAGTGCTACACGTTACTGTTTTGTAGTAAACTGCCCAAAGTGGCCTTGGTAGCTAGATGAGCGGTTGGTAAATAAATAAAAGACAATATTGTGCCAGCACTGTTAGCAGGAGAAAGAATGGCAAGGTTTACACATCAAGGTTGACAACACCAGTCACTAGCAAAGGGAAAAATCCCAGAAGCAGGCTCTTTTATTCATCAGTTAACCATTTCTCACCCAAACACAAAGCAACTATCAGGGTTGCTTTTCAACAACTGTGAATGGCAACTATCTTTAAAAAAAAAAAAGAAATAGCCACATTATTTCAGGAGGTGCAGATCAGGTCAGGGTAGGAACAGAGCACAGAAAACAGGGATACAGGAAGCTTAGCTTCAATGCTGGGCATTTCAAGAGAAGAACAATGCTCAACGGAGAACATGGCTCTGTCTTCACACACACCCATACAAACCGTCCCAAATGAATAATAATAATAATAATTTATTGTCATTGTGTGTATATACATAGAATACACCAACAATGAAATTTCAGACATCCAGAGACCAGATTCAAAACACACACACACACACACACACACACACACACACACACACACACACACACACACACACACACACACACACATTAAAAATCCCCTCAAAACACACATGTAAAAAATCCCCTCAAAACACACATGTAAAAAATCCCTGAACACTCCCCCACCCACCAACCCCCCCTAAAAACACAAGCATCTACACAACAGGCTAGGCCAGTGATGGCGAACCTATGGCATGGGTGCCAAAGGTGGCACTCGGAGCCCTTTCTGTGGGCACCCCACATCTCCCTTCACAGCCACCTGTATACAGGTTGAATTACTGTATTGGCACTTTGCAAAAAATAATTACTGGGTTTTGAATTGCAGTTTGGGCACTTGGTCTCTAAAAGGTTCGCCATCACTGGGCTAGGTAATACTGCCCAAGTGCTCACTGCAAGTGGTCCTTAAATTCATTATTAAGAAGAAAGAAAATGTCTCTTTACCTCACTAATGTTCATATTTCCACAAGCCATTTAAGGTGTTAGCAAGTTATCAGCATTTGGACAAGAGGAGTCAACGTCCATATTAATTCTTCTCAGACATGGGAATTGTTGCTGTTTCAGACTACAACTCCCACAGCCAGCATGGCAACTGATTCTCCTTGCTTGCATGCAGGGCAGGAAAGAGATACGGAAATGTTTGTTATGAGAAAGGATCAAAAAGGAAATCCATTCCATGGCTGAGGGCACGTGCAGCTTTCTGCGCCTCTTTAAAGTGGGATCCTGCCTTTAGATTAATGTCATGGTGAGTTCTCCACACCAAAGCACATCATGGAGCAGGAAGAAAACTCGACTTTGTCCGGCCAAGGTATTTGTGATTCATCAGTTCCTACAGACCTAACCTAGATCTCGATGCTAATGCTGCAGGAAGCTTGTCAGCTCACTTCTCGGTTTGCATTCATTTGTAGCTCTTATGCTCACATATGTAGTCACTGAATAATTTAAGGCTTCAGCTGTATGCCCTTGTTTCAGCTCCAGCCCACTGCGTACAATAAGGGCAAAGCAAAGTCACCAACCAAATAAGAACAGGGTTCGTGTCACATTAAGTGGGGCGATCACTAAACTCAAACAAGGGGAGAGAAGAGAGGGAAATCTGTGGGAAAGTTGTATTGAAAACAATTACCGCTAATAAGAGACAGGCATGAATTTAAAAACAAGCTACAAAATTTGTTGAAGAATGGCTAATGTGCCGATCCATATTTGTACAAACCAGTAACCCAGACAAATATCCCAAGTTTTAAGCAATTTTAAATTTCTTGATTCCTTGGGTTATAAAATGGCCCCCGAGGTACCTAAAGACACCACACATTGCAAGGATGTTGTAGTTATAGAATCATAGAATCATAGAATCATAGAGTTGGAAGAGACCTCAAGGGCCATCTAGTCCAACCCCTGCCATGCAGGAACCCCCATCACAGTATTTCCAACAGGTGGCCATCCAGCCTCTGCTTAAAAACCTCCAAAGAAGGAGACTCCACCACCCTCCGCGGCAGCATATTCCATTGCCGAATAGCTCTAACTGTCATGAAGTTCTTCCTAATGTTCAAATAGAATCTCTTTTCCTGTAGTTTGAAACCATTGCCCCGAGTCCTAGTCTCTGAAGCCATGGAAAACAAACCTGTTCCCTCTTCAATATGACATCCTTTCAAATATTTAAACATAGCTATCATATCCCCTCTCAGTCTTCTTTTAGAGAGGCTAAACATTCCCAGTTCCCTAAGCCATTCCTCATAAGACATTTCCTCCAGACCCTCAACCATCCTGGTCACCCTCCTCTGCACCCGCTCGAGGTTGTCAACATCCTTTCTAAACTTTTAAATTGTAGGAACTGATGAGTTTTCCCACACCAGTTGGCAAAGGGCATTTTCTAGAGTGGGGGGACTTTCTGGGTATATAACTTGGAAGTCTCAAACCCAATCTGCATCAAACTTGGAAGACTTGTAGAAGCAAGTTCAGAGAAGCTTTCCTCCATTTTAGTGTCTCTAGGTGCGGGTGGTGGTGGTGGTGGTGGTGGTAATTTCCTGGGTGGCCTTGTTTGGCAGTGCATGACTCAAACAACTGGAGCCCATACTTCACCAAACTTGCAAGGCTTGTAAAGGAGAGACAAGGGGCGTTTATACACGACCCCTAAGCTCCGCTGCAAATGGCTGCAAGCTCCGGAGCTTAAAAATGTTTCCCCACCAGTTCCGGAGTTTGCAGACAATTAAGTGCGATCCCACCCACCTAAGCGTGACCCAGTGCACTTTTCTTGTACCTGCTCGAGGAGGGTGAAAATCGCCAGGTCCGGATTTAATCTGGTCAGTGCGGGGCTCTCCTGGCTTCTGTTTTTTTTTTTTTTTGCCTCCCGCCCCTTTAAGAGAAGGGGCAGGAGGAGAAAAAGCAAACAAAGAGAAGGAATCAGCACAAAGGAGCTCCGGCAGCTTCTCTGAGGCGAGTCTGCATCCCCCACACTTTTTCCTCCTTCCCCTCATGCAGACAGGAGCCAGGAAGTGCGGAGTGCTGGGGAGGAAGGAAGAGCAACGAACCCCTAAGATCTCTGGTCCGAATTTAAGTGGCCAGCGGATCTTAGGGGCCGTGTGAAAAGGCCCAAGGATGGGTTTCCTGCACTTTTGGTGTTTCTAGAGGCCTTGGGGGACATTTTATGTTGAAACCCTTTTCAACACTAAAAATGATTTAACAAATTGATTCATTGATTTGTAGGGAAAAATAATAAATTTGTTACTTGTGATTCATCAAGGTTGAATCGAAATAAATCACCATTATTCTGATTTGTGCCCATTTCTTTCATCAACCCCTTTCAATTTGAGAGGCCCAGCACTGTAGATAGACTTTCTGTATTTCTGTTTTCTGTGCTCTATTCCTACCCTGACCTGTTCTGCATCTCTTGGAATAATGTTCATACTGGGATTCAGTGTTGTTCTTTTATCAGCTTTCACACATCCTGAATGTTTCTGTGCAGTTCTTTGCTCCAAAATATATCAAAGTATATTTTAAATTATCCTTCTTGTGAGAAACATATTCAAGAAGGTTCATTTGCATTTGAAATAAGTATTAAAGTAAATATGAAATTTTAAGTATTCATTGATATACCAATTGAGTGCATTTTTGTTTAATAATCACAAATTAATGCAGAAATAGACTTATGAGTGAACTCATACAAAAGTAACCCAGATAGAGAAGCCTTGGAAAGCGAATGATTTGCTCATCCCAGAGTGGATCATAAATACATTCCTTTACTCTTGCCAGCCTTGGAACTAATCTCAGCCTTGGAACAGCTTATCTAACAGTTTTATAGATGGTTCCTTCCATGTTAAACTTCCTAACATTATGCTGTGTGTGTGTGTGTGTCACACATTTGACTGGATGAAAAATTGGTGGATCATTTATTTGTGTTCCTCTAGCCTTATTTATTTATTTATTTATTTATTTATTTATTTATTTATTTATTTATTTATTTATTAGGCTTATATCCCGCCCATCTTCCCGGGAGGGAACTCTGGGCAGCTTACAGTAAAAGTAGTAAAAACAAACAAAACAAAACAGAACACGAAAGGTGGCATTTCTGCGTGGCACTTTGGCATTCTGCTTTGAGCTTGTAACAGAAGCCCTATTCAGCCCTTTAGTAACAGGCTCAAGTACATACAAGACAGCAAAGCAGTGCGCTAGCCTACTCTAAAATAGGACTTTGCTGGTGAAGAGGAAACGCTAAAAGCAGATGCCAGTCTACCCCTGGGACCTCACTAAGTGGCCAGAAAGGTCAGGGTCTGAGTTGCCCTCCTCTATCTCAAGGCATTAACAGTGAGGGCAGATGGAGCAGGGATAACATGCTCCTTCCATCTCATGCTTATTTAGGCCCTCTATTGAAAAAGTCTAGAGGGTTTCCTGCATTGTATCAAGTTCCTTTGCTGTGATATGATATCTAGTACAGTAGGACCCTGGTATGCGCTGGGGAGTGGTTCAAGACCTTCCCGTGGATAAGGAAAACCATGGATAAGAGAGAACGCCACCCACCCCAAACTGTTGCTTTGTGACAGTACAGGTAGTTTGCTTTACAGAAGCTGTTTGTGATAGTAACTTGCCTTGTGGCTGCTGAATTATTTATTTAATGTTTTCCTTTGCCCACCATGGATTAATGAATCAGTGGATACGGGGGTCCTACTGTATTCATACTTATCTGTAGCAAGGCACTTCAAAGTAATTTGAAATTACTTCAAATTAATTACAGTATGCAGGCTACACATTGTACAAACCTAATTTTTTGCTTTTTGCTTTTTGCTTTGTTTTTTCTTTTTCTTGTCATCAGGTATTGACAGTAGGAACCCAAAATAGAACTAAGGGAACAGGAAGGGGGGAGGGCAATGGAGGGGGCAGCTATTGAAACTGTGCTGGGTAGGGGAAGGTATGGCGGTAGGAGTGGAACGTGCCCGCATAGGAGAAGAGGGGTTAGATATCTTACACCTATCCCCTCTTCTGGTTCCACCCCTAGCCAAAAGGAATCAGGTGACCATATCAGCAAGCCCACGGGCCACACGGTGCTGCTGTTGAATGCCAGGTCAGTACAGAATAAAACTGCCCTCATTCATGATGTTATTCTGGATGAGGGTGCTGACCTGGCATGTATTACCGAGACCTGGGTGGGAGAGGAGGGTGGAGTCCCCCTTTCCCAGCTATGCCCACCTGGGTACTCGGTTCAGCACCAGTGTCGCCCGGAGGGCCGGGGAGGGGGAGTTGCCATAGTCTATAGGAGTTCTATCCCCTTGACCAGGCTTCCTGTCTCTTTGGGAAAGGGTCTGGAGGGCTTATATTGTGTGTTGGGCTCACGAGACAGATTGGGGATTCTTTTGGTGTACCGCCCACCCTGCTGCGTACCAACAGTCTCCCTGCCTGAGCTGACGGAGGTGATCTCAGACCTGGTGTTGAGGACCCCCAGACTGTTGGTACTGGGGGATCTCAACATCCATGCTGAGGCTACCTTAACTGGAGCAGCTCAGGACTTCATGGCCGCCATGACAACCATGGGGCTGTCTCAACATGTCATCGGCCCAACACATGAGAAGGGCCATACCCTAGACCTAGTATTCTCAACGGGACTGGGAGATGGTGGTTTGGATGTGGAGGGGTTGGTTCTGACTCCATTGTCATGGTCAGACCACTTTCTGGTCAAGTTTAGGCTATTGGCTACTCCAACCCTCTGCAAGGGCGGGGGATCTATTAAGATGATCCGCCCTAATGGATCCAGATGGTTTCCTGAAAGCTCTGGGGGATTATCCGTCTGATATGGTCGGCGCTCCTGTCGAAGCTCAGGTCACCCTGTGGAATAGGGAAATGTTCCGGGCGGTTGACACGATCGCACCTAAGCGCCGTCTCCCCTTATGCAGAGCCCAGACAGCTCCTTGGTATACATCTGAGCTGCGGGCAATGAAGCAGGAGGGGAGACGGCTGGAGCGCAAGTGGAGAAAATATCACTGTGAGTCTGATCGAACATGGCTTAGAACCCATTATCGGGCCTATTCCGTGGCGATACGGTTGGCGAAAAGGCATTATTTCGCAAACCGTATTGCTTCCTCAGAGTGCCGTCCAGCAGAGCTGTTTTGGGTGGTCCAGGACCTTCTTCAACCAAGAAATATGGTGGAGGTTCTGGACAACTCATCAGCCTGTTGTGACCAGTTTGCCGCTCACTTTGAGGGGGAAATCGCTCAGATTCGCAGGGAATTGGACTCCACTATTGATGCAGATTCAAGGGATGTATCCGGCGTGCCGTGCTTAGGTCCAGTTTTATTGGATGAGTTTCAATTATTGAGACCTGAGGATGTGGACAGGGTGCTTGGATCTGTCCGTGCTACCACTACACCGCTCGACCCTTGCCCTTCTTGGCTAATTGAAAGATCTGCCAGGGGGGTTCGCACCTGGGTCCAGGAGGTTGTTAATGCCTCCTTAAGAGAGGGAGTGGTCCCCACCACCTTGAAAGAGGTGGTGATTAGACCACTCCTAAAACAACCAAACCTGGACCCAGGGCTGGTGGTTAACTACCGACCAGTAGCGAACCTCCTTTATTTGGGCAAGGTGTTGGAGCGGGTGGTGGCCGGACAACTCCAGGCACTGCTGGATGAAACTGATTTTCTGGATCCATTTCAATCTGGCTTCAGGCCGGGTTTTGGTACGGAGACCGCCTTGGTCGCCCTGTATGATGACCTTTGCCGGGAGAGAGACAGGGGGAGTGCGATCCTGTTGATACTCCTGGACCTCTCAGCGGCTTTCGACACCATTGACCATGGTGTCCTTCTGGATAGGCTGGCCAGGTTGGGGGTTGGAGGCACTGCTCTGCAGTGGTTCCAATCCTTCCTGGCTGACTGTGTCCAGAAGGTGGTGCTGGGGGACAGTTGCTCTGCCCCGTGGCGTTTACGTCACGGGGTTTCCCAGGGCTCCATACTGTCTCCCATGCTGTTCAACATCTACATGGAACCGCTGGGAGAGGTCATCAGGAGGTTTGGGCTGAGGAGTCAGCAATATGCCGACGATACTCAGCTCTACCTCTCGTTTTCCACCAATCCAGGTGAGGCGATTTCTGTACTGAACTTGTGTCTGGGCCAGATAATGGACTGGATGAGGGTTAATAAATTGAAACTCAATCCAGACAAGATGGAAGTACTGTTAATGGGTGCTTTGCCGGACAGGTTAGAGGGCCATCTTCCTGTCTTGGATGGGGTTACACTCCCCCTAAGGGACAGGGTCTGCAGCTTGGGGGTGCTTCTGGACCCCGGTCTAACTCTGGAAGCCCAGGTGGATTCGGTGGCCAGGGGTGCCTTCCTTCAGCTGCGGAAAATATACCAGCTTCGCCCCTACCTAGACGAGCACAGCCTCATGACAGTTACGCATGCACTGGTAACATCCCGTATTGATTACTGCAATGCGCTTTACGTGGAGCTGCCTTTGAAGACGGTCCGGCGATTGCAACTGGTTCATAATCGTGCGGCACGGCGGGTAAGTGGTGGGGCCGCCAGGGATCACATCACGCCGATTCTGTGTAACCTTCATTGGTTACCAGTTGCTGCCCAAGCTGAATTCAAAGTGCTTGTTCTGACATACAAAGCCCTAAACGACTTAGGACCTAGATACCTGAAGGATCGCCTCCTTCCATACGAACCTACCCGGCAATTAAGATCTAGCCAGGGGGCCCTTTTGAAAGAGCCATCCCTCAAGGAGGTGAGAGGGATGGCCTGTAGACACAGGGCCTTCTCGGCAGCTGCTCCCAAGCTATGGAATGCCCTCCCGATCGAGATCCGCCTGGTGCCAACACTGATTACATTCCGGCGCCAGGTAAAAACCTTCCTGTTCCAGAAGGTTTTTAATTGATATAATATAGATTGTGGGTCCGCTGATGACAATTTTAGAATAATGATTTTAGTGTAAGGTTTTTATTTATGATTTATTGATATTTTACTCTTAACTATTCTAAATTGTTTTATTCTTTGGATTGTAAGCCGCCCAGAGACCTTTGGGTAGTGGGCGGCATATAAGTTAAATAAATAAATAAATAAATAAATAAATAAATAAATAAATAAATAAATAAAATGCCAGAGAATACAGCCAGTCTCTCCTCTAGGTGCTTATACCTACTTGGGTTATGCAAAATTTGATCACCACTTCTTTAGATGATTGAACAAGGGCACTATGTGTATTTATGGAGAAGGACAGCTCTTCATCAGTATGGCTCTGTAGAGACTCCATCTTTAGAACCAGTCTACCACCGAGTCCTTCATCTTGTGCAGGGGAGTTTGAAGCTTTTTCTCTTCAGGTCTTAAGGGGCAGGGAGTAAAAGCAAAGCAAAATGTTCTGCTTATATACTGCCCCATACCACTTCAAGTAGTCTATGGGTGGTTTACAGTTTTTAATTACAGTATGCAGGCTACACATTGTACAAACCTAATTGGTCTTGGGTGACAACAAAACATAGATATATATCTAAAGAGCCCCATATGTTTTAGCCTTTCCTCATAAGGGAGGTCCCCCGGCCCAGTAATCATTTTAGTCACAATCTTTTGCACCTTTTCCAGTTCCACTATGACTTTTGTCTTCTTTGAGTTGTAACTTCCTATGCTGAGCATCAGGACTTGAGCTTCTGTGATGAGCTGTGACTACATAGCTGGTGTCAGATGTTGGCAGATTTGTGGCTTTGGACTGGGATATTCTTGGAGGTGTAATTCAAAGACTAAATGTTGCAACTCTTAAGGTGCTATCTCACCTGGGGGAAGATAAGGATATTGTGAAAGTCCTGCTTTTCTTCTTTCTTGGTCATGTGACTGAAGATGTGGGATCTCCGTTCCCACGTACAAGGATTTTTTTTAAAAAAGCGCAGACCAGCCCCAGGGCCAGCAAGTGGCACTAGAAAAAACAACAACAGCACTGACAGCTCGAAGGCCAGCTGATCAGCACGGGGGGGGGGGGGCAATTAAAAATAAAATAAAAAGTGCCAACATGCCCCAGAATGAGCTGGTCAGCACTAGAAAAAATTAAAAAAAAAATTAAAAGTGCTGACAGCCCAAAGGCCAGCTGATCAGTGCTGGGGGGAGGGGAAATTTAAAAAAAACCCAATTAAAACGCCGATGAGCCCCAGGATGAGCTGGTTGGGGCTGGGGGAAGCAGAAAAACAGATCATATGCAAGCTCCTATGGACTTCTGGCTTGCATTTTTTACTGGAGTAAAAAATTCGGTCCCTCAAGGGAGAAAGGTGGCATAAAAATAAAGTTATTGTTATTATTATTATTAAAAATTTCCCAACTTATCCGGTAGGTCTTGGAAAACTCACTAAACCTTTTTTTTAAAGCCTGGTGGCCATTGGGACAAGATTTTTTGAAATGCTTTATCTTGAAATTTAATCAGCATTTTAAAGGACGTGTGATAGAGCCCTAAGTCTAATTGTTATCTTATGGCTGTAACATTCATTTTCCACATGCTTTTCTGTACTCTTTCAGTTTTCTTCTTATGTGTGCTGGCGTAGGCTTCTGAATCACAGAACAATTAGGTTCTGAGTTTGTTTTCTTGCTTATTCCTTCAAAACACATACTAGTTCTCAAGGGTTACAAGGAGTTTTTAAAGCATACAAACAGTAGAGAATATTTATGGCTTGGTGTGAGATGGGAAAGTGTATGGATGCTTCATTTCTTCTTGCGATCACATCACTTGCCACTCTCAAATAATAAACTTTAAATGAAACTGACTTTTGAGAAGTGGAAGCTACTGATGATTACCATTTTTGCAAGTATGCAGAACTTGGAGCATAGCTACCCTTCCTTTTCATATATTTTGCTAGAAAGCCAATTTCAGCTCAGTTTAATCCTTGATCAAAGCAGCAAAATTTAGCACTGTGTTAATTATACCCATATTTAAAGCTGTCACTAAAATGGAGGTGATCCACATCAATATTAAATATCTTACACAAAGGCAAGCAAACTCATTTGGAGGATGCTTTAAAAAAAAAAAAAACCCTGGTCTTCCTATTAACCCCTACATTAGAATTATACTTTTTGTGAGGAGATGGTAGGAAACAAGTATTTGGAAACAAGAGAACAGAGAAATGTGCTTGGTTTACATTTTCAAATGTACAAACAAATCAAAACACAGCTGTCTATCAAAATGCAGAGGAGTTAATCCAGCGAAAAATATGTGGGAAACAGTGTATAAGAAGAATTAGTGCATAAACACATGAATATTTATGAAAACAATGTTCCAGAGTGTACAATGTTAGAAAAATGTTTTCCAGACAGAAATATTTCAGGCAAAACACCATAAAAGTACTGTATCCAAAAATGCACACAAAATTTCACAAACTTTTAGACATTTCAGAGCGCTATACACAGTGGTGTCACTTTGGAGAATTGTGTTGCATCTGATCTTGACCTGGAAGTATAAAGCCCAGCTGTCCTGTTGTTCTCCCTCAAGGGAAAGGAGCTTGCATGAGGGCAAGATGTTTCTGCTTGTGCAGAACCATCTGTTGACTGAACCTACATGTATGAGAAGCACCAGGGAGTTGTTTCCATGATTTTGAGCCAGTCTTTCTGTGCTCACTCCATTCATCTGTGTTTGCTGGCCTTTCTTCTCAAAGAGAAAGCTTAATCATTTTGCACAGAGACATTTTGCACAAGCGGCATCCTCTCTGATGAAAAAGCAAATGGCACTCTGAGGCTTGCTGGAAGTGAGGAAATTATGGTAACTAAAAGGTCACTCTCAAGGTACTGCCTCAAGTTGAGACAGCCTGAATGAATGAGGATTTGGATGAGTTTTCTCCACATCCCTGTTTTGTCTTCCCCCATTACCACCAATATTATCTCCTTTAGGGGTGTCATGCCAATAGAGACATATTGCTCTTTGAGATGGGGACGCAACTGTAAGGATTCACAGATGGGGGACTCCAGTCTTCCTTCCTTTCACAGACTTCTCACCTCTGCACTGCCACAGATTCCAGAGAGATGCATCACACATCTTTGGTGCATAACTTCGGTGACCAGTAATGAGAGTGAACTACTCCAGTGAATTATTCTATGTAAGGCAGACTGTATACATAAAGCAACCAAAAAGGGGGCACATTTATAGCAAAGATCTCCCGACACACCACTGTGCAGAGGAACAGACCAGTCTCATTGGTTCCATTGCCAACATATGCCCTGCTCTCTGCCATAGGAACAATCACTCAACCTCCCAAGAACCTCTTTCGCACCCTTTTCTCAAAGGGCAATGAAAAGTGGGGGATGATGTTTCATGGAGGATGTTAAAATGTACAGAAAGAACTGCTACTGATTCACAAGAAATGCCCATTGTTATTAGTGGTGAGTGCAACTGTATTCCTCTTCTCACTGTACTGCAGAAGATAAGCAGCATTAATACGCTCAGAGGTTTTATTTTAAAGTCATTTCCCTGGGAGAAGGGGCACTGATGCACTAAACAATCAGTGCCACTGGAAACTGAAGAAGAAGCCTTGTCTTTCCCTAACCTAAATAGCGCCTCAGAAGGAGCAGAAAATTTACATAGGAGTTACAGTGGAGCGCATAATGCTTAGAAGTATTTTTACTCCCTCGTTGCAGTGATCAATGACCCAGTTTAAGCAGATCTCCTTTTATTTCCGTTATTAAGGAAAAGTTTGCCAACACACATGATAAGACTCCTGTGATGTTTTCAACGAAGCCTTTTTACTTTGGATTTTGTGGAAGGCAAGACCATTTCTGTGCAACATCGAGACTTCCCTTGGGTTATTCTGAAACAACAACATTAATTGCCTGTGTGACCACAGGGTGCGGTTGAAGAGTCTACCTTCATCATGTAGTGAAGTGCCTCTGCATGTGTGCACATCTGTTTACCCCTTGCCTTTAAGGTAACCACAGACAGCCTCCAGTCTGGGAAAAGAAGCATACATTTCCCAATACAGTTACAATACAGTCACCCAGCAATTTTCTGAAAATAAAGCCCAGGAAGCATAAGAGGGACTTTTATCTCACCCAAAGCATCAAACCTGAAGTTCAATTAATCTCAAAGGAGTTCCAAGCTAACACACTGAGTCAGAACAGTGTTCTATCATATATCAACACTTGCCAACAAGACTAAAGAAACAGAGCTTGTTCCAGGGAACACCCAGCCAACACCAAGGAGGGACAACTGTTATTCAATGAAACATCAGTGGATATTCTGCTGCTTGTGTGTGTCTTTCTTGTGCTTCAATGGGATTAAAGCCAAATTCAAAACAAAGTTAAGCATACCTGGCTTTTGGGACGATCTAGAATTCTCACGGGTGGTGGCGGCGGCAACATATCTGATACTCAAGTTATCTAATGCCAGTGTTCCAGTCAATACAGATACATCAGGAGGGTGTCTGTGTGTGGGTGTGGGTGGAGGGGGGAATTATACTACTTATTTAAGTCATAATTTAAGTTCCCTATACTTTTGAACTTAAAAAGCTTTGCAACCAGCAACAGCAATTTTGCATCCAAGGGCTATAACTTGCCTACTTTTGTATACAGTGGCACCGTGACTTAAGAGCAGTTCGACTTAAGAGCAATTCGACTTAAGAGTGGAAAAATGTTGGCATTTTGACTGCTGCCTTACAAATTTTACATACGGTCTGCTCGACCTACTTTTTGTTTTTCATTTTAAACTTTTTTTTCAATTTTTAGATAGGTACCCCGACTTAAGAGTAGTTCAACTTAAGAGCATGCATTCGGAACAAATTAAATTTGTAAGTCAAGGTACCACTGTAGTGTCGTATGTAGATGCATGGTAGTTAATGTGTGCTACTATTTCTTTCCCTATATCTTCATGGTGGATTTGTCCTATGATTACAAGAAATCTCCCTCAGCAATCCATCCCCCCACAACCCTTGTACAGACCCCCCCTCCAGCCTCCTCCTCTCCGCCAAAACTGTCTGCCAACTTCTAGCATCAAGTAATTCTGTGAAACAAAGACGGGACAGAGTTGTTCCATTGCCTCCCAATGTGCAAATAACCCCTCTATTGCCACCCCACAGTCGAGAGGTATTAAAAAGCTGCTAAGATGCCCAGATCAAACAACAAGAAGGCTCTGGGTGTCGTTCTCCCGTGACTGTACGCCTGTAAGGGCGGGTGGGGGAATCAGCTCCCTCCCCTCCCTTTTTAAAACAAATAGTGGTTTGAAGCTACAAGGCAGGCGAGGCTTTCTGCTCACCCAGCCACCCAAGAAAGTGAAACATTAAAACTCTGAATACAGCCGAATATACACCTTGTTTCGCCACCCCACTGATAGAAATCTTTTCACTGTCAGACATGAGAGGCATGGCCCTGCACCCCCACCCACCCACCCACTCACCCACCCCCATTACCTTTGTTCCGACGTCTCACCACCCCCAGCCGGCACTTCAGGGAAACAGCAAACATCTTCCCTGGATGGCAGTCTTTTACAACGCCTGGCTCACATGGCTCTGCATGGCTTCTCCCTCCTCAACACCTCTCTGCCTGACTCTGTGAGGGGGGCTGCTGGTGGTTTTAAATTAATTTATGATTACTGTGAAATGGAGTTGTGCTTCCTGTCCTAGCAGAAGGTGGTGGTGGGGGGGTTAAGGGGAGAGAAAGGAGGCGAGGGAAGGACCTGGCGAGGAGGAATGGGAACAGGGCACCGACTCTCCTCAGGAATTCCCGGGGACTGCCTTTTGTTGTGGTTTGAGCTGCCCAGATAAATGTGAAAGTGCTCCTCTACATCTGTCATTCCCTTTCCCTGAAAACAATAGACAGGCACATATCTTCCTAGCATCCAAGGAATCTCCAAGGATATTAGCCCTAACTCATTAGCAACTGCATGACTATTTTTATTCATCTATGCCTCCCTATTAAAAAGAAAATAATCCTCAAAAGGCTGATACAGTGAAATTCTCAGTTTCACAGCAAAGTTGTCAGTGAAAGGCTGAGGCATCATTCTGGAAGAGGCAGGATGTCTTTCAGTGATATGTGGGACGAAGGCTACGTATCACCACCTGTGACGTCACCCCCCTTCAGAGACTGGGTTTTCAAAGGCACAACCAGGTTTATTTCGACATCCCACTGCTGTGCCACCAAATTGTGACGACACCTCCCTTTTACACATGTAATTGTGTTGGAAAAGGTTATGCTGCCACCTTTTATTCACTTGGTAACGCTGCCACCTTTTAAAACTGTTGCCTTATGAATTGGGACAGACTCAGATGTATAATATAAAAATAATAACGAAGTTTATTGAGAAAATAAATAAATATAACAATGACTGAAGATGGTATGCGTTGCCTTTAACATAGAATAGATTTAATCAACTCTTCAAGCCTCCCTGTCTTAATAACTAGTAAACAGTAAAGCCCTCAATGCCTGACTGAACTCTAACAGAGCAGTGCTCTCTCCCAGCACTCACTCTCAAAACCTTCAACTCTTAACTCAACTTAACTGCCAACTCAACTGCCTTAACTGCCTAGCCTCCACCCTTTTTATATCATACCATCCCCTGCCCTCCTGCTGGGATTGGTCGATGATCTGCATATGCATTACTCCTGTTTCCAGGGTGTTGTCACACCACCACAGCATAGAGCCCAGGTTAGGAAATAGCACATCCTGAAAGATCAACAGCAAGCACCCTGACAGACCAAAAGGCTCTGCCCCATCTTAAAGCAAAATAGCCGAGTCTCTGTTTTAACACAGGGTCATGATTCCTCAGAACCTTTGGAATAACTCCATCCACACAGCACTACAGTTCAGGGCCTTTATCAGTGACTGCTTAGTTTTTCATCTCGGGGTACATTTCATTTCATAAGGTTTTTTATAAAAACTTGCCAAAAGGTGCAAATTTTCTCAGAAACAAGATAGAAATAACATTGGATTAAAAAAAAAAAAGATTGGGTTTTGGATGTGGAAGGAAGTAAAACTGACAAGATTGACCCACTCAGTTTAAGGGGTTTAAGCGTTTTCAGCCTTCAAAATCTGCTTCTGAAGCCCCGTGTTTCCAGCTGCATTGTGCTAATTTAAGGACTGCCACTTCCCCCACTCACACAGACGTCTCATCTTTAAATAGCCACATCGCAGGCAGGTCCTCTACACAGTGAGAATAGCTATACTTGCAGGATTTAGCCCATGCTGACCAGGGAGGATTTTGTTCAGTTCATTTTTAAAGAAATGTTTTTCAAAATTTGCGAATTTCTTCAAAAATGTGCTGGAAATTATTTGAGGTTAAGGTAATTCAAACATGGGGGACAAGCAAATCTGAAAGCAAACCCTGGGCACTTTAGAAATTAAAAGGTCGTCACCCTACACAACCCCATGTAACAGAACAATCAATACGGTGATTCACCAGTCTAGATCTAAAATTAATGCAACAAAAGAAGAAAGAGAGATAGATTGATTTCAACAGTTTGGTACAGTTACGTTTCCCCTGTGTCATTGCAAGATATGTGTTAACATCTTTCCAGTCTGAATTCATAATGGGTTGTTATTTCTGCCTTGCTTCACAAATTTGGATGCTTGTGTTTTGATTGGATTTAACCAAGTCTGTACATTCCAGATAAAAGAACTTGAGGTTTTAAAAAGCTGAAAGTGGCAGAAACCAAAACTTGACAAATCAGCCCCCAGGAAGCGACACCTTGGAATATAGGGTTGAATTTCTGCACATTGAAGCATGACTGTCATAAATTTGGGTTTTCGCCTCTGAGATGCTCCTCACTTATATGGCAGGCATGAATTGTCTTCTCTTTCCTGGAAATAGATTTAACTATGGAATTAGAGTACTGAAAACTGCTGCAGTTAATCTTGCTGACAGTACCAACATTGACAAATTCCTTCATATTTGGGGTTTAAAGGAACCCGATATTTGAAATATCCAAATGTTAAATAAAATGAAATAGACCCTTTCCCCCACTCCAGATTTGATGATGCTACAGCTCCTTACAACCTATAGTTCAAGAATTTAGTCACCATTTGGCTTCCATCCACCTTTTAGCTATCTCTGCTAAGAGGCAAAAGACATATTCCAAATTCTGTAGCAAACACTCGGCTCTTATTTTTAGATCTGGAGCATGATACCAGTAGAGTTTACATTTGTACTTCATCTTTTGTAAGGGATAATACTACACTGCCTATATTTGGCTCCTAAACAGAGATCTAGTGGGATAGCACTGTGAATTATAGAAACCATTGTGGTCCCAGGTTTAAAAAAAGTGCACCCTAGGGAATTATCTAATCTGCTCTTTGGATCAACAGCTAATACAATAAGTATTAAAATAAAACCACAGATTGTCTGATGGGTTTGTAGAGACAAAGGATAAGAAACAAATTACATATTAACGTAAATCAAATTAAGTGGTCAGGAATGCTACCTCAAAGATTGAAACACAGAGTATGAATCAACTTGGGTGTTAAGGTCATCAGGAGAGGCCCTTCTCTCCATCCCACCACCCTCACAGGTACGTCTCATGGGAACCCATGAAAGGGCCTCTCGACTGTTGCACCCAGACTCTGGAACTTCCTCCCACAAGAGGCCAGGACTGCCTCATGTCTGTTGTCCTTCCGGAAACAGGCAAAAACCTTTCTCTTCAGGCAAGCTTTCCATGAATGATGGACTACCATGTGTATTTTATATGAATCTATAGGTTCACATAGACTTTGTGTTTATAACTACAGTACTTATAACCTAGTGGCTTTAATGTAATGTTGTCTATTAATGCTATGTCCCTCAATTCCTTGTTCTCAAATACTTGAACATGTCTTAATTGTACTGGACTATATATTATCCCTCATTATTGTAAGCCACCTTGGTCCTTTTCTAAGGAGAAAGGCGAGGTAAAAATAGTCTAAAAAATAAAAATAAAAAAATATGCAAATGCTGTCAGTGGAATTTCTGCTTAGAATGTCAACGACATGGGTTAATGGTTTTGATTTCGCAATATGTCTCTTTCTATATATTTTCATGTCTGTGATAGATTTTGGTTGTCACCTCTGAGATGCTCCTCTCTTACATGGCAGGAACTTACAAAGGCCTTCTCTTTCCTGAAAAAAGTTATAATTACTGACAGTGTAGTGAAAATTGATGCAGTTGATATAAGTTGCTCTCAAGGAATGTGCTGTGAAAAAGATCCAGAGGATTTTTTAAAAATTCTTTTATAACAGGTTGCCAGTAAAACATATGCTGCACCAGGGCATTGTTGCAGCCCCCAAGATTACTTCAGATTGCCCCCAAACTAAAATAAAAACTCCTCTTCAGATGTAAAATAACTATCTCACTTCCCAAGGGCCGCCAGGAGTGATGGCTTTCAGGTCAGAGGACTGACTGGTGGAGGGCCTCCCAGCTCACTAAGACAGTTACTTCATGTCCAATCTCGTCCTGGGAGGAAGTTCATTGCGTGTTGATGTCGGTTGCAGTCACGTGGTCTTCTTGCGATTCTGTCACTGTTCCCGTGTACTCACGGGCTTGAGGGATGATACCGGCATGACTGTTGCTGCACATCCTCGTTCCGTGATGAGATGTGAAATTCCATGCCTTTGTTCTCCATTTTTTTTCAGCCCGACCTTCCGTTTTTCGATGTTTCGATTCTCTGAAGCCTTGCCTTCAATGTGTTACAGAGCTGAGTTTGAGGCATTTGTCTTTTAATCTCTCTGCACTGTGTTGCTTACTCCATAGGGAATGTACTGGCGAATGGCAGTTCGCACTCCTGCCACTAGATGGAGAATGGCACATTGCGGGAGGAGACTGACCTCACGGGTTCTCGTATCAGAACGAAAGCGAGATGAAGAGATTCCCGAGGCCAGGGAAGGGAATCTCTCATCCCGCTTAAATCGCAGTTCAGGGGGCATGGTCAGGATGAACTCCCTTCGTCCCACAATGGACGTGCAGTTAGATTTCTTCGTACCAGTCCCTAGCGGGACCACAAAACAGTGATGAAATGGACGTGAAGTAGTCACCAAAACGAAACCAAAAGTGTCTTTCCAGGCACTTCCTGTTTGGTTTTTACAAAGTGTTTAAAATGAGGTTGAGGTTTTGGGGCAGCCTCAGAGAAATAGCCCATCCCTTCTTTACAAGAACTGTTCTGAATCAATCCATCAAGTGTATCATTATCTTAGATAAGCAATTGTCAGCCTTTCCAGAAGCACCTTTAGCTTGTGTTATAAAATAAATCCCTTGATCATTTAAGAAAAGAAACTCTGCCGATCTCCTAGAATCTAGAGGACAAAGAGTGCTATCAATCTACAGGTATACTGTATGTAGCTTGCTTTTTCTCATCTTAGTTTTCAGCACATGAATTTCACTGATCCCCCTCCATCAACTCCCTGGTTATTCTAAAAGGAGGGGTATGGGCATTCTGGGACCCTCTGGATCAGAACAGGATGTGGTTGGCAGGTCTGCGACAGGCAAGAGAAACTGGTGAAAAGTGGGTCTGAACTTGTATACAAGAAAGCACTTTTCATGCAAGGACAACCACCACTTTGGAATGCCAAACTATGCAGGAAGTAGGTAATCCTCAGGGATTGTCTTTTACTGGACACCAAACAAAGCTCATCTATACCATGCTTTCCCCAATCCCCATATTTGGATCACAAGCAGAAGCAGTAGAAAGCAATAGGGGAAAAAGAAGTGCCTCTTTTTCTGGACCACAAGTGCTAGCAGCTTGTTTTCCCTTTGCTGCTAAATTTTAAATCCATGAATATTATAGACCAGAACCAAAGACCTTACTGTACCAATCTGTACAGGTTTCAGTTAATCAAAAGTCATACTTGTCACCTTGTAGAGGCTACGGTAAAGTTGCCAACTGCGTCGCCCTTATTTTTCATTGTAGCCGTCAGCTTGAAAGGCTGTGTTCTGGTGCTAGGCATTCAAGAAGCATGTTTGGAGGTTAAGGCATCTTTTCAGGTTTAAACTGGAGATTTGGAGAAAGTGAAAATTATTACTAATATGACCACTATTAACCCATGGTGGAACTGAGAATTCCCCAGGCACAGCTTCCTGGGGAATTCTGAGAGTTGTAGTCACACATCTTCCCATCTCTATGAAAAAAAAAGTCTTGGAGACACTGGGTGTCATTTCTGAGAACATTGCATGCTATCTCAAAGTCTTTTTGGAACATGCTGATTCCAGAAGCCTCCCCATTCTCCAGTTCTTACCACTGACAAAACATGTACGGGAATGCTTACAAAGAATGCTCAAGTAAAAACTCTCCTGTTTGTACGCACAGAACATTTCCCATTTGGGGCTCACATGTGCACAGCTACTGAACAGGAAAGGAGCCATGGGGTTTTGCTATGTCTGATCAGTGGCTAATATTCCGGGCCCTTCGTTGCCATCTCACATCAATCCCCAAATCCCTCAGCCAGAACTGACAGTGGAAACCTTCCATATACAAAGACTGCACTCTGCTACCGAGTGATAGTTTCTCTCTTATGCTTTTATTGTCTCTTATCTCTTGTGCTAAAGTTTGCTACCTCACAGATAGCTCCCCCCCCCCGAGCATCCATCCAGGACATCCTTTAATTATTTGAACCACGCCTATTTTAACTTTCTCATTTCCCAGGCATGTTTACCAATACAGTGAACCTAGAAGCATTCCTGGGGAATTAAAGGTTTGTGTGAAGGCGGGTGGGTCTGCACTTGCTCTCCATGCCAACCACAATCATTCACAAGGAAGCTTCATTAAAGCAGGTCATCCCCCTCCCCCCAAAAGTAAGCAGGTTTAAGCTTACTCCCTCACAGTTGCTATGAAGTTATATTTTAATTACATCTAAGAACACAAAATGAAATAGATACAGAACATTTCATAAATTCTCAATGCACATATTTTCCATAAGTTACAGTTACTTTAAAGGTAGCATGGCGTGCTCTGCTTTACCAAACAAAACAAATGCAAGCCATGCTCACATTATATGTTTCATTCTCTCTGGTCCCAAAAGTGATTCAAGATGGCCGCTCTCATCTAAACTCAAGGTCATCTTTCAAAAACAGGCATGTTTGCGCAACGCAAGAAGCAAGGAATTGATGCTTAACATGTATAAATTTCTACCCCTCGAAACCCAGGAAAAACCATCTAAAAAAAGAAAAAAAGAAACCCACTCACTTGGGAGAATATATTGTCAGAATACATTGTCACCATGCATCCCAAGACTGGCTGAATAGCACAATGGTTTAGGTATTTCTTAGTTGCTCAACTTGTTTCTATGCTTCCCCAGTTCAAGACTCATCAGGCCCTAATTTTTATAAATTTTCTCCTGTTACTTTAAAAAATATTTCCTCACTCTGGATAACCTCTGACATTTCTTTTTTCCGAAGGCAAATTATTTTATATATCAAAACTGACATTTTTTGATAAATGGAAAACATAATGACATCCAGAATCCCCCCCCCTTTTTTTTCAGCCACTGAGTGAACTGGGGGAAAGGTACTAAAAATGAATTTCATGACAGATCCCCCTGGAGCAACTACCTGCTCTCAGCTTTGATTGATTGACTGTAGGTGATAATGCCGCCTCCCAGTCCTTGAGCAGAACCATCTGTACACAATTCCCCAGTTTTTGTTCCTTGTTTATTTGAATGTGGGTTTTTTTGGGGGGGGGCGCTAGGGCATATTTAAAATAACAGCTTCCAATGTGCCCAGTCAGTACAACAATTCGGGCTTATCGCTTTCATCTTTTTATGGTCTAGTTTCACCTCTAAAGATTGGAAGAGATCTGTATTTACATAGAAGTGTGTGTGTGTGTGTGTGTGTGTGTGTGTGTGTGTGTGTGTGTGTGTGTGTGTGTGTGTGTGTGTGTGTGTGTGTGTGTTGTGTTGTGTTGTGTTGTGTCAGTCATGACTGAGTTTTCATGACCCCATGTCCATGGAGTTTTCTTGGCAGGAATACTGGAGTGGTTTGCCAGTTCCTACTCCAGGCACCCCAGCGCACCTGGTATTCCCAGGTGGTCTCCCATCCAAGTACTAACCAGGGCCAATCCTGCTTAGCTTCCAAAATCAGGTGAGATCGGATGTGCTTAGGGTATCTAGGCAGCTTTACATAGAAATAGTTTGCAGGAAAACAATGGAAAAGATGCAGGATTGATAAAAGCAGAAACAGGCTTTTCAATACATTTTATCATCCAAGGGAAGAGTTAGAGAAATATAGAGAAAACTTTTTTTGAGGAGGAAGGCAAGGATGAGATTATGTTTATTTTCCCCGCCGCACTATTCTTTATTTCCTTAAAAAACATTTTAAAAGCCTAATGCTTCCTCATTCCTCACAGATTCTCAGTTCATCAGCACTTCCTGCAATGCCTATGGAATCATGGGATGAAAAACTAACATGCATGACTGTGATATTTTCCAATCCATTTTTATTGACTATCTACGTCCTGTCAGGGGATTACATTGTACAGCAGAGTTGCTGCAGCAGTGCTTCCTGTAGTAGGCATTCAAACTGTCTGATTCAATTTGGTGACCCTGTGCTAGGCTGGTCACAGCTCCCTCCTTACAAGAGATATGTTAATCACTTGAAAAGAAGGAGTAGACTAACCCAAAGGGACAGGAAGCCACACATTCCCACCTTTCTTTGTGGCCATAGGGATGTAAAGAACAAGCCAATTGAAAGTACAGTTACAAACAAGCCTACATCTAATTGCCCCATTAGACATTTGTGCAAAGAGCTGCAAAGGAGTGATGCTTCTAGAAGAATCTTCTGATGGTTCCCACTAGTGAAGAAGTCTTAGAATTTATCTTCAATACAAAAAGAAGAATGGCAGTACAATGTTTCCTGGTCATGCAAGAGAGTAGTGAAGTTCATACAATGGTGAGTGACAGCCCAAAATTAGAACAAACTGAACAAAACATAATTACAGTAACATACATAGGCCCTTTGTACACGGCCCCTAAAATGCGCCGCAAATGGCTCCCAGCTCCGGAGCTTAAAATTGTTTCCCCACCAGCTCCAGAGTTTACAGATAATTAAGAGTGACCACGCCCACCTAAGCGCGTCCCAGCGCACTTTTCATGTACCTGCTCTCCGAGGGTGAAAATTCTTGATGCGGATATAACAGTAGTGACTGCCGGGCTCTCCTTGCTTCTGTTTGTTCTTTTTTTGCCCCCCGCCCCTTTAAGAGACCTGAATTCAGTGCTGGGAGCAAAGCGAGATGGCAGAACGGAGGTGAGCAGCATTCTTTTCTCCCTTTTTTTCTCCCTCCCCTCACGTAGCCAGCAGCCAGGAGTGTGGAGGGGGTGGGAATGCAGGAACGGCGACAAACCCCTAATATCTCTGGTCCGAATGTAAGTGGCCAGCGGATCTTAGGGGTCTTGTGAAAAGGCCCATAGACGATGTCATGGTTAGAATATTGTTGCCTCACAGGTCAAGCACCCAGTCTACCCCTGGCTATGTATATAGCATACCATCAATCACTCTTTAAAGTGGTTTAAGGCTTGTTCTTTCAACTCCACAGCATACAATAAGAACTTTTCTACATCTAGCCTGCTGTTGGGAACTGTGCAACATCTCAGGGTATAATTGCCATTGCTGGTGTACAATTGCCAACGCAAAATAGTGCTTGGGAGTAATATGTTGCAAGTACAACATTATCTGCAAGATTTTGCTTTCTGAGTAATAGCATTACCCAAACCATTATTTTTGGAATGTAAATGCAACAAATGGTAATATCGTGCATTTTTCACTCATGAGTAATGTACAGGAAAACAAACCCACAAAAGCATTCTACTGCCTTTAAGATCAACACATTTTATAGGTTGAATATTTCTGAAACATAATCCATAAAAGCTGACACTGAAATAATTTTGCAAGTCTTAAAGGTGATATTATACGTTTGTTTTGGTTATGCATCCTGTATATTACTGTCTTCTTTACTTGCAGCTCTTAAGATGTTGCTTTTCAAAGTTCATTTAGGGAACTATTTTACCATGTTTGTATTTCTGATTGTATGATTTTTTTGGGGGGGGGTTTAAAGCAAATATAATGTAATATGGTTATAACATGGTACAAATGTATTATTCATAAAATAAAAAGTATCACAAAACTTTAAATGGCTATCTTTTTAATAACAGCAGAAATTACTAAACGTTATTGAAATAATATATCAACTTCAGGGTGAAACATAATCTGCTCCATTCCTCTTATTCAGGTGGCAACTGCACCATCTCACATTTGTTTATGTTCTGTGTTCCAGGAAGGTTAGGGCACGGATATTTGCAAACAATAGTCTGAAAATTGATAACAGTAAATTTCTTATTTTAGAGAGCTAAAGAAAATTTAAATACACAATAACAATAAGAAAACATTAACATTTCCAAAATAAAATGGGCAATTGTCTTCTGGGATAGGTGTAAATTATTATTTTACATTCACTATAAGATTAAGATTTTTTTTTTTGCAAATTATATAACTATGTATAGTTTGATAGCTGCTGTAAGTTTTTTGGGCTGTTAGGCCATGTTCTGGAAGCTTTTCTTCCTGGCAGTTTGCCAGACTCTGTGGCCAGCATCCTCAGATGTCAAGGAGCTCAGGGAACTAGGAGTCTGGCGAAACGTCAGGAAGAAAAACTTCCAGAACATGGCCAAACAGCCTGAAAAACTCACAACAGCTATCAGATCCCAGCCATGAAAGCCATCGAGAATACATGTGTATAGTTTACCAAATATTTTCTAGAAGTGAGTTTGATTTCATTTTTCTCGTTCAGAATCATACCATCTTTTTTGAAGTCATAATTCTAAGACACACATCAATAAATGTGAGGTAGTCTAGAAACTTAACTGGATTTTTTTCTACCTCAGGAGCATCCCAATGAAGGATCTAGCTGGGTATTGTGTGCAAGCTATATACTGCCCCTCCTCCTGAGAGATGGGTATTCAGTTTGCCAACCTCAGAAGAATCGAAGGAGGAGTGAACCTCACATCAGTTACCTGAGCCCGCTGGGATCAAAGTCAGATCAAGAGCAGAGTCCTGCATGTAGTACTAGAGTTTAACCCCTGTGCAACAAGTGGTTAAACATCTCATGCAGGCATTATCAAATAAGCATCTATCAACTGGTGATTCAGGCCACATTTCCTAAATATTGCTGGGATAACAGAGAATCTCACCACTTACAAATGAATTAAAACATTGAGAAGAGGGTCTATACAAGCATGTTTTGCCGGAAGGAGCATGCCTGAATGGGCTTCTATTATTTCCACTGCCTCCTTCCGGGAGGGAACTTTCCCTCTCGCCTGAAGGAAACAGTGGTGAAGCCCATTCTTAAAAAACCTGTCATGGCATCGGACATATTGGCAAACTATCGTCCGATCGCCAATGTTCCCTTCATGGGCAAGGTTATCGAGAGGGTGGCCGCGGTCCGGCTCCAGTCATTCCTGGAGGGAGAACGGATCCTTGACCCATTGCAGTCTGGGTTCAGGCCGGGGTGGGGGACTGAGACAGTCTTGGTCGCACTGCAAGATGACCTCATCCGGGGGGCCGACAGGGGTAGCTCTACCTTGTTGGTTTTTCTGGATTTGTCAGCGGCGTTTGATACCGTTGACCACGGTATCCTGCTGGACCGGCTCTCCGAGATAGGTATCGGAGGCACTGTTCTCGGTTGGTTCCGATCCTTCTTGGAGGACCATCCCCAGCGTGTGTAGCATGGGGGGGGGAGTTGTCGGCCCGTGGATACTCCCTTGTGCGGTTCCGCAGGGGTCTTCCCTCTCCCCCATGCTGTTTAACATCTATATGAGGCCACTGGCAGAGATCATAAGGAGATTTGGAGTCTGCTGCCATCAGTACGCTGATGACACACAGCTCTATCCCTCCTTTTCCACCCCTGCAGTTGAGGCTGTCCAGACCCTCGACCAGTGCCTGGGCGCAGTCATGGCATGGACCAGAACTAACAGACTCAAACTCAACCCTGAGAAGACTGAGGTTATATTCTTTGGGACTTCCCCTTCGGGATATGGAAGCCCTCTCCCCAGTCTGGAGGGCTTTTCCCTCCAGCTGGCTGACAGGGTCAGGAATCTGGGCATGGTCCTGGACCTGGCTCTTACTATGGAGGCCCAGGTGGCCGCCGTGTCCAGGACTGCTTTTTTCCACCTTCATCAGATTGCCCAGATTCGCCCATACCTTGACGGGGACTCCCTGAGAACTGTTGTGCAAGCTCTGGTGATCTCGAGGATAAATTATTGAAACGCTCTCTACATGGGGTTGCCCTTGACTCTCATTCAGCGACTGCAGCGGGTGCAAAATGCAGCAGCCAAACTAGTGGCGGGTGTGCGTTGATATGATCGCATCACCCCAGTTCTGGCTCACCTGCATTGGCTACCAGTTGCATCCCAAATTAGATTCAAGGTCCTCCATGGCCTGGGACCTGATTACCTGGCAGAGTGGATCTCCCAGCGGTCAACTTCGACCCGACCAACTAGAGTGTCGCAGGCGCTCTCGCTGCAGGTGGCCACGCCCAGGGAGGCTCGAAAATCATCTAACTCGTGTCTGAGCCTTCTCTGTGGCTGGCCCAACACTCTGGAACCACCTATCCAGCGAGTTGCGCCTTGCACAGTCCCTGCCAGCCTTCAGGAAAGCACTGATGACCTTGCTGTTCCGGGAACCGTTTGGTGACTCTTAATTAAGTTTTTTTTTTGCCTGCCATCTGCCTATATGCTCTTTTACTTGGTTTGAATTGATTTTACTGTTGTTTTATGTTGTATTTATTTGTTTCTACTTTGTATGTTGTGAACCACCTGGAGTTCCTTCGGGAAGACGGGAGGTATACAAGCTTTAAAATAAATACAATAAATAAAAGGCACAGCTTATGTCTGAAAAGTTCAAGTGGCCAACACAGCCATCAGGTGTAGCATTTTTCACTATTCCATGACAATAGAAAGAAGAGCATTTTCCTGGATCAAAAAGGGTGACGTTTTCCAGTCGCAGTTATATTGCAGCAGTGTATTATCCAGATTGCTGCACCATTTTGACACATATCAAACTGAGAGACAATGCTGATATATAAAATGCAGTTGGAAACACAAGTCTCAAAGGATTGTGGTGTTATTTGCTTCCCTCACTGAAATCTGAAACGCTTGGTACTATTCTGCATCTTTTCCAAGATGTTTTGACAAATTAACGTAAGACACTGCAGCTCTCTTCAAGTCACAGTAACATCTTGGAGATTCAAATGGAGGAAGAAATGAGCTACAATAAATCAAGAGGAACATATAATTTTATACCTGTTCCTTTAAATGTGCCAAATACATGTGCATCCCCACCTCACTACGGTAACAGCAAAAAAGTTCAATACAGTATTGCTGAAACCTTTTAACCCAAATCCTGGGGGCAGATGACTGCCTACACACACAAAATGCAGAAATTATACAGCCTGAGGAAGTTGTGACAAAATGACACAATAGGGATCCCATTCATAGTTAGTGAAAGAATGAGCTGCCTTTGTAAGCATAAGAAAATGGAGCAGCCAGAGAAGAAAGAGAATATTAGAAGGCTATTCTGCAAGAGATCTATTTCTATTCATCTTGCCTGGCACTTGAAAGGTTTCCAATATGGTGGAGGAAATCAAGTAATGATTTTAAAAAGATGAACTGTATGTTCAGTGCTGTAAGAAGAACTTCAATAGGATCATAATCAATATTCAGCAATATCCATATAGGACATGATTATTTCAAGACCTATTTTTATTTGATATATCTTTGCCTTTCATAGAGGAGAGTGGGAATACTGCTCGAAAAATACAGACTATGGATCATCGCAGAGCAACAAATTCCAGATAAGAAAGCAGGAGTGGGCAATTTGTAACTGTCCACATACTGGTGGAGTTTAACTCCTGTCCTCCCTCAGCCATTGCTCCATATCTAGCTGTTTAGGAGAGTGGTCTCCCATATCTGGAGGGTCACCCCCTTGCCCCACCTTTCTCACTGAGTTATGAAATATGCTTATGATGACCTGTTCTATCCATAAAACAGTTTATATTCAGGCCAATTATGGAAACTGCCATGGTATGCCACCTATATAGTACTTTCAAATAACGGAGATGTTGTGACTGAACTCAGTGCTTCGGATACACATCCAATCAAACTTGGACTAGACTCGTTGAAATCAATGGTTTATAAGTTAGCTATCACTAATTTTAGTATCATTGGGTCTTCTACAAGTTTAATTAAATTTGGATTACAGTTGGGCATTTCACATTCATATCCAAAGAATACCACAAGTGCTATGGCAGCCCAGTATGTTCCCCTCCCACCCTGAACTGGGCTGTGCATGGCAATGAGGCTCCATCTTTCTCTTTGCAGCATCCATGTTGGAAGCAGCTTGGCCAGCCCTTCCCTGTCTTCCAGTGCAGCCAACTACTTTGATACAGAGCTGGGACAGAGAGTCTCCCTGCTGAGCCAATGAGTGGTTGGCTGGGCTGAGAGGCAGGGAAGTGCCAGCCAGGGTTGGTTCAGTCAAAAGGACGGGCATATCCTCATGCTGCACAGAGCCCTATAAGGGGCCAGACTGGTTTGGGGATGGAAGATACTGGGCCACAGTGGCAACTGTGGTGCCACAGTTCGTATTTGTATCCTAGCAGTACGGACATGAAGTGCCAAACTAATTTGGATCCAACCCACTATACAAACTTACAAAGCTCACAGCACAAAATAAATTGGCCATGGTTTACAATTTCACTATTTTTCCGCAGCCAGTGGAAAGCAGACATGCCGCTCATTCTCCTTGACTTCGAAAAATAGCTCCCAGCATATTCAGTGCAGAGGAGTCCAATTAAAACCTGCTCTTTTAAGGGGAAAATAACACTGTCTTCTGATGAAGAACATGGAAGGTATTTTTTTGCAGAATTTTATGGTAGTATTAGCTCTACCCTAGGAAGACGGTTTTAACAGCTAAATCGCAATACTGCATTTTCCCCTTTTCTTTTAAGTCCTCATTGTTTCTGAAACCAAACTGAATGACCACCCCAAGAAATGGCTTTTCTGCCTTTCTATGAATATCTCAATGAAACATTTCATTTGCTTGTAACCCTAACTCCTGCAAAACTAGCCAACAGAACTGGAGGGTGTCCCTACGCCACCTACACCAAGATTATTCACTAGGAAGAAGAAACTTGACTGGGGCATATTAAATAATAATGTAAGAAAAGATGAATTACGAGAGACAAAGCAACCACATGGGGTTCAGCCTGAAAAAAGCAACCCTGTGTCATAATGGTGAGGAAGCGCCATGCACCAATGCTGCTGTTTTACAGATAATTAAATGGTACAATATATTCTGCAAATCCATGTACATTGTTCCATTGTAACGGCTGAGCCTCCTGAAGTAGGAAATTGAACTAGTCTTATCTTTATTGTGCATTATTGCCTCTTGCATTCTCTGCCAATTTGTTTTGGAAGCCAAGGAAAGAGGCCTTCTGCTTTTGCTACGGAAAACAAATTATGTCCCAGACGGAGGTCATGCCACCCTCATGAATTACTCCTAATAGCCTCCTGTATGTATTTCTGACTTTGTGATTATATTAACGGAGCCATATGTTTGCAAAACTGTGCCTGTGATATTAGCTCACGGGAGAAAAGGTGTTTATAAGCGGGGATGCACACTCTCATACGCAAACACACACACAGGGTTCATGTGAGGAAGGTTTATTGACAATAACTCTAAATGCTATTGACAGAACATTATTGAAACCGAAAGCCAAGATAATGGAGAAATATTACAGCTGCCCCCAAGCTCTGCTAAATGAGTCATCCCCAAACCACCTTAATGATGAGGAAAAATTGCAGCCCCTGCCCCACAATCGGAAGAACTGCTCAGATGTGCACAAAACATTTTCCTAAACAATCCACTGCACCTAGATGCACACAGAGAAATCTGTTCCTGTTGCCTTCCATAGGCATTGTATATGTGTATATATAGACATAAACAGAAAAATTATGATTCTTTGACAAAGGATTAAAGTACAGTAATATTACAGAAAGTAATAATGTTTACTTCCAAAGTGTCAGTAATTATATTTAACAGCATTATGTTTAATATTATGGAAATTCAGCTGGACATTTTTCTCCCCATGTCTTGATTGTTATCTTCTCCTAAAACACCATGAAAAGACCATGGGTTGCCCAGTAAAGAATACTATATAGAACATATAGAATATATATAGAGAGGGGGGCTTTTTTAAAAAAAAAAAACCAACTAGCTAAGCTTGTGCACTGTGGAATAGATCTATTTTAGAAGGACGGGATGGGAAGGTACTTCCTCCTCAAAGTCTGCTAACTCACCTATAGCATACTTCATTTACACTGTATGTTCCTATTGAAGACAGCTGCTTGAAGTGGATAGACACTCCTACACAAATGGCACTGTTTGATATGATAAGCCTGTGACTGCTTCCTCTTTAAATCACAGAGTCGCAGAGCTGGAAGGGGCAACTAGTCTCTCCCCTACATAATGCTGCTGAAATCCACACCCAAAGCCTAAGAACATAAGAACATAAGAAGAGCCATGCTGCATCAGGCCAAAGGCCCATTTAGTCCAGTTTCTTGTATCTCACAGTGGCCCCACCAAATGCGTCTGGAGCGCATGAGACTAGATATCTGTCTCCTGATACCACCCCCTTGCATCTGGTCCTTGAAGTACCCTGCCTGGACATTACACAGCCCCATCACGGTTTGTAACCTGTGATGGAATTTTACTCCAGGAATCTGTTCAAGCACCTTTTGAAAGCATCTAAGCCAGATGCCATCACCACATCCTGTGGCAGGGAGCCTCCTGTCAAACAACCCCTCCCATACTCTGTTTAAAAGTCCTCAAGAAAGGAGAGCCTCCACTTTTAAAGACACTCTGTCCCACTTTCAAATGGCTTGTACTCTTTAATGTTCTATCCAATGTTTACCTATAATTAATGCTTAGTTGTGTTGAAAAAAGATGAGAGTTTGGAGCAATAATTGGTTGGATCCTCTCATTCTCAACATTTAAAGCAGCCACTGTTACATGTAGAGTATGGGTGTATGATTACCCATTATTGTGCAGATTTCAATTGCCCCCTGATCTGGATTCAGGGAAAGGCAAATTCATCAGTCACAAGGTTATTCATCTTGGAAGGCTTGCGGGTGTGTGCAATCCCCAACAATAGCTGAAACCATGGGTAGGAACAGTTCATCTTTTCTTATAATGCCATCAGCATTCCCCTAGTATGGTGATCCCAACAGGATCTGGAACACACATCTTGCACATATCAATCTGGGCCATTTCACTCCCTATCAAGGAGATAATGTGTGCTTTTGTCCACATGGGATGATGAGCACAACCACACTGGTGTTTTCTTGTTTTGACAGAATGACTTCACACTTAAATTTACAGGCATACAGTAATTCTAACATTCTAGTCCTCTTGAATGAAAGAGAGCAAGGGACAGAATGGATGTCAGAAAGAAGGTGCCTGAGCAGCCCTCACTCATCTTCAAACACATATATGTCCCATAAACTATTTGCTGTTGTGTGGTCATTAGGGACCTGGGACAATGCCGGATGACTCAGGGAATACTTAGGGGTCCCAACCTTCCTCAGGTATGTGCTCACATGGCATATCCGGTGAGTGGGATTGATGGCGTGGCAATCACCCCTGATTCATGAATATTTATTATTTGTAATATTGGAGGGGATCTTGTTTTGCATACTTCAACAGGAGTTTGTCTGTGAAGATTCTCAGTCATCCAGGTGAGTTTATCTGGAAGTTGAGTCATGGCTACTGGACTTCTTTTTTGAGAGATAGAAACGTTTCGCTGTTCATCCAAACAGCTTTATCGGTCTGAATACAGCTAGTGCAAATCCTCCATCTTATAGGCAGCTTTGACCTCTTGTCACCCTGGCCTGAATTAGGCTCATAAGATGAACAGTGGCCTAAATTGTCTCCCTAACCAGCCTATTTAGGCCACTGTTCATCTTATGAGCCTGATTCAGGCCAGGGTGACAAGAGGTCAAAGCTGCCTATAAGATGGAGGATTTGCACTAGCTGTATTCAGACCGATGAAGCTGTTTGGATGAACAGCGAAACGTTTCTATCTCTCAAGAAAAAGAAGTCCAGTAGCCATGACTCAACTTCCAGATTCAACAGGAGTTGTTTAGGCGGAGTCATCAGTCATATATATATCTATATCTATCTATCTATCTATCTATCTATCTATCTATCTATCTATCTATCTATCTATATCTATCTATCTATATCTATATCTATATCTATATATATCTATATATCTATCTATATCTATATCTATATCTATATCTATATCTATATCTATATCTATCTATCTATCTGTGTGTGTGTGTGTGTGTGTGTGTGTGTGTGTGTGTGTGTGTGTGTGTGTGTGTGTGTGTGCAAGTATTCACGGAGCCAGAGAAGGGGCCTGGCAGATGTAAAGAGAGGGTTTAGAGTTAGGGATTATAGGGACTTGTTATGTGAAAGATATGAAATAGTTTAACTTGAACAGTGTGTTCCATGTTTAATATAAAATTAATAACTTCAGTCATTACCAAAAAGCATGAACAATTATTTTATTCCTTGTACTACAATAAACCATTCTTATTTGTTTTGAAAGAAAAGCCTATGAGACTCCATGATTTCAAATACCACACTTGGCCCTAAAAATAAAATAAGTAAGTTAAATGGTGGCAGCAGAATACACGTGCACGTGACAGATGGAAACAGGTAATGGTGGCAGCTAGGCTTATAAGCAAGGCTGTATGGTGACCACAGAACATAGCCGTGGCAAGTACCGCTATCCATATTTGTACTCATTTCACATTGGACAGTACAACTACGTACCAGGAAACAATGAGAGCTGCCCATCTCTTTTGTGAACTGGACCCAAAGAACCATAGTTCTGGAGTCAGAATAGTTCCCATGGGTTGTCTAGCACTCCAATACCTTGCCACTGCAGGAATCACAACTAAAGCATCCTTAATAGATGGCCACTCAACCTCTGTCTATAAGCCTCCACTGAAGAAGAGTCCACTGCCTTCCAAGGCAGTTTCACTTCCACGGTTGGATAGGCTTCACCAACAGACATTCTTATCAATACTGAGCTGGGATTTCTTTTCCTTTTAGTTTGAAGCCACAGCTTCCATCCCCACCCTCCAAAGCAGCAGAAAACAAGATCACACCATGCTCCACGTGACAGCCCTTTATATCTCTAAGCCTTAGAGATCTCCCTTTATATCTCTCAGCCTTACTTTCTAGACATACACAAGCCAATCATCATCTGCCTTGGTTTCCAGACCCTTGATCATTGTGGTCCCTGAAGATGACATGGCCAATGCTTTCTCATCTGCAGTTGACCCAAAAGCAAGCTAATGAACTGATGCTTATTCTGCCCATGTGTACACATACCAAGTGGTCAATCACTAAGAACATTCTACATTTCCCAGCTCAAAATATTGAAAAAGAAGGATATTTCCTTTTGTATTCTGCACATGGAAGGATATACATGGAGGAACAGAAGGGGTTAAACACCTTACCCCATTGCTTGCTAAAACTTCTCCAAATAATGCTGAAGTTTATGGCGAGTTGTAGCAAGATGAAACTCCCGGAGGTGAGCTACAGCAATCCATATATTTCTGTATCTAAACACAAATGCATTTTGAAATCCTGCTTAGAAAAACAATCATTCTACCACAGCTTTGTGTAATACTCATTTAGTTTTCCAAATTATTCCATAGAAAAAAATTTTATTGTTCTCGTAGCATTAGCCAAGTATTATGAACTCTTTGGATGTACTAGTTTGGATGTGCATAGAAAATATTTTAATTAGAAAAGAATTAAAGTGCTATCCTTGCTGTCATCCCTGCAAGGAAGATTTGGATGGGATAAGGGGGGTGGGTGGGTAAGGGGAGGTATGCTTGGGTATTGGCTTAGGAAAAGGCACAGTGGTCAAATGGCACACAGAGAAGGGAAACATGACAAAACTGTTCTTACTTCCAGACGTCACTCTTTTATCCCCAGGACTACTCGGCATGGGAACATGAGACTGAATCCACTCTTTTACCACTGCCTTGTTGCACCTTTTTGAACTGACACTAGTATTATGGAACAAAGCTTCTGCCAGAGATGAGTGCTTAGTGCCAGAAGTGTGAGGAGGAAATCTCCATAGTTCCACACTAGCCCAACAGGCTGGGTGGAACATTTGACCTATGGAGGGGGTCAAATGTGTCCGTAGCATCACAGAGGCCGAGAGAGCATTGTAAGACATGTCACCTAATTTCCTCCTCTGCACTGGTGACCCAGAGCTAGAACAACTTCAAATTGAGGGTCACAACCAAGTAGAGTGTTCAGGCTGATGGGTGAAGATACCACCCGTCCAGATAATTAATTCCAGAGCCAAACATTTATCCTGCTGCTCAAATGGAAACAGCGCTCCTGTAGCTTAAGCCCCATGGTACATTTCAGGTACTGAAGAGAGTCATCTCTCCTCCCAATCTTTTCTTCCGATGGTCTCGGATCAGGAGACCTGGTTTCAACACACACACACACACACACACACACACACACACACACACACACACACACACACACACACACACACACACACACACAGAGAGAGAGAGAGAGAGAGAGAGAGAGAGAGAGAGAGAGAGAGAGAGAGATTAAAATCTGTGGCCTGGCAAGCAGGGAAAGCCATTTAGTTCATTAAAAGTTTTAAACTGATTAATCCAACAGATGAAGAGTAGCCTTACTGAATGCAAAATACAGTCCCAACCAATGGTGCCTCTCTTGTTTAGGTATTGTTTGGCCATGGCACATTAATACCAGTCAAGGGTGAGGAAAACCATCAGACAATGTCAGAGCCACCTTGCACATGTGGGACCTGAGATGGCTTTTGACCTCACCTGATACAAGAAAAGGAAATCAAGGTGAGTGATTGATACTGCCTGTCCAGCTTCCTGCTTGTTTCCTCCCCTCTCATCCCTGTCCCGATGGTTCAATCAACAATTTTTAGAAAAGCATCTCAGTGTACTCTACTCAGAAAAACATCCCTCATCTTCAACAAGCTCTGATGAAATCTGTAAAGCTGTCTTGATCTTCCTACTGCTTGGGGAAATGCAGGCCCTAAGCAATATATATCACATATAGTGTGATATATAGTGGGCTTATGAGATATAAGACAACTTGGACATCTAGAGCCATGTTCTGGTACTTAATAAGAATACTGTAAAAAAACAACTCAACAACCCACTCATCGTCTTCTGAAAGAAGATAAAGGCCTAGTGAGCCAAGAGATGAGCGGACAAAAATATTTACTGCATATTATAATCAAATCTCAAAGACATTATGGCCCACTGTGCATTGTGGTAGCTAATTGACAGAGATCCATTGCCTTCAGCCTGGTGGGAACAGCGACATAAAGCAGAAATACTGAAACTAATAAATGATAGGCAATAGTTTGTCCAGTGAGTTTTGGAATGTTTTCACTTCTGCAGGAACATGTTAACTGAAAGATCCGAGAAACTGGTAAAAGATGGAATGGAACAGGGGCTTCTTAACAAAAAGTGGTGCCAAAAATTGTGGAATGTGTTGGACAAACATCCAAACAACATTTTTAGACATCAAACCCAATGGGTTCCAATTTCACTAGGCCTTTATTGGCTCAAAGCATGGCACGATGAAACACAGTGGCCTAGAATGACAACTTCCAAGTAGCACAGGCCAACCATGTTGACAATACACATGTGACAAGATGAGGCAGATGCAGAAAACCACAAATCATCTTCAGAAACAACATTGAACATGATCATTCTGGTACCTATCCTGGGCAAAAAAAAAAAAAATGATATTTCAAAAAACAGCCCAAAACAGAGGTTTCTATGTAGGACTGGTCAACCAAATTAACTAGACCTATCTAGCTAAAGGAGAACAGTGGAACTAGCCACAAAATGCCATGCCCCCAGGGACCAACATTACCATATCTATTGTAGGCATAAGATCAACACTGCAAAATCAGCCTAGAATGGCAATGAACTTGGTTGGCTCATCCCATTTGGAGGTTGCCACTGTAAGAACATAAGAATACAAGAAGAGCCATGCTGGATCAGGCCAAAGGCCCATCTAGTCTAGGCTTCCGGTTTAATGGCCGACTGAACAAGACGCTAGGGAGCTCCTCTGAGGAATCCCCAGAGCGCACAGGAGGTTTAAAGAGGTTCGCGAAGACTACGTGGCCTCCATTAACCTCAGGGGGGGGCCCTGAGGGATTGGGTATCAGCTGTTGCCTCTTGCGACTCTTCTTTCACCCCGATCTGGAGGGGTTGGGGGGAAAGGATCGAGTTGCGGCACATCACTATCGCTACTCCTGTGTTTGCGAAGTCTCAAAGTCTTGGCAGAAGAGCCATTAACCTCCAAGGACTTTACAAATCGTTTCTATCGGAGGGAGAATCAACAGGCTGTTAAACGGCAATTTAGAAGATAAAGATCACACCCGAAAGAAACGTGAGTCTGCTTGTTTATATCGGAATCTGTTCGGAGCGCGGTGGAAAGCAGCCATAACTCCCCTTCGTGAATGCAAATCGAAACCAAGCGGTGGGGGCAGAGGAGACATCCCTTCATTTGCAAAGTGAGTTTAATTTAATATTTAAATTGAAGTGGAAGAATAATGGGACCTGGAGAAGCTTGATCGTGAAGTCTGTAGTTCAAGACTGGCGTTTTGAAGTCACCCCCAGCTCTTTTTTGTGAAGAGACGGAGTGAATAGTGAATAGAGGAGAGCGTGGGGGGTGGAAGGGGGATATTTTAAAAAAACTCTGGTGTTTGAAGTTACTCTCCCCCTTACCTGATTCTACACTTCCAAAGACTTTTGATTAACAATTGAATTCCCCCTCCCCCTTTTTTTTTCTTGCGGAGGACCGGATATTTAGAGGAATTTGAGTGGCGGACAAGGTGGTGTGATTTTACATTTCAAAGGATTTCACCAGAGTCGGCTGGAAAGTTGTTTTTTGGGAACAGTTTAGGAGTTACTATAAATTGGAGCTATTGTTATCTACTTTTTCCTAACTGGATTAGACCTTCTGAAGCGGTTGAAGATTTATATATCTTTTGGACGGGCAAAAACTTTGTTAAACAACTCTTTGTTACAGAGAAGCAATACAAGTGGTTTAGACTGTGAAAAAGCCGAAGAATTGCTTCAATTTTTCTCTCAACTCTTAATTTTTAAAGGTTCCTTTATGGGTTTCATTTTGTTTATTCGATTGCAGTAGAAACGAACTTAAGTTGCTGCGTGTCTTCCTTTGAGGCTTTCTCTGGTTTCAAGGACATAAGAAAGACACAACAAGATAAGGTCTGTGCTGTGAGCTGGATTAAGAATCTCATTCTTTAGGTTGGAGCGCCATCTGGTGGATTTTAAAAATTATCGTATGGGACACCGGTTAGAAAATTCTTTTTTTTTTTGTTAGATCGCCATCTGGTGGATTTGGAAAATTATTGCATATAAAATTCAATTTGAATGTTATATTGAATGGGAAAGTGTCTGACTATATAGAAAAATTGATAAAATTTGATAAATTGTTATAAATTTGATATTTGGATAATTTAAAGTTAGAGAGGTTAAAATGAAGTTAGTATAAGTAAATTTAACATCTTTGATGGTAATTGGGTGAATATTAATCAACATCAATTAATGGAGTATTAATAGATTAACTCGATTGGTTGAAGGTTATTGTAGTCTATTGAATGAATTAACTTTAATACGTGGTTAAATTGTGTCCTATTGGAATAGAAGTTAATAAAAATTGTGATGGCAGAGAAGAAGAAGACGACACCTTTAACACAGAGAAGAGATTCCAGACAAGAGGAGGGTAAAGAATGGGAAGGATTAATGATACATATAAGGAGAGAATTTGAAAAAAGTGAACAAAGTATGGATCAGAAGTTGTCAGAACTAAAGGAAGACATGCAGAAACAAATTAAAGAGGCAGTTGGGGAGCTCTCAGCTCAAGTGAAGGATTTAACGGTGAAAACAAAAATATAGAAGCTAAAGTGAAGAAAGTGCAGACAGAGGTTAAACAATGCAGAGAAGAAACAGAGAGGAATAGAACAGGAGTGTCAGAAGTAGAGATTACGCAAAGGAGGATGGTTGAGGAGCTTGCTTTTCTTGAAATGAGACAAAGGCAACAGAATCTTCGTTTCCGTTTGATTCCATGGGAGGAAGGAGAAGATATTAAGGCCAAAGTAATAACGGAATTGGCGAAGTGGCTTGGATGGCAAGAACAGGAAGTAGCTGATGCAATCTCCCAAGTGTTCAGAATTGCAGTCAGATCAAAGAAACTGAGAGCGAAGAAGACACCAGGCGGCGTTATTGTGTCATTGACATCTATGGCCGTGCGAGATAGAATCCTGAAACATAGTTATGACAATCGGTTTGTGATTGATGGACAACAGATTCTGATATATAAGGAGATTCCGCTTCATTTCTTGAGAAGAAGAGGAAGTTATAAATCTCTGGCAGAAACGCTGAGAAGAAATGGTTTGAGATTTCGCTGGGAGTTCCCAGAAGGTCTATCCTTCATTTACAAGATGAAAAGATTTAAAATAATATCTGAGTCGGAAATAGGTAAATTTCTGAGAAAATATGGAGAAGAGCTTGGGTACAGGAAACCATCGAAAGAGGGTGAAAAATCACCTGAAGAAGAAGAAGAGGAAGAAGAGGAGGAGTTATAACTCTCTGAGGAGGAAGAAGGTAAAGCGGATTTAGCTATGGCCAATATCTGAATAGAGATTGATAAAAATATATTTAATTTGAAATTTACAATGGCGCTGAGAGTATTGACTTGGAATGTTAATGGTCTGAATGAAAAGACCAAGAGAAACAGAATTACGCATTTATTGAAGAAAGAAAATCTGGACTTGATTTGCCTGCAAGAAACACATGTTGCAATGAAACATACGAAGATTCTAAAAAACAAATTTTTGGGGCAAGAATTTGTATCGTCTGATAAATTGAAGAAAAGAGGAGTGGTGATATATGCAAAACATAAATTGGAACCTAAGTTGATTATGAAAGACGAAGAGGGAAGATTTTTGATGGTACAAATCACTTTGCAATCTGAAAAATTTTTTATTGTAGGCATTTACGCGCCAAATGAAAGGAAATCAGAATTTTACAGAGAGGTAGAACAAAAACTGTTAGATTATATGGATGAAAAACTCTTTCTGATGGGAGATTGTAATGGGGTAATGATGCCAGATTTGGATAGATCTCAGAAAAAGAAAGGTTCAGAAGGGAAATTACCAAAATCTTTTTATGACTTAGTTGAAAATTTTGGATGGACCGATATTTGGAGATTGAGACACCCAATGGAAAAACAGTTTACCTTTTTTCTGAACCGAACCAGAGTTGGGGGAGAATTGATTATATATTTGTCCCTAATGATATCTCATATAGAGTGACAAAAGTGGAAATTTTACCTAAAACGATCTCAGATCATAATGCAATGGTGATGGATATCAAAACAAAAATGCAAGGATTATACCGTTGGAGGCTGAATGAAAGTTTACTGGATGAGACTGAGACTCTGCAGATAGCGAAAAAAACCTTCAGAGACTATTTGAAAAATAACTGGAAGAGAAACACCAACAAATGTGGTATGGGATGCTAGTAAGGCTGTTATGCGAGGCCTCTTTATTCAAAGAAATGCGTATCAGAAGAAACAGAAAGAAAAGAAGCAAAATGAGATTTTAAAAGAACTGGTAGAGACAGAGAAGAAACTGGTGGAGAAGCCAAAGGAACAGAAATGGATTCAAAAATTAAAGATGCTTCAAACTCAGTTGTCGATTATTATCAATCAAGAAATTGAGTGGAAGGTAAAGATGATGAGACAAAGAAATTTTGAATCGGCAAACAAAGTAGGGAAATTGCTGGCTTGGCAGCTGAAATGGAAGCAAAAACAAAAGGTTGTGAACAAATTAGTAGTAGACCAAAAATTAGTGGAAGATCCAAGAGAAATTGTAAAGGTGTTTGAATTTCTACAGAAATTTATATACGAAGAAAAAAGAGAACCCGGAACAAATGGACAGATATTTAAAAAAGAATGGATTGAAAAAAATCTCAACAAACCAAGTGTCGATATTGAGTGAGAAAATTACCCCACATAAAGTACAAAGTGCAATAGAGAGGGCGAAAATTGGAAAATCACCGGGCCCAGATGGTCTGACTGCAAAATATTATAAAAAATTGTCAGAAGAAATGTTACCAATTATGGTGGAGGTTATGAATGAAGTTCTAGAAAAAGGAGTCATACCTAACACCTGGAAAGAGGCGTATATAACACTGATTCCAAAGGAGAACTTAGACACAACAGATGTTAAAAATTATAGGCTCATTTCCCTTTTGAATGGAGACTATAAATTATTTGCCGATGTTTGGGCTAATAGACTAAAAAAGGTTTTAAATGAGTTATTACACAAAGATCAAGCGGGGTTTCTTCCTGGCAGACAGATGAAAGATAACATGAGAAATATAATTGATATAATAGAGTATCTAGAAGTCAGGAAAGAGAAACAAGCTGCTTTGATATTTATTGATGCTGAAAAGGCTTTTGATAATGTCTCTTGGCAATTTATGAAGAAGAATCTGGAAAACATGGGAGTGGGAACAAAGTTTTGGAACGGTGTTAATGCAATATATAAGGAACAGAAAGCTAGTTTACTGATTAATAATGTGATAACAGAAAGTTTCCCGATTGGGAAAGGTACGAGACAAGGGTGCCCATTGTCCCCATTGTTATTTATTACTGTATTGGAAGTATTGTTAGTCAAACTGAGGGACATGGGGACAATTAAAGGTATATGTGTGGGGGATAAGGAATATAAATTAAAAGTGTTTGCTGATGATTTAGTTTTGACGTTAGAGAATCCAAAAGAAAGTATTACTGAGGTGATGAAAATAATTGAGGAATTTGGTAATCTAGCCGGTTTCAAACTAAATAAGAATAAGACGAAGGTCTTATTGAAAAATGTAACAAAGAAAGATTGTGAAGAATTTGAAAAATTGTCCGGCCTCTCAGTGGTGAAAAAGTTAAATATTTGGGAATTAACTTATCTCTTACGAACTTAAATCTCTTTGAGGATAATTATAATATGGTATGGAACTTGATTAAGAGAGATCTGGAAACATGGAATAGATTGAATTTGTCGTTGATGGGAAGAATTTCGGTGATAAAGATGAACGTGCTACCAAGGTTGTTATTTCTATTTCAAATGATCCCAATACTTAGAGGAATAGGCCACTTTAAGGAATGGCAGAAGATATTGTCCAAATTTGTCTGGCAAGGTAAAAGACCCAGAATAAGATTTAAATTGCTAACAGATGCCAAGGAAAGGGGAGGATTTGCCATGCCAGACTTGAGATTGTACTACGAAGTGGCCTGCCTCGGTTGGATAAAAACTTGGATTACTTTAGTTGATGAGGATCTATTGGATTTAGAAGGTCATGATAACAGATTTGGTTGGCACGCTTATCTTTGGTATGACAAAGTGAAAGTACATAAAAGTTTTATGAATCATGTAATTAGAAAGTCACTACTTCAGGCCTGGGAACGGTTGAAACCCCTTTTAGAGAGACATACACCGAGATGGTTATCCCCGATTGAGGCATTGGCGATCAAGAGGAAAGATAAAGAAGGAGTGGGGATCACCTATGGTGATGTGTTATTCTTTTCAGAAAAAGGTCCTAGACTGAAGTCTTATGATATGTTGAAAGAGAAGTTAACAGGCTGGTTTCAGTACCATCAACTAAATGACATTTTTCAGAAAGATAGAAAGGTGTCTGGGTTTGGAGAGAAGGAATCTAAGTTCCAAACCATAATCATGGGCCCAAAAAAGACATTGTTGACTAGATTATATAATTTTTTGTTGGAGTTGAATCTAAAAGATGAACAAGTTAAAGAATGTATGGTAAAATGGGCTATGGATCTGGGTCATAATATTGAGTTAGATGTGTGGGAAAGATTGTGGAAAAAGAATATGAAGTTTACCGCATGTATTTTGATAAAAGAAAATCTGTTGAAAATGATGTATAGGTGGTATATTACCCCAACGAAGTTAGCAAAGATGTATAGGATGAAAGATGACCACTGCTGGAAATGTAAAGAGAAACAAGGTGATTTTTATCATATGTGGTGGACTTGTGAGAAAGTGAAAGAGTACTGGGCATTGATATATGATGAACTCAAAAAGATGTTAAAGTGTACATTCCCAAAACGACCTGAATTTTTTTGTTAGGGTTGGTGGATAATGAAATTAAAGGAGCAGACAGGACTCTATTTCTATATGCAACAGCAGCGCACGAATGCTCCTGGCACAGAATTGGAAGACAACGTATATACCATCTTTGGATGAATGGAGGCGAAAATATTGGACTTTGCAGAGATGGCCAGACTGACGTGCAGACTGAGGGATCAAGACAACCAGAAGTTCCAAAAAGATTGGCAAAAATTTAAGAACTACATGGAGATTCATTGCAAGGAATTAAAGACTCTTACCGGATTAGGATAGAGCTCGAAGGATTACTACTTATTTGTCAAATCTTTTTATAAGTATATAAAGGGGTTTGTCTGAAAGGAAGGCTAGGAGATGAATAACGCTAAAACCACGGGAAGAACAGAGGGAAGCCAAATTTTAGTGGTAGAATGATTTTGTATTGCTAATGCTTTGAACCTGACTTTTTCTTGTATACTAAAATTTTCTAATAAAAACATATTTAAAAAAAAAAGGCCCATCTAGTCTAGCTTCCTGTATCTCACAGTGGCCCCACCAAATGTGTCAGGGAGCGCAAGAGACTAGATATCTGTCTCCTGATACCACTCCTCTGCATCTGGCCGTTGAAGTACCCTGGTTTTAAGCCTGGAGATTACACATCTCCATCATGGCTTGCAACCTATGATAGACTTTTCCTCTAGAAATTTGTCCAATTCTCTTTTGAAGGCATCCAGGCCAGATGCCATCATCACATCCTGTGGTAGGGAGTTGAACAGACTAACAACACCATGAGTAAGAAAATTTTTCTTTTGTCTGTTCTCACTCTCCCAACCCTCAGTTTGAGTGGATGTCCCCTAGTTCTGGTATTTTGTGAGAGGGAGAAGAGTGTTCCTGTATCCACTTTACTCATGCCCTGCATTATTTTGTACGTCTCAATCATATTCCCCCCTCAGGGGCCTTTTTTCCAGACTAAAGAGCCCCAAATGTTTTAGCCTTTCCTCATAAGGAAGTTCCCCCAGCCCAGTAATCATTTTAGTTGCTCTCTTCTGCACCTTTTCCAGTTCCACATTGTCTTTTTTGAGATGCGGTGACCAGAATTGTACATAATACTCCAGGTACGGACTTCCTATCGTTATGTACAATATATGCAGATGTAAGGATCGCACCAAATGGCATACTCCGCCTCTGTGTGATCTCAAGTAGCCAATTTTAACCCAATCCAGCCCAATCCAATCTGGCTGTCTAATCTAACCTGGATTCAGATCAGAATCTTCTTTTAACCTAAAAGCTTGTCCCATTTCTGGGTTGCTATTTATTTATAAATTGCATGCTAGCAAGGACCCAAGCAGGGCATTTTCACTTACTAGGGAAAATGAGTTAGTATGTTATATATTGTCAAATATCATTTGACTTAAGGTGACGCCAACAGGGCTTTCAAGATAAGTTAGCGATTCAAACAGTGGTTTTAGAGTGCCAATACCGCCCCCCAAGTTGCCATGAATTACCATGACTGATGGGAACTTGAACCCAGGTCTTCTGAGTTCTACCATGTCATTTTTTACCCACTACAGCAGGTTTGGTATAATACTAATAAAAATACTGAGGGTTTAACTACCGTACTTCATTTGGTAAAGTATGAAGTTTCCAAAGAGAAGAGAAAAAACTCCTATTTTTGCTATGTAGGATGCAGACTGAAGAGTTCCATTACACAAAACAGTAACAAAGAGAATATTTCAAAAACAAAATCTGCTTCCTGCTAGAGTGGACCCTGCCTAAGCATGCTTATAGAAGCTGCCAATATTGCAGATGGCAGTTGGCTTTCCAATTCCTTTCTTAGAAGACATGACAGCTTCAGATATGGCAAAAGTAGCCCCAGGAGAAACAGTAAATCACCGAGCGTTCAAATACCTCATGTGGAATATCAAAAAAATGTCTGAGCTTTTTGAAAGACTGTCAGGATTTCTTCAGAAAAATCTTCCTCTTTCCACTTGCCACCACAAGGGAAATCATTTCTGGAATGGCCCAGAAAGCAATGTGTCCCGATTCAGTCAATATATTTATGTTCTGTGACACAAACGCATACATTTTTCTGCCTCTCTTCTTTGCGGCTGGAGGACTTGGCAAGAAAGAAGACAGATCACGAGATTCTGAGATTCCCTCAGTTCCTTCCAGTATCACAGAACTAAGGGCGTTTATACACGACCCCTAAGCTCCGCTGCAAATGGCTCCCAGCTCCGGAGCTTAAAAATGTTTCCCCACCAGCTCCGGAGTTAACAGGAAATTAAGTGCGACCCCGCCCACTTTAGCGTGTCCCAGCGCAGCTTTCTTGTACCTGGTCAGGGACGGTGAAAAATTTTGATGCGGAGAGTGCCGGGCTCTCCTCGCTTCTTTTTGTTGGTTTTTTTTTGCCTCCCGCCCCTTTAAGAGGAACCAGGAAGTAACCGGCGCTCGGAGCAACGTCCATCGGCACCGGAGGTAAGAATGCATTCTTTTGTCCCTTTTCAAGGCTTTTTTTTCCTCCCTCCCCTCACGCAGACAGAAGCAAGGAAGTGCCGAGTGGTGGGGAGGAAGGAAGAGCGACAAACCCTCAAGATCTCTGGTCCGAATTTAAGGGATCAGCGGATCTTAGGGGTCGTGTAAAAAGGCCCTAAAGAAACTGTTCACTCTCAAAAATATATTAATTGTTGGAGATCTAAGCTACATGTGTTCTTCCCTCATTCCTCAAATTTTTGCCTGGTAGGGTGGTAGCTCTTATTGAACATATTGGTATAAAACTGAGGAAAGGGAGTTATATAAGGCAGATGAGAAAGCATTTGGAATGGGAGATTTCCAGGCCATATTTTAAGGGAGAACATCACTGCCATTTTGTTCTCCATCTTTAGGACACAGGAGCTGAAAGCTAACCAATCAAGAAGACTATTGTTATATAAAGGTCAAACAGTTTGTGGTGACTTATGGATTATTGCTTACAGAATGATACACACTATTTTAAATGGCAAGCTAGCCTGTGACACAGGAACCCATCTTTTCCCCAAGTGCTGATTTATAGCTTGAAGCAAAGCTATCAGCTTTCTTGTGAGCTGCTGCAACAGAAGAAGACAAATGTGATACAAACAGAGGGAAGAACCAGAGCAATGCATTAAATCTCACCTGTCAAAGTGTAAATATATTTGGGTGGGAGATTCCAAGTAAATATAAATTCTACTGAGAAATGTGGATAAGAAGCACTGTTCAAAACCTGCCAGTGTGGCTTGCTGGTTTTGTTTTGTTTTGGTGGCCTCTTTTCTGATTCCTGTGTGTCTACAACAGCGCTGGAAATTAGAGAACAGCTGTTGGAGATACAGCAGTGAAAGGGGATGCCTTAAAAATTTTAAGCCCATTTTCTTGTGTGACTTTTATTGGGAATCGGACCATTGCAATCTCATGGATGAAAAATGTGGAAATTCTAACACACATTTGGATCTTAAGTAGAGATTTATGGGAATTTGTTCTAGTCTGATCTACATCCCATAAACCAACATTATACCAAAATTCAGTTATCCGTTAATAATCATGCTCTTCTAAATTTTGTAATGAAAAATGTTGAGAGAAACGCCCGTCAAAGTGCTTCAAATGATATAAAATTATGTACATATTACACAAATGCATGAGGTAATTCTTCAGGAAGTTTTCACAGGGCATGCTGGGATAGTATGATTTATTTTTCTCTTTTTTTGTAATCAGTGTTAAGGGGAAATCTTCCCATGTTGATCTCTTTCTTTTCCTGATACCAAGGCAACACCTCATCAAAAACTGCTGAATAACAAATCTCAAATCTGAGTTTATCTCAGATAGTTTCCACAATATCCTACTTCTGCCCCATTCCTTTCTTCCCATCCTATTCACTCAAAGCTTCCATATATCTGGAAAATAAGATGTATAGAGCACTATATAAGATGTTTCTTTTTTAAAAAAAAACTCTGTAAATATAGATAGAGGTGTTTATTTGTATGTAGACCTGTCTCTCTGTCTATTTAAACAATGCTGTCTTTCAGCATATTCGTAAGGAAATTGGCCTCACTCACAGGGGGATAAAGAGCACAGTTGAAACGCTAGAAACAAATACAAACCAATAATTCAAAGTAAGAAAAGTTCAGTGTGATAGAGAAATGATAGAGTGTGATAGAGGTTCAATAGTTTATCTACCTAAGTAAAAGATGGTGAAAGCAGACTGGCTGAGATTAAGAGCTGCTTTAGCAACATGGGTATGGTACTCCAACCTCACCTGGATTAGTATTCTCCACTGTGGCCTCATTTAGATGGTTGGAATATGTTACCAGGTTATCCTCATTTCAGAGACTGCATTGCCACTTTTCATATGTTATTTATCACGTGGATCATAAGACACTTGGGACTAAATCCAATACTTTTCCTCGACTGAAAAAGAGCCACTGAATCAACAGCACTCATATATATGTTGATTTAAGGCATCCCCAACCATTCAATGGATCTGCTCTATCTGGGACTATCAGTTGGATTTAGCCCCTGGGAACCTGCAAGCAGAGAAATTTGCAACTTGTATTAGGAAGATCAAGAATCGTCTTTTTCTCCCTTTGGTTACTTAGTATGGGGCTTGCTGGCATTTCCCAGCCCAGTTTTCAAACACAAAACTGCCAAGTATCATAGTTAGACCAGCAATCATGAAGCTTACATAAGATGTAGGCCAGAACATCTTGAATCACCCAGGGCAAAACTCAGGAGCAATTACCCACACTGAATGTTTATTGAATACAACAGACTGAAAATCAAGGAACCAGGATAACAGGCTGCTTGCAACACTTAGGTCCTTTGCCATCCGTTGCAGGTCCTCTTAGCATGCTGCAAGCTTTTTGTTGCCTTTTGGTAGAGGTTTTTAAACCCCATTTGCTCAACCAGACTCAAGTGGAGGTCCTAACCAACCCCTTCCTAAAAGACACTGAAATGCAGCTTGTTCAAAAGGAGGTGCTGAGACTGACATGAGATTAAAGGCAAGGCATCTGTGCATTTAAAATTGAGGGTTTTATTTTAAATGCCTGCACCATAATTCAGAATTGTCAGGTGCCACATTTGTGTCAGGTGGCTGGTGCCATTAGAGGGTGAGCTAAAGGAGCCCACTCTTTCTACTAGTGTTGCAGGCCAAGGAAGATCTTTCCTCTGAAGGTACAGAGAAGGTTAGGAGGAACACTCTCACTGGCACCAAAGAATGCCATCACCACCCAAGAATTTTGCTCAGGACCTCAACAGTGGAGAAGAGAGTTAAACATTTCTCCACTCTAAAGGTTAAACAACAACTAAACAGGTTATTTGAAGGGCAGTAGGGTGGAAACAACAATATATATATATTGGGCCACAGCTCCCATAATTTTCTACATACCACCATCACCTCTATAGGCTACAGATAATGGAGACTATATATATATCAGCTGATGGATCCACATGATCCACCTGATTTTCCAAATTTTATTTATTTATTGTCTGCTCCTGTGTACATGGCCCATGCAAAAGTGATAATGCAGTAATAAGAGCCTTCTGTAACCCACCTCTGATCAAAGGGTGTCTAGTTCAAGCTCCATGTTGCCTGACAAATGCCCCGCTGTATCAACCCTTTCTATCATCTCTATGCCTCAGTTGTTTTTCTGTAAAATGAAGCAAAGCTTGCTGCCCACTGTCAAAAGGGATATTGCACAACAATGTGCATGAGTCTGTGAGTGTCTAAGGATGATAAAACGTCAGGGCACAAATACCCCCAGAGTTAATTAGGTAGATAAATAGTCGATGAGGAAGATCTGGAAGAACATATATCCTGCTTTATAAAAATAAACCCCATACACCATGCTAAACAAAACAGACTATTAAATGTGAATGTTGGAAAAGAGCAATGACCTACATATCAGGAGCAGTTGCAATTTCCTCTTCATTGTGTCTGATGCTGCATTTTGCCTGAGCTTCTAATAGCCTTGCCCAAAACAAAATAAGGAAGCACTGAAGACTGTAATGTTTGCCATCTTTCCTGGTTCTTAAGGTGACAAGTGAGAGGAGCATGAACTATTGTTGTCAGCACAATGAAGGGGCTTACTACTTGCAACATCTCAACATTTCAGAAAAAAATAATGTTCAGAGCAATTAGAGAAAGAGGGAGCTGCATTTTTGTCAAAAACAAAGCAACTGAAAGAAGCCTCATCACTCTTTAAAACACATCCCATTTTAATCCCCCCAAGTCTCACTTGAAGTGAACTATGGCGGTTACTTCACGTCTGTTTTATCTCTGTTAGTGTTGCGCTTGTGTGTGTTGTGTCATTACAGTCATGACTGACTCTTCGTGACTCCATGTCCATGGACTTTTCTTGGCAGGAATACTGGAGTGGCTTGCCAGTTCCTACTCCAGGAGCCTACAACACCTGGTATTCCCTGGCGGTCTCCCATCCAAGTACTAACCAGGGCAGTGTTGCGCTTAGGAGTGGTACAAAAAATGTTACTTCACATCCGTCGTGCAATTACTGAAATTTGTCTTGACCACGCCCCCGGAATGGATGCTAAGTGCGACAATACTATACCTGGTGCTGGGGTAGGGGTTTCCCTTGTCACTCTTTGTTCCTGCTTTCTGTTTTGAGACAAGACACCGTGTAGTAACAACTGTCACGCAACAAAACATTCGTTTCTCTCCAAAAAGTTTGTCCAGTTTTTTTTTTACTTTTCAGAAGTAAAATATTGAAAAATAATTTTTAAGCTCCTCCCCCACAAAAAAAGGAAAAAGGAAGCTAGACAAATTCAGTGTTTGTCACGGTACAAGACCGTGAGGTAACACTTGTCACGAGACAAGTTATCATGACCATGGGAACACTGAAACGGGGATAAAACCACGTGATCAACACTGTCATGGTGCAAAATTAGTCATGGAACAAAGGAGGATGTGAAGTAACCGCCTATGCATGTCTTCCTAGAGTCCAGATGACAGGCCCACTGCTGCTTCCTTCAGCCGCTCAGTGCATATGAACAAAAGCTTAAACCAGGTAGAGTAGGACCACTGAATCAGTCAGAAAGATATGTGTCAGCTTAATCAGCTGGTGATCTAATGGCTCTTCTCTGGGTTGAGGCTAACTCGATTTAGGCTGGAGACGCTGTGCTATAGCTGCAATTCTACACTCAGTTCTTAACTGAGAAGAAGAACCCTCATTGAATTCAGTTGGAGAGCTTTGCTGCCAGGAACAAGATCATGCAATGCATTCATTTTGCCACTAACTTGGAATTTCAGTTGGTAAGAGAATATGGACAGGGCTGAATGGGTTGCAGGACCCAGTGGCAAGCCCCCTGCCATCATCTTGCATGTTCTTCCTCATTTCCACCAGCTCAAGAGGCCAAACTTTTCTAAATGATTTTCCTTTCTTTCCCCATAGTGAGCGCATGCACACACACACACACACACACACACACACACACACACACACACACACACACACAGAGAGAGAGAGAGAGAGAGAGAGAGAGAGAGAGAGAGAGAGAGAGAGAGAGAGAGAGAGAGAGAGAGAGAGATCTGCAATACCAAAACAAAGCCATCATGGTGCAAATGGAGTTCATCTCACAGCAACTATGAAAAACAGTAAGTACACCCAGTCTTTAAGTTCTCATATTCATGACTGGGCATTGGAAATTATACCCCCTTGGCACTTCCTGTGGAATGTCCTATAAACCTGCAGTTGGCAAAGCCCACACAGACTCTCACCCGTTCTGTGAATTACTGTATTGTCAAATATCCACAAGAATTGATATGAACAGCTTTTCTTCCAAAAGCCATCGCTCATTAACACAGCTGCCATAGGAGAGCAAGTAGAAAAGAACTAGTGGTCAATTGAATATCCATTCTGCCCAGGGCACAGCTGTGTTAATATAAATCAGCTTAATTAGGGTGCAAATATGTTGTCCTCTCTGCTTAACAACAAATTGCTTTTCATTTGAATTGTTTAAAGACCTTTTACCATACATGTTCCTTTTCTTGGGCACTACATAGTACCATCTTTACAAAACATTTGGAAACTTTATGACATTTCCACTTAGGCAATGATGTGGACCTCTGGAACAAATATGACACACCGCATGAAATACTATTTTTCTGATAATAAACATGTGTCATCTGATTTCTTCAAAATCATGTTGTACTTCCCCAGGTTTTTCTAGAGTATAAAGCACTCAGAAGTGGTGCTCCCATTCCTTCCTTCTGGGACTATACATTATGCCCAAGGCTCTGTATCAGTGGTTCTCAACCTGTGGGTCCCCAGGTGTTCCTGGACTACAACTCCCAGAAACTCCTTCCAGCACAGTGCGTGGTGGAGGCTTCTGGGACTTGCAGTCCAGGAACATCTGGGGACCCACAGGTTGAGAACCACTGCTCTACATGCTGGATGTTATCACAGGAGGCACATGGTGAGGCACTGAACTTCCAGTCTCAGGCTCTAAATCACCGAACAATCCAGTCAGCCATAGAGAAGAGCCAAAAGCTGAAGATCATGTCCACAAAAACAGTTGTGTGACTTTTTAGATGGATTGTTAGGCATTATTCCATGAGCTGAATTTGTAATACTATTTGTGTTTTCCATTTTTAGTGTTCCATCTTTTATAGTGCCATTCTTCTCCTTTAATTGTTCACTTATTGTTCTTTGCTTGAATATTGCCTTGTTTTAATGATGTAAGATGCCTCTTCAAATTCATTGTCCTTAACTTTAAATATTGTCTCTAATGTTTCGTGGTTGTATATCGTGATGCAAGCCACCTTGGGTCCTTTCCAAGGAGAAAGGCCAAGTAAAAATATTTTAAATAAATAAATATTTAACTACAGAAGAACTACATAGTTTTAATGCTGGTACTGGAAGAAACTGAAATACTTAATGATTTCTATATCATATTGAAATTATCAACCCAAATGAAAACTACAGTCAAGAAAACATAAAACTAAGATTTGCAGTGACAACTGTGAAGGAACTAGAAAAGCTCCTCAAGTGTAAGGAGTTGGAAACCAAGGCCAAGAACTTTATATAATGTTCCAATTTACTATCTACAGATGTGAAAGCTAGACAACAAAGAAATATTGCAGGAGAAAATCCACTCACTCAAAATGCAGTGTTGGAGGAGACCTTAATAAATACTCAATGTTGGCGAAACTTTGACAGTCCAGATGTTTTGGACCACAACTCCCACAGTCCTTTGTCATTGACAATCTAGGCTCAGAATTCTGGGAGTTGCGGGCCAAAATATCTGGAGTGCCAAACATTCACCACCACCGCTGACAAGACTGACAGGAAGACAAATAAATTGGTTCCAACTTAGGTTTATACATGGAATTATTATACACACACAGAGAGAGAGAAACAGACAGAGGGGTCAGTACGATTGGGCACCATCTTTGTAGGGACCTAGTCCTTACAAAGCTTTCTCATCCTGCTGCTCCTTTTCCTTGGTGTTGGTGTATGGACAGCTGCCTGCTCTGAATCTGCAAACAGTGAGTCCATACAATAGCAGCTGCTGCTACCTTGCATTCTTCCTGGGGTATGTGTGCAGTATGGGACCAGGGACAGACTCAGTAGCAGTAGTGTTGCTGGACCAAAGAAGAAGGAGGAGGAGGAGGAGGAGGAGGAGGAGGAGGAGGAGGAGGAGGAAGATGCATTCACATAGGAGTTCCTTCTGTGGAGATATTGCACATGCCGCCACCACCCCAAATCTTGCAACCAGCACTGCATGGGCATAGCAAACGACGGATATAGGTAAGTTTAGGCTTCACTGCAGTTTTTGGCTAATGTAGAAACCTTTTTTATGGATATCCTCTGTAGGTAAGTTTCCACATCCACATCTATAGCTACACCTTAAACTTCAAGAAAAACTCCATGATAATACAAGCTGTATTACACTCCACTTTTTTAGAGGCTTTTAAGTAGATGATAGATGGCTGTGTGGCCATCTTTCAGAAAAGTGAAGCAGACAGTTTCCTACTTTGATAGGACGGTTGACCAACCTTTGAACACACCTTTAACTCTGTGATTCTCCTGGGTATAAGTTAGGGAAAACATCTGGTAACATCATGCCCCCCACCCCATTTACACATCTGTCTCCTAAACATCCTCTGAATGGCTGAAAGATGCATCAATCAAACTAAACCAAGCCATAGAGAAACAGCCTCTTCAACCTAGATGCAGCCATTGTCTGCATAGCTAGTCTTCAAAAATATAACAAAAGGAGACCATCTTGAAGAAAGCCTCTGAAGATATAGAACCATCCTCACTCATTGCCTCCACAAAGCTCCAGGCCCAAACATCTCATCCACACATTCTCCTTACCCCTGACACAGAGATGCAGACTGCAGATGGGGTGGTCACAGGATCCTTGACTTGACAGCTCTTCCTCCAACCTGAATTCCTCTTTACATCTCTTCTTCCTTCTTGAAGACTTTTTAGCTGTCTGGAAAACCTTGATGAATTTCTTCATTTGCCCACACCAGCAAAGAAAGGAGGAGAGAGAAGGTGCAATTCCTCTGTATGCCTACATTTTTAGCATTCCTAGCTTGTCCTTTTCAAAGAAGAAGGACATGATCAGTTCACTTAAAAGGCAGGACATCCAGCCAATCCCACAAGCACTGGGACAGTTTTTTTAAAAGAATCAAGGCTGGAAGTCACAACCTATATGCAGTGCTCTTCAAAATAGGAGCAGCTACAGCTCCTTACTGGCAACTTGCAAGAGCAAATTCCGTAGAGCGGCAGCTCATTTTACAAGGTTTCCAATTTCTGTTTTCAACGGCGTATACATTCTGGCAGACTTCTAATGCTCTCCAGGCAAAGAAGTGTCATTGCTGGTTTGGAAGGAGCAGTGATTCTTCAAAACATATCATTGTTTTGAAGGATCCGAAATAGCTAGCGCCTTCTCTAAGACAAATGGGAACCTAAGGAAGTATTCACAATGGCTCGCTGTTCACAGCAGCTTGTCTTGGTTTTCCCTGACATTAAACTTGTCCTTCCAGTTCCATCGCTGAACGGCATATGCATCCCTTTGTCCTTTAGAACTAGATCACCTATTAAGAATAAATCCTGCCCCAAATCATGACCGTTAAACAGTCAATCAATCAATCAATTTATTTATTTATTTATTTTGATGCTTATGTACTGCCCATCTTTCCAAAAGAACTCTGGGTGGTTTACAACAAGAATATAAGCAGAGGAAACAATAAGGCAAACAACAATAATAAAAAGAACTAAGAGAAACATCATAATAAAACATCAGTAAAATCACAAAAATAAATAATAATAGTGATAGTTAGCATTAACCATTTGTTTATTTGGAAATTAACAAACTGGCTACCTTGGAAATGCCTTACCTGAGCAATAATCAAAACCTAGTCAGAGGATCGTAAAAGCGGCACACAGGATTCATAAAGCCTCCACCCTGTTTGTAGGGTGCAGACAAAATGCCCCATGCAGACGGAAGCTACCAGTTATAGCTCAGGGGCGTAAGCCATTAGGTTGGGAGTTCCATTCCCCACTGAGCCTCCTTGGCAGGGGCAGGACTCCATGGTCCATACAGTGCCTTCCAGGTCTGCATTTCTAAGAATATTCAAAGATCATGTGGGCCTTCCATAAATCACCCCAAATTTCAGCCTGATCCTATGGAGTCTCTGACCAAAGCCACAGGGCAGAGCTCCAAATGCTAACACGAAGAGACATCTCGCCCTTCTATTCTCATGCAACCGTCAAGTAACAGTGCGGGCACTGCAGCTGCCTTTCCCCTTAGCACCACAGTGCTTCCTTCAGCCCCTGCACAGACGGAGGGTTTGTTCAGGATGAAGAGACTGGCCTTCTTCCCTTGACACACAGCACCTGGATTCACAGGTGCAAGTAACATACGTGATGGCAATGGTACTGCATGGGAAGAGTGGTAGGATCTGCAGCTGAAATAATACACTCTTTCTTGCTGACTTTCAGGTTGGATGGCACAAACCACCCGCTGGGCTGAGATTGTTTCAGATCTAAATGTCTGTGAAGATTCTCAGACATCCAGGTGAGTTTATCTGGAAATTGAGTCATGGCTACTGGACTTCTTTTTCTTGAGAGATAGAAACATTTCAGTGCTCATCGAAAGAGCTTCATCAGACTGATGAAGCTGTTTGGATGGCCAGCAAAATGTTTCTATCGCTCAAGAAAAAGAAGTCCAGTAGCCATGACTCAACTTCCAGACTTCAGATCTAAAGGAACTGGTTCAGGGTGCCCAACAAAATGTCTCAGAAGCCAAATGCCATCGCAATACCGGCCCCGTGGCTACAGGCTGATGGTATAACATCAACTTCACGGCTATAACTACTAGAGGAAAAATAGTCCAACACTCTTCCCAGCTGCTAATTATGTATAAGGTTTATATTAGACATAAATACATGGGTTTGCAAGCACATCTACCCACCCCCCAACCATACCTAAAATAAATTTTAAAAGGGCTTTTGTAAAATACTTCAAAATCAACTATTTTTTCTTGGTACCAATTGAATCTTCCTGGCAAGCTGACTCCAGGACAGGATTACCACCTGCCTTATCTCAGTTGATAGGGGTACGTGGTGAAAAAAATGTGTTTGGAACAAGAACCTCTGTCTGTTTGGTATGTGCTCCATTTCAGCTGCACACTGCCTTCTGAAACGTGCTCAGAAATGAACCAGGGGCCAAAAAGGCACAAGGACGACTCTTCTCTTTTCATGTCTTGTGTGTGTTGTGTCGTCACAGTTGTGACCGACTCTTTGTGAACCCATGTCCATGGAGTTTTCTTGGCAGGAATACCAGAGTGGCTTGCCTTCCTTCAAAGTTTCCTTCCTTCTGTACTGATGTATTGATTTATTTTTTGCTCAGTGGCTGTAATTCTTCATAAATTCCCTATCAATAAGATTTACGAGTGCAATTCCATTTTATTTTGATGGTTAATTCTAACACGAGCCTTGTCCTTGTGTCTACATAATTAGCAATGAGGCTAATAATGCCGAGTCAATATAATAGACACTTTCTCAGTTTCCGGCTTCATTAGTCAAAACTGACACAATCAATTCATGTTGCCACTAGCTGGGCCTAATCAGCAACAGCACTTTCCTTTTGTAATAGGAGCTGACCTGGGGAACTTCAGAAACCACATATTTGCAACAGGAGCAAATGCCTACAAGAGTGTTTTGGTCCATAGTAACTTAACTGTAATGTTAGAACAGTCTCATTCCTATTTAACAGGAATGTCCTACTGAAATGCTATAATTATTCATGCATGGTGCAGTGGAATCAGACAAATCACTAGACACTGTGAGTTGTTTTGATCAGACTCCATCTTCTCCCTGCCCTTGTGTGTACAGAGATAATGGCCTTTGTCCAAAGGAATGCCTTCATTTATGGGCCATAGACTTTTGATAGTTGCTCTTGAGGATCTAGCCTAGTGTCCAGTATTCACTCCCCCATCCTGTCTCCTACAGAATGACACATGGATTTTTGGTATTCCAAAAATCAGGAAAATATTTTGGTAGGATTCAGGACCCAGTGCAGTGAAGTGCTATTTTTCAGATGTCTAAAAGAATAAGATGTAATTCACCATATTCATTTTGCTTTTCTAAACAAGTTTCTTTTGGTAGGAATGAGCACGCAGATGGAAGTTCCAGTATCAGATTTATTCTGGTCTGTTTACTTCTTTCACTTGTTTAATAAGGCTGTTATGACTGGGTAGGGAATGGGGTGCTATATAATAAAGTAAGGAGAAATTATTTACATGCGGCCACTGAAGGCCACTGGATTAATTTGTTTCTGAGTAGAGATGGGCTTTTCATTTCAGAAGAGGTCAGCTTCCAACATGAAACACGGGAGCCCAGCTGGCATTCAGAACCAGAGGAATGCAATCAACCAATCCCTTATCTTGTGCTGGGCTCACGTGAGGCTAAACTCCAATGTGGAAGAAGCCTCCAACGTCATATTTCCTTTTCCCTGGCACTGGCCAATCAGGAGCTGTGCAGGGAAATGCATTATCCTGCCTCCCTGTCTGATTGGCCAGTGCCAGGGAAAAGGAAAGATGACATCAGAGGCTTTTTCCTCATTGGAGTTTAGGCCCGTGCAACCCCAGAGCAAGGTAAGGGATTAGGTTATTGCATTCCTCCGGTTCTGATGACAGCTGGGCTCCCACAGTTCATTTCGGAAGCTGACCACTTCTGGAACGAAAAGCCCATCTCTATTTCTGAGCTCTTGGTATATCATGTATCAGGAAAAATATTTTATACCAGATTCTGAAAATATGATGTTTTACAGGTCTTAAACTTTGCACTGAAATTAATAAGTGGGCAATAATCATACAACTGAATTACAAGAGTGTTTCATTTTTACACGTGAGTGTATAGAAATTGTATGGACGCATGCACATTTTTACTGCTAATAATAACTATAAAATACAATGACAAGTAAAACAAACAAGTAGTAGCATTACTAGGAATAAATTGCATAGGGTGAACATTCGTTGTTACAAAAATCCTTTCCTTCACTTTTGCTACAGCAGAGTTCTACTAACAGTATCAGTGAAGAACGCTAGAGTGGCAATCCCTAGAGTGGTTGTCTCACAAAGCCTGGAGAAAAAAACTGCTTCCTGAATTAAAACTTGGAGAACTCTCCATTTTGGAAGATGTAGTCTCCCCTCCCCCCCCCACCACACACAAAGTAGACTTGGCAAACTGTGCCTAACGTCCTGTTCACACTGAACAAATGAACTATTATTTCCCACTTTTCAGAATAGAGGGCTCCGAAGGTATAAATGCATATATTACCCTGGGGGAAGAGGAGGTAGCCCAGTGGAAATGCACCTTATTTTGCATACAGAAGGAGCTCCATAGTTACTTCCAGCCAGCATGAATAACATTCACCAAGATGGCCCAGTGGTGTAGCTTAGACAAAGTAAGTTCCCTGTGTAGATGGCACAAGTCTTGGACACTTTGCATCAGTGAGACAAATCCTGTTCTCTTTTCATCAGTTCCAAAACAGGTTTGCTTTTCTAAAGTGATTATTTGCAATCCATTAACCCACTGCATGGATTAATGTTCCCGAGTTTTTGGTGGGACATTGTGTCTCCTAAGAATACATCTTCTGCAATGGAACTTGGTGCTGTTGTATTCCTGATTGTAGATGCATGATTCATGCTCAACCTGTGGCTGCTAATTCCACTGATACGTGACATTAAGGGACTACAGCCACAGGCTGTGTGACGGAATGGCTCAAAGTAACAGCATGTTTTACCAGCTGTAATAAATAATGAATGCACACGTGTACACACACTTGCATAAACTACATACAATACAAAGTATAAAAGTATATACACTATCTTACACTCTCACACACATGCACCCGCATGCACGCATGCATGCACACACCTTGGAAAATCCTGATTTCATCAAGAATTATCAATGCAGAAATCGAGGAATTTCAGCCTTGGGAATTGGGAATTCCAGAGTGTTTCATTCTCTTGAAAATATTCAGCATCATTTCAGAATTACAGGCCATGTTGCCATGCCCCTCTGCATTATTTTAAGCAAACCACCCAGATATTGTGTTGTTCTCTGTATCTTACTTATTTTGGGATTAAATTATAAGGCACTGAACTTTTTTTTTAAGTGAGTCAGTAGATTGTAGGGTAGCCTTTGTCTGACAAGACAGAGTCTGCATAATTGTACATGTGGAAAAATATATAACATTCTCTTCTCCTAGTAGCAATTCTGTACTTAACAAAAAGACTTTGAAACCATTATAAAGTGATTTGTATACAGTAATCCCCCGGCTATCACATGGGTTAGGGACCTGACCCAACCCGCAATAATTGAAAATCTGCGATATGCGGATGCTGGGTTAGGTAGGTCTCTCTGGAGCCTCCTAAACTGAGGCCTGGCACAACCCCAAATGGGCCTCCGACAGGCTTTCCAGAAGCCACTTCCAGTTTTCTGGAAACCACTTCTGGGGCCTCTGACAGGCCTGGGAAGCCTGTCAGAGGCCCGTTCTGGGCAGCACCAGGCCTGAGGTAAGTGCAAGAAGCCTCAAACGGGCCCAAGCAGCTTGCCCCAGGGGAGCTTTCATTTCATATCCTATGATACACCAGGGCCACAGTAAATGAACCGGGAAATGGCAGGGGGCCACTGTATTAGGAAGTCAGTAGATTCCAAGAGAATGAGAGGGTTGGACGGTGTCATCGATGCAACCAATATGGATCTGACCAAACTCCGGGAGGCAGTGGAAGACAGGAAGGGCTGGCGTGCTCTGGTCCATGGGGCCACAAAGAGTCGGATATGACTGAACGACTGAACAACAACAAAGATTCCAAGATGTTATTTGGGGTAAAATTCTTACCATCTTACATAAGCACCACCTAGTGACATCAGTTCTGGAACATTTCACAATCTACTGGGGCAGCGAAGTCATAGGATGGCTTATGTTTTATATCTCCATTACATTTCTAGGCCACCTTGGAAGGATCTTTATCCTGCAATGCAGGATGTTAGGAACTGTAATAAATGATAGGGGTGTTGGTAAGTCTTTGGGTCCAAGTCCCAAGTCTCAGTCCGAGTCTTTTGTACCAAGTACCAAGTCTGAACCCCTATTAAAAACAGGCTCCCCCCCCCAAAAAAGGAGGGATGGGTGGGTTCTGAGTCAAGCTTAAGTCACTGGAACAAAACCAAACCAAGTCAAGTCCAAGTTGAGTCATTGGTGCAACTTAAATCTGACTTGAGAGTGAATATTGAGAGTGATCAGTTTGAGTCCCCCATCCCTGACAAATGGGAGTTTCATGAACATGTCAGATATCTCTTATATCCATGTCTTTCTCCTTGTGTCAAACATATTTCTTTCCTAAGAACCAACATGCCTCCTTCTTCCAGTGACTCCTTCAGCTTAGTTATCATGAATGATAATTTACCAACGGACAGATTCAGAGGAAGCAGCAGAGCCACAGAGTTCACAGATGGAAACAAACAGGAGTGTTTGCCCAGGTTTTCTCTCCTGCACAGGGCAAAAGGGTTTTCTATAGCCAGGATTGTGCAAGAACTCAGTTGGCTTCTGAAATGCCATTTGCCAAATTTCTTTCAGATTCCACTCAAGCCATCTGGAAGTTGAGTCATGGCAACTGAACTTTTTTCTTGAGAGATAGAAAACTTTTTGCTGCTCATCCACTATCTCTCAAGAAAACAAAATCCAGTTGCCATAACTCAACTTCCAGATAAACTCACCTGGATGACTGAGATTCTTCACAGGCTCAAGCCATCCATACATCCAAGGCTGAAGCTAATGCTCAATTTTTCCTCTTAATTTCCATACTCCTGTATTAGCACAAGGTATAGTTATGCCTTGGTCACACCAGGAAAATGTTCACCACTTTTAGCAATATTTTTTATAACGCATCATGGTCATGTGGTACAGTATATATATCTCAATGAGTGAATGTTTGAACATGCTGTTTGTTATGAACATTGCTTGAGTATCTCATAAAATAAAGTTTTCTAGGTAGCATGTGATAAGTGGGGAAAAAGAAAATTTAAATACAAAATACAACCTGAAGACAACATTCTAAACAGCACAGGGATCACACAAAACAACTGGCAAACAACCCCTCAACAACAACAACACAACTTCAAACTCATGAGGCCCACAATACATGATTTATTGAAAAGACCTCAGTAAATAAAAGAGAAAACTCAGGGAGGCAGTGGAAGATAGGAAGGCCTGGCGAGCTCTGGTCCATGGGGTCACGAAGAGTCGGACATGACTGAATGACTGAACAACAACAACAACAACAACAACAACAACAACAACAAAAAACAACAAATAATAGGCCTCAAACTGATGCCAAAAAGACAGAAGAACCATCATGCCAGCAGAAAATCTCTCTGAGAAGGATGTTCCAAAACTCAAGATGCTACTAGCTCTGATGTGCGCCTCACTTCACTAGCTGGAGGCAAGGCCATGAAATAGGTTCTTAAATCATGGAGAAGCACATCTAGGAGAAAGGAGGCATCCTGATAATGTGGTCTCAAAATGCTTTGAAGGATAAAAGCAGCATTTAAAACCAAGCCTCAAAACAGCCCAAACACAACAGGTAACCCACCTTGTTTTATTTGTATTAATCTTTCTAGACCAGCTACCCCAAAAAGGCCTTTAAGGCAGCTTATGGTCTGAGCAACAAAATGAACACAAACTCACAAAGCTATATAAAAAATAGCAGATGCATGGAAGACGCAAAACACCCTACAAAACAGTAGCAGAGAACGCAACAATTAATCAAGGCTTAAAGTTTTAACCACTTGCTGCAAAAACATAACCATATTCTTATCTGCCCTGCCCACCCCACCCCCCACACAGAGAGCCCTATACAGTTCAGGTTGAAGTGCATCTAATCAAAACTCAATGTAAGAGCAAATAAAGGAAGATCAATAAATCAATGTCAGGAATTCAATAATGCTTGCCTCTCTCACACTTGTAATTTCTGTACTCCTATTTTAGCACAAGGGATGGTTAGGTCTTGGTCACGCTGGGGAAATGTTCACCACTTTTAGCAAGACTTTCTATACCTTTGCTTTAACTCATTATAGACACATGGTATATATACCTGGATGAGTGTCCCAATGTGTTGTCGCATTACTGGTTCATTTCCTTCCATTCGAATCCTTATGGCCAGCTACATTGTGGTACTGATTCATTTTCTCTCTTATTTTATGGGGCACTAAAGCCTCTCAGCTTTAATTTTTAAAAAAAATACATCAGAAGGTTGGATAGGGTTTCCTGATAAACAGAATTCTCTCTTTTGCACAGGTGCTTCTGGAAGCAAGGAAATGCACCCTAGGGACCCAAGGTACTCAACCCACATGGTGCTGCTCACCAGACACTAGGCAGAGTTTGTCACTGAAACCTATTGACAGAAGTTTACCAATGCAATGCATTGATACTCTGGCCGTGGACTATATCTATGGGCAGCTGCGCAGCTGCAGTGTCAGCCGCCTTCCACGGTGAGGCAACTGTGTAACCATATTGTTGGGTCATGCACACGTGCTATACCATTAAGGAATCTATTGCATCATCACGGGAACAATAAAATAGAAGTCCCTATGTGAGCAGGAATGATTTGCAGGCTGGTTAAATGGTATGTGTGTTGTGCACTGTGTGACCGGAAATTTATGCTATGATTTCTTGGTTGTTGTGTTTTGCTTTATTTATTATGTACACCGCCTTGAGTTCTCTTTGAGAAGCAGGCAGTATAAAAATATTTAAATAAATAAATAAATAAATGTGATGGGGTGGGGGTACCTGGACAACATTCCCCCTCACGTAACTGCATCCTAAGACAGCAAAGTGTCTTGCATTGCGGGGTGTAGGTCCTTAAAAGAGGAGCCCTTACTCCTCTTTCAAAGAGGGTGGGGTGAGGACATGACATGTGTGTGTGTGTGTGTTGTTATAGTCGTGACCAACTCTTCGTGACTCCATGTCCATGAAGTTTTCTTGGCAGGAATACTGGAGTAGCTTGCCAGATCCTACTCCAGGCACCTACAGCACCTGGTATATTCCCTGGTGGTCTCCCATCTAGGTACTAACCAGGGCCAACCTTGCTTAGCTTCCGAAATCAGGCGAGATCGGATGTGCTTAGAGGAAGCCATAAATACAATGCTTGGCTCATTATAAATTCCCCATTTCCCCCCTCACCCTCAGAGTATGTTAGCTGCTTAACCTTTCCTGTCCAGATTGTCTGGAGTAGAAACACATGTTTTCTTCACAAAAAATGAAAAACCTGCTTTCCTAAAACTCATCCCAATCTGGGTTCTTTGCAAATGACACACAAACGCTGACATGTCTGGTGTCCAAAATGGGAAATAGCAAAGCTACAGAACAGCTGCAGGGAGCATTTGCTGGTTACATTTAAAAAGCTACACATGAAGGCGGCGGCGGCAGCAGACCTCCCAGAAACAGGCTTTTCATTATTCTCACATCAATCTGCAACGTTTACTTCCTCTTATACTTCTTCTCACTCCCATGGCAGTTTCACTCCCCCTTCTTTCTATTTTTTTTAAGTTATCAAGACCATAAAACAATTAAAGAGCCTAGTTTGGTTTTACTCAGCTGGGTTTTTTTTAAGAGATAGACTGCCCCTTTAAGAAGGTCACCCCAAATACCTTAGTTGTGGAAGCTGCTGTAGCTTGCTTATTATGTTAGTCAAATGACATGTGTTCCACAAGCGCAATTAGTCATCCACGAACTAAAGTCACATCTTAACTGGTCCATTCAGAAATACATTTTACAAAAAGGCCATCAGCAAAAGGGTCCCTGGTAGTAGTAGCCAGTGGGTGGCTACATCCGTGATGCTACACCCAGCCCACTGTGGAACGGTAGGAGTGACGGTCCTCTTTTGGGCACATCATGAGAAGGAAGGATTCTCGGGGGGGACGGGACACATCAATGTTGGGATGATGGAAGGCAGGAGGGCAAGAAGAAGACCAAATGCCAGGTGGATTGACTCCCTGACGGAAGACATAGGCTTGAGTTTCCAGGACCTGAGCTGAGCTGTTACAGGCAGGGCATTTTGTGGATCACTCATTCATAACTGGAGGCAACGTGGCAGCACATAACAGCCACTGAGATTTCCCCCCACTCCCATTCACCAATGGCCTGACAGTTTTTCAGTATGCTTGCCAACTAGGATGAAAACAAGTAAACACTGAGATGTTAAGAAATAAGTTATTTTGAATGATTTTTTTTTTAAAAACGGCTTATTGTGCGGAAATATATTCTTATGTCATCACCTCCTTTGGCGGGGGGGAGGGGGATTCAAAATCTAGTTCATTTAGGACTGAGGTTGAAAAGCAAGCAAGCAATAGAAACAGGTAGGTAGTTAAATTTGATTTTATAGGAACTCCAGCTACCGGCAAAACCCTTAACACCCACACATTCAAGAGAGTAGTTAAGGTGAAGAGTCTCTGAGAGTCCCTTGTGTGTATGTGTGTGTGTGTGTGTGTGTGTGTGTGTGTGTGTGTTTGTGTGTCTTTAAATATTTAACAATGTAGTTACCAGATATGGCCACTATGACCATGCTGTTAGAGATGGGCCCAAAACGAGCGGTTTTTCGTTTTCGTTTTCATTTTTTATTTCGTTACGCAACGAAAACAAAACAATTTTTTAAAACAAAACGAAAACAAAAACGAAACGACCAAATTTGCTGTGTTTTTTCGTTTTCGTTGCAGCAGATGCATTGAACTAAAATGAATGCTAATGAAACAACAATTTTTCGTTTTCGTTTTCATTTTTTCGGTTCATTACCTAACGAAACAAAAACGAAATTTTTTGCAAAAAGTCACGAAAACAAAAACGAACCGAAACGGACCCCTAAATGACCAAACGACAAACGAAACACCATTTTTTGAGTCGTGCCCATCTCTACATGCTGTTGCTGTATATAGCTTTCACTCCGAAAATATATTTCCATGATGTCATTACCAGAGGTGGCCACTAGATGGAGACAGAGACCAACCTTGATTACAACAGCTCTTCTGGCAGAGTATGCCATATATTGCCACACTAGGGTTTGATAGAACCTGCGTGATTCTGTCGGACATGAACTGTGCTTGCTCTAGGAAGTCCTAAGGTGGACTGCAGGCAAACAGACACTTCTCCTTGCCTGCCAGGCTAGGTCCAATTGCTTACTTTCTACGGCTGCCTTTCCCTTGCTATTCTTCTCCAAGCTCTTTCTCTCTCTCTTTGCATAAGTCCCATGCTGTTACTGCCATCCTTCCCTTTAGGTTTCTGATTCTCTCTCTTCCCTTTCTTCTTTACAGTCTTCCTCCAGGGGACATTTAAATGATGCTACAAGCTTCCCCAGGCAGAGCATTTGTTCCTTCCCATTTTGTGCCACTTAACTCCACTCGAGCACAGGTCTCCCTGGGATTTCTGTCTACACAGATCCTTAGAACCCTCCTTCTCTTCTTCTTCTTCTTAAAAAAAACAGCATCTGTTTAAGAAAAGGTTCAAAAATATTTCAAAACACTTATGGACACTCTTAACAATCTTTTGATTCCTTGGAAATGATTCCGTCTTCTGATTCTTTCCCCTGCTTTGTTTTCGTAAATCATTCAGTTAATGTTTCTGATGACAACAAACATCTGCTGCTAATCTGCCTTGGAAATCAGTTGTCTTCAATTGTAGAAATCTGGAAGAACCCCTAAAATCAATCTTCTCTGCTGGGTTTTCGTGTGTTCCATTTAAATAGAATTGCACTCAGCTGAAAGTGACAAATACAGTATTCATCCAGTTTGGAAATCGGCTGTTCTTTCCAATCAACTCCTTAACAAATCTTGCAGGAAAGCTTTCAAGATTATCTTCTTCACTGAATTTTTTGTTGTTGTTTAATAGTGGAATAGAGCTAACCTTAAAGCTTCTGTGTTCTTGTTGCTTGAAATCAGCCATAGGCACGTAATGAAATAAAGATACACAAATGGCAGGCAAGGTGGCTTTTAAAGACTTGGAAAAACAGAAGGGTGTGTTATTGGCCACACTTGTGTCAAACCAAACAAATCAGTATCATCAGTGCAAAAATTAGAGGCCAGATCCATATGTTGTGTTCCCACACTTGTCACTTCTAAAAAGCCAGAGTTGTAATTCCAACTAGCTGTGGAATTCATAAACACACAGTGACAATGATTGAGGAATTTAGTGTGCATTCACCCATGGAACCAACCAACCTAACTGGGAGTGGGGAAGGATGTGCCTGTGTCAAGGTTTGCCATCTTGTGTGTATATTAGACTGTTAAAATAACTAAAGGGAGGTAAGAAGTACCCCTGAAAGTGAAAGTTCTTTCAAAATTGAGAGTTGAACAATAGTTTACTATGTTGTTGTTCAGTCGTTCAGTCGTGTCCGACTCTTCGTGACCCATTGGACCAGAGCTCGCCAGGCCTTCCTATCCTCCACTGCCTCCCGGAGTTTTGTCAAATTCATTTTTGTTGCATCGATGACACCGTCCAACCATCTCATTCTCTTCCGTCCTCTTTTCCTTTTGCCTTCGATTTTTCCCAGCATCAGGGACTTTTCCAAGGAGTCCTCTCTTCTCATGAGGTGGCCAAAGTACTGGAGCCTCAGCTTCAAAATCTGTCCTTCCAGTGAACATTCAATTTCTTTTAGAATGGATAGGTTTGATCTCTTTGCAGTCCAGGGGACTCTCAAGACTCTCCTCCAGCACCAGCTCAAAAGCATCAATTCTGCGGCAATCAGCCTTCTTTATAGTCCAGCTCTCACTTCCATACATCACTACTGGAAAAACCATAGCTTTAACCATCCTGACCTTAGTTGGCAAACTGATGTCTCTGCTCTTTAGGATGCTATCTAGGTTTGCCATTGCTTTCCTCCCAAGAAGCAGGCGTCTTTTTATTTCAACTGCAATCTGAAGTGATCATGCCCAAGAAAATAAACTCTGTCATTGCCTCCATTTCTTCCCCTTCTATTTGCCAGGAGGTGATGGGACCAGTGGCCATGATCTTAGTTTTTTTGATGTTGAGCTTCAGCCCATTTTTTCCACTCTCCTCTTTCACCCTCATTAAGAGGTTCTTTAATTCTTCCTCACTCTCTGCTGGAGTAGTATCATCTGCGTATCTGAGGTTGTTGATATTTCGTCCGGCAATCTTAATTCCGGCTTGTGATTCATCCAGACCGGCCTTTCTCATGATGTACTCTGCATATAAGTTAAATAGGCAAGGTGACAGTATACAGCCTTGTCGTACTCCTTTCCCAATTCTAAACCAGTCAGTTGTTCCATATCCAGTTCTGACGGTTGCTGCTTGTCCCACATATAGATTTCTTAGGAGACAGATAAGGTGGTCAGGCACTCCCATTCCTTTAAGGACTTGCCATAGTTTGTTGTTCTACAAGTCGAAGGCTTTGGCATAGTCAATGAAGCAGAAGTAGATGTTTTTCTGGAACTCTTTTCTCCATAATCCAGCGCATGTTGGCGATTTGATCTCTAGTTCCTCTGCCCCTTCGAAATCCAGCTTGTAGTTCTGGAAGTTCTCTTTCCACATACTGCTGAAGCCTGCCTTGTAGAATTTTGAGCATAACCTTGCTAGCGTGTGAAATGAGTGCAATTGTGCGGTAGTTGGAGCATTCTTTGGCATTTCCTTTCTTTGGGATTGGGATGTAGACCGATCTTTTCCAGTCCTCTGGCCACTGCTGGGTTTTCCAGATTTGCTGGCATATCTTATGCAGCACCTTTACAGCATCCTCTTTTAAGATTTTAAAGAGTTCAATTGGAATAAACTCCAATATAGTTTACTATAGTCATTGCAAAAAATTAGCCAACTCTCCAGCTAAGCAGTTGCAGTACGCCGGTTTTTCTGTATTCTGGCATCCAGGCCCCTATATCAATAGGCCCTTGGAAAACAACCCAAAGAACTATAAATATAGACAGATATGGAATTCAACTCATCACCACAAGGTAACTTCATGCTATGCCATGCCATACATAGAAGGTATCAACAACAAACATGCAGCAAGGTTGTGGCTTCATTTCCAGTAATAACAATAATCACAAATCCTCTATAGATTCAAACTGGGATAAGATGTGACCAGGTGATAATATTATTCAGAATTGTTCTCTGTATATATTTTTAAAGGCTAATGAAGTCATTTTCTTAAATACATTTTTATTCTCAAGGACTTTGATATTTGACATTTGATATTGTTAGAGCTGTATTATCAGTCCTCCTGCCAAAAAGCAATCAAAACATTCTCATTCTTCTTTTTACTTATAAAAGATATTTTAAAAGCATTTTGGACTGAATTCTGACATAAGTATTTGGCTACAACTTCAGTTTAGTTTTTTTTAACTATTTGTGCCTACTGTTTTGAAATAGTTTTGGTTTTTTGGGTGTTTTACAAGAACTTTGAAGCCACCTTGGGTCCTTTTTAAGGAGAAAGGTGGGCTAAAATATTTTCATACATACATACATACATACATACATACATACATACATACATACATACATACATACAACAATGCACTGATGAAAAGAGTTATACTGTACTCAAATGAATTTTGAAATGACTGGAAAGGATTGTCTGGTTTCATTCTGGAATTAATCTCTTTTTGGGATAAATGTCAGCTTTGACAATCACAGGCATCTGATTTTCTCCTGGGGTCTGTAAAGTTCTTTAGGGCTTTTGGGGAAATATTCAGGCATCAGAGCTCCTCAGCTGGTACCCAGCATCCTGTTACACTATGGGGTCAAAAAGTTACCGGTGGCCCAGCTGTCTGCACCGTTATTCCCGGCTGTCAGCTGTACCATACAGTGCCATGGATTTATTCTGTAACCATCTAATCAACATTTATTCTTGCAACACCCACGACAATCCCCTTTTCTCAGATGACTGAAATAAAAATTACCCGGAAATGAAAAATTCCTGTTTTTAAATGTACCACATCTATAATCTGAAGAGAATAATTACAGTTAGTAATGATTTATAGGATCCCATAGATTTCTAAGGGGATGGCATTTCAGGAATCCACAGCTCAGTTTTACTTTTTCCTTTGTACGAACAGCCTCCACGATATCTCCAGATCCCGCTTTCTTTTCCCGTTTTATGTTTCACAGCTGCTTTTTCACGACTCCCTGTTAATTAACACATTGCCTGGATGCCAAAGCCCACACCTTACAGCTGGGATACTGCCACCGTCAAAAGAAAAGTGGTGGGAGGGGAAGAGAACTGTGTTGCTATTCATGTCCTTAACAGAGAACATTTAGAAATGAATTTAGCTGCTTAGGGCAAATGGTAAGAAACTCTGCTCTGCCCTCTAGTTGATGAAGAGGGGGGAAATTTAATAGCAAGAAGCAAATCAAGTTCTGACCTTTTAAATTTCTGAGATTATTCCTTGTACTTCACTCTTCCCACTGTAAAATGACTATGGAAGCAGCATTAGCCTTATTAAGAAGAGAAAATTAAAACAAAGAAACTAGGCTAAACTCTGCTCCAGTTTAAACTAGTGCAACAGCACTCAGGGCAGCCCATGGGGTTGCCAGGAATACTGGCAAAATATGTGATTTAAAAATGAAGACGCCCTTCAACTTTGTCTGTTTCTTAGAGAAGAGACTACAATAATAGTTTTAAAAGCATCGTTGAAATACAGGTACAGTATAATACTGTTGCGAACTGTAGACCTTGAGCTTGTCTCCAAAGTTTATTTTATGCTAAACGTGCCACTATCAAGGGTAAAGACAGATCAATATTCTTTAATAATCATCCATCGTATTTAATTGAAGGTGAATTATTCATCATTCATCATCATCATCATCATCATCATCATCATCATCATCCAGCATAATTAATTGAAGGTGCATCATCATCATCATCATCATCATCATCATCATCACACAGCAGGCAAGATAACAACGCTGGATTTTGTATTACTAGTGATTTGTAATACAAAATCCAGTGTAGTTATCTTGTCTGCTGTGTGATGATGATGATGATGATGATGATGATGATGATGATGATGATGATGATGATGATGATAATAATGCACCTTCAATTAATTCTGATTTATGGTGACCCTTTTCATGGCTTTTCCAAGAACAGAATACTCAGGGGTGACCTACCATCCCCTTCTTCAGAGGAAACCCAGGGATTGTGGTGCTTGCTCGAGGTCATTACTGGCTGGGTCCTCTCCCTGGAGGCACACTGGGGATTCAGCTTCCCAGCTGATACCTAATGGACTGAGCTACCCATCCAGCTTCAACAACCTTTACATGTGCTGTATTTTTCCATCTATAAGAAACCCCTCCCCATGTATATGATGCCCCCTGCCACTTTTCCAACCCAAAATTACAGTTTTGCGTCAGCATGGTTGGCTTACTTCTGTGTCTAAGACTACCCTCAATTTTTAGTCTAACAAGTGTTATAAATGGGAAAATGCTTTAGTTAAATTCCCTGGAGTGAGCTAGCTTCCCACTGGAATAGAGGACATTGGTTGTGAAATCCTGCTGCTTAGCTTAGTACTTGCAACTAAAAGAGGTCCATTGACTCAGTTGGGATTGGGTTGACTTATAGTCTCTGTAAATTCCAGTGGTCTGAAATGCAGCCACGTGAGGCAGCTAGCAGGGGTCATCCTAAAGAAGTAACATGGTTAAGCTGTGCTCATTTCTTAGAAGACATCTCACTAGCTCTGAGCGCGCGAGACTGGTTGCCATTTCATTCTGGTGTTCCATTCAAGTGGTGTTCCATTGATTGATGCTTAGTTGAAAAGCCCAGATGAGTCGAATGACAGTCCTTCTGGTGCATAAGTGAAGGAGCAACTGACATTTGCAATTTGGTGGGACAGGTATCTGGGTCCACCCATTAAGAGCTGCATTCCACCAGATTTTCCAGAGAGTTTTGGATCAAAGGTTGGGACAAATGAAACCGTTAAAGCTGACAGATGTCCACTTAGCTTCGATGGTGGAGTCTTCCCTTGCCATGCATTTTATCTGTCTCTGGACCTCAAGGGTAACATCATGGATTTCATGTTGAAACAGAAGAGCAATTAGTGGCATGCTCCAGCTGTTCACTACAGACAGAAAACCCAACACAGCAAAAGGGACAGGCATTTCACAGAATATCATTCAGCGCCACTATTCCTTTATTTTCTTCCAGTAGCTGACAGGTTAGCCTTCTGTCAGCTGAAAACATTTTCTTCCTCTGATGAGACCAATTTCAGCATCACTGAAATGAGAAGTAAGGACAGGTCTTTGTGTTCTGCAGAACGTATCATATTGCCCTATTGAGATCTATGCGACGAGCAAAAATATCCAGGATGCACGTTAGTGCACATGCAACAGGCGTGGGGGAGAATTAAGCCTCTCTGTGTTTTTGTGTGAGCTGTCCTATATCACACATCCCAGTGTGACACAACAATGAGTCTACTTATATCTTTGAATTTTTGATTCAGAAACGATCTGATAAGTAAAAGTTAGAGACAGTTGATGTGGGGCTTGCCTTGGTTTCAATTGGTTTATTCTAGCTGGGATTAGCAAGTAGATATGGGCGAGGTTCTATATGAATATCAGCAGCACCTATCTTTATATGTTGTCTTGTTTGGATAATCATGGACTGATGCCGATACTGGTCTTGCAGGTTTGCAAATGAATGAATCCACAAGAAAGGCTGGTGCAAGACTGATGTTGAGCGGATTCACCCATCTCTACAGATCTGGATGAAAAGTTCTACTCTTTCTTTCTCCATCATGTGCTGGTTAATCTGGTGTAATTCCAAAGCGGAACGATCTCAGAGGCGCTAGACCAGCCCAAGCACTCTTTTTCCCCCAGTGACTGGTAACGGTACAATAAAATGAAATAAATCAAGGCTTTGCTTTCACCAAAGTCTGAGAATGTTTGCAAAGTAGAAAGCACAGAGGTGTGCGGGGAGTCCCCTTGAGCACCCTAAGCAGACTGGCCAGCCCTGCCCCACAAGCCCGGGGGTACCTGAGAGGAAGCAAATCTCTTGGGCCTCTAGCTGGTGGGGAGGGGCCATTGTAGGATGCAGTAACCTTAGGTAGAGCATCTGGGAGGGAGCACAGGGGTAGGAATAAGAGAGATGGGTTGTTACCGACCATGTCAGGTGAAGGGGAGGTGTGTGGCAAGAGGCCAGAGAGCACTGGAACCCCCAACTTCTGTGCCTCTGCTCAGGTGCAAACAGGGCCAGTGGACATGGAGCAAACATCTGCACCTTTAGCCAGGGGAGATGGGGACCTGAGGTCCTAACAACACAGCCCCCACCTGATCTAGTGCCACCCTTGGCTTAGCACAACAGGGGTCATGGAGACGACCCCCTCCCAGCCTGGAAACACAAGCAACAAGAGGTGTGGCAAAGGGGGCTCTGGAAGGATAACCATAACCCATCAACCACCTTTACCACCCCTCCTTGAGAGGGCTGCAACCTGGATTGGGACTCATAACTCCCCCCCCAAAAAAATTCTTTGGACCTTGACTTTCAGGGCCCACGAAGAAGTCAACTGGGAGCCCCCGTTTAGTGGAAAGTGCCCATAAGGGCTAGTGCCAGAAAACGATGCCCCGAGGAATGCAGGGGAGAAAGGGGCAGTTAAGGCTGGCTTTGTACCTTGAACAAAAGCTGCCATGAATAATGAAATCATTTTGAAAACCCATGGAATTATTGCCAGGGGATTTCTCAGCCCTCCAGGCCAAGGTGCAGCAGTGACTTACAAGAGCACAAACTAGAAGAGCTCCATTCTTACAGGCATAGTTTTCCAGGTTCTTCCTCAGAAAGAACTCAGCAGAGCAGGTGGCAAAATTTGGAAGACCGACGCTGTATTGCATGAGTTAGGAACATATTTAGAGGGCATCAAGCCTCAAAGGTCCATAAAACAGCAATGTGTCCTCCTGGACCCATTTCCCCAGTAATGTGCAGCCAGAGGAGAGTGTAAGGTGTCATCATGATGAGATCCAACAGACCCGGCCAGCCCAGTACTCTAGAGGAAGCTGATGCACATTGCACAGTGTGTTCCAGAAAGGTTCATCTTGTGCACAGGTTGTGTGTCAAACATGGTGGAATACCATCTAGTTGTGCAGTAGTTCTCTCTGATGGTAGGAAATTTGAACATCTCTAGGTTTTACTTTACCAGCCATTAGTAGGAACAGGCCAACTTGGCTTTTTTTTCAAGAGCAGAATATTCATTCAATGCTCACTTCCCTCTCACGTTAGCCTGTGTCTAAACAATTTTGTACTTTTAATTTATTTTATGTTTTTGCGGATCGTCATTTCAAAAACTATCTATATTCAGAAAACATTCATGCCTTCGCCTGGCCCAGAAATTATGGTGTTGCCTCAGTAATTTCTAAAGGCCGTTCAGCAAGATCTTTTTCAACTTATGAAAAGATGTAGGGGTTGAGATCTTTTGTTGTCATGTAAGGGTCAAACAAGACATCAACAAGAGAACTTTCTGTCTTGGTTGGCCCCCATACCATCAAAAGACATCCTGCCCAATCCCAGGTTTTACCTGAACAAGCAGCAGCGGCAGCCATGAGGAGAAGGAAGGAAAGTAGTTTAGTTACCACTTCCTTGCCATACCGCTTTGGTCACTACTACATGGTGGCACCAGAACGTTTGGTGTCCAGACAAAACAGATCCAAATCCTCGGCTATCTTGCTGTGGCTTTCACAGGCCAAAAGCATACTTGAGAAAATGGCACGCAATGCATCCATGAGGGCAACCATGCAAAGGGTTCCCCCCCCCCACCTCTTGCCAGGAGAATAATCATTTTTAGGACGGAAGGACACAGGAGAACATGGCAGTCTGTCAGTATTTTTTCTGCACATTGCCCATTTATACTGCCCAGTCCTTCTGTACTCTGCCCATACAATTTGGACCAAGAGGGGCTGGCAATGTGGGTGGTTTGGGGGCTCGGGGGTGGTAAGCTGAGGAGCATCTGGAAAGTCTTTGAGGGCTCTGGGTTGAATCTGAGCCAAGGAAGACTTCAGAAGCATACTGTTGTCTCTGCGCAGCTTTCCTCCTCCTCCTCCTCCTCCTTCCTGCTCCCATCATCATGGCTTTTTTCTTGTTCAGGCTTACAGGCCTTGCTCCACATCATCATGGGATAAAGTGAAAAAAACACATTTCACTTTATTTCACTGAAGAAGTTTTTTAATTGCCGAGTATGTGAACAGTTTTGACAGCTGAATCACAGGGTGCCCTTGAGATGTGCCATTCTGGGCAGGCCTCGATGATTGACTTGAACTTTGTTGGCTTTCTTTCACTGTTTATCACAGTGAACGGAAACTGCTGTCAAAGCAGCAGGGGGAACGAAACGACTGGAAATTCACCAGTGACGTGAGATAAACTCCCAGCTTGGCTGAAGTAATATCTAAAATCTCATTGACTTGAGTGGGCCAAATGGTGTCCTTTTTGCAGCCCAAAATGTCCAATGTGAAGAGAACAAACTTGGCTTATATACAGGTTAAGATATAGACTCTACGGCTGTCTAAATGTCTACCATTAGTTATACTGTGAAGGAGTAGAAAAGGACTTCTATTCAGCTAGAGTCTGAATAGTGCTTTTTGGACAGGTTGCTCAGAACATGGTACAGAATGCTCCATCACCTCCTGAATGAATGGGGAGGTCCTTCATATGAAATAAATGGAAGCATGGTCAGCACTGGTAATTGAAAAGGTCATGTGCCTGAAACAGTGCTTGGACACAGGTTTCATGGGAGATAAGTGGTCCTTCTGTGGTAGCATTACTGAGATTCACAACAAATTGAACCCAGTTGGGAATTGGCCTTACTCATCTTTCATCTTTCTCTGCAACTGGTTTGTCAAGGATTCATTCTAACTATCTCTACAATGATTTCTATTCTCTATATACTCAATAGTTTATTTCCTACCTAGAGCTCTCTCATGCACGGATCCCTTTTATCTTTTTTTTGGGGGGGATGTGTGTGCCTAGATGCTCTGAGCACATCCGATCTTGCCTGATTTCAGAAGGTAACCAGGGTTGGCCCTGGTTAGTATTGGGATGAGAGACCACCAGGGAATACTAGGTCTGTCGGCGTCTGGAGTAGGAACTGGCAAGCCATTCCAGTATTCCTGCCAAGAAAACTCCATGGACATGGGGTCACGAAGAGTCGGTGATGACTGCAATGACACAGCAGCAGCAGCAGCAGCAGCAGCAGCAGCAGCAGCAGCAACAGCAACAACAACAACAACAACAATGTGTGTGAGCAGGACTTTAACTATCATAAAGCCTCACTTTCTTCCCAAATCCCGGTTGCCTCCTCATCTCTTGAGCCACGGGAGACAGGATGGGTGCTCACAGAGCTTGGCAACCAAAACTGCTGGCACTGCCCTTTCATCTGCTTCTCTATATGGCATCGCTGCCTGTCCTGCCTTGTTTAAATGCCAGAACATTATTGTTTTCTGGGATCAAAAGCTGGCAACCCTTTGAAAGGGCCTCCCTGCCTGATAGTGCCCTCAGGCCACTGTTGGGCACAAGAGCCTTCTAGCAACGGAAATGTCAGCTGCGCTCTAGATGAGCTGCTCCTGACACAACGCAATGAGTCATCCAAAAACGAATAAACCTTCTGCTCCTCTGATCTCCGGGCCATTGGAGAATGCTGCCTGGCAGCCATGGTCCTCCGGAGTGAACTTAGACTCGGCCAGCAGCATGCTTCATTCATCATTACCTAGGCTTGGCTTCGGGCATGGCAAAACCTTTTCCATCCCCGCACCCAGCTTGCAGATAACAAGAGCAATCTGAAGAGGCTTGTTCCTCATCCATGTTGAAACTTTCCTCCAGATGTTCTGAAAATATTAGGCTAACAATGCCAACAAAAAGTAAAAAGCAAAGTGTTCTGCTTATATACCACCCCAATACCACTTCAAGTAGTCTCTGGGCGGTTTACAGTTTTAATTATAGTATGCAGGCTACACATTGCCCCCCCTCCACCGACCTCGGAAGGATGGAAGGCTGAGTCAACCATGAGCCTGCTATCTGGGATTGAACCCCAGGTCGTGAGCACAGTTTTACCTGCAGTGCAGGGCATTTAACCACTGTGCCAGTGGTTAAAGGAGTGTTAAGCCAGGCATGTCATAAATGAAGTCCAGCAACTCAGCCCCATCCCTTTATTTCCCCCTCTCTTCTTCTCCTTCTATGCCAGATGTTTCTGGCCTACAGGCCAAACGTCTTGGTTGGGCTCTGAGAGAGGCTCATTCCTAGCTGACACAGCCCACCGTGAGGCACTCCAGAAGCTGTTGCCCAGCAAGATCTGCAGACCAGAGCTTGGGAAGCACCATTCTATGTCAGAACTGGCCATATTGCTATTGCAGGGAGAGACCAATAAGGCCCTTGGCTCAACCAGAACATTTTCACGGTGCTCTGTGAGTCCTCTTTTGGTGCATGGACCCAGTAGGACTGATCTGCTTGACTAGAAAGAGTTAGACAAGGATGCACTTGCGGTTTGTTCCTGAACTTTGGGCAGCATTCTATTAACTCTGGCTGTATCAAGCCAGCCATATCGTCCATCACAACTTGCCTTAATGAGGCAATTAAAACCAAATGTATTTTGTGGGGAAATGCCTGGGTCTTGCCCTTTCATGGTTCCGCTTGGCTTCACTTTCTCTTTAGCACGGGGAGTTGCAAAGGCCAAACACGACTGTTTGTTTTCAATTATATGCCTTAAATAGAGTAAAGTGGGACAAAAAATGGGATTTTCCCTTAAGAAAAAGAGTGCTCAGTCAAGCTGCCATTGCACACATGCAAGTTTACAGAAGAGGGCAAGCAAGATCATAGTAGTTGCTGGGCACGGAGCTTTAAATTAACACCAGGGCAGCTGCTGACCATGTTGGGAAGTTACCCAAAGAGGCTGCTGGATTCTTCGGGGGAGGAAGGAACTGCGTCCCATCAAATGTGGTGGTGGCTCACAGTGACCCTTGTGGGGTGATAAAATGGAGCTTCCTAGCATGGATTGGGCCAAAGGGCAGAAGTCTTCTGTTGGTGTCCCTTTCTCTTCCCCCCTTTTCTTTTCCTCTTCTTTGAACCTGTCCTTTATTTCTGTCCTGAAGCTGGTGCAGTTGGGGAGAGCCAGAGGGACTGCAGACCGTACCAGCAGGATCATGTACCTGCAGTGCTTCTTTGGTCACTCTGCCTCCCTTGCCTTTGTTTCTGAGCTCTGGGGCTTTTCTTCATCCACCCTAGAGGTGAGTGACACAGTGATCCACTCCAGTCACTACATGTCTGTGAAGGCTACATTGAGGCCTGGCACTTCTCCTTCTCATTAAAGTTGTCATGAACTAGTAGAGATGGGCATGAACTGAGCCACGAACCAGAAAAAAACAACAAACTGGGCTGGTTTGTGGTTCAGTTTCTGACCTGCTTCAGGGACCTCATTTTGCCAAAGCAGAATAAAGCACCAAATTCTCCCCCTGTGGATGCTAAGTTTTGTTCCACAAAGGGGGATGCCGGTCGACCCCTCTTCGCCCTGCCCCCGTTGCTCCTGTTGGCACTGGTGCTGTTGCCATCCTCAGAGACAGGGGGGGCCTGCCTTCTGGCAGAGAAGTTGGGCTCACTGCTTCTGTCCAGGTGCTCGCCTAAAGCTTGTAGAAAGAGGGAACCTGATATTGACTGGAATCGTTCTTGTAAGGAAGCTATACTTTGATGCCCAGATGAACATATATGATTCCTAAGGTTATCTGATTTCACACTGGAATTAAGCCTTTCAGGGGTAAATGTCAGCTGTGGTGAACCATCACAGACTCTAAAAGGTGTGTTATAAAAGTTTTATAGGGCTCTGAGGTCTTATGTTTGCTGATGGTATTTTTACATCTAGATGTCAACTAAGATATAATTGCTGTTGTGAATTTTTCAGGCTGTTTGGATGTATTCTGGAAGCTTTTCTTCCTGAGGTTTCACCAGACTCTGTGGCTGGCATCTTCAGAGGGCAAGGAGTTCAGGGAACTAGAAGTTCTTTTATACCCCAGAGCACAGAGGGGAACTCCTAGTTCCCTGAGCTCCTTGCCTTCTGAAGACGCCGGCCACAGAGTCTGGCGAAACAACAGGAAGAAAACTTCCAAAACACGGCCAAACAGCCCAAAAAACTCACAACAGCTATCAGATCCCGGCCGTGAAAGCCTTTGAGAATACATTAAGATATAATTATTATAAGTCAAAGCAAAATATAATACCATCACTGTAGGGAAAATTGTGACCAGGTGACCTTGGTGTGTGCACTTGGTTTGATGTCCAGTTCCTCCATGCTGCTGGACAACCTCAGGGCTACTGTTCTCCCGTCTTCTGACTCTTTACCCTTAAAATAGATCTGGACCAGAAGATTCCAAGATGGATATTGCCATTTACACATCCAAACCTAATATCACTAGTTAAGTGTTTAAGGTATATCATGACATTAAAAGATAATGGGAAGTTACAAAGGACTTGAAGAACAAAATATAGATACTGGTGATTGAGGACAGAGTTAGTATCAAGATATACAAGAGATCAGAAAGAAGGTTTTTATGAGGGGAGAAATGCATTTGATAAATTGTTGCTAGGTACAAAAGAACAGCTAATAAAAAGAGTGTAGGATTATTAGGAATAAGGTTGGAGGATGAAGTAGTTAAAGAATGTATGATTAGATGGGCACAAAATATGGGCATAATATTGATATTGACCACTGGGAGCAAATATGGAACAGTAACATAAACATGACAAAATCTGTGAGTTGTAAAGAAAAAATATATAAAATGGTTTATAGATGGTATATGACACCAGGGAAGTTCACTAAAATGTATCTCAATATATCCAGTGCATGTTGGAAATGTAACTAGCAGGAGGGAAGATTTGTATCATATGTGGTGGATTTGTAGTGGGGTTAAAAGTTATTGGAAAATGTTACAAGAGCTGTTACATATTACTATATTTTAGGGTAGAAGACACAATAATAGTAAAGTGATTATTATAACATGGATGTACTCTTGTGAAAACCATCTCCTTATCCCCATTCCCCATTTCCAATCACCCTATCCATATCCCTTATCTATATCTATATCTATATCTATATATCTATAGATGATAGATAGATAGATATAGATATAGATATAGATATAGATATAGATATAGATATAGATATGGACTAAACAGCATTAAAAGATGGAATTTCTCCGAAAATTAGGACATAATCTACTTACCACAATTAGAATATTAGGAAATCTTTTCTACTGAACAAAACATCATCCTATCATACAGGTCATTATGCACCTAAACCAGTCATTGACTGGTGCATGTAATTTAAGATTCCCCACCATTAGACGTGACACCAAACTACAAACGTTGGTCACTGGAACTGTGCACACATTGGCTCTCTGGACAGCTGCAGCCATAACCAGAGATTTGACTGGGCCAATTTTATTATTCTTCATATAAAATTGCCATTTTAGAGGCAACAGTAGCACCAAATGAATATTTAATATTTCTGTATATCCGTGTGTGAAATATTTCAGTTAATAAGGTCTGTCACAGAAAATGGAAGCCATAAGCTAATTGCGTCTCTTGGGCATTCTGTACCACCAAGTTCAGACAAGTGCCTCTGATACTTCAAGTGTGTGATTATTCCCTGATTATAATGACATCCAGAAGAACTGGGCCATTGCCAGCAAAAAGGTTGCTGCCACCTTAGCCACGTTCATAGATTGCATCGTTCGCCAGTAAGGCAACACATTCGTCTTTCTTTAGTCTAGTCACAACTGCATTTGTCACATATTGCTCTCCATGCAGCTGTCAGAGAAGAAAAGGGCCTTTCATCCCTATAGCCTCCTCTCGGCCAAGCTTTTCAGAGAAAGGAAATCAAAACAGATACCATCACAAAGGTAAAACAAGTGGAAGGCTGGCAAGTTTTGCAGAGTCTGTCTCTTTCTCTGCAATATAGCCAAGGGTGGTTCAGTAGAAGAGAAGGAAGGGACAGGTGAACTATTACTGTATGCAGCTGCACAGTAACTTATACTCAAATCCTTAAAACGGGAGGAGGTGCTCAATCTTACTCTGTGGGGGAATCAGTTCTGTAGCCTCAAGTTCATATAGCGGTCTGTGTTTCACAGTTTCAAAGTGATGCTACCCATGAGGGGCTAGCTCTCTTTACTCCTTTATATTATATCAATTTCATTTCCAGATGGTTTGCAATCCAATGACAGTAAAACATTCATCCATCTTTTCCTAAAGCTCAAGTGTCTAAACATTATAATTTAAGGCACCAACAGGGCAACCTGGGCAATTGAATTAGTGGAGGCCACAGCCAAAAACAACCTGTCTGTTTACCACCTTCTTCTCATTTCTGATGAGACAGATGCCCAGACAGAGAAGAGAATCAGCAAGTTGTCCCAATGCTCAAGCATGTTGGTGTTGGGCAGTATTGGTTTTTTTTTAGTTGCATTTATGGATTTAGTTGGTTGTATGCTGACCCCAGAGTAGTGCTATTGCACTAATGGTGTGGTATATAAATTTAATACACAAACCTCCACACAGAGAGGGGGGAGAAAGAGAGAAGGGGGAAGCAACATTAACATTTAGCCCTTTGAAATTTGAAATGATTATTTGGGCATATTTCTCCATTTATAAAGGAATCACATTGACATTTATTTCTAAGAAGGTAAGAAATCTTGTGTTTATAAGAAAATTGCAGTTGTGATGGAAAAAAGTGATCATTTATCTAGCTAAGCCAGGGTTGTCAGGAACCACGACTACCCCTTTCATCTCTAATAAACGAAGGCTAGATGTCTCCTCCTTGAAGGGACAAGAGAGGAGTGTGAGAGGAAAGGAAGCGACATCAGCCACCCTAAGAAGAGTAAAGTTAGGCTGAAGGATAGTCCGCACAGGTCAAGAGCAGGCAAAGGAAAAGTGAAGAGGTCCTCTCTGCATCACTTGTCCATAGAAGACATGCATCTTCTTGAATGTAAGCTGAGTGGAACCCATTTCCTTCAAACCACTGATATGAGAGCTGCTGTTCTATTATATCTACACCTAAAATACTATGTACATCCAAAAAAATAGAGTGAATGCAACCAAAAAAAGTGTTTGCAAATCTAAATTGTGAATTGTAAATGTTCTCCTGTCAGGCTTATGCACCACTCTTTGTGAGAATATGTTTTGCAATGAGTATTGCAAACACAATTAACACTGCAAAGATTTGACATTTTAGATCAGGCAACAAAAGGAACAATACAAACAAACAGCCCAGAACTGATGAAACAAATATATGTGCCCACAACAGGGTACCAGAGCAAGAGTTGTCTGCAGAACCAAACTAAACACAAATCTTTGTAAATCCTGTAGATAAAGAAATACATCTCAGGGCATCCATTTTCCATGAGGTCTTCATTTGTAATATGATCTACAATAATCCAAGGCACAAGAATAAGGAGTCTCAGACAAAATACTAAAGCCCAAGTTTAGTATTTCCTGTTCCTTTTCTCTCCAGCTCAAAAACTTGACTATCACACTCCCTTCCTAAAGATTTCCATACCCACTGGGCTAATCCAAATATTCCATAAGGGTAACACTTTTACAGAAAGATAATACATGCATTAGGCAGTATTATTTTGGCTGCTGCATAATGTCTGATATCTCTTCTAAACATATCATTTACTTTGCCCCAGTGAACAGTTTTGATACCGATGTTACCAGTTTTAGGCCATTTTTATGTTATTTTTGAAAGGATCGTATGCAAAACCTTAACAAAAATTTAAAAATGCAAAATTACTTTGACACGAGGGCAATGAGAAGGGAACTAACTAATCATGTTGCTCATTTAGCAATGTTCCTGTTGTCCTGATTTATTTTGTGAAAAATCACAGTGAAGTTCTAATGCTATTTATTTTTCTAAAGACGGGGTATTTACAAAAAAAAATCCCAGTACATTTCATATTTAATGAGTCCACTTTTCTTGTCTGCATTGCTATACTGCTATGTTCCATAATGCCCGTGAGCATATCCTCTGAGATTTCATTAGAGCCTGAAATCCTACTGTGTAGTTCCACCTACAGAAAGTGAATGGTGGAACTCACAGTGGCTTTGAGCTGGCAATCAATGAGCCCCTGTTTGGACTTTCAGAACCACATCAACGCACTGGACTGAGACCCTAACCCTAACCCTAACCCTAACCCTAACCCCACCACATTGCGGTTTATATACAGTATTAAATCCTCTCTTTGGAAGTGCACACCAGCAGTAGCCCCAGGTCTGTTTTCTGAGGTGTCAGGAGGGGGGTTAAAATCCTCTCACATGCCAGCAGACACCTCCCCAGGTCTGTTTGCTGAGGTGTCAGGAGGGGGGTTAAAATCCTCTCACATGCCAGCAGACACCTCCCCAGGTCTGTTTGCTGAGGTGTCAGGAGGGGGTTAAAATCCTCTCTTTGGAGGTGTCACTCTCAACAGCAGCACCAGGTCTGTTTGCGGAGGTGGCAGGAGGGGGCTAAAATCCTCTCTTTGGAAGTACACACCACCACCAGCAGTCCAACATCAGTTTGCTGAGGTGTCTGTATTTTGTGGCCTTTCCTTCATCGTGGGTGGGTCTGGTACCTAACTCCTGCAATAAATGGGGGAGTACTGTAGTATATACATATATGAACATCCAAGGAGAAATTCCTTCATTAGCAATGAGAAGACACTGTGAGTTATGTCACTTGCCTTTCCATGGGTGTAACCATACAGACTTGGGTCAGTTATACCCGCTTGTGGAAATGAGCTCTCTTGAAACACGCCACCCCTTTGTCCTGTTGTTGTTGTTGGCTGTTTCCCCCTTTCAGATTTCTGGTTGACCGTGTTCTTCTCCTTCCACAATGGTGAGTTTTTCTCTGCTTTCAAACCAGTAGAACTATGACTCAGTTGCTAGTAGTTTCTATGGGTCTGAATGGATGGTTCTTGTGAGTGCCATGTTTACAGTTTCCTGACATTTTTCGCAGTCTTTTCAAGCTCCCCTACATGTCCTACTTGTGGGATTTATTTCTTCCTGGTTAACTTTTGCACTCTGGCTGCCTTGATTTCCTTGAAAGAAGGCCAGGATATAAGGGAAACTAATCAATACCCGGTAACCCCTGACCTTGTGAGGAACCCTGCTGTGTGAGGAAATTACATGTGGCTGCTGCAGTAGCCTTTTCCTCTGTTCTGGTTTTGGGCAATTTTGCTATTTTGGATTAAAGCTCCACTGTTTATCATCCTTACAAAAGCTGCAACACTGCAGCGTCCTTCAAGACACCCGGTGATGTGCTGGATTTAGAGAAAGAGGAGGTCAGTTAGAACAGAGGAGGAAGAAGACACAAGAGTCCAGGGGAGCAGAAAGGAGTAGGTAGCAATGGAAATGTCACATTTGAATGTTGACATGACCAAAACGTTCACCTAGACGGATCTAGGGGACAAAATGGATCAAAAGAGCACAAAAGAGTGTGCAACCAAGGGCTGCATCTAGAAAAGCTGTGAAATAAAACAAAGGCTGGTTGACAACTTCCTGCCGTGCTGCAAGGTGGAATGGCTCCCAAAGTAAGGTCTTGGCAGATTAGGGGACCAAACAAACCCAATGAAGAAATGTGGGATCAGAGTAAAGGCAGTTGTTAAAACCACCAACCACCTCTTCTGGCAAAGGCTGACAGGAGTTGCATCACCTGGAAAATGACAATTTCCTAACCCATGCCCCACAGCAACTGGAAAAAGTGTCTCTCAAGTTTTGGGCAAAAGTTTCATGACAGCCTTAACTGAAGCCACCAGGGATTCAACCAAAGATTCTTGGACTGAACGTATGCTCTCCATCTCCAAGCCCTAGTCCTGCCTCTCAAGCTATGGCCCTTTGGAACTGAAAAGAGCTGGAAGGAAAAGTGTGTTCAACCAAAAAAGCTGAAAAGCAAGAGCCGCTGGCTGTAAAAGGAAAGGAACATAAAATGCTCCATAAACACTGTAATTTGCAGTCTGCTGTCTAAACTCTAAACCAAGTGGTGCCTTCTCGACATGGCCGAAGAGGTTTCCACAAACTTGGAATGCTTTATCTTGGTCCCTGTGTAAAGAGGAATAAAAGAGCTCAGCCTGGGCCAAAAGAAACAGAAACAGCAATAAAACCACTTGCAGCTTCTGATGTGGTGAAAACAACACCTTGTCTGAGTTCAAAATATTGGTTTTCAGACCAGCCAGTTTAAGGCAAGAGGAATAAAACTCCTTTCTTAATGGCCCAATACTGAAATCCATATAGGCACTGAAAGTCCTGCTGTGAAAACAATATGTTGTAAACTCTGTATAATTATATAACATGGTGCAATAACTTCACTAGCTAAGCATACGGTGCACTGACTCCTCAGTGACATCGGCTACGACATTACCCTAAATGAAGGTTCATATATTTAACAATCTTGAGCATGGAAGGGGGAAATTATTTGAGTCCTGGCCTCATTCTGGTGGATACAACATGATGAAGCAGATGCAGATTTTCATCTTAAAAAAAAAAAAGAATCCTCTCCACACAGAGGAAAAACAAATGTTCTCAATGAAAGAGGGTTGAAAGGGAGTCTGCTTGGCCTTGCTTCTCAACAAAAGGACAACGTGATATATGCATGCTTTATAGAGTAATGTCGACCACCCTTTAGTACGAGAAGAGGTGGTTGTGTTAGTCTGTGGTGGAAGGGACAAGTTGTCCACCATTGGCCAAAGGGCATTCCCTAGGCCTGAGATGGCCGTTTGGCCTTCTCTTCAGCCAGAGACTAGCCAGGAAGCATTCGTTTGCCTGGATTTCCATGTGAGCTGGAAAGGAATCCCTCTCTCCTTTAACGCTGGTGTCACTCTCTGGAAGAAGGTCATGTGGAAACCGGGACTGTGTAGGCCGAGTGCCGTTCACTTTGACTTAAAGTCATTATGAACTGAAGAGAGTCGGAGAGTGGGTTGGCGTCTTTGGCACAGGAGCGGCCTGGTTTGCATTAACAGGGCAGTGTCAGGGGACCTGGCCGGTGGATGGGCCCCGCCTGCCCTGTCATCAGGATCTAAAGTGCTCCTCAAGAACCTGCAGCTGGGAATGACATTTTGGCTCGCCTCTTTCCTCCTCCTGGGCCTTTTAATATTTAGAACTTTTCTGCCATCCCTTTTCCAGAAATAAACCCAGACTCTTTTTTTTTTTTTGCTTTGAAGTTTAAAGAGTGCATTAATTAAACAGCTGAATTAGCTATTGGAATCTCTTGAGAACTAGCTGGCCTATATTTCACAAGAGCAACTGAGCCTGGGGCTGAACGTACAACTAACATTTCCCTGCCACCCCCACCGCTTCTTTTTGCATGTGTATTTTCGCAGGCACCCAATAGCTCTTTTCTTTTTTATATACTACATTTCATTCATTTTCTATGAAAAAAAAAAGAAGCATACGCGATATCTGTTACACATCATGTTACATGGTTTTCAGTCATTACTATGTTGGACTGGATGGCCCTTGAGGTCTCCCAACTCCATGAGTCTATGATTCTACTCTTATTCTTTTGTTTCTCTTTTCTAGCCATTGATAAAATAGATTCCATACTTGGTAATATTGTGAGTCCTCGTTTTCCTTGCTTCTCATTGTCAGTCTATCCATCTCTGCACATTCCAAAAATTTCTTAACAAACATTTCATCTGTTGGGTGTTTCTTCATTTTTCCAATGTTGTGCCCAAACTATCCTCACCACTGTCAGAATGTGCAGTACTAGATAACTATTTTATTTGTTCTCACAAAATGGGGATGAAAAACTGAAAAACCTTTCTCTACAGCAGGTGCAGTTTTAGGTGTTTTTATTCAGTCTTCACATTTCTGGACTTTTTATGAAAAAATTGCAAAGCTTTGCAATTTTGTGCACCCTGTCCCTTGCATTTTACAGTTAATGCCATTTTCTGTCTCTGGGAATCACTAGTAAATTGCCATCTGTTCTATTTTCTTAATGAACTTTCTTTTTGGAAAATTTGCATGTTTTATTTATATACTGATATTCTGTCCAGGGATAATCAATAAAATATATTAGAATGTATAACAAACATGGTAGTCTAAAAAACAAACACTGCATCACCACAGAAGTGGAGTAAATACTGATGCAGTAAAGGTAGCAAAATCAAATTTCTGTTCAAAGCCTTCCCTATATCCTCTCCCGAATCTCTGAAAGATGTCATTTTCGCTGGAACTCAGGAATGGAACCCTAGAGCGTACCTGGAACAATGCAAGGAGATATCTTCCTGACATAGCCAGATCAGACAGCTTTTTGCACCTTTGAAAGGGCAGTCCTTCACAAACTCAGCTTGTGCTGCAGCTCATATTACTACAGGCAGTCCAGCGTGAATATGGGTAGGTAGAGATTTCAAGAAAATAAACATATTGAATTGAAGCCAGAAGACTTCTGGTAGCCACTATATAACATGTCCAGAATACACAGAGTATCTGTTGTGTTCCAGGTACCACCCAAGCCTGGTGCATCAAGTCCAGAGGGTTGGGTTTGATGGCCTTATTATAGATCACTTCCAAGCAATTATTATTCTGATAGCTGTTGTGTGAGTTTTTTGGGCTATTTGGCTATGTTTTGGAAGTTTTTCTTCCTGACATTTCACCAGACTCTGTGGCTGGCATCTTCAGAGGGCAAGGAGCTCAGGGAACTAGGAGTTCTCTCTGTGCTCTGGGGTATAGAGTTAGTGAGACTGTGTGGTTTTAAAGTTGTGGGAAAGGAGAATAGGTGTTAGTCATTATATTGTGGTGGGGAGATTAATAAGTTTCACTGGAACCAGGGGTGGCAGCAAACAGCCCAAGAAACTCACCACAGCTATCAGATCCGGCTGTGAAAGCCTTTGAAAATACAATTATTATTCTATGATCATTTTACCTAGACAATCCCAGATTGCTCACATCTGGCTCCCCTGGTCTTAAATGTGAGTTTCTGAGACACCTCTAGCCTGTCATATTTACTAGATCATTGTGGGCAATTGTTCTTCTCCCACAAGTGAGTGAGACTTCTCCCTTTTCAGAAGGGACTTTTATGGAGTGACTTGATCTACTGTGCTCACATGAAGAGACACTGGCCCCCAGCAAGTGCAGCAACATTACAAATGGCAAAAATCCTGCTTCTCATATTGCTGGATGTTCCTAAATCTCTGAACAGGTATGATTACTCACATCCCTGCAATTACGCCTCAGTCTCTCTGCTTAATTTGTGCCATCTCCTAGCTGTGGAACAGAAGTGAAAGAGAGAAGAAGATGCCGATTGAGAGGCAGATCCAGATCCTCCCCTTGGGGAATAATTTGCTTGCTTGCCATGTTAATCCAGTAAGTCGCCTGCTGTCTTCTCTGGGAAAGGATGGCCAAATATTTTTGGTTTCAAACATTCTAAGTGGCTGGTTGGTTGCTCATGCCCTTTCAAGTAATACACAAATAGTGCTGTTGTTATGTCCCATCAAGTCACATACTGTGTGTGATGACCTTCATAGTCAATGTTCACTCAGGCATGTCCAACCTTCGTCCCCCCCTAATGTTTTGGACCACAACTCCCAGCATTCCAAGCCTGTCCTTCCAATGGCAAAGGACTGTGGGAGCTGTGGTCCAAAACATTTGGACATGCCTGCAATCTGTTTCTCTGCTGGCTGGAAGCCTCATTTGCCTACGAGTGGGATGGGTGTGGGGGGAGGGTTTCAGTTATAACCTGAGCAGGCACCGACCATGTCCACAGTGTGGCAGCAATGGAGCTCACCCATGCGCACCTTAGAAGGAACATTGCTAGCATTGCTCTCAAGTATTACAACTATATATGGAGCAACCAGTTACACACCGGTGATGTTCAACAGGTGAGTAGGGATTTGAACCTTGGTCTCCTCAGAACTATTCTGTCACTCTATCTCTTACAGCACACTGACTTTAAACCAATGTGCACAACTGAAAATGTTTGGAAAATACACATAAATAATATTTAACTAATGAGAAATGTGAATCTTGAGAAATATGCAGTGGAGAAGGCCATGCCAAAATAAGTAAAATTTTCTATAAAACCACCCGTGAGGTTTTGTATTATTATGCAGAACAGGAATGAGAAGAAGAGGATTTGGAGCAACACCACAAAATAAAGGCTGAGAGATTTTCACATCTCGAGTGAAGGCACAAAGTATAAGAACCTAAAGGGTGAATTTAGCAACATAACAAGTTAATCCCTAAAACCAGAGTAAAACAGATCCTGAAGAAAGCACAAATTTTAAAATAAAATCAAAGTATTTTTTAAAAAGTGGGAAGGTGTTGTTTTTCTACCATGCTTCTGACAGAGAAGCAGCTTCTGGCTGGGTATGTGAAGTGCTGTTTGAAAGAGACAAGACATTTCACGCCATCAGGGAAGCACTCTGGGAACAGCAGCACACTTGCAAGGAGCAATTAAACATCTCCCATCAAACCTGACATCTGGCATCTGTTCCGCCTCCTATGATTCCAGTTAATATGCAGGGCGGAAGATGATTCAGCCTTCAGCCTGGGAAGTTCCTGGAGCAAATACGGCCATGATGATGTCACACAATGTGTGCATCTGTGTCATGTGAGCACCACAGACCGTCACAGGGCGAGTGGATTCAGAAGGGAAGCCAAGTTCACTCAGCGGAGGACACACCCAAATAAGAGCACCTCTTCAACATGTCATCCACGTCTCACAAGCCAAGGATGGAAGACGGGCATTTTAAAGTGTCAGCCAGCCTTCCACTCTTTCCAGAGTGCTAAAATATTGCCATTTACTGGGGGTTGAGATCATAACAATGGCAAAAAGATATATGGTGAATCTTCCACTTCCCAGAATAACAATAATAAACAGTGGTCTCCTCAGCTTGTGAAGATTTGTCAACTCTTGCATCTCTCTGTTTGACACAACCTTAATGTTCATGGCTAACAAGATGAAATCATGGCTTGTGGTTTTAACATAAGGTGATGGGAAAGCCAGGGAGATAATCACAGAATCTTGAAACAAGGCTGGACACAACCAATTGAGGAGACAGTAATAAAGCATTGTGGGAGGGTTGATTTCAAACTTGATGCTGCTATTCACAGGTTCCTCAGTGGATGACATGAACATGCACTGAGTGTGTGTGTCTGTGCATCTGTATTTATTGCATTTGTACTATGCCTTTCTGCACAGAACTGAAAACGGTCCTCCTGATATTTATCCTCACAACAGACTTGGGAGGCAGCTTGGACTCAGGGATAGCTCCTGCCACTAGTTAAGTTTCACGGCTACGTAAGAACTGGAAGACAGATTCTATCTGCTCTCATCCAGCATTCCACCCAACTGCAGAGCGATGTTTGTCAGAAAATGGGCAAAATCCTATTGTGTGAAGTTATGCCAGTATAAACTGCTTTGGGTAATATTCAAAGTTTCCTATGTACCTCTATGCCATTTCAGGCTCCAAGCCCCCCTAGCTCTCTCTTTTGCCCTAAGAAGGTATTTGGGAGTTTTAAAATCTGAGAGCCAGGGAAGATACCAAATATGAGAGAAACATGCCAAATTGTTGCTGTCAGAATTGGGACCACCAACGGGGGATCTGGTGGTGCCTTTTGATAATTAAAGTCTCCCATCAGCATCCCAAGGTGCCCAAAGGCTTCTCCAGGGCAGAAGGGAGTCCTAGGGAACCATGGAATCCAAAATGGTGGGGTTAGGGGATAGGAAAATTTCCATTCATGTAAGTTGAGTATTGCTAGATCTGTTTTAGGCCAGCATAATCTTACACAACAGGTTTTTTTTTCACCCTTTGTTTCCTTATGGGCAGCAAACCGAATGTGTGTTCATTCTGCCACTATATATTATATGTTCATGCTAAACTAAAGCTTTCTGATGGTTGTTACATGTGAGGGCTTATATGCTGAGTACTGGAACTTTTGATATCTGAGTTTGTTGACACTCTCTGGATGGACCAGACCCTTGAAAGTATAAGGGACATGACAAATGATTTTCAAGTTTCAATCACAATGCCTTTGTTATTATCACAGAAAGGAATTGACCACAAGCAATTGGTTGCTCCCAAGTTGTGCTGCTGTTCCCAGTTCCATCTTTCAGCAGGTCTGGAAGCAAGAGAATTTGGAGTGGGAATATACTTTGAATATAACAACATGGTGTAATTGTTGCAACACAGCAACCACAGTGGGAAAGCATTTTGCACATTTGAACAGTTAACACTGTAACACTAAATATGCCACAGGTCTAGTTGGCAGCACAGTGTTCTTCAAAATTAAGTCCCATTTCGTTCAATTCATTTGGGACTCTTTCACTAGTAAGTTAGCTAGGATCTGACAATCTTTTGTTTTTATTTTTTTTCAAACAAAACTTTCAAAATCCCTTTGTTCTAATTAAGTATATGATCCAATTTACATATACATCCTACTAATTCAATTTAAAAAAATTCCAATCTGGACCTCAAGGGATAGCTAGCAAAGTCTTTTATCTTCAGTCAAAAATTTACATTCCTTGGGAAAAATGTGTTTATGGCTCATCAATGCTATCTTGGCTGAAGGCTGATACTGAACTAGAAAACAGCAGGATTTGATTTCCCAGGGAGCTGATTACTATAAATTAGTAGAAGGGTAGGCAGAAAGTAAATCTCTTAGTATATATCTGAGTGATTTTCCATATATTTCAAAGAATCTGACTCTTAGTATTTTAAGAAAACTGGGTGAAATAGTTTTAGTCTGATGCAGGCACTAGCCATCTCCCAGATTGACTAATGCAATTCTCTCTACATGGGGCTTTCTTTGGGACTGACCAAAGGTCCAGAATGCAGTGGCCAGACCTATGGCCGAGGTAAGCAGGTTTGATAACATTCTCTACTTCTGGATTGCGTGCACTGGTTATCTGTTGTGTCCCATGTCAGGTTCAAGGTTTTGATGCCTACATATAAAGCCCTACATGGTTTGGGATTACCGTACTTGTTACAGCATCCTTTCTCAAGGTCATTTACCCTTTCCACCAGATCCTCCCGCAAAATGCTCCTCCACTCTGAAGGAGGCTGGAAAATCAACAAAGAGCAGCAGGGATGTGAGAACTCTAATCCCATCACAAACATCCTTTACTGGGGCAGGGTTTGGGTTTGAAACTGCACTGAACGCTCTATTGACCAACTACTTTAGGAGAAAGACAAGAAAATGCTACCCTATTCATCCTCCCAGATTGTGCAATGCCTACTATGATATCTTGCTGGAACATATTATGAAATGGGGATTAAGAGGTTCTCTATTTCAATTGTTTTCTTCTCCCTTCCGGCGTAGAGAGGTTTCATGGCTATTAAGCTGTGGACTACAGCATCTCTATACTACCTCCCATGCTCTAGTATCTATGTGAAGACACTGGGTGACATCATCAGGGGTTTTGGAGTACCCCTGATGGCACTCAACGCTATGCAGGAGCTGGGCCAATGCATTGGGTGAGGACCAATATATTGAAGCTGAATCCAGGCAAGATGGAGGTTCTGGATGGAAGTGTATTTGAGCCAACCTGTGTGGCCATGGGCAAGCAACACAGCCTCAGGATGTTCCAGAAGAAGACAATGGTAAACCACTTCGGTTACCCTGAACCTAGAGAACTCTGGAAAAGGTTGCTGTTAAGTCAGAATTGACATGATTATTTATATCAATTATTTACCAAAAGACATGGCATCTCAAATAAGTGATAGGAAAACATTGGCTGGTAGTGTTTCAGAGCCATTTGATTATAATTAATTGGGAGCACATTAAAGTAAACTAAATAATAACAAGAGAACAGAGAATAAAGGTGGCTAATTAATTGCCCAGCAGGTATATTAAAACAACAAAATTTCCAGATTTGCGAATAATCTATGCTAGAGGTAAAAACTTAATTAGGTTGAAGGGCAGCATGAAGCCACAAGATACACTTAGCTGATTTTATCCTTCTAAATGCACATGGTCCCATCCTCCAGACATCCTTTAAGTGAAAGAGTGTCAAGATTTACAGAATACAGAATACAAACAGAAATACATCTGTATTTCTCAATCAGTCTCAATTGCTTGTTTGCAGCTCATGGCAAATATATTGTTGTAGAGTCTGCTCATCCAACTTGAGCTGCAGAGAAGAAAAACCCTTGAAATATATGTTACTGTGTGACCTTAAACATATATGGCTATATTAATTGAAAATATAACCTTCAGAACATAAGATAATTGATATTGTGTTGCCCTTGGGCTGAGTTTTTGAGAAGGGCATATACAAAACCTACCAGATTAAGTAGAATACAGTAGCTTTAAAATGGAACCAACACAAATACACATACCCCACAGAACAAGTAGTCAGTTACTGTTTCAGCTGTAATTTTAAAGTAACTATTTGCCTCCCAATTTCTCTATACAGTAGTACCAATTACAAAACTTTCATACAAAATTTGGCAATAATAGACTGGATTTAACAGGTTCATGGTAACATTATTACTGTTGTGTTAAATGAAAAGAATACATCTTTCTTTCTTTTTTGCAATTTATTTATAGTTTTCAAACAAAAAAGTTATCAATCAAAGAAAGGGAAAAAAAACATTGGAGCGATTCTAATCTTCTCAAACAAAGTTTGCATCTCATCTTAACAATCTTAACAATGTATGATCCTTAACTATCTCAATTACTCATAAATTAAACAGGAAACTTAATTGTCTTGTAATATTCATCTAAAAATTTGTAGAAATCATGCCATCTTTCTTCGAAGTCTTCATAGCATCCTTCTGGTTTCATTAGTGCCGAGATCTTGTCCATTTCTGCGCAGTTTAACACCTTCATAATTAACTGATTTTTGTCTGGAATATTGTCTGTCTTCCATAATTGTGCATACAACATTCTAGCTGCTGTGATAATATGAATTATTACATTTTTTTTGCTATCACCAATATTTTGTTGTATCATAGATGATAAAAAAATCTCTGGTTTTAACTCTAGATTAATTAACATAGTTTGTAAAATAAATTTTTGTACCATACACCAGTATTTTTTAGCCCTCTTGCACACCCACCACATATGGAAAAAAGATCCCCGTCCTTTGTTACATTTCCAACAAACATTGGATATTTTATACATTTTAGCCAGCTTATCAGGTGTTAAATACCACCTATAAAACATTTTATAGAGATTCTCTTTAAATGCTATTGACTTAGTGATCTTTATATTAACCTTCCATAGTTTTTCCCATTCCTCTAACTGAATTTCTGACTTTAGATCCTGTGCCCAGCTTATCATACATTCTTTTACCGTCTCGTCTTCTACGTGTGTGGCTAATAACCAGCTATAAATTTTTTTAATTAACTTTTCATTAGAAGAAAAAATGATTTTATCCACTGCAACTTCTTGATTTGAGAAACCAAATTGCTGAAAATATTATCTTAAAAGAAAGAAAGAATACATCTTTCTTTTAAGATAATATTTTCAGTGTCTTGAAGGTGCTTTCAGAAACTTACTGTATTTCTACCATTTAATTAAAGCTGAATTAAAAAAATCTCCATATATAGAAGGATTGTAATTTCAGTCATTCCTGCATCCTCCATCCTCATACATGCAGACTGCAATTTATTGTTTCTAGATTTGAACAAATAATTGCATCCAAACTGCCAAGCCATGGTTGGAGCGGCTTCTCCCCTGATCAGGATACCAAACACAAGGATCACTCAATCCCCAGTTTCCTATAATATGGATGTAATAGCAAACTCCTTTAATTAAGACAGGACTTTGGCTGGATGGGACTTGATTCCCCATTGTGGCTACTGAAAGAAAAGCCAACATATGACGTCAGGGCAACCTGCACAATGATGATGATGATGATGATGATGATGATGATGATGATGATGATGATGATGATGATGATGATAAGGAGGAAAGAGAGTGAGAAGGAAACTGAAAAAGAAGGAGCACCTGAGCATGTGCTTTGGAGCTTCATCTGTCAATGCATACCTTGTCCTGCATTTTGCAGCACAGCTCCTTGCCCATATTTCAAGTGTTGATAGGATCTATTTCTCCTTTTCAACCTGTTTCATTTCAGTCCATCACATCTGAAATGGGCTAGACTTTGGGAGCTCAGGTCACTATATGGGACTGGTGCTGCATTGCAAGTTCATTGGTCTGCACTTGTGATGATCCTGCCAGTGATGTACTTTGTGCTTCTGCCTCTTGTTCCTCTTACAAGGTGTTGCCAACAAAAACATATTGTTAAAAGAACCAGAAGGGATCTGCTTTGCCCAGCACACTAAATTTCCTTTCTGTGCAGCCAATACCACAAAAAGTAAAGCTTAGACCAGACTATTTTTCCTTGAAGGCCTTCATTTTCTTCATTTTCCAATAATGCAGTAACTGGAGGATAACAGATTTTTTTTCAGACAACAGGTCTGAAAAAAAAAAACCAGTGAATAATGTGCCCAAACATCCTCCTGCACTGAGATGGATTCCATCTCTGCCTCCTGCATTCTGCTTTGTGCCATTAATCATCCTATCTGCTTTCTAAGGACTGCTTCTTCATCATTATGTGGCATTACTTCCTTTCCCTACCCCACCACTATCTCAAACATTTTAATCTTGAAGTGCAATAATTTTAAATCAGCAGGACAATGTCCTTGACGTATGCAGGACTTATTGGTGTGAACAGAAGATGGGCTGCTGAAACTGTTCCTGTATTGCACTACTCTGGACTACAATTGAAGACATGAGATGTCGGAATGCTTTGGGGCATTAAGGGGGAAACGATAAGAAAGGCACATAAAGCTGAAGGACGCAAGAATATGAACATTAACACATCAGAACACATCTAGGACAAAGCTCTTCTTCTTGATATTTTGATTTTATAGGTGTCGGGAGAGCTTTTTGCTAAATATGAAGAAGTGAATTTACCCATGCAAGATACTGTACGTCCTGCTGGAAGAGACTAAAGACCTAAAGTCCATCATGCATCTGTCAATATTGTGCTCATGAGGAGCTCATAAACAGGACAAGGTAGCAATACCTGGTACCTGATTCTGCTCCCCACAAACTGTACTCAGAGGTGTATTGCCTATTGTTATTAAGTTGTTACATGCTGCCCATTTGCTTCTGACTTCTGGCCTGATTTCATGTCCTCCAGGACATCCTATTTTTAATAATCTTGCTCTGGTCTTGCAAAGTCAAGGCCGTTGTTTCCTTTATTAGGTCAACACATAGTCTTGACTAGTCAGCAATCATTCAAAGCCACTTTGGTTGATGGTCACTTTTTGGTAGCATACTTTACAGCCTGGCTATGCCCTATGTAAAGAACTGTTCCATTTACCTGTCCTGGATGTTATACCCTTCAGTTCCGCTAGGTGATCCTGGGTTCCAGTAGTATAAGAGAGACCACTTCAATCAGTCAGTCTATGTCTATTCCCCATAGCCACCTTCTTCACGATGAATATTAAAACCACACACTTGTACTCTTTCCTTTCTTAATCACATATTTCTAAAGAACTCAAAATGTCATACAGTACTACTGTATTTCGCCCTAGCAGCAATGGAAACTAAGAGTTAACTTCAGTATTTAACTTCTTGGAACCTAATGATCCCTCACCATTATGCCATCTTCTTTGTAAGGAACTCTCCTTGATATTTCAAGACCCCTCTCAAGAAAGTAAAAAGTAAACAGTATAATAATTTACGGTAATTTAAAATGTAAACAATTTAATCAGTTAAAGATATCTTGACATCTTGAATTCATATCATGTTTCTGTATATGAAGTGATTCCTTGCTTTCCTTTTGCTTCCCTCTCTTTTTAATTTCATATTTTTCCTGCTAAGTGTCTTTTTATAGGATTTGCCTGCACTGTTTTGAAAGCTATATGATGTAGAAATCCTGCTCAGGTCTTGCAAACTGAAAGCAATGGCTAGTTATATTGTTTTCTGTCCCTCATGCTTTCAACAGCCTTATATTCCACAAATTAGTCCTATCCTGCAGTTATGTCTGTGAAGATTCTCAGTCATCCAGGTGATGATATCTGGAAGTTGAGTCATGGTAATTGGACTTATTTTCTTGATAAGAAGAAAAGAAGTCCATTTGCCACAACTCAACTTCCAGATATCCTGTAGATAATATGTACTGAATGTCCCACTGTACCAGGGCCGAAAAGCAAACCTATGTCATTTGTATAATATAATTCTGTCCTATCTCCAGACCTAAACATGTGGTGTGTGAAGAGAAATAGTGAGGAAATCCACTGGGTAAACTCAAGGAACCAAATATTTACAACCTTCTTTAATAACCTATCAACTGAATCAGGACCATTAGAATTTACAGCAACTTGACCTGACCACTGGGATAATTGTAAAGTTATGAAGATAGTTATATCTTACCCACCAGGGTAAAGTTGCACAGCTTCTATGCACATCAACAGCATGACTCTTTATATACTTCACTTTATGTTATGGCTATTATTTGTATGTTTGTGCTATCCTCGGGGCCTCACAACTTTTGTTACTATTATCTGAACAGTTACTTATATCTCCACAGAGACAGTTACACTGCCGAAACTATTTAAACTGTCCTCTGCTGCTTTTTATTTTGTAGTGTTATGTGAACAATCTGGGTATATTTCAGATTCAGCAGCACCATGTATTTGCAATGATGTTTAGCATAACACATTAAATTTTCCCATTGACAAAAATACCTTGGAAGGAAAATGTTGGCTAAGTGGCTGCACACACACACACACACACACACACACACACACACACACACACACACACACACACACACACACACACACACACACACAATGTGTGAAGAAACATTATCACTGCATCTCATCAGCAGAACACTGTGCTAATGTCATTTCTCCCCCTTTCTTTTATGTAGCTCTTGCAAGCTCTTGCTCTGAACTAGACCTTGAAAACGTTGTTGTTGTTGTTGTTTTTGTTGTTGACTATAAACCCAGAATTTCTCCACCTTCTCTGCAGTGTGAATTTATCACTCCCCCCACCTTCACTTGCACTACAACTCCTTTTTTTTTTTGTTAATAATTCAGGGCTCAGTCATATTGGCGGTTAATATCCTTTCCAATCCTGACTTCTTAAAAATATATAACTCAGTAGGTGTGCTCACTTTGACTTAAATTACTTTGATGTATTTCTGGTAATTAAAACCAACTTGGGAAGTTACCCTACAATAGGCCAGATTTCCGTTTTGTTTACAGAGCACACTCTTGGGCCCTTTGTACACGACCCCTAAACTCCACCACAAATGGCTCCCAGCTCCGGAGCTTAAAATTGTTTACCCACCAGCTCCGGAGTTTACAGATAATTAAGTGTGACCATGCCCACCTAAGCGTGTCCCAGCGCACTTTTCAGGTACCTGCTCTCTGGAGGTGAAAATTCCTGATGCGGATATAACGTAGTGACTGCCTGGCTCTCCTTGCTTCTGTTTGTTCTTTTTTTTGGCCCCCCCGCCCCTTTAAGATATCTGAATGCAGTGCCAAGATGGCAGAACGGAGGTGAGCGGCATTCTTTTCTTCCTTTTTTCTCCCTCCCCTCACGCAGCCAGCAGCCAGGAATGCGGAGGGGGTGGGAACGTAGGAACAGCGACAAACCCCTAAGATCGTTTTTGGTCGTTGACCGTAAATAAAATTTCAATTCAATTCAAAACCCCTAAGATCTCTGGTCTGAATTTAAGTGGCCAGTGGATCTTAGGGGTCGTGTGAAAAGGCCCTTGGTTAAATGTGTGGTTTTTTTTTAAAGTAAGTGTCTATAGGGTGCTACTTGGTGCCATTTTAAGAAAGAATGGTTTAAAATGCAAATGGAAAAATGATGGTGCCCCTGCTGCTCAAATTAAAACACATGAATTAAAATGGCAGCAGCATTCACTAAAGTGCACTGAACTGATTTAGGGTGTGGAGTTGTTTGAAAGGATAAGGGACAGCATCACTGAGTTTGGAAGCATAAGGTATAAAATTTTAAAAGCAAGAGTTAAAATTATTTATTTCATTTCCCCCTTACATTTGTGTATTGCCGAAGCACTATTCTGGGTAGTTTACATTAATAAACGAACCAAACAAAACTAAAACTAAAACTATCTAAAACCAAAACACCAAAGTAATTAGAAAAAAGAGAGAGAAATCTTTTTGTTTCCAAAGACACAATATGCCTTGGGTCTTGTTTTCATATACAGTGGTACTTCTACTTACGAGTTTAATCTGTTCTGAATGCATGCTATTAAGTCGAACAACTCGTAATTAAAGCAGCTACATCTAAAAAATTAATAAAACTGAAATAAAATAATAAAATAAAATAATAAAAATAAATTTTAAAAATTGTAAACAGAGCAGACCGCATCTAAAATTAGTAAGGCAGCCATTAAAACACCAATGGTTTTCCACTCTTAAGTCGAACTGCTCATAAGTAGAGCCACTCGTGAGTAGACTGTGTAGTTAATACAAATGTCTGGTGCAAGCTAAGCTTTTAGTCTTGGTAGGTCAGACAGCCTGATGCCTGGACACCTCCCTAAGACCCCTATAAACTGTTGTAGATCTTTAGGAAGAATCAGAAGCCTGTGCTCATCATAGGCAGCATTTATGCAAAAAAAGAAAAGAAAAGAAAAGAAAAGAAAAGAAAAGAAAAGAAAAGAAAAGAAAAGAAAAGAAAAGAAAAGAAAAAAGTTAATTTTGGAATGAAATCAGATAACAATTTTCAGTCATGTCAAAATTCCTCTTTATTTATTTATTTATTTATTTATTTATTTATTTATTTATTTATTTAAACCATTTATATGCCACCCACTTCCCAAAGGTCTCTTCTGTGTTCCAGATGTACAAAAATACGTCAAAGTTGCTAAGAAAAAAGTTGCTCACCCAACCAAGCCAGCCATGTCCCAGATTCCATTCAAGGAGGGAAATGAAGCCAGTGGCTTCACTGACACGTCCCTGCTTCTCTTTAATGACTGGTGCCCCACATCTGTGCGGTTGGCATCTGTGGTCATCTGTGGGTGTCATCTTCTTGCATGTCTCTTTGCCTCCCTATATTTATATTTCTTTCAGATGTTTGCATTTCCCTTCATCTGTAGACAACTGAACTACTAACGCAATGACTTTGATCTAAAAATCTGTACATGGGAAGAGAAATAGCATAACCCTACGAATTTTTGAGTGAGAGTTATTAGGAAACTTCCCTGCACATGGTTAGGCGAAGCTGCCACTTTCACTTTCTCACATGTTTGAATTTACTAAACAGACTTTGTAAATTCTAATAAAATGTGGCAATGAAATTTTCACTGATCTGGAACGGCATGTGCAGTATAACAGGGGTTCCTCTCTCAGAATCAGTGAACATGCTGGAACAAGACATCATGCTGCCAGGAAGCAGGAGGCACATTCCCACCGCATGGCTCCCTCAGTCCTCCTCAGACATTCACCTGGCAGAGGTGGGTGGTGAAAGACAGAAGTGGAGGGCACCTACTGCAGTGGAGACACTGCTATCCCATATACCATGGGAGCCTTTCGTGCCATGAAGGAGGAGAGGCTTCAGATAAAATGAAAGGAGACAACAGCACATCTGACTACTAAAAAGCAAGGGAAGCATGCTAGCTCCTTGACATCACCTCTCAAGCTTGACTGCTTGTGGGTGAAATGGCTAAAAGCAAAAGAAAAGTGTGCTGCTTAAGTGTACCACCTCATAGCACTTGAAGAATTCTCTGGGCGGTTTGCAAGTAATTATGCAGGCTACACATTGCCCCCACACACACACCCAGCAAGCAGGGTGTTCATTTTAAGAACCTTGGAAGGCTAGAAGGTTGAGTGAACCTTGAGCCTGCTACCTGGAACTGAATCCCAGGTTGTGAACACAGTTTTATGGCTGCAGTACACTGAACTGCTGAGCCATGGGGCTCACTAAGAAGTGCCACCTACAACACTTTAGTTTTAAAGACCTCCACCAGAGCCAGACACTTTTTAAACAGCTAGCCAAAGAGTGGACAAATTTGAGATGGGTCATGCAGTAACCAGGATGCTCCTGAGCAATAGCTGCTATGTTTGCTCCTTAGTGGTAGGTAGTGCTGACTCATCCTTTTTGGTAGGTAGTGCTGACTCAGCTTTAAAAAGCTGCCACCACCTCATCTTCCTTCTGTGACTCTAAAACGTCTGGTGGCTCATAGTGGGTGGCAGCTCTGCTCCGCTCCTAACTTTCTGCCACTTGAGGCAGCTGCCTCTCTATAGGTTAAAGGCAGCAATGATCTGAACAGTAAATAAGAAATAAAGAGATTGCACCATATAAATCTTTATGGGTCATAAAGACATGCAGAAAATAAACTGGTGTTAAATGTTACTGAATAGATTATGTGAAAAGAAGAAGGCTTCCACATTTTGGGCCAATTTTCACAAATGCTTTCCTCTTAGGTTTGAAACAGCCTTTTAAAAATATAATGCTTTTCCCCCAAACAGAAGGACCCTTAGTATTCAACGGTACACAACCACCAAGGGCAACAAGTGTTCAAACCGAAAAGGGGCTGTGATGACATTCAACTTTCAAAAGTATGCACAGTAATACCTTGGTTTACGAGCATAATTCATTTCGGAAACATGCCTATAAACCAAAACACTCTTATATCAAAGCAAATTTCCCCATAAAAAATAATGGAAACTCAGATGATTCGTTCTGGGGTCCCATAGACCACATACTGTACACACAAAATGCTAAAACTCACAAAAGAAGTTGGCTAGACGTCCACGTCTGCACCATGGTTCAGGTACCTGGCTGCAGAATCTGCTCTGCTTGTGACTAACAACTGGATTTTACTCTCTATTTTTAATGTGACAAAAATAAAGTGCAATTTGTAGCTCTATACACAATTGACTAGCCGCCCCATGACTAGGAATGGTTTGTAAAAAATAAGAAAGAATGTTGAAACCAAATTAAAGAAAAATATAAATATAAAGAAAAATAATACCCTAACCTGCACTCCCCTTTGAAAATGTTCCTGGCTGGTGCAAGGGAGACCTTTGTTCCTTTCTCCTTCATCTGTTATGGGGGCTGCCCGAGACAGAATGTTCCAGACAATCACCTACAATCCAGCAGGGGGACAGAGAGAAAGCCACCATTGGCTCACTTGTGATCATGTGACCTGCTCCAGTGCTTGTATATTAAGATAGTGCTTGTTGATCAAGACAAAATTTAGAAGAAATGTTTGCTTGTCTTGCAAAACGCACTTAAAGAAGTTACTCTTAAACCAACATATTACTGTAATATATATCTATAGTCACAAGGTTATGAGAGCAACTCCTTTTAAAGGCATCTGTATGATCCAAGAAAATATCTAACCCCCACCTGCGCTCTCTGGTTTTCCAATAGTTAGCAAGAAAAAGTGGCCATCCTCTAAGTGGTAGGCCAATTTTGGTGTGCATGTATGTGTCAGACACAGAAGGCCAAAAAGGCAGGAGAAACAAGAAGTGGCTAGAAGCAAACTTCCAGTTTTGTAAAATGTGTAACATCACAACAGTTAATAGAAAAAGGCAAATTGCAATGATGACAAGTTCATGGAGAACAAGGGTATCAATGGCTATCATTATGGATGCCTAAGAACAACCTCTGGGTTGGAGAGATAAGCAGGATATCTCTCAATACCATTTGCAGGGAATCTTAAGCAGGTTAAGACATTTGCTTGGGGATATCCTGAAGCAAATGGTGAGCCACTGTGTGAGACAGAATGCTGAACTGGATGGGCTGTGGCCTGTTCCTGCAAGGTTGTTCTTAGGTTCCTATGTTCTTATGTTCTTATGACTGTTGCTTTGAAATCCCGTACTCTGTCCACCCCTGCTACATTATTATGCACAAAGTAACAACAGTGGACAGTGTTGCTTTTGATGATCTACTAAATCATTTCTGCCCTAGAGGATGTAAATGGCTCCATTTCAAGTGTATTTTATTATTATTATTATTATTATTATTATTATTATTATTATTATTATTATTATTATTATTATTATTATTATTATTATTATACTCCACCCATCTGACCATCAGGCAAACTGGCTCAAATGGAGCCAATTCAGGCTGGGATTTGGCTGAAGCTGAAGTCCAGCCCTACAACCAGCAAATCTGATTACGAAGACTTGATCAGATTTGCATTGCCTACTCACCCATTCTTGAAAGAACTGCCAGTTTATACTGTAGGTTAAAGTTATAAATGTGATGCACAGACCATACGATGCCTGCCAAATATTGATAATATTTCTGTTGTTGTTTTTTTGTCTTGGCTAGGAACGTCTTAGTATGAAAGTGATCTGTACAAACAACAGTATGTGGAGGAAGGGACACAGGAGTTTTAGAAGCTGTGAAATTAGCATCATCTTTGTAAATCCACCATCATCACTCTCCCTCAAGCTAAACCAACTGATCAGATACTATATTGTGAAGATCAAGATATTGGAATGAAGGAAGCCATGTACGCTACACTGAGATCACACGAAGACAGATGGGATACACAAAGAACCATACAATAATGGGGCTGGAAGGGGGCTATAAGGCTATTAAGTCACCCCCCCCCCCAAAAAAAAGCTCAGGGCTGGAATTCAAATCAAAGTACATGTTCACTAACACAAAAGAAAACATTGCCTATATTTTCAGTTCGAAGAGTTTGTTCAAGTGGTTTATGAAAAGTTTCCTATTTTCCATGATTGTTTATTTTGAAGGTAAGTTCTCAGGGGTCTTTGTTTAATTTTGACCTGACATTTCCAATGTTCATTCCCTGCTAGCCAAGAGGCAGTTCTTTCACTTTCTTGGTAAAGACAGAAACAGACATCAGCTTCAGGCTAAAATAAATATCATACAAATATATACAACCCTCTCCAGTCTCTACTACCTTGGCATGTTTATGGTGTGTTTGGTCAAAAATATCCCACTAAATCCTTTTCATCTACAAACCATAATTAGAATGACATTTTAAAACTAGGCCAAATACTGCTCACGCACAAACAAGGCATAATGATTTTAACAAAAAAAAAGTGCATTACAAAGTTTGCATGGCAAATAGAAATATAGGCTGTTTTATCTTTTAAGGGAAAAGCTGTGAAGCCTATAAACGGAGTGAACAATTTGGGGCATTTATCTTTGCAAAATGCAGCTGGCATTTTTAGACAGAATTTTATGGAACAAGGAAGTCTGCGGTTTGACCAAGGATTCATAACCTTTCGCAGAAACAAAGTAATAGGGGTTTACAATGATTTAGTAATGTTATCCCCCAAATCCTGATTTATGGGAAATAAATTTGAAGTAAGTTGTTCAAGTCATCTTGATATACGTTACTAACTAGATCATACTTGACAGAGAAGAAAGGCAGCTGTGTAACATTTCCTAAGCACACAAAATTGTCAACATGATCTACACCCACAATTTTGGTTGCCTTTCTAGCTTCTTGTCTACAGATATTCTGGTACTGCTTTGAGCATCATAGGCATGTGGAATAGCAGAAAAAGCATCAGCACCATGGACAGAGATATAAGAGAGCTGATACTTGAAAGCAGGGGCTCCAAGACCAGTGTTGGCAAAACTTTTAGAAACCGAGTGCCCAAACTGCAATTCAAAACCCACTAATTTTTGCAAAGTGCCAATACAGCCATTTAACCTGAACACAGGTGGCTGTGAGGGGCGATGTTGGGTGCCCACAGAAAGGGCTCCGAGTGCCACCTTTGGCACCTGTGCCATAGGTTTGCCAACACTGTCCTAGACAGAGGGCTCCTCCTGTTTACTGCAAAAGCTCTTGTGCAGCTATTTCATTTCCCCCTTCATGAATTTTCAATGGAAGGATGGAAGGGGAAACAGAAGGAGCCAAGGAAAGCTACAGGAAGATTGCAAACTAGAGCCAGAGATGTCTAGAGTAAATGTCAGTGAACAGGGCATTTCAAGGCCTCGGGAAAACACCTGGACTACATATGGGGAAGTTGAGTTCCTCCTTAAACCAGGATCATTGTGTGGGAGTTACAATATCATATCGGTGAGATACAAGAAAAAATTGGATTAATTTAAAAAAGATGGGGGGGTAAATCCAGAATCCATTTATAAAGAATGTAATGGAGTTATGGAATGAATGGAGATACATATTAAATCCTGGAATATCCCCCTTAACCCCAGTAACAGAACTGGAGAATTAAGAATTTGATAAGTATTTTAAAAAACACAGATCTACAAATGGGAAGAATGGAAGGAATAAATAAGACTAAAGAACAAATTAGAAGCACTTTTATAGGGGAAAAACTAAATTGGCTTAATTTAAGACAGTTGGAGAGGTGGTTGATGTAATGTGAAAAATTGAAACTAGAGGATAGAAAATTGACTAAGTAAAAATGGAAAAAGAAATGGATGGGAAAAAGAGAAAGGAAGAATAGGAATAATTTATAAAACTTTAATAGATCAGAAGGAACAGCTTGAAGTTCTAAGAACAGTATGGGAAAGAGACATATAGAAGAGGAGAAATGGAAAAAATTGGAATAGAAGAGTATTTACAAATATTTCAGTTAAGATAAAAGAAAATGGATACAAAATTTATGGAGATGTTATTTAACAACAGTGGTGGACATGTAAAAAAGTTGAAGCACATTTTCATATGTGGTGGAATTGTGAAGTAATACATAAAGTATGGAAAAAGGTATTTGAAGAAATTAGAGGATTGCTAGAAACTAATGTTTAAATGACTCCCAAAACAGCATAGTTACTGATGATAGACAATTGTGATGGTAACAATACAAAAAAATTGAAATGGTAAGGGAATATATTGACTACAGTCTGACTGTTAATAGTGGGAAGAATTGGGACTTTCAGCTAAAAGAGTGATATAATGAAATATGGAATATAGTACTGTAGTTAATGATAAATTGACTTCAGAAATTAAAATTAAAGGGGGAAATAAAGATTAATAGATTTATGGACATACAGGAAGTATTTATAAAAGCTGTGTTACTTAAGGGAAGGGGGAAAAGCAGGTAATGATTGTATGTGCTTTTGGAAGGATTTGGGGGGTGAATAAAAGGGAGAGAGAGAAAATTGGAATAAAAAATTATGTAAGGTCCCTGGTGGAGAGGAGTACTAATATTGTAAGTAGGTTTTGAGTTTTCTACAATATGTTTATGTATTATGTTGATGCTTAAGTTTTATGTTTATGTTTTAAATTTTAAAAAAATAATTTAAAAAAAAACAGGATCATTGCGTTCCAAATTGTGCTCTCTGGGAACACAGGAAAGTGTAACAGCATAATGGGAGCATTTGTGGGTGGGCAAAGAAAAGGGATTGTAGAGAAGATCTGCTTCTATTGTGAAGGAGCTTGAGGGATCTACGTTCCCCATTGTCCAAGCAAATGTGAAACAAGACATTCTTTCTAGCCCCTTTCAGCATGGATTGTTCTTTCTCAATAACATGGTCTGCGGAGAGGCCGTTCTTGTTCACTTACGCAGGCAGCTGTTTCTTGGTAATTGTCAGCCCCAGCTGTGACCCATCCAGTTTATACAACCACAATAATATGTCTTAATATCAGGAGGATGAATACCTGCTTTTGCTCTGATAGAATAACTACTGATTTAACTATGGCCTTTTATATTTATATACATATTTCACTATTAGCATTGCCATTTTTAAACAAAAAAAAACTGATAATCTTCTAAGCAAAGGTAGATTAGGTAGCAATATGGCCTTGACTGCTGAAATTGTATTGCAGAAACCCAGTTTTAGCTTATTAATGATGAAGCCTTTTAACATAGTGGCTCATAATTATATTTAAATATATCATTCACATCCCTGCTTAGTCATAACTGGCCTGTCTTTCCAGACATAGAGCATTTTAATTTTTTTTTAATGTCCATCTGATCTTTTATCCATATTTATCCACAGTGTATCAGTTTTATCCTTGTTAATATTTACACATTGACAGAACCATATTCCCATATAACTGTGCCAAATTCTTTTGAAGTCGATTAGCATAATGCCACCTGACTATAGAATGTCCTTACATTTTAAGTACAGTGGACCCTTGTATAACAAACAGCTTGTATAACATAAAATTTGTACAACATAAAATATTCTGGAGATAGGGGAAATTTGCTTAACAGAATCGCCTATGGGCCAAATCCGTACAACATAAAAATGGGATTACTCCATTTTCAATGCATTCCTATGGGAAATTTGTATAAAGGAAAATTTGCTTAACATAATTTCATTTGGAACGAATTAATTCCTTTATACAAGGTACCACTGTATATGTTTTAAATTCCCTTTTATTTGTTTTAAATATTTATGACCTCACTTTCTGATCAAAGTACCTTAGAACATATTAACATACAAAAAACTAATGATTCGTTTTCTTGATACTGCGCTCAATTGGAGTACAAGCCTCCCTTTATTTCCTTTGGACTTACTTTTAAACCCAAATCAACTTTCCTCCACAGGGTGTGCTTTCAAATCTTTTAAATTACACATACCTCACTATGAGAAATTCTGCCAGGAACAGATAGGAGTTAGAGTCTAAAACATCTGGAGGGCACCGGGCTGGAGAAGGGTGGCCTAAATTATCCCAGAGGTCAGGTAGAAGGTAATAAGAAAGACCTGTCTGAGGACCTGAAGAGCAATCATTACTCAAATTGTATCAATCTGTCAATTGTATCACTAGATCAATGGTTCCCAGCTTTGCATCCCCAAATGTTCGTGGACCTCAGGTCCTAGAAATCTTGGCCAGGACAGCTAGTGGTGAAGGCTTCTGGGATTTTTTAGTTCAAGAACATCAGGGAAACCAAGGTTGGGAAACCACTGGACTAGATGGACAAATTATTTGACAGGTGTGAGGCAGCTTTGCGTGCCCCAGGAAAGGAGATTAACTCTGGTCCTTCTAGATTTTTTATCTTCCAGAACGGTCACGCTATCCCCAATGCTACCTTGGGAGCCATTTTACAGGCTGAGGTCTGTCCATCAGTGATCTGTCAACTGGAGGTCTATTTTAAGAGTCTTGCAGAGTCTAAAAGGGAAAACAGTGGGTTCTAGATTAGATAAAGCCCAAAGCCATGCTGAAATATAAATTACTCTTTTGAGGTTATTGTAACTTTGGGCATGTCATGAGACGACGCAGTGGAAAAGACAATATTGCTATGAAAAGTGAAAGGTGGTTGGCAAAGAGGAAGACCTAACATGAGATGAATTTCTCAATAAAGAAATTCCAGGCCTTTAATTCACAAGTCTTGAGCAGGACTTTTAATGACACAATTTTCTGGATGTCATCAATTCATAGGACTGCCACAAGCTAGAAATATCCTGATCTCACAAAATATGTAAGGGGGCCGGTTAGTCTCCGAAATCCAATCAGATAGGGACTGGGATTTTGCTTGGTTTTTTTTTAAGGATTTCCACCCTGATCTGCCTTAGGAATCTGAAACATCACTGGAATAAGAGGAGCATGACCCTTTTGTGGGCTAGGCCCTCCTTCAATGACTTGAGGAGTCATCAGATCCAGACTTCCACCTCTGGATCAAAGGTCTCTTTGGGCGCTTTTACACAACCCCTAAAATCCAAGGCAAAGGGCTCCCAGATGCGGAGTTTAAAATTGTTTTCCCACCAGCTCTGGACTTTTAAAAAAATTAAGTATGACCATGCCTACCTAAGCGCATCCCAGCACATTTTCCAAGTACCTGGTCTCCAAAGGTGAAAATTTTCTGATGTGGATTGCAAAGCAGAGAGTGCCAGGCTGTCCTCGCCTTCTGTTTTTTTTTTTTTTTGTTTTTGCCCCTGCCCCTTTAAGAGACTGGGATGCTTCCCGGGGCAGCTCCAGATGGCAGAGAGGAGGTGAGCCTGCATTTTTTCTCCCTTTTTTTCCCTCCCCTCATGCAGACAGGAGCAAGGGAGTGCGGAGGGGTGGGAACACAGCAAGAGGAGCAAACCCCCAAGATCTCTGGTCCGAATTTGAGTTGCCAGCGGATCTTAGGGATTGTGTAAAAGTGCCCTAAGTCCCTAAACCAGTGGCTTGTGCTCATGGTTGGTTCCCACATCCCCTACCCCCAGTGCCGCAAGAACAGAGGAGACAGTGAATCATTCAGAGCAAGAGTCCTTGTAGGTGCATACGTGTCAGCTCAGGAGGAGGAAGAAACAAGCTTGAGCTCTTGACAGCATTGGAGCCAGGATGAAGCCTTGAGCTCAGTTTGAGCTGAATCACCACTGAAGTTAACAGCTATCTTTCAGCACAAGTCCCTTTGGGACTGAAAAAAATGGATCATTCTGTATGGATTCTAAGGCAATGCAAGAACAGAGCTTTTTAATAAATTAGCAACTTCCCTTATTCTTGCCCAGTTGAGAAGTACAAGCTCTGCCTTTTTGAGGATTGGGAAGCTTCTGTGATTTCTGCATCTCTCTTGTCAAAGAAAAAGAAATGGTTCCTACTGATATGATGGAATCAAAATATGACCTAGTCTGATAAAATAATGTAGGGGTTCTACATCAATGTACAGCAAAACCAACAATGGGTCTTGTAGCAGCTTAAAGATCTGGTAGGTTTTCTTTGCTTAAACTTCATGGACCACAGGCTTTTGGCAACTGATCAGCTATTGAGAGCTAGCCTTTAAGAGTTGTGATGTACTTCCCTCAGTCTTCCTCTTGTGAGGGTCTGGATTTTTAGTGTATTTAATCTATGTTTTTTATATTTGCTGTTTATTGTTTTGTTTGCTTTTAATCATTGATCATGTCCCAGACATGGGGAAAGCGAAGGATAAAAACACATGCACAGTGGAGTGATCAACTGAACTCACAAAATCATAGCTTCATTGAGTGGAAAGGGGCCTACAGGGCCATGGAGTACAACCCCATGATCAATGGAGGAATCCAAATCAAAGAAGATCTGGCAGATGGTTGCCCAACATTCTCTTAAAATATAACACGGACATGTCCAGTAAGTCTCACAGACCTAAGACAGGAACCCTATATATCAGCCCTTGAAATATAATATTAAACCCTAATAATCCAGAGTGCAGTAGGCATCAGGCAAACCACAAGGGATGTTCTTATGAAACGTCTTGTAGAGGAAAGCCGTCCAAAAGCTTCAATTTTTTTAATGCTTGCACGCGTGTGTGCGCGCGCGCGTGCTCACACACACACACACACACACACACACACACACACACACACACACACACACACACACACACACACACACACACACACACCTGGAAAAGTGACTTACACTGAGTTAGGTCAGAGCTTGAAAAAGTTCCTTTCGGACAACCACTCACAGAATCCCAGAGCCAGCATGTTCTACTAGGACTATTCACTCCCAAAAAGACCTTTTCCACGCTTTGAGCCAGACCATTGGCCCGTAGCAGCTCAGCTATATTAGCCCTGAATTGTGTTCCTTTGCTAAAAACATAAGCAGGGTGAGAGGCTGGATTGAATGCTCAAAACACTAGCCATGCTTCTTTCTGGTTTTTGTTTTCAATTTCTTGAAACACACTGTTTTCTGCTGCACTTCATTAATTACTGACTCTGCTCTGAAAGTTAAATTTCCAGTCATTTGGAGTTACTTGGGTTATAAAACACTTTGGCAGTAAATTTGCTGATAGTGGCCGAGCAGAGCAAAATATAATTCCAGCTTATTTTTTTTTCCTCCCAGGAGAGAATCTTGCCTGAAAGCCAATGTTTCTCCTACATCTGCCAATCGGCAAGGCACAGTTTTAAGAGAATATATTAGGAATCAAAGCCAATGCTTTTCAGTCTTACATGGACTGGCAAATAACAGATCTCAAGGATCAGAAACAAACAACCCAAAGGTCTGGCCTCTGTTTTGCTGTGGTCCGAACTTAATTGGCAGCCATTATGTTCTACAAGCCTGTGATGTACTGTAACAAGGGAAAATAATGTACTTCAAATATCATGGGCTTGAAAGAATACAAGGCAGCAAACAAACCATATGGGGAGATTCTCCCCCCCCCCAAAAAAAAATCTGCCTGTTGGGCTGTTGGGAGGTGAACACAAGTGGGGTCTAATAAGTGAGTAAGGGTGGAGGAACATGGTTGCTTCACATTCTAAAGCATTCACTTTTTGTAACCACCTAGATCAGCCTTTGGGCTAGATGGCACAGTAAAAACAAACAAACAAACAAACAAACAAACAAACAAACATGTTCATAGCATGCTGTTCCTGCCTCAATCTGCAGTTTTTTTAAAAAGGGTGGTACACAAATCTATGTACACATTTCCATACACAATTGCTTTTATCAGTGAACACTGCATGCATTTTGAAGTACACTTTGTTTTACTTGATGAAACAAATGCAGGGGGCTTTGGGCTCAGCTCAGTTAAGAGGCAGCTGAAAGATGCATGAGAGTCTAATGGCATTCATCCTGCAAGCAGCTCTATGGTGGTTTGCAGTATCCTCCGCCACACAGAATCATAGAGTTGGAAGAGACCTCAAGGGCCATCTAGTCCAACCCCCTGCCATGCAGGACCCCCATCAAAGTATTTCCAACAGGTGGCCATCCAGCCCCTGCTTAAAAACCTCCAAAGAAGGAGACTCCACCACCCTCCGTGGTAGCATATTCCATCACCGAACAGCTCTAACCATCATGATGTTCTTCCTGATGTTCAAATGGAATCTCTTTTCCTGTAGTTTGAGACCATTGCCCCGAGTCCTACTCTCTGAAGCCATAGAAAACAAATCAGTCCCTTCTTCAATGTGACATCCTTTCAGATATCATATCCCCTCTCAGCCTTCTTTTTGTAAGGCTAAACATTCTCAGCTCCCTAAGCCTGAGGGTGAAACATAGCACAGCAACACCTCCAAAAGAGCCTCTTCAAGAGAAAGCAAAGGCAGCCAGGGATGCTGCAGAGGACACCATGGAGTCACTGACTCATCCTCAGCAGTTCCTATAAATCTGCTTTGGTGCTGTGTAATGCCAGCAACCTTTACAACAGTCAGACCAATCATCACACTGTTTGCACCTTATCATAAACCCAGCTGTTTCCCCACTATTGCAAGCCCATCAACCTGCAGAGGAATGTCCTCGGTGGGATGATATCTTTTCATCCATTGAGAAATGTGTCCCTTCTATGCATTACTTTGCCTCCCTCTCAGTCCTGCTCTCCTTCCGCAAGACTACAAACAAGGGCTACAAACAAGCCAAAAGTGTGGGAGTGGAAACAATAATGATTAAAGATTGTGCAAGGAGTCTGAAGTATTAGTAACTACTATGGCAGGATGGTAGTACAGTGGACCCTTGTATAACAAACAGTTTGTATAACATAAAATCTGTACAACATAAAAATTCCGGAGATAGGGGAAATTTGCTTAACACAATTGCCTATGGGGAGAATCTGTACAACACAAAAATGGGATTACTTGGTTTTCAATGCATTCCTATGGGAATTTGCATAAAGGAAAATTTGCTTAACATAATTTCATTTGGAACGAATTAATTCCTTTCTACAAGGTACCACTGTATAAGAATATCAATGAGATTTAATTCATTCCAGCTACATTTGGTTAAAAGCAACCTGTGGAGCTCTTAGGCTTTGAAAAATGGAACCTGGGATGATTTATTAAACATCTAGGCATGTATTGACTCTCCTAGAGCTCCTTAATAAATCATACCACAAGGCATGGTCAGAGATGTATTGGAAACCTCGCAAGTGAGTGCCTGGAAAACTTGGATGTCTGGCTAACAATTAGTTCCTTAAGAAGCTTGCCTGCTCTTTCTTCTTTGGAAATCCATTTGAAGGCTCACATGCCTTCACTATCCACTCAGCAGCAGACGAGCAAAAGATAGGTAGTTATACTCCATACTGGGAAGGCTACCCCCCCCCCCTTGCTAGAGCTCATCTGAACAGCCAGTCTGAAAACACGGTGATATATTTATCTTTTGAAATACTGAATGATGTCTCTTCATCTAAGGGCCTTTTCACATGACCCCTAAGATCCGCTGGCCACTTAAATTCGGACCAGGGATCTTGGGGGTTCGTTGCTCTTCCTGTGTTCCTACCCCCTCCGCACTTCCTTGCTCCTGTCTGCGTGAGGGGAGGGAGGAAAAAAGAGAGGAAAAAATGCAGGCTCACCTCCGAAGCTGCCCAGAGCCCCGTCGTTGTCCTGATTCCTTCTCTTCTGTTTTTTTTTTTTTTCCTCCCGCCCCTTCTCTTAAAGGGGCAGGAGGCAAAAAAAAAAAAAACAGAATTGAGGAGAGCCCCGCACTCACCAGATTAAATCTGGACCTGGGGATTTTCACCCTCCTAGAGCAGGTACACGAAAAGTGCGCTGGGATGCACTTAGGTGGGCGTGGTCGCACTTAATTTCCTGCAAACTCCAGAGCTGGTGGGGAAACAACTGTAAGCTCCGGAGCTGGCAGCCATTTGCTGCGGAGTTTAGGGGTCGTGTACAAATACCCTAAGACAGGCTTCCCAAACTGAACGGGCTTCACTCAGGGAGGTTCACCATGAGCACCAAAAGGTTGCCCAAAGGGCATCCCTTGGTTTTCTTCTGGCAGGAAAAAAACAACCAAGGTCCTACTGGTAAGTGTGCAGGGAGGCAGAGGGCCAGGGGGGTCAAGGAAGATGAGGAAGGTCATGCAAGTTGGCAAGGAAGGAACAGCCAAGCTAGAAGGTGTGCTGAAAGCAGAAGAAGAGGGTCAATGGACTATTTCATGGGCCGGGAACTGTACTGATTGGGTGCAGGGTCTGGGAAAGGCTGTGTTCTCCTAACACAGCTCCTCCCTGGGTGTTGAGATCTGCAGGGAATGTGTTTTTAGTCCTGCCACTTTCAAATGCAAATTGAGTGATGGAAGAGAGGGCTTAGTTGTCCCTCCCTGAGGCAGGTCTTCTGTAACAGAAGTCCTGCTGAGGAGATGATTTCAACTGGGGTGCTGGCATTTTCTCATTTTTTTGCACTTTATGGCAAAATATTGGGGGCAATGGGAGGAAGGGGATTTAATTTCCAAAAATTGATGCCACCAGAAAGACTTAACAAATATTCACATGTAATTAAAACTATTATAGTATTAAAATGCTATAAAATCAAAAGACTTTAAGCATCTTGATTATAAATGCTGATAATACTTTGTCTCTGCTTCAGAACCACATCCCTTTTCTCAACACAAAGGATTAGAGTGCACAACTGTGGCCACAGGCAGAGAAAAATTACATACCAAAAGTGAGAATCGGAGACTTGGTAAGTAATGAAATTCCATATAGCTAAGCTGCTGGTAGGATTGCTTCTCCATCCCTCTTAAATGAATACATGTTTTCCACAAACATTTAATTATTGCAGAAAGAAGGAATCCTTGTAGTTTGTCATAACCACTTCATGTAGGCCTCACTTTGAATGTGATGGCCTTGTTCACTCAGCAACAAAGGATTATATGATTTTTTTTTCAAAATGCAAGCTGGTTGAAGGGATCAGGGAGCAATAGCTGAGCCAGGAGAGAAAGAAAGTGCAGAGACATTTATGTTCCTGATGCTTCACAGACAGAAACTCATTAAGGTTTAACTCACATCCCTTGAAGCAGCCATAGGGCATAAACATAATGCAATGTACCTGCATAGAAAGATCGGGAGAGGAAAATAACTTGGATATGATCCAAGGAAAGTTCTGCACAGGCTTTGTTTTCAGACACATTGCCACCCCACCTGCACCTGCGTCTACCAGTACCCTTAGGTGAGCAACAACATTTTGTATCCATCTTCAGAGTCCATGCTGCTGCACATTTTTGTTCAGCTAGGTGTGTAACGCACATTGGCCAATGAATTATAATGGGTAAAAATAAAAACCCATTTTGAACATTATAGATAAGCAACCGCATGGGGGTACACACAGACAGAATGTACACACAGACAAGGTCTTGCACATTTCTTGATTCTGAACCCTTTCCCCGGAGGGATGAGACCCTGGCCTTCCACTTACTCACCTTCAATGTTGAAAGTTCTCCCTTAGGTTTTCTGGAATGCCTCTATTCTCTACTAGCTGGGCCATGACTGGACTTTTCTGCTCTCTGTTTCCTGACCACCACACTCCCATTATCTGCATAGATTTTTCCATAGCCCATCACCCCAGTGCCCCCAAGCAATTCTGTTTTCAGGTGTTCCTGGCTGTAGTTGTATCAAGATTTGCTGCTGTTAGAAACCAAGATGAAACAGAGACAGCTGCAATCTGAGATATTTATTTATTTAAAATATTTACCCTGCCTGTCTCCTTAAAAGATGGTGAAGCTAAGAATAGTGTGAGTATACAAATACTCATCTCATATGTCTCCAGACTTCCTTAGAAGCTAACAGTCATACTTCCCTGCTTTTACGGTGCATTAAATGTGTTTGGAAAATTGCTTTTACTCTAGTGTTCCCTTTCTGAGAGATTTATTTTGTATAGTCTCCTATTCAAGACTAAATGTTTCATGAAAACCATCTCCTGGAGGTCACAGTTTTAATTAGCTTTTGGCTGGATAAGAAAAATAAATGACCACTCCAAATTGTGTTTAGATAACAGCATTCTAATATCTCCAAACTCCCAGAGGTGGAAAATAGGCTGGCACTATGATTGCAGACTTAGGTATTCAATCAGGAATATTTTACACGGCTTATTAGACAATAAACATAAACCACCCAGACATGACTGGTGACAAAACAAAAGCCCTCATTGAAAATAAGCTATAAGGCACACCCCACCTTGAGTTATTCTGCTTAGCTAGACAATAATTGCACAGCACATCTTGCATTATGTTTACCATCCTTTCATTCCCAGTTTTATTTATCTCCAGGTACAGGTTTTTTTACTATTTAAATCAAATTTTGACCAAAATACACATTCTCCCTGTCTGTCCCTCACTTAAACCCTTTCACCAATCTCTCAAGTTTGGCATAAGAATGCAGACATCTTTTTTTAAAGGTGGCATTCTTTTAGCTTTTCCAGTTACTGGTGAAGATTAAAAACAGATATCATTGAGCTGACTTTGCATTATGCAAATAGATACTGGAGCCCTTATGAATAAGTTATCTATCTTTTTAAAAAGAAGAGAAGAGGAAAGATTCAGAAAGCAATAACAAAAGCTCTGGCTACTTGATGAGGTACATTCAAATACTTCCATTCTTTAACTGAAGCCAATACAAACAGACCACAATACTCTGATTGACACTGTGACTGTCACACCCCATCGCTGAACAGTTTCTATGCCTACTGATGTTGGTGATTGTTCTTGTTACTATATGTCACCAAATCACTTCCAACTCATGGTGGCCCTATGAATAAAGAATCTTCAAAAATGTCCTGTCTAGGCATGGGCCTTTCATTTCAGAATGGATCCAGTTACAAAAAGAGTCATGGCAGCACAGCTGCTCTTCTCACCCTCTGAAATGAAATCACCCATTGACTTAGCTCAAATGGGGCAAAATGCCAAACAGGAAGTAGCCTCCAATGTGTAATTGTTCTTTCTCCCTGGCACTGGCCAATCAGACAGGGAGGTGGGATGATGAATGTCCCTGCACAGATCCTGATTGGCCAGTGCTAGGGAGAAAGAACAAAATGAAAGGGTCATGCCTAGTCTGTCCTTAACAGCCCTGCACAGCTCCTATGGATGTAAGCCTATGGCTTCCTCCAGGGAGTCGGCCTATCTTGTCAACAAGCATGTAAATAATGGAGATCCAGTTGACATTGTTTATGTGGACTTTCAGAAGGCTTTTGACAAGGTCCTGCACCAAAGGCTCTTGAATAAACTTGCCAGTCATGGAATCAAGGGACAGATCTTGTCCTGGATCAGCAACTGGCTAAGGGACAGGAAGCAGAGGGTAGCATTAAATGGATACTTCTCCAAATGGAGGGAGGTAAAGAGTGGGGTCCTCCAAGGTTCAGTACTGGGACCCCTGCTTTTCAACCTCTTCATAAATGATCTAGAAGTAGGAGAAAATAGCAAGGTAGCCAAATTTGCTGAAGACACTAAATTATGCAGGGTAGTAAAAACTGAGAGAGGTTGTGAGGAGCTCCAGAGGGATCTCTTGATACTGGGGGAGTTGGCAAACCAGTGGCAAATGAGCTTCAACATTAGCAAGTGCAGAGTGATGCACATTGGGGCAAAAAAAAACCAATTACATTTATAAACTGATGGGGTCTGAACTCTCTGCAACAAACCAGGAAAGGAACCTTGGTGTCCTGGTGGACAGCTCAATGAAGGTGTCAACCCAGTGTGCTGCAGCAGTGATAAAAGCAAACTCAATGCTAGGGATCATTAGGCAGGGTATAGAAAATAAGTCAGCAAGTGTCATTTTGCCTCTTTATAAATCTATGGTGAGGCCCCATCTGGAGTATTGTGTACAGTTCTGGTCACCATATCTCTAGAATGATATTATGGAAATGGAAAAAGTGCAGAGGAGGACAACCAGAATGATTAGGGGACTAGAACATCTTCTTTACCATCTGAGACTGCAATGGCTGGGCTTCTTCACTCTTGAACAGTGGCGCCTAAGAGGTGACCTGATTGAAGTTTCTAAAATCATACACAATGTGAACAAAGTAGATAAGGAAAAACTGTTTTCCCTATTACACAAAACTAGAACTAGGGGACACTCCATGAAACATTTGGATGCTAGATCTCAAGCATATAAGACAAAGTACTTTTTTACCCAGTGAATCACTGGTCTATGGAACTCCGTTCCAGAAGAAGTGGTGACAGCTGTCAGTCTTGACAGCTTTAAGAAAGGATTATACAAATTCATGGAGGACAAGGGTATCAATGGCTATCATTACTGATGCCTAAGGATAACCTCCAGGTTAGAGAGATAGGCAGGATCTCTTTCAATGCCATTTGCAGGGAATCTTAAGCAGATGAAGACGTCTGCTTGGGAATACCCTGAAGCAAATGGTGAGCCACTGTGTGAGACAAAATGCTGGACTGGATGGGCTGTGGCCTGTTCCAGCAAGACTGTTCTTATGTTCTTCTTTTTTATTTGTTTTCCCCCTTTTCCTGATTTATTGTATTTGTGCTTATTTACTTATTTGTGCTTTTTATTATGATTTGATTATTTGGTTTGATTGATTAGTTTTTATTTACTATTTAAAGTTGTTTAATCTGTTTTTGTATTTTGAATATGTTTGTAAACCACCCAGAGTAGCTTTTTTGCTAGATGGTTGCAGTATATAAAACAAACAAACAAACAAACAAACAAAAACAGTCTCCATTTTCTGATTCTTTGGCTGTAGTCTCCATTCGGATTAGGGATTGAACCAAGGTATACAGAACCATTAACTATTGGTGTAAACCTAAGAATCCTCTTTTCCTATCATTGAAATCAACAATAACAGCAGCACAACAAAGGAACAACATAGAGCCAATGTCTACTTGAGAGACAGATAATACATTCACAGCCTTCAATATCCACAGGGTAAGATAAAGCTGGGAACCAGAAGCGCAGCACCAAGGACAGCAGCCCACTTCCTCCTTGTTTGGAGTTGCACTGGCTGGAGTATTTGTTTGTTTGTTTGTTTGTTTGTTTGTTTGTTTCATTTTTATACTGCCCATCTTCCAATCAGGAACTCTGGGCAGTTTACAAGTTAAAAACATTACAATACAGAAGAGAAAGGGAAAACCCTAAGCAAGATGGATCAAAGGGCACCTTCTCTGTGGTGGGCCCTTCATTGTGGGATCAGCTCCCTAGTGAGTTGCGCCTAGCAGTGTCCCTGCCTGCCTTCAAAAAAGCCTTGAAAAAATCATCTCTTCAACGAGGCATTTGGCGACCTTTCAATTTAATTTTACTTTTTCTTTCTTTTTTTTTTTGTTGCTGCCCATGCCATCCTTTCTGGAGGGTATTGTACCCTCCTATTTTTACTGGTAGTCTGCTACTGATGTTTTTAATGTGTGTTTGCTACTGTTTGTTTTAAGTGTACACCACCCTGAGTTCCGCTTCAGAAAATAGGGCGGTATATAATGCAATAAATAAATAAATAAATAAATAAATAAATAAATAAATAAATAAATAAATAAATAAATAAGAAAAAGAAAAAAATTAAATTAAAGGTCGCCATATGCCTCCCTGAAAAGCATGGTTTTCAAAGCCTTTTTGAAGGCGGGCAGGGACTATGCAAGGCGCAGCTCACTCGGGAGGTGGTTCCATAACAAGGGGGCCAAAACAGAGAAGGTGTGGTTGTGCGTAGCCAACCTCCGTGCCTCCCTGGGAGTGGGCACCCTGAGCGAGCACGCCTGCAACATTTGAGTGGGCAGGGAGTTATTATACAAGGCAAAGTCCTCCAGTTAGGGAGGAAGGAAGGTCTGGAGGAACAAATGACAGTAGACACAATAGCCCTTGGGCAGGTTCAGTGGGGCGTTTAAATCAAGTCGTCTACAGCAAGCAATGTGGGCTTCTTGCCTGATGTGAACTGGTGTGCCTGGCAAATCTGTGCAGATAAAATGGTGGGACGTGAAGATAGGAGTTGCAAAAATGGCTTATATGCTACAAAATCAGTGTGTTGAATAAACATATACTTTCCCCACTTTCAGCGAGCAGTAAAACCCATCATTTCCTAACTCATGTTTGCGTAATTCTCATCTAGCTTGAATTGCCCATCACAAGCAGCAGCGAGCCAAAAACCCCATGCTTGATACATATGATTAGGATAGCAAAAGGAAGGTGTTTATAAAAACCTCTCCACTCAGTTTTGACGAACATCTGGAAGGAAAAGGCATCCTGAAGGACCCGAACAAAGGCCCCTCTGGAATTCCATCCCCACAGTGGCCAAACAGATCCCGCTGGAAAGCCACAGAAAAGGGCAGGAGGATAGAGTCCCCTATACTAGTGCTGCCACTGTACTTAATCTCTGTAAAAGGACACTGCTCTCCATCCTACACACACACACACACACACACACACACACACACACACACACACAATTTTGCCAGGAAAAAGTACACAAAACACTTGCCTTATGCTGTGGTTTATACTGGACTAAACTGGCTTTTTTAAAAAAAAAATTCTTTACACCAAATTTTTTGCAAACTCTGGAAACTGGGAACTCTAAGCAAAAACCTTGCTTTTAATTAGGGCACTAGTAGAGTCAGGCAATCCATTTCCTTGCATTTAAACTGGCCAGTCAAAAAGCTTTTTAAAGAGACCCAGGCTACCAGTGTATCAGCACAGCCCGTCTCATTTGGTGTTGCAAGTTAAGCGGCACCAGTTCTGCTTACTATGCCAAGGATGTCCAGGTGGGGGGTGGGAGAGAATTCTGCTCAAAATCCTGGGGAAACCATTGACATGCGTTGACAGTACTGAACTAGATGGACCAAAGGTTTGACTCATTGTTAAGACAAATGACTGCATACTTATAGTCAACTATCATATCAAGATCAAGGTACAGGATACAGGATCCCTTGGGTAGCTCGTGGTTTACCCTTATGTTCCAGGAACCTCCACTCTATGGTCTCTTGGAAGCATGGCTTGTACAATGTTTAATCAGCCTGACTCAAATAGAATGATGAAGCCAGGAGCATCTGAATTTCCCAAGTTACACACACGTGTGTGTGTGTGTGTGTGTGTGTGTGTGTGTGTGTGTGTGTGTGTGTGTGTGTGTGTGTGTGTGTGTGTGTGTGTGTGTGTGTGTGTGTGCACACACACACATGTATTTAAAAGCAATCATTTGCTTTCCTATCAGAACAACAGCATTAAAGAAAAATATTCTGTTCTTCATGTTCCTTCTACTTCCAAACTTTAAGAAGACATTATAAGATTGCATTCTGCTTTGCATCTGTTATTCATCATCCCTGAGCTTGCTCTCTAATCTAAATTGCATCAATTTTGTTCCTGGAATATTTCCCTGTCAGTGCTTTTGCTCAGGGCTTTTACGCCATCTGGTGAAGCCTACAGTCCATGCAAGCAATGTTCTCAAACCAGATCCGTTGTGAATGCTAGAGCCTCTAGGAATTTGCGTAAGCAGTGAGAGATGAAACATTTTTATGCAAAGAGATTGCCACAGCAAAATGCTCTCTCCAGTGTTTTCAGCGGGGGGGGGGACAACACACACAGAGACACACAAGGACTTTAAAACTAGAATGGAAGAGAACTTTACTGAGTTCAGATTTCCATTTGAAAATACCCATTTGGCATTGCCTTAAACCGGGGTGAAGATGGAGTATATCCCTATATTTACAAGGACTGTAATGTGTTTGGCTAGAATGCATTCAGGCTGACATATCCATTGGAAGAATGTGTTCGACATAAGAAGCATGCATGAAAATACACACACAATGTTAAAAAGTTGCCCCCAAATGTACACACATTGGAAAATTTGCTACTAAGCTACAAAATTGCTGGTTTCTTTAAGGCTTCATGACAGGGTGGTAGAATGGATCAGCTAGCTAGGCAAGACCCTCCCTCTCTCCCTTTTAAACTGCCCCCCCCCAAGTGTGCATGACCTGACACCCAGAAATGAAGCAATGGATTGTTTTGTTCAGCGGTTCCCGTCCATGCCAGAAAAAAGCCTCACTTGCTTTTTGTCCCTGTACTAAGGACACAAAGAACGGACAGGGCAGGCAGGCACAAAGTACTTCCCTACAATACATGTGTATATATTCATCCCAAGCATCTTTCAAAAGTTTTGGTCTACTACAGGGACGTAAGGACCACCTCTTCTCATAGCAGCCTGGGCGGCCCTAAAATCTGCTCCAAGAGGCATTTCCCAGGATCGATGCTGTTGGAGACTAAGCATTCAGTAGCACAGAAGCAACATTAATTGATGGCCCTATGCCCTTGGAGACTCAGAATAGTTACCCGAGCACACGTCTTCTTTTGTTAAAGAATCACATCCACATTTCTCTCAAGGAAAATAAGAAAGTCTGCACTTGTCAGAGAAGAACACGTATGATAGGACAGGTGATAGAAGTCCTGGTTCTGAGAGAGAGACTTAAGAAGGAAGGAACGGATGTTAGCAACCCAAAGAAAAGCAGCCTAAGTTCAAGGAACACTCAGTAAATGTATGTGAAAGCTGAAGAGACCCTTCTTATCTCTTTTTCCCCATTCAAAGACATGGATCACCTTGCAGGTAAGTTGAGTTTCACCCAGCCATGTCAGATCTAGCCCTTCCACCCACTCCACTGTGGGATCCTGCTCTGTACAACTCTCACTTGACTCCAAATGTCCCTTTCTACCATCTATCACCTGGTGGAGTCAAGTTGTCAAGGCAGGCTTTATATCCATCTTGTTGCTTTTAATGCTGACTCAGATGTTTCAGTTATCTACCCAGCTGTCCCTTCTTAGGATTTTCAAATCCATGTAACCACTATGAGCACTATTTCTACAGAGGAAAGGTGGGATGCAACCGTCCTAATGCAAGGATATGGCAGACAATTGCTAAGAGTGGTGGAACCAGATTATCTTGGCAGGTGGGGAGCACAATTTTTCTCCTCTTCGTATAGCTCAGCTGGAGCTGAACGGGTGTCTAGAACCCACCATCAGACAAAGACAAGTCAAGACGGCTCAATACAGGCAAAGGGAGAGGCTGTTAGCTTGTTTGGCGAAACAGCGTTCCATATGTCCTGACCAGGATCCTGACGTATCAGATTCTTAGTGCATAGAAAACTTTGGGGAATGAATGCTGGCTGAGATAACTCATCAAATAAAAGGGAACAACTCCAACTGGCATTGGGTCTCTTTCTGCAGTGTCTGCTTTTTTTCCAGGGGAGAGACCTTATCCCCATTGTGGTCCCTGCCAGCCCTACAATTCAATGGTAAGAATCCTGTTCCTTAATTACAATGACATAAGTAGAATGGCATAAATCATAGCAAAGAATAGCTGCTAGTTAAAGGGCTGAAGTTTGTATTCCTCTCTGTACATTGTTCACGTGACTTGGCACGGAATGAAGAACACAAGTTTTGGCTCCTTAACTAGCAGCAGTTCGTGACTGCAACTTTTGACTTATGCCAGTGTCTGTAAATATTGCAATATGATTCTGGCCTATGAGTCTGTGATTCTACTGGCTTCCCAGAAACAATTTATCTTTCACAGACTTCTAGAAGCTTAGCTGGGAATTTAGTTGGATTCTGCCCTGAGGAAAGGAGGAGCTGGAGAAAAGAAGAGGAGGCGGTGCAAGGGAACACAAAGTATGTCTTGTTAAACACACAGAGTTCATGGTTGCTGAGAATGTTAAAGTTCTGGGAAAAAGTTTCAAACAATTATACAGAAGTTATAATGTTAATTTAGAAGAACTAGATATATAATCTTTATATGACTTTTTGAGCTGTTTACTGAGATATATGTCCTATTAAGTGAAGTGGATCTGTAAATTTGCACAGAAGATAGACATACACATATCTGTCCTTATTATAAAGTCATGAGTTCCAAAGTCATTTTCTTGGGTTACTACTCCTATAAGCTCTTAACCAGTGATTGTAGATGACAGGGCCCCACCAATAAATTATAGATGGTAGAGAACCACCTCCAAAAATGGTCTAAGCTTTGCTATGATAATTGATAGCAATGGTAGCAATCAAGCAGCAACTAAGGGGTAGAAAGCATGTACTTTAAAGATACATGGAATCAAAATTGGGAAGGTACGTACAGCACTAGAATGGCATTTGCTTGATGTGTGTGTGAGATTGAATGAATGTGTGTGAGTGTGAGTGTGTGTGTGAGAGAGTGTGAGTGTGTGTGCGTGTGTCTCTGTGTGTGTGTGTGTGTGTGTGTGTGAGAGAGAGAGAGAGAGAGAGAGGTAAACATGGCAAAGACATATCAACTATGATATTCATCTAGTTATAATAACACATTCAATCTGTATCTCTGAAGGAAACAACATAATACCCCCTCCATTTTGGAATTTCCCCACTTGCCCTGGCATTTTTCCCCATGTAAATCAGATGGCAGAGTATTGTTTGTTTTTACCATTGCTAAAAACTGATGGCATAAACAACAGCTGTCTTATCAGATTATCACCAGAAGTCACAGTGTGCAACCGTGTCAGTATTTCTTTATTTCTATGCAGCAGCAATGTGCATGGCTGTCCAAAAGCAACTCTGCGATGTGTATCTGACTGAGTGGTACTGAGTAGCCCAAGAATATGTACAGTTTGAATTGGTTCTTCAGGGCCCAGAACTAAACATAACACTGTCCTAGCTCTCCCTGTATAAATGGTTACAACCTATTGGCAGAAAAAAAATGCAACAATTAATGTGCTTAATATACAGATTGGAATATCATGAACATAAAACCATGTAATTCACCTAATATACAAACTAGAATACAGTAATAACTTGGTTTAAGAGTCTTTTGCGAGACAAGCAAACATTTCTCCTAAATTTTACCCTTTATCACAAGCAGTGTCTTGATATACAAGCACTGGAGCAGGTCACATGATCACAAATAAGCCAATGGCAGCTCTCCCTCCCTCCCTCCCTCCCCTTGCTGGATTGTGCATGACTGTCTGGAACGTTCCATCTCAGGCAGCCTCCAAAGGAGAGGGAGGAGAGAGGAATAGAGGTCTTCCTTGCACCAGCCAGGAAGTGAAGGCTAGGGTTTTATTTTTCTTTATATTTTTATTTAATTTGTTTTCAACATTTTTCTTATTTTTTAAAACCACTTCCAGTCATGGGGCAGCTAGTCAAGTGTGTATAGGGCTATAAATTGTACTTTATTATTGTCATATTAATAATACAGAGGAAAATCCAATTGTTAATCCCAAACACGGCAGATTCTGCAGCCAGATACATAATCCATGGTGTGGATGTGGACTTCTAGCTAACTTTTTTGTGAGTTTTGACATTTTATGTGAACAGTATGTGGACCCCAGAATGAATCATCTGAGTTTCTATTATTTCTGTATGGGGACATTTGCTTTGATATAAGAGTGTTTTGGTTTATAGGCATGTTTCCGAAATGAATTATGCTCGTAAACTAAGGTATTACTGTGCATACTTTTGAAAGTTGAATGTCATCACAGCCCCTTTTTGGTTTGAACACTTGTTGCCCTTGGTGGTTGTGTACCGTTGAATACTAAGGGTCCTTCTGTTTTGGGGAAAAGCATTAATCCTGAACGGATTATGCTCATAAACCATCCCTCTAGTTACTTTTAGATCTCCATTTACTCCTACCAAAGCTGGAACAGAGTGGAAATGGTAGCCCCTGCCTCTGAAAAACACATGGCTAGTTACTGTCCAGAGACCTGTCTCTTGCCTTAGGCAAGCCCTATGGGTTGCAAATTTATTTATTTATTTATTTTAGGGTATTTTTTACTCCACCTTTCTACTTGAAAAGGATCCAAGGTGGCTTACAGTAATAATGAGGGATAATATACAGTCCAGTACAATTGGCTTTGGGAAACTGGTGCAGTATATAAATAAATAAATAAATAAATAAATAAATAAATAAATAAATAAATAAATAAACAAATAAACAAATAAACAAGTCTTGTGAACTACAGCATCCTACAGCATCAAACGGCAGCATTACATTAAAGCTACAAGAGAACGTGAGCAGTTAAAGGGAGAGTAAAATTCCATGTAAAGTTATGAGTGAGGGAAACTAACATTGAGAACATAGTGTCAATGCAATCACAAAGTCTATAAACTCAAAGTCTATGTGTTCATGTATGATAGATTCATATAAAAGTCACATACAGTGGTACCTTGTATAAAGGAATTAATTCGTTCCAAATGAAATTCTGTTAAGTAAATTTTCTTTTATACAAATTTCCCATAGGAATGCATTGAAAACAAAGTAATCCCTAATCGCGACCACTTTTATCTTGTACAGATAAAAGTGGTCACTATCTCTGGACTTTTTTATGTTGTACAGATTTTATGTTATACAAACCATTTGTTATATGAGGGTCCACTGTAATAGGTAGTCCATCATTCAGGGAAAGCTTGCCTGAAGTGTCAATGATAAAAAAAGATATTTGCCTGTTTCTGGAAAGACATAAGAGATGGGGCAGTCTTCACCTCTGGTGGGAGGGAGTTCCAGAGTCTGGGCACAGCAGCCAAGAAGGCCCTTTCATGTGTTCTTAATGACATGCACCTGTTGGGGGGCACGATGGAGAGAATGGCCTCTCCTGATGACCTTAACACCCGAGCCAGTTCATACTGTGATATTCGATCTCTGAGGTAGCTAGGACCCAGGTCGTATAGTGCTTTGAAGGTCATGGTCAGTATCTTGAATTGTGCCCGATAGCTGATTGGCAGCCAGTGGAGCTGGTGTAAAGTGTTCAATTTATATACTGTCCCATACCACTTCAAGTATTCTCTGGGCAGTTTACAGTTTTAATTACAGTATGCAGGCTACACATTGCCCCTCCCCAGCGAGCTGGGTACTCATTTTACTGACCTCAGAAGGATGGAAGGCTGAGTCAACCATGAGCCTGCTACCTGGGATTGAACCCCTTTAATGCAAAGCCAGCTTGGAATGTACAGAGGGAATCTGCAAACACTATTAGGAGACTGGATTTATCTGCAGACATTGTGGCTACAACATCTGATTATTTTGATTATTATAAAAGATGCTTTCTTGGGTTTCCTTTGCCGCCTTCTAGCAGAAGTTCTATACCTCTTGTGGGTGTGTAACCAAGAGAGGAAGATTTCCCCAGATGCAGAAGGTGAGATGAAACTTTATTTCAAATGCACTAAAACAATAAAAGGTCCAAACTTGCAAACTCAGACCCACATCACATAGATGAACTTCTTTACAGATCCTTGTTGTGCTTTGAGATTAAACATTGCCATTTCCCCCAAGGGGACATGCACATTCATGTCATCTTGTAACCACAGATGTTCTGAAATCCAATTTTAAAATCCCAGTAGGAAAGAAAACACATGAATTTTGAAGCAACCCTAATAACGTATACAGGAGTGCAGAGGATATTTCTGCCCCCAGGACACTCTGGCAGGCCAAGTGATGCAAAAAAAAAAACCATTTGTAACCTTCTCTGGTGATTCATTGCAGTCAACCAATCAGCTTTTTCCATTCTGCACCATCCAAGCCTTTTATTTTCTACCATATCTACTGTTCACAGTTTGGAATGGCACAAACCACTCTTTATTATTAAGGAGGGGTGCTTGGAAACCTAGTCACTTTTAATTTACGTCTTCTTTTTTTTAAAAGAAATAATATCATCCATAATTTCCTCCTGTCAGCAATCGGCACCAATACTATTTTATGTCAGATATCTCTATAGGAGCATCTCCAGATTGCCTCTCCTGATTAAACTATCGGTGCCTATTTTTGCCTGCGTACCACTTCTTCTCCCACTGCTGCTTTTCAAAGCCAGCGTGACTGGCACTTCCAGGGTAAAGTTCAAACTCATTCAGTAATCATACAGTTTTTGTTGAAAGGTTTATAATCTGGCAAGCAAGACATTCAAGAGGCTTAGGCAAGTAAAAAGCTGCTGACAGTGAGGCAGGCAAAGAGTCAGTCATAAATGGCGTCTTAAAAAGAGGTCTGTAATCAACAAGATGCACATGGCACCGGCAGTCAGATTAAACAAGTATGCTTTGCTTAAAGTGATTTGAAGTGCTGTGATGGAAGCATGAAAATAAAGCAGACAAATAAAAAGCCAGTTGAAAAGAGAGGGGAAGGAGGTAGGCAGAGGGGCTCGTCTTGGGAATTTGATTCAAGTCACCTATCGTGAATGCACCAGTAATGAATGCTTCAGAAAATCAAGTTGCTAATTTCCAGAACTTGTCACATCTTGTTAATCTGTATTCTTCGCCCACCCACCACCCATCACTGCCAGCCTCCAAATAAATCCACAAAAATATTCTTGTGATGTGTGCCTCTGTAGACCGTTTACCTCAAATATCCTTGGTGCAGGTTGTCTAAAGTTGGAACTATTTAACACCACTTCTGTGTGGTAGAGATGTAAGGAATTTGCTCTGTCAAGATTGTTATATGACTTTATCAAGATTCTTACCTCCCAGATCAAACACAACATTATTTACAGGCAGAAATCTGAATATTTGGAGGGCTGCAATGTCTTCTGGGAGAAAATGAGTTTGATAGCATGTACACATCCGAAAAATGGTCAAGAATTACTGTGCATTTTTCTCTGAAAAAGAAGAGTGGAAAAGGTAAATAAAATAGTAATCAGCTGTGTCATGTTGCCATCAGTATATCCATTTCAAAAATCCACACAAAATACATATGGATTTTCCCCCCATCAGAAACGGCACTTTTCAAAGAAAGAAAGAAAGAAAGAAAGAAAGAAAGAAAGAAAGAAAGAAAGAAAGAAAGAAAGAAAGAAAGAAAGAAAGAAAGAAAGAAACCTTCAGGCTTCAAAATTCTATATAATTTTACTTCAGTGATCCTCAACCCTTCTGGCCCAATACACATTAGAGGGAAAAAAAAATGTATAATGCCTTTCTTTCTGGAAATAACTTTACAGATTGGTGCCCTGGAGTAAAACAGAGTCACCTAAATAACACTGAGCACAGTGTTAGCCATCCCTGCCTGTCTGCATCAAAACCACCTTGCTCTGACAACCACAATTGCAACAAGACCTGCCTCTCTTCAAAGAAACTAGAGCTAGATTAATTGCCTTGAAAAAAACCTTTTGCTTCACTCACAAACTAGCCTTCCAGACTCTGCCCAAGATGAGGCACTATCAGAGAAATAAAACATTTAACTGATTACAACCCAGGAAAACAGACTGAGCATTTAAAACATTAAACAGTGTGGGAACCAAATATCTACAGGAGTGCCTGTTCCTATGCCATTCACTTAAGATAATGAGTTAAAATAATGAAGGAAGGGGCTCTTCCTGTACCTCAGATATACTTTGTAGAGAGCATGCTCAATTATGCCCCTCTAACTATTAAATAGACTTCCCGTGGATGAGCAGCTGCCACCAACAAGGCAATTATTCAAGCACAGCTAAAAACCGGAATTTTAATTGCCTGATTAAAACTGCCTATTGTTGTAATATTTGGTGTGTTTATTGTTTCAATCACACTTCCCCTGTATACCAGCCTGGTTCTCGTGAAACCTAAACCAGATTGAGCTGATTTAAGTGGACAGAATCTGACTTTTTGGATTCATTCAGATATAATGTATGTCTCTAAAAAGCTGAGCTATGCATCTTCCTAAGTTCCTCACATAAGGAAAGCGCCGGGATGGCATGAGGTTGGCAGAGGGTGAAGTCAGGGGAGGTTGTGCTTTGATGGACGACTTCAGCTGTGAGGAGGGCAGGGATACAAATGCCTCTGCTGGCGAGCTGGCACATTTCAGCCAGGACCTTCACAGTCGACCCCATCACCTGAAGAACCTATCACTGGATTTCCTGGGCAGGAACCCGAGGAGGGAAACACAGCAACTTGCTTCTCCCAGAAATGCGAAACGCAAAAAGAAGCTTACATAGTAATGTCAGTGTGTGTGGGGGGGGTTTGCATATTATTTAAGGCATTTATTTAACTATATTTCACAGTAATATTTCTCTACCTTGAAAATAATAAAAATGTTTCCCTTCTTAGTTACATAAGTCTAAGGATCTTAGGGCGTTTATACATGACCCCTAAGCTCCGCCGCAAATGGCTGCAAGGTCCGGACCTTAAAAATGTTTACCCACCAGCTCTGGACTTTGCAGACAATTAAGTGCGACCTCGCCCACTTTAGCGCGACCAAACAGCAGTTTTCTTGTACCTGCTTTTTGGAGGTGACAAATATTTGATCCGGTGTAAGGATAGTGAGTGCGTGGCTCTCCTGGCTTCTGTTTGTTCTTTTTTTGCGCCCCACCCCTTTAAGAGATCTGTATGCTGCCGGGAACAAAACGGAGGTAAACCGGCATTCTTTTCTTTCTTTTTTCTCCCTCCCTCAGGCAGCCAGCAACCAGGAAGTGTGGAGGGGGGTGGGGACAGAGGAAGAGCGAGGAACCCCTAAGATCTCTGGTCCAAATTTAAGTGGCCAGAGGATCTTAGGGGTCGTGTAAAAAGGCCCTAAGATCTCCCTACCATTTACTTTTACATTGTTAGAAAAGTCCATGGAAAATACCAGGCAGGATCATTCAGATAGAAAACCGTTCTCACTCTTCTCTCTCTGCAGCTCCGACAGCCACAGCCACATGTCTTCTTAAACCAATCAGAGCTCACTTGCTGGTTCTGCTCTCACCATGTTTACATTCTTTAAAGATTATAGCTCTACAACGGAAGTCCACTAGCGGCTTAGAAATCACAGTTTTGCTTAAGCCTAGAAAAAAAACACTTCACTACTCTAAATTACATTGTTACATACTGTAAATTACATTGTAAATTACAGTACACTTCCCAATGAAAGGAACCAGGAAGTTGTGGACTAATAAGGCTGACCTGGCCTGATGGAGTTAACGAGGCCCAAAAGAACAGAAGGCTGAACCCCTTGTTGCTGGTTCTTTCTCATGTTCAATAAAACCCATTGTGTTGTCTGATGTTGATCTTGCGTGTATGGATTCCAGAATGGATGAGGGCCATCCTGTTGATGGTGGCCTACTAGCTTTTAGTAACAATGCATGGATTTACCAGAGCATTCCAGCATTTAGGGGGCAAGGGTGCTCAAGTCATGTACCACAGAACTAAGCCAGGAGTTCAGTGCTTCTTCTCCCAAGAGAAGGAATGCTAAAATAACTTTGGTTGATCTGTGTTTGCTTGGAAAATGTTGGATGCATAAATCTGCTTGTCATTGCTGCTGAATGCTCTACACTCATTTCTGTCCTTTTGCATTTTGGTGAGCTTGGTGTCAACTGAACAAAACAAAAGATTAGTGACCAGCCATGGCTAAACCCTAACTTCCTGAGATCCTTCAGGTGTCTTGTTTAAGGCAACATCTCATCTCTTCCATGCAACAAAGAAACAAAACCAAAACCAAAACTGAACAGGAAAACAAACAAACAAAAATCCCCAACAAGAACATAAGGGGAAATCTCTCTCTCCACTGTTCAGAATTTGACCATTTTGTTTTCTACTCAATACTCTGTACCTGTTGTTCTGAAATTTTGGAAACCCCAGAATGAGATGCTGCTCTCTGCAAAATTCACCGCACATTTTTACAAAGTGTCATGATCTTAAGCCCTTGAAAGAACTATACAGTACTTGCAAATTTAATCTAATTCTGACAAATTGGAAGTATAACAGCCACTTGTTGGTCTCCAATGATAGTTACTAGAAGGTACAAAATTTGAATTTGGACTCTAGTCCCAACAGAGTCCTTTTTGGAAATTGGTGCGGCCAAGAAATGCAAAAACAAACAAACAAACAAACAAACAAACAGAGATGCTAGAGGAAACAGGGATGGGCTAAGACTCAGAAGAAATGGATTCAAGTCTCCACTCAGCCACAGAAACTCCTTGCAGGGATGCCACTGGTAGAACCACTCTTTAAGATACTGTATGTTACTTTGGAAGCCCTGTCAGTTATTATTCTATGCCTCAAACAGTAAATAGGGAACCTCTGAACTGGTCTAAGCTGAACTGATTTTTTTTTAAACTGCTGAAACAAAGTATGAACTGAATCTCATGGTCAATACATTCAGCATGCATAAATAAACTCTCATTTTATAGGCAAGGTTGCTGAGGTTGAGTCCCCCCCCCAGAAAATCATATTCAGGAGCAAGAGAAAAAAGAAATAATCTGGCCTTCCAACTGAATCCTCTGATGGAGTTGCCAGACTCCTGCCAAACTCTTCACATATACCTTCTCTCTGCAAAAGCATAAGAGATTTGCCCAGATCCTGTGTTGCTCTTTCTCCTACCATAATGCTCTTCTAGCTACACTCAGAAGGCATCAAACACAACTGTTCAGTGCTCATATCAGGTACGTCTGTGAAGACTCTCAGTCATCCAGGTTCGTTTAACTGGGAGTTGAGTCATGGCTACTGGACTTCTTTTTTGAGAGATAGAAACATTTTGCTGTTCATCAAAACAGCTTCATTGGTCATATCAGGTACAGTGGTCACTCAACAAGTCGTAGAAAGGAACTGAGTGTCTGGTTCAATGTACAAGTCTGGCATCCGGTACCAAACACTCTTACATGTTCCTCTTCTGGGCTTCAATATGTACAACCAAAACACAGATTTTGCATGCTTGCATGCAATTTAAGGCTAAAAATGTATAGGGTGACATCACAGATCTCTGCTGTTTGTCCCAAAACTGAATGGCTGTGTGAGTGACTCCACACACTGTGCCCTCACCAGCTTTCTGCGATGCTCCTGATAATACAGTCCCCAAGTTGCCTTGCATGATTAAAACTCTATGGAAATAAATCAAAGGTCTATGGACATCAAAATGCATATACCTACGGGGTGGAGGAATTTGCAGAATTAAAAATGGGAGATTTGAGCAAACAAGGAGGAGCAAATATGGCACAAGTGGCATTCAACTTCTTTTGTGTGCAAAAGACAGGTGTTAATTCAAAGAGAGAGTCCACAGCACATTCACAGCCATCTTGATCAATGGGTCTGAAAATTTCTGGGACTAGACACACTACAACGCAATTCATAATCAGACATTGCTTCTAACCAGCTATTTTTTCAAACTTCTGCTGGTTAAGGAAAGGCAACGGGTGAGTTGTTAGCTCTCATTCATGCTAGGTGATAATTTTAGCTTGTTAAGCAAGAGATAAATGGTTTGCTTTTAAAATACACATGACATTTGCAGCTTCTTATCACACACCATGAGTATAACCTAGGTTTACAAAAGCTGGACAGAGCAGGGCTGGAAATGATCAAATGTCTGTTCTTGTTGCTGCTGGCTTGGCTTTATAGCAGGGGTGTCCAAACTTTTTGCACGGAGGGCCAGATTTGGTAAAGTGAAAATGTGTGGGGGCCGACCATTCAGTCGCATTTGGCCCCAGGGCTGGACTTTGGACAACTCTCTATAACATGCAAGGAGGTGGGGTGGATGCTGCAGCAACGGAACTGGTGGTGGGTAGGCTGGGCAGGTGGCTGGGGGTGTGGTGGGGTGGACAGAGGCAGGGAGGGAAGGCAAACCATAAAACTGCAAGCTAATGCCTCCATCCAGTATGGGGAGGAGCCAACTGGCAGGAATGTGTGACAGGCTGAGCCGGTGGGAAGAAGAAGCCGCAGGCCACTCAGAATTTGAAAATGGGCCACATTTGGACCCCGGGCCTGATTTTGGACATGCCTGCTTTATAGGGTACAGTAGTTTTCTTTGTGTTTGCTTCCAGATGTGATGCCTAACAGCAGCAGTAACAGCGATGAAGTATACAGTATTTGGGCCTCAGACCCCTTAACCCCATAAAATTCTGTGGCAGGAGGGAATTCTAAAACAAATTCTGGCCAGCATAATCTGCTGGGTGTTAAAAGTGGGTCAGACCTTTGCTGATGTCATCATAGATTAAAGGCTTGTTAATGTACAGTGCAAACATTCCTCTTGGGCTCAATCACAACCAATTAAATCATCCGTCCTAAATGCAGACATGGGAAATCCACACCTTGGCATACCCATTCAGCCATCCCTTGACTCTGAAGCCAGAGAAATCTAGTCATTTGCCCTGACAGCACTTCTGATATTGGAGGCCACAAGGTTCTCCAACCTTGTTATGCAAGCCATGAGGCCCAGGCTTATTTTGCTGCTATATCAGGTTTTCTGCTTCATTTATCACTTGCTAATTATTGCCAAGGGCCTCTCTTGACAATGGAATCTACACTGCAGGGAATGAAGAAAGCTATTTTTCTTCTACCATCCTGATAAGAAGAGCTCACTGCAGGCTAAACCGTGAATAACATATTCATTCCTACATCCATTCTTCAAATTACAAGACAGTTAGGAGCTAATTAGCTGCAGATATGCATTTATTTATTTATTTATTTATACCTCACCCATCTGGCCACTCAGAACCAGTGGTGTTTCACTTTGTTGCAGATATTTCCATAACTATATGGGTTAGGGCTACACGATGGGACAGTATTTGAGTAACTTCTCTTATCCTGTGAGTTCTACCTTTGCTCAAAAGTCTTCCTTAAGAGACTTCATCCAGGTGTCTTTTAGAAGTCCAGGAAAGTTGTATCTTATGAACTGAAGTCCAAGGCCTGGATCCATCAGGATATCTGAGCACTCGTGGGTTCTTCTGACTGCGTTCTCCATTTTATGAGAGATTTTTGTGGCTTAGACTGGGGTGATTTGCTGAAGTGGATTGTATATTCATTTGGATTTAGCTTTCTCGTTTTTATACGCTGCAGGAAGGGAAATATATCCTCATGCAGGCTGGACAAGAAAATTCCCTGGTCTGTTGTGCATTGGGAAGTTTGGACAGGTGAGGGATTTGTCTGTGTGATGACAGATACAGAGAACTAACCACAACTTCAGGATGTTAATCAAAGAGGGCAGAATTTAGACACAGGCAAGAGTCAAAACTTTGAAATCGTTTTATATAAGAAAAAGAGGACAACAGAAGACATGAGCTATGCATAAAATTTGCATCTCCTAATTTAAATGTATATATACACCTCGAGAAATAACTGTTGGGATTTAAACAAAAATACACTGCATCTGACCACAGCAGGGAAGACTGTGACCAGGTGGCAGTCTGCTCTCCGGGCATTACTTTTGAATGGGTGACTTCAGAATAACTTTTCTCCTTTCATAGGATCCTTTATTTAAATAAGCCTTGATTTAAGCAGTCCCTTGCAAATAGAGAACAACTTCAAATAAGTCACCGGTGTTGCAGAGGGCTATGTTTCCTAGTGTAGGGCACACAGTCACCTTACTTCCCACTTACTTATTTAAAAACATTTTACACCTTGCCTTTTCCCTTTAAAAAAAAGAAAGAAAAAACACAAAGGCAGCTGATATCATTAAGAAGACCACACTGGGAAGCTAAAAACAGGAACTGTAAAAATGAGTTAGTCCCAAGGCTTCTAGAAGGTCTGTCAATTGGCTTCATTTGCCTGATTCTTGCCCATCTGCCTGGTAGCTTACAGGTTTTTCAGAGAAAAGACACCATTTACCTTTTCTCAGGATGCTTTCCAGATGCCTAATTGAGCACAATACCATTTGCCTGGCTCTGAAACACTGCAAGGAACCATTTCTATGTCGCTCCAAGAGGAAACGGTGCACCTGAGTGACGACTAATGCCAGTAATTGCACCAGAGGCAGCTAGAGCTTACATCTCTCCAGACTCAGAGGAAAATCTGGAAACAGCTTCCCATCTCATTTCTGCTCTATCTGGCACAGTCTTCCCACCAACTTGCCAGGCCAACTTGTTTCTTTGTGAGAAACAAAGATGTAGATGGCCTTTTCCTCCCACTGGTTTGGGTCTTGAAGATGCAAGCAGGCAGGCAGGCAGGCGGATGCACAGAAAAGCCAGAGATGACGGTGTATCTCATCTTCAACTCAAATGGGCTCCTATGAAATATTAGCTTGACCTTTATTCCCTTGTGTCTTCTATGAAAATCAATAGGGGTTGGATAAGACAAAACTATACCAATTACGTTGGCATTGCTTTTGCTAGCAGTGAATCTCTCACACCCGGTATGTTCAGGGTAAGGAGCCTTTCAGGTCTGCGTGCAGATTTTGACAGAACAGCAGGGATATGTCAGAGACCAGCACCAGGCTTCCTTCGTACACTGTTTGCATTGTTCTCTTTTGAAGATTTCAAAAAAGCCCAGCCATTGAATCCTTCCCAGTCCCTTGCTGGCACTATTGACTCTAGGACTGACAGTGAGTATCAACAAATGGGTCTCTGGACTGGAAGGCCACCAGCCTTGATGCTTGAACGCAGGGGGCCATCATTGGCCCTCTTCCTTAGGCAGCTCCTAAGGAAGTCAATATAAGAGGATGGAGGCCATTTCCTGGTCTGTCTGATTTAGATGTGTTCCCCTTGCACTGGGCAAAAACCAGCAACTGGTGTAGTAACAGAGTTTGACTAACTCTGTAGTTAGGTGAGCCTGCAGGCATGGATGAAGCACTGCCTAGCCAGCATGCCACAAAACCAACAAGATCAACAAGATTTCTGAGTGGTACTATATCAAATTTTTTAAAAGCTGCAGGATGTGTGTGTCTCTGGACCTACCCATTATGCTTCCCCTACCCTAGGGAGCTCACTTTGGGGTATCTGACACACTTAAAGCAGGTATAACACACACACATACACATAGCCTAGCTGAAAGAGTGTTCCACATTCACCTCTTATTTCTAAAGCAGATATGGACAAAGGCCAGCCCTCTGGGCACTGCTGGGCTGTGACTTCCCATCTGACTCTTGCAGATGTATCATTTGGTACATGCACTTCTCACACCCCATTGACAACGACTGGCAGATACCAGGCTATGACCTGGAAATTGCTGCTGCGTAACTGAAATATTTGGCTGTTACTTTCTTTTGGACTACAACTTTCAGAAAGTTCCATCCAGTGTGAAATCTGCTGCTTGGAGGATTCTGGGCATCGCACTTAAGAAGGCAAGTTAGTCAAACTCTGTTACTACATTATAACAGAAGAAGCGAGAGACATTGGCTATTTTCACCAGTATCCCAGTGAGCAGGATTCTACTTTCCACTTCCTATCTTCACACCAGGCGTATGTACTAGACTAGATACTGTTGTCAGCCATTGCCTCTGCAGTGATGCAGATGCCCTGGACTCTTGGCACAATGGGGATGACCACAACACTGCAATCCAGAGTGTTTAATTCCAAGACTGTTGGGAGTCAGTGGGGGTGGGTGGGTCAGAGGAATGGGAATGAAAGAAGAAAGGAAAGAAATAAAGTGGCAAAATAGAAAGCCAGTAAAAATGTTTAGATGCCAAAATAAGACAGCCTCACAAATCCCTATCCGTGGTTTGTTTTCTTTCTTTCTTTCTTTCTTTCTTTCTTTCTTTCTTTCTTTCTTTCTTTCTTTCTTTCTTTCTTTGCTGAGTGGGGGAGGAGAGAGACTGAATGGGTCACATGATGCTCATCTGACCTATCCCAGCCGGATGTCCAAACAAGTGAAGATGCTTATGAGCAATGGTCAAGAAACAGCACACCACAGTTCTCAAACTTCATTTGTGATGAGAAGGGTGATGTGTGGCCTTACATAACACCCCCTGAATGAAAAGGCAGCAATGGGGGCAGAAAATATCATTCAATGCTTCAACTCGCCTGGCTCTTCAGCACAAGAGTCAAAGCAATTACTTTCGCTGCTTCAGAAACCTTTGAGCCCCACCATTTATGTGTCAGATTTTATTACTTTAATTGTACCTTACTTTGCCCTTGGAAACAGAGAGCACTTCCCTCAGAAGATAAACAATTCAGTATTTTTCCTTATTTTCCTTGTTTAAGTTCTTTTTAATCACCCCCAAATGGTTCCACAATGGGGAAAAAATCTCAAAATAACAGGCTTAACATGACCAACCCCATGTTAGCATGTCAGATTAAATAAACCCAGTAATGGTTTCTTAAAAACCCAAGAAAAAAAGAGGGGGGCTTTTAATTATTGCTTTGTTAAGGCAAAAGAGAGAGAAATGCCCCATATGGAATGTTGGGGATCCCCCTTTAGGAAAAAAAAAATGCTACAAACAACTACACTCCCTTCAACACTATAATTAACAGCCTAGTTATTATGGACAGCTCACATTCTGCCCATTGGTACAAGGTATGCAAAAACTAACAAATGGCCTAAACTCATAAAGGGATTTTTATTCAACTAAGAAGTCCTGTTAAACTTCATGTTAATTTTTGCAGTCTTCTCCATGGATACCTCAAGTTTTTCCTCAATCACTTGAACTAAGATTGAATAACCATATATATCGGTATTTGTTATTTGTTCTAGTCCAGTACTCTTGCTGCTACCGTACAGACACATGACTGAGGTATAATCACTGATGTCACTGCTGAGAGCACAGCCCTCTATAAGTACAGTGGACCCTTGTATAACAAACAGTTTGTATAACAGAAAATCTGTACAACATAAAAAAATCCAGAGACAGGGGAAATTTGCTTAACATAATCGCCTATGGGGAGAATCTGTACAACACAAAAATGGGATTACTCTGTTTTCAATGCATTCCTACGGGAATATGAATAAAGGAAAATTTGCTTAACAGAATTTCATTTGGAACGAATTAATTCCTTTATACAAGGTACCACTGTATTCAGTTTCAAATGCAGGAAGGGGACTGTGGACCTAGCTCCACCCCTTTGATGATGTCAGGTGACCACTTCCATTACCCACACCTTTCCAGTACAGAGCTAGGAGCTGCTGCTGGTCAGGGTTCCTCACCCTGCATTGTAAACTCTAATCCCCTTCTGATTCAGCTGATCCTCACTGAGCTGGGAGCACTGGTGGCCTGTAAAGCTACACAAAAGGAGCTAACACTTCCCACAGCCTTTTGCATGGGGCTTAAAAGGGAACACATGAACAGGGCTCTCTAATGCTGAGACAAGGGGAAATGTTTCACTTCTTCAGATGAATTTGTTTCAGTGACATAGAGCTACACAAGCTATCCTCGCATGTGAGCAATGCCAAAAGTGTTCCTGCTTCCAATGAGAACTGCTTGTATCACCTGTTCTTCCATTTAATACAGTAATTTTTTAAAGGAGGAAAATATATACAAAACAGCAAACTTGGGATACAATCAGACTGCTGCAAAGGTGCACCCTTAACATGCCAGGGAATGTCTCCAGACTGGTCCCTAAAACATAGAAGGTGCCTAAATATCAACTTTGGGCACGAATCAGGATCAGGCTGGAGCACATTTCTCCAGGCATCACGTGGTCACTGGGAAATACATCACAGGTGCTCCAAGTGGCAATCCTAGCGTGATCACAACCTTGGTGGCCACCCCTTTAGTGTCAGATATCCAGTTCCAAACTTGCTCAGCAGATTTCCAAAATACACACGACCTCTTAATTTCATTATAACCCACCTTATGCGGTGGCAGTTTGCAACTGTTTTGCCACAGATGAGAGAGGTTATCAGTCTCCACAAACAACTGTCATTCTAGGCATTTTAGTTGCTGCACATCTAGTGCATTGCCTCATTGTTCACTCACAAAGGTCACCAGAATGAGAATCTACTGGAGGATTTATTTGTTTGTTTATCTTTCTGTTTGTTTGTTTATGAAAAAAGATGGGAGTCCTATTAGATTGGTGGTCAGTTTTTCAAATGATGGGAATTTCACAGTTCTAAAATAAAAATAAATTAATTCATCTGTATTTGTTAACAGATATTAAAAACTCAAACCAGTATGTTGCAGTCCTTTTACATGATTCTAGATGTCAAAGGACTGAATACAACTGATTTGCAAAAGGCCCCGTCCCAGTGAGAATAAAATGGTTGTTCATACAACACAAACAACAGATACCATTCATCCTGAAAAGATTTTTTAATTTCATGGAGGTGAAAAATACTTGTGGTTATCAAGATTTTTTTAAAGGACATGAGTCTGTCTCTGCCATGTCTTCAAGAAATCAAATTTTGGGATCTTGTACACAGAGATGCTCTGCTGCATCCAACACAGTCTCCTAACAGTGTTGAGGCCCAGAAATGCTTCTCTTCCTTGCACAACTTAAATAGGAAAGATGTTATATTCTCACTTCAGACTACGTGACCAAAGTATTCTGCTTTTCTGCATTTTGTGCATTAGCTGAGATTTAATGTACTGTAAAAAAAATCAGTTTTGAGAATAAAAATGACTCTGAGGTAAAAGCGCCTAGACTCCACTGTTTTATGTGTTTACCACTCTCCCTGTTGCTCCCTGTACAGCGCCATCTTGAGGGGTGGCCCCCGTGCATTCAATGGCGGTTCTTGGGAGCCTGTGAAGGGCACTGCCAATGAAGCTTTGCAGCACAATTTACTTCATCTGGGAAGTTTCACAGATAATGAACTAAGCTGCCTTGCTCTCACTAGAACTTTTCCGCTTCTGGTAGCAACCAGTGCCAAAGGGAGATTACAGAAGCCCAGGCAAATAAGGGATTTAATATTTTGAAAAGGAAATAAGGATTTACATAGGAGTTCATCATTAAAACGCTAATACTGGGATTGCTGAAGGGAAAAAAAAGTTCTCTGCCTGTCTCTGTAGAAAACTATCTTCTTCATGAATGAATTTTCAGCATTTAGAAATCTTGGCAAGTATTGCTCTGGGACTAGACACAGGCTTGGTCTGTCACTTCAGTAATACTAAATCCTACATGGTGAATGCCTTTGACTTTGTTTTGCTGCCATTTCATGGAATGACTGGCTGCAGCTCCATAAAGCAAACCAGGACAGCTTTATGCTCATTGCCATTCAGGAGACACAGACATTTTAAGGGTTGGATTAACCAGGCACCCAGCCTCCTTTTGAAGCTCCTGTGATTCTTGGGCAGGTGCAGTCACACATCCCTGCAGACTGGGGCGTGTTCTTATAGCGAGGGTGAATTTAAGGGACAATGTCCAGAATTCCATGATCTCCAAGGCTTGCCTAATGCAAAATGTCACAAAGAAATTTGTGAAACTGTATGGATCTTCTTTCAGAAACTGCAGTGCCAACTAACGACTTTTCATTAAACCATGTTCCAGCTCAGGAACAAGACAAAGATTGATTCATTGCTCATTTGTGCATCTCACACTGCTGATTCACACACTGCCCACATGGTGTGGTCATTTTTGCACTACCCACACTTTCCCACAATGGGGAGGGGCAATTTAAAGAGTTTAGGGGACTAGTTACCTCCTTGTCCCCAGCTTATACACGAGCTCCCAGGAGTCCACTGAATGATCAGCTAGGAGAGAAGGCTGAGCAGCACTGCAGCTGCTGGAATAGAATTCATTCTGCAAGTCATGCAGAAAACACAAACAGGGAAAAGTTTGCTTTTGCCCTACTACTTCCAGAAAACTCACACTGGCCTCGCTGGCTGGCACATTCTGAGAGCTCTACTCTAACACACAACATTTGAAGCTCAAAAAACCAACCACTAGCAGAGTAGGAGGCAAGCTGACTGATGGTGTGACTTTACAGAGATGGAAATATGAATTAACTCACATTCATTTGCTGCGAAGTCTTGTGGGGGCATTCAGTTCTGATATAAGTGGGCACGGAAACAGAGGATTTAAAAAAAGTGCCTTCTACTTGCAGTTCCAGTTGAAGTGCCTGTGGGTGGCACAGGTCAAATGCACTGCTTTACAAAGGCTTTCCTTTGCCTAAAATCATTCCTTTCCCTATCTTATCCTGCCCTCCCAAGCTGTTCATACAGTAACCCCCGTCCTTTCTCATTTCATATACTGTGGTCCCCCTATATTGTGAGTCCGCAGTATATGAAAAAAAGCCCCCTGGGGGAAGCTGGAAAGGCCTGTTTCAGGTCTCCTGTACTTACCCCAGGCTTGGTGCTGCCGCAAACGGTCCTGCGAGGGCTTTCCCGGGCCTGTTGGAGGCCCCCAAAGTCTTTTCAAGTGATTTGGGGGGTCACTTCCAGTTCACAGGGAAGCCCTTTTGGAGCGTCCGTCGGGCCCGGGAAGGCCCTCGCAGGCCCGTTTGCAGCAACAACAGGCTGGGGGGAAAAACAAGAACACCCAGCTAGGCGCCCCAGGTCCAACCCGACCTGCATCTGCATATCACAGATTTTTAGTTATTGCGGGTTGGGTGGGTCCCTAACCCACGCAATAGGCGGGGGTTACTGTAACAACTCACTAAATAAATAGGACTGAGGTGTGTGGGGGGGAGGTTTTTTGTTTTTTAAAAATGAAATGGGTGAGATTTTTTGGAGAGGTGAGTGCTGGCACTGCTTGTGTGTGTGTGTGTGTGTGTGTGTGTGTGTGTGTGTGTGTGTGTGTGTGTGTGTGTGTGTGTGTGTGTGTGTGTGTGTGTGTGTGTGTGTGTGTGTGTGTGTGTGTGTGTGTGTGTGGAAGTTGAGTCATGGCTACTGGACTTCTTTTTCTTGAGAGATAGAAATGTTTTGCTGCTCATCCAAACAGCTTCATCAGCTGTTTGGATGAGCAGCGAAACATTTCTATCTCTCAAGAAAAAGAAGTCCAGTAGCCATGATTCAACTTCCAGATAAATTCACCTGGATGACTGAGAATCTTCACAGGTGTGTGTTTGTGTGTGTAAGCTCCTTGTCGTCCTGTAGAGTGAAGGGAAAGGTGCTTTGTCAATGCAACCCTTTGGGCTGGGGCGTGCTCACCTCCTTAGCCTTTCTACAGAAAAGTTTTCAAAAATGTAGTACTCTCTCTGTGTGTGTGTGTGTGTGTGTGTGTGTGTGTGTGTGTGTGTGTGTGTGTGTGTGTGTGTGTGTGTGTGTGTGTGTGTGTTGTGTGTTGTGTTGTGTCATTACAGTCGTGACCGACTCTTCGTGACCCTATATCCATGGAGTTTTCTTGGCAGGAATACTGGAGTGGCTTGCCAGTTCCTACTCCAGGTGCCTACAGCACCTGGTATTCCCTGGTGGTCTCCCATCCAAGTACTAACCAGGGCTGACCCTGCTTAGCTTCCGAAATCAGGAGAGATCAGATGGAGAGATCATACCCACGGTGTTTTATCTGCCCCTGGGCCTGAATATTATACCCAAACTGCTCTTCCTGCTTCTGAGACAGAATCACTTTGTGTGCCAAAAGGTACTTACAAACAGCTCTCTGAAAAATGCTGCACCCCTGTATAATTTGTTTTTAATAGCTTACCCTCTCCAACAGGTAAGACAATGGGAAATTGCTGTCCAGACACTGAAATTACACCTTGTTACCTCTGCTATCATGGAAATAATAGAGAAGATTTTGTTATAAGAAACACTGTAGCCCACAGTTGCAGAGCATTATTCTCACAAACTACCTTAGCAATCCCAGTCATGTTCTTTTATGATGCCTGGCTTACCTTGCATTAAAATCCATCCAACCTCTGGCAATGTTTGACACCTTCCCCCTCTTTCATTTTCTCTCTCTCATCTTTTCTCTTTGCTAACAGCACTAGATGTCCAGAACTTGGAACAACAGCTGTGAGTTTTGGCCTTTATAATTAGAAACACAGCTTCACAAGGATGCCTTCCAAATGGATATTTACTATAGTCAGAAGATTCCTCCAAACAGAGCCAGAAAACTTAGTGAATGAGGAAGATGTGTTCTGTCCCCCAAAAAGAGAAAGAAATGATGCAATCTCAGCTGCCAAGAAGAATCTGAACATAATTACAGCACATTGATGCCAGTCAATGCCCCAACTTTCCAGAAACCCAGAAAATGTAGCCAACCAAAGCCTTCCCTGCTGGCAAATTTTCAGGGCACATGGATTTATCTCCATGTGTCCCTTGAAGAACAGTTTCTGAAGAAAGATGGAAGTCATTCATTATCTAAAAGGATGGTGAAGCCATTATCAACAACTCCTTTAACTCAAGAGTTTCAGCTGTTAGTAAACTGCATAATAATTCATTCAGTTGCCCAGATAAGCTGTTAGTAAACTGCATAATAATTCATTCAGTTGCCCAGATAAACAGACTAGATATATAAACAGACACACAGAGAGAATCCCTGACATCTCCAGTTAGAAGGTGCAAAGACAGGCAACAGAACAGATAAAGGCCTGTAACACTGGGACACATAACCACCCAGGCCCAATGCTAAAGACACATTCCTTTTTTTACTGGGCAAAAATATTTTAAAGTGTCATTGGCTTCCCTCAAAAGCTAGTCAACTGCTGTGCCTTCCAAAAATGGCCAGATTCTCCCACGGAAAGGTGTTACAAGAAAGCATTGTCTCATTGCCAAATCGTGGTATGGAGAAAGGATGATTGTCCCCATTCTCCATATTGCCCCACCCCTGATATGATAGGAAAAGGGCCTTGATAGACTGTACAGTGACACCTCTTAAGACAAATTTCGTTCGTTACACATTTTTTGTTTTATGGGGGCATTCATCTCAAGAGATATTACTGTACAATGCTCCCTATAGACATTCCTTTTTGTGTGGTTTTGTGTTCTCAGAACCCCTCACTTAGTCCGTTTATACACGACCCCTAAGCTCCGCCGCAAATGGCTGCAAGGTCCGGACCTTAAAAATGTTTACCCACCAGCTCCGGACTTTGCAGACAATTAAGTGCGACCCCGCCCACTTTAGCAAGACCAAACAGCAGTTTTCTTGTACCTGCTTTTTGGAGGTGACAAATATTTGATCCGGTGTAAGGATAGTGAGTGCAGGGCTCTCCTGGCTTCCGTTTGTTCTTTTTTTGCGCCCTGCCCCTTTAAGAGATCTGAATGCTTCCCTGAACAAAACGGAGTTAAGAAGGCATTTCTCTGTCTCTCAGGCAGCCAGCAACCAGGAAGTGCGGAGGGGGGTGGGGACAGAGGAAGAGCAGGAACCCCTAAGATCTCTGGTCCGAATTTAAGTGGCCAGCGGATCTTAGGGGTCGTGTAAAAAGGCCCTCTGTGTGGCCAGTGGCTAGGCTGGTTTGAAGGTTCTGGGAATGATAATCTCCAAAATGTTATACTGCCAAGCTCTGTGAAAGTGTAACCATGGAGAAACGAGTATCATGCAGGTAGTTAGGCCCTCAATCAATAGAAGTACTGTAAATTCATTGACTAAGAGGCTGGTGTTCCATAAGAATATAACACGGAGTTCATTCAGGGATCAAAAAGGCCTTTAGGAGAGAAAAGTCTCAGCAAGAGAAGGATGAGTAACATTATTCTGCCTTGTTTGTGGTTTCTTGCAATGGGAGCCTCTGCTGGCAAAGGTTGGCCCGGTGTCTGCTGGGAAACAATACACAGTCTGGTGTATGTCAACATTCTCCCTCAATCATTGGTTTCTCTGCCCAATTCCAACAATGACTAACTGGCTGACTCAGCTTTGCCTGCCTGCTCCCTTTAATCTGCCTGAACGCTGTCACACAATGATCCTTCCCTTCTTCACCGAAGGAGAAGCAAAGCCCTTGCAAATTGTCAAGCCAATACTGATGGAAATGCCGCAAAGCCCTTTCCCAGGCACCTTCTCAGAGCCTATAAATCTGCTTCTCCTACACTGTCACCCACCGCTTAATCCTAACCATCCATCTTGCAGCATTTAGTCAATGTCACCTCCTGCCCCCCATCAGATGCAAAGGCGCACCTCAGCTGGTGCAGTTAAAACGGCAGCCTTGGAGTCAATAGGGGGCTTAAGAAATGTAAATTTGCCCTCCTCTAGGCAGAAAAATTAGCCATACATCTTAATACTGATGCCACTAATGCGAATGGGCAGTTTCAGTTTATAATTGAAGTGCAAAGAAAAGCAAAACATTGGCCGTTACTTCACGAACCTCTCGCTGCGCGGCGAGCCGTAATTTCCGTGCGAATCGACCGCTTCAGTCCGCACGCTCCTCCTCTTTGGATTCGGCGCCACCCCGACCACGCCCCCTAAACCGTGCTCCAAGCGGGCGAGATTCCCCTGCCGGAGGCCGGAATCTTCTTCGCTTCGCATCCCCCTTCGCATCCAAAGTCACGTGTGGCCAGTTAAATATATATTTTTATTTTTTTTAACTTACTTTTTCTCCGAAATGCCGATGCATAGATATTTCAGTTAACCCGTTCTTTTGATCTTGCCTTCTGTACACGGGGCAGGGGCAACAGAGGGGGGGCAAGCGTCCCCAGGTGATGTGAGCGGAGCCCCTCCGCTGGCAAGGGATGGCAAAGGGCTGCGCAGAGGGAGGGGGAGGGGGTGTCGGAGCCGCCGCTGCAAGACACCCCCGCGTGCGCCCACCCAGAGAGCGGCGGCGGGGCACACAGGGCGATGAAGCTGAGAGAAGCCTCTCCCCGCCCCGCCCCCCCAAAAAAAACCAACCCAGCTGCTCTGCTTCAGGGAAACACGATGGCCGCCCACAAGTCCTCGGGACAACCGCAGGGGCCTTTGAGCGCCGGTCTTGACCGCTGGCTTGTGCGCCTCTGACCGCAAATGACAGCCGGGTATTGATGCATCGATTAATTTTTTTTTAAAAATAAAAGAAAGCAGAAACCGGACGTTGCAAGTAAGCTTCCGAATGCGAAGGGAGCACGTGAGGTAGTAATGGATTCGATCCTAAAATTTCGCATGGTGAGGCCAGAGAAAGAGGGGTGGGGGCGAAGGGAGACCACGTCACCGGCTTCGCATTCAAAGCGAAGGCAATCCCGCTGCGAAGCGAAGTACTTCGTGAAGTAACGGCCATTGTAGGCTGGAATGCCCTGCTTTGCTGGCATCTCAGTGAGCCTATGAGCAACCATTTCATCATTAAATGAATAGAATGAAACAAGGCAGTACAATAGATATGCATCACATGCCAATCTACTTTTGCTGGCAATAGGTCCAAGGTCACCCTTCACCAGAAGAGTATTAAGCCTTCCTGTGTAATAACCATCCTCATATGGAATTTGAAATGCTGGTTATAGATAGATAGATAGATAGATAGATAGATAGATAGATAGATAGATAGATAGATAGATAGATAGATAGATAGTGTGGAATACAGCTTCCAGAATCTGGCTGGGAGGACAGGGAACAGTGAACCAAAGAACTCAGTCCCATGGATTGAAACCAGTAGCTGAACCATGATGATTAGCTGCCTAAAAATGAACAAGGAGAGGATGTATCTATTGCACCCATTTTCTCCATTCATTCATTGCTCAGACATTCTGTCTCCTTTCCACATTTATCTGTCAATATTAAAAATGGCACCCAAAAGTGAACTGTAATATAAATGTTATCAGAAAGATACACATTTCTAAATGTATTTTTCCCTCAAAGTATACATTTCTTGCTTTTAGCCCAAAAATCAAGATACAAAATTTGGGAAAGCACAAACAGTAACTGCACTCCAATTTGTATATCAGCCCAGAAGTTGTGATTTGGGTCAGTTCATGTCAAAATGTTTGCCAGACAAATTATTGGTGCATCCCTGCAATGAATTTTCACATGTCAAGCTTTGCTGCCAATGCCATATAAATCTCAAACGTGATTTGCTAAAAGATTGGAAAGGGCTTCAAAAAACCTGAAAAGTTGCACTTCTCATGTTGACAGTGACACAAATGCAAGGGGAATTTTTTGGTTTTTTACTTTGCCTTTCTCCTCAGAAAAGGACCAAAAGCAGCTTGCATGGACTGTATTTTAAGAACAAAACAATGGGTATACAAAGGTGCTGTACCCCATTAAAAGGCAATATTTAAAGCAAAAAAAAAAAAAACACTGAGGAAAGAAATGCAAAAAAGGAACAAAAATACCACTCTGAGAAATGGGAAACATAAGTATATGAAAAACAGAGTCAAAGAAGTCAGTCACTGAGGAGAAACCATGCCTGAAGAGAAAGAAATGGCTTCCAGAAGAATAACAAAACATAGGGACACCCCAGCTTCCTGTGGGAAGGAGTTCCAAAGTCAGTGACAGAGAAGGCCCTCTCTTGTTTCCCCATCAAGTGCGCCTGTGAAGGTGGTGAAGCTGAGAGAAAGCCCCCCCCCAATTACCTTAATACCTGAGGAGGTTCACAAAGGGAGACACAGTCTTTGAGATAGCTGGGCTTCCTAGTTTAAAACTAGCACTTTGGAATTGTGCCCAGAAACAGATTGGCAGCCAGTGGAGCCCTTGTAATGAGAGGCAGAGTGGGGTGGACTTTGACTTTAGACCCCCAGAAGTTTCCTGTCACATTCCACAGGTAACCCCTTCTGTAGCATATTTGTACCCGCCAAGACTACCTTTAAAAGAATTCAGACACACAGGAGAACTAAGAAATGTGATGGTCCTGGGGACATGTCCTTTAGGTAAGGAATCCAAGTTCTAGAAAGAGCCCTGGTTCCTTTGATGGGGGAGAACAGATATCAGGCCCTTTCTCATTCAGCGGTGTGGTAAACTCCATGGTCTCTCTCTCTCTCTCTCTCTCTCTCTCTCTCTCTCTCTCCTCTCTCTCCTCCCTGCAAGGCTGAGATTGTGATATCATGGGAGCAGGAGAGAGAAAAATGCAAGTCTAGGAATGGGCAGGGAGGTAGAAATTATTCTGCTGGGCTCACATCCCTCTCAGCACCCAACCACACACCTCCAACATAGGGGAACATTTTTAGACCAATGTGAAGACTTCTCATTGCTTGCGATTGGAAGGGGATTTTTTTAATGAAGGTGTCTTTTTTAAATGTCTCATAGAAAGTGGGGATTGACAGATAATGCTCCCCCTTCTATATTTGCATGCATATTTCCAAATGGGTCTTTGGAAGGATTACAAATGCAAACATCAAGTTCTTTTAAAATAAAAAAACTACAGCTAATCAGACCTACAATATTAAGTATAATGGGCCTCAGTCTCTCCTCAGTTCTTGTCTGGCAATCATTCAACCAGGCTAAGTACCCCATAACATTATAATTCCGTGTCTGCCCTGTTTTCTTTTCTTTTTTAAAATCCCTATTCTCCTTCCCTTTCGTGTTCTTTCTGTCCTTTTCTGTGTTTTCTTAAACATAGAGTTTGTCTTGTCTTTCTACAAAATTTTGATATATTTTAAAGACAAAGACTGTCTTATCTTTAAGCCAAATGCAAGCTGCTCTGAGAACCTTTCCATCCATATAGCAAACACATACATACATACATACATACATACATACATACATACATACATACATACATACATACATACATACATAACAATAACAATACTATCACCATCCCTAGTCAAAGAAGGCAGTTGCAGAGGCTTCAGTAGTTGCAGAGAATGTAATTCAGAAATAAACCCATGTTCAAAATCAAATTTTAACCAATAATCAGTTATACAACCATTTACTAGACAAGATGCTCTATATCCATTTAGTTTTGTGACAACTTGGCAAAATGCCATTATTATTCCTACTCTGAAGAAAAGAGAATTATTCCTGCTAGAGATGGATACTGACTTGCCCAAAGGCAGTAAGGATTTTTTATGGTGGAGGAGAGAAACCAAATTTCCAAAGCCCATTAGACAAAACCTGGCAGAACAGATTAGTCAGACATCCTATATGACTGTCTGCAATATACAAGACTAAAAATAAGTTTCAAATATTGTAACCTCACTGATACTGTGTGTGAAAATACTCTGAACACTTAACATACACTGTATCAATATTATTTGAATGTTGCAATAAAAAACTGAGCAGATGCTTGAATCCTCCTGTGCTGTTTGGGAAAGGATTGGAAAAGGTCCTAGAATCTCAAGATATGAACAGTTCCACAATAAAGAATGTAAATATTTTTCCTGGGCTTGAAAGAAAGCCAGGGGGTGATGTAGTCATCTGAAAAGGTCACATTAAAAGATGCAAGCTGGGTTCCTAAACCAGAGTGCAAAAGTGGCAGAGGTGGCAAATATCATTCTTGCATAGTCTAGGCTAGGGTTCAGTACCAGCTCCTTGAGATCCACCAACTCAACAGAAGTGTTTATTTTGTGGAATGGTGAGGCAGAGATACATTCAGAATTAAGCAAAAGTCAATTGTAACCCCACCCTACCCTGAGCAGTTAGTGGCTCGACCTAGGGCAGTGATGGCGAAACTTTTAGAGACCGAGTGCCCAAACTGCAATTCAAAACCCACTAATTTTTTTTGCAAAGTGCCAATACAGTAATTTAACCTGTATACAGGTGGCTGTGAAGGGGCAATGTCGGGTGCCCACAGAAAGAGCTCTGAATGCCACCTTTGGCACCCATGCCGTATAGGTTCGCCATCACTGGCCTAGGGATCATCTGGGCAGACTGCTAAAGTTTCCCTTGTTAAACCAGTGGGAGGTTTTTAAAAAGACTACTGCAAATCCTCCAGAGAACTGCCATAAATCTCAGCACATCTTCACTCGCCTTCCCTTCATTTCATTAAGGCAATGTAGACAGTGTGACTCTGTTTCCAAATCCTTTCTGCCTGATGGGATCCAATACCTCAGAAAAGGTCCTATTTGGGGGCAATAGTGCTCCTTTAGATTGATTTCTTTCTCTGTATGTCTCTATATTTACCTACCTATTGATCATATTTAAAAAAAAATTAGTCTCAGTGATCAATAATATGCTATGGCCATTTGAAAGCCTAAGGCAAAAGAGATGTCCCAGTAAGCCTGTTATCTAACATCACACTGGCATCTGTCTGTCACCAAGATGGATCTTCTCCCCCTCCCTCAGTTCCAGAAACTCTTGTGTTAGTGGGAAATTATGTTGTCTATTTGTCTTGGATTGAAATAAAGCTGACAAACCCTCTAAAACAGAAGGTGGCAACACAAAGCTTCGGACAGCATACATTCCTCAGGGCGATTTCCACAACATGCAGACTCAAACATGCTCCACGTTTCAGGGGAAACAGTTAAAAACCATTAAAAGAGGCAGCAAACACTTGGGTTTTCTTGGAGGAGGCTACAGTGCATCATAGAAGGAAGCAAAAGCACCTTCCAGGCCTACTAAAGATAACCAACTCTGATCTAAAAGCGTTAGGTGGAATAGTGTTCATTTTCGCTAGCTATGTAAATTGACTTACTATATCATACAAACACATGTCGTCGTTCTTGTTCTTGTTCTTGTTCTTGTTCTTGTTCTTGTTCTTGTTCTTGTTCTTCTTCTTCTTCTTCTTCTTCTTCTTGTTCTTCTTCTTCTTCTTCTTCTTCTTCTTCTGAGAAAATGAGGAGCATAACATGCCACAGAAGCAGCACTCTGCCCAATCTCTGGCTTGTAGTTGCGCAAGCTGCAGAATGCCCTGCTGAAAACAACAGGACTTCCCCTGCACAAAGGAGAGCAAATGTCGTCTTGCAAAATGGCAAGGAGAAAGACCCATGTGTTCAATGGTTCATTGAATCAGGCAGGATTCGGCATAATGCATTTACCTCTTACTGTTCTCCTATGAACTTTACACAGCATTCATGAGGTTGCCATCTAGCCTTCTCCTGCTTGCTTCCAGCCACAGAGCAGCCTCACCCGATGCCCTTAGAACAGGCCCTGCATTAACGGTGGGTTGTGTCTTCTAAAAAGGAATGGAAGCAAAACGTTTCCATCCAAGATGGCAGAGAAGAAATTGCTCCTTCTTGAGAACATTTTTTTAGCCAAGAGCCCTGAGAAAGAGACAAGCTGCAAAGGTTCTCAGGCACAAGCAATTTCATTTTCTGTCCAGTCTTTTGAAGCATTTTCTTTGCTCTGCTTCTGCATTCCTTGCAGCAACACCTCTTGAGCTCCAAAGCCGGCACGGATATAAACACATATATTCAGATTTGATGCTATTACAATGGCAGCGTGAAAGCTTTCACGGCATTAAACCTGCCCTGATGATCTCTTTATGGTTTTATAGACTGCATTCACTCTAATGAAAGGATGCCAAAGCCGTGTTATCAGGGTAATTCACATTTCCTCTTACTTTCATGGGCACTGCATACAGATCACAAATGCCGATGCTGCCTTTCAGCTGTTTTTTTTTTTTAAAAAAAACACTTCCATATAGGTACAGCTGCAATTCTGGAATTCGTAGACATGCACAGATATTTAAAACCCGAAGTGGGAAACAGGCATAGAAAGAAGTGGCTGGGCGTTTTCTGAACCTCCTTCCCATGGTTGTGGGCATTTTTAGCAGAGCTGCCTGTGGCAAGGAAGCAAACATTAACCTTTTCATGACATCAAGTTGCACAGTTGCGACCTAGCTTATTTTGGCACATGGGGAGAATCCAAAAAAGACAACTCTCCCACCAAAGCAGTACAAAGGCAAATAACAAAGCTGATAATTGTCTTCTGCTCTGTTGTGGATCTGAAATCTGTTACCTGAGGCAGCTGTCTTCAATTGCTATTCTCCTCAGACTTCCCTGTTTTCTCTCTTAGCTATAGTCCTTACTGTATCTGGGAATATGTTGTTGTAAATTATCCTTGTTATCATGCAAAGTATTATAAGGTGGCTTGGTTCTTAATGAGCAATTCAGAACTATTGGCTGCACAAAAGACCTGTTGTGCTGGAGAGAGAAAAGGGCTAGAACTGAATTGTTCATAATCATCTTTAGACCCTCCTTGTTGTGATGGGTGTATTGACAGCACTACATGGAACAGGGGGACAGAACTATCCCCCTCCTTTCGGTCCATTTTTACCTATTCTTGTAACAAATAAAGGTAAAGGTAACAAATACTTGAACAGAATTTAAGAAAAGAAGCCAAGTGTGAGGTATTTGAAACAACAAAAGGGGAAAGCAGGGTGGTTGAAGGATTACAAAAATATACAGGATAAGAGATTGGCTACTAAAAAATAATTCGATTTTGTTTCCCAATTATATGCATCTAAATGTTCACAGTTTAATGCATATACAGTATTTGAATAATGTGCACAAACTATTTAGTCGATGGAGAAGCTGCATACTTTAGAAAAAGAAACACATAAAAAAGCAGTAGGAAAGGCCAGATCCAGTACAGAATTTGGATGCAGTGAGACTGCTGGTGGAATTTGTAGATATGCAACAAAAATAAAAGAGTTTTAGATCTCTATACCACAGTATGCACCCAACACTAGAAATCAAAGACTTTTTAAAAACAGGTGTCAAATAATAATAGGATTTACATGGAAAATAATAGGTATTCAAAGCTATTCAAAGGCAAAATCTATATCAACGTTCCAACAGCCCTGTATATATTACTGAGAAAATTCAATAGCCTTATATTTGAACGAGACAAAATGATCACTGAGAACAAAGAAGAAACCCAGAGTGATAACAGTTTTCAAAGCACCAAAATCAAGTCTCGATAGCAGCAAGCAGGCTGATGAGCTAATCTGAATGGTTACAAAGGACCACCATCTCCAATAAAGGCCCATCCTGTTTTCCAAAGCATGATCAATACTGTCTAATGACAGCTGATCCCCTTCTTGTAAATGACAAATAATCAGTGGCTGTACACTGTGGTTGGTGGGACACAGGACTGGTAAAGCAGGCAGGACACACAGCATCTAGGGCCACAAGTGGTTTTACACTCACACGCAGGAAGCAAGGATTCACATAGAGACTTGCTAGGATGGGATGAAGGCAGTTGGGGCATCATCCCACCTCAGGCTTAAGCAACCTCCAGCCAGTCATACCTTGGATTTTTTTTTTAAAGGAGTGTGCTGGAGGCTGGCTGGAGGTTGCTTAAGCCGGAGGTGGGATGATGCCCCAACTGTCCTCATGGTTTAAACACCACTGCAAATGATGCAGGTCTATCTTTGCTACTTTCCTATAGCCCTCTCTTCTTTCCCCATGTATTGCTGTTCTGTACTTCCTGCCAGCCTAAATAGGGATATAGATTAAATCTAAGACAACAACCCATAGTGGCGTCATCTTGGCTTTATGAACTTAGCTGACAATTGCACAGCTCAGAAATGATACTTTTATAAACCATTTTGTTCACGATTCCAGAATTGAGGCCTGTTAGCATCCAGAAATTGCAGCCTTTTCCCCAACAATACCCCTTTCCCAAACTCTGGACCACAGAATCCTAGAGTTGGGAGGAGTTGGCCATCGAGTCTAATCCCCTGCTCAATGCAGGAATCCAAATCAAACTGCATCTGACAGGTGGTTTTCTAATTTTCTCTTGGATGCTTCCAGCCTTGGAGTGCTGACCACTCTTTGAGGTAACCTGTTCCATTGATGCACCCATCTCATAAGGTATCTCACCTGCCTCTTTCCCTTGCTGGTGTCACTCACCCATTTGGGACTGTGGAGGGAAGTTGACTTACTGTCTGCTTCCCTCACTTGGGGTTATGACATGGAGCAAATGAGAAGGAAAACTGTATGTGAGAAGACCGATCCTTTCACTGAGTGCAGGTTCCCAAGGAAGTGAGATTAGGATGCAGCTTTCCAACCTCTGAGCCACTCGCCGCACACAATTTTCCCCATCTGTAAGAGGTGAGGGACCAACTATAAGAGCAGATAGGGAAGATCAGGAAACACACTTTTTCTGAATCAGTAAGTACATCGGGCTAAGGAACCCTCTTCACTCCACAGCCAAGCAGCATTAGTTCTCCTCTCTCAGCTGTAGCCCTCCTATGGTTTGCTGACTCTGGACTGCCTTTTTAAGTGGATCAAAATGGTTTGCAATGGACCGATTCCTCACTGCAAATAAAGTTGGCAACCACAGAGGTATGTGGGCCAATGAACAATTGATAGAATGAATGACTGAACAAATGAATGAATCTGTTTTGTTCTGCCACAGGACTCAAAACAAGGCCAGCAATTTGATTGTTTTATACTGTTTAGTATTTTGATGGTTTTAACATGTTGTTTCATAGTTTTAATATATTGTTGTATGTCACCCAGAGACCACTTGGTAGTGGGGTGGCTAAAATAATTCTGTGAATAAATAAATAAATATTTTTTTCCATTTGTTATTTTCACGGCATAGTGTTTCAGATTAACCGAGGCTTCCACAGGATTCCTTGTGTCAAATTAATAATAGCATTTTCATGTGCCAAAAGAAGATGCCAATGTTACTTGTGGGCACGGATTGGCTCCTGGAGGTGCCTTGGTTTCACAGGGCCATTCCAGCTCAGATCCCGGCAGCATGCCGTTAGGAAATCAGGGAAGGGGGTTTCTGAATGACTCCATCCTGATTTCCACTGGGGGATGTTTATTACTCACAGCTTGTTCTTCAATCAAAACTTTCATTTTCCATGTCATTTCGGTTCAGTAAGCTGAGCACATTCTGAAACAACAGGTCGATAACAGCAGCAACGGTCGCTTACTGTGCAATCACTTGGCACTCACAGGCCTCAGACAACCTCAGAAGGTTGACGACACCAGGGACTAGGAGGGCAAGGGTGTCAGTGAGGGGAGGCTGAGACAGCACAATCCTCGGTCATCATGCCAACAAAACCCGGGGCTCATGGACGAGCTGGCTCCCACTTCCCTTACAGAAAGGTGGCCTTTGAATTCTCACCCGTATTGACTACTTGGATGAATGAGGTGTACAGGTAAAGGGACCAGGACTCTTGTGAGGTATCAAATGGCTACCATGTTTTTGTCTGGACCAATCTGACTTCTTCTCAGTTCCTTTTTCTTCTTCATTCTTCCAGAACCTTTCACTAGCCATGATCCTAATCTGCTCAGCTTCTGTGGTGAACATAGCTCTTCTTCCTTTTTGCCTCACCTTTGAGTTGCTTCTTATTCACTTCAGTCTTGGTCAGTCTCACGCGAGGGATCCATTGTGCTGGTTGCAACAGACCGGACATGTTATTTCTGCATTTCCGCTATGCACTATCATTCTCTTTTTTTAGCCTTCTCCTCCCAAATGACTTGCAAACAGAGCAGGCCCACAACATTTCCTGCTTATGGGAAAGGACAACATGGTGCTTCCCATCCCACGCCAATTGCCTACAGAGAAGCTGACAGGCCTGATGGTTTAATTTGACCTCAAAACTCCTGACAAAGGAATGGTGTTCTCCACCACATGATGCAGGAAGCTATGTTCGGATGGGGGGGGGCAAGGAGAGGTAGTGCAACAATACAGAGTTCTGACCTCCAACAGATAAATTCAGATAGGGAACTGGAGAAGGCTGGCCAGGGGGGCTGCCCCTGCTGCTCCACAGCACTCACTGTCTGAGGGAACTACCCCACTCTGCTTAATAGCACAACCATAAACCTGTTGTACAAACCTGTTCATCTGATCTTAGTCTCTTAGGACCCATAACTTTACAGTTTAAATGAGGCCATGTAGAGAGCACGGGGGTACAAATACCTGTCCTGCACAGCACAGGAGCCTCCTCCATATCTTCCAGATCACACAAGCAAGTCAAATGGCCTGAGCCATAGCATGTACAGATACGAGGGAATCATCAGCAGTGTGGGGGCAGTTCTGTTTTTCCCTCTACACATTGAAATCCTTAGGACAAAACTCGACACTCCCTATTAATTTAGTCCAACAACATTCCTTACTAACTCCCACAATTTTATTTTATAAACACACACACACACACACACACACACACACACACACACACACACACACACACACACACACACACACACACACACACACACACACTTTTATTTACTGAAATATCTTCCAGTCCTATTCCTCCCAGGTTCTAGAGAATCCCTCCCATTTCTTGCACTTAAGATCTTTCTTTCTTGTCTCAATCCAGCTAGTTCCTTCTCTTCAGATCCCCATTCTCCTACTTGCCTTCAAGTGCAGCTAGCCCATATGATGATAACCTCATGATAACTGCTTTTGGAGAAAGAAATAATATGTCTTCATGTAGGTTTGGCTTCCTGCTGTCCTCTCCAGTTCTTCCAATTTACATCTGCCAGATGCATCCCTTAACGGTCATGCTTTTTGTACTCTTCACTCGCCAACCTTTACCACATGTCTCTCTGTCCTGGGATACACTGTGCCAAGCAGCAGCATTGTGCATCTTTCTAAGTGTCTCATCTTCTCCTCTTTCTCCTGCCTCAAAGACAGCATTTTGTTTCTATTTTTCACTTGATAGTGGTAAGACTGGTGAGATGAGGGCTTTCAAAGGAGGGGAGGCTAACTTCTTTGTGGTGTAATACAAAGCAAATTCATGGATCAAGCAGGGAGAACAAGAATCCCAAAATTTCAGAAGGAAGCCTGCTCCAATCATCAGACACCTGTTGTTTAATATAGCTCATGGCTGAACTCCCACACTGAAAGCAAGTTCTGGAGGGACATCCTGGTGAGCCTCCTTGGCTTCAAATTATGTTCTGTCCTTCATCCAAATCCTACCAAGATGAAAGGGTTTATTAGGATCAGCCTTGGTATTAGTCTTACATCTTGGCTCTCCCAAGGGACAGATTAATGCGGGGGTTTAAGATCCCACTGCCTGGGAATGAAAAGGGACATGTTTCATTCAGTGAAGTGGCTGGAATCCCTCTCTGATGATTTTGGAACATTAGCCTGCTTTATCTCACACAATAAATGGGCCACCACAACAATTAGATTCAGGGTGGCCAGGACCACCAGCCTCTAACATTAGCTCACAGCAGCAGCATCACATGGATCCCTGACTTGGTCGTTCCAAGACCAATAAAAGGTCCTGCCATTTACAGTATTACCCCATGAAAGGTCTTAGGGCCTAAGGCATTCATGGATTGGAGCTGTTGCTGGTGATACATGGGTGGAGTCTTGGTGGAACTACAAAATACAAAAGCCTTCCCAAATAGAGCATATGTTGCTAGGCTTCTCAGCCCAACAGAGTCCCATGCCTGTGGGACAGGTGATTGAAAATGTCAAGACTTCAGTTAAAAATTCAGCACCTGGTATTTGTAGGAAAGGTGCAGGGTATCTGTGCCCTTGGTTTTCAGGGCACAGGTACTGCCAGTAGAGCCGCCCGCTCCCATTTCTTCTTCACTCTCTTGTTGCTTCAACATTGTTTGATACAATTGCTGATCTCTTCAAAGGACTTTATCTTTATGAAGGGGGTGGGGAGAGAAATCTCTGATTAAGCCTTGTGTTCGTTCATTTTCTGAATGCAGTGATTCCATAGAACTCCAAGTTTGTTTGATACCATTCCAGCATTTTTTTTTCAGTCTCAGGCAGTTTAAATAGCATTCCTCCCTCCCCAACTTTCCCTAGAAGAATAACATTATAAACACAGGATGACACTGGATGATTGTCTAAAAGATGAAACCTCTTGAAAATCTCTAATTCTTAAAAGTTGTGAATCAAAGCACAAGGCATCACAACTTGGTGCAAGTGGCATCATTTCCACTAAAATATCAAGTGTGCTCCTTATACAGTTTCCCCTTGTTTGTCTTAAAAAATATCATTTACACTCTGCTCTCTTGTCATGTGAGTTCCACAAACTGCCTCACCCTCTGCTGGGATAAAGTGAATAATTTTGCAAAATTCTTCATGGATTTGCTCAGTGGTTTAAGCCTCTGGTTGGGAGTTCAATTCCCCATTGTTCCTCCTTGACAAGGGCTGGACTTCCATGTCCCTTCCAGGTCTGCAGTTCTAAGATACTGATGATGATGATGATGATGATGATGATGATGATGATGATGATGATGATGATGGTGATGATGATGATGATGATGATGTAATGGTGGCTCAGCAACCTGAGAGGTACACAGCCAGGTCCCTGAGGGGATTCAGGGAGGACAGCAGGAGGCTGCTGCCACACACGGCGTATGTTACCCAAGGAACTGCCTCTTTCTGTGTCAGAAAAATTTGGATTTTGGGTGACAACTGCGGTATAGAAGTGGGACCATGGACAGCTCCACATGGAGGTAAGCTATTGAGGCTGGACACAAACACAAACGATTCCAGCAGTGGTTTGGAACCAACAGCAGATGTAAAAAGTAATTCAGGGTTACTTCCAGATAGTACCTGAGGGAACCTGTCCCATCTCAAGGGACTCAGTGTGATTCTTTCGGCCTTGACTTTTTGACAAAAGTCAGAGTTCTTATTCAATTGTAACTGAAGGCTTCAATACCAGAGAAAGAAATATGAGTGATCTCTTTTGACCATGGACATGTTGAAGTGATATTTTCCAACAATGGGGATGGACACAGTCACTGCCCTTTGCATTCTTCTCATACCAACATCACTGGTATGCTCTGTGGTTCATCTGAGGATGGGTGGTGGTGCCAGTCTCTGTGCATAGCCATCTCACTTCCCAAAGTTTTCAGGTGCTACTTCTAAAACCATGCATTATGAAAGGGTACCTATCAAGGAATTCTCAGTGGAATCAATCACAGAAGGAAAGCTCTCTTAAGGGACACTATCTTCTCAAATAATCTTTCATTTCTGCCCCGTTAGAAGGAAGCCACTGAATTGATCTTGCTTTATCTTTGTTTGCCTTTGTTCTTGTTGTGTGCCATAAAGACATGACTTATAGTGACTTATATTTTCAAGATATGTGACTTGTAGATTTCAAGGCATTCAAGATGTGAGACGTTCAAGCAGTGGTTTATCATTTCTACACCTCGGAATTTCCATGGCTAAGTGGAGATTTGAACCCAGGTCTCCTGAGCCCTAGTCTAACCTTCTCACTACTACAACCACACTGTCTCAATTTGCCTTTAAGCAAGCATAACCAATCCCGTTCCTGTTTTTTGTATTTTTCCACCCAGCGTCAACGAAAAATGTGTTAACTGTTCTAGATTTATTACTATAGCTGTTTTTTTTTAAAACAGATGTTCTTTTTATTGAATGGCACTTTCTGACGTTAGTTTGCCAACTTTTGAGTGGACACAAGAGGAGCACATCAACATTGTAACAAGCAAAGAATCTATTACTCCCATAGGCCTTCCCTACACATAACTAGTAGACATGGGCAGGGAGCGGCGAAATTGTCATTTCCATTTTCGGTTATCGTTTCCGTTACGTAACAGAAACAAAAACGATAATTACGCGGCTCCAGCTCGAACCCGACCCGAAAAAAGAAAAATTGGGTCAGGTTTTTCGTTGTCGTTAATGGCATCGCGGCAATCGTGCGATGCCAAGCACTGGCAGCACAGAAAAAAAGCTTTTAAACGTTTTTAAAAAAAAAAAAAAAAACACCGACTCCCGGCCAAAAAAGCAGGCGAAAACATGCCTGCCTGAGGACACCTACCAGAGGGGTGGTTTCTGGGGGGGGGTCCCCGGCCTTTCCCCCCTCTCCTGTCCTGGGCTGCTTGCACCAGGCTGGGTGTGTGTGTCATCCTCGTCGTCTGTCTCGCTGCATGCCATGCGGTGGGGGGGATCCAAAATGGAGACTGCAATTTTTATTTTGAAATTGTGGTCAAAAAACACACCAAATCACCACAGAAACATGTGAAATTTATTTATTTTAAATGCCTGAATTTTAATAGTAGCAGCAGTGAGTTTTTTATAGCAATAAAATGTCGTATTGATTTTATTTTATTTTATTTTATTTTTTATTTTTTTAGACCTGCCCATTTGGGCTGGGCATGGGATGGGACCATGCAAATTTTTTTGAACCATTCCACCAATGGCATCGCCAGGTTTTTGACTGACACTTCTGGATGTCTCGGAGGGCATAAAAAGCCGAGGCACCTTCCAGAAATCACAGTCGGGTGTATGGATGTGGTTGAGAGAGGAGGGCTGGCTGCTGGTGCTGGTGTGATCCGATTGAGATTGAGGAGGGAGGCTGGAGGCTTTAGGATTTAAGTTAGGCAGGCAGGGAGGGAATTGAATTTAGAAAATAATTTCTTTGATTCCCTGCAGCTTTGTCTGCTGAAGGGAAGAGCAGTTTATTCTTTATTTCTTCTCTGGCAGTTTGTGAGGATTTTTTTCTGATATTGGATAAAGGGGGAGGTTCGACTGGGAGTGGGAGGTGTGGATTTATTTTAAAAATATATTATATACTACCATTTATTTTCTATTTTCCCAACTTCAATTTGCTTGCACACACACACATTTGGGGTGCAAGCCAAGAACAGAACCTCTATCCTAAGTGATATCCTAACTGCCCACTCGCCCGTCCGCCCACGCTGCCACCTGCCTGCGGCCCACGCTGCCAGCCGCCCACTTGCCCGCCCGCGGCTGCTGCCCGCCCGCTCGCCCATGGCCCCCTGCCACCATCACCCGCCCGCACCTCCCCCCGCCACCTGCCCCCCCGCCCCGCCCCCCGCCTAGGGCGCAAAAACACCTAGCGCCGGCCCTGATTGCGGGACGTCCCTGGGGAAGTCAAATCGCGCTAAATCGCGGTGGAAACAACAAACGACAAACGAAACGACAAATTTTTGAAAAATTTCATGACAAACGGAAAGGACCCGAAACGGACCCGTTCCGACAAACGAAAACTCAAAACGTCATTTTTTTCTGGTCGTGCCCATGTCTAATAACTAGGGATGGATCAGAACTTTATTTAGCTCACATTTTAAGGTAAATTTAACTTGCACACCCATACCTAGAAAACAAACCATGTTGTACAGTTAGTGTTGCTTTTATCAGTTCTACGATATGCTTTGAAAAATAAAAAATAACATACACAAAAGGTGTGCAAGCACATTACACTAGTCAACATACCTTACAAAAATTATGGTAGGAAAAGTTCATACCAAAAGGAGTGATTATTAGGAATAAGGCGCATGAGAACCTGTCTGAATTTTTCTGTGGATGTTTAAGGTGAAGAACCATCAACTGTTAAAATGGGATGGAGCAAACAGGCCAAAGGGGACATAGAGAAGAATTGAACTTGATGGATTCATCCTTCCGGGCGTGCACTATGAATTGATTGTGCATTCTGTGCCATGTTCTACTACAATAATGCAGGGATTCATCCACAGCCGTCTCCCTCTGTCAAGAGTTCCCTGAAGATCTGAAAACCATCATTCTAGTAGGGACAGTGCCTGAGACTTGAGAGAGTATACTTCATGAAGGTCTTTCAACTTCTTGACATGTCTTTAATAGACACAGTTTTTTTAAAAGGGGGAAATGCACTTTCAGTCTCCCCAGAGTACAGTCATCAGCACAGAATGCTGGCTAGGAAGCATGAGATTGTTCATGCTTCTTTAAAGTATATGGCTGGCTTTCCATGGGGAGCCTTAAAGTAGCTTGCTTTGCTATGATGGCTAGATTACTCTTAAGTAGCAGGGTTGGTATTACTATGTGATTAGGTTTTTTTAAAAGGCATTAATATTTAAAGCATCTGTTAGACTTGCCAGCCTGGGATAGAGGTCAGAGAGAACTATGCAGGCTCTCAAAGCAAACTGAGAATAAATCTAAGACCAAGGAGAGGCATTGGCTGGGGTTAGCAGGGCTGGGAGAAGCAAAACAACAACAACAACAACAACAACAGTGCTGTGTTTGTGTACCACTGTGGTTCAAATGTAGCTTTCTTTCTTTTCTTTCTTTCTTTCTCTCTCTCTTTCATTTGAAAGCAGGCACAGTTTATTTTGATTTAGTCAAAGCTCACTTTCCTTAGGAAAGTTTAAGAGCAGGGAGAAAATGCTTAATGCAATGTTCAGTCTGCATGAGGATTCTGTTAGGGAACCATTCGAGATCTAGAGCAGAGGAAGAAAAATGTTGATCAGTCGTATTAAGTCAAAAGAGTGTATGCATCTCTTATTGCAAGACTGAAAAATTGAAAACTCACAGAAGTCCTTGCACCAGGTGTATCCATTGTTTTTCTTTTTAAGTGGATCTCTTATTATTAAGACACAGTTTCCCACCAACTACAAAACACTTACAATTTGCAAGCCACATAATCTTTTTCCTCCATTGTGTAAAACAAATTGAATGTCTCCAGAGCTACAGTTTTCTGAATATGATGAACTTCCTTGGTAAGCATTAGTAACATTATTAACTACTACTGCAAAGCAAGAAAATATTCTCCCCTGAGCCAACAAAGACGAAAATGTCTAAGTACTGTGCCAACATTCACACCATATATTATTGGCTACCACTGCAAATGGGATCTGACTCTGAATGGGGAGTGTGTGTGTTTGTGACTGATGGTGACACAGGGCTTTAAGGGCATTCATAGAAATCAATTGGAAGGTTTCTCCTCACGATTTTTCAGCTTTTTTTTCTCCCATGCCTTCACAATTTCTGGAAACTTGATGTATATACCTCTTCTCTAGTAGACACACTACTCTGGACAGTTTGCAAATGAAAAAACTCAGAACCCCACACAACCCCAATAGTAACAGCTATGGAGGCATAAGAGAAATGAACGCTGCCGCCACCCATCACATGCCTTCTGAACAAAGCGTCTCATTCTATCTAATGGAGGGCCGGCCCTTCTGTTATTTGAACCATCAGTGGACTAAGTTAGACAAAAACTCTTAAATGCCCTACTCATGAGTACTATGGGGATAAAACTCAGAACCTCCCAGAGACCTTTGGGTAGTGGGTGGCATACAAGCTATATAAATAAATAAATAAATAAATAAATAAATAAATAAATAAATAAATAAATAAATAAATAAATAAATAAAACATGTAGTAGCAGCAGGGGGACATTCAAGCATGCTGGGCATGCTTTGCTTGGAAGTAAACAGATACACAAAAGGAAATAACTTGACCCACACTATCCTTAATAAGACCTACATCTGCTTGGAACAGAACATTTATGCTCCCTCCTTTGGTAAAGAAGGGCCTTTCTTATGGGAAATGCTGTAGGTTTGGAGAACTGGAAGTATTAAAGGACAATGCTGAAGTATTCAGTTACCCTCAAGCTTGAGAGAGGGACAACTAGTACTAGTCCCCAGTTTGTAAAACTCCAGTTATTCCCCCTCTTTTCATCAATGTTAAGTTTGACAGAAGGAAGCCAAAATGAGACAGAACTTCCATAGAGCAGAACATGTGAGACATCTAACACCAGTGCTTCATTCCTATGTGAGAACCAATAACTTGCACCTATGGTTCCTTGGAGCCTTCGCCTTTAGAGCTCTTACTCTGAATGGGACAAAAAGGAAAACACGCCATGCCATGTCAGCTCAGAAGCCCTACTGAGATCCATTGGGATTCCTCTCCAGCAAGCGGGCACAGGATTGCAAGCTCTCTCTCTCTTTTTTTTAAAAAAGCATGCAAAAACAACAAAAACTCACCCATGAAGTTCTATAAGTACAATCAACAGCCAAAATAATTGCTCAGTTTAAATGTGCTGATCATACAATAAGACTCCATTGACTTCCACAGTAGGAATGTGTACTCAGCAGCTTGCAACATCAAGTCATTTATTTTCATGCCAGGAATGGTATTAGGGGCATAAGGTCAGGCAACAGATATCTATATACTTATCTACAGCTAATGCCATCATTACCTAGCCTAGATAATCTTAATATCTCAGAGTAAAGGACACAATATATACCAGCATCAATATCCATACAGGCACCAGGCAGCTGTGTACAACAGATGTCTCATGATGCATTTTTAAATATGGCTGGAAATTAAAGATTGAGGTTAACATTCATCATCAGTATGTCTGGAGACTATTTCCAAAGAGGAACACCTGTGGAGCCTCAGAATGCAGCAAAAGATTGTTTTTTCCTTTCTCATTTGGGGTTATTTTATATTGTGCTGAATCGGCTTTCTCTTTTGGCAGCCAAATTTTTGAACACCTGCAGACTCTTTTGGAGCCTAAAATAGACTTAACTGTAGCTCTTTCTCATACCCACCATGCAAAGAATGGCAAATCTGGAAGCCAGATTTGGCAGCTCCGTCAATCTCACCTGCTTGGAATACTGGAGATATAAAGTGTGGCTGAACAAGTTGCCCCAATTTGAGTTACGACAAATGAAGCTTAAATGCTCAACAGACCTGTTCATGTTTCCTAAATGATCTCCCATGGGAAGACACTACGTTATTCATTTGGTACTGAACATTAGTTGAACATTAGGAAGACAAAAATAATGGCTATAGAAGAACTGCATAACTTTGACAATGACAATGAAGAAACTGAAATAGTTAGAAAGCTCAATTCTTTGGTTCACACAGCAGTCCTAAAGGAGACTGCAGCCAAGAAATCAAAAGAAGACTGTTTTCTAGGAAGGGCAGCAATGAAAAAATAGAGCAGATCATCAAGTGCAAGGATGTCTCACTGGAGACCAAGACCAATGCACATACTTGTATTTCCAGTCTGTGGGGATTCCATACCCCAACAGACTCTGAACCCCAATAACCTGGCAACACCGAGGCAGTCTTTAGGCCCTGGATTTGCAGGGACCAAGAAAGAACCCAGTGTGGTTAAGCTGACCCAGAGCTGACCTGCTAGCTCAAGGAGGTAGCAAAGCAGATGGCAATTCCAGAAAAACAATGGCAGGATATCAGGGCACATCTGGTCCATGACTGAGCCCAAAGCTCCCCTTCCTCTGTCCTTATCAATAACTCCCCACGAGCTAAGTATGCTCCTCCTAAATAAGGTGTATTCTCCTCCCCCACCAATGGAATGCATTACGTAACCAAAAGACCATCCTTCCTCTGTGTCTTCCTATTGTGTTACTGTTATCAATAAAGCTCTGGGTCCCAGGCGCAGCTCACAGAGACACTCACACACTCATTCACAAACACGCACACACAGAGACACCCACGCACAGAGACACACAGCCTGGGACCAGAGATGATTGTACCCCAAAACTCTGTATATGCGTAATTAATAACATTACACCAGTCACCATGCATGGGTATGAAAGGTGAGCAGTAAAACAAAATATGATTCATTTGAAAATGTTGTACTGAAGGAGAGCTTTCTGGAAACCCTGGACAGACAGAAAGAAAAACAAGTGGGTCTTAGATTAAATCAATCTCCGGATCAAAAATGAAAGAACCAAGGTCATCCTGCATGGAGCACATCATGAGATGGCAGGCTTCCCTGAGGGAAAAAACAATAATGCTGGGATAGGTTGAAGGAAGCAGGAAAAGAGGAACACCAAATATGATATGGACTGGCTTCCAAAAGGAACACACAGGCTTCATTCTGCCTGAGATTATGAGGGCTGTTGAGGATATTTTGGTCAATAGCTGATTCATATGGTCAGGGACAACTTGATGGCACATACCAAGCAACAACAGCGATGCAAATAACAAGAACGGTTAGTGCCTTTGTTACAGCTAGGCTGCCAGCCATTTTCCTAATCTTCATCTCCATCTCAGATGAAGCAAGCATATGACTCTAGCAGCTCCATCAATACATGATAATGTGGAGTAGGAGCAAGTAGAGGGAATTAAAAATAACATTTACCTACTGCCTCATTGTAAATATGATGCCAAACTTTTGAATGCCTTCCTGGTGATATGCAGAAAGCAGAATACCAGGACATGCAGGGGTCTGTCTATACAGAAACAGATGCATACACAAATTGGCTTCTTTGTGAATGTAGAGTATAGCTAGAAATGTTTGCCTTGGCAAGTGTCATGCTCACCCATTCTCCTTGCAGTTCAAAGGAGGTAAAAAACAGAACCGCTCACATACTTCCTTGTGCTTTATGTAGACCATTATTTATTTATCCACCACGTTATGTATGATATATTATTTATGTAACATGCATATTTTTCAGAAAGGAGGAAACACATTGCCTGCTGTCTCTTTCAAGTCCGCCTATGCCAAGCCTTCTCCCTTTCTTTTGTGATCCTGAATAATTGCTTTGCATCAGAAACATCCCTTGGTTATTATTCTCACCCTGTCCCTCAAAAACCCTACAATTCAGGCAGGCAGTCGCATGGCTACAAAGATGGCCACAGGGAGGTTACTGTAAATCATTGGCTAGATCCTTCTTGTTTTCATCTCTTAAGCAGCCCTTTTTTTGTCTGACTCCACATATATTATCCAGTTGCTCTCTCTGGTTCCTTAAAGGTTTGGCCATATGAGTCTGTATTCATATTATGACTTCTGTCTTAGAATTTTTAGATTGGATTTCCATAAAATACCAACAACAAAAGAATACCAACAGCTGTAGGCAATAAAACACAACAATATGAAATATGCCCTATCATCTGAAATTCAGAATTTGGAATGAAATCCAGCATAAGGCTAACAGTGTGAACCCCACCACTGCTGGAATAGTTGCAATGGATTGCACTATTGTGCAAAAGGTTGAACAAGCAGATGCACAACCAACTGCAGAAATACTTTGTAAAACTGTACTGGAACTCTGCAAAGACATAGGAGGCCAGTGGCAATGGGACTTCTAGAAAATGCCAACTGCTAAGTTCTGTCTGAACTACCCAGCATGGGGAAACCATTCCTATGGTATTTTACCAGAGAAAGCGGGAATTAAACTCTGCCACAGATGGAAGTTTAAGACATATTTGCAAATGGAAAGGGCAAGAGTGCAAATGAGGTGGATGAGAGGAAACAAGGTCGCACTCACTGAAATTCAGCAACCAGAATCCCTCAAAGGTATATGCAGTCCATACTTTTCAAACATTTGGACACACTCACTCCCCCAAAAAATCCTCAACAGAAATAATAAAGAATACATAGTGTGTGCAAATAACCAATTATGCTAACTACATCACTTTCTCTTGCATTGTTCCTTCTAAATGCTTGAAGCTGCAATGTCAGAAACAGTGCATTTAAACAAGAAAAACAGAAGGTTTGGCAAAGTTTAAGAAAGGCAAGATTGGGAAAGTTAAGAAAAATTGACAATTGTGGGCCCAAGGTGGTGGAGTAAAAATGCAAATTTCAATGCCAATCCATGCTGCTATTATAGTTATATTTGGTCCATAAAGCCATTTGTGCCTCTAGAATTGTTCACAGTACATAAAACATTTTCAGCCATTGAATCAGTGAAGAGTGGGTTTCCATTTGCAGAAAGAAGCTTTGAAGACAACACCTGGGGGCTTACCTAGTTTGGCTTGGTTGTTTGGCTGGGCTGGACTGGGCTTGGCATGCACTGTGATCTATCTATCTATCTATCTATCTATCTATCTATCTATCTATCTATCTATCTATCTATCTATCTATCTATCTATCTATCTATCTATCTATCTATCTTAGGGTGCTTTTACACAATCCCTAAGATCCGCTGGCCACTTAAATTCGGACCTGAGATCTTGGGGGTTCGTTGCTCTTCCTATGTTCCCACCCCCTCCGCACTTCCTTGCTCCTGTCTGCGTGGGGGGGGGGGAAGGGAGAAAAAACCTCAGGCTCACCTCCGTCTGCCGGTGGAAGCCGCCCCGAGCCCCGTCGTCGTCTTGATTCCTGTCTCTTAAAGGGGCGGCAGGGACAAAAAAAAAAAAACACACACACAAGGCGAGGAGAGCCCGGCACTCACTACTTTACATCCGCATCAGAAATTTTTCAGCTCCGGAGACCAGGTACTTGGGAAGTGCGCTGGGACACGCTTAGGTGGGTGTGGTCGCACTTAATTTTTTGTAAACTCCGGAGCTGGTGGGGAAACAATTTTAAGCTCCGGATCTGGGAGCCATTTGCCGCAGATTTTAGGGGTCGTTTGAAAAGGCCCTGTCTTACTTACTTACTTACTTACTTACTTACTTACTTACTTACTTACTTACTTACTTACTTACTTACTTACTTACTTACTGAGTTCTAGAAGGCATCATTGAAGGTCAAGATGTTGAAGTACTAAGATGCCACGCATGGATTTCCATGTCAGAAACATGTTTCTTTTTCATGGTTCCTTCCTGCTCCCCATGATGTCAAGCCACATGGTCTCCGTATCATTTTATCCATTTCCAGACATGGATTCCATTGAAAAAAAAAAAAAGCCAAAGCCTTTCCCCTTACAGTATCTTGCACTGTTATTGACATTCCCATCATCAGCCCCAGAACAGCAAGAAAAGCAACCATTCATTACTTGGAAAATTATCATCAATTCAAGAAGAAGCAGAGAAGTAGGGGTGGGGGTGGGGAAAGGGGGTAGAGATAAAAGAAAGAGAAAGTGAAATCAAAGGAAACCTTCTCCTTAGGGAACAAACCTTTGAAAAGGCATTATGCCAAATTGTTTCAAATTTAAAAACACATGGCCACAATAACCATTTTCATAACAATAAAGCAAATCAAAGTGACTTTTATTTTGTGGAGTAAATAATCAATCCAGAGCCCCGCAGTGACTCAAGTAATCAATTCCCTCTACAAGGCACGGAAGAGAAAGCAATTTTTGAAGTTCTGAGTTTCTTTCTTAACCCATAAGTGCCTGGACAGGTGTAACATCAGACCGGAAAACAGGGATGTAATGGATTTTCTGGGCACAAGTGTCCCCAGGGGGAAAAAGTGACCATATCCTCAGTGTCTTCTCTCCCACTGATGAAATAAAAAGGCAACTGGCAGAAAGAGTTAAGCACTGCTCCAGTAAATCTCTCTGCTGGACCTTCCATCCTGCCTTCCAGTAAATCTCCCAGCTTGCTGCTGGACCTGTAATTAAAAATTGACATACTTGTGCTTAATTGCTTTGCTTTACTTTCTGACATAGTGCTTAATTTCTCAAGTAATTTCTAGCCAGTGCTTTTCTGACATTTGGTATGATGTAGCTATAAACAAAGTAACTGTTACAAAATGCTTGGGTGCTATTGATCCAATGGCCATTGTCCAGGGAAAAACCTAGATGTCACAGCAGTCACCTTTACATAGTTATAATGCTGTCTTTCAATGATTAGACAGGCAGGCAGGCAGGCAGATAGATAGATAGATAGATAGATAGATAGAATAGCATAGCATAGCATAGCATAACAAACAGTGAGGCATTGTTTCCAAGGTGAAAGGAGAAATGAGTCAGAACAATCTATTTTTAAAAACTATCTTCAAGGGAGGCCTTCTCTGTGTGAATGGCTGCAGGGCAAGACCCTGATGTAGCCATGGAACCGCCATGGTGTTGGGTTGTGGAATATGGAATAAAGTAGTTCTAAGGAAAAGGCTAATGCAGTGAAGCTTCCTGCTTACCCTTGTCTGTCAAGGACATTAACTGACAAAACCAATTACCCTCTCTGGCTTGCACTGGACTAGATGGCCTTTGAGGTCTCTTCCAACTCTATGATTCTATGAAAGGTTGGAGCTCGGATGTTGGATTGTTTTTAACTACAACTCCCAGAAAGCCCAAGGAATATGTTTAGGAGGAACAACAACAGTAACAACAACAACAACACAACAACAACCCACCTATTTGGGTTGTTGGCAGCGATGCCACTCTGGGCAGTTTACGCCAAACATAGATAAAGCAAATCAAATTTTATTTATTTATTTATTTATTTATTTTTGCATTTCTCTACCACTCCCATTTCCCGATGGGAACTCTGGGCAGTTCACACAAAAAGATAAAAACAAGAACATCAGTAAAATAAATATAGGAAGTATTAGGCAAGAGGCATAAAACTTGACAATAAAAAGAAGAAAGAAAGAAACACCTTGGTACAATCAATTGGAAACAATCAATTCAAATACAGTAGTTGAAATCAAATCAAATCAAATTAAATTAAGATACAAGTATCAAAGAAGTAGCAGCATTAACAATAAAAAAATTAAAAGAGGGGCAATAGTGGAGCTGAGATCTTTGCTAAAACCATGCTGACTTAAAATGACCAGGGCTCTGCGAAAGCCTGCCTAAATAGCCAAGTTTTTACGGACCATTTAAAAATTCCAAGTGAGACCTCAACTGACTTGAACAAGGTATTGGGATGGAGAAATGGTTTGAAATGGTAAAAGAAAATGGAGGAGACTCAGGAGTGCTGCTGGCTACGCTGGTAGCCCTTAAACATGTGGGCACATTGCCAATCCCTGTTGCACGTGAAAAGGAACCAGTGTCCATAGCCATGACTGCTCTTCCATCACCTCCCTCCCTATCCTTGGAAGAGCCTGCCCACTGATTTGGAAGTGAGTTGTCTGGTGGCATCTCTCCACACACATTCATCTAATCGAACATGGAAGTTTACAGGTGATTGGCAGCCCCCCTAGAACAGGGTCCTTGACTATACAGAGACTTGAGCTCACAGGCCCACATTTGACCTGCCTGCTGAACACAGGAAAAGGTGGGAGAGAGGGAGGAACGTGCAGACCTGTAAGTGGCAGGGGTAAGTTCGACAGATTCTCCTTTGCCTGAATAGAGCTGAGGACAACCATTGATATTGAGCGTGCAAAAGTGGGATACACGCTGTATTATTTTAGAGGAGATAACATTTTGTTCCCTTTTCTGTGATAGGAATGATTTATATTTATCCCTTGGCTGTGAATAATTTTGGTAGTATCAGAAGAAGCGTCTGAAGCCATGAATAAGATTAATTCAGAGAATTTCTATTGCAAAGCCTGGAGTCGTTTGGAGAAGGGACCCAATAAGCAAGCAGATCGCAATGGCTGTATTCTGTTCAGTGTTCCCAATTTCCATTCAAAATGGTTGCCAGGAGATGGAAGAGCTAGTGACAAAATGATTAGGTGTATAGTATAATTTCCGCACTCAGAGGAACTGAAAACATAAAGAAAAGCGCAAAATGAAAACACCACAGAAATGGAGCAGGCAGATTGGGGCAGAGGAGGAAGAAGTAACAGAAATCTCAGGAAGTAAGTGCCAAGAAGGTATTAAACTTTTCCACAGTAAATAAGGAGGTGGGGAGTGTAACTCCAAGAAACTGCCAATTGGCTATCCTTTTTTAAAAAAAAATCTATTAAAATCACATGCTGTGTCATTAAGTGTCAATCAGACAAAATAAACTTTAATGGACGCAACAGGTTTTAAAATGATAGGAGAAACACATGAGATATAAGTGGACAGGAGGGCATCATCTCACATTCAGAGTCTTTTTAGATTTTTTTAATGGGGCAAGGCGGTGGCGGGAAATGGGAAGAATTAATGAAACAGAATGGTCATTATTTTCCCCCAGGTTTATTTTCCTCCAAAGCAATCAACTATTATCCATCCCCTCACTCTCATAAAATTATACTGCCCAAACTAGAAACCACTGTGCACCGAAAAGAGATAGTATTCCCAGTCACAGTTTCATTCACCACAAGAATTAAAGGAAGAGGTATGTTCTCCTCTGCATGATCAGGAGCTGTCATGGCTATTTACGGAAGACATATTTATTCAATCACAGCCTGTCTAAATCTGAACCACTTTTTAAAGTCTGATTTTGACCTCTAATAATACTCAGTTGGTCCCTCCCAATTTGCACATTCTCAGTGTTCTACACAGACATTCAGTCAGTCAAACAACAACCAACCAACCAACTAACCAAAAAAACAATATGTCTGTGAAGATTCTCAGTCATCCAGATGAGTTTATCTGGAAGTTGAGTTGTGGCAACTGGACTTCTTTTCTTGAGAGATTGAAACATTTCACTTGTCATCCAAACAGCTTTATTGGTTTGAGGAAAGTTAGTGGCGAGTCCTCCATTTTATAGTTTTATGAGCATCCCCACACCTTTCTCCATCTTCTAAGCCTATTTCAGACCACGTGACATGAGATCAAATTGAACTATAAAATGGAGGACTCGCCAGTAACGTTCCTCAGACTGATGAAGCTGCTTGGATAAGTAGCAAAACATTTTGATCTCTCAAGAAAAGAGGTCCAGTTGCCATAACTCAACTTCCAGATAAACAAAAAACAACACACGTCTCATAAAAATAAAATGAAGGAAGAAGAATCTTGTCAGAAACTGGTGCAATGCTGTATTTTCCTCTGTTGTCATCATTGTGCACATGTTCCTTGATATGAGGCCAAAGGTCCATTGCAGCATCTTCATCTCCATGACACCAAGGCAATGTTCAGTTTCTTTAATTGCTGGATAGCACTCTGCAGCATATAACAACAGGCCGTACAATGGTGCAATAGATCTTTGATATTAAATGGTCACTGATCTTTTTGTCATACATGATGCTTCATGTTGTATGCCATTTTAGCCAGGCATTGTTCATCCTCAATGTCACCTCATGACTCAGGCTCCCATCAGCTGTGATTGTGAAACCAAGGTATTTGAACTTCCCAGTTCTTGGTAGGTCAATCCCATTGATTTGGATCGTACCATATTCATTTGTCAGTCATCAGGCGCAAACCAAACCTTCTCAGATGGTCACTCCATACTTGAGCTTGGCACTCAAGACCTGCCTTAATCTCTGATATAATCATGACCTCATCAGTGTAAAGGAGTGTCCAGGGCACTGGATTCTGCAGATCTCAAGTGACTGGATCCATAACCAGAATGAAAAGAAGTGGGGGAAGTGCCGATCCTTAGTGGACCCCAACTGTGATATGAAAATCTTTCAATGTACCACCACTGTCATGTACAAGACTCTTTGGCGACTCATAAGAGTGGTTTGATCCAATGGACAAGTTCCCCTGGGACTCAAGGATGTTGCAGTGCACACCAGATGACATATTGTGCCAAATGCTTTCTTGAGGTCAAGGAAAGCTGCATGCACTGACTTCCGTTTCTCCCTGTGTTTTTCAAATAACAGCTTGGCAGCCTGGATTGTATTTATCATTCTGCAGTTCTTGATGAAACCAGCTTGATTGACACTTAGTTGAACTATGGTACAGATATGTGTGTTGTGGATTCGCTCAAAGATTTTAAGAATATGTGAAAGTAATCTAATCTGTCTGCAGTTGGTGCATTTGGCAGGGTTCCCCTTCTTCTTCCAGACTGGCACTGTTGTGCTACATTGCCAATCAATGGGTATATCTTCTTCTCTCACACAATCTGGTTAAAGAGTTCCCTCAGCCAGTTGTAGGTCTCCCAGTGTTGCGGCTTTCACAGTTTTGTCGCCACATCATCTGGTCCTGTGGCTTTGCCCATTTTTATCTATTTCATCACCATGGCAACTTCATCAGATGTGATAGGTTGGACAGGCCCTTTCAGTGGGGGAACATACCAAATGGGGAGGTACGGGAACTCTTCCGTGGGAATTTTTTTCAAAGTAATCCCGCCGGTACTTTGTTGCTTTGACACAACCATTGTTCAGCTTTCCATTCTCATCACTGACCCCATGGAATTTCTCAATATCCTCAGTCCTTTTGTGGTGGGCTTTCACTAGCTGGTAGATGTCATGTTTGCCTTCACGCTTATCGAGGTGTGTTTTCTTTGCACGGCATCAAGCATTGTGTTACTTCTGCCAGTTGTCAGCTGTCCTTTCAGCTAGGGAAACATGATAGATCTGCTTTCTCTCATGGACTGCTGCCTTGACTTCGTCTGCCCAAAGCCATGTTTGCTTGTCAATCTTTTTATGGCCAGGCTTTGTCATGCCAAAATCAACCTGGGCAGCTGTTTTAATCGCCTGTTTTGCTTTGGCCCAAATACTGTCTACTGTCTATTGGCTTTTGGATTTTATAAAGGGGGGCAAGTGAACCCCAGTAAGGTAACTTGCTGAACCTTTAGGCACACTGTTTACTCCACAATTTAATTTCTGGGTGGTATATTTCTGACATTTGGGAGATGCGGGCATAAACGTCAATCACGCTATTGATCCACCATCCAAGGAAATACTTAAATGGCAGAGCAAATTACCAAAAATTACATATCTACCCTGGGGTGCTGTTTCCATACAGAATAGGGAAACCAGCCAGAAGAATATATTTTGAAAAGGCTGCCATCAGAGTGGCCTTCCTACAGTGTTCAAAAGAGAACTCACTGAAACTGCCATGGATACCTCAAGAAGGTGGACCGTGGGGGTTGTATATGCCAGGGCTGTGAGGACGTTTGCTTACCCTGTGCAGTCTGTGTAGGGAGGGCCTAAGCAGCCACAAATGATCCCCTTTTGCCTTGCAGTGCAGGACAAGGTTGCAATTTATGAGCTTTGTTGTGGGAACCTTTCTTGTGGGATATGTTTCCTGGAGGAAGTCACATAGAAGAGAAAGCTCTCCTGACTTCTGCTGTGTTGCATCCCTGAGAGGAAGTAACCTAATCTCTTTTTCACCTTTGCTTTGAGGAAGGACAAAAAAGGCTAAACGGCATTCTGTCCCATTTATTTATTTATTTATTTATTTATTTATTTATTTATTTATTTATTTATTTATTTATTTTAAGACTTGTATACCGCCCGTCTTCCCAAAGGAACTTCGGGCAGTTCACAGCAGACAAATATATAAAAAGTCAAAAAACAATTTAAATATACAACAATTTAAAACACTTGAGCAAACAATAAAATGCAAAAAATAAAAGGCAGATGGCGGGGAAAGAAAAAAAAATAAATTAAATTAAGTCACCAAATGCCTCTCGGAAGAGCATGGTCTTCAGTGCTTTCCTAAAGGCTGGCAGGAACTGTGCAAGGCGCACTTTGCTGGGGAGATGGTTCCACAGGGCGGGGCCAGCCACAGAGAAGGCTCGAGTCCCAGTGAACGTTTTTTGAGCCTCCCTGGGCGTGGCCACCCACAACATGTGCGCCCATGACAACCTGGTCGGTCGGGCCGATGTTGACCGCTGAGAGATCCGCTCTGCCAGGTAGTCAGTTCCCAGGCCATGGAATGTTTTATAAATTAAAACCAAGACCTTGAATCTGATTCGGGATGCAACAGGCAACCAATGCAGACGAGCCAGAACTTGGGTAATGTGGTCAAACCGGCACACACCTGCCACCAGTCTGGCCGCCACATTTTGTACCCGCTGCAATCGCCGAAGGAGAGTCAAGGGCAACCCCATGTAGAGAGCGTTGCAATAGTCTAACCTCGAGATCACAAGTACTTGCACAACAGTCCTGAGGGAGTCCCCATCAAGGTATGGACGAATCTGGGCTATTTGTCGGAGATGGAAAATAGCAGTCCTGGACACAGCAGCCACCTGGGCTTCCATGGTGAGAGCTGGGTCCAGGACTACGCCCAGATTCCGGACACTGTCCGACAGCCGGAGGGAAACACCCTCCAGACTGGGGAAAGGGCCACCATAACTAGATGGGGAAGTCCCAAAGAACATAACCTCGGTCTTCTCGGGATTGAGTTTGAATCTGTTGGCCCTGGTCCATACCATGGCTGCGTCCAGGCACTGGTCGAGGGTCTGGACAGCCTCATCTGCAGAGGTGGAAAAGGAAAGATGTCACCAGCGTACTGATGGCAGCAGACTCCAAATCTCCTTATGACCTCTGCCAGCGGCCTCACACAGATGTTGAACAGCATGGGAGAGAGGGATGACCCCTGTGGAACCCCACAAGGGAGTAGATGTTACCTTTGAATGTTCTAAGATGCCTCTTCAGACTTCCTGTTCTTAAGTTAAATATGTCTTAAATATTCTGGACTGTATATTGTCCCTCATTTTGTAAGCCACCTTGGGTCCTTTTCCAAGGAGAAAGGTGGAGTAAAAATATTCAAAATAAATTGATTAGATAGATAGATAGATAGACAGACAGACTAGATAGATAGATAGATAGATAGATAGATAGATAGATAGATAGATAGATAGATAGATAGATAGATAGATAGATAGATAGATAGATAGATAGATAGATAGATCCCTGTGCCCTCATTAATGTGCCATATGTGACTACCATTCAGTCTCATTCCTTGATTTAATATCATCTAACAGGGGGATACTGGCTACAATGGATACCTAATATCTACAGCATGTCAGGCTTCATTTCATCGACAAAACAGAACAATAAAGACAGGCATAAATATACACATCTGCAGAAAGGGCAGATTCAGGCAAACATGAGCATAGAATATATTAAGAAGGAAACAAATGTTGTCCCCATGCCCATTTACAGTCGTTCCCATATACTGCAATACCACTGTATCGTGGGATTGCAGTATATGAAAAAAGGCCCCCTCGGGTAAGGGAGGAAAGGCCTGTCTCAGGCCTCCCTTACTTGACCCAGGACTGGCACTGCCCCAAACAGGCCCTCTCAGGCCCATTTTGGGCAGTGCCAGGCGGGGGTAAGTACAAGAGCCCCCAGCTAGGCACCCCAGGCCCAACCCAACCTGCAACCGCATATCACGGATTTTTAATTATTGCCGGTCGAGTTGGGTCCCTAACCACCGCAATAGGCAGGGGGTCACTGTATTCAACAGACCCCAGAGTCTAAGTCCTTCTACTACTATACAGTGGTGCCTTGTATAAAGTAATTATTTCGTTCCAAATGAAATTATGTTAAGCAAATTTTCCTTTATACAATTTTCCCATAAGAATGCATTGAAAACAGAGTAATCCCATGTCACGACCATTTTTATGTTGTATGGATGCTCCCCATAGGCGATTCTGTTAAGCAAATTTCCCCTATCTCCAGAATTTTTTTATGTTGTACAAATTTTATGTTATACAAACCGTTTGTTATACAAGGGTCCACTGTACTAGATTATATCCCTATAAGTGGTGCAGCCAGACATAACTACACCATACATCTGTAATATATAAAAATATTCAGAGTGCCTTTCCCCATGAGATACCTTACATGACATTTCAGTGTATTTCTGCCTCGTCTTAAAAGAATGGTGGTCAGGACGTTTTAAGAATTTGCTTCATATTCTTTCTTATTCTGTAAACCGCCCAGAGTTCCTGATGGAAGATGGTGTGGTATAAAAATCAAACAAACAAACAAACAAACAATATTCAAATGTGGGCATCTGTGATAGCTTAGGAGCCCTCTGAGGCACAAATATTTTGCCAAAGCTCCCAGATACCAAAAGATTCAGTAAATAAGGACCACTAGCCACCTTTAGTCCCTTTTTAAGGGCAAAAGGGGGGGGCTCCCCCTACAAGCAATTGATCAGCCACCACCTGAACAGAATGCTGGCCTAGTTGGGCCTTTCATCTCATCAAGCAGTGCCCATCTTAGGTTCTTAGGAAAGAGAAGTCATAAACGGAAAAAAAAATACTGCAATACAGTGGTACCTCTACTTATGAGCAGCTCGACTTAAGAGCAAAAAACCATTGGCATTTTAAACTGCTGCCTTACAAATTTTAGATGCGGTCTGCTCCACTTAACAATTTTATTTATTTGTTTGTTTGTTTTTTAGATAGGGCTGCTCTACTTGTTGTTCGACTTAAGAGTATGCATTCAGAACTGATTAAACTCATAAGTAGAGATACCACTGTACATACAATGGCTTGTTGGCTTCTTCCACTTGCCTAACACCCATAAGAAAAGTTGTCTCTTTATGGGTTTTAAGATGAGCTGATAGATATTATATTTTTGGTAAATGTTATCTCATTTAGGAAGAATAAACTTTCCAGTGAAGGCTCCCTGGGAATTCTGGAAACAGTGGATACACAAAGAACAGACACAAGAGATTGGAGCTCTGCGGGGAAGCAAAGGTCTGCCCTACTGGTAAGGCAAAGAGATCAGGAAAGGCACATATAAAGGGCACTGACACATTGCACTGTGTGTGTACATACGTGCCTATGTGTCCATCTGTCCTCCTCCATTCTACCCCATCCCACACATTGCCTCTGCCAACTCAAGGCAAAATAGCATCTCATACGCCTGTATCAACTTTTTTCAAATATCTCAGGCATGAAGACAGACCAAAAAGCAAAGTGTTCTGCTTATATACTGCCCCATACCACTTCAAGTAGTCTATGGGTGGTTTATAGTTTTAATTACAGTAATGCAGGCTACACATTGCCCCCCCAGCAAGCTGGGTACTCATTTTACTGACCTCAGAAGGATGGAAGGCTGAGTGAACCTTGAACCTGCTACCTGGGATTGAACCACAGGTTGTAAGCACAGTTTTACCTGAAGTACAGGCATTTAAACACTGCGCCATGGGGCTAACAAACAAAAGCTTTAAAAACCCATAAAAACACCACCACCACCACCATCCAACAAACAAACAAAAATCCCAAGAGATCAAGGAAGCATTGGATCTTTCTTTTCTTGGTATTTGAACATGGTCTAATCAGACTCAGAAAGCTCCATCTACATTTCCAGGATAATGTGGGTGCTCAAGCCTACAATCACTATTTCTGTGCTAGCGCGTCTTTTTCTGCATGTTTTCCTCTTCTGCCAGATACATAAAACCCACTCATCCCCTTCAGTTATACTGTATATATTCAGCGAGGCTTTAAAATATATGCTTACATGTCTATATATCTCTAGCACTAACTCTGTCTCCATCTATCAAACTATTTGCATGCCCTTAATATTTATATGTTCATGTGGCTATGATAAAAAAGTTGAGAGCCAATTATTAACCATTTCATTTCTTTAAAAAAGAGATGTGACTAATCAAAAACACAACTCAAGATTGTTTTAAGGTGAATGCACAGTACTTTACAGTCTTCCATTATCCAGCGCTCCCCTAGTGATAATAAAGCACATCATAAATGTGGAGTACCACATTTTTCAAGTGCTTAATGATCCACTTTGGGAACTTCACCATTATTTAGCTTGAAGAACAATAAGATAAAGTACTCTCTGATTCACACTGACTGAAAACTTCATTTGGAATAATGGCCAAAGAGTATAATCCAGAGTATTTTAACTGGGGAAATTATATGATGCTTACTCAGACATAAATCTCTCATATTTCAGTTGGATTTAACCCCTGGTCAATATGCTTCACATTCTGGCTGTAACAACCTACTTTAAAAAAAAAACATTTTTGTAAAACGGACTTTTATTAAAACTAGTACATCGAATGCATGAATAAATAGCAGTTTGCAGGCAACAACTGAGGTGGTTAGCAGAAGACGGGATGACCTCATTTATTCAAATGGCCTGCAGCAAGTAGGATGAAACAGCTAAAGTAAATAAATTTGCCAACAACAGTTCATGCGGACATCAGCATTTTGCTTAAGCCTCTTTACACAAGGATGCCACTGAAGAATGTTCCTTCTCAGTACAGAATGAAATAAAAGAAAAATATCTTCATTAGCATTCCACCAATGACTGAAAAAATTGTCTCTGTTCTGAAACAAATAAACAATGTACCTATCGAAGCTGATTCAAGTTTATGATTCCTGAAAATGAGAACAGACCCAGCAGCTGCCAAGGGCTAGCTAATCAGTTTTGAAATAGACTTATCCTGACATCCTAATTCTTTCTAAAATTACAGATACCTACAGAAAGCAACAGGTACAATTCTTCCTCCATGAGTACTATCTTAAAGGATCATTATCTCTTATCTTAACTGATAGTACCCTTTCTTTATTTTTAGTAGGGAACTCTTGGTCAGAAGAGGTCCACCAGCAAATATATTTATGTCCATTCCCTCCTTATCCATGGCATCCCAAAAGATCCAACAGTGGCATTTATATAAAAACTAATGGAGAAAATAGACACCAGTAAGTTTTCAGTAACTGAAGTTCATATTATTGTTGCTTTTAGAGCAGTGGCAACAATAGCACAGATGGAATTATTGGCAATACTGAGCAAAAGACATGATTGTAGACAGAAAAAGTTAGTTGCAGATTAAACAGCTGAGGTCAAGGGCCCTACAGGTGTTCTAAGAGCTTTGTCACTTGTCATACCTACGTAATTGGGAGTTATTGGTGAGATGCCAGGGGCCCATCTCAACTGTGAAACTGAACACATGATCAGACATATGATCAAAGCACATCCTGGCCCCTCATCAATTAGTGGTAACCAGGGCCGGGTGGGGCGGGCGGTGGGCGGGTGGGGCAGGGGGCGGGGGCGGGCGGGCATGGGGTGAGGTGGGGGCAGGCGGGGGCGGGGGCGACGAGCGTGGGGGGCAGGCGGCGACGGGCACGGGGTGGGCGACAATGGGCGCGGGGCGGCGGGGGGATAGACGGCGGTGGCCAGCGGCGGGTGGTGGGCGGCGGGGGGGCAGCAGGCTGGCCAGCGCCCTCTCTCCATTTTGGCGCCCTAGGCAGCTGCCTAGTTCGCCTTAATGGACGTGCCGGCCCTGGTGGTAACTGAATGCACCAAATACACAAACCTTATGTGAAGTCTGGCCATTGTATAATGAATGCTTTGAAGCAGAAATTATCACTTCAGGCTTCGGCATAATGACATGAATTCATTTGTGCTTTCTACAAAGTATATAAAATCAAATCACAGGTAGGTTATTCATCTGACAACGTGGTCTCTTTTGTTTTCTGTTCAAAGCATGTCAGAAGAGAGAAACACGGCCCGTGGGATTTAGAATCTTGAAATACAGCCCTTTGGAAGGAAAAAATGTACAATGCCCACTAAATTACTATTCTGAACAACACAACTCTTTCTTATTTCTTTTCTGTAAAACAGAAATCCCATAAAAACTCTCTGAACACACCGAGGACAGGCAGAGGAATCGGGGAAGCTGCGTAGGTTCTCCCTGGCCACTGATGGAATAAGAACTGACAAAGATCCAACACAAGTTTCTCAGAAGGTGCTTTTCTCCGCATACACATTCCCACCACCCCAGAGTGTAAATATGCCTCTATATGTATAAAGAGACATCAATGCTAATGCCTGCTGGATACTAGCTGGAAGAGATATTTGGTGGTATAAAGTGCAAGTTGTCCATGCAACTGTCTTCAGGCAAAGTGTTTATACATGAGCAGTAGAATCTTGGCCTTGTGTCTAATAATAAAGATATTTAAGGGGTCCTTTACACACCCATTCCTAAGTATTTAGTCTGTGAAGATTCTCAATCATTCAGGTAAGTTTGTCTGGAAGCTGAGTCATGGCAACTGGACTTCTTGAGAGACTGAAACGTTTCGCTGACGAAGCTGTTTGGATGAGCAGTGAAATGTTTCAATATTTCAAGAAAAGAAGTCCAGTTGCCATGACTCAGCTTCCAGATTCCTAAGTATTCTTGTCACTATAACCTGTATTAGCTTCAGATTCTAGACTGTCTTCAGGAACATCCAAATGTAGAGAAAGTTGCATGACTCTATCCAAGAATCACCAGAGCATGGAAAAATGCACCCTGGCTATCTAATTGCAAAAAACACTGCTAATAGTCCTAACTACTGGGTGAACCTTGAGACCACATGTGCTTCCCATGACTAATAGAATCTAGGAGTGTGTGTCATGCACCATTAGGTCACTTCCAAGTTGTGGCAACTCTATCAGGGTTTTCAAAATACAGCATATATGATACCTAAAGAGTACTTTTCACAGTTCTTGACCCCAGTGAATTTCCATGGCTGAGTTGAAATCTGAATGTAGCACCCAGAAGTTGTTGAAAACAGCTGTGGAAAACTGTAGGCACAAGTGTTTTAAAAGGTTTTGAAAACTAAACTTCAATACTTAAGTCAAAATTTAATCCAAAATGTAGCCGTATAAAAAGTACAATAAAATACCAAAACCATTGTTTTAATTACATTCTAAAAATGCGGAACCTACAACCTAATAAGGCACAATTAAAAAGTGCTGAATACATATCTAAAACACCTCATTTTGAAGTTAAAAGCATGATAAGATTGAGGAATCGTTTGCCTTAAGCATATTACTGGGCACAGAGAAAAGTATAAATTATACTAAGCGAACCCTCGTGGCGCAGTGGTTAAAATGCCTGTACTGCAGGTAAAACTGTGCTCACCACCTGGGTTCAATCCCTGGTAGCAGGCTCAAGGTTCACTCAGCCTTCCATCCTTCCGAGGTCGGTAAAATGAATACCCAGCTTGCTGGGGGGGGGGCAATGTGTAGCCTGCACACTGTAATTAAAAAATTGTAAACCGCCCAGAGACGACTTGTAGTGGTATGGGGCGGTATATAAGCAGAACACTTTGCTTTAAAAGTTATGGAAGAAAATCCATGTTGTGCTCATTTGCTGTCACTGTTGTTGTTGCTGCTGCTACATGATGCCTGATGCTCCCTGATATCAGTGTTGCTAGTATCTGGTGTGTGTGCCATGTTGCGGCACATCCCTTGCCTCCCTATACTTTTCTTTCAAATGTTTACATTTATCTTCCAGTGTAAATAAATAGATGTTGCTAGCATAATAAAGTCCTAGGGCTTGATATAAAGTAAAAATAAAAATATGTATAATGGAAAGTTCTGTTGCTTTTGCCAGAAAGCCAATTATGGATCTAGCAAATATGAACTCTTGTTCTGGCTCACTGATAAATGACAAAAGCAAAAGCAAAGTGTTCTGCTTATGTACTGCCCCATAACTCTTAAAGCACTCTATGGGCGGTTCACAATTTAATTATAAAGGCTACACATTGGGTACTTATTTTAATGACCTCGGAAGGATAGAAAGCTGAGTGAACCTTGAGCCTGCTGCCTGGGATTGAACTCCCAGGCCATGAGCATAGTTTTGGCTTCAGAACAGCAATTGTGCCACAAGACTCCAGATGAATTCATCTACAAGTAAAGTGGGCTGCACTGGGCGCAAGTTGGTTGGATCCTAATTTACCACATAGGCCAAATGCTTTGGGCCTAAAGTGTTGGTGGCCTAAATTATTGAAGGAGTAAATTAGAGGTGAAGCAAATGCCAATTGTTGCTCATCTGAACACATTGCAACATAATTATTTCAATACCTTTTCAATTGGCTTCTTTGTTTGGGCTTTTTATCATTTGTAAATACTTTCAATTGTCAAGCATGAAAGAGATTCTTTTGCAAGGCAATACAGTACTGTGTTTTTATTTTAGATAATCAGAATTGCTTTCTATGGTGATTTGCATGTTCAGTTTATCTTTATTTATGGTGTTGATTTGCTTTTATTGTTGATGTTGTAAGCTGCCCAGAGTAGCCATGCTGCCAGATGGGTGAGATTGAAAGTGAATAAAATAAATAAATAAATAAATTGTACAGTGATCTTCCTTTCAGACACAGCTGGAGAACTGGATGATTGTTCTGAAATGACTTTCAATATTCAGTTCAAACCTCATTATTAAAAGCACAATGTGCATTCCCATGGTTTTGAGGATTCCCTACTCTAGAAACACAAATAAATCGGTCTCAGAGCTCAAAGATAGCCTGAGGCAAGATTGATGAAACTAAGGCTGTCCTTCTGTGGGAACTCCTGCAGAAGACAAGATTTTCTGGAAAAGACAATCAACACTGGGGGAAGTGGAAGGCAGCAGGAAAAGAGGAAGATCAAATACAAGACAGATTGAGTCCATAAAGGAAGCCACAGGATTGAGTTTACAGGAGCTGAGCAGAGCTGCTGAGGCCAGAACCTTTTGGAGATTGCTCATTCATAATGTTGGCATACCTCGGAGGCAAATTGGCAGTGAGTAAGAAGTCAACAGGCAGTTGCTTCAATAATGACACATATTGCTTTCATCATTTCAAAGACATTCAAGGTTTGAATCAAAATTGCCTATTCTGATTTACACTGGTTTTTTTATATCACCTACAGTTGCAACAAGCATTTCAGGATGGGTTAGTACCCATACTGCTCTTTATCACTCATCAGCTGCAGTCTTCATTATGCATGAATCATTATATAATAACTGTCATGGGATGTGATACCAGAAAGAGAAGTTCCCCAAATCCCAATACATGCAGAACTGCCTAGCTATAGTAATACTAGAACTTCTTGGCTGCCAGAACAACGCAGAATCAATCATTTGTCTTACAAGCAACAGTGACATCTAGTGGCCCACAATTAAATTAATGTTTCCTGCCATCTACTCAGACTTGATTTGTATATTTATTAAAATATTTTCTTTAAAAATCAAACTAAAAATAAATATGCAAACAGAAGACATCTCTTTCTAAAACAAACAAACAAACAAACAAACTTATGAAAACATAATTTAAAAAATGAAAAAAATGAAAAAATAAATAGTAAGTCGAGCAGATGATATCTAAAATTTGTAAAGTGGCAGATAAAACACCAACAGTTTTCCGCTCTTAAGCTGAGCTGCTCTTAAGTTGGGGTACCACTGTACTGCCAACAATGAATTTTGTGGTTATCTCTGCTAGGGACAGCTGCTCTTTCTTGACTCATTCTTGATTGCAAGGAGAGGGACTGCAGCACAGATCTTCTCTGCCATTATCAATAGAGTTGTCATATAGAATGATGCTTTGTACAAAACAAAATGCAAAACTGAGTGTGTGTATATATTATTAAAAGATTAAGAGGGCTACAGGAAAAGCAGTCCTGAAAATAAAAGTGCTGTTAAAAGTGAGGCTTGAAAAACAGTTTACTATAGCCATTTCAAAACAAGTGGCTAGCTGAAGCCAAGCAAGTCTACTCTACCATAATAACACTGACAGTTGAACCCATTTTGCTAAAGATGACCACACCTAGGTAAGGCATGCAGGTTTAATGCCTGTACCAGTGGTTAAATGCCTGTACTACAGCTAAAACTGTGCTTACAACCTGGGGTTAACTCCGCCTTCCATCCTTCCGAGGTTGGTAAAATGAGTACCCAGCTTGCTTGGGGGAATGTTTACCCTGCATAATTAAATTGTATACCACCCAGAGAGTGCTTGAAGTGCCATGGGGTGGTATATAAGCAGAACACTTTGCTTTTTTCTTGGAGCTCAAAACCCCTGGTATTCCAGACCTCTGTAATAGAGATTGTTTGCAAATTGGGGCAATGTGTGGACAAAGAATTATAGATAGAGGGAGATCACACAGAGAGAGGGGACAATGGATGGATGGAGGGGGGAAAGAGAGGGAGAGACAGACAGACAGACAGAGAGAGTGTGAAGCAGCTGTGTGTGCAAGACTGAAATGTGATGACTGTGGTCACCCAGGAAGGGGAATTCCCAAACTGAACCTCTCAGTGTCTAGTCCAGAAGCAACCAGCAATTGCACAGAATGAATCTAGACCCTTCAGAAGCACTTTAGCCCCATCCCACTTAAAGCACCGAACATCAACTACATTATCCAAGTCAGCAGATTTTGCCTGCAAACTGTGGTGCAAATACTTCACATTGATCTACAGTGAGGTCTGCACTCTGTTCCTTCATTACATGATGTAACATACCCTTGATCATTCAAAATCTGCCAGATGACTCAGTGCAGCCACAATAGTGGCAGAGAAGAATGACTTATTCACGAGCACCACTGCCAGCATAGCATCTGACTGTCACCAACAGAATAGGCCTTCCAATGGGCCCTAGACCATGTTCAGCTGAATTCACTCCATCACCATCAGTCTAGTCTTCATCCCACTCAATTCATCACCACCAGCTTCCTGGTAAACCAGGGGCCCATTTTCAGTCTACTATACTGGAGAGACACTTAGGAGCCATTTTTCCCCATCCCAGAGATCACCCACAAGGTAGCAGGAAACTCTCCATGCACCACCAGGCAACAATTGGATCCATCAGCCTACTGGAGCAGACTTTCTTTATTGGTCACACATTCCTGCAGAGGATCTGAGTTCTAGTGAGTCAAAACCCTACCAGATGATGATCTGTCCATGATAACAGAACAGAGTTCCTTCACATCCAGCTCACCACCATCTACCCTAGTAGAGAAGACCAGGTCTACAGTGCACTCTGTGGCTTGGGTAGGAGCACGTACCATTTGGGACAGATCATGGAGGACTTTAAGTGCTGAGCCACTCCTGACAAATTTGCCTCAGCATAGATTCTAAAGTCCCATGACAAAAAAGCAGATGGGCGGTATATAAATCGAATGAATGAATGGATGGATGGATGGATGGATGGATGGATGGATGGATGGATGGATGGATGGATGGAATGTGACATCAGGTGAGGGAGAGGGATAGAATTATAATAGACCAATGCAATTCCACCTCCCTGCCCACCAGGTCCGCTGCTGCACAGAAATCTACGGTTGACAAAGCTGAGTGAATCTGCCCCCCACCCCCCCACCCCCCAGACTCAGCCAACCAAGTGTAATGCAAGCCACTTTCAATCCAAAGGTCTGAAATTAAGCCTGTCTCTAGACTATTTAAAATTGAAAACAGCTTAGCCTTAGGAGGAACTAATGTCCTCTTGCCCTTACTGCTTACATAACATTGTAGCTGCTGTCCCATTACCCCTGCCTTGACAAACCTAATAGCTACTCCCTGTTTTCTATCTCCACTTTCCCTTCCTTAAAGACACATCCCTACTCATTTTATGTGCAATTTACCCAGTGCCCACACTTGACAAGGCACAAGCCATTGCGAAATGGCAGAAGTCTTTCATAAGCTGAAGATCTGCATATCCAGCTATCCCGGCCAGTGGTGTACTCAGCTGCACGGTCTGTTGTACAATCATACATATGGATGACTTCAGCATAACTCTCCATGAACCTCAGAAAGTATAACTTGATATTACGCCAAGTGCCACCAGATTTTAGCCATTTGCTTTTTATAGAGAAGAGCATAGAAAATTCTGAAAAATTCAAATTTTGCAAGGTAATTGAGTTCTGGTTTATATAGACTCAGGAAGTGCAAATCTGGTTTGTTCTGTTCAAATTATGAATAAAACTGTTTGGGTTCTCTGTCATTGACCTATGGCCTGATGTGTATGCATGGAACAGGTGGGTGTTTTCTCACAATGCTTGTAACCTTGTTTCCCTTAAAGTATTATGTACCAATGGATCTATACAAAGGGACCTTGAGTTTGTAATGAAAAGCCTGCCTTTGCACAAAAATCCAATAATTAATTTCCATGCTACTGAAACATCTTTTCATATATTTTATCCAAAGTGATAGTCAATTTTCATTAGATTTCCTTAATGGTTAGGAAGTTTCTCACAACCCTTGGCCTTCACTTAATTACTGTCAAAAGCTGATGCTCTGCTAGTTCAAGTTATATAACACATATTCCAGCCAACAATTTTTATAAGAGAGACTATCCAGTCCAAATGACCTTGTCATATTTTTCTGCTCTATGAAACACAGCTTGGTTTGGATTAGTTTAGAAACTTTTGGTGAACATGAATTCTCAAGTGACCCAGTACAGATAATCCATGGTTCATATTGTTTCAGACATAAAGCTAGGCAGGCAAAGAAAATGTCTAAATATTAAGCAACTTTCATAAGGATACCACATGCAGTCAAAGTATTGTTACAAAGCAAGAACCAAAATGCTATTTATTTCAGAAGAATATGCAGCCTCTTATCTGTGGTGATTTCTTTGTACTCTTTTATATGCCCTTACACATTGTCCCTGGTTGAACTGGGCAAATGATATCCATGAAATTTCAAAGTATATTGGGATCTATAACTACTTATGGAATTATAACTGTAATTGACTATAACCAATCACTTATAAAAAGTAACTTTTCAAACTTTGCAGTGAGCATCCAATTGCAACCATGTTCATCCATGTGGCTTTCTGTCTTTCTGAAGGGTAATGTCTGAAAAGTATATTTCAAATGTTTCATATACGCTTAAATCTATATCATAGTTCTGCGACAATGGTGTGTCCTGGGGCAGAATACCTCCATCTATCAGTGGGTCAGCGAGATAAGTTTGGCATTGTGCTGGTGTACCGTGCTCCCCGCAACCCAGCACAATCCCTCCCAGAGATCGCTGAGTTCGTCTCGGCTGCTTTGTTGAGATCCCCCCACCTTTTGGTGGTCGGGGACTTCAACTTGCATGCCAAGGAGGAACTCTCTGGTGCAGCTCTGGAATTCATGGAATCCATGACTTCCATGAACTTATCTCAGTATGTTGTGTGCCCCACTCATAGAGCTGACCCTACTCTAGACCTGGTGTATTCCTCCATGTAATCAGATTTGTGTCTGGGGGTTAGGGGTATTTTGCCCCTGCCCATGTCATGGTCAGACCATCACCTGCTAAAATTTTCCCTGTCAATCGCCCCCGTCCCCCCGCCTCACGGGGAGCGTTGGCCATACATCTGGGCCCACCCCCGTAGGCTTCTGAACCCTGCCAGGTTTTTGGAAGCCTTCGGGGAGCTTTCTGGGGGTCTGGCAGACAATCCGGCCGATGCCCTGGTGGATAGGTGGTATGTGGGAACCACCGGGGCGGTGGACTGGATCGCCCCCAAGCGCCTCCTGCGCTGTGGAGACCGCTCCTCTCCGTGGTATATGGCTGAGTTGCGGTCGATGAAACAAGAATGCAGGAGACTGGAGGTCATTTGGAGGGCAAGCCGGACGGAAGAGAATAGGGCTGCACTTAAGCAGCTGACTGGCTGCTATCTTCGCACGATCAGGGATGCTAGAAGATCTTATGTCTCCCTGAGAATTGGCGAGGCCTCGAACTGCCAGGCGGAGTTGTTCCGGGTGGTTCGGGACCTCGCCAATCCCAGTCAGCTGAGGCCTCCTCCTAGTGATTTCACTAGTGAGCAATTCACAGCCCACTTTAGATCCAAAATAGAGGCCATCCTTTCAGACTTGCCCCCCAGTTTCTCTAGTCCACCCTCTGAGATCTCTACAGCCTCACCCCTCCATTCTCCCCTCTTGGATGAGTTTGGGCCGGTGTCTCCGGCGGAGGCCTCCAGAGCCATGGCTTGTTGCCAGCCGGCGGCCACTCCCTTTGACCCTAGCCCAGCCTGGCTTATTAAATCTGCCAAAGGGAACATGCCTGAGTGGGTTTCCGCTATTGCCATGGCCTCTTTTAGGGAGGGATGTTTCCCTGCCCATCTAAAGGAGACCGTGGGGAAACCCACTCTTAAAAAACCTGGCATGGCATCGGACGATTTATCCAGCTATCATCCGATTGCCATTGTTCCCTTCCTGGGCAAGGTTGTCGAGAAGGTGGCTGCTGTCAGGCTTCAGTCATATCTGGAGGTAAATCGTATCCTGGACCCCTTCCAGTCTGGATTCAGACCTCTTCGCGGAACCGAGACTGCCCTGGTCGCTCTGCAGGATGACCTCCTCAGGGAGGCTGACAGGGGGTGTTCCTCCCTGTTGGTTCTCCTTGATCTGTCAGCTGCCTTTGATACCGTCAACCACGGTAACCTACTGGTCCGGCTTGCGGAGGTGGGAATTGGTGGCCGGGCCTTGGCCTGGCTCCGTTCCTTCCTTGGCGGCCGGACTCAGCGGGTTCAGCTGGGTGATGATTTGTCGGCTCCTTGGACTCTCCCTTGTGGGGTGCCCCAGGGGTCAGCAATCTCACCCATACTGTTCAATGTTTACATGAGGCCGCTGGGGAGGTCATCAGGAGATTTGGAGTTCGCTGTCATCAGTACGCTGATGACACGCAGCTCTATCTCTCCTTTTCATCGTCTGCAATGGAGGCGGTTTGCTCCCTTGATCTGTGTCTGGAGGCCATTCTGGAATGGACCCAGAGATAACCGGCTGAAGCTGAATCCGGAGAAGACGGAGGCTGTGTTCTTCGGGGCGCTCTCGTCTGGGTACAGTGGCCCCCTCCCTAAGCTGGGGGGTGTTTCCCTCCAGCCTACGGAGAGGGCCAGGAACCCATGAGACTGGCGCAGGTGCGCTCACTGAGGGTGGCCACACCCAGAGAGGCGCGGAAATCGCGTACGCGAGACCGCACCTTCTCTGTGGTGGGCCCCATGCTTTGTAATCATCTCCCCAGTGAGCTGCGCCTGACAGAGTCCCTGCCCGCCTTCGAGAAGGCCTTGAAGACCCACCTCTTCAGGGAGGCGTTTGGCAACCTTTCCAGTTAGTTAGGTTTTTTTTTCTCCCTTGCTCTATTATGCATGGGTCCTGCCGCCATCTTGTCCCCTCGCATTAATTATGCTTGGGTCTTGCTTTTCTGTTTAGTGTTTTTATTATCTGTTTTATTGTTGTAAGCCACCCAGAGTTCCCAGTGGGAAGATGGGCAGGATACAAGATAAATAAATAAATAAATAAATAAATCACAGTGATATTGTCAGAAGGGAAATAAAAGCATTTCAATAAATTTAAGGTTCCAGTAAACTGAATATACTCAGATTTTGGAACTGGGCTTTAAAGTGCTGTTAAAGAAGTAAAGTCGAAATTTAGGGGTTGTGGAATTTGGGGCTGGTCAAGCCAAGGCAAGCCAAAGGAAGAATGAGAAGCTTTTCAAACCTAGATGTCCCATTTTCTTTAGCTCTACAGTACTTTGTTTCCATTTTAGTAGAGAAGTTAGCAAATTAAGACCAAACTGATATAACGTTCAGGCAAGAAATCTCAATTCATAGAGGGATTAATTCTTTGCTTCCCCATGGTGAGAACAATTAATCTGGGAAGGCGAGTTTACTTAACTGTGAGCAGGCAAGGGAAGTCTGAGAATTATGTAATGAGTGTATATCTCCAGAAGGGTATGAACTCCTCTGCTTTTTTCCCACTGAATAACTACTTGGTTTTTAAAATGAAAAATACAGAAGCTGTGATATCAGACAAGAGCTTTGGGAATGGACCCAATTCTAGGTTTAATTAAAAACAAAGTAATATTATGGAGGATGTTGATTTTCATGTGATATCCAACCTTGAGAATGATTCACATAACAGGTAAGAATACCATCTCTTCAAAATGCCTGTTCCCCATGAACATTCCCTGTACTTTGGGAGAAGGTCAGGGGGCCAGAAATACATGGTGGAGACTTTTGCTCAGCACTAGGCACAGCAAGTGCTTTGCCTGCAGCAGATCCCAGGTTGATCGTCCAAGGACCTGAAGTTAGAAGTTCTGGGCAGCTGGCGAAAGAGCTCCTCTGGCCCTAATTGTGGATTTCTGCTGCCAGACAGTGTAGGCACCATCAAACAAGATGATGTGATGGTGGTAGCAGACAACTTCTGATGTCCAGCACGTGTCCATTGCCTGAAACCCAGTAATTCATAATGTTGGAGATAGTCATTCAGATTGGCACCTTATTCCCCACATGTTAAACCTGTGTCGTTACTTATCTTTGTACCTATTTGTGGCTTTGTAATGGCAAACCAATTTACACTGTCAGAAACCAAGCGGGGTAGCCCTTCTAGATGTCCATGACACCAGCATGTAAATGCTGCCTTGGAAGGCTTCTTCCTGGTGTTGTTCATTTCTAGTAATATGAGGATCAGGCTATCTCGGGGGTGGGGAGGAGACACACACTTTTTTTTGCATACAATTTTTCAATATGAGAACACTGGCGAAAACCAATTGTTTTCTGGCACTAGGGGGCCAGTAGGGTGAATCATTCCCATCCCACCCAAGGCCTTTGCTGCAACTCCTGGATAGCTACTGAGCTTAAGCATCTGGCTGCAGAGCCAGAGGTTGGGGGTTCAATTAACCAATGTGCTTCCTTGAGAAGGGCTGGACTGACTGATCCATAGAGTCTCCTTCCAGCTCTGCAGCTTTAAGATCATGATTCCTTGGAAAATGATTTTATTCTGATGAAAACAATTCAGCTGGTCATATGTCTGTGTAACTCATTGGTCCTAGCCATTAATTATATTATATAATTACATTATATGAGTACCCTAACAGAACTCATATAATTTGTTCTTCCTAATACAGTGGACCCTTGTATAACAAACGGTTTGTATAACATAAAATCTGTACAACATAGAAATAAATAAATAAATAAATAAATAAATAAATAAATAAATAAATAAATAAATAAAATTTCAGAGATAGAGGAAATTTGCTTAACAGAATCTTCTATGGGGCGAATCCGTACAACATAAAAATGATCACGATTAGGGATTACTCCGTTTTCAATTCATTCCTATGGGTAATTTGTATAAAGGAAAATTTGATTAACATAAATTTATTTGGAATGGTTTAATTCCTTTATACAAGGTACCACTGTATATGGGTTTGAGTCTGCAGACTGAAGCCTCTTGGAAGGCTCCAAATGCTACTTTTGCATTCTTTGGGATGCCTAGTGTGCCATAAACACTGCATGATACTAAACAGTCGTCACAGTGGCATACGTATAAACCTTGCATTAACACAACCTGTGCATAGATTAAAATATTTAATTTTAACTTGTTGATTTAATGAAGCTGCTGCTTTGTGAATCAATAGAGCCTCAGAGATGCTCCTGAACACATCACCATGTTCAGAAATATTAATATCTTCTTCACTTCCAGAACTCACTCCTAATAAAGATGGTGACAAAGCAAATTTGATTTCCTACTTGGTACTAAGCACTGCTGCAGGAAACTAATAAGAACTTAATTTAGATTCTTCACCAACAGCTGAACTGTGGCTATATTTTACCTGTGGAATTTCCATAAGAGCTTGATGCTGTTTGTTTCTGGCTTGCACTTCCAATTTTTACTGGGGTCCAGCAGGAACTGTGATGCTAAATCTTATCAAGCATACTTGCTGCCAAAAATGCACAGTGTAATCCTCTGGTTCATTATGAGATAAGATCGCAGACCATATCTCTTGAGATCCATCAGGATTTCAGTAACAGCAATGCCAATTTTTCCAGGTTCCTTATTTTTCTGTTGCCTTTCTCTCCCCTCCCCCCGTCCCCAATCCCCCATCGTCTTCTCTAGATTATCCACAAAACCACTATATTTGAAGGATTATCCATTTTTGGCAAAAGAAGAGTTGATACTGTTTGAAGGTTGTTCCAGGCTTTGCCTGTGGGTGGTTTGATGAAAAATGTATAAGTACAGCAACAGAAAAGCCCCTGAAAAAGCTACTTTTTATTAATGCAATCTGTCATGATGCATACCCCCCAACCAAGAGAGGTCATAAACCTGTTCCAGCAAGGGTCTAATAAAACATTTTACTACAGTCATATAACAGAGCCATGGAGCAGGAATGGGATTATTAGCACACAGAGTTCATTAATGGAAGGAACTCCAAAACAGGGATTATCTTGGAAGATATCAGAGGAATCAATGAATCAATTATAGAATCATGGAATCATAGAGCTGGAAGAGACCTCAAGGGCCATCCATTCCAACCCCTGCCATGCAGGAATCCCCATCAAAGTACTTCTGACAGATGGCCATCCAGCCTCTGCTTAAAACCACCAAAGAAGGAGACTCCACCACCCTCCATGGCAGCATATTCCACTGCTGAACAGCTCTAACTGTCATGAAGTTCTTCCTAATGTTCAAATGGAATCTCTTTTCCTGTAGTTTGAAACCATTGCTCAAAGTCCTGTCTCAGAAGCCATGGAAAAATACGCCTTGGGAAATCAGACTGCACTGCTTTATAACTAAGTGCCAAAAGTGAAGACCTTTTGAGCCTGTGACGGTGTTGCTGAAGAGCAGAAGTTCTGGGAACATTTTGCTTTCTTACTTTCTGTGTCTAGTAACTGGGATTCATTCATTCATTCACTGGTTGCATACTGGATCGAGTGGAGTTGTGTAGCAAACTAGTGTTGGACAACAGTATATAGAACATTGAACCACCTTATTGTTGGGTCAAATGACTTTCCAACTGCACAATTTCCCTGTGTTTTAAAGCACCATCTCCAATTGCATTCTCTTCTCCTCTATTAGGGAGATGTGGGTTTGAATCCCAAAGCCAGCAGTGAATCTGGCTGTGCAGGTCCCAGCCTAATTTAACTCCCAAGGTAGTTACAAGGATAAAATAACATAACCCCAACACTTTGGATGAAGGATAACGTGCTAGCAAGGTGTGTGTGTGTGTGTGTGTGTGTGTGTGTGTGTGTGTGTGTGTGTGTGTGTGTGTGTGTGTGTGTGTGTGTGTGTGTGTGTGTGTAAGAGAGAGAGAGAGAGAGAGAGAGAGAGAGAGAGAGAAGCAGCTGCAGCAGCAAGACTGAAATCCTGATGACTCAAGGTCACCCAGGAAGGGGAATTCCCAAACTGAACCTCTCAGTGTCCAGTCCAGAGGCAACCAGCAATTGCATAGAATGAATCTAGACCCTTCAGAAGCACCTTAGCTCTTCAGGGGTGGCTCTGCCAGGATTCTCCCAGCAAGGCTACCCCCATGGCCAAAGCCTTCTCTGTTACTGCTCCCAGACTTTGGAAGTCCCTCCCTCTTCAGGCAAGCTTTCCCTGAATGAGGGACTACTTATTATGTGACTTTTATATGGATTACCACACATGATTCCATTGACTGATTACATAAGAACACCTGCATTTCTTTTAGTCTCCACCCGCATTTCTTTTTGTGTGTTCTTTGTAGCTTTAATGTTACATTTTAATGTTCTAATTAAAATGTAACACTAATTCCTCTCATAATTCCCTGTTCTTAACTTGAATATATCTTAAATGTTCTGGGCTGTATATTGTCTCCCATTATTGTAAGCCACCTTGGGTCCTTTTCTATGGAGAAAGGTGGGGTAAAAATATTCAAAATAAATAAATAAATCTCTAATTTCAACTTCTAATAATGCACTACCTGTAATATACAGCTGACCCTAGGTTGCAGGACTGCTAGCCATGGTCCTGAATCCAAAACATCTCTCAGACAATACTGGCTGTGCTATCCACACGGTTCTAATCCTGGCCTCAGATATGCACCAGCCCGCAGGCTAACTTTCTGTCATCTTTCTGGGATCACAGAATCCCCAAATGGGGCAGAGGCTAGGCCACAGTGAAGGAGCACTCTATATACAAAAAGCAAGAGTAGGAAAGGCCTTGTCTCTCTTTGTAAACCCTTCCCTGTGTTCATGCCGTGACTACAGCAGTTCCATCCACCAAGCCTTCTAGTTCATTTTGACAATATTCTAGGGCAAATATTACCTTCAAATAATCATTACCTTCAAATGCTTCCTGGAAGGAACAGCATGAAGCGCCTTCTGGGTTTATTGCCAGATGATTTGCCTTTTTACATTAGTTTTGCTTGATCAAAAATAAAAGGGGCGAAGAGGGGAGGGGGCTTACACTGTCTGAAGAAGATTTCAACCAAACCTCTGCCCACTGCAGAGAGAATTTGTGGTTGCTTACTACACTACGTCAAAACACACAGTAGTGGTGCCTCTGGCTAAAACTAGGCAAAGCTTGGCCTGGTTTTCAAATGTCATCAGCAGGAGGAGTGTTTGCCTTTATATTTCAGACTGCAACCACTTTGAGGGTTGAAAAAATAAAGTCAGAGTCCTTCCCAGTCATTTACAATGAATTGTAAGGAAATGGCAGATGCTGCATATGATTGTGCTGCAGTGAAGGCTGATCTCTAATATATCTGTCTGTGTTCACCAGGCAGAAAATTGATATGCTTCATATGCTATCCTAGATACTTCCTACACATATTAGCCACTCTGTTTGTTTTTCTGTGAGGAGTCCAAAGACAGTGACTCATGGCCTATCTTCATAGGCTGCAGAAATCATTTTGTGGGAAATGGGTTGTCCTGTCCGATATCTGCTAGATATTCAAAATATAACCCAAACTTCTGAGCCCATGGGCCATTTGAACCCTCATGCCCTAGATGAATTTGTGCAGTGGAATAATGGATACCAGGAATTGTGTGAAACTGGTGTATAGGGTCCGAGGATGAAAAACAGGAAATCCTTCTGAACTTGGCCTCAGCAGTCCATTTGGGGGGAAGGAAAGTAATGCATATTGGGGCAAAAAATCCAAACTTTATCTATCAACTGATGCGCTCTGAGTTATCGATGATGGATCAGGAAAGAGATCTTGGGGTGTTGGTGGACAGCTCCATGAAGTTGTCTACCCAAGAGGGAGGGAGTTCCAATGCCCTCTACATGGGGTTGCCCTTGACCCTTGTCTGGAGGCTCCAGCGGGTGCAGAATGCAGCGGCCAGACTGGTGGTGGGTGCTCGTAGATTTGAGCACATCACCCCAGTTCTGGCTCATCTGCATTGGCTACCTGTTGTCCTCCGGATAAGGTTCAAGGTCTTGGTTTTGATTTTCAAAGCCCTCCACGGCTTGGGACCTGAGTACCTGTCGGAGCGTATCTCTCAAAGGTCAACCAGGACCAGGCCCATGAGGATGGCGCAGGTGCACTCACTTAGGGTGGCCACACCCAGAGAGGCAAGGAAATCACTTACGCGTAACCGCACCTTCTCTGTGGTGGGCCCTACGCTGTGGAATCAGCTCCCTAGTGAGTTGCGCCTAGCAGCGTCCCTGCCCGCCTTTAAAAAAGCCCTGAAAACACATCTCTTCTGGGAGGCATTCGGCGACCATGTTACTTAATTTTCATTGTGGTTTTTTTTTTTTTTTGTGCCGCCTGTGTCATCGCCATCATTTGTGGAGGGTATTGCACCCCCCCTCTTTTCCCTTGTAGCTTGTCTCTGTTTTTTTGTCTATGTTTTTTTGTGTGTGTCTGTTTTTAATTTGTAAACTGCCCAGAGTTCTGCTTCGGAAGATGGGCAGTATATAAATGTAATAATAAATAAATAAATAAATAAATAAATAAATAAATAAATAAATAAATAAATAAATAAATGTGCGAGGAAGGACAATTCCATGCTAGGGATTATCAAAAAGGGGATTGAAAATAAAACAGCCAACATTATAATGCCATTATACAAAATGATAGTAAGGCCCCACCTGGAGTATTGTGTACAGTTCTGGTCACCGCATCTCAAAAAAGACATAGTGGAACTGGAAAAGGTGCAGAAGAGAGCGACTAAAATGATTACTAGGCTGGAGCATCTCCCTTATGAGGAAAGACTAAAACATTTTTGGGCTCTTTGGTATGGAAAAAACGTGTCTGAGGGGAGATATGATTGAGACGTACAAAATAATGCAGGACATGAGTAAAGTGGACAGAGGGACACTCTTCTCCTTCTCACAAAATACCAGAACTAAGAGACATCCACTCAAATTGAAGGCTGGAAGAGTAAGAACAGACAAAACAAAATATTTTTTCACCCAGCACGTTGTTAGTCTGTGGAACTTCCTGCCACAGGATGTAGTGATGGCATCTGGCCTGGATACCTTCAAAAGGAGATTGGACAGATTCCTGGAGGATAAGTCCATCACAGGTTACAAACCATGAGGGAGATGTATCATCTCCAAGCTTAAAACCGGGGTACCTCAAGGACCTCAAGGAACAGGGAGTGGTATCAGGAGACAGCTATCTAGTCTCATGCGCTCCCAGCTGCATTTGGTGGGGCCACTTTGAGATACAGGAAGCTGGACTAGATGGGCCTTTGGCCTGATCCAGCATGCCTCTTCTTGTGTTCTTATGTTCTTATGTTAAACAAGGCAAGATACTTGGAAGTGATTGCATTTCATTTGTGGCTCCTAGTCATGTGGAACCCACTCTCCCAAAGTAAGGCATCCAGGCCTTTTCTAGAATGCATATCCTCCTGTCAACAGTCTTGGATAAAACTGATTGAGCAAGACAGCTCACGTTATCTGACATTAGTTTAGCTTCTCCTTTCCATGTGCTTTTAAAAAACATGTTTGTGAGATGATGAGGTTGGCGGACCCTGGAGACCAGGGTTCAAATCCTCCCCACCCATGGACACTCACTGGGGGAGTGGAACTCATGAAAGCAATCCTTAAAATATCCTACCTTGAAAGTCCTACTGGGATTGACATAAATTGGTTTCAATTGGACATCACAGAACAACATGTTCACGTCCAGCCAACCTAAGCAATCTTCACATAGAGGTGTTTACGCCTTCAGACTAAATCACTCAGGAGTAAAACACTTTAGTAGGAGTTCCAGTACACAAAATAATCTGTGCAACAACAATCTCCAGTATACAGTGGACCCTTGTATAACAAACAGCTTGTATAACATAAAATCTGTGCAACATAAAACATTCCAGAGATAGAGGAAATTTGCTTAACATAATTGCCTATGGGGAGAATCTGTACAACATAAAAATGGGATTACTCCATTTTCAATTCATTCCTATGGGAATTTGTATAAAGGAAAATTTGCTTAACATAATTTCATTTGGAACAAATTGATTCCTTTATACAAGATACCACTGTACTGGGTAGGCACCACCAAATATTTCTTTTGGTGTATGTATAAGAGGCTGTGTTGTTGAGATTTTTAATCTGTGTATGTGAATCAATTTAATATGTTATAAAGAACAGTGGTAAAATGTTGTAAAAATGGTGAAAAAAACCTGAGTCATGTACAAATGCATATTGAAGTGTCTCCAAACATAGTATAAGTCAGGTGGCATTAGGCAATGCATGACACAATGGTACAATGAGCGATCATGCAATATAAAATATAATTGGTTATGTAAAATATAAAGGCATCTATAAATGGAGATTATCTGCTATAAATCAGATAACTTAACTCTATGTTACATTATGTCATGTTATGATGTATGCTGCAGGATTATTTGTTGAATTATCCTCTGTACATATTGCAATCTACTCTGCAAAATTACATCTCCATGGCTCAAGTGATATTTATGTTGCCTAATCTTTGTTTCCAAGTCCTTATTTACTCAACAATGTTGTTGGATAACAACCCCCAACAAACCTGAGCACTGGCCATATTGTAGACAAGCAGGATCTGGACAGCCACTCCTAAGGATCTTCAAAGAAGATGAATGCTTTGCTGAACTTTGGGCTGAGTCACAGCCTGGTCAGCATGAAGCAATTCAACCTCACACTCTTCCAGTTTTAAGACATATAATTTCCTACTGAGTTGTTTGTCCAGAATACTCAAGAATGATAGGTGCCATTGGATGGCACTGGGCAGTAGGTTGAAAGCAAGAGCACAGATGGACTGAATGAGAAGATTGCTAGGGATGAGAGGATCTCTCCATTCTGATTCTTATAAATAAATTGTTCATTGATTACTTCCCTGCATGGAATGCTAAGTTGGCACCAAAATCCAAATGCACGTTTGTCTACAAAAGCCTTTTAATACATATATTTTGCAAGCCGTTTTGTCTAATGCAAGCCAGTCTATTTGCTATATCACCTATTGTACCCATTTCTCTTTACAGCCTTCCCAAAGATATGCATTTTTGATCCAAAAACCAAACCACAAGATTTGGAGATGTGCAGAAACAAGGGAAGCTGGGATTGTAGCTAACATTTTGTCTTGAAAACTGCAGCATAACTTGGTTCCTATTAAAGCAGCTGTAGAAACCAAGTCCAATGCCACCACATGCTTAGAATCTGCAAGCGTAAGTATGCCCTTTCGATCCAATATACATTTATAATTTCTGAGATGCTTTTTGGATGGGAAAAGCAAGGTTCACCCTTCTAAGCAAAGGAGAAACCTGCAACCTGACCTCTGCAACAGCTTAGGGGTTAATCAGCACTTTCAGTGTTCCATGTGTGAGAGGCCACACACTGCCTCCATTTGGGTGCCCATGATTTATTTATCTAACCTTCTTTTTAACCCACCCATCTGAGTTCTCCCAAAATATGGTCTTGTTATTGCTCAAATGATAAGATTTATGAAAGAAGCAAGCTCTGTTCCCTTTATTGCTGAACATCAGCATGTAAGAGGGCTATTCCAACCAGTCCCACCCTAATCAATCATAACAGTGGTGCTGTTAAGCACAGCCAGGAACACCAGATGGCTCCTTGACAAACAGGCGCCCATTTCTCCTGCTTTGTTACACTTAAAGAAGAAAGAGAGGGAAAGCAACTAATTAACCTCTAAAGAGAAAAAAAATAGGAAGCTGATGTACCAATCAGTTCCCTAGGCATGGGGGATCTCCCCCCCCCGCAAAGTGTGTATGTGCGTCTTTGGAGGGGTGTTGTTGATTTTGCCGCTGCTCTGATTTATCTATCAATATTTTAAAAACGTGGTTATAAAGGCTTACAGGGTAGGGGTACAGGTCTATCCAAAGGAATGCTTACAAGCATGTTTCTGTTTGCTGGATTGTAGCTTAATCGGTTGAGAAGGTACACAGAGCCTCAGTACCTTTCCATATTGGATAAGGGAGGGAATTTTCATAAATTCTCTCATCTCTTGTAACTAGTTGCTTACCTCAAATGACCCTTTTCTATCTTTGCCGCTGGTCACTCCCTCCTTTCCCATCACTTCCTCAGTCCAGCCTGTGCAATTGTACAGGAAGACACCAGCTGTATTCAGGTCTCCCAAAAGTAGGTTAGATAAATATGTGAGGTGGGGGAGCACAATAGACAGAAGAGGAGGGGCTCCCACCCTCCTCAGCCTCATGTGCTCATTTTATTTAATTTTAGAATGCTTCAGTAGGGCAACAAAAATAATTCCGTCTTGCTTTTTGCATCCTGTAGAACAAAACATCAACTAGTTACCTTGTCAAATATCTTTCATTTTCTCACATGCAGAAACACGTTACAGTACTTTGTTTGTCTGTGAAGATTCTCAGTCATCCAGGTTCGTTTAACTGGGAGTTGAGTCATGGCTACTGGACTTCTTTTTTGAGAGATAGAAACGTTTCGCTGTTCATCCAAACCGATGCCAGACCGATGAAGCTGTTTGGATGAACAGCGAAACGTTTCTATATCTCAAAAAAGAAGTCTACTTTGTTTGTGTTACACAAGGACAACGGCACAGCTCTGGCATATGTTGAAGAATGTCTGAATGAATCCCCAGTTACTAGACTCTTAAAGAATCACACCAACATTTGCCCAGCTACCTATGCAACAAAATGAACTGGATATTATCCTTGCACTATGTCTGGAAAAAATCACAACAGCCAGTTAATGGGCCTTTCTCCAAGCGCATTAAATGTTGGTCTTTGAATGAAAAACTACCAACATATTAATGGATCTATTTGTTTTGTTACCATGTGCTACAATGTAAAACATTAGATAATGATGCCTAGCTGTACCTCTTCCCTTAGAAGTTATGTATGAATGAGAAAAGGGATGCTCTCAATCAGCCTAGTACACAAGGGAGATGTTATCAATAGCTCAGGGACCAAGGAAAGGAAAAGTCAACATTCAGGACCAAGCCATGTCACAGATCAGTACCATACCAAGTGGACAGTCAAACTAGGAGACAGCCAGAAGCAAAGTCTGTGGGTAATCTGGTCTGGGTCCGTCAGCAGGGTATCAAGTAGGCAAACAAACCATGTTGAGAACCAGGGGTAAAGAGAACAACAGGAAATGTTGGAGAGTTGTTCCCAGTGCTGAAGTTAGGTCTGAACATTACCTTTGCCCAGCTGTGGCATGGGCAACTACCTCTCATTGTTACAGCCACACAGATAAATTGCTGTACTAGACAGATCATCGGCCATAGCCATGCACCCCATCTCAGCTTTGCCCAGATGTCGTGCGCTCAGGGGCATATTTGTTCTCCATGGCTGAAGGGTCATTCTCTACATAAACACTTTCCCCATGTGTAGGGGGTTTGTTCTTTTTTGAGGAGCCAGACTCTGTTTCAACTCCCAGTAACCCTGAGGAGGAACTGCCAGATGGGCCATAAACTCTTCCACTTCTCTCTTCAGCTGAAGCCCATCACCCTGCCTTTGTGCCTCAGGGGAAGACTTCTCCTGTAGGCCATGTCAATATAAAGGACCAGGGAACACTGCCCGTAAGGAGATATCCATTGATGACAAGAGTAGCCCATTCTGTTGTTATCGGCCTGGCAGCTTTTATCAGCTAGGCTGGACAAGGATGTAGGGAAGTTATGGAGGTGTGGCAGAAATCAAGCACTTTGTCTGCCTCTGATGACATCATAGGTTAAAACTGTGTTACACTCACTGGAGAAGGCAGTGCATGGGGCACCTTGACTAGATCTACTGGTGATAGTTGGTAGTCTAAGTCCCAATGGATGGACTTAGATTTAAAGAATGCTGCAAATTGGTCACTAGAGAAGTTACTGGGATGCATTGTTACCAGTTCTGGACAGGTTGCACACAATCAGAAGAATTAATTCGGCTTGAGGGTTATGGGCTTTCTCAATCCAATTAGTAAACTGTGTTCTCTTACCAACCCTTACCGTTGAAAGGTGGGCACTAGACACAGCTTTTGCAGTACTTAGGTTATTCTTCGTAGGGGCCGACTGCCAAATGGCCTTGAATCTCCTCCTATTTTGCTTCATTACCCATAATTGTTGGTTATACCAAGCAGTTGGACAGGCTTTGCTATGGGGGTGTTTGGATGTGATCATGTCTACAGGTCTGGTGAGAGTGGCATACCAGACATCCAACATGACCTCAAAAGGAGCACCAATCAAGTCAGCCAGAATATTTCTCATGGCATCTTGGAATACCCACAAGAGCTTATTTATTTATTTATTTATTTATTTATTTATTTATTTATTTATTTATTTATTTATTTATTTGAATAGAATCTTCTCAGCTATTAATATATCCAGCATTAAAAGAGCCAGAGAAAACAAAACAATCTGTTTGTTTATATCCACTCTAAAAATTAATAGTCAATATGCTATTGGGAATTTGCACAGGTTGTGCAAGATATCTATTCTATAACTGGTTGCACAACTTACTTAGCTGCTGAAATACCCACCAGGATACTGGTCTATACTGTATACGCTTGTGTTTTGCTGGACACTGCCATCTCAATCAGATGATCCTGTGACACCATTCCGATTTTGCCCCTGGGTCATGGGGCAAATTCCACAAATCCTTTGTGGCCTGACTCCAGTTAGTTATCTTAAAGTAAACTCATTCAAACACAGGTAAATCATAATTTTGCAACCAATTCAATGTGTCTACTTAGTTGGAAACACTAGTTGTATTTAGGCACATGTCTCTAGATTAAAAGGCCAACATTCCTATATTTGTCAATCAAAAGAGATCAAAACTCTAACAAGTAGCAACATCCTGTTGTGAAATGTGGAATGTAATTGCTCCGAAGACACATTTGTTCTGCACACTCTCCTTGATCTCTGACTCACAATTGTCGGACTTGGAAATCACCTGGTACAAGACAATGGGGCTTTCATTTCCATGACAGGGCAAGGAATACTGTACCTTCTTTCAGAAACAGCACAAGATAATGTAACAGGGCTATACATGCAGGGAAAACAATCGTCTCTTTCCCCTCCCCATCTTTTGCAGGCTGTAGGCAGCTATTTGGCGATACAGACCAGGTCACCAATTTATCTTGTGCTTACATCCATGCATCAGATGCAGCCTCAGAACATCTAAGCTCCGGACCTCAACTAAGAAACTACCTGGCATTTTACCCATCTTGCCAAGGATTTTACATATAAGAAATAAATCCTGGCAACTTCATCTTTTGCCATGTTTTAACCTGCTGATACAGCTCTGAAGAAGAGGGGTTTTGCCCTCGAAATATTAGCCACTTTGGTATTTTTCTAGTAGCCTAAAGGTATCAACTATTCTACTTTTGTATTTGTTTTTTGTAATCGCTATATGGCTCCTCAACTTATTTTGCTTCAAAGATCAGTGGTATGAACAACTTGTAAAGGAAGAGAAGCAGTATCATCAGTAGTCAACAGCTACTTGTTTTTGTTGTTCAGTTGTTAAGTCATGTCCGGCTCTTTGTGACCCCATGGACAAGAGCACACCAGGCGTTCCTGTCTTCTACTGCCTCCTGGAGTTTGGTCAAATCCATATTGGTTTCATCGATGACACCGTCCAACCATCTCATTCTCTGCTGTCCCCATTTCCTTTTGCCTTCAATCTTTCCCAACATCAGGGACTTTTCCAAGGAGTCGTTTCTCCTCATGAGGTGGCCAAACTACTAGAGCCTCAGCTTCAAAATCTGTCCTTCCTGTGAACATCCACAGTTGATTTCTTTCAGGATGGATAGGTTTGATCCCCTTGCAGTCCAGGGGACTCTCAAGAGTCTCTTCCAGCACCACAACTCAAAAGCGTCAATTCTACAGCCATCAGCAGTCTTTATAGTCTGGCTCTCATTTCCATACATCACTCCTGGAAAAACCATAGCTTTGACTATCTGGACCCTTGTCGTCAAAGTGATGTCTTTGAGTCAACAGCTAGAGCAGCTACTAAAATCCTGCAAAGCATACAATCAGCTACAGTATTGCCAATGAAACTGAGGAACTCAGTTACAGTGATGGCACCTTGAAGCCCTACACCAAAGCAATCAATGGATGGATGGATCAATCGATCGATCGATCGATCGATGGATCAATGGATGGATGAGTGAGTGAGTGAATGATTTAGAGTACCAGGGCTGAGGAGTTTCATTCTGCACTGCCCCTCCCAGGAGAAGAGGCAGCCAATGTAGTCTTGAGTAAGATGCACCATCTCCCACAGTATTACCAGAAGAAGGGGCTGGGAAAACAGTTCTAAACCATTCGGATCCAGGAAACATTTCCAAGGACTTCCAGAAGTCATGATGACATATAAATATATTATTATATAGATGCCTGCAGGACTGGCATGTTTTCTTCTTCAGCATTATGCTTTTTCACTTCTCTTCCCACCCCATGCAACCTACTTGCTACCTGTCATACTTCTCTGCTTTCCAATTAACACTCCCATTAAACATCTGTACAACATCATAAGTACAAAGCTATTGTGGTTAATGCATCTGTGGTCTATATTGTTCCAGACAAGCTGGGATGTGACTGCTAAACTCATCCAAAATCTGTAGAGGCAGCTTTTTACTATCTAGACAGGTTGTGCATAAGGTGAGTTAACTCTCTTGTGCTCCCAAATTGTAAACAATTTCATTTGGCATGACCCCTTGACAGTACTTTTCCCCACATGTTTTGTATAGCTTGATTTGGACAGTTAGTAGAGTGGCCAAAATCCTGTTGCTTAGTGTAGCAAACCACATTATAGTACTCTCATTGAATCAATGGGGATTTAGTGAGTCACTTCCTGTGTAATGTTCATTGACTCAAATGGTTCTACTCTAACGGAACAATGGCAGCATTTAGACATGGACATTTCATTTCAGAAGTGGTTCGGTTCTGAAACAAAACATGCGAGCCCAGCTGGCATTCGGAACTGGACCAACCCTCCAGAACAAAATCAGCCAATCCCTTACCTTGCTCTGGGGTCACGCGGGGCTAAACTCCAACAAGGAAGAAGCCTCTGACATAGTTCCTTCTCCCTGACGCTGACCAATCAGACAGGGAGGCAGGATGATACATTTCCCTGCACATCTCCTAATTGGCCAGCACCAGGGAGAAGGAAAGATGACATCAAAAGGTTCTTCCTCATTGGAGTTTAGCCCCACGTGAGCACATTGCAAAGTAAGGGATTGGCTGATTTCATTCCAGAGGGTTGGTCTGGTTCCGAACGCCTGCTGGGCACCCATGTTTTGTTTCGGAACCAGATCACTTCTGAAACAAAATGCCCATCTTTAGCAGTGTTTATTGACAATGGTGGCACTCAGAACATATCCTGATGCCTTGGGGAAAATACAATGTAGATACTTAACTGTTCCAGAGAAAATTTAGGAGTCCTGCAGCATCTTTAGGACTCTTACATCTATTGAAACATAAGCATCCAGAGAGAGAAATGCTACATTGGATGCACTAAGAGGGCAGAGGGAAAAGAAAGGCTACAAACAGCAGGTCCTTAAGGTCATCCACCTATCAGATTTCTATTTTGATGTCTCTAGGATTGCACAAAATAATGGCAAGTATAACCCAAAAAACTTGTCCAAAATCTGCTTTTACAAGGGGGCTATCCAAAGACAAAATGTGTCATAACTCAGTAACCCATTTATTTACGGTCCTCTAGCTTAAGCAGTGCTAAATGATGGGGTGCCTCTCAACAATTCCACAGTGTCACATTCCTAGTACAAAGGTGGAAAGCCAGGACTGGTTTTCGGAGAACGCCTGTGTCAGTTTGTGCATGCAGCTTGCCGGTGACATGACACAAGGGTGAGTGTGCACGCTTCAGGGAGAGATGTGATGTCTTAAAGTTTGCCTTCTGTGTAAAAGAAATGTAAATAGGTCTGAAAATGTGGGACACTGTTAGCACAAACTGTTAACCTTTCCATTCCTATTTGCTTTCTTTTTGCCCTTTGTGGATGTACTGTACAACCAAAAGCTGCTTCAAAGAAAAATAACTGAAGCAAAAGATGGATGCAAAAATTACCACCCACAATATGAGGATGAGGTTCAGAGATGGGGAACTTGGGTTTCTAAAAAAATGAAGAAGCTTTGCATAAAATTCATATATGCTGAGCTACAAGTTTGAAAGGGGCGTGGTGGCTCAGCGGACTAAGGCTCTGAAAACTGTTGGCTGCAAGATCAGCAGCTTGACAGTTCGAATCGGGTGCCACGCAGCTTAGCGAGCTCCCACTGAAAACCTCAGCTCCTGCAAACCTAAAGTGGGAAGGTAAAAACAGTGTTTTCTGGGTGGCACGAACATGCACCCATCGCAAGGCTCCACTGGAGCCCTTTTAAAAATTGCCCATCCAAAACACTGAGAGGCTTGCTGTTCCAGGCGGGTGATTTTGAAAAGGCTCCAGTAGAGCAGCGACGCGGAAAAAAACTGCAATAAAAATTTACTTACCTTTGTGCTCCAAAGCAGCAGGGGTTCTTTCCTGAATTGATTTTAGGGAACCCCCTGAAATCTGGTTAAATCTGGCAGTCAGAGGACTGAGTTTTGAAGCTCTAAAGGGGGGTCCAGGTACTTAATTGGCAACATGTGCTGGGAGTGTGGAGGCAATCAGGGATTTTACTCTATGGTATTCAACAAAAAGGTGAACAAGTAAAACACGATCAAGAACAAGAACAAAACCACTTCATGGACAGTATCTGAGAAATATTGATGGAAAACATAGCAAGTTAACTTAGGCATGGCTAAAACTGGAGTCCATCAAGAAAGAAACTAAAGGCTTGATTTTTGCTGCACAAGCACTCCAAACTAATGTCGTAAAATTCAAGAAATTAGAGTAACAGCAAATGTGGACACCGTCAAGAAAAAGATGAAATTGTTGTGTCACATCTCATCTATGAACGTTCAAAGATTATGCAGGCAGACTTGAAAGCTAGACATGATAAGAGATGCACATACACAGTAAAATGTAATCTGCCAGCATCCAAATCCCATGGAAACATCAGGTAGAGAAGGTGTCAGAAAATGAACATGTTAAGATCATGTGGAAATTATGCATTCAAATGGATAGGCATCTTGAGCATAATGCACAAGACATAACAGTAACAGAAGGATACAGTAAATACTTGGATAATTGATATCACAATTCCACAGGATGCCAGAGTTGAAGATAAAGAACTGGACAAAATGAACAAAATACAGAGACCTCTGAACAGAAATAACTCTTGTGGATGAAACACCCCCATAGTCATCAGGGATTAGGTACAATGTTGTGGAATTTTATGGAATATGGTAATCATTTGCAGTCTCTGAAATAACACAACGGGAGTGGCAAAGACTGGCAATGTTAGGAACAGCATACACTGATATTTAACTGATACTTAGGGTTTTGCAAAGATTGTCTTCAACTTTTGCATGATAATATTTTTAAAATGAACTCATGAATCTGACAGGGGCTAGAGTCAATGATCATACAGTTCCGCCCAGGTCTATAATTCTAAGAGGGTTATTCATTCATTCATTTATTTTTTTTAAGTTTATATACCGCACCGATTCTCCCAAAGGAACTCTTGGTGGTTTTATTATTATTTTTCCAGCCCACAGCGAGATCAAACCACCATCACATTCTATATATCACAGCATGAAGAATCACTTTGAACTTCTAATGCTCTTCCTTCTTCATAGCATGTAGAACATTCTTCCAAGGATGTTTTTTTCATTGCTCTTGGCCTTCAAATCCACTTTGCAGTTTCTTTAACACATTCCCTTTACACATTCCTATAAACACTACAATAAAACAGGTCCACAGAGAAGTGGGTTTCCTAACAGAAACTCTTCTGGTGTTTTGAGATGAGACACCCCGACCCCCAAAAGTATTCCCTCTTGCAATCTCTCTCTCTCTTTCTCTCTCTCTCTCTCCCTCTCTCCCTCTCTCTCTCTAGCACAGACATATGCAATTTTTTCATACTAATTTATACTGCATGGAATGCCCATTGGTTTTGGTGGTCAGATACAATCCAGGCTTAAGAATGTGGTCCAAATGATTCAAAATAAATAAAAACACATCACATTTAGAGGTGGGCACAAAATGAATTTTTCTTTTCGTTATTCATTTTTTGTTTTGTTACATAATGAAACAAAAAAACCAAAATGACCCATCCCATCAAAGAAAAATTAAATGAAACAAAATGGAAATTTTCATTTCGTTCCATTTTTGTTTTTTGTTTTCCCAGAGGGATGCATTGAAGCAATGCACCTTATGGCCTTTTACCTTGACTTGGACATTCAAGTTAAAGTCCCTACTGAACTATGAAATATAATGGCTGAAAACCTGTTGGCGGATCTCCGTGGTGCAACCTGGATGATATTTTCCAGTTCTCCATCCCATTACACAGATAGTAATAGGCAGCCAAGCCAGCAAGAAAAGGAAGGGTCAAAGCAGGAAGGCAGGGCAGATCCAAGAGGCACCTGTCTCTACCTGGGGGTGGGGGGGTGGGGGAGGACTGTGCTAACATAGCTCCTAAATTCCAGGTCCGCCTTGGCAACTCTTTGCACTCTTACTCTTTGGTCTTGTCTTCCCAGGTCTTTTCTCACGCATGCACTTAGGCACTTCTAATCTAGGGAGCACAGCATGCTGGTTGGCTTTTTACTGATGTTAGGTAAATATACCCAATATTTTCACTGTACCGTTGTTCCATCATTAAGGTCTCATACTGATTAGCGTTATAGAGCCTTCCACCAACAATCCTCCTGTCAAAACGTATAAGAAGCAGTTCAGCTTTCAAGTTGTTTCTTCCAAGTCTCAACTCTGGTCTCAGCAGAGCTGAATCCTGACTGTGTTTATATCCTTTCTGGATCTTGTGCAAGCTGAGTAAGCACATCTTAGCATCATCAGTTAAGTGAGAAACAGTGCAGCAAGAAGACAAGCATTTATTCAAATGTATATAAACTTGATTTTATGTTAAAATTATATAGTGCCAGAATGATGCATGGTATGCCAAAGCAATCAGAAAGTTCTTAACTATGATTCATTGTTAAGTCAATGACTCTTCCTCCATTTGTTCTGCTTTTCAAAGTGATGGATCCCTTAACACAAATGTATCAATCCAATTAATTTTGCAGAAAACGAGAAAGGGTGCTCTAGTTCGTTCCAATACGTAGGCAACCTTTATGAAAGCTATCTCTGTCATGGCTGTGAGGGACAAGTCACGTTCCTTTCAATCTTGATCTCCCTTTCCTCATTGGATTTGCTAGTACTGTACACGCTTCTCCATTTTCTCAGTAGTTAGGAAAAAAATCACAGTGATCCCTTCGTGGGCTGGACTTGCAAGATAGCCTCCTACCCTTCACAACAGCATGTTACCATGTCCTAGGGTTTGTTTGTTTGTTTATTTATTTAGATTTTGTGTCACACACACACACACACACACACACACACACACACACACACATCTCCCCAGAGGTTCTTGCTTCTGCACAGCCTCCACCTGTTCTTCAGCCACATCACTCTCTAAGTGAAGAATATTACGACAGTATCTAAGTGTGCAGAAGGAACATAAAAAGGCCATAGTTGCATCCTCTCAAGCGCCTCCAAACAATGCTGTCTGATTCCTTTTGAATACGGGTCACCCAACCATAATTTAATGCAATCTCCTTAAACACATTTTTCTTGGTTCCTACTGCAGATATAGGCTCAAAAGTGTTCTCATATCTGTCATGTAATCCACATCTGCTTCTGTCCCAAGATGTAAGAATTCCTTTCAAAATTGAAACTAGCCTGGCATAATAATACTATCGACTACTGAGCCTGCCAACGTGTAGATCGTTCTGACTGAAGACTGTAATTCTGGGGAACATTAACCATCATAAAGAGTATCATCCCAGGTAGATGCATAAATAATCAGGGCTAAGAACTTCTCAGTTCTAGACAGCTGCAGTTCTCACCAGATAATGTTCCACTCAGCCTTGGTCTGAAGTTGGGCAGTCATAGGAACACTAACCATACTAAATGAGACTATAGTTTTCATGTCAGCCACCTCCTGTTCCCTGATGTTTCAGGCTGAAAACCCAAGACCAACATAGAGGACCCTTGTGATATCAAAGAGCAGAGGCAGGAAGAACGGAGAGTCTTGTCAAGAAACTGGGAAACTTAGGGATCACAAACTCTGGTGCTCTTTTAAGGAATTCAGGATTTGTCATCAGTGCCTGGAGTGGGCTGTCTGAGAGAAGTGGGGTGATGTCCACCAGTAACAGGAATAAAGCAACACCTGTGAGCTGCGGCCTATTGGTGTGAGACCAGCTTCCAAGACCAGTCTGGCTTATTCTTTGGTACTGAGCTAACTAGAAAAATGGGTTTCAGCTGAGTGAAGGGAAGGGGGCAGAAGCTATGTTTGCCTTCATGACTGTCTGAGGGAATTGGATGCCTGACTGGAAGAACCCAGAAGCCAAAGCTTTAGGTATAAAAATGAGTCAGAACTTAATATGGTTGGTTTAGTTTTCTCTGAGAAGACACCATGCTCATTTGCTGTCTTAGTGCCTGAAAAACACTTCGTTTATTTATTTATTTGTGCATTCATGCCAAAGTAATGCTACCATGAAAGTATTAGTTTAAGTTAGCTAGCTATTTTGTCTTCTAGTATGTTTGTTCTGTAATGCTCCTTCCTCAAGCTTCTAATTAATTATTTGCTGTACTATCATTTTGGCTGTTTTGAAAATGTTGAACTGTTGAAGAGTTTATTCTTTTCCAATTTTTCACCATTTTTGATAAAAAATAAAATTTATTTATTCTGTTGTTTGCTCTTTTGCTTTAAAAGGGGTTGAGCTACCCAAAACCAAGCCTTATCTGAATCTACTGGGAGTGGGTGTTTTCTGGATGTATTGGCATTCCTGCCTTGAATGGTTGGTATAAGAACCAAAGTCCACCTTGTGGAATTTTGAGAATTCCCTAGAAACATTGCTTGGTCAGATTGACTAAGTGATTGGGAGGGTGACAGGCAGGCAGGTTTCCCCAGTCACCAGCACATTTGGCCCTCCTGGTTTCCGCCATGTCAGGATAGGTAGTGTGGCTAAGTGGTTAGTGAGATCCATCTCTAGTGATTTTTGACAAATCTTTTTTCCAAATGTTGCAATGCTAATCCCAGACACTGGAGCTCCGTTTCCAGTTTTACTCAGAATGGTACAATGACCCCAACATCAGCACACCAAAAAGCCAGGAGTATGCAAAGAGGGATTGGGGACAGAACCAATGGATGAATGCATTTTGTGCCATTGTGTCCTTTGCAGAGACATACAGTACACACAAACGCCTTCATGCTGAGCCATCCCAGAACAAATGGATGAATGCATTTTTGTGTCATTGCTGTGGTTTGCCATCATGACACCAGAAGCATATGAAACAAAAAGTACCCATATCTAGTCAGCATCCTGAGACCTGGCAAGCCTGGGTCAGAACAAAGGCCAAACAAACCCAACATTCTGTTTACTTAATAGCCAGTTGATTGCAGATGGGAAGCTTCTAAACAACACCCTGAAACAACTGATACACAGAGTCATGCTACTTCTGACCCTGGAGGAAATGTATATGCCAACTAGCTTTGTAACTACTGATGGCGTGAATCACCATGAATTTGTCTAACTCATCTCCCTTTAAAATGTATCCAACCTGGGATTCCTCACTCTGTTTTATGGCAGTGGATTATGCAGTTTCAGTAGGTACTGTATTTTAGAGTATTTCCATCCATCCATCCTGAGCCTCTCATGGTTCCCCTTCAGGAGACAACAGTTCTAATATTATCTGAGGGTGGGTTGGTTTCTCCATCTTATTTGTTACTTGGGTAAAGAAGACTCCACTAGAGGCTTGCAGTAGTTGCAGATTGTATGTATGTTCATTTAATTGCCTCTTCCCACTTACTGTCCTGGCATATTTTGGGGGCAAAAACATGTTCTGAGCAGTGGCCTTAACAGAATACAAAGCCTTCATTCTGTCCTTGAACATTATCCCCATATCTATGCAGCTTTCAAGCGTGTAGATGTTTTTTGTAAGTCAGACATCAAAATGTTGATGTTTGGGATCTAATTCAGTCTTTTTAGCCAGCTTTGTGCAAAACAGTGCCCAGACATAAATCCTTCATACAGAATTATGATCATTATTGTTTAGTATGTTAACAAGTATATGCTGCAAACAGGGGATGTAGAGGTTTCAACGGTGAAACAGTGATGCTGCCATCAACCGTTACCTCGTAGCCGTGATCATATGGCACCCCAGGATGCAGACCGGTGAGATCAGGAATCGTTTCTACTCTACACTGACAGAGGACAACTTTAAAATGAGAAGACAAAAGGTGCAAAAAACTCAGGGGGCAGGGAACATGGTACATGTGGTTATGTTCATCTTTCAGTATGTACACAAGGAACCAAATAGTCATATTCCCCTGCCCACCACTTCAATCTGAGGCCCAGACAGAGATAAAAGGCTTTCACACACCCAGTTCTGTAATGGTCCCTCAAAGACTGCCTTCCATACTGCCATCATGTCCTCTAGTTTTCTTCCCATATCCCATGTGGCATTGTTTTGACTTTGTCATCCATCATATATTTTGCCTTCTGACAGCATGACTATTGTTATATGTATTGGTTTTATATGACATAATTTTCCTGATGTTTAAAATTATGCTCTCCATTGCCCAAATACATTTATTTTATTAAGCCGTTCATCAATGAATAAATACATAAAATTAAAATAACTGTGCTAACCCCAGGATAGCTTGGTGGTTTTGGAGCACAGGTTGGGAGTTTGATTCCCCACGGTTGTTTCCACCTCTGCAATTCTATGGTTATTATTATTAAAACTCTGTCACACACATGTAGAAATTAGATACGTGGTGCATATGTAAAAATAGCTCTCTCACAAATGTGTACATGTATTTATTTATTTATTTATTTTTATACTGCCCATCTTCCCAGGGGAACTCCGGACGGTTTACAAAGGAGACTAAGGCAAAACAATATAAAATCAATAGAACAATAATGACACACACAGAGAGAGACAAAAAAACCCCAACAAAATAGTTGAAAGAAACATCGGCAAGACGGTGGCTCTGAGGGAAAGGGGAAAAAAGTTAAAGGTCGCCAAATGTCTCTTTAAAAAGCAAAGTTTTGAGTGCTTTTTTAAAGGCGGGCAGGGACTGTGCAAGGCGCAGCTCACTCGGAAGATGGTTCCAGAGCGAGGGGCCGGCCACTGAAAAGGTGTGGTTACAAGTAGCTGATTTCCGTGCCGCCCTGGGCGTGGCCACTCGGAGTGAGAGCGCCTGCGACATTCTAGTAGGCCGGGCCTCGGTTGATCTTTGGAAGATACACTCCGACAGGTATTCAGGTCCCAGGCTGTGGACAGTTTTGTAAACTAAATTTTTGTAAACCAAATTTTGTTACAGCATTGTAACATGGAGCTTGGTCCCATAACGCAGCTATTTTAGTGCAGACTTCTAGGGCAGGAATTCTCTAAGACTCAACCTGTGGTGGCAAAAGTAATCTAAGCTCGTATTGCTTTCAGAAGATGAAACATAAATTCTAAAGAGCATAACTCTGGTGCAGGCACAGAGCATCTGAGTTACGGGTAAAAGCTTCCTTAAGAAGCATGGCAGCTTGAAAACACCATCAAGCACAAGGAAAAGCTTCCCCTCTCATAGATACAGTCTGCGATGAATGGAGCTGATGGCAATTGACTGAAAGGGAGGCAGCCTCTTCTCAGAGCCCATGAAATTGCAGAGTGCTATCAAAAGCTATTTCCTCCAATTCACAGTATTCCCTCCCTCTAACAATAGGCCTAGAAAAAGACTGAGGCATCTGTCATCTGCAGATGGCTCTTGCTGATAACTGCTGCATATATATGGATGTTTGTAAAGAATGCCTGATGCAAGTAAAGAATCAGAAGGGGGTTTTCTTCCTCTTCCTAAATGAATGGGAAACACTCAATACACTGATGAGACCGAGGGGCTGCAGGTTCATTCAAGCAGAAGAAGGCAAAAGGATAGATGAGATGACTCCTGTTTCCCCGGTTGCTCCACCAAATAAGGTGGTTGCTTGAAGACAAGGCTCAGCATGGGCACTTGGAAATCCTTTATTAACCTTCCTTTTCATTTGCCCAAGCGCAAAAGCAGACAAGGCACTCACACCTCTTAATGGCTGTGCAGAAAAAGGAGCTCCGGTTGCTATGACTTGTCATGCATGGGGCATTTGCTGAAATTCCCTTTTCTATATTATTAGTAAAGGTGCAGGAACCAGGTGTGTCTTACTTCACATCTAACCATCCTACTTTACTCCCTTGCTTAGTAGTCCTTCCTCCCATTTTAACATGGAAGCAAGAGAACTTCTCACAGCCCCGCGGCTTCCAGCCTGATGAAGATCTGTGCGGGGTTGAAAGTTAGGTTCTCTTTATAATTTTTTTTAGCATTCTGAGACATGTATTACTTTTGTTGGTGGTGGTGCCCTTCAGGACATGTCAGGCTAGGTGGCAAAGAGAAAGGCAGCCACAAGTTTACACAGAGGACTAGCAGAGAACTCCGTTCGCTTCTGACACTGGGTGAATACTTGGCTTTTTCCATTCTCTGGAACTGGCCTGCTGCCACTTTTCTCAATTTCATGCTGCTGTTTACAGGATGATGCCTCTTCTAATTTGTCTCCATCACTGATATGCCAAGTTTGGGGACTATATCATGTGATCCTAACTTTTAGAGGGAAGTGCCTTAATTCTTGCATCTCTAGGTCTTATGGGCAACTGAATATATTTCTCCTCTGAACTACAAGCTCTGCAGTCGAGTTCATGGTTACAAAAAATTATGCATTGTTAAGGGAAATCCCAAAGTGTGTGTGCGTGTGCGTGCGTGCGTGTGTGTGTGTGTGTGCGTGCGTGCGTGTGTGTGTGTGTAATGGAAATGTTCATAAAATGTGCAACCTAGGGGAAAGGAATATGGGAAAAGATGTAAAAAATTGGAAATTGTTTGTAAAAGAAATTCATAGATTGAGTCAGAAATTAGAAGAAACAAATGTACTGTATAACTTGAACAGTTTCTTCTATCACTATGGATGGAGTTATCCTTTGTTTCGTTCTTTTAACTTCAGCTTTTTTTGCTATTTCGTAGTAAAAATAATGTTTCAATAATCTTAGAACTGTAGAGCTGGAAGGGACCCTAGGGAACATTGAGGTCATGTCCTAGGATTACACATACAGTGGTAGCTCCACTTAAGAGTGGCTCTCCTTACGAGCAATTTGACTTAAGAGCAGAAACCCTTTGGCATTTTAACTGTTGCCTTACAAATTTTAGATGCGGTCTGCTCTACTTACAATTTATTATTATTATTATTATTATTATTATTATTATTATTATTATTATTATTATTATTATTATTATTATTATTATTATTATTATTATTAATTAGCAACACAGCTATCTATGCTGGATTTTATATTACCAATCACTAGTCGAACGCTTCCCAAGCGTTTAGGACTCAGTGATGTATCGGCGAATTATGCGAGCAGATCCCAGTAAGGTGGCTTTCTGCATCTGACTGATGGTGACTTTGTCAACTCCAATTTCTTCTAAATATTTGCTTAGCTCTCTGGGCACTGCACCCAGCATGCCAATTACCACTGGGACCACCTGTACTGGTTTATGCCAGAGTCTCTGAAGTTCAATTTTGAGATCCTGATATCGGGTAATTTTTTCAAGTTGTTTCTCAGTGACTCTACCATCTCCTGGTATAGCAACATCAATGATCCACACTTTTTTCTTCTCCACAATCACAATATCTGGGGTATTATGCTCCAAAACCCTGTCTGCCTGTATTCGGAAGTCCCAAAGTAATTTTGCATGCTCATTTTCAGTCACTTTTTCAGGCTTATGATCCCACCAGTTCTTTGTTATGGGCAGATGATAGTTCTGACACAAATTCCAGTGGACCATTTGAGCAACTACATTATGACGCTGTTTGTAATCAGTCTGAGCAATTTTCTTGCAACAACTCAATATATGGTCAATAGGTTCATCTGCCTCTTTGCAGAGTCTACATGTGGGGGACTCAGCTGATTTTTCTATTCTAGCCTTTACTGCATTTGTTCTGATAGCTTGTTCTTGAGCTGCAAAAATCAGGGCCTCTGTCTCTTTTTTCAGTGTTCCATTGGTGAACCATAACCAAGTCTTTTCCTCATCTACTTTTTCTTTGACTTTTTCGAGGAACTGCCCATGCAGCGCTTTATTATGCCAGCTATCAGCTTGTATTTGCATTGTTGTTTTCCTGTTTGATTTACTTTAAACACCTCCCTGTTCTTAACCTCCCTGTTCTTAATACCTCCTTTGTTTGATTTACTTTAAACACCTCCCTGTTCTTAACCTCCAATAATGCTGGCTCTGTACTATTTTTTACATAATCTGCCAACGCATGCTTCTCTTCTTCAACTGTCTGCTTCACTTGCAGAAGACCTCTACCACCTAATTTTCTAGGTAAATACAGCCTGTCAACATCACTGCGTGGATGTAATGCATAGTGAATGGTCATAAGTTTTCTTGTTTTCCTATCTAGAATATCTAGCTCCGTCTGAGTCCAGTTTATAATGCCAGCGGTATACCTGATGACCGGTATGGCCCAGCTATTAAAGGCCTTGATGGTGTTACCACCATTCAGCTTACTTTTTAATACTTTTCTGACCCTTTGGATATATTCTTTACTGACCACATTTTTCACTTGCCCATGCTTTATATTATCTAATTCCAGTATGCCCAGATATTTATAGGCTTCAGACTGATGATACTTAATAGCTTGTCCATTTGGCATTTCAATTCCTTCACTCTCAATTATTTTTCCTTTTCTCAGTGCCACTGTGGCACATTCGTTTAGTCCAAACTCAATACTAACATCGGTGCTGAAAATTCGGGCTGTGTTCGTCAGTGAGTGTATTTCAGTTTCTGATTTTCCATACAACTTTAAGTCATCCATATACAATAGATGAGAAATTTTCCCTGAATTTTTAGCAGTTTGGTAACCTAAATTTGTCTTCTGCAAAATTATTGAGAGGGGAATCAGGGCAATAGTAAATAGCAGAGGTGACAAAGAGTCACCTTGAAAAATCCCTCGTTTGATGCTAACCAATCCATAGCTTTCATCCCTGACAAACAATTCTGTTTTCCAGTTCTTCATCGCATTTTCAATTAGGGCACTAATACTTTTACATATTCCAATGGCATCCAGGCACTTAATAATCCAACTCTGCGGTACTGAGTCAAAGGCTTTTTTATAGTCAATCCAAGTCATATATAAATTAGTTTTCCGGGCTTTATAATTGTCTAGGATCATTTTATCAATGAGTAACTGATCTTTTGTGCCTCTACTTCCCCGTTTGTTCCCTTTCTGCTCTAATGGCATGATGTTATTTGCTTCCAAATAATCCTGGACTCTATCAGCTATGATGCCTGTTAGCAGTTTATACATAGTTGGCAAACATGTTATTGGCCTGTAATTTTCAGGTATTGCTCCTTTTGTTGGATCCTTCTGAATCAAATAGGTTTTCCCAGTTGTTAACCACTCATTAATATAACCTGTTCTCAACATTTCATTAAATTGTTGGGCCATTTTTCCATGCAGACTGGTCAGGTGTTTAAGCCAAAACCCATGCAGTTGATCATTGCCAGGTGATGTCCAGTTTTTGACTCTTTGTACTTTTTTGGTGATCATATCAGCTGTTATTTCTAGTTGGTCCATTGTGCACTTGGAGAATTTCTTCTCAAAATCTTGGAGCCATCCAGCATTTCAAATAGGATTGGAAAGGTTCAAATAGGATTGGAAAGGTTCAAATAGGATTGGAACACCAGCAGAGCTCACTATTAGGCAGCAAGAATTGAAGAATAAAATACTCACACATGCTGCATTAAATGAAGAGAGGGGGAGGCTCCCAATTTTAAAGACTGTGCCTAGAAAAAAAATTGGTACAATTGATGAACGATGTAAACTCAGCACTTGCAACAATCCAGATAAGGTCAATTGAAGAGATAAATCAGCTTGCTTATAGTGTAGCAGTAATAGTAACGGAAGAACTAGGGATTCCACAATTGAAGCCCCCCAAAAAATGCATTGAGAAACCACGGTGGAAAATCAGACTGGAGCTTAAAATCAAAAGACTCCGAGCAGATGCGAGTAACTTAAAAAACCTGCAGGAGGACAAATTAAAGAATGGTAAGTTCAAGAAATATTTGACTAAAAAATACTGGCTAAGTACAAGGAAAATTGGAGAAGCATTGGAAATAGTGAAGCAGCAAATAACAGCAACAGCTAGAAAAATTGAAAGATATGATGCTAGATTTACTCAGTATAAAGACAACCAGTTGTTTCAATCAGATCAAAGAAAGTTCTATCAGAGTTTAAATCAGAAGATAGGTAAAAAAGATGAAAAGCCTGAAAAAATGGCAACCATTCAGTTTTGGAAAGAAATATGGGGGACTGAAAAAGATTATTATTATTATTATTATTATTATTATTATTATTATTATTATTATTATTATTATTATTATTATTATTATTATTATTATTATTATTATTTAGATACAGCTGCTCTACTTACGAGTTGTTCGACTTATGGGCAATCATTCAGAATGGATTAAACTTGTAAGTAGATGCACCACTGTATTTAAAATATACGACCCTTTACCAAATTTCCTATGGAAAAGTCCTACTGAATTTGTTGGGACTTGAGCAGCCTAGGACAATGCTATTTAACTGTTATTTTTAGTGTTTTTAGCATATTTGATTTCTCTTTGGAGGCATGAACAACATAATTCTGGGGTTTCTATTTATATTGATACTATAATATGAATTTTGATACTAAAGTTAGCAAGGCTGTGATAACTCTGTGAAACATAGTCCAGCTCTACAAAATGATACCTTCTTTGGACTTTATGACAAAACTCCACACATAGGGGACAGTTTTTAACTCAGTTTATTTGGGGGGGGAGTATAAAGCCAAGTGGAGCCTTGTATAACATACAGTTTGTATAACATAAAATCTGTACAACATAAAAAATTCCGGAGATAGGGGAAATTTGCTTAACATAATCGCCTATGGGGCGAATCCGTACAACATAAAAATGGGATCACTTTGTTTTCAATGCATTCCTATGGGAAATTTGTATAAAGGAAAATTTGCTTAACATAATTTCATTTGGAACAAACTAATTCCTTTATACAAGGTACCACTGTAGTTTGCCTATATTTTTTTAAAAAATAGCAGAGGGAAAATAGCATATTTTTATTTCATTGGTGTACACAAGGAGCAAACATTCAGGAAATATATTCTCTTCGTTGAAAGTGAAAACAGCTCCAAAACACCACATACAGAAAGTAGAAACAGAAACACTTTTTATAAATACAGTAACCCCCCGCCGATCGCAGGGTGTAGGGACCCACCCCACCCGCGATGCAAGAAAATCCGCAATATGCGGAAGTGGGTGGGGGTGGGGGGGCTGAGCCTTTCTGGGGGAGCCTGGCTGAGTGACCCGATCGCTCCGCACCGCCCCTCCCAGCCACCCTGAACCTTCCCAGGGAGCCTGGCTGAGCGGCGCAGAGCAACCGGATCACTCCGCACCACCCCTCCTGGGCCTTCCCGGGGGAGCCTGGCTGAGCGGCGTGGAGTGACCGGATCGCTCCGCGCTGCCCCTCCTGGCTGCCCCGAGCCTTCCCGGGGGAGCGTGGCTCATCAGCGCGGAGTGACCGGATTGCTCTGCGCTGCCCCTCCCGGTTGCCCCGAGGCTTCTCGGGGGGTGCATGGGAGGGCGTCACGGAGCGAACCGATCGCCCCCCCCGCCGTCCTCCCATGCACCCCCCCAAGGCTTCTGGGGGGTGGCGGGCAGCGCGGAGCGACCTTGGCCCCCCGCCCCCTCACAGTGCAGGTCCTGCGATCCCGCGTTGTAGCAGGGCCACGGTACCTGAACCACAAAATGGCGGGGGTCACTGTACAACCTTGAACATAAGACTTATAAGAATAGATAATCTTCCATCAAATACACACTTACTGTTTGAGCCTTGGATTCAGCTGCTCTTTATGAGCTGGCTTTGTACTGGGTGTAATTCTACCATAATGAAGCATTGTTTTTAGAGTGTAGAGGGATATATTCAATTGTATTTGCACATGGAAGAATGGTTCGCAATAGATCACTGGCTCATCTGGAAAAGAACATCACCGCAAAGTTCAGCCCTGGAATCTGTCTCAGAGTTCTGTTTTCTCCAATTGAAGAGAAGCAAAGAAGGGCTGAAAACATGTAATTTCCCCGAACTAAGGAAGTGGAGTGCATATTTTTGACTTTATTTATTTCGTGTCTGTTCCAGATATTAATCTCAGTATTTTCACTAGAGCGTTGAAATCCATTATCTTACGGGCAATATGACTGTCATTCAAGATGTCAGTGCTTGCATATGTGCAGTGGTTTCTAACTTCACTAATTACACCAGGCCAGAGAACCACCAGGACTTGAGGAGGCAAAGACTAGAAGCCGATACTTAGAGGGAAACCCGAATCTAGTCACAGCAGCCTCTCTCGTATCTATTTGAAAAACCCACAGCAAAGGATGTTGCCTGTGCCATAAAACACAGGCGCTCTAATGAGATGACTCTTATTTGGAGAGTCCACAACAAGTGGACTCTGAAAGATTAGACCTAAAGGTAAAAAAATCTTGCCATTGCTTTTACCAGCAAATACTGTAGCAGCAAAGCTGCAACAAATTCATTCTGGAAGAAAGAAAGAAAAAAAACCCAATCTGTTGCAAATTTATTCAGGTGGGTTAGAGAAGAAAGGAAAAGACATAGCATGTGCAAAAGTTTGAGAAGTGGCAGGAAGGAGGCCATTATGGATTGGTCCTAACATCTGTGCTGGGTCTACTTGAAACCTCCCTGCTCTTGGAAATAGCAATGAACATTTTACAATGTAAAAGGGAGGGGAGGGGGGGGGCTGATGCAGGGAATGAACTGAATGAGGCAGGCACTTTAACAGACCCTCAAAAATCATCTGTGCTGCCAGCCAGATCCACCAACTTGTCACCATAAATTGAGTGCATCTGGCTCTTGTAAAAAGAAAGTTAGATTGACAGAATCAGAGAGCATAGCATGGAACGTGAAAAGTGTGGGAAGTGGCTAGATAAGACAATTCCTCTCTTGCTTCCCTTGCCACCACCAAAGCAGGACAATGGGGAGTAGACATGGGCACGACCAGAAAAAATGATGTTTCGAGTTTTCGTTTGTCGGAACGGGTCCATTTCGGCTCGTTTCCGTTTGTCGCAAAAATTTTCAAAAAATTGTCATTTCCGTTTGTCGTTTGTTGTTTCCACCGCGATTTAGCGCGATTTGACTTCCCAGAGCATAGGGGCGTCCCGCAATCAGGGCCGGCGCTAGGTGTTTTTGTGCCCTAGGCGGCGGCGGCAGTGGGGGGCGGGGCGGGGGGATGTGTGGGCGGGTGGCAGTGGTGGGGGGGCATGGGTGGGCGGGTGGCAGTGGCGGGGGGGCATGGGTGGGTGGGGGCCACGGGTGGGTGGCGGCGTGGGCCGCAGGCGGGTGGCAGTGCGGGCGGACGGGCGAGTGGGCAGTTAGGATATCACTTAGGAAGGATAGAGGTTCTGTTCTTGGCTTGCACCCCAAATGTGTGTGTGTGTGCAAGCAAATTGAAGTTGGGAAAATAGAAAATAAATGGTAGTGTATAATATATTTTTAAAATAAATCCACACCTCCCACTCCCAGTCGAACCTCCCCCTTTATCCAATATCAGAAAAAAATCCTCAAACTGCCAGAGAAGAAATAAAGAATAAACTGCTATTCCCTTCAGCAGACAAAGCTGCAGGGAATCAAAGAAATTATTTTCTAAATTCAATTCCCTCCCTGCCTGCCTAACTTAAATCCTAAAGCCTCCAGCCTCCCTCCTCAATCTCGATTGGATCACACCAGCACCAGCAGCCAGCCCTCCTCCCTCAACCACATCCATACACCCGACTGCGATTTCTGGAAGATGCCTCGGCTTTTTATGCCCTCCGAGACATCCAGAAATATCAGTCAAAAACCTGGCGATGCCATTGGTGGAATGGTTCAGAAAATTTGCATGGTCCCATCCCATGCCCAACCCAAATGGGCAGGTCTAAAAAAATAAAAATAAAATAAAATAAAATAAAATAAAATCAATACGACGTTTTATTGCTATAAAAAACCCACTGCTGCTACTATAAAAATTCAGGCATTTAAAATAAATAAATTTCACATGTTTCTGTGGTGATTTGGTGTGTTTTTTGACCATGATTTCAAAAGAAAAATTGAGGTCGCCATTTTGGATCCCCACCACCACATGGCATGCAGCGAGACAGACGATGAGGATGACCCCCCCCCAGCCTGGTGCAAGCAGCCCAGGACAGGAGAAGAAGGGGGGGAAAGGCCGGGGAGCCCCCAGAAATCACCCCTCTGGTAGGTAGCAAAGCCTCAGGCAGCCATATTTTCGCCTGCTTTTTTGGCCGGGAGTCGCGGTTTTTTAAAAAAACTTTTAAAAAAATTTCTGTGCTTCGCATCGCGCGATCGCCACAATGCCACAAACGGAAACAAAAAACCCGACCAAATTTTTCTTTTTTCGGTTCGAGTTCGAGTTCTGACGGCTTAATTATCGTTACCATTTCCGTTACGTAACGGAAACGATAACCGAAAATGGAAACGACACTTTCGCCAAGTCGTGCCCATGTCTAATGGGGAGCAGTACAGAACAGAGCCTGTACTCTTGCTGATCCAGTCTGCCTCAATAATGAGGAGACACCTCAAGAAGGAATAATATTCAAGGCCCACAAGATTCCTCACCTTCAGTGCAAAAGGAAGAGAAGAAGCACTCACCCCATCATCCGGGCTCTCTGCAATTCTTGCAAAACTAGCATTCCGTCCATTTGAGAAGCAAAGCATATGCACTCTGAGAAAGTAGAGGAAGGCTGCGTGGCTCATCCAATAGATGGAAATCACCCACCTAATGCTTCTAATTTCTAAAAATCCCATGCAACAAAGCAGCGGGCATTGTTTTGTATAATTTCTGCAAAACCTGTTCTCGACAATGTCAAATTTTATGTTGCTCTAGTGCCAGGGTGGGGGATCCTATTGTCTCCCTGGTGAGGAGGAAAAAATGAATATATTTTTCCTTACATGTAAGGATGAGACAGGCAAGAATTTAGATCACCGGCCCTTGCTGTCTAGGTCTTCAGCCAGTCAGTAGAAAGCTTCCTTTTTCGTGTTCTCATGGAATACAATGTGACAAGCAATGGCTACCCATCCCAATGGTTTTGCAAAGCTATGTAAAGTGCAGGAGCCTTCTCCTTTATGACCCCTGGTTTCTCTGCTTTGCCAATTACTTCTCTTGTTTATTTTTTATTTTTATTCAGAGTATTTTTTCCCCACCTTTCTCCTTGGAAAAGGACCCAAGGCATCTTACAGTAATGAGGAATAATATACAGTCAAATACAATTAAGACATGTTCAAGTATTTGAGAAAAAGGAATTGAGGGGCATCTTACAGCATTAATAGACAACATTACATTAAAGCTACAAGGTTATAAGTAGTTAGAAACACAAAGTCTATGTCAACATATGGATTCATATAAAAAACACATAATGATATTCCATCATTCAGGGAAAGCTTGCTTGAAGAGAAAGGTCTTTGCCTGTTTCCGGAAGGACAACAGAGCTGAGGCAATGCTGGCCTCTAGTAGATGGGAGTTCCAGAGGCTGGGCACCACAGCCGAGAAGGCCCTTTCATGAGTTCCCACAAGACATACCTGTGAGGGTGGTAGGATGGAGAAAAGGGCCTCTCCTGATGACCTTAACACCCAAGTCGGTTCATACTGTGAGATTCAATCTTTGAGGTAGCTAGGACTCAGGTCATACAGTGCTTTGTAGGTCAAGGTCAGCACCTTGAATTGCGCCCGATAGCTGACTGGTGTCAGTGGAGCTGTTTTAATAGAGGTGTAATGTGATCTCTGTACCCCATCCCAGTCAGCAGTCTGGCTGCTGCAGTTCGGACCCATTGAAGTTTCCTGAGGCTTTTCATCAGTGTCCCCACATAGAGCGTATTACAGTAGTCTACCCGGGTTGTCACTAGGGCATGTGTCACTGTGGCCAGAGCTGGTCTCTCATGAAATGGGCGTAACGTGCATACTGGCCTTAATTGTGCAAATGCGCTCCTGGCCACAGCCATGACTGGGGCATCCAAGCTCAGGGATGAGTCCAAGACCACCCCCAAGCTGTGTACCTGATTTTTCAATTGGAGGGTGCCCCCATCCAGTACAGGTTGCATCCCTATCCCTTGTTCTCCCTTTCTACTGAGCAGAAGCACCTCTGTCTTGTCTGGGTTTAGTCTCATTTTGTTCATCCTCATCCAGTTCATTACTGCAGCTAAACACTCATGTAAGGTTAAGATAGTAGCTCCCTTAGAGTCTGGAGGTGACAAGAGGTAGAGCTGGGTACCATACTGGTGGCACCTGACCCCAAAAGACCTGATAATCTCCCCCAGACATCTACCTGCATCTGCATGGACTTCATTGCAGTCAATTGAGCAACTAGACTGGATTCAATTCTTCTCTGAAAAAAACACCCTCTGGTTTATGAATGTGGGATATACCCACAAATCAAAATGCCTGAAACTCACCCAATATTGCTGCACAATATCATGTCTGCATTACCAGCAGGATGCCAAAAGAATCCCAATTTTCCATAGCAAAAGATAACTTGAATGTTAAGAACAACATATATCAACCCTTGGAGATACTAGGGCAAAATTGGAAGGAGAGGAGGAGGAGTTGGGTGATGACACACAGAGACCTGAGAGGAGAGCCTCCTGGAAGATCTTATAAACCAGGTGGAGTTGGGTCTCATCATCACACTGGTGGCAGGTCCTGCTATAACATGATGTGTTATGTGAACTCATTGCATATCACTGTGTGTTATGACATAACACACCATGTGTAGTGTTGTGATATAACAACATGTCATGTGATATAATGGCATGCAGTGACATAACGTGGCAGGCCATTACAACAAGGTGTGCCATGACATAACACATAATGACATATCATGATGTGTTATGACATGTCATGTCATGGTGTGTTGTGACATAACATGTCATGTCATGACATAACATAATATGTCATGGTTTGCCATGTCTTAACATGGCATACAATGATATAACATCATGTCATGACATATTGTTATGCTATGTATAGCCATATCATGGCATGTGTATGTTATACATATTACAGTATGTCTATGTCTAAAATAAAACATATGTCAAGCCATGATCACTGTAAGTCAGTTCCAACTGTTCATTTTATGGCATGGCATGACATTGTAACATATTATAACACAGAACATAGAACATAAATGATACCATTCCAGGGAAAATCCCTTAAGTTGAATTATTTTCACACACACACACACACACACCTTTTTAAGTTGGTTTATGGAATACTGTATGGTACTATCTCCACAATATCTTGCTGCACACCTGTGCAGCAATTAGGTCTGGCTTAGCCTCCCCTACAAGAGGGAGTCTGGAGTTCATTGACAGGCAGCATTGCTTTGACCTAGGAACATGAGCAGAAGGGATTACCAAGCCCTTCTTCCCTATGAATAAATATAGGTATGGCCTTTTCACTCAATGACACTCCTGAGATGGCGTGCAGTTTAGAAGTGAAAATGTAGGCATGGAAAATACCCCTCAGTAATTTATCAACATGCAAAGAAAAGCACGACTCTGTTCATTTATCTGCGCTGGAGGGACTCCAGTGAAAGGCACAAGGGAAAGGCTGGCCAAAAAAAAAACCATCCATTCTTTGTCTGAATTCTTTAAACATATGGTTTGAAAGATTGGATCTGGACATAGCACCCTGTTTTCTTTCCATGTAACAAAGAGGTAGTGTTTGTGTTTTCCACTGCTAGGACGATGCAACAACTCTTTCACAATTGCCTGGTTCCCTCCTAAGATAAATGGCAGCCATGCACCATGGGTCATTAGTCAGCATGACAAGCCCCAGCAAGGTTTTGGTTGCCTGCCATCCCTGATAAATCTCTGTGATGTTTCATTGTTTCCCGCTGGCACAGTCTGTTACTGAGCAGCTGATGGGTAGTTGGGAGACCTTTCACTCCATCTTGCCATCTTCCTGGAGGACGACGGAAGAGATAACAGCAAAGGGAATGTTTTAACTGCTCTTCCATGATTGGCTTTCACTCTAAGGGATGTTTACCTTCAGTCTCAGGATATGACCAACATTAAAAATAGGATACTGTTTCCAGCAGAGGTGTGAAACTTTATATACTTCAATTGTTTAATTGAACACTTGAATCCATTTTTTTAAAAAAGAAAGTTTCCAATATGAACTTTGATTTCATCTTCAACTCAATCCACTCAATAACTAATGAATGTAATTTGAATTGCACCATGTTGCTTGTTGTTATTTCCGAAGTACAGCTAATTCAAAATGGAAATATAAGAAATGGCATTCCTTCCTCTTAGTTACACCCCTCCCCCACACACACACTTTAGTGTTTATCTCTTTAATGTCATGTTGACCACCTCATAGGCTTCCAGATGTTGCTGGGTGGGCACTCCCACCAGCCCTGGCCAGCCGAAGCTAGAAAGGGATGGAAGGAGTTGCAATTTAGAAACATCTGGAAGATCAAAAGTTGCCTTCCCTTCTTTTTAATATTATTTTCTTCTTCTTTACTGCATTATCCTAGCAACAGAACCTGGCCAATTGCCTTGGAAATGGGAATATATTCCTCCCTAAGCAAACACAGTTCACAAAAGCTATGCAAATGGGTCCCCTGAGCCCCGGTGGATTCGGGGTTCCTCTCACCCCCTCCCCTCCCGGCTTTTGGGAACCTTTGCTGGGTACCTACATAGGCAGGAGGCTTGAGGTCTCCTTACCCACCCAGACCCCATTTTCTGTGCACAGCTTGCTGCTGACATCAGATCGGGACGATTGAAGTAGTTTGCAATGACCACCTGGGCAAGAAAGTGAGAGTGAAGTGCAACTGTGATGACACCATTCGGGACCTGAAAAAACTCATTGCTGCCCAGACTGGTACTCAGTGGAACAAGATTGTGCTAAAGAAATGGTACACAATTTTCAAGGACCACGTGTCACTGGCAGATTATGAAATCCATGATGGCATGAATTTAGAATTATATTACCAGTAGTTTGGTTGTTGATGATTTTACCTTTCCATTGTCTTTCTTCTTCTTACAATCTCATGTAACACAAACCATGGATGGCTTAGACTGCAGCATGACTTCTTGGTAGTAGCAGTATGCAGGTGGCAATAAAACAACAAAAAATCTGTGTTTAAATCTGTGTTTAAAGCTGTGCAAATGAGCCTGATTTTAAAAAACTGAGAAGGTTGGAACATTTCAGGCTCTAGAATCTACCGGTAGATTAGATGCTAAACCATGGAACACATCCAGTGAATTTTTACTATCACTCCACTGTTGCCCTCGGCAGAACAGTAAAGAGTATGATATCTTTTCCTATCTAACCCGACCCCTTGAAAACTCAAAATTCTACTCTGGATGGCAAGATCCTGTTAAGTAACCCTCCTGATCAAATTATTAACAGGATAGTTGCCAACAGGAGGGATAAGAGGTGGAAATGTTCTGTTCCATGATGTTAGGTTTCATCTTGCATCAGAGCTTAGAGATACGACATTAGATTTAGCAAGCTAGCATTAAACATAATGTTTAGTGCAATGTGCCCATTCTATGTTTGTTACTTTTTTGACTGAAGGGAAAAACACAGCTAAATACGGTATACAGTATATATATTTTAAAAATTAAAAATATTTTGAAGTTGTGTCAATGAAGGCTGTACTTATTAAAACTGTGATTATGCTGAGCTTTCTACACAGGACACTGATCTGTACATGCGTCTCCTTCTCTAGAAGGAGGGGGACCCAAACTTTCCTATTACAACTAGCTCTTATCCTCGTAGCTCCAACCTTGGCATCCCCAAAGTGTTTGGACTATAATACCCAGAAGCCTCAGTTATTACATTTAAGAATCATTGTTGTTAGGATTTCTGGGAGTTGTAGTCTAAGAATCTAAGCAGCCCCTTAGGTTGTGTAATATTGGTTTAAAATGTCATTTATTTTTTGACCATTTCCATCTACTTCTTTACTACAATGCTACACAAAGCTTGCAGTGAAAGTACGGTCTCAATTAAAACTTCTTCACATCCTCCCACTCTTTCTTTTGGATATGGCTATTAAGTTTACAAATTCCTATCACACACAACATTTTTACGGGATTGTTGTATAACTGAAAATTAGGGGGTGCCGGTAGCCTTAGGATAATTTACTTTAAAAAGTGCAATTAGAAGTTTAAATTTGGAGCAATGTCAGCCTCTATGAAAGGCAAATCTAGGGCTAATTGCATCATGGGCACTCCACAGAATATTTCTGCAGACACTTCTGTTGAAACAAGAACAGAGGCCTTTGTCATTCTTAAAGACGGAACTCTTTAAAAGCAATTAGAAATATTTTGGCTACACCTTCTAAAAGATTAATGTTGTTTCTTTTTGTCACATTACTTTATCAAAATGCAACTTTGTTACATTCTTTTCGCCCATAGTTGTGAATTATCAGTAACTAAGTTGTTACTTTTTCCTTTCACATTCCACTAAAATTAATTGCACCAGGTACCTTCTGACAAGAATGAAGCTGCAAGATCTTTTGTAGACATAGAACAATGAACTTTGTTGGCAATTAAAAAAAAAACACTAAAAGCTTCATGGCTGATTTCAATTCCAATCATAAGGTCTAGTAACTAACTGTAACGCTATCTTCCCCTATAATTCCTTGCACAATGACATTCTACAACCACAGTGAGATGATAGACCCTGGTATACTGTATTTATTATTTATTATTATTTATACAACTTATATGTCAGCCCCTACGCTAAGATCTCTGGGCGTCTGACAATTCAAAATTAAGATGGAAATTTAAAAGCAAATACATTAAAATACATTAAAATACAATACATTAAAATTGCCACCAGGACCCACTATCTATGTTGTATCAGTTAAAGAACGTCTGGAACAGGAAGGTTTTTACCTGGCACCAAAACGTCATCAACATCAGAGCCAAGTGGATCTCCCTCAGGAGGGCATTCTATAGCTTAGGGGCAGCTGTCAAAAAGGCCCTATATCCACAGGCCACCCCTCTTGCCTTCTTGAGGGATGGCTCTCTCAGGAGGGCTCCCTGACTCAATCTTAATTGCCAGGCAGGTTCATATGAAAGGAGGTGGTCCTTCAGGTATCCAGGGCCTAAACCGTTCTATAATTACATGATCTGTTCTCTACAAGCAGGCCAATATGGTGCTAAAAACAGTTTTCAGTTTGGGTGCTAGACAAAAATGTTACACATTGGTAGCAGACAAACCCCTGCCAATTGGTGTTTTTATCTTACTGTGTTTCTTATGAGGTTTTATTGCTCTTTACTTTTTAATTTTTTAGCAACCATCTACAACTGGCAAATATCTGGTCCATAAATAACTACCCAGTACAAGGTTTCCCCAACCCTTCTCTTTTCATTCCTGCCCTGGTCTAACCACGACAGTTACAAAGATGCCTCCATTTTCTGAGGTACATAAAAACCTGGAACCAGCCCTGCCTATATTTACAAGCATCTAAACATTTGTATCTTAGCACTGGCTGATACGATTCCCTGAGGCAGATGGCAGCTCTGCTTCGCTTAAATATCAAGCTGTTCTGCTTAAGAATATTCAGTTGACTGAGCAAATTGGTTAACAAATTGTTTGGATGGTCGAGAAGAACAAATAGGCTGGCATACTTTGGGATCCCCCCTTGAGATGCTGATGGATCTCAAACGACCTTTCCATGACAGTGGAAGCTGCTTAGAAATTAAAAGGAGAAAGCTGGATTGAAACTGGAATTTATTGATACAAATGCTGCTGCTCTTTTTCTATACTGGGTGGATAAACTGCTCAGCATTTATTGAAGTTAAGCAGAAAAGGAGAAAAGGGATCCCGTTTGGAAGACCTTTTGAAGAGTCTGTGTTGGGGATAGTGTCACAGAACCTGCTTGCCAGGCTCCTTACTAATAATAGCCACTCTGCCTCTGCCTCCTGCTCACCCACAGCAAGCAGGCCCACGGAAGGCTATAAGTCCAGGCTGGCATCCTTCCAGCCCCAACATGCTTCCAGCCTGTGAAGCACTGCATGCTCTAAGGATTCCAAAGTACAATAGGATGCCACCAGTTCCCATAAAAATCAGTGCTAACCATCTCAGTAGCTTGCATGAGGCTGAGGTCTGGAAAGTTAGTACACCACCTCCCCTCTCAGTCACTTTCCAGAAACTGACTTGAAAGGATTTGTATTGCTTATTTAAAAAGAAGAGGGGGAGTAAAAGGAGTGGGGGAAAGATACTTTTCAAAAAGGGAAACAGCTACAGATACAAAAGCAAGTGTGGTTACAGGGCTGCAGCATACAAAACAGAAACACACCAGAGAGTAATACACTCATTTACCCTGTCATCTAATTTATATAATGGAGGAAATACGGGCAGGTGTTCCTTGTGTTCCTGTCACAACTTCATACATGGCAGGCAGAGGTCTCCTCATGAGTAATGCTGCCATGGGGGGGGGGCAAGCACAATTTCAGTAAAGCTATGCTAAGCATTTAAAAAAACTCAGATTCTCAATTCCCTTTTATGCAAATGAATGGCCTATTAACACCTGAGGTTGTCAACCATGTAATTGTTTTTCATCTGCTTTGATCATTCTAACATGCCTCTTTCCCAGCTTTGAAAAATTGCAGACTGTTGGGTAAGGAAGGTTAGAATTTGAGGTGTTGGGCTCTGAGTTGAACAGTCCTCCTTTGAAGTGACCCCAGACAGACTACCCAGAACAAACAATAAGGGAAGAGATGTGAACAAGGTGACTCCAGATGTGAAAGTCCATGTTCTCATGCACACAGGGAAGCCTAGGAGATGAATTTCATTGTTCATGTTTCTCCAAGTCTTTCATGTCATCACAGATAGGAATATCTATCAGGTTTTTTTCTCCCACATTCATTTTAACTCCTAAATCTCCCACCACCACCAAATGTGAAGAATGATATGAGTTTTTCTTAATTAAAAAACAACAACTAAAAATCTAAAATGAAACTGTGCCCGATTTGTGCTGGCCGAATTTAACAGATAAAACTATTCCCAGTATGGAGGGCGATCCACTGAGTTCTCCACATCCCAACACAAACCTGGGAAGGGGGGAAATAAAGGTGTCTGATTCTCTCGAGTAACTCATGGAGAAGAAAGAAACACCATGTCAAAAAGTCAGGGAATGCTGACTGTAAAATCTGTGAAATGTTTGGAGGTCTTTGTGGCAGCTCTTAAATCAGTTTAGAAAAATGAAATTTCAGGAGAGAAAGCTGCACCTTCAAACTCCAAGATATTTGTGAAAGGCCATGTTAGGATCTCCGTTTTCTTCTCCTGCAAATCAATGCTTCTCAGCTGCCCATCTCACAGAGAAAGAAAAAGCTCTATGAACTGACCCAATCCAACCTGGAATGTCACAAGGCACCGCTGCACTGGTGACTCACTAACAAGCCTTTGCTGCATCAGAGAAGCCTGAGTGTTATCTCTCCTATGGCAGGAGGCAGCTTCCCTTGAACCAATGAGTCATGGCACCTGTAAGTCAAAGGCAGCTGCCCTTGCATGGCTAAAGAAATGAAACCTGCCACTATAGTAATACCTGATTATAGCCCAGGAGCATTATATGCAGGCATAAATTATTAAACCCCCTAGAACGCTGGGCAAAGTAGGGTTCCCAGTAAAGGGATGGTATATAAATCAAATCAAATCAAATCAATCACATCACATCAATCAATCAGTGATCTCCCGCTTTTCCCCCTAAGAGAAAGGGGCTTATAATGTTAAAACATTAAAAGCTGAAAATATGATAAATTGTTACAATTTTAAAAAAGCGATTTTAAAAGTGGCTTACAATGTTAAAATATTCTTGGCTTCCAATGTTAAACATTAAAAGCAGAAAATATGATAAATTGTTACAATTTTAAAAAGCAATTAAACTTGTATCATTTTTTAAAAATCTCAAAAAGATTAAAAAAACTTTTTTAAAAAATTACAATACTGTCCGGGCATGCTACAGCGACTTCTTCATTGGCAGCAAATTTGCCACTGAGATTTACGCTGCCTGCTTTACACCAGCAGGCATAGCTAAGAATATTTTGGCCATAAACTTTTATTGAGCAAATCCAGGATTTACTCCATAACCCCCTCTGGTTGTATGGGAGGTGATGCAGGCTCTGCAACCACTTCTCTTAAGATTCCACTCAGAGTAGAAAGCATGCTTTATTTCCTTCCTCAAAAGGGCCTCCTCAAAGACCAAGATGGTGTCCTTTTCCATTCCATGTATTAACTCTGAATGGACTGGCAGGTTGCATATCTGTTTTTAAAAATAGCTATGGGCCAGAATCCTCGCAAGACAGATCCCATAACATACAGCTCTCCCTTCCCAGCATCTTGCTAATGAGTCCCAGCACCTGACATTTGAAACAACTATCTCTTGGACACATAGGCTGCTTTCACACAACCACTAAAATCCATAGCGAACGCTGATCTGGAACACACACACACACACACACACACACACACACACACACACACACACACCAGAGCAGTCAAAGCAAAGCAAAGCAAAGTGTTCTGCATATCACAAGTCGGTTGATGTTTACGTGTGCAGGCTATCCGTCGTGATCCCATGGTTGCGTTTTGAAAATCTGCAACCATTCTGATCCCACAACTAAGAACAGCAGTAAAGACACCATAACCGGGGGTGGGGGGGAGCATTTGGTGCAGATTTTCCATGTTCCCATGGACTTGAGTAACGGTTTAAAATCTGCATTGGAGCAGTGACAAGGATTGAACCACCTCGAGACCAGGTACTTGTAAAATGTGCTGGGTCGTGCTTAAGTGGACATGGTCGCACTTTTAAAGTCCGCTGTTTGTGGGGAAAACAATTTATGCTCCACACCTGGGAGCACTTTGCAGTGGATTTTAGTGGTCATTTGAAAGCAGCCCTAGAATCAACAATAGAGCCAGAAGAGATCTCAGGGGCCCATCATGCCCAATCCATGCCAAACTGGAGATCCACAGCAAAAGCATGCCTGAACTTCTGTTTAAGCACCCTCCAATGGAAGGGAGTCCACCACCCTCTGAGGCAGTCCATTCCACTGCTGAATAACAACCAGTGTCAAAACATTCGCAATTAAGTTTAGGAGAAGTTTCCTTTCTTCTCATTTGAATCCAGTACTTTGTCTCTTATCCACTGGAAATACAGGAAGACAAGCTTTTTCAGTCATTCACATGATAGTCCTCCAACACTCCCAGCACAATTTTAAAATTGATTTTAGAAGCCTGAAAATGTTTCCTTGTGCTTTTTATGAGCTGCAGAGGTGGGGAGTGGGGGTCTCATGCCATCCTATAATCTAGGTACAGAGCTTTTGGCTTTATAGATAAATATGTCAGCTCTTTGGTGTGGGGTAGCGGAATCATTTGCTCCTTTCATACATGTGTTAATTCATAAAATTTGTTCAAATCATACACAAATGTTATGCTTCTTATTGACCAGGGAAACGTCTGAGCAGAATAAGGAAAGAAAAAAATGCGGTAAATAAACTGTTGAGCAAAAAGATGGATCTTTTCAACCCATGGTCGATATAGTCTTACCACTATATATATAGCTGATACATATAAAGGTAGCCACCAATTTGTGGCAAATCAAATTTACATCCCATTTATGTATACATGGCAGAACGTCAGGCCATTTGAGAGTTGTTAATCATCCAAATACAACATCAGTCTTGACCTCATAAATTCGTATGCATTGATTGCACAAGGTTTTGTGGTAAGCAAGGAGCTCAAAAGCTGCAGTCTAAAAGAATGTAGAGAGAGAGAGATGTAGACCACACTTATCTGTTCATTGCTATGGGTTTCCTAAGCCCATAGAGTAATACCTTGGATATAAGCATAATTTATTCCTGAAGCATGCTTGTAAACAAAAACACTCATATCAAAGCAAATTTTCCCATAGGAAATAATGGAAACTCAAATGAATCATTCTGGGGTCCTATAGAACACACACTGTACACAAAAAATGCCAAAACTCACAAAAGAAGTTGGCTAGAAGTCCATGCCCTCGCCATGGTTTACGTGCCTGGCTGTGGAATCTGCTCTGCTTGGGACTAATAACTGGATTTTACTCTGTACTTTTAATGTCACAATAATAAAGTGCAATGTGTAGCCCTATACACACTTGATTAGATGCCCCATGACTAGAAATGGTTTGCAAAAAGATAAAAGAATAAAGAAAAAGAAAATCCTAACCTGCACCCCCCTTTGAAAATGTTCCTGGTGGGTACAAAGGGGAACTCTATTCCTCTCTCCTTCCTCTGCTTTGGAGGCTGCGTGAGACTGAACGTTCCAGACTATCATCCACAATCCAGCAGGGGGAGGGAGAGAAAGCCAGCATTTGCTTATTTGTGATCATGTGACCTTCTCCAGTGCTTGTATATTAAGACATTGCTTGTTGATCAAGACAAAATTTAGAATTAATGTTTGCTTATCTTGCAAAACACTCTTAAACCAAGGTATTGCTGTATATATTGCATTGAGCCAGGAGATGTGAAACTTCTGAATCTGAACTGGTGCAACAGCATGAAGTTTTCAAGGGCAGTGAGAGCAAGAACTACAAGATGGCCACAGGAGGGGTAGCAGAGCCCTTTTCACCATGGCATGAGCCCAGAATGGTCCATAGGTTAAGTAGGTAGGAAGGAGAGAGATCTATCATCAAATCTACAAGCTCAGCCTGTGCACCACCATAGAAAGACTGGCACGATAGAGAAAGGAGATTAGTACCTTCTGTCCCCTCCCCTCTTATTGGAACACTGGGAGTAATGGTGGAAGATAACCAAATATGAAAGAGGAAATATAACCTGGTCTCAGTGCGGAAACAAGTTCATTAGGGGTTAGACATGAATTTGGTTCTTTCCCATCTTAATGAAAATGCACATGATTTAAAAAAAAAATCCAAACTAATATTCAAATTAAAATACAAATATATAGATATTCATATATTTTCAAAGGCTACAATGCAGCTCTCCTATTAAAATGCAATCAAAATTGTGCATATACTTTATGGGTAAATCTGCCCAATATGCATATATCAGTGGAGTTAATATTCAAGGATGCATTATGTCACAAAACAATCTTGCAAAAAAAGTATATCGTATGAAAAATTATTTGTTTGTTAGTTGATTATTTATTGATTATTTGTTTGTTTGTTTGTTTTATTTCTATACCGCCCATCTTCCAACAGGAACTCTGGGTGGTTTACAAGGTAAAATCAACAATACAATGCAAAAATACAATACAAAAAAGAGAGTCAAAAAGTCATGTCATATAAGCAGACAAAAAAGAGGGAAAACCCTCAGCGAAAGGCATCAAGAGGCGAGGGGGCGGGAAAGAAAAGAAAAAGAAAAGAAAAAAAGTAAATTAAAAATAAGTGAATTAAAGTAAAGGTCGCCAAATGGCTCCCTAAAAAGCATGGTTTTAAGCGCTTTTTTGAAGGCGGTCAGGGACTGTGCTAGGCGCAGCTAACTCGGAAGGTGGTTCCACAACGTGGGGCCCACCACAGAGAAGGTGTGGTTGCGTGTGAGTGACTTCCGTGCCTCCCTGGGTGTGGCCACTCAGAGTGAGCGTGCCTGCAACATTCTAGTGGGCCTGGCCTCAGTTGACCTCTGGGAGATACTCTCCGACAGGTATTCAGGACCCAAGCCGTGGAGGGTTTTGTAAATCAAAACCAGGACCTTGAACCTTATCCATGGAGCCACGGGCAGCCAATGCAGGCTTGCCAAGACTGGGGTGATGTGATCGTATCTACGAGCACCCACCACCAGTCTGGCTGCCGCATTCTGCACCCGTTGAAGTCTCCGGACAAGGGTCAAGGGCAACCCCACGTAGAGTGCACTGCAGTAGTCAACCATTGAGATCACGAGGGCCTGCACAACTGTCCTTAGGGAGGATTCATTGAGGTACGGACGGATCTGGACGATCCTGCGGATATGGAAAAAAGTCTTGGAGACAGCCATCACCTGAGCTTCAAGGGAGAGGGCTGAATCAAAGACCACGGCCAGATTCCTGGCCCTGCCCGTAAGCTCGAGGGAAACACCCCCCAGACTAGGGAGGGGGCCATTGTACCTAGAGGAGGGTGCCCCAACGAACAGAACCTCGGTCTTCTCCAGGTTCAGTTTGAGTCTATTAGTCCTGGTCCATTCCAAGACTGCCTCCAGGCACAGATCAAGGGAGCGTACTGTCTCCACTGCAGAAGCAGAAAAGGAGAGACAGAGTTGTGTGTCATCAGTGTACTGATGGCAGCGAACTCTAAATCTCCTGATGACCTCAGCCTGATGGCCTCAGCCATGTTAAATAGCATGGGGGAGATTGCCGACCCCTGGGGCACCCCACAAGGGAGCGTCCAGGGAGCCGACAGCTCATCCCCCAGCTGGACTCGCTGGGACCGGTCACAGAGGAAGGACTGGAGCCAGCAGAACATTGAGCCCCCGATTCCCGCCTCGGCGAGCTGATCCAGCAAGATACCATGGTCGACGGTATCAAAGGCCATTGACAGATCAAGGAGGACCAACAGGGAGGAGCACCCCCATCAGCCTCCCTGAGGAGGTGATCTTGCAGTGCAACCAGGGCAGTCTCGGTCCCACGAAACAGCCTGAACCCGGACTGGAATGGGTCAAGGACATGATTTTCCTCCAGGAATGACTGAAGCCAGACAACAGCCACCCTCTCAACGACCTTGCCCATGAAGGGAACAATGGCAATTGGGTGATAGCTTGCCAAATCATCCCATGCCAAGCCGGGCTTCTTTAATGTGGGCCACCGTCTCCTTCAGGTGAGAAGGAAAAATACCTTCCCTGAAGGAAGTGGTAGTAATAGCTGAAGCCCACTCCAGCATGCTCTCTCCAGCAGATTTGATAAGCCAAGATGGGCAAGGGTCGAAAGGGGAAGCCACCGGCTGGCAATAAGCCAAAGCCCTGGAGGCCTCCACTGATGAAACAAGCCCAAACTCAACGAGGCAAGGAGACTGGGGGGTGAGGCTCCTGGGATGCAAGAGGAGGGATTAGGGCAGGCATGTCCAAACTTCGGCCCTCCAGATGTTTTAGACCACAACTCCCAGAATTCCAAGCCTGTATTTCCAATGGCAAAGGACTGTGGGAGTTGTGGTGCAAAACATCTGGAGGGCCAAAGTTTGGACATGCCTGGATTAGGGCAACTGGAGTCTAGATCGGAATGGATGGCCTCAATTTTAGATCTAAAAAAGGCTGCAAATTGCTCGCTACAGTGAACTCACTAGGAGGAGGCCTGGACTGACCAGGATTGGAGAGGTCTCAAACCACATGGAACAACTGCACCTGGCGGTTTGAGGCCTCACCAATTCTCAGGGAGGCGTAAGCTGTTCTGGTGTCCCTGATTGCATGAACATAGCGCTTTGTCAGTCACTTAACAGCAGCCCTATTAACTGCCATCTGATCCTTTCTCCATCTGCACTCAAGCTTCCTTCAGTCTTGTTTCATCGCCCTCAGCTCAGCCGTGAACCACCGTGAGGAGCGAGCTCCACAGCAAATGAAGTGCTTGGGGGTGATCCGGTCGACCGCCCTGGAGGCACCATCATGCCACCTATCCACCAGGGCTTCCACCAGGTCATCAGCCAGTCCATCAGGAACCTCCCCAAAGGCCTCCATGAACCAATCACGGTCCAGGGGCCTTCGGGGGCGGGCCCAAACAAGGGGCCGCCCATCTGGCAGCAAAGGCCACTCTGGGCAGTTTACATCAACACATGTAACAGTAATATAAAGAAACTAACTCAACTCACAATTAAATATAGGGCAGACAAAACAAATATCTAAAATTAATAACATTAAGTCAAAGTCTTAATTATGAGAAACAACAAAAGTGCATACACACCTTTATGTGGTTTTTTTTTAAATTGCAGAGTGATCTAAAAACAAGGCTCCACTAAAAAGTTTGGAAAATAAGAAAATGAATTGTCAGATACATCCATGCCTAGATTCGGTCCCAAGCTTCAGGCTACAGATCTTCATGGGAACATAAAGAAGGGAAAAGTTACACTGCAAAAGGAAGAAGGGCTGGAGGAAGTTGTGAGTAAACCTCAAGTGCTTCAGGGAAGGAAGATAAATGGGGCAGGATGAGTGGAAATCCTGTGTGGGAGGCAGAAGCACTGGTAAGCTGCTCAGTATCTTGGATGGGCCAAGTGACATTGCCCCAACATCTCCACTTTCATTCTCTTCCACATGAAGTTAGCAGGTCTGGGGTGTCATCAGTCTGTGAAGGATCTCCACATAAGGCAGATGCTTGATCTCCCCATGTTCTGCTCCTATGGAAATGCTTCCTGCACGGAGGAGTCTCCCTGCTTCAAACCTTTGGCTTTGCACAAGGAAAGACATGGGGTTGGCTCACTCTCCTTCCTTGCACATTTAACTTGAGTAGTCAATGATTCAATGGGCTAAAGTGGCTTAAAGCAATAGAGCAAAATAAACTAACATTACAAACACAACACATAACAGCTGTAGGCAGTGGCTTTAAAGTGGCCCTGCTATTAATTTCATATGAGGCAGGAGGTGCCAGTTTTATGATCTCTCCTGACTCCCAGAGACATAGCACGGATAAGTGCAATCCAGCATGTGGCCAGTTCCCCTTTCCTCTCAACTACCTTAACCTTCAGTATCCAAGCCCAATTTAAAGGAAAGTAATATTGGTCCAAAGCCTAGAGGTGCTTGTGGAGAGATCATGTGCTAATTGCAGCTAACTGATGAGCTGCTAGGCACAGGTTGGTTGCATACCTGGTCCCATACCTGACTGCATCCCTGGCATCTTGTCAGTTTCACAGAATTAGCTGTGGCAATTTATGAGAACACCAGTAGGATTTGGGCAATTAGGTGGAAGACTACAAGGAGGAAAGCACAGGCAGGATTAAAGTTCAGTGTTCCTCTCTTGCCCAATGGGTGTGAATTAAGTATTGGTTTTGTACCATTTGTAGGCTACTGGAGTTAGGGCCACTTACACATCATCTGACACCATCATGCATAGCTTGAACTAAAAGCAATGAACTCAAAAACAAAGGATTTCACAGAGGTTTGAACCAAGTGGGCACTTTTGAGCTGCTTGCAGGTTTAATATCCACCTATTTCATGGACTCTCCAAATGTCAGAGTGTTTGATGGCAGGTCTGGGTTTTTTTAAACCACTGCATAACAGGCAAAATTCAATAGGCACAATGTTGTGCATTTCTGAATCTGTAAGATGGGCAACCATGGGCTTCCTCTAAAGTCAAATAACAAATGATCACACAACCAAGTTCAAGTTGCCGTTGTTCAACTAATTTTAATACATAATCATATAAATCTTGACAACTGAACATAACCAAATTGGATCAGAACCTTCTATGTCAATATACGGGGCTTTTAAAATGCCCTGGTTTGTGACCAGTCTTCCAACATTTTACACCTGTCACTCTGCATCCTTCTTCCAAGTTATGGTCCTTTGAAAATCTCTTATCTGGTGGAACACTGGCCAACCTACAAACTTTCTATGAAGCCTTCCCATTACATGAGCAGTTCTCTAATCTGACTCCAAACTGTACATGACAGAAATACAGTCTTCTCAATGAAACCTGAGCTTCTTGCAAGGGAATGAGGTGTAGGACTCGATGCATTTGAGACATGTGCTACTAGCCAAAGCAGTTAGCTTTACTAAACCTTTTCCAAGACAACTCCAGGCTGCTGCATAAAGATTTAATCACTTTCCTATTTGTTGCTGTTCATCAAGAATTTGCAAAGCGGTGGGAAGAAGCAGATAATTGAAGTGCAAATGATTTGTATAAAAGGGTCTGGGACTTGGCTCTATCAGACTGTTTAACTCAGGCATGTCCAAAGTCAGGCCCAGGGGCCAGATGTAGCCCATTTTCAAATTTTGAGTGGCCCAGGGCCTCTTCTCCCCACCAGCTCAGTCTGTCATCCATTCCCGCCAGATGGCCCCTCCCCATGCTGGATGGAGGCGTCAGCTTGCAGTTTTATGTTTTGCCTGCCCTCCCTGCCTCTTTCCACCACTACCCCCATCCACCTGCCTAGCCTACTTGCCCCTGGTTCCATTGCTGCAGTGTCCTCCCTGCCTCCTTGCATGTTACAGAAACTTGCCCAAAGTCCATCCTGGGGGGGGGCAAATGTGGCTGAATGGTCGGCCCCCTCACATTTTCACTTCACCAAATCTGGCCCTCCTTGCAAAAAGTTTGGACACCCCTGGTTTAACTCAAGAACTCAACATGCACAAGACATCTCAGACTCAAGTAACTTAGATGCAATCTGATTTCCCTTCATTACTTATGCTCAACTGCACAACATACCAATCTTCCTAACATTCATGGGACTATAGTGTAGGATATGCTGGCCTAATTCCTGTTCAGACACTCCTGTTTTGTTCGGAAACAATGAAATGTCAACCGTCAAGACTATCTGTTTCATGATTGTCAAGCAAGAACTAACATGGAAAGACTTGAAAGAAACTGAGTGTCTAGGGCTATACACATCACTAGAAATCATGCCAAAGGAACAGCATCTTGTCGAGCTACCTCAGCCACGGAAACAACTAAATGTCTTCTATACAAGACAAGAAAAATGGGGATACCCGAAGCTGACAAGAGTCAACAATTCCACTTCCAAAGGCAGATATTTCCTTTTCTTGTTCAGTTCAGCTCTTATTCAGCCAGCCAGGTTCAGATTAGGGGATAGTAACGATTTCCCACTGCAGGTGGCAAAACTACAAAAGCACATATGGGCGCACCTGCTTAAATTGTTCGCATGCTGCAGCAAAATTATATTAGTATTGATTTTAGAATTTACCTTTGAGCTACAAGGTCCTGCAATAAAGTTAACTGCGTGAATTTTCACGTGTTATTATGCTTCTCTTGTGATTTTTTCAACTATTGATCTAGCGCTGCCAAGGAAGCATCAGTCTCTGGGACCACAAGAGCTACACTGGTCATGCTGTCGCTGTTCTTTTCTGCTTTTTTCATCCGACCAGCTTTCGTGTGCTGTGCGTTCTAGGGGGTGTAGTTGACCACCAATTTCACCTCGAGTTGCACTTTGGCAGCAGAACTTCAGATTAACCTAGCAACCAACAACAAACACTGCATGAGCTGGGGACATACTTTCCAAGAACCCGTGAGCTTGGATGGCATTTCTCTGAAGTGGCTTTGCTATACACCTGAGAGAGTTCTGTAAACAGGAGTTCTCATGAGATTATTCTGGGAGAGTTGGTGTGGTGTGTGTGTGTGGGGGGCAGAATCAGCAAAATTTTCACAAGCAAAATTTAATAAATAAACAACTCTCTTGTGGTGCTATTACAGCTTTTAATGGAAATTGCTTACAGGATAAATTAAACTTCCCTTTTCTGGATGTTAGATTTTTTTTCTGAAGAACACACATGCAAACCAGATAAACCTAATGCATATTCATTTGCTCAGAGAATTATTTCTGGCTTGTGTTGAAGCTTAAAAATATACAGCCCTTAGAATACGGTGTGAAACTCCTCAGCAGATTGGGCCTGTGCCCCTCCCCACAAAAAAAGAGTGTCCCCAAATACCTGTGTTTTCAAAGTTTGCATTTTCTGTACCAGTTCTGACAACTGGTCACAAAGAACCTCTAACAAACACCAATACAACTGAAAAACTGTTCTAGCACAGCTCCACTGGGGTGTGGGCAATGAAGGGTGCATCATTTTTATTTATTTATTTATTTATTATTTACAGCAATGAAGGACTCAGGGCGAGCATCAATAAAACAACAAATCAATACAATAGCTAAAACAGTGGTTTCCAAGAATAAATATGTCGGGATATTAATAAATCAATAAATAAAAACAAAACAAAACATACATATGTGAATCCTTAGAGATTTATTTTTTCCTAAATGACTGCCTTAAAGGTTATGCAGCCACCGAGAAGGCCCGTACATGTACCCATCATACAGAGCTGATCTCGGGAGAGACGCTTGATTTTTGTAAACGAACCTTATCCGGGAGGCTAAGCAGGATGGGGGTCGGGGCGTGCGCCAACCACCAGCCTGGTTAGTACTTGGATGGGAGCCTCGACATGACCAGTGCCTGTACCAGTCCAGGGAATACCAGGTGCTGGTAGAAGGCGCCTGGGTAGGAGATCCGGCAGGACGAGCCACTCCAGTATTCCTTTATTCCTTATGCGACTGCCTTAAGAAAACTCCATGGACATGGAGTCAGGGTCGAGTAGGGAGACCACCAGGGAATACCAGGTGCTGTACGCCTGGATAATGACACCACACACACACACACACACACACACACACACACACACACACACACACACACACACACACACACATCCATCATACAGTGCTGTTTCTTGTACACAAGTCCCCCCCCAGCATAATTTGTGATGATGACAATGGTGGTAGTAGTGATTAATATACAAACAGGAACAGCAATGGAAAAAAGAGGGAAATCAAACACACTGTCCAGATAACCTTGGCAACAGGAGTGGCACAAGGAGTGGCACATAGACTTGCTCAAATGTAGAGAAGCATTCTAATGTGAAGTAACTACACAGGAAGGCCCTCATATCCATGGGGATCAGTTCCACACGACCACCTCACAGAAAAAAACAGGCCATGTTATCTCACCCCCTCCAGTGGCCAGTTCTGGTAACTTCATCTTTAAAAATATATACAGTAGAGATGGGCACGACCAGAAAAAATGACGTATCGAGTTGTCGTTTGTTGGGACGGGTCCATTTTGGGTCATTTCCATTTGTCGCGGAAATTTTCAAAAATTTGCCATTTCCGTTTGTCGTTTGTCATTTGTCATTTGTGTTGGGGTTGGGGTTGGGGTAAGTGGACTCTGGGAGGCACCTCTCTGGGTGCCTCTGAGGTCTGACCCACTAAGAGCGGAAGGGAAGCGTTTCGTGTAGCCGCCATGTACCATACATTACATTATGTTAGGGTTGGGGGGTAAGTGGCAGAGGCACCTCTCTGGGTGCCTCTGACTCACTAAGAAGGAAAGCATACTGGCGTACTGGCATACAGGTTAGGGGTTGGGGTAGTGGGTTCTGGCTGGGAGGCACCTCTCTGGGTGCCTCTGTGACCCACTAAGAAGGGAAGTGTACTTGCGTATGGATCTGGGTTAGGGTTGGGGTTAGGGTAAGGGCTAGGCTTAGGGTTACGGTTAAGGTTAGGGTGGGTTAGTGGGCTGCACCTCTGGGTGCCTCTGACCCACTAAGAAGGACAGTGTACTGGCGTATGGGTTAGGGTTAGGGTTAGGGTTAGGGTTAGGGTTAGGGTTAGTGGGCTTTTTATGCCCTCTGGCACATCCAGAAGTCTCAGTCAAAACCTGGCCATGCAATTGGTGGAATGAGTCCAAAAATTTGCATGGTCCCATCACATGGCCAGCCCATCATTGTGCAGGTGTAAAAAAAAATAAAAATAAAAAAATAATAAAATAAAATCAACGGAGACATTTTATTGCAAGAAAAACCCACTGCTGCTACTATAAAAATCAGGCATTTAAAATACCTAATTTTCAAATGTTTCTGTGGTGCTTTGGTGGGTTTTTGGACCACGATTTAAAAATAAATATTGCGGTCGCCATTTTGGATCCCCCCCACCGCATGGCAAATGGAGACGACGAGGATGGCCCCCCCAGCCTGGTACCAGCAGCCCAGGACAGGAGAGGGGGGGAAGGCCGGGGACCCCACCCCCAGAAACCACCCCTCTCTGGTAGGTGCCCTCACTGAAGGCAGGCATATTTTCGCCTGCTTTTATGGCCGGGAATCGGGTTTTTTTATTTTTTAAAGTTTTTTTCTGTGCTGCTTGGCATCACGCGATTGCCACGATGCCATGAACGACAACGAAAAATCAGACCCAATTTATCTTTATCGGTTTGGGTTCGAGCTGGAGCGGAGTAATTCTCGTTACCGTTACCCGTTACGTAACGATAACGATAACCGAAAACGGAAATGAGAATTTCGCCGCTCCGTGCCCATGTCTAATATACAGTATATTTCTAGGATTTTTCTTTTAATGCTTTTAATATTTTCAAGGCTTGGATAAATGAATCAGCACATATTAATCCCACAGATTCAGAGGTCCTACTGTCTTAACAAATAAAAAATAATGCCAAATAAAACATTCTTCTTCTTCTCATTATTTATTAGAGAAAATGAAAGTTTATATAATATTTTTTTGCTGATGCTTCTTATAGGAACAGAATGAAACAAAATTTACCTAAGCTGCAAGTACACACAAGATCCTTTCTGGCAGATACTCCTGAATACAATATGCATAGTTACGGTACATTGATGCTGACATTGACTAATTGGATTAGACTATACAGAGGAAAAACAAAATAAGAAAATTACACAAAGATATGGAACCCTCTGTTGGTCTCTGGTACTAAATCAAAAATATTTAAGATAAAATAGGGAATCTGCTATGGTATGGTATGGTGATGACATAAACCATGAACAATAATGCCAAGCCTTTCTGAATGAAATCTAGCCTGAATGCAGTTCTGCTCTTCAGTATTAGAGATGGGCACAACTCCGCGAAATTTTCGTTTTCGTTTTCATTTTTTCATTTCGTTTTGCAACAAAAACGAAAACGAAAAATTTTTCAGAAGCAAAACGACAACGGAAACGAAACGAAAAATTTTGCCGTGTTTTTCGTTTTCGTTACGGCAGACATTGCATTGAAAAGAATGCTAACAAAATGAAAAAAAATTGTTTTTTTTTGTGTTTTTTCCGTTTCATTTCGTTTTGTAACGAAAATGAAAACAAAAAATGTGCAAAAAAACCCCGAAAAATGAAAACAAACCGAAACGGACCCCTAAACGAAAAATGAAAAATTATTTTTTTTTGAGTCGTGCCCATCTCTATTCAGTATGAATACCTGGCATGACAATGAGCTCTCACAAGAATGGAGGGGTGTTTTCGTGCCCACACCTCTCTTGCTGCTGCCATAAAGCTCTTGTTAGACAGACCCAGTAGTCATTGGTTCAACAACTCAATCCCACTTCCCCGCAATCTCCTCTTCCTTTGTAATTATGATTCGACATATCTGAAGTTAAGATGGGAAACTATTAATGTCTTATCCATTTATCATTTTGAAGCTGTCTTGCAGCCAGTCTTGACGGCAGGAAGAAAGTCAGATACAAAAAAGACTTCTAGCACAGTGTGTGCCTGTATAATGATATTAATTTAGCTAGAATAGGAAACTCGACGCTAGGTCTAGATCAAACCACAGGGATCGTTAAAGTCTCATTAGATGGCATGCATATCTTGTAAAGCTCTCTCCTTTGGTAGAACTGGCACAAAAAGGTTAACTGCATTTGATTTGCCCAGTGGTGCAGTGCATAACCTTATCTGCTGCTGATAATGAAAGCTAGTCCTTAAGATGCGCTCAGTAATTCATAAACAACAAAAACTTAAAATTAGCTTTGAGAATACACATCACACTATGCCATACATCCTTTGTTTTTCCTGCATGGTATGGTGTTGGGACTATAATACAGCTGCTATAAAAAGACAGCAACATTGTAAATGTGGATTTCTCATACAATGCTGAGAATTTCTTGGATTAAGAGAGTGATCCAACCAGCAAAGAGGTAGGCCAGAATCCCCTTGTCTTTACATGGAGTAGAGAGGCAGTCATGTCTCCTCCCTTACTCCAATGAGCTTTCCACCATGTCACCAGTTGTGCAACCAATCTTGCAACCAGTAAGAGAACAGGCATCCCCTGGAGAGCCTGCCAGAGCAGGGGGGGCACTTAAAACAATTGCCCTTCTGCTCCATTTTTAGGCAAAGAATACAAAGGCTTAAATTTAGCATTAAAGCCCATGTTTTGTTTTGTTGTTTTTATTGCTGTTTTTGCAATTCCTCCTGTTGACAAATATTCCCACCTCCCCAGCTCTTCCTCTTAGCGTGCCAGGCTGCTACTCTGTGTTGGAGGGGACCACAATATATACCATACATCCTGCCCGTGATTGCCAGCTGCCCAAGGTTGAGTGGAGGATGCTGTTCCTTATGTTGAAGTATTATTAAATGGCTCACTCCTCTGGCTTCAAAACAGATGGAAAGGCTCGATTTTGGTCTTCATTTGAAGCATCAAAATGTCTTAGGGTGGCTCTGGAGAGAGAGAGTCCAAGTGGCAGGACAAACCGAACACCACCTTTGATCATTGTCAGACAACTGGCTCTCCCTTTTCCCCCAGGCACCACTTTAACAGCTTCACAACTGGCAGCAGGTGCAGCCCCCCCCCACTTACTGTGTCATCACAGCCAGAAAAGCAGCATCTGCTGAACTTCTGCCATGTACAGAAGTTGTTTAAGATATCTCCAAACCACTGCAAAATAGGAACTTTATGTAGGAAAAGAGTATTTCTTTTTTTAAAAAAAATGTTCCCCATACTTGTAAATGGTGGAGAGGGCACAGGAATGATTGCAACCTCTCCCCTCCACTTCTGGGAGGCAAACTTCAGGCCACCACTGAAAGAAAATTGGGTAGCTTCGTCACTTAGCTTCGTACCATTTTGATTCCACTTCCTAACATTGGTTGCAGGTTCTTCATAATTTGAAGCACTTGCCTGACCCTTGATCGGATTCTAGAGTCAGACCAGCACTGGTGTAAATTTGCATAGGCAGAAGGAGCTGGCCTGCTGTCTGGAAGAATTAGTTAGTCCTTGGGCAGGAACAGCTAAAATAGATTGGGCTGCTGTTTTATGGTATTTCATGTTTTCTTTTTCAGCCTCAAGGGGAGTCTCAGAACAGCAGCCTCATATTTTTCCCCAAGGCCCTCCTGAATAGCTAGACTGTTTAATGAAAGTTGAGCAGGCACTGAGTGCAGTAAGCCATGTTGAAGAGAGCATACTACCCTCCCGGTGCCAAAACTAAGAACTTTGTGTCTCTTATGCTCACCTGCTCCACAAGCAGACAAACATAGGGCATCATATGTTTGTTTGAACACTTGAATAGATACAGATGAGTAATGATAAAGCAAGAATGGGATCTCACCCCACATAACTGGTTCAGAATCGTGCTGCATGTTTGGTGAGTGGCAGGGCCACCAAGGAACACATCACGCCAATTCTGTATAACCTTCATTGGTTACCAGTTGCTGCCCGAGCTCAACTCAAAGTGCTTGTTTTATCATATAAAGCCCTAAACGGCTTAGGACCTAGATACCTGAAGGAACGCCTCCTTCCATATGAACCTACCCAGCAATTAAGATCTAGCCAGGGAGCCCTCCTGAAAGAGCCATCCCTTAAGGAGGTGAAAGGGATGTCTTGTAGGAACAGGGCCTTTTCAGCAGCTGCCCCAAGATTATGGAATGCCCTCCCAAGTGAGACCCGCCTGGCCCCAACGTTGATGACATTCTAGCGCCAGGTAAAAACATTCCCGTTCCAGAAGTTTTTAAACTGATTATTGTGGATCCTGATGGCGATTTTAGTGTAGTATTTTAATATATTATATTTATTGTATTTAAATGTTTTGTATTGTTTTAATTTTATTGCAATATTGATGTTTAATTGTCTGAATTGTTTATTTTGATTGTGAGCCACCCAGAGACCTTTGGGTAGTGGGCGGCATACAAGCTAAATAAATAAATAAATAAATAAATAAATAAATAAATAAATAACCAATTCTGCTGATACCCCAATGAAAATTGCCCAAGCAGCACTCGATTTACACCAGGATGGGCAACATGTAACGCCAAGGAGATCAAATGTGGCCCCCAAGCACCCTCACATCCCTAGGACATTTATTTGGGTTTACTTGGGTGGTTAAGACAGTTCCCTTGTGTCCTCTAGGAACAGGAAGACAATCATGTCATGCTCTGAAGGCCCTCTAGTGGCCCCAGATTCCCACATAGACATCAATACACCTTTTATACGAGTATATGTGGCAAAGGTCTCTATATGATGAAAACCTATATGAGACTCAGAGCTGCTGAGAACAATAATGGGTAGCATTAAGAGAATAGTGGCCAGTTAGAAAGCAGATAATAACAGTAGTGGATGGTAACAGCTGAGCATGTTAGTGCTTTGTGGAGCCCACTGAAAATCATTTGGTGGAAACTAATGGGAATTATTTCTGCTGGATACCAATATATAATAGAAAAACTGTCAAAATTTTAACTCTGAATTCTTAGCAGCTGGGTTTTAGTAAGCCTTGTATTTGGAGATTTAAAATGAACCAAAGAGCCCTAACATCATTTCTCTGTACATAAGTGAGTGACCACACTCTGTATATTCTTTTGTTGCAAGGTTCGTCATTAACAAGTAACCTTCCAGTTATATTCTACTTGGGGAAAAGAAAGAATCGTGTCCTTATTTCTGCAAGGCAGACAATCTGCGGATCCAGAGAAAGTAAACCTTGCATGAGTAAATAGATATGAGCCAAAGATGTCTTAGAAATCTTCCTAAAGGTCAACAAATGATAGTATTAGTTTGTGTGTGTGTGTGTGTGTGTGTGTGTGTGTGTGTGTGTGTGTAAAAACCAAGAGAATATTGACTCTGAAATATATTCACTTTTTAGATCTGTGTTTTTCTGATAAGTACGGCAATCAGTAAACGAATAAGGCTTTTCTATTCCTTGGCCTCTGGCTCCTGAGACTTCATTGGAACCCCCACCACCACCACCACCACCACCTACTATCTGCCTACCAAAGTCCAAACACTTCTCTTACTATTCCAGAGTCTTGGGATGAACCAGGACCAACTAGTGTCTTCCGATAATCATTCACTGTTTTTATTCTCTTTTGTATTTCAGTTATTTCAGAAAACCCTCAGTGGCTGAATGATTGCTTGGTGTAGCAAGTCAAACTGAAGTAGGCCCACTGAATCAGTGAGGGCTTGGTGAGTCAACTCCTTTCTAAATTTCATGGATTCAAATGGGCCCACTCTAGTTGCCACTTGCTATGCTACAAAACCCTTTGCTTTCCCTGATGCAACTAGGTGTTGAGAACCACACTGTTACTGATGGTTGTTGAATAGCATTTGGTATACAAGCCCGGGAAATTCATGCAAAAACCTATTGCATTGAGTCACACAAAATAACTCTATTCAGTATTGACATTTTTCACAGTTCATGTTTCTTTGTCAATTAATGTCTTGGGAATTAAAATAAATAACGGATTCCTACTCATTTCTCTGCACAGGAAAAAAGCTCCAAGGAAATAAGACTACAAAACAGACTCTTGTAATCAATCAGTGCTCCCGGTGTGTGTGTGTGTGCCTACTTTCTGTGTGGCTCCAGAGGGTAAGATCTGACTTAATGGATTTGAACAAGAAAGGAGATTTCAACTAAACTTTAGGAAGAACCTGCTGATAGTAAGAGCTGTTTGGCAATGAAATGGGCTGCCTCTTTTTCACAGGGGGTTTTAAAAGAGAGGTTGGCTGGTCAACCTGTTAGGGATGCTTGAGCTATTGATTTCCTGCTCTGACAAGGGGTGGGTGGGTAATACTGATGAGGTCCCTTCCAGTTCTAGCCGTCTATGATTCTGTATGATTCTGCCTTGGCTTTCAAGAGAATGCCAAAATCTGAGAGATACAGAGATGGAATAACATAAGAGCAGAATGCTACTGTCATTTCCCCAAGCCTCCAAGCCAAGCAGCACCTTTACCGCTTCTCTCTGCTGCTTCGTCTTCACTTCCTGTCACCTACTGTCCCAAAGTAATTACATTCCCCAGGGTGGGAGTGACAGGCGCGCCTTGCTCAGTTCTGTGACCTCTGCTGGGAGCAAAATTAAAAACCAGAGGCAACAACTCTAATAGGGAGAATACATCCTTCATGGCTATGTCTCTCCCTTGAAGGTTAAATGGCTGTGCTGGAATTCCTAATTCCAATTCAGAAACGAGGGCGTCTGGATCCTCACAACCTTTCAACAAATAGCCTGCTAGGCCTGTGCAAGGCGGAAGATGCCCTTTAATGCAACCAACAGAAATATTACAGCTTCTTGCTAAAGGACGTGAAACTCCACACTCCATTAATCTGCGCACACAACGGGCTGTCCTGACTTCTGTATAAGATGCAGGGACATGTTGAGAAGTAAGGTCTGAAAGACATGCTCACTGCTCAACACAAATTCTAACAACATCCTCATTGTCTTTAACATGTATCTTGCATGTACCAAAGGTTCAAAACATCTTGTATTTAGTACCTCCATAATTACTGCAACAGCCCTGTAAGATAAAATGGCACTACTGCTATACTGCAGGAGGTGAGGATGTAGAAAGATTTCCCTGGTATTGGATGAGGTGGCATTTGAAATTTAGATAACTGACTCCTAAGGCTGCAGAGAGGTCCAGTCTTTCCTCACTTACCCAATTGGTGACTACACCAATCTATCTACCATAGCAGGGATGGCCCAAGTTATCTTGCTGTCTGAGGCAAAAGACAAGATAGTGCCTCACTCTGATTCATGCTCAAAAACTGACTGAACAGGCACGCAAGTTTTCCTTCAGAACTGCCAATCGGCAAGGATCCAGCCCTCTCCTGCCAGATATACCTTACCTCAGTACTTTTCCTAACTGTGCCTTGCCATTCGATCTTGCTTTTCCTCAATCGATACTAACCTGTGGTGAGGCAACAGGTAGCATTGCAACCACATAGCTAGCAGCAAATTCCCACCTTCTAATCCCAAACTCCCTTGTGCTGTATGATGGAAAGAGCAAGAAGGAATTTGCCAGGCATGCACTGGCTTATTTGGCTGATTATATGTCACAGCCGTTTTTCCTACCCTCTTTCTGAGTGTGAACAACACTTAGGGGTTTTCTTCATAAACTATAATTCTTAAGAGATTAGACACTGTGTAGAAATGTGAGCTGTGTCAGAACGTTTGGGTGTCCACCACTGAATAACCTACTGCCATGACAACTGGAAAGCTGTTTGAGTCAGAGCATTCAGGCTTGACTAACCACTGGCGATGAGCTTTATGATCATACCACAACGGATGTCCACACAACAGCACCTTCCCCTTGGCAGCCTTGGCTGCTTGCTTCAAATACAATTTGTTTGTTTGGCCCCCATCTGGCTTGGGGGCCAATCGGAGGGTGGGGGTGAACAGCAAGTAAGAGTACAAGAAAAGCAAGCAGAATGCAAGCTCTTGCGTAATTCTGTGAACATTTATATTTGCATTTACTTATTTATACAACATTTATATTCTGCCCGACCTCCTGCTGGCTTACATAGATAGTAAAGCACACACAATAAGAGGATAGACCTCTGTTGCCTCTTGAACTGCTCTTAAAATGCCTCACAAAAACTCAATTTCAGCAGCAAACTTAACCTTAATTATTGGTGGTAACATAGTACCAATCAACGGGGGTGGGTGGGTATACACATACATGTGCATACATGTACACAAACACACAAAGCCCACTAATCAGCACAGTTGCTGATTATAATCAAGGAATAGGGGCTTAGATTCTTAATGGCTCCCCTAGTGAGAGAGGCATGACCTACCAACTCTGCCCCAGCATAAAATATGTCATTTCATACTGTCCCCTGACTCAGAAGAAGGTGGAAAATTAGAAAGCCCTCCATTCTATGAACTTTGTTCCATTTGCAAAAGAGAAGGATGATGCCCATGTTTTCATGCCATCTAATGTTTGAAATCCAGTGGGAAGGAACCAGTGTGTCACTTGGTTGCATCCCTCTAGTTGCTTCCTGTTTGGTCATTTGCTTGGGGCTGCTGTACACATGTTGCTAATTAGTATTCTGTCATCACTTACACTTGATAAGAAAAGAAATTTTCACAATGGAGAGAGGTGAAAAGCGGTGTGCCCCAGGGATCTGTCCTGAGACCAGTGCTTTTCAATTTGTTCATAAATGACCTGGAGACAGGGATAAGCAGTGAGGTGGTCAGGTTTGCAGATGACACAAAAAAATTCTGGGTGGTAAAAACTGGAGAAGATTGCGAAGAACTCCAGAAGGATCTCTCCAAACTGGGGGAATGGGCTGCGAAATGGCAAATACGTTTTAATGTAGCCAAATGTAAAGTAATGCGTATTGGGGCAAAAAAATCCAAACTTTATCAACTCATGGGCTCTGAGTTATCCGTGACGGATCAGGAAAGCAATCTTGGTGTGCTGGTGGGCAGCTCAATGAAGATGTCTACCCAGTGTGTGGCAGCGGTGAAGAAGGCCAATTCCATGCTAAGGATTATCAAAAAGGGGACAGCCAACATTATAAAAATAACAGAGTGGAACTGGAAAAGGTGCAGAATAGAGAGCGACTGAAACAGTGATTCCCAGCCTGGGGGACGGGACCCCTTTGGGGGTCAAATGGTCATTTCACAGGAGTCACCATGAGCTAGTGAAGAAAAACGGCTTGGATCTGGAGGAAGGGGGGAAAGAATGAGTTCCAGCTTGATAGGTTGGAGGGGATGTCAGTCAATGGCACCAAAGGCTGCGATTGGCTGAGTGTGCCTGCAGAGGGAAGTTCTCTATGGCACCTGCGGCAGTGGCCTGCCCAAGGGGGCTTGTGGCCTCTTCCAAGCAGGGCAAGGGGTCACCACAACATGAGGAACTGTATTAAAGAGTCGCAGCATTAGGAAGGTTGAAAACCACTGGACTAAAATGATTACTGGGCTGGGGCACCTCTCTTATGAGGAAAGGCTAAAACATTTGGGGCTCTTTAATCTGGAAAAAAGGCACCTGAGGGGGGACATGATTGTGAAGTACAAAATAATGCAGGGCATGAGTAAAGTGGATAGAGGGAAACTTCTCCCTCTCACAAAATACCAGAACTTGGGGACATCCACTCAAACTGAGGTTTGGGAGAGTAAGAACAGACAAGAAAAAATATTTTCTTACCCAGCGCGTTGCTAGTCTGTGGAATTCCCTGCCACAGGAGGTGGTGATGGCATGTGGCCTGGATGCCTTCAAAAGGGGATTGGACAGATTCCTAGAGGAAAAGTCCATCACAGGTTACAAACCATGATGGGGATGTATAATCTCCAGGCTTAAAACTGGGGTACTTCAGAGGCAAGATGCAGAGGAATGGTATCAGGAGACAGATATCTAGTCTCGTGCGCTCCCAGACGCATCTGGTGGGGCCACTGTGAGATACAGGAAGCTGGACTAGATAGGCCTTTGGCCTGATCCAGCATGGCTCTTCTTATGTTCTTATGTTCTTAACTACAGTTCTAGGTGTTTCCCTACCAGAAGTGGGGAACCCATCAGCCTGGAGTTCCAAACTGACCCTCCTAGAGGCTCATGGATGGAATGTACCCTTCCCCTTCTCTCTCCCATTTAGTCTTTCTCCAGCTGCATACATTTTTCTCACTCTCCTGTGGATAAGTGGAAGTCTGAACTACTGGCAGTAAGGGCTCTAAGCAAAAGCATGCTGGTATTTTTGGTTCTACCCTTTTGCCTTTTGTTAAACCATTACTGAAACTGAATCCAGACCTGAGGCTGAAAGACGTCACTTTTATTTATTTATTTATTTATTTAGTTAGTTAGTTAGTTAGTTAGTTATTTGACTTGTATACCATACAATCGGGCCAAAAAGTCTACTGGGCAGTTCACATGGTTAAACTGATACATTCATTAAACATAATAAGATATTAAAGATTTATAGTACAATATTATTTATTTATTTAAATAGTATTGTATTCTTGCCCTATGCCAATTGGGATATGTAAATCACCCTATTTCTGGTCTCTGTCACTTCCTCAAGCATTCATCAGCTTGCTATATTCCATTTCTGGTGTCAGCTCCATTTAAAAAAAGCAAATACAGAAATCACACAGACATATGCATCTGACATTTTCTTCCAATATTTGCATTTCTAAATATATGCATTTTCTGTTATTATGCACATCTGGGAAGTGGGTCCCCCCCCCATATGCACTTAAAATATGTTTTGACAAGTCGTTTGAACCGAGAACTGACTTAAAATGTTAGGAAAGTATAAAATATGAAAAACAAGAACATTTAAAGCCACATTCCCTCTGGGGATGCAGGTCAGGTCAATTTCTAACAGAATTTACCAAGACTGAATCTAATGCATCTCAGTCTGTGCAGACTAGAAAGTTTATGCCTTCTGCTTAATTTCCTATTGGCAGGGAACTGCATTGTTGTTTCACATGGTGTAGCATTCAAAAAGAGGAACAGTGATCAGGTGGGCTGAACCTACAACATTCATGCCATCACCTCAGTCTTCTCAGGCTGAATCTAAAGGAACTGAAACAGATAAAGCAACCATCAAATCACTCCAACAATATGAAATCTGAATTAGTAGACATAATAAGTGTAGCAAAAGCAGATCCAAGCTACAGAAATTACATTGAGCCCCTCCCCTCTGTGTTCCTAGAATACACAAGCCACTTGTTGTGTGTCATTAGGAAAGACAGCATCAGGCAAATTTCACATGGGAAATATTAATGTCATGGGGCATAATAATGTCTACACAACAATGGGATTGCTAATCTGTACAGCTTTGGGAAGATCCAATGTGCAAGTCATCATCCAAAGTAACTTTGAAATGGTAATTATGGAATAGAGATATCTTTGGAATGGACCTCTAGAGGTAGTGATCCTCCTTTTTATAGCTGTTAACAGCTCAAAAGAAGTGCAGTAACCTGCAGTAGTTGAGGTAAGGCACCAACAACAAAGCATGTAACAACAAGGATGATATCAAAATAAAACTGGGTCTCCTAAAATAAGAACAGCGCCACATCCTGGAGTATCAAGCCACAGAGGAACAAGGAAGTTTGGGAAAGAATTAAGATGTTGTCTCTAAGAAGACTTTATTAGTGAGAGATCAGAGCAGCTTTTGTGATCAATGACAGAGCCGAGTGACTACGTACATTTCATAGTCTACCGAGCATCAAAGTAGGAAAATGTCTCCTGAACAGACCGACTATAGTGGAAGAACTTAAAGCAGAACGTCTTTACACTTAATGGAATGAAATTTGCATCTAAGGCTCAATTGCTTTTGCATGCTTGGTTGCTCCTTGACTTGCGGTTTGCCTGCCTGCCTGCCTGCCTGCCTGTGTGTGTGTGTGTGTGTGTGTGTGTGTGTGCACACACACACACACACACACACACACACACACACACACACACACACACACACACACACACACACACACACACACACACAATTCTGCATACATTTGCTGACTGATTATCTGTTTCCCAGCTGGATTTGTTTCATGAGGTCTGCCTGATCTCTGAAATCTTGGCAGCCATCAAGTATGCAGAAACCCTTAAACCACCCTTCGCACTTTTGCCACTGGAAAACAGTCAATGAATTCTCAAGGGAGTCTCGTATGAGCCCAGAGGCAATAGCCCATAACCAGATTGTCTGCAGTTGGGTATCCTCTGAGTTAACAATTATTGTCCAAGCTATATTAAAAGAAAAGAAAGCCGGGGCTCAGAGTATCAGAAGGTTTTGTACATCTTTTTAAAATTCCTTTCTCATCCTTTGTGTCCAGGGTCAAATTTGTTCACAGTAATTCAGTGCTAGCTCCATGGACATCTTCCGGCTCCATATTGATTTTTATAATTTTCAAAAATCATACCCTCCAGCTCTGTCCACAGTAGATTCTAGTGAGGCTGAGGCATTCGGCATGCAGCACATGCTATGTTGATTTTCATGTCCCAAAAAGTTAATGTTTTACTTGGATAGTTAATTTTTATTCCAGCAATTGGTCGATCAATATTTTCTTTTTCGCAAAACAACAAAACTGCTTGACAATATGTTAGATATTTCAAAGATATTCAGATCTGCAGTTCAGTCCACTAGGCTTTTATCAAGAATAAAATTAAGAAAACAGTGAGTAATCATACACATCGCTGAAACCTAAGAGCAAATTACTCACAGTTCGTGACTAAGCTGCATCTGATGTGAACAAGCCTACTAGGTAGATCCTTCTTTTCTTAGCACTTTGAGGAATAATAATAATAATAATAATAATAATAATAATAATAATAATAATAATAATAATAATAATAATAAAATGGGACTTTTGGTTATAATAGAGGTATAATGAAATATGGAATATAGCAGTTAATGATAAATTGACTTCAGAAAGGGAGAATTAAAGATTAATAGAATGGAACAATTTATAAAAGCTGTGCTACATAAAGGGAAGGGTGGGTGGGGAAATCCAGACAATGGTTGTATGCATTTTTGGATTTAAGGGGTAGCTATAAGTATGTGTGTTGGAGGGGGGGATAATTAAGTGTGAATATAGAAAATGCACGTAAGATATAGGGTCCCAAGGGGTAAGCTAGCACTAATACTTTAAGTATGTGTGTTATGTATTATGTTCATGTTTATAAAATTTAATAAAATGAAATGAAATAAATCTTGCTACCCATCCAGCCTAGAAGGTTGCTGAATGAGAACCAGCATATGGAAAGTGTTTTTAAAAAGCAAACCTTCACAACGACAACCAACCACCACCACCCCTTTTTAATCCATAGGAATGAAACGGGAACCTGGCAAATTTACCTCTGTCTCCTGCATTGTTTTTCCATTTTTCTTCTCCCTAAACCCTACTGCTTCTGACTGACTTGATTCCATGCAGTTCTGATTACTCCCCAGCACCACCCTTTTATGGAATGCAGCAGCTGTTCTGGAGAATTATCAACGTTGTGGATATAAAATAATTTTTCACCCTGTGCAGAAGGAAACCAAGGCTGCTAGAACATCAAACTGATGGGGTGCTGTCTGCATGCCTAATGTGCATGTTATGGGTTGACAGTGGCATTCTTCCTTGCCACCATCAATATATATATATATACAGTGGACCCTTGTATAACAAACAGCTTGTATAACATAAAATTTGTACAACATAAAAAATCCGGAGATAGGGGAATTTGTTTGGGGCAAATTCGTACAACATAAAATGGGATTACTCCATTTTCAATGCATTCCTATGGGAATTTGTATAAAGGAAAATTTGCTTAACATAATTTCATGTGGAATGAATTAATTCCTTTATACAAGGTACCACTGTATATGCTTCATCCTTGGCACTGCTTATATAGCAAACACACATCTGAAAGAGACAGTATCCTACTACAAGGGTTGTAGTTCCAAATCTGTAACATAAGGCCCAAAATTAAATCCTTGCGCAGTCACTCAATTTTACTTGGTTTTGTTTGGCTGGCCAGTAGCCTTTTGCCAAACCCAACTTATACGGTTGTTGTGCAAATAAATGGGAAACAGGGGAAAATAAATGGGGAACACAGAATCATATCCATTTGCCATAAATACTGCTGGTACATAACACATAAATACAGTAAATTAAATAATGGGCAAAATTCTGTTTGTGTCATTATGGCGGAGTAAACCAAATCTGAGCTCAGGAATTAGTTAATTTAACTGAAAGCTTCCTATCCAGTTGTAGCAACATGGTTTTCCCCTCTGGAAGTCCAGTTGAATTCATAGCATCAGAGCTTGGGAAAAGTTCCTTTAAGGACTACATTGCCCAGAATCTCCCAGGCATTATGGAAGTTACACAGTGAGAAATTTAACTTTTTTTCAGGCTCTGCCTACCATTGCCAGGCCAAATAACTTGCAGAAACAACTTGCATAACACCTTAAATATAAAATATTAAATTATACCAAGATATTCCTCCGTTTTGTATCAAGGCATTCCCCAGTTTCATCCCATTCTTTGTGGTGTCTTTTGTTTTATTGCACAACCTTTCTCGTTTTTGACTTGTGCCTGTGTTCTCTATTTGCACAAGGCTCTGCAAAACAAACCTCATTTTCCCACAAACAAGGCAGAACAAGACTTTTCCCAAAGCATAACATTTACCTATGAAATAGAAAAGGGGGGATTTTAACAGAAATGCCCATTTCTTAGAATCTTAGCACTGCAGAGCTGGAAGAGACCCTATGGAGCAGTGGTGGCAAACCTTCAGCCCTCCAGATGTTTTGGACCACAACTCCCACAGTCCCTTCTTATGGGCAATACAGGCTTGGAATTCTGGGAGTTGTGGTCCAAAAAAATCTGGAGTGCTGAAGGTTTGCCACCACTGCTATAGAGCATCAGTTCCAACCCTTGTCCAGGAGGCCCAGGGGAGAATCAAACTCCAAAACTCTGTCTCTGCAGCCAGCTGTCTTAAACCACTGAGCTACGCAGAACAACTTGACAAGATAGTAACTGGATAGTTTTTATCTGTTTCTTTGTATCAGCAAAGAAGAGATGTTGTTTTTTAAAGCAAGCTGGGAATCTGGGCAAGAAGGATGGCCCACGTGTGCACTGGGTAGCATGGCAAGAATCTAGGAAACCCTGGTCAACCAGGTAGTCAACGCATGCTCAATTGCAACCTGGCCTGTCATCAAACAGCCATTGAGGCTTGTGTGGTTTGAATTCCTCCACAGCTGGCAGCAGGATTATTGCCCTAATGACTAGAGTTGAGATACAGAAGCTATAAAAGAAAGGGATCTACCCAATGAAATGAAGGTTGCCAGTAACTTTGCTGCACAGCTGGTGCTCCACCCACTCCCCCAAGCGAGACACAGCATGCAAACAGGAATGAAGAGAAAAGGATGGTTACTCCATAACAGAGTAAGAAATGGCTCGTGCAAGATGGGCAGAAAACCTGGATGGAATCATAAGGCTTGGAGCCCTCAAAATCTTGACACAATGCACAGCCCAGGATTCAACACTTTGTACCAGTGTACAAGAAGAGGGTGGTGGCAACCTTAAGGGGAAAAGTCTTGTTCAGCCTACTCAGGAGGAGGGGAAGTATATGGGTAAACCATACCCCCCCTTCTCTGTCCCATCTGACACCTGGAGATAAAACTCTGCTTCTTCTCTTTCATTAATATTTTAGAATATTTAACCTACATTAATTTCAAGCCTTATGGGAACATTGCTCACTTTCTGTCTCTGCCATTCAGTATTACAGTACTTAGAAGTCTTCTAATTCCGGATCCCTCTTTCTAGCCCTTTTCGCCCACCCCAAACCCCAAACCCCATGCCTGGCTTATCTTCATGCCTTTTTTCAGGACTTGCATTTGTCAGCAAACCCTCCCCCACACACACTCAACCGGGACCTTTGGTTCAACCACGTAGGTTTTTCCCTTAGCCTTCAGATATCTGGTTGCTGTGATCTGCTGTTCTAGCCTGATCCGAATTTCCTTCACTGACTTGATCATGCACTAGAAAATCTGTTCCTGGCATCTGCTTGCCATACTCTTTGATGAACAATGAAGCAAAGGACTTTTTAATTTTCTCTTATTTTTCACAAAAGCCACTATCCCTCTGTTCTGTTAAAAGTGGCCTTTTCAACCAGTTCTTTCAAAAGCTGCTTCCTTTGAATTTTTTTTTACCTTGCCTTTCAGGCATGTGCATATGATCCCACGATGTTCCCACTATACTGGGAGCCACAATGTTCACTATCTATGTAGCACCAACCTCCATCTATGCATACATTTTCTCTGTGTACACTTATTAGCCATGTGTACTAGTGACGGGCACTTTGTATTTGTATACACAGGATATGAGTCCAAAACATGGCACATGTGCTGCAGCGGTCTGCTGTCCAAATCAGTCTGACCACTTGCCAGGCTCTGTTCAGGGCAAGGGTCCATCCTCCTCTTTGCCACATCAATCCTCAAAGCAACCCAGCCAGCCCTTCCCTGCTGGGTTGGTTTGAAGCCTGGTGTGGCATAGAGGAGGATGGCGCCTTGTACTACCCAGAGACCAGTAAGTGGCTGGGATAGCTCAGGATGATGTTGGTGAGGTTACTGGGCTGCAACAGCACCCATGGCGCTGCGGTGCATATTTGTACCTATGTAGTGACAATCATCAGGTTTTGTCTGTTGACTAAATTGTGTCCATCAGAATGTTGATTTTAGATCATTTTGGCTGAGCAACGTATTTGATTATGTTACATCCTTTGAACTTGTAATGGGTCTAGCTACGCACAAATAAACTTGTACTTCCCTTGAACATGAAGTGTCCGACTCTAGTGTGTACTATTGAAAGATTCAAAGTGGGCTTCAATCCACCAGAACTTGGTATGGACAAATTCAAAACCCATCCTATTTGATGGATGTTCACATTAGAATCTTAATATGAAAATCTGAATTATACATGGCTCCAATAGCAATCAGTGGAAAACAGTAAATGACTATCACCTCATCGCCCATATGTCAAAATCAGATGAGTCTTATAAACAGAGATACAACCTTAGGACTCCATCTTGGCTGCCATATTTTAGAAGATTATGTAGAGCAGAACTATCTTTGCATTTTGAGGAACCAGCTCAAAAGTCTTCCCCAATTATTTTGCATAGCCAAAGAAAAAGCACACATTATAGAGATGAGCCTGGTTTACTAACTTCTTTCTGCAGCACCTTGGAGAGCTCCCAAAGAAACCCCTTGCTTTGGCAGTTTAGCTTCCCTGAATAGTGAAATACTGTAGTAGGAAAGGGTGACACCCTTTTTTCACATTCTAAAACACTTATATTTTGCCAACCATAGTGGTGTTACATCTGAGTTCTACAGCCTGTCAACATATATTGTAAGGCCACATAAAATGTATAGGGGCTTTTATGTACATGGACATTTGTATAGATGTTTGCACACAATTTTCCTTGATATGCACATTTTTGCAACCACATCTACCCATGATTTACTTATATGCAATTTCCACATACTTTTTGTAATATCCCCTAATATACTTATCATTGCATATGTTTGCTGATTGGAAAACTCTATCATAAAATAAAGCAAAGTTTGAAAAACAAATATTCCCAATTACATAATAGGTTAGAAAGTGCAAATTTGGTCAATTGTGTACCATCTTGTAGATTAAATACATTTTTATCTCAACCTTTCCCACTGTAGAGGAAACTATGTACCCTGAGTGTTTAAGCTCCACTGCTTAGTTGATTCTTCCTTGGAATTAAAGGCTTGATTTGAAGTACATTGGAGAAACTATTTGGGGGACTGCATCTCCCAGAATTTCCCTGCCGCCATGGTCAGCAGCTTTCGAAGCTCAGTTTTGAAATTGCACATTTGGAATTCCTGAGTAGTGTACTTCCTATTCTTTGGAGGAAGACATCAGGGAAGTAAGGACATATGGCATAGTAGTAATGACAGTGATTCCTGTTCTTTCCTTGATGAGATTGAATCACCAGCCTCACTAACCTGATAAATTTCTGGCTCACAGTTGACACATTTCATTTGTACAAGGTATCATTTCTCTGAGTGGGCAATTTAATCATACAAAACAAGGAAAGCACAGAGCCTCTGTCTTCTATGAAGGCTGCCCATGTTAACTGGAGCCACAGAGAATCAGGATTCCAACTCATGTGGAGGGCCTGTACAGACAGGAGAGACTTTGCTATACAGACTCACCATCCTCCGTGCATTCAGGGTGACAGAAGTGATTATAGACAAGCATTCCCTAGCATGAACTTCAGAACGAGGACAAGAATATAACACCAATGTGTTCTTTAGGCCTGGGCATGTGATATGTCTTGATGCCGGAGATGAACAATAGGTGGTTTTCAGTGTTGTTGGACTGCAACTCCTGTCAGACCTGACATGAACAATCAATGGGAAGGGATGGTGGGAACTGGAGAGTTTCACATTACACACCCCTCAGGAGTATGAAGTTGATTTTTGAAAGACCATTACAAATACCTAAAATGAAATTCACTACGAATCTGGTATATCACTGAGACAAAACATCTAACAGACACAGAAGAAGGCCATGAGAGTTACTAATACTAACTTAATGTATTCATGAAGGCATACTTAGCTAGACAGACCGTTCCACACATGCAGATTCGAAAGGGCTTTAAATCTTCTTCAACCAAAATGTGTTAGAAATTGCAAGGGAAGCTGATAATGAAAACAACAACAGAAACTTCAAAAGTACAGAAAGAACAAAAACAGCAGAGTACTAATATTAAGGCAAGGAATTCAAGTAACATGGAAGGAAGATCAGGTTCATTCTCCCCACTATACTAATTTCAAAAATGGCAGCTATACTAAAATTGGGTCATAATTTAAAACAACTGTCAATAGCTGATAATTTGCTGAAATTTAGAAATCCATGATTTTGCAAATGTATCATCTCACCCAAAATGCTAAGGACTTGACTTCTAATTTTTAGGCTCAAACCTTTGGTCCACCCCTGTGCAACAGAAATCCTGAGAAATGAGAAATGCTGAACCATCATTGTCATAATGTTATATATCATCGCCCAGAGTGGCCTTGCTGCTAGATGGTGCAGTATATAAGTCAAATCAGTCAAATAAGTCACCTAAGTCAAATAAATAAATAAATAAATAAATAAATAAATAAATAAATAAATAAATCTGTAGAACCTTCATTTGCCATCAGATTTTCCTGGAAGCAAAACCACTGATATGCCGCATCCTCTTGGGACAAAATATCAGAGAAAATAAATGATATTCAAAAGAACGTAAGACTAACAGAGGGGAAAGAGTGAAATAAATTATGAGGGGGAGGGTTAACGAAGGTAAAATGCATGCAATTACAGTGTTAATAAACAAGCAATCCATCCACTCTATCGCTTAACACAGATAAACAAAATTATTTGTATTGACTTCTCAATTTTTGTCCAAGAGGGAGCCAGACTTTGGCTATTACAAAAGCCCTGTGGGTTTTGATTTGATCTCTCTTGTCTACATCCTCTTTTGTCAATGTGACATGAAAACAAAGACAAGAATTTCATAGTTGCCAGTATACATAACTTCATGATGACATCAAATCTTTGTCTGGTTCCATAGTAAAGGATGAGGGACTCTGAGCATCATTCCCAGTAATGTCTTCATAAAACGGTACAGCTTTCTCCTCTTCCACTGCCCTCCGGCTCAGTCTTCTGAAAGCCTAACACATCTAGCAGGACCAAACACAAGGAGTGCAGCTTTAATTGCTGTGAGTTTTTGTGTTCTTTTCTTTGGCGGCAATTTAGCAGCTCGTCTGAAGATGGCACTTTTTTCTCTTTGAGAAAACGCTCCCCTTTTTTAAAAAAAATGCACACCAAAGGAGCTTGTTAGAAAGAATGCAAACAGAGCGTGAAACTGTCATTGGGGACTATTAATGTCTTCTTAATGCACGAACTGAACTGGAAACACTTTGCAGAAGAAAGGGGTAGGGATGCTACTGCAGGCACACAGCTGCCCCCTCTGCCCTTTTCTCCACTCCACAGCCTATGGGGTTGGCATCCAATAAACATTTTTCCCATTCCCTGCTTTCTTCCCTGCTTCAGTACCAGTGAAATGATACAATGATACTTGAATGCACTGACAGACAAAAAGGCCAGCATGAAACCTCTGCTGTTTCTGTTTTCACTAGTACTTCCAGTTATATACATAGATACTCTGGACATAAGTGTGCCGCAGGAGTCAGAATGTTTGCACTTGAGGGGTCCAGTGTCAAGTCTGCACTGAGGAATGAAAACCTGGAACAGTGGCTCCTCTGGTTTGCTCAGCCTACCACAACACCAGCTTGAAGTCACTGGAGGAAAAGCTGCATGTCAATTAAACCAATACTTAAATAAACAAATAAATACCTTCTGATACAGGGTGGCAGCTGTTCACATGGAATGCGGGTCCATATACAAGATTTCCCACCAAACTACAATATTGAAAGATCCTTTACCTAGAATACCATTTTAAACATCTTGTCTGGTATAGGCACATATGCTAGCATTTGGGGATTGTATTGCGTTCTTTTGTATGTGTAAATTGCCTAGCTGACATTTCCTTCTTCTGTGACATTTTTCTATGAAAACTATCAGTCATCCAGGTGAGGCTATCCAGAAGCTGAATCATGGCCACTGGACTTATTCTAAGGTGAAATGTTTTGCTATGCATCCAGGTACTGTAGCTTCTTCAGTCTGAGGAAGGATGGTAGGATACCTCCAATTTATCCTCCATGTTGGTTTCACTTCACCCTGGTCTGAATAGGCTCATTAGACAATGAAAGTCACACCTCCACAGCCCCGCTGGACAACTATTATGCAGAGGCCTCCCTGGTGGATGTGTGGAGTGGTCATGAATTTTCTGGGGCAAGATGAAAGGGCAACATGATAAATAAGAGACAGATGGTGTCTAAATCCTCCATCTCTGTTGAGAGAGAGATTTTCTATACACACATGAATGGCCACCCTGACCACTCTCTCAAACCACCTCTCTTCTTCATCCAAGACGTGTACATCTTTGTCATCTAATATGAGTGTGCTTTCCAATGAAAGTACACTGCTGATTCTGGCCCTGAGCACCCCTCCTATGCTGGTCCATCCTCCTATTTAATGGCTGCTTAGTTTCTCCACAGCAGAGCTCTGAACACCCCTCACTGCACTGGACTGCATGTACTATATTGCTCCTCTTGTGTTTTGGTATCGGGTCTTTTAGGTGGACGCGTCTCTGTCTTAGCATGATTGTGGGTTTGAAGTAAACTGTCATACGGTGTTTACCAAAAATCCTTTAAAACCTCTCAGACCCACTAGCCATGTAAGGAAAGGAATCTTGAGGCTTCTGAAAACATTTGTTGTTCAGAGTTTGTGGCTTCTGGGAAATCTAAGGGTTGAATGCATCCAGAAAGTGGCATGGGATGGTCTTTAACAAAGAGGAATATTGCAGTGTTGTGGAGTATTTGCAACACTGAAGAGGAAGGAAAAGGACAGTCCTGTGCACTTCAAACCAAATACAGAATGGAGCTTTTCCTGAACCCTATGTCATCTCCATTCTGATTAGTCCATGGGTGGTATATAAAAAGGTTTGTTGTTCTATGTGTTTTAAGATTTTCTCTTGGATGAGGTTTTCCACCATCTTCCCTGGGACAGATGTAAGGCTAACTGGCCTGTAGCTTCCTGGGTCCCCCCTCCTTCCTTTTTTAAAAAAATTGTGTGATATCCGCTATCCTCCAGTCCTCCAACACTGTGGCCGTTTTAAGAGACAAGTTGCATATTACCATTAAGAGATCTGCAATTTCATTTCTCATTTCCCTAATAACCCTTGGGTGGATGCCATCTGGGCCCGGTGACTTGTTAATTTTCAATTTATCAATTAGTCCTAAAACATCTCCTCTTTTAACCTGCATTTGATTTAATTATTTAGCCAAGAGTGGCTGTTCAGGCAGCGGAATCTGCTCAAGGTCTTCTGTTGTGAAGACAGATGCAAAAAACACATGTAATTTCTCTGCAATTTCCAAGTCCTCCTTTACCTCCCCGTTTCCTCCCTCACTATCCAGAGGGCCAACTAGTTCTCTGGCAGGTTTTCTACTTCTAACATATTTAAAGAAGCTTTTATTATTACCCTTTATATTGCTAGCCATGCGTTCCTCAAAATCTTTCTTTGCCTCTCTTATCATCTTCTTACATTTCATTTGCCAGAGTTTGTGTTCCTTTGTATTTTCCTCATTTGGGGAGGATTTCCATTTACGGAAAGACCTCTCCTTGCACTTTAGAGCCTCTCTAACTCCACTCGTTAACCATGCCGGTGCCCTCTTGGACTTAGATGAGCTCTTCTTTCTTTGTGGTATGCACTTGTGCTGGATCGCCTGAGAGGTATCAAAGAGGATGAAAGCACAAGGAAGTAATGTGGCAGACACTGTTTCCTGTAACTTTCAGCCCCACTGAGAAGGGCTCCCTTCCTCGCACATGCAACTTTACCCACACATGCACAAGAGAACACACACACACCCTGGTCTGGCTTCCATTGCAAATGATACAAAATTGATCTCGGTGTGTGTGCAAAGGAGGAAGAACTTTTTGCAGAGGGGAGGGGAGGAGCACTCACATGCTTACACATGTCCCTTAGATGGAACCTTCATGGTCGAATATTCTTTTCTTGGGCTAGAGAAACTTTTACATATTGGTACATTTCAGGTATTCTCCCAGAGAGACTGGCTGGATGGGACTAATGGGGATTAGAACCTGATGACATCTACAGGCTGTAGATCACCTAGCACTGAACTTCCCCTTCTGCTGAAGGGCAGACAAGCTGGAGCAAAGATGCCTCTGTTCATGGAAGGACTGTATGAGGGCTAGAACAGGTTATTTCTAACACAGTTATTTGTGGTAAGATAATAATATTCTTAACAGCCTGTAGACAACTCAAGCCCCCACCCAAATCCACTGCTTTGGCAGACGGTTAGCAAAGTGGGCTTGAAAGAAAAATAGATGTCTTTCTTTAGAAATTGCCCATTTTCATTCCCTCCCCTTTAGAAGCCATGAAGAGGTAGTATGAGTCACTTAAAGGGACAGTGACCACTGGGGCAAATGTTCACAGTCCTAAGCAAGCAGAAGAGCCACATTATGTGGGAGGAAAATCTGCAAAACTCCACATAATTCATGCAGTTTGAGATTGTAACTGCTAGGCAAATAACATCATGGCCTGTCCTCCCTCTTTCAAAAATGTTGGAAGCGACACTCGGAGCAAAGGTAATCTGTGCAGGAAAAGCAAAAAAAAAATGTCAAGGGTAGAGTAACCACCATGGAGGAAGCCTCCAGAGAGTTTATCCAAAAGGAAACGCTTTCTCTGTCTTGATTAGAGAGGAAAAGGTTTGTCATTAGAGATTGGCACAGATTTTAAAATGAATTGCCAAAGTCGTTCAAAAATCACTAATTTGTTGATTCATATTTGTATGAATCGCTAACCCCTGCTGAATACAACAGATGAATTTTTAGCACTTTTTAATTCATTTATTTGTAAGGCTATAAAATGCTCCCCAAAAAGAGACATCAAAACTACAGGGAAGTTTTCTCTGACTGTTCTCTACAATCCCTTTTCTTACAAATTACCAATTTGTAGGGAAAAAAATTGATTTGTTTTTATCAACCTTTTTGAATCACAAATCAAAATGAATCACCATTTTTTTTTATTCATGCCCATCTGTATTAGTAATCTACTGGTAAAATGTTAGAACACAACAATCAGAAGCAAACATGGATATCATTTGGTATATATAAGGAGGGCAACACTATTTCAGGTAAGAAACCTTTGAATTTGGCACACACATTTGTCTAGCTTTACTGTGCATTCAGAAATGTGTATGAATGCTGGAAATGTTTGGGGTTTTTTTGTAATAGTATACAGAATAGTACTATTTACTATTCTGTAAATAGTATTTTTAAAAAGAAAAAATGATTCGAAGTTCTAAGGGTGAAAAGCACACACTGAAATGATGTTACATGAGACTGGAATACTGGTGACTTTAGAAATTCCTAAAATTTCAAAATGTTTTCTGTGACGTATTCTCATTCACCTTCCTTGTTTTGAATTTAAAATACCTCTTAAATATAGTTTTTCAGACTGGGCATATGCCAGTGTTCAAGTATTGTTAGCTAGAAGTGGGTTCTCTCTCAACAACAAAGTATGTCAGGAAATTCAAATTGGAAGTTCAAAAAGTAGTAGTAACCTGACTGTATGAAATTGCACATGTAGTCATCCATATGAACCAGTTTATACTGGTTTTAGAGTATCTGGAGAAAGGTTCAGGTTTAGTAATTTATCTATTTAAATAGAAAAATAACTAGAATTGAGCACCTCAATATTGGGAGGAATTTATTTCCACCCATATGGCAAAGAGAAAACATGTCAGCACTGAGTTGCTTAAAATCACAATATTGCAGAGTCCTATTGCTGTCAGCATAAAGTGTACTGGACCTTGCTGTAGCTAATTGCAGTTGATGTGGTGCCAGGAACATCACAGCTGCATGATTGGTCGTTCCAGCTGTGCAACCAGGATTCCTCTGGGACCTCATCCATTACACACACAAACATCAGTTGGATTCTGACCATTTGTTTGAGATATGCTTTAGATTAGAACTATACTTAGCTTAGAGAATAGCACTCTTTGAATGTGAGAAGGCCTGTCACAGCTAATAGGATAAAGATTTCTAATTCCTACAAAAAGACAGAGAGATCTATTGAACAGATCAGAGGGCCACTTCCGTATCTGATGTTGCAATACCATGATTGGCCATCTGGGAGACCATCTGCTGCCAAGAGAAAAGACATTTCCATGAGACTGAATGTTAGATAGGATTCTGCTTGCTCTATGAGTTAAAATGTGGCTATAATTGACATTTTGATCTAGCGGGACACCATAATATATTCTCTATTTTCCTCATGTAAACACTGAACCTTTGCTCGATGGTTTTTCTCCTGTATGTAGTATATCAAACAGATCTGTATGACTCAACAATTGACAGAACTGGGGAGGGGGGAATTGCAGCCTTTTGTCTACAGAGGGGAATATGGAAAATTGATTATTTTGTCACCTCTGACCCACAACTTATCTAAGCCCCATTTTGCTTTGTTGGCAATCCAGCTTCATGAACCATGGTTTATTATATCTGGCCCAGTTCTTGAACTGCTTTCTTTAACTGCAGGTAAAATCCATATTTACCTGCTGAAGCCTTCTAATGACCTCAGGCATGTTTCAATAATTGCCCAACCTTGAACTTGGTTTCTATGAATGGGTCACACCACCTTTTTGAGGGGGGCAGTATATAAATGAGCTTCAGTTATAAGAGGGCAGATTTCAGATGAACTGTATTTATTCATTCATTCATGCATTCATGCATTCATTCATTCATTTATAATACCTTTACCCCACCTTTTTCCTTGGAAAAGGACCCAAGGTAGCTTACAATAATAAGAGACAATATACAGCCCAGAACATTTAAGACATATTCAAGTTAGGAACAGGGAATTAAACGAGGCATCTTAGTAAGCTTAGTTAGCTTAGTAAGAAGAAATGTCTTGGTAGTAAGAATAGTTTGATGGCAGAACCAAGTACTGTACAAAAAAGGGGAAATGTTCTTTTCTAGAAATCTTCAAAGAGAAGATAAGCAGCCCTCTCTTCCTCTGGATTTCTTACATTAATTGTAGAATTGAACCAGTCCACCTGACCAACTCTTTTTATTAAATTGCCTTCTACAAACAAACTCAGGTTAGCCTGAATTGATTTGATGTTCAAAGATATTGACCACAGAGACAATAAAGCTGGAGATAATGGGAAGGCAGCAATCAAACTGGAAGCCCAATTGTGAGATGGATTGAATAAAAAAAGGAAGCCATGGGCTTCAGCTTGCAAAACTTGAGTCAGACTGTTAAGGATAGTACCATTTGTCTGGAATGCCATTATTCATTCAAAGGATCCATATAAGTTGGAAGCAACTTGATGGCACAAAATCAATAAGCTTAATAGTACCCAACAATTTACATGACTAAGCAAAGATTTCATCCCACAAATATTCAGCTAAAGTCCAACATTTGCTGCACTGGTTTATCCACCATGCCTGTTTCCCATGTTTTTCAAAATCCTGACACAGGACAGACATAAGAACATAAGAAGAGCCATGCTGGATCAGGCCAAAGGCCCATCTACTCCAGCTTTCTGTATTTCTCAGTGGCCCCGCCACATGCCTCTGGGAGCACACGAGACTAGATATCTGTCTCCTGATACCACTCCCCTGCATCAAACATAGGTGGTGTGAATATAGGAAGATTTCTTAATGTCAGATCATTGATCCATCTGGTCCACTATTGTAGATACTAACTTGAGCAGCTCTCTTCTTTCAGAAAGTAATATCCTCACTCTCAAGAACCTAAAGAACCTGCAGTGTTATTCATGCAAGGCAGGTCCTTAGTGGTCCAGAATTTCATCACATGAACAGAAAAGGAACTCCATAGCCTAAAGGAATCTCTCAATGCAAATATAATCAGGGGAAACGAAAGACACGTGTGAGGAGCTGATTCCCCTTGGCATAGATTTACCAGCACTACTGGAACAAATTTATTTTTCCATAGCATAATTTAATTCAACATTGCAAGCCAGGGAGATTTATAATTGCACATAATATTCACAAGCTCCAGACATGTCCACAAAGGAGGTTTCACTGCGGTTTAACACAATTATCTTCATAATACACCTTTGCTTACATTAGACCCCTCGTTCCCAAAGAGGCAGCCTTTCAAAACAAGGCACGTCAGCTGCTCAGTGAGGAATCGGTTCTTCTTCATTCCAGACTGTGCGCATCTTCCTCAGAGCTGAAGGCAGAGTTAGAAAGGCTAACTCCATAGTGATCAAAGTCGCTATGATTGACAGTACCAGCTGCTTTCCTTCCCACAGCCTTCCTTCTCCCGTCTCCCTTTCCTTTTTATGGTCCTAAAAACAGAGCTTTTGTACTATTAGGGAAGATTCTGAGAGTTACTGTCCACAGAAAAGTAACTTTTAAAAAAAGCTCTGCATAAAAATGGGTGCTGGGTAGAGAAAGGACCTTTCAGTTTTACTCAGCTTTAACTTCCGAAATATTACAATGGCCCAGCAATAGAGCAAATTACCTCAGTAAGCGATGAGTACTCCAACATTGCATGTATTCCAGAGAAAATTAGATAGCAATTTGTCAGATATACTTTGATTTGGATTCTTCCCCTGAGCAGCGAGTTGAACTCAATGGCCTTATAGTCCTCTTCCAACTCCATTATTTCTATGTTTTGATGCCCAGAAATGTATTTTCTGTCTTGGGCAAAAGACCCATAACGAAACGGAGCAGAAACTCAAGTACAGTGGACCTTCGTATAACAAAAGGTTTGTATAATATAAAATCTGTACAACATAAAAAATTCCAGAGAATAAGGGAAATTGGCTTAACAGAATCACCTATGGGGTGAATCCATACAACATAAAAATTGTCGTGATTAGGGATTACTCTGTTTTCAATGCATTCCTATGGGAAATTTGTATAAAGGAAAATTTGCTTAACATAATTTCATTGGAATGAATTAATTCCTTTATACAAGGTACCACTTGTATATTTTGTCTTTTATTTTAGTGGCCCGTTTCTTGCTGTCACAACACAACCTTTTTAATGTAATGGTTTTAATTCAGCAGTCTCTTTTTTGTCTTTAAATCACACACGACTCTGAAAGACCTGTGACTTATAAAGAGACATTCAACATTAAAATTTAAAATAAAATCTCAGCTCCAGATGACAGTATTGCCCACATCCACTTCATGAGCTCTGGAAGACAGAGGGCTAAATTCAGCCAAGGTATTTCACCTTCTTTATTCCAAGTCAGGAGCTGCAGCATGGAGCTGTTGCCATGGGACAGGGCCATAGTTACAAGCTTTGTTATGCTGAAAATAAGAGGTATAACCCCTAAAATCTGCAGCCACAGTACCCACAAGGGAGAAAGGGAATGGGCTGAGCCAGCTGAACTCTGCTGGCCTCACTCCCCTCCACAGTCATTGTGTTTTTCTACCAGAGTTTAAAATCACTGCTGCCGGCTGGGCAGGTTAAGGAGTTGCTGCATATCATTCAGAATATATAAAAGAAAAAAATCCATTTCCAGCAGACTGGGTGGCATTCAGCTTTCTGAGCCAGCACACCTCTGATCCATGCAAAAGCTCAGGGGTTAACCATCAAGCCCACACTTTGCATCAGTCAAGCCCAAGTGTACACGGCACTAAGGACATCATGAAGAGCAGGACTTTTCCCCTAAAAACGTATCCATTAGTTCTAAGAAACTCCATCCTCCACCTATTCTGCTACTAAAGAAATGCTAAGGGCACAGCAAAAGAAGTCAGTGACTGATGTCCTAACCGTTTGTTCTCACATACCAACAGACTCGCTGCCTAGATGCCCTAAGCACATCCAACCTCACCTGATTTCAGAAGCTAAGCAGGGTCAGGCCTGGTTAGTATTTGGATGGGCGACCACCAGGGAATACCAGGTGCTGTAGACACCTGGAGTAGGAACTAGTAAACCACTCCAGTATTCCTGCCAAGAAAACTCCATGTGCACGGGGTCACCAAGAGTCGGTCACAACTATAACAATACAATACACACACACACACACCATCAGACTCATCAGAGTGGGGAAAAACAAGCCACCTAGGTGTCCTATCTGCCTGTCAGTACAGAGAAGACAATCCTTCATGATGTTCCCAAGATTTGCCACCAGCAGTGAGAAAAATGTGTGGCAGGAGGACACAATGCCACCTAAAGCAGGAAAGGATATTCTCAACATGTTTTGTTCTTTTGAAGTCTTCCTTTTTAACTCTAACCTACTGTGGGGGATTTCTGATTTCACTGGAATATAGAGTGTTAGCAGTACGATTAAGGAACAGAATTAGGCTCTGGGTTTATGGGTCCTCCTGGAAGTTCATGAGTCCCCGGAGAATTCCATTGGGACCAACGTACTGCAAACAGAGCATATGACGTTCACTCTTCAGTATCATTGCTGAGCATTATGGTTCACTGAAAACCAACACAGATCATTTTTATGCCTCAATATCCTATGTTTGCTGGGACAAACAAGAAGGCCAGCATCGCCAAAATCATTTGGGGGGGATTAGTTTCCTGATTTCCCCCCCCTCGTAACCATAAAAATTAAACTTTTTCGCATGTAAGACGGATGGGACTAGGAACACTGTTGCTAGGTATGCAGGTGACAATGTCACAGAATGTGTACAATGACAGTCTAATTGAATGTGAAATCTTGCAACCTTTCTGTTAAAAAAGATTATTCTCATTGACTGTAACATCCAGTCCTTGTGCATGAAGATTATGGTCGCTGCAGATATAGCTGAAGGAGCATGAATTGAGACCTCCTGTTTGCAGAGAGGTACATAACCATACGTTTGGTGGGAGGAAACACCCTCCTCTGAAAAAGAACTGTTGTTGTAATTCCTGTCTCCTTCTACAGTGGTACATCTTAAAAAATTAATTTGTTCTACGGGTCAATTTGTTTTAAGAAAAGTTTGTCTTACAAAACACAGTTTCCCATAAGAATGCATTGAGCATGGATTAATCCATTCCGGAGGCTATGAGTCGCTTTGTTTTATGAACATTTTGTCTTACAAAACACGGTTCCCCATAGGAATGCATTGGGAATGGGTTAATCCATTTCAGAGGCTAGAAAAAAGACAAAAACAACTGGGTTTTTTCCCCCTGGGTACATGCGGAACGTTTTTTTGTATTACGAAGCATCCCATAGGGAATTTTTTATCATGCACAGCATGCCTATTCCTGGAACTTTTTTTCCTTTCTTTTACGAGTTCTTTGCCTTAGGAGGCATTTGTCTTCAGAGTTACGACTGTACATCAAAGAAGGAGTGATTGCAATTGTTTCCAGGGCCTCCTGATCCCACCTGAGAAGTAAAGTTCAGTTCTTCCTCAAGTAAAATTTGAGAAACAGAAGATCCTGTCCTTTCCATTTGTATGTGACCGTCAGACTAGTTGCATAGTTTTTGACTCAGAGAAGGAGTTTTAAACATGTGATTAATTTTTTTTGAAAAAATGTCTGCCCAACAGTGTTCGCAATGCAATTGATATTTTGCTACCTCACGGTCATGATTTCAGAAAGCCATCATCTGCCACACCAGCTCAGACTGACTGAACCAAGGCTGAAAACTGCCATGGATATTTTTGTTGGGATGATTAAAAGTGCTGCAGTTTGGTGAGTATTAAATAACTTACCTCAAATTAACTTGCAGCTCTGTGTGCATGTATAATTCTAATTGGGAGCTTTAGGTACTGTGAAATTGCCAGCACAAAAGGGAACACAGACAGTTCCTTGATAATGAACTGTAAGCTTTCAACAGGCAATTTCTCCAAGCAAATCTTGTTGTACATCTTCTCCGCTCAGCAGCAATTTCTAAGGATGACATGGATCCTATGTATAACTTTCCACCAAGCTTCTACTCCATATAAATAATTCAAGCAGATAATTTGAGTGTAATGAGAATATATACATATGGAAATAAAAGTTGACACTTGTGTGTTTGATGAATTATGGAGATGTCTCTGTGATGCATGGATGTACCAATGAGTGTGGTGTAGAAACATGTTCTATTGGGAAGTAGAGATACTTCCTGCTGCCAACACTAAATGGGCTGTCATGTTTCATGAAAGAAACCTCTGTCCATGGAATACTACATAGTGACATTATTATTGAAGATCAAGTAGAAAATATACTTATGTCAAAATCCAATGTTAGTTCCAAGTTCCAACTAGAATACACACAGTGCACCAAAGGAACATATATAAATGTTGACTAACCCAGTTTCCATTAAATCAGTGGGTCTACTCTAGATGGGGCTAATACATTGATTTAACACAATGCAATTCTGTACACAAGGTGGCCAGATGGCTCACTGGTTTAGATGCCTGGTTGCAGAGTGAGAGGTTGGGAATTCTATTCCCCACTGTGTCTCCTACCAGTACGGCCAGCCTCTGTGGCATTGGGCAAGCTGCACAATCCCAGATGTCCCCTCTAAAGGAAGGAATAAGAGGTGACTTCTAAATACTCTTTATCTGGAAACCCCTGAAAAAGTGTTGTCATTGTCAGTATGGACTTGAGGGACCACAAGAATTATTATACAGAGGTAAGTCACAATGATGTACAGTATAACTAATTATCCTAGCAGCAGTATAGAACAAGAAGCAGTTTGCATATTTTGGAGAAACCAATGTGTATGGAAGCCACCATGACCTTGTAGCACCTTCCATTTCTGAAATGATCCATGGGTATATAAACACTTGACATTTATTCAACACTCAGAACAGCTTTGCTTTATTAAGAAATATTATTGGGGAAAGATTATCTGATATATTTATTAACTCTACTGTGGCACATTCCAACATAAAGAAAGAAGAAACAACATCTGAGAGAAGAAGGAACTGTTTTTTCCCCATAGCAAGGGGGGGATCTCTTTTAGGAAAATGTAAGTTATTGCAACTTTTGAATTAACAAGCAATTTCATATTTACAAGGGTACAAGCAGTTTTTACTTTTGAGAAGGAGAGCAAGAAATGGGATTCTTTGGCAAACAGGCCAGTGTTTGCTATCAGAATGAACAGCTACCACACAAGAACTCTGATTATCCTTCTCACCTGCCACATAGATGGATAGCTCTGTTAGCCTTCTCAGCTGCTGGGTAGCCCACTAATGGACAGTGGAGTAGTTCAGCTCTCTGGCTCCAGAGCCAGAAGTTTGGAGTTTAATTCTCCCTGTGCCTCCTTGACATGAGTTGGAACCAATGATTCAGGGGGGCCCTTCCAGCTCTGCAGTTCTAAGGTCCTAAGTTTTAATTCCTCAGCATACTTGATCACAGTGTAAAGGCATTGAGGATGTGCTTGATCATGTAAGGCTGGTGGTTCCTATCAAGGTTCTGAATATTTCTGTTTTTTCCTATTTATTTTTCCCCAAGAAGAAAAGAAAACATTTCAACATTACTTCAAAAATTGTTAGTTTTATTTATTTATTTATTTATTTATTTATTTATTTATTTATTTATTTATTTGATTGATTGATTGATTGATTGATTGATTGATTGATTGATTGATTGATTGATTTACTTATTGGATTTATATTCTGCTCATCCAACCAAAGATCTCTCTTGGAGGTTTACAATGTGAAACACAAATAACACAACACCTATACATATACAGAGCAAATGAATTATATAAAACCAATAATAATGAAAAGAATTAAAAATTATCTATAAACATACTTCAATCGAAAATAGAGTACCGTATATTTCGCTCTATAAGATGCACTTCACCCTCAACAGTAAGGAGAAATGTCTGGATGTCTTATAGGGTGAATTCACCCCTGCTGGGAGCTTCCAGAGTGGCTCCTGCAGAAGCCTCCGGGTCCAGTGCAGGTCCCAGCCCCATAGAATAGACGATGGAGAGTAAACAACCCTACCAGAGACCATAGAGATGAGAAATGGGCTAGAGAGTAACTATCCATCGTGATGGTCGTAGAGCCACTCTTCAAGACAGGCAGAATGTGAATCCAGAGGAGGGAGCTCTCCCATTCAGCCTGTCTTGAAGAGCATCTCTATGGTCATCATGGTGGGTGGTTACTCTCTAGCCTGTTTCTCTTTTCTATGGTCTCTAGTAGGGCTGTTTACTCTCTGTCTTCTATTCTATGTAACAAATCAATCATGAAAAGGTAATTTTTTTTAAACTGCTGGGTCAGGAAGCCTCTGCTGGGGCTACAGCTGGGGCTGGGACCTGCACCGGGTCCGGAGGCCTCTGCAGGGGCTGGAGGCTTCCCAGCATGGAGTCTTGGACAGGAGGGCAGCTTGTCTTCACATTTTACTCTCCAGCCATGCCACTCCGGGTCTCCCAAAAGCAGCATGGCTGGAGAATAAACTGGCACTGGAGACATACCAGGACCACAGTATGTATGTGTGAATATTTTTTTTCACACATACATACCTCTAAAACTAGCTGCATCTTATGGTCCAGTGCATTTTATGCAGTGAAAAATATTGTATATTCCATTACCTTCTGGATAGTACATTTGAGGCAGAGGCTGGAAATTTAATTCCCCACTGTACTTCCCAGGAGTAAAACCAGTTTCCAAAGCCTCAAGCAAGCTGCACAGTCCCAGGATACCCTCCGAAGACAGTAAGTTACTTCTGAGCACCCTGTATCTAGGAAAGTCTTCAAATGATTGCCATTAATCAGAACTAACTTGATGGCATGGAATTATTATTATATTCTCTAACACTTGAGCTCAGTTTGTTCCTCTGACCTCATTATTCCACACTAGGCTGATGCCCTACACTTGGTACCATATTTCAGGAAATAGTAGCATGTATCTTATCACGACAGTACAAAAAACCAGCATCCTGGTGTTTTTTGCATCGTGTAGCATCCATTTTCCTTCTCAGTACTTCTTTTCTTCTTGAGAATATCACACTAGAATGGTCCTGTCTTGTTTTAAATAACCTCCAATCGTTGCTAAGAGAAAAGGAAACCTAATGTGGCCCCAGAGGGTGAATATTTTGTTCTCAAGACAGACATATCCCCAAATAAATGCCTAGTACAGTATTTGATGGCCTACTACAGACACCAACACTGCTAGTAGATGCCTGATTTAATCGTGCTTTTTATAAATGGCCATAAACTGGCTTTACAGTCCCACAGCTGCCAAGAATGAAAGCAGTTTGATTCCTCCCATTATACAATGAAGACTATAATTGCCGAGCTATTATGGATTTGCCATAAATGACACAAGAACCCCAACCCACCCACTTTGATATATTCAAAAAGACCATTCCAGAGAATATGTCAATGGGAGTCAGAATCTTCATCAAGGACATAAAAATAAGGAACCTTGCCTACTTGAAAGCTTGTTCTCAACATTTGTGACTTTTTAAGCTGGTCTTAAAAGCTTATAACCCAGTGGTGGCTCTTGCCTTTGGAACTGGTAGGGCAGATTTTAAGTCAGCAGAGGCAGGGCCGACAGGTAATTTCTTTCTTAATCTTCACCCTTCTATGGTCAAAAGTACATTTTACAAACCTATTTCTGATGGCTGGGAAAACATTAGCATTAGGCAAGTGGCACTTCACCTTCTCAAATGCTAGGGCCACTTTTGGCACTACAATGTTGTGTTTATTCTGCATTTTTGTTGGTCCTACTGCCTTCTGCAGGAGCCTGTATGGTGTGGGGCCCTGTGGGGCCCTAGCACATTTGAAGGTGGACACAAACTGAAAGCAATTTTTCAAGCACCACCTTATAAGGTTCATTGTGTGACTAATACAACTCTGAGCTGGACTACAGTACCACCCCTGCATCCGCTGATTCACCATCCGTGGATTCAGTTATCCATGGTTGGCAATCAGCAGTTGGTAGGGGTGCTGGGGTGCTGGGGGGGGCAAAAGCTGGGCTATGCTGCCTGGGAAGCAAACTGGGCAATAATTTTGCCCCCAGCACCCCAATATCCCCACAGAGTAGCATGGAGAGTGGTACTGGTGCGGAGGGGGAAGCAGTGAAAGTGGTGGTGAGGTGATGAGGGCAAAAGTGGGGGTGCCTCATGGTGGTCAGCCAGCACTTCATGCCACTGAGGCCGTTCCATACAGGAAAGAGCTGCTGGGTGAGCCAGTGGAGGAACCGGGTCACCTCCTCTCCTGGCTGGCCAGGTGGAGGAGGAAGAGGAGGATTGCTGTGCCCTCAGCCCTGAAGGGCCTCCAAGCCATCCATCCAGATCACCCTGCACAATTGCCCCATCCACTCTGGTCCCTTGCCTGCTTGTCTGGCTGGTCAACCGGCTGGCAATGGGCTTCCATTAGTGCTATAAGAACATCTCATCTACTTTGGAATGGGTTAATAAAACAACATAGCTACCTTTTTTCAGTCAGGCTCTCTGCTGAAAGGAGCTAGCTATAGTTTCTAAACACCCATCCCTTCTCCCACTCTTGCCCTCCCATTGCTCCTTCAATGGCTGCCTCCCAGATATTCAATAACCTGCTCCACAATGTTCTTGCAAGTGCTTATTGTACCATTCTTGTCATTGCAACAGAGCATCACACAGCCCTCTGAGCTTTGAGAAGTAGATGCCATCAAGTCAATTATCTGCCATCCAGTCAGTTTTGACTTATGCCAACACTCCTGAGGTTTCCTAGGTAATTGAAATACTCAAGCGTGTCTTACGAGTCCTTCATTATCACTATGCCTTGGGATCTTGGAACTTGCCAAGGACACAGTCGTGGCAAAGCACCATTATCCTATCAACCATGCATGCTGTGGGTGATCCCAGCTGGCCTCCCTTTTCCAGAGAAACACTAGGAATCTGAACATCAAATGTCCGAGTCCACAGCCAGTTGTTCCAGCACAGCATGTGACACTTACAGCAGGAGGAGGGGGAGAATGCTAAGATCTAAAAGCCCTATTAGACCAATCTTAAAATGTCTGGCAAGTTTTTTAAGGAGGCATTCATATGTTACCCCCCCCATAAAAACCCCATAATATAGGTAAGCCTCTCTGGGAAGAGCCTACTGTGAATGGGGTACTGCCAATGAAAAGGCTCTCTTCTCAACTTTTCTCATTTGGGAAAAGGACACCTGTACTGGAGATTTGGGTGATAGCCTCATGGTCCAGGTAGGTATCTGAGGGATGAGATGCTCCTTCAGGGAACCTGGCCTTATTCAGGTTTTTAAATGTTGAAACCAGAACTTTATGGCTTGTGTTTGGAAATGCACTGTCATCCAGTGCAGTTGACAAATTGTGACAAAATGTCCTCATACCAGCAAGTCAAGCAAAGTTGTTGTGACTGAAGTTGCTCAACCATTTTCAAAGCCACGCCTATATGTAAGTTTTTGCAGTAATCCAAATGGAAAGCTACAAGAACACATGTAACAGCTGGAGGATTACCTCTGTTCAGCTAAGGTCATTGTTGGTCTAGGAACTTTCATTCCTAAAGTCCAGTGGATGAAAAGGCAGGGGAGGAGACATATTTTCTTTCAACACATTTTCTTCCAACATTTGTTGTTCCATTTAGCCATTTCTCTTTTCAGCCCTACTTATGTTACTTGAGATTTATCCTGTCCAGGAATAAGAGCAGGCAGCAGCACGGTGCTAAGAACTAACAGAAGCTCTTGACTGCTCCATCTGGTGTCACACATCAGTTCACCAAGTGGTTGGGGAATGAAAATAAGGGAGTAACTACTGTCTTGACAACAGAAAGGAAACAGCTGAGAGAAACCGGAGACCCTTACCAATGACAAGGTATAAAAAGAGCTCTTGTACTGCTTTATGGAGGCTGTTGTTAACCTACAGAACCATGGGTACTAAAATTTATTTCATACTTTCTCTCTCTTCTTTTTGTAGGCAGCTGTACTTGAAAAAGCCCAGAAATGGTGATGGTCTTTATAAAGTCTTACTATACAAACTAGAGATGGGCACAACCAGGAAAAATGACGTTTCAAGTTGTCGTTAGTCGGAACGGGTCCATTTCAGGTCGTTTCCGTTTGTCGTGAATTTTTTCAAAATTTTGTTGTATCTGTTTGTCGTTTGTCGTTTGTGTTGGGGTTGGGGTTGGGGTTGGGGTAAGTGGGCTCTGGGAGGCACCTCTCTGGGTGCCTCTGACATCTGACCCACTAAGAAGGGAAGGGAAGTGTTTCGCGTAGCCGCCGCGTACCATACATTACATTATGTTAGGGTTGGGGGGTAAGTGGCAGAGGCACCTCTCTGGGTGCCTCTGAAGCACTAAGAAGGAAAGCATACTGGCGTACTGGGGTACAGGTTAGGGGTAGGGGTAGTGGGCTCTGGCTGGGAGGCACCTCTCTGGGTGCCTCTGTGACCCACTAAGAAGGGAAGCGTACTTGCGTACGGATCTGGGTTAGGGTTGGGGTTAGGGTAAGGGCTAGGCTTAGGGTTACGGTTAAGGTTAGGGTGGGTTAGTGGGCTGCACCTCTGGGTGCCTCTGACCCACTAAGAAGAACAGTGTACTGGCGTATGAGTTAGGGTTAGGGTTAGGGTTAGGGTTAGGGTTAGGGTTAGGGTTAGTGGGCTTTTTATGCCCTCTGGCACATCCAGAAGTCTCAGTCAAAACCTGGCCATGCGATTGGTGGAATGGGTCCAAAAATTTGCATGGTCCCATCCCATGGCCAGCCCATCATTGCGCAGGTGTAAAAAAATAAAAATAAAATAAAATAAAATCAATGGAGACGTTTTATTGCAAGAAAAACCCACTGCTGCTACTATAAAAAATCAGGCATTTAAAATACCTAATTTTCAAATGTTTCTGTGGTGCTTTGGTGGGTTTTGGACCACGATTTAAAAATAAATATTGCGGTCGCCATTTTGGATCCCCCACCGCATGGCAAATGGAGACGATGAAGATGCCCCCCCAGCCTGGTACCAGCAGCCCAGGACAGGAGAGGGGGGAAGGCCGGGGACCCCCCCAGAAACCACCCCTCTCTGGTAGGTGCCCTCACTGAGGCAGGCATATTTTCGCCTGCTTTTTTGGCCAGGAATCGGGTTTTTTTAACTTTTTTCTGTGCTGCTTGGCATCACGCGATTGCCACGATGCCATGAACGACAACGAAAAATCAGACCCAATTTTTCTTTTTCGGGTCAGATTCGAGCTGGAGCAGAGTAATTCTTGTTACCATTACCCGTTATGTAACAATAACGAGAACCGAAAACGGAAACGAGAATTTCGCCACTCCGTGCCCATGTCTAATACAAACATAAAGAGACTGTTGCCCCTCCTGAATAAAAAATCTGGGCTTACCACACTTGCTTTGGCAGACAAGTGCAGATGCTGTCTAGCTATGCCAATATTTCTTACTTGCACAAAATATTTATTTCTTTATCCAGGAAAATTCAGTAAACTGATATCCTACTTGGAGGCCAAAATGATCCAATTTAATCTACCACCCAGACTCTACCAACTAAAATAGTCTTCCAATCGAAAGATAAAGAAACATAAAGCAAAAGACCACCGGCCTTAATAAAGTTGCCAATGACAGTCAGCACCTGGATAGATCACTTGTTCAGTAGACTGCATCCCAACAGGCTGTAATGCACCACATTCCAGCTATTCAGTTAGTCTGTACCCTACTTTTAAGCAACCTCATCTCTAAATGGGCATCTAAACATATGAATTAGATCATACCAGTGTTATGCAAGTGTGTTTTCTTTTTGGTCTTCCATTCAGTAATATGTTCTCTTTCTCATGACACCTTGTAAACATCCACCCTACTGCTCAGTAGAAAGTATTAAGTACACACACACTACTAGAGGAGAAAGTAGCATAGGAATTACAATGCAATTCACAGGAAAGAAAATGAAACCAAAAGAATGTATTTACGGTAGTTGCCACAAATTAAACCTATAATGTCAGGCTCAAAGCTGACAGGATTGAAGCAAATGGTCTGTGTGGATACAGCCGTTTGACAGTTTGTCTAACATAATCTCTAGCCTTGTATGGCTAGGATCTTATCTTGTTTCCATGTGGTTGCAATTAGAAATTTTAAAGCAATTACTAGGAAAAAGTTCATACTTGTAGGACTACAATGTAAACAAGGGAATAAAGGTAATATTAGTTGCAAATACAGTAGCCCCACTAAAATCTATAGTATTTCAGTCATCATTTCTATAAATTAGTTTGATTTCAATGGGTCTATTCTAATTGAGAGTAACATTGGATTTAGCCAAAGGAGACACACAGATACGATGTCAGGCAATGCCTCCATCATACTTTTTTGGCTGGTTTACTAGCAAAATATGAAACAGTTTATCACAGGCTGTAGACAGTATATTTAGATGATAATTTATGATCAGAAAGAGTGAGCGAGATATTAGTTCTGTTTGATAAAACTGAGAAAGGACATCCAGGAACACAGGATGCTGGCACCCTGCCACTCTAGAACAGATGAATGAAGGTAGCCCGCCCTGCTCACTGTCTCTCTACAAATCTATTCACCACCTTTCCTGCTGCCACTAATGGGCTGGCATCACATCTGCTGGCTCAGGCTCTGTAGATCAATAGGCAAGACTAGCGCTGATCAATTTTTAAAGGAGATAACACTTCTTTTCCCTACTTCAGTAAATAGGTCCATGCATAATATTTGCATTTGCTGCCAAAACTCTAAAAGATCCACTGAGGATACACTAATCAATTTTTATTTCTAATTAAACCGACACTCACAGCATATGGAAGGAAATATGCACAGAAGGTAGCACAATATATTAAAACCTTTGAAAATAAGTGGGGGAAGAGAGGCAAAATTTAGAAGGCATTGTCACAGATATGTCCAAGGAGGCTTATATAGTCAGAGTTCATACCAATCAGTTTCACTAAACATCTTTCTTCATTCCCCTCCACATGCAAATACCATATTTTTCTGTCTATAAGACTTTTCCAATCCAAAATTACAGTTTTGCAACCACATGGTACTCTCCTTGGCTTACTTCTGTGTATAAGACGACCCTCAATTTTCAATCTAACAATATTAGACAAAAATATAGTCTTATACACTGGAAAATATTGTAATTGTTTGTGGGTGGGGGAAAAAAAGAGAAAATAGGAAAAATGCACTCAAAATATACCTACAACCTCCTTCTCCCCCCGGGGTTGTCTGGATTCTTCTGGAATGGTTTCCACTTTGATTCCAATGGAAAAGGGATTCTCTTTTATCCTTTCATGCCCCTGCACCTACCCCTCAAAATCTGCTCTGATGCACTGGAGGACTTGACAACATGGACTGGATTTGATGTTGGAGCCATTAGGGAAAAGAGAGGGGGAGAAAGCCCCACTCTGTGTGTAGTCTGCTTGCTCAACCATGGATTCCACCCAACCTCTCTATAAAGTCTGTAACAGCCTTTCTGCTACAGAAAAGAGGAAACTAGAATCACTTCTTGGTCCATTAGCAAATTCCATTTTGTTAGCAACTTCTAGCATAAATGGCTGTAAGGGTCTCTTCTAATCCATTTGAGGACCTTGAAAAAGTTGCTTTTTGAACCAAAAACTACTAGAATCTCCCTGCCAGCAGCACCACCTTGGGCTGGGAGTTATTGGAGTATTAATTCAGAAAAGAATTCCTCTCCTAGCTCTGTCCAGTTGTAGCACAAAAGATGAAATTAGTTGCACAGTCACTCCCTCCCACCCCTCTTCCCCTGACATATCCTAACAAAACAACACTAGGCCCCTATTCTTCTACAATCACTTAAAACCAGACAAAGATGTTGCCTGTGCTGAACCTTTCTAGGTACCCCCAAGCTCCACTGGTACAAGTATATTGGGAATGTTTAGTCTAGAGAAAAGAAGATTGAAGGATGACATGATAGCACTCTTCAAATATCTGAAGGGCTCTCATGCAGAGGAGGGGCAGGATCTGTTCTTGATCATCCCAGAGTGTAGGATGCACAACAGTGGGCTCAAGTTTGTTAAGAGAACCCAGCTTTCAGCTGAATATCAGGAAGAACTTCCTAACTGTTAGAGCAGTATGGCAATGGAACCAATTACCTCCAGAGGTGGTGAGTGCTCCAACGCTGGAGGCATTCAAGAGAAACCTGGCCAAGCACCTGGCAGGTATCCTTTGATTTGTATTCCTGCATGGACCTGGTGGCCTTGTAGGCCCTTTCCAGCTTGACTAATCTATGATTCTATTATATGCCACACCATGTAAATTACCAGGGTTTGGGAAGTCTTTTAATAAGAATTCCTAGATAGCTCGGTGGCTTAGGCATCTGGCTGCTAAGCCAGAAATTGGGAGTTCAATTCTACTTTGTGCTTCCTTGACCAGGACCGGACACAATGATCCATAGCGTCCCTTGTACATCCGCAGTTTGAAGATGAAATATCTTTTTTTCCCCAAATACTTTTTGTTTTCCTTTCTCCTTTCTTGTCTGTTATTCCATGTTTTCTATAAACCTCACCTTCACTTTGGACTGGAGTTTTGAGCATGAGACTCTGAAAAACCCAGAAACATTTTCCCCACATCTGTGTGGATTTTCCACAGAGAGAGTGTGAGTGAGTTGAAGAAGAAGAAGAAGAAGAAGAAGAAGAAGAAGAAGAAGAAGAAGAAGAAGAAGAAGAAGAAGAAGAAGAAGAAGACAACTAGCTGCATTTTAAGTGCCAAAGGGAGGACTACATGTGGTTGCTATCACTGACAGGCCATGCCTATTCAATTCTATGGACCCAAGAGATTCTGTATGCAACAACAGGCCAAGGATTAAACTTCTTCATGTTAAAGTAGTCCAATTATCGATCCAGGAAATTCTGCACTCAGCATTACACCTTTCCACTTTAAACTATGTTATCATCCCCTCTCACCACCACTAGCAAATAACTAAATCTCCAAATTGGAAAATACCTGAGGTAATTATATGGACTCTACAATTTTGTAAAAACAATTAGGAAATACTGTATCTAAAAGGAACGATAAGAGTCAAAACTGAGTGAAAGTTTAAAAAGAACCTATCTTTTGTAGAACAATTAATTTCTTCCAAATGAAATTATGTTAAGCAAATTTTCCTTTATACAAATTTGAAAACATCGAAAACAGAGTAATAGTGAATCGTGACTATTTTTATGTTGTACGGATTTGCCCCATAGACTATTCTGTTAAGCAAATTTCCCTATTTCTGGAATTTTTTTATGTTGTACAGATGTTATGTTATACAAACCGCTTGTTATATGAGGGTCCACTGTAATTGCTAAGAACGATGAGTTCAAAAGGAATTTGTAATGTGGTGATGATAGAGGAGTAGGAAATGAGGAAAATGTTACTTTAGTACCTGGATGCATTTTTCTTTCTGGAAGGTGGGAAACAATTAAGAACATTTTTGGAAATGAATGAGAAGCATCCAGTCCCAGCACCCCTTTCTCAGAAATCCTCTTTATACCTGGGACCCAAATAAATACTAACATGGCTGAAATAGAATAGTCAAACCTTTCCAGTAATTTATAATCTGGCTCTTATTACTGGAGAACTGGCCAACATTTAAAATACAACTTAAACTCCAAGCTACTCTACTTTAGGACTTCATAAAAACACTGAATGATAGCAATAATAAAAAAATGTGAAAACATATATCACAGACCCTTAATGCGAAGTTTCTGTCTCTGTTTCACTTAGAACAGAGGCGAAACTATAAATTAGAAATCCATGCTCCAGAAGACTACCTCCTTGCTCGGCTTCACTTCATATATCTATAATAAATAACCATTTGGACAGGGAACAGGCCAGGACTGTTTACTTATTTCAGTGGGAAATGGCTGTCACAGAAGAGATCTATTGGGACAAAGGCTATTATTTCCTAACTGGCCTTTTACAAAAGTAGATACATTGGCAACCTGCGACTACAGGGGTATGCACTAAGGTATTTCTAGTTCTTTCATGATGCAGACCAAATTAGCCTGAAGACCTCAAGGGCCATCTAGTCCAACCCCCTGCCATGCAGGAACCCCATCACAATATTTCCAACAGATGGCCATCCAGACTCTGCTTAAAAACCTCCAAGGAATGAGCACCACCCTTTGTGGCAGCATATTCCACTTCCGAACAGCTCTTTCATGAAGTTCTTCCTAATGTTCAAATGGAATCTCTTTTCCTGTAGTTTGAAACCATTGCCGCGAGTCCTAGTCTCTGAAGCCATGGAAAACAAACCTGTTCCCTCTTCAATATGACATCCTTTCAAATACAGTACTTAAACATAGCTATCATATCCCACCTCAGCCTTCTTTTTGAAAGGCTAAACATTCCCAGTTCCCTAAGCTGTTCCTCATAAGACATTTCCTCCAGACTTTCAACCATCCTGGTCACCCTCCTCTGCACCCGCTCGAGGTTGTCAACATCCTTTTTAAATTGAGGCACACAGAACTGGACACAGTACTCCAGGTGGGGTCTGAACATAGCAGAATAGAGTGGTACGATCACTTCCCTTGATCTAGACACTATGGTTCTGTTGATGCAACCAAGAATCACATTGGCTTTCCTGGCCGCCACATCACACTGCTGACTCATGTTCAATTTGTGGTCCACCAAGACTCCCAGATCCCTTTCACAGGTACTATTTTCCAGCCAAGTGTCCCCCATCCTATATCTGTGTAACCTCTTGCTTCTCATCACAAATAAACACCCACTTATACATTTATGCATGTGGAAATATAGCAGAAATGAGAATTTATTCATGGCTTAAAAATCACATTGACATTTATGAGACTTATGTGGTTAAAAGTTGACACTGTCTAGGAACCCTGGTTTCTTTTTCGCCCTGCCACCCTACTTCAAGGCTCTCTGCCTTTTACCACGGAAACAGAGACTGGGGACCAAATTAAGCACTATAGATATAGAGCAGCAATTACAGAGGTGTTCAAGAGAAATGGATCAGGCAGTCATTTTGGCTTGAGAAATAAAACGTATATAGAGCAAAAGAAAGAGCTCATGGCCTGAAGACCAATCACAAAACAAAGCAAACTGGGAGGGAAGAAAAGGTTTCTGCGGTGACAGTCATGAACAAATAGCAGCTGAGGCCTAGTCTAGCACTACTGTAGTCTAATTCTAATCTAATGTACTATGCTTTAGCTATGAGAAAGAGTTAAGATCAGGAATAAAATTGCTCCCTTGAGAAGGAACTCATGTCCAGAAAAAGTTCTAAGATTGCAACTCCCTGAAGTCCTTGCCAGCAGACTTATTGTGATTATGATCATTGCAACCTGAGGACATAAGGAAGGCCAGATTTTGCCCTCTCCTGATCTGCTAGGGCCCAAACCTGTCAGAGCACTGGCAACAGGAATCAATGCTATCATATGGTGAAAAATACAGTAATTAATCCTTAGTTCTGCCATTAGAGGTGTGCAAGGCTTCTTGGATGAGGCAGGGAGGTGCTTGTCTTTGCCCAATGGGGAAATCAATGGAATTTATGCTACTTCTAGTTAACAAGTCACATTCATTTAGAAAGACCAAGTCTAGTGGGACAGACATTAGCTGTAGCTCACTGTGTTAGTGTTAGTATTTATGTGCCACAAAATCCCCCACTACCGTGACTGTCCTTCCATAAAAACAAAGTACTGCCAGCAATCTATCTTCAGAATGAAACTGAGGGTGGACTAAATTTGCCAGACATTACTGGTATAGAATTTAATAGGGTATGAAACATTTTTTGAATGTTTGCTCAAACTTCACCATAGTAAAGATGTCCTTCTTCAGTAACCCTGAATAAAATACATCAGTAATTTTCTTTGCAAAAAAAAAATTTTTTTTACAAAAAAATCAACCTAGATACTCAGAGCTTGGAAAAGTTACTTTTTTCATCACTGGCCACAATGGCTGGGAGATTCTGGGAATTGTCGTCCTGTAAAGTTATCCCCCAAAGCCTTTCCCCCATACTTTCCTAAAAGTTGCAGGACAGGGAGCATATATGCCTGCTTTCAAAGCTTTTAAACCTGGCATAACTCAAGGCATTTTTATCAAACTTCTTCAATATTTGGGACGTTTTGAAAGCCACCAAGTTGATCAATTTCAGCACATTATCTCAATAAGTGTTATTTTTATAAGCCACAGAATAATGAAACTTAAAATGCTGGGAGATTAAACTGGCACACTATACCCCCTTTAAAGTAGCACTCTGGGAGTGCCTTTTTAAGACGAGGACTGGAAATCAATGTCTGTGGGGCTTAGATTCAGTGGAAGACTGTAGGAGCCCTGGGGCTTGATGAGGAGGTTAGCAAATAACTATGCCTCTCTCGCTTCTCTCGTACTTCACACAGAATTAGAACAGGCCCAGTGAAACATATGAGGTGACACCATGTCACAAGCTAAAGCTCTTTGCTTCAGGCGGCACCACGAGAGGAGGAGAAATTAAAGCAAGACCAGAAACGGGATGCATTCCTTCCTCACTCCATGTTTAGAAGCTGACTGGACAAATTGGGGGGGGGGGGCAAAGCCCCTGACACCACCTGGGCAACAGGACAATTTGGGGGAACTAAGAGAATCTGAGTGCCACATGCAGCTCTCTCCTCCTACACATCCAAGCACAGCAAGGCACTGCAGTTGCTGCTCCTCACCTTGCAAGACTTACTGTCCAAAGTAGTCAACTTACCCCTGATTCAGCAGGGAAGCCTTTTAAAACTCTTGGATCTGTAGATGTGCCAGCACTGAAGCATCACCAGAATTAACAGCATGGAGGGTGGGAACGGGGTAATAAAAGGGGGGGACGCGAATGGAGGAATGGACAGTTATGCTGTGGATTATACAGTACCCCATGGGTGTGTGCACCTGTTAAAAAACCACAATGGAACAGCGACAAGGATTCCACCACCCCAAGGCCAGGTACAAGGAAGATGCACTGAGTTGCCCATCAGGGTGTCATGGTTGCACTTTATTTTGCTTAAAGCGTGACGGACGTGGGGGAACAATTTTAACATCCGCATCTCAGATCACTTTGTAGCACGACAAAATGGATGTGGGATAAGGGCCGGCAAAAATTTTGTATAATTTCACCTGAAGCAGCCAACTCTTAAGGCAGGCTCCACTGAAGAAGACTATCCTTCCACGTAGTCTCCTCCTGTGTGGATATGACTGGCAGTGGGCACAGATGCTCTCAGCAGCAATGTTCATGGCAGACAGCATCTGAGACAGCAGATGGGAAGGCAGAAAAACAAGGGTGCCAAAGCGAAACAAAACAAAAATCAGCCCAAATTCTTTCTCTGTTCTAACTAAGGCTTATATCCCACTTTCTGCCTCTGCTTCTGCCTTCCTCATTACTTCTTTAATTATTTAATAGCCATTAAAAGGCTGCTGTTTGTTGATGTTTTGTCATTGACTTCCTTTTACAACAACGAGGCAGCACATCCTCGTGTCTGGCAACTGACAGCTACTTGAGGAAATAAGTAGAGGCAGGGCAGCATTTGGCAGCCCATATAAAACTATCAGGCTGAGGAAAGCATCTGGAACTGCAACCACCCAGGAAGGTTGTCCAGGCGCAAGCCCACTAAGCTGGCCCGAGAATAGCAGGCTGCTGCTGGACGTCAAGGGGAAAAGTGTAAGAGATGAGGCGGAGAATGTGGGGATTGGAAGGGAATGGCTCTCCTAAGGCTTTTCTCTGCTTACAGCCTCATTTCCATGTTGCAGAATTCTAGGGCATTCCACCTTTTCTTTTCAGCTCTCTATCCGTTAATTTGGGGATAGTGGGGGGTGGAGGATGCACCATGCTGTCATAAACTCAGTTTCTAAACCCGGGTGCTTTCTTCCAAGTAGATATGAATGATGAGTGAGACCAAATTAGTATGTCATCATATTTTTCCCCATAAAAATCACATAAATGCTGATCTTCCTTACCAATCAGAAGTGGGTGACATCTTAAGAAGCTAGGAAGCTACCAAGGCTGGAGTCCAAACATCTAGCTCAGTGCTCTGTACTGCATTAAATGGCAACAGACTTCCAGGATTTCAGAAGGCATTGGTTCAGAGAGCTCAGGCAAAGCATTATCCCAATGTGAAATAAGATGCCATAGTTAAGGTCCAGTTGAATTCCTAGATTGATCTGTGCAATCCCCAGAATCCTATTTTTCCTTAAAGTGGTTGCGGAGACAAAATGTAGCAAATCATGGTAACACAAAAAGCTGCCGTATATCATGAAATATTTGCCCATTGCCAAGTAGTGAAAAATTAGGAATAGGAATACTTTGGCCCACGATGCACATGCTGGACTGTCCTACTGATCTAGCTTGGTATTATTATCTGTTCTGATTTCCAGACAGGCAGAGGAAAAGAGGCAGGCACGGAAAGAATGAAACTCGAGGACCGGGCAAGAAACAGAATACATCTGCCCCAGTGCAGTAGAGACTGCCATTCCTGAATTGGCCTATTTAGTCACACTAGGTGTTGTTTTTAGGATCTCTACTCCAGGCATGATACCATAGTCTTTCCAGACTGAAGGATGCCAATGATGATTTCCAGAGTGTCTCCATGATTTTAAGTAGAGAACTTTCACAAGAGTTCCCATTATCAGACAGCTAGATGGGGCGCTTTGCAAGCAGACAATATACCCTGCTGTTGAACTATACTGAGAGGGTAACAAAATGTCAGTAAGCGTATATCCTAATTCACTGATTTTCAATTATTTCTACATCTCTGTGTCAACATATCCCCCAAAGTTGTTTAAATCTTCCTTCCACTAACAATAACAATACCAGAACCATACTGTTCAAGAACTACACATTTGAAATGTTTTAAAAATTGTATTCTCAAAGGCTTTCACGGCCAGGATCTGATAGCCATTGTGAGTTTTTTGGGCTGTTCGGCTGTATTCTGGAAGGTTTTTTTCTGTCTTCCTGACGTTTTGCCAGATTCTGTCGCCGGCATCTTCAAAGGGCAAGGAGCTCAGGGAACTAGGACTTCTTTCTGTGCTCTGGGTTTTTTAAATTGTTTGCAGTTCCTGGTTTTAATTGTCTTCCGGGTATACAGTAGTTTTCATGGCATTTTAAAAACTGTGATTACTGTATGGTGTTAAGTGTTGTGAGACACCTTGGGTCCCCGATGGCAAGAAAGGCAGATCAATAATTAATTAATAAATAAATAAATTAATAAATAAATAAATAAATAAATAAATAAATAAATAAATAATGTGACAGAAGGACAGCAATATGCTGGCCAGTGTTTTGCTACCAGTGCGGACATAATTCATTCCACCCATAGCAGCACTCCGTTCCTCATTATGCCCCCAGTGCTCAGCACAGGCCTACTGTACAGTACATATTAGGAGGGGCAGATGCAATTAGATTCTGCGACTGATACAGGCAACAAATCCTTGCATGGGCTGTTCCCATGTAGGAACAGCCAACTGTGCCACTTTTCCAGAGACTCCATGTCATCACCAGTCATCCTGAACAATCTTCCAATTGCCATGTTTACAAACCTCCATTCCATATTTAAGAGGCTCTGGCTCCCTACTCGCCATCTCAAGACTCTTTCCCTAACAGTTTTACCAACAGTTTTAAGTTCCTCCAAGCCTGTTGTTACTGCCTCCCTCTTATGCTCCTTCTTTCCATACTCTTCTGGCTGTGTAAGGATCCCTATTGAGAGAATGGTGTTTGCTACTAATATATGGAATTTAATATAATCTGAAGGTTAGCATCCCAGCAACCACCAGCTCTACGTTTCTAAAACACTAAAACAAGGTACACAATCTTCATTCATTTTTCAAACAACTCCTACTGATTCCTGAACTATAAAAGGATTGAAAGAACCATTTTTTTACATCCTGGATAAGTGGAAAACGATTTCTATACTATTCATTCCTATTTGTTGGAGAAAAAATATTAATTCTAAAATGTTTTCTTCTGGAGTCTGGTTTTTGAAAATTTTTAATTTCAAGTTACTTGACACTTAAGATGGCTTTATACAATCATTTTTCAAAACATCTGTTTAAGTCAATGTGTTGTTTATTTTAACAGTAGATCTGCACATATGAACTTAGTACTGGGAATGATGCAGTGTGCCCAGGTTTCTTCTCAGCAAAGTATGGCTGAATATAATCGAAAGAAAGAAAGAAAGAAAGAAAGAAAGAAAGAAAGAAAGAAAGAAAGAAAGAAAGAAAGAAAGAAAGAAAGAATAGAAACATGGAAGTATTAATAGAACATTTCCTTTTAAAATTCAGCATATTTGTTGGTGCCTTAAACTTTACATTGTATGTGTGTGTGTTGTGTCATTACAGTTGTGACCGACCCTTTGTGACTCCATGTCCATGGAGTTTTCTTGGCAGGAATACTGGAGTGGCTTGCCAGCTCCTATTCCAGGTGCCTACAGCACCTGGTATTCCCTGGTGGTCGCCCATCCAAGTACTAGCCAGGCCTGACCCTGCTTAGCTTCCAAAATCAGGCAAGATCAAATGTGCTTAGGGCATCTAGTCAGCAAACTTTACTTTAGAAATGAGTAAATCAAGCAAAGTTTTTATCAGTAATTCATTCATATCTATTTCAATGAGTATTTTTAATGGACATCAAAAGCAACATATCAGAAGACATTTGTTATGTACTGTATTTGAATTTGTTGGAATTCATTCTGCTTCTGCAGATTCCTTTGTTAAGAGATTTCCCACATTCATTCATTTTATTTATATCCCATGTTTTTCCCATGAATGGGATTCTAGGCAGCTTGCAACAAAGGAATATAAATACACTATAAAGTTGGCATCTGGGAGCACCTTCTAAGAAATCCCCCTTTCATATTGGCTCAGAAACTGGCAGGACCAAAAGAAAGAAAGAAAGAAAGAAAGAAAGAAAGAAAGAAAGAAAGAAAGAAAGAAAGAAAGAAAGAAAGAAAGAAAGAAAGAAAGAAAGAAAGAAAGAAAGAAAGAAAGAAAGAAAGAACAACCCCACCACCACCACCAAGATTGTCAAGTCCAGGGAAGTTTATCGGGGGGGGGGGGAGTCCTCCAAATAGCCTGGATTCAATTTCTATACAGAATAATAGGTTGTCCTAAACATATCAGACTAGTAGCCAGTGGCTGATTTAAAATGGGGATATGTGCTCTGCAGAATCATCTCCCAGTCAAAAGTCTGGCCACTGCATTTTGTGCCAGATGGAATTTCTGAACTATTTTGTTTCTGAACTCTTTTGTTACTGTAATCTAAGACGTAAAGGTAATTAAGGACCTAGTGATGCTTGATATCTTATGAAAATATGTATGGGACCTCCTGGAGATACCCTAGGTTAGACTCGCTTTGCTATGTATACATGAAGAGTTCTTTGACACTATATACAGGATCATCATCATCATCATCTCAGAATATCTGTAACAAAATAGTACAGTTTGATTTATTTTTAAAAATCTGATCTGTGACTCTTTGACCACCCCATGTCCAAAAAGAGTTTTCTTGGCAGGAATACTGAAGAAAAAATGGACACTGCAGCTTTATCTCTGGTGGCGCCTCCAGTCCTGTTCTTCCCAGAACTGACTCTCCCATCCACACCCAATCGGCAGCCTTAACTATTCAAAATGGCCATCTAGTATTATCCAATAACATTTTGCCAACAGTCTCATGACATCACATAACAAGGATACATTTATGTGCTTAGGGCATCTACCCTATTGGCAGATATAGTTTCAAAATGGTTTAATTTATTTTAAAAATATCTGACCTGGCTCCCACAGATCTGTGCCTGAATGTGAGGAAGACAGAGTATCTCATGAGCGACCCAAATGAATGGAATACAATCCATATCAAAGCCATTGACATACCTAGAACTGAGGAGTTCAAATACCTCGGTTCTGAAATCAGAGCCAATAGGTGTCTGAACCACAATGTCACATCAAGGATAAATGGTGCCAAAAATGGCATACGAGTCGACATCCGGCATCATGTGCAACAATAAGATTAGTGGCAGTTTAAAGTCAAAGACCTAGCACACCACTGACTGTATGATCTGTTGCACTCTATGGCACGGAATGCTGGTGACTAAAGATTTCAAATGCCGTCTTGGTGTCATGGAGTCAAAGATGCTAAGATGGGCTTCCAGGCTGATTGTGGGCACACCAATGACACTCAGTAAAAATATGGCATCTCACCAATCGCCAACAAGATGTGTGAAACCCGGCTACAAGCTAGGTATGGATAAGTCTTGTGTGCCAACAAGGAAACCCTGGGCAAAAAGGGTCTCATCCTGGAGGTCAGCAGATCCTCACTGAGGGGATGACCAAAACAACACTGGATGAACACCCTTGACAATGACATGAAGTTGTCGTAGGTTCACCTGGATCAAGCCCATGACAATGTAAAGTGGAGGACAAAAACCAAAATAATAGACTCCATCACCAAGTGGGAAAGATGCTAAGAAAAATATATTTTTTAAAAAACTGCTCTATCAAATGGGCAACTAAGCAAGAGATAAACAGTTCTCTTGAATTTTCTTGTTACTATACCCTCTCATCTTCCTGGTTAAATGCCTGTACTGCAGGTAAAACTGTGCTCATGACCTGGGGTTCAATCCTAGGTAGCGGGCTCATGGCTGACTCAGCCTTCCATCCTTCCAAGGTTGGTAAAATGAGTACCCAGCTTGCTGGGGGGGGCAATGTGTAACCTGCATAATTAAATTGTAAATCACCCAGAGAGTGCTGTAAGCACTATGGGGCATTATATAAGCAGAACTCTTTGTTTGCTTTGCCTTATTTTTGTTTTTCTGATAGAGTTAGAAGTTGGGGGTAATTGTTTTTGTTAGAACCATTGCATGAGTGATGGGAAGCACCCTATACGTCTTCCCAGAGCTCCTTCTAGGAAAGAAGTATGCTCTACAGACTTAATGTTTTCATATTTATGCTTTATTTGCAAACACTTGTGGATTCTTAATCACTCTCTAACAAAGTTGATCATGGCATCCTCCTGGACAGGCTCTTGGGGGTGGGAATTGGTGGCTCAGCTTTGTGCTGGTTCCATTCCTTCCTCGGGGGGCGTGTCCAGTGTGTAAGCTCTGGAAGGAGTTGTTGGCCCCTTGGACGCTTCCTTGTTGGGTCCCAGGGCTCGGCGATCTCCCCCATGCTATTTAACATCTATTTGAAACCACTGGGGGAGGTCATTCGGAGTTTTGGAAATAGCTGTCATCAGATGACGCACAACTCTTTCTTTCCTTTTCCACCTTTGCAGTGGAGGCTGTCCGGTCCCTGGAGCACTGCCTGGCTGCAGTCATGGAAAGGACCAGGTCTAACAGGCTCAAGCTGAATCAAGCTGAGAAGACCGAGGTTCTGTTCCTCGGGAGGAGAGGTCCTTTCCCCAATGGTTATAGCTGGTTGAGAAAGTGAGGAGTCTGGATTTCCCCAGCATGGGGTCCTCAGATGTTCCTGGACTGCAACTCCCAGAAACCCCTTCTCCAGCTGGTGGTGGAGAAAGTGAGGAGTCTGGACGTTGTATTGGATCTGGCTTTGTCCCTGGAGTCCCAGGTGGCAGCTGTATCCAAATCGGCCTTTTATCAACTTCATCCGATCGCCCAAATTCATCTGTTTCTCAACAAGGACTCCCTGAGGGCAGTGGTGCCTGCGCTGGTGATCTCCAGAATTGACTATTGCAATGCACTCTATGTGGGGCTTGACTTGGGCTTGGTTCAGAGACTGCAGCGGGTGCAGAATGTGGCAGCCAGTTTGGTTGCTAGGGTGAGCAGATTTGCCCATGTCACCCCCATTCTGGCTTGCCTGCATTGATTGGTTGTTCATTGCTTCTCAAATCAGGGTTTAAAAAACCCTCCACAGCCTGGGCTGTGATTATCTGGCAGAGCGTATTTCCCTCAGATCAGCAAATGTCTGTCCCACAAGAGCTCCCCAGGCACTCTCAATTTGGGTGGCCTCCCTTAGAGAGGCCTGTAAAGTTTTTACTCAGAACTGGGCCTTCTCGGTGGCTGCCCTGCACCTTAGGAATTCTATCCCAAGGAAGATCCGCCTGGAGCAATTCCTGCCTGCTTTTTGGAAAGCCTTAAAGTCTTGCTTTATCAAGAGGCCTTTGGGAAATTGTTTTTGGGGCTTATCGTCTTTGTTGGTTTTTGCCCAGACACCTTGAGTTTAGTTTGTGTCTATGTTTTTCCTATTTTAATGGGTATTTGTTCTATTGTTTTTATTGCTTATTGTCTATTGCTTACCTATTGTTAAATTAAAAGTGCATAGGTTATTGGAGTATTTATATTTATGTGGTTGTGTCACTTGGATATGTAAGATTCTTTTGCTATCAATGAAACCTGATAACAAAGCAAAACAAACCCTCTTACAAAAATAGCACCAGAGGCATGGCAAAACATAATTATCACTTTACCGATATCCAACAGCAATGAATTCAGCTGCCTCCAATGGTTCTCCTTCTTCCCATTATATCCCAAAAAGGACTCTGCTGGCTGAAAAGTACATACAGAATGCTAAGAACACCAAGAACACTAAGCAACCTTTGTGAATAAGCAGGAAATTGAATATGGGTCTCCCTATTCCAAGTCCATTAGGGGCATGGTGGCCCAGTTGGTTAGAGTGCTGAAAACTGTCAGCTGCAGAGTCAGCAGCTCAGCGGTTCGAATCCCGGGTGCCACGCAATGGAGTGAGCTCCCACTGTTAACACCAGCTCCTGCCAACCTAGCAGTTTGAAAGCATATAAATGCAAGTAGATAAATACATACTGCCCATAGAAAGCGGGAAGGTAAACAGTGTTCCGTGCGTTCAGCCATGCCAGCCACATGAAAAGACTTGCACAACACTGGCACTTTGGCTTGGAAACAGAGATGAGCATTGCCCCTAGACTCAGACATGACTAGCATGCATGCATTGGGGGTGGGGACCTTTACTTATTCCAAGTCTAGAACTCTATCCATGACACTCGATTTACCCTCTGAGACCACTGCTTACTATATAAATGATGCCAAGGCCAAAACATTTTGGTAGAAAAACAAAGCAACAAATAAAGCATATACTTTGCACTGTGTATTGCATATTATGCACATAAGCATTCCTAATATTCTTAACAGGCAAATTAATATGCCCACTGACATATGGTAGCCCTAAAACCAAATCCCATTCATTTATGCCACTAGAATATGTTTTTATCAATAGAAAAGTCATAAATGTCTTGTCTGTGGTTCAAAGAACCACCACGTGGAATAAAAACCAGATCCAATGTAGTCTTTATATCATTTGCATCCTGAAGATAGCAGGTCATATTTTCCTGCTGAAAGTTTGAGCTTTTATTTTGCATTAAAGGTTTTGTTTGTTTGTTTGTTTAACTTGGAAGCTAAACTGGTGAAGTTTGTTAGGTCTTTAGTCAGTTGATTGACATACATTTTAAAAGCACATGTAAGCTCAAAATCATGTAAATACATCTCAATTCCTATCTCATATTTAAATTGTCCAGAAAGCCTCTAAACATCACTCCACACATTTTCTGTTTTAAGACAGAAAAAAGCTTAAATATTGTCCGAAGTCGCCTGCCTTGTTTGGATGGCTACTTTGAACTCTAATAGTGCTACATTAAGTTTCCAAAGGGGAAAATAAGTGTCAGCAGCATCCATAAGCCTAATAAATATAGAGAAACACTTTTCAAGCATCTATGGACAATGCATGCCATAGTTCACACGCATCTGAGCTGAAATGAAAGGGCTTAAAACAGTGGCAATAAAAGAGTGTGACAGAAAATGTAGACTATTTAACAGGACAGCCCTTAACAGTGTGAAGAATATGTGGGAGAATCTGTTTTTGCAGCCTTTGAGAGACAGTAGGTGACTTCTCAATATTATCTTTGCCCCCTGCTAGCTGGAAGGGAGCTTTCCATTGGCACGGTCAGTGACACCTTCCACTTAAAGCCTGGACTTAATCGCAGCCTGGTCCAGAAAAAGCCCCTTGGATTTCACAAAATGTACCCTGGCCCCCTTCTGCTTATAACCAGTGTGGGCAGAATGCGGAATACCTGGAGCTGAATGTGTCAGAGCAGAATGCGTTTGACTGAATGAATTCCCCCAGAGGAAAGCCGTACTTTTAAACACTGTCATTGGAATCCGTGAATTCCACTTGAGCCGAAGACAGCTTTGGCTACTGATCCAAAGCTGGTAATTATAGGCTGCCAAAAAAAACACCCAGTGTTAATGAAAGAAAAAGTCAGGTAAAATGGAAATCTTCATAAAAACCCACCATTTGCAGATGTTATGTTTACCCGCTTTGTGCAACCATCCCCTTCAAAAAAGAAGCAAGGGGTGGGTGGAGAGAGAATGAGAAAGGCATTTGGAAGGGACGTCGATGAAGGGGATTTAGCATCCTTTTGCAACAGAAGAGAACTAGAGGAAAATTGTTATTTCTGAATGCTCAAGGAGAACATTTCATTACTCTTCCACGCTACGAAACGTGCCCATGCGAACATCAAAAAATAATTGGACAACGTGCAAACTCTCTCAACAGAATCTGTTTTATTTCTGCTTGTGATTCAGCCAAATCAAAGCCTGGTGAGGAAGAAAGTCATCGTTCTGTATCAGGACTACAGCATTTGCATAAAATGTGGTCCCACTGGGCGTTTTCCAGCACAGCCTTCAGGCGAGGCTGAAGCAAATTCTCATCTCACGCGTGCTGATTTAAATCCAGACTAGTGTTTCTTCCTTCAGTTATTTTTGCTCCCATAACTTAGAGGTTGGACATTCTGGAAAAGATGGGGGGGGGTTGGCTTTACACAGGAATCCTATAAAGGGGTCTTCTATGGGCAGAGAAGCCTAATAGTGAATATACATTTCTGAATGATACGACTACAAGAAAAGAAATGTGATATGTTCTTATAGCAGAACCAGAATGTAAAGGAGTCACATTATATCCGCATACAGAATGCTGAGAAGCTCTGACCCTTATGTACAGGTCAAAAATACGGCACTGGGGCTTGGGTTTGAACAATATCCAATTCTAGCATTTTTCACAAAAGAGCCATTCTACAGCCAAAATCCTGCAGCTTAGCCTACTAAACTGCACTAGACTAGGACCAATTACTTAATGAAGATTTGGCAAGTAAGCTACTCTGTATGTTCCATTGATTCAAATGGGCCTACTCTAACTGTGATGTACTTTAAGTTGTATTTAGAGCAGGACTATTTGAATTAATGTAGCTTACAGAAGAGGTGACTCGCTACATCCCCATGGAGTCAATGGGCCCTCTCTAGTATGATTTACCAAACTAAGCAGAAATATTTTGACCTCTGTATGTGTACTTAGAAAGAAGCACCAGTGAAACAGATTTCAAACATCCAAAGGAGAGCTCAGTTCTATGTACAGAAGGAACCCCTATAGGACAGTAAAAGGAAAAAAACCCAAGAAAAATTTATTTTACCAGGTATTATCAAAACTGGCCACTAGAGGGAGCAGGAGACTACCCTATGAATCCTTCAGCAACAAGAATACATAGCATGGTATTTGGCTCTGGTCACTAGTTTTAGGAAATACAGTGGTACCTTGATTTACGAGTACCTTGATTTATGAGGAAGTTCCTCCGTCCAGAGAGCCGGAGGCAGGCTGGTTTGAAAGTCTGGTGGTGGCTCCTCGGCTGCTGCCTCAAAGGGATAGGCAGGGAGGCAGGTGAGCTTGGCAAGAGGAAGGTGTGTGTGTGCGTGCATGCGTGTTTGTTTGTTTGCTTGTTTTTTATTTCCCTTTCCCCCCCCCCAACCTTTCTTCTCCCCCTCTTCTCCTCTTCTGCTTGGTCACTGGAGAGCCAGTATCTGGGCTCATGGAGAAGGAGCCAGCAGTGCTACCTGGGAGGGCTCCCCTTCAATGCTTGCTTGACTCCTTCCCTTCCTCCCCAACCCCCCTTCCTTCCCCTCCTTCATGAGCTCAACCCCACCGGCCAATGGCAATCATGTTGACAATGATGAAGATACAATTCCACGTGGAACTGGAGGTGGACGAGCTCTCTTCCCTCCTCTGCAAGAAATCTTCACAAACACTTTTGCAGGATGCGGCTCCTCTGAGCCGCTGCCATTGCCCCCCCCCCGACCACTTTGGAGGGCGATGATGGCAGCAAGAAGCCTCACAGAGGATGAGGTGGCAGTGGTGGTGAGAGGCCTGGAATTAATCATTTGAGTTTCCATTATTTCCTATGGGAAAATTTGCTTTAATTTATGAGTATTTTGGTTTACAAGCATGCTTCTGGAATGGATTATGCTTGTAAACCAAGGTACCACTGTACATCCTGAAAATGCTTCTTTCTGGTTTTTTTTCCTTTTAATATTTTTAATATTTTCAGACCATAAGTAAATGAAATTGCAAATACAAAGATGTAGATTCAGGCATAAATATGGGGATTCAGATACATGGGTCCTACTGTATGTCTGTTCACACTGTTCATATCTATTTGCAGCTGTTGCCCAAGCTGCAAAACATTAACTGTTAGGTTTTCTGAAGCCTGAAACGCTGACAAGCTGCAATTGAAAGAATTCTGAAAAGAATTATCTCACTGTAGAATAATCACGTGTTGTGTTTTGTATTTAAGGAGGAATGTTTGAGCCGCCGCCTCCTCCCCCCCCTCCCGTTTACTCTGCTGGATGGTGTCCGCATTTTGTAAGAGAACTCTACATTTGTTTTGGAAGGGTAAAATCCCTGCTCTTAGATCCTCGCTTTCCGGGAGAGTAGCACCTGAAGCATTTGTAACCAAGGGTACCACTGTACTCAGGTTAAATTGCCTTATTGGCACTTTGTGGGGGGAAATAAGTAACTTGCAACTAGCTTTCCTCAGACTGACAAAGCTGTTTAGATGACTACCGAAATATTTTGATCTCTCAAGAAAAGAAGTGTAGTTGCCATGATTCAACTTCCAGATAAACTCACCTGGATGACTGAGAATCTTTAAAGATATCTTGTTATTATATATATATCTGTATGTATTTTTTTTATTTATTGTTGGGGGGGGGCTTTTTGCAGATCTTGGTTCAGATGCATTATTTGCAATATTGCACTATATGGCGCATGGACCATGGTAAATTCAGCAAAGGAAAATGTCTGTGGCGCCCCCCGCCTCTTCCCTTGATGCCCCTAAGCACGTGCTTACTGTGCTTAATGGTTAATCCACCCATGCAGGTGTCTAACAGTTTCTGAACCTGCTAACATTATAGATAAAAACAAAATAAATAAAAGAGAAAATAAAAACAAAAATATGGTGGCACTTTCAAGGTTAACTAGTATATATTTTTAATGTGATCTCCAGAGGACAAGACCCACTTTCTCAGTCCCCGCTGGATCAATCAGGCCAAGGGCCCATCTAGTCCTGCTTCTGGAATCTCACAGTGGCCACTAGATGCCTCTGGAAGCACATGAGACAACTAGATATGAGTTTAATCCGTTCCGAATGCATGCTCATAAGTTGAACAACTCGTAAGTAGAGCAGCCATAGCTAAAAAAATTTGAAAAAATTGAAAAAATTGTAAGTAGAGCAGATCGCATCTAAAATTTGTAAGGCAGCAGTTAAAATGCCAACAGTTTTCTGCCTTTAGGTTGAGTTGCTTGTAAGAGCCGCTCGTAAGTAGAGGTACCACTGTAACTTCTCCTGATACAACTCCCCTGCTACATCTGGCAATTTGAGGTACATATTCCAACTCTTTGTTCTCCCTACTCACTAATACTCTGGTTTCTACAATATGTTTTCCTAATTCTTCCTCTGAACTTCATGGGGGTGGGAAGTATTCCAACAGGAAACAGCAAAATTTTTGTTGGGGCAGGTCTTCTCCCCGCCATTTTGGACCCAGCAGTTTTTCTCCAGTTAAAAACAAAAAAATGTACATGTGAAGTGACTGAAACTTGGGAACATTGTCTATAATTCTTCAAGCGTCAAGAAAGACTACATGATAGCTACAAGCTCTGTGTGGATTCTGCAACAAAATTTAACCCTACAAACCCAAAATATCCCATCTCAGTGCTTCTGGCTGAACACCAGCAATCCATGTAGCACCACTGTACCTGTGAAGAGAAAGTCCAACCAATTTTGGTAAATGGGACAGTCTTGCTATAAAACTGGCATCAAGGAACGGTGGGGGTGGGGGGGTTTGGAAAGAATGAATGGTGAAGGTATTATACTGAGTAATTGTTGCTCCCAAACAATGAATTCCTACACTGGAGGGAACTTGCGGAGAGACTCAATTCATACTTTACACTGGCCTTCACTCTTGATGGTATTTGGAGAGAGGTCCACATGTGAACCATTGCTAAGGTCATTTAAGCAGACTTGATTCCCCACTGTGCATTCCCAAAGAGCCAGCTTGTGTGGCCTTGGGCAAGCTCCACCATGCCAGAGAAAGGGCATGGGAAAACACTTCTGAGTATTCTCTACTCGGGAACACCCTGGAAGGGGGTCACCATAAATCTGAATTGACTTGATGAAACATGATTACATGATTACATTCCACCACCATATCATATTTCTGGTTGTTGGAATACTAAAATAGTCAAAACGCTTTGATATTATTTTTGATGCGGATGCTGATGTTGATTGACACTGATATTAGGTTTTATGTTATCTATTTATATTATTTGTTTTTTTATGTTGTAAGCTGCCCAGAGACTCCATTTGGCCAGATTGGGATGGATAAATAAATGAATAAAATAAAATGAAATAATTAATTAATTAATAACAAAAGGTGAAGTTTACTAATGGACAACTTACAAATCAACAAGTCATCAGGGCCAGGCATTTTTAACCAGTTCAGGTATAAATTACCTTAATCTTCTCTGAGAAAATATGTGGCATAACATTAGAGTTAGCTTCCTCACTATACAATATCCGCCTCCTCCTTTGGGGGAATAAAAATACCCTCGGAGAATTTGGGAAAGTACTGACGAGTCATACTGCATGCTATCCGGGGAAATTAATAGAAAGCAATAGTAAAGATAAGATGTTGAAGAAGAACCAGTCTCATGGCGGGCAAATCTATGAGAGTTATAATAATGTACTTTATAGTAATCCATATAAAACTTATATAGTAAGTAGACTAACAAAGAGAGTATGGCTCAATAAGAAGCTGACAGAACATACAAAGATACAGGTCTATAAAGCTTGCGTACTGAGCATACTTTTGTATTGCAGCGACAAAATTCCAAATAGCATAGTCCTGAATCAAGCTGGAATCCCTAGCATGTACACTTTATTGAAACAGCGACGCCTACGCTGGCTTGGACACGTTGTGAGAATGGATGACGGCCGGCTCCCAAAAGATCTTCTATACGGAGAGCTAGTGCAGGGAAAGCGCCCCAGAGGGAGACCAGAGCTGCGGTATAAGGATATCTGTAAGAGGGACCTGAAGGCCTTGGGAATGGACCTCAACAGATGGGAAACCGTGACCGCTGATTGCACTGTCTGGAGGCAAGAGATACAGCATGGTCTACATAAATTTGAAGAGGCATTTGTCCAACAGGCAGAGGAAAAGAGGCAGGCACGGAAAGAACGAAACTCGAGGACCGGGCAAGAAACAGAATACATCTGTCCCCAGTGCAGTAGAGACTGCCATTCCCAAATTGGTCTATTTAGTCACACTAGGTATTGTTCTTAGGATCTCTACTCCAGGCATGATACCATAGTCTTTTGAGACTGAAGGATGCCAATGATGATGAGTAAGTAGTCCCTCATTCAGGGAAAGCTTGCTTGAAGAGGAAGGTCTTTGCCTGCTTCCGGAAACACAGCAGAGACGGGGCAGTCCTGGCCTCCAGCAGGACAGTGTTCCAAAGTTTGGGAGCAGCAACAGAGAAGGCCCTTCCATGGGTTCTTCTGTGATGCACCTGTGAAGGTGGCGGGGTGGAGAGAAAGGCCTCTTTTGATGAACTTAGCACCCGAGCCAGTTCATACTGTGAGATTTGATCTTTGAGATGGCTTGGACCCAGGCCATTTTGTCCTTGTAGGTTAAGGTCAGCACCTTGAATTGTGCCCGATAGCTGATTGGCAGCCAGTGGAGCTGCTTTAGTAGGGGTGTAATGTGAGCTCTGTAACCTGCCCCAGTCAGCAATCTGGCCACTGCATTTTGAACCCGTTGAAGTATCCTGAGACTTTCCACTGGTAGCCCTGCATAGAGCACATTACAGTAGTCCTGCTGGGAGGTCACTAGGAAATGTGTCACAGTGGCCAGAGCAGGTTTCTCAAGAAATGAGTTTAACTGGCATACTAGGTTTAATTGTGCAAATGCACTCCAGGCCACAGCTGTGACCTGGGCATCTAGGCTCAAGGATGAGTCCAGGAGCACCCTCAAGCTACGCACCTCTTTTTTCAATTGGAGGGTGACCCCATCCTGTACTGGTTGCATCTCTATCCCTTGATATCCTTTTTGACTGACCAGAAGCAATTCTGTCTTGTCTGGGTTTAATTTCAGTTTGTTCTTCCTCATCCAGTTCATTACCGAAGGTAAGCACTGATCTAAAGTTGAAATTATCTCAATAGAAAGTAAGTCTTTAAACAGATGAGTATGTCATTTACTTAACAAATCCAGGATAACATTTCAACAAGATAGATGGACCTAGAGGAAAACATACTCTACGTAGAACTAGAACAAAGCAGAAGTAATGACTATTAATGAAAAGAAGCCTGAAATAACCAATAGCTCACAATGGGTTTTTAGCTCACTTTCAACAGAGCACGGTCTTTAAACATATCTGAACCTTCTTAGATCAGACAATGTCACAGAGAGCCAACAGCTCATAGAGACACAGATAAACAGAACCTCTACATTAAATGGCAGTGTAGCTCTTTATATTGGATGCCCGGTCATTCTTTTTAGGAGATCATGTCCATTAAGATTTCACCCTCAATATAGAAACTGTCAGCTCTATCCTACTCTGGCCTGCCTTTTCCCCCCGAAAGTACAACCATAATCCACAAAGACCCCTTGGTTTCTGTTTCTACTTTGCAATAACAAAGTAATTTATTCATAAGTATTTATATCCTGCCTGTATCTGGAGTGCAAACTACTTAAAACAATTACAGAAGAATGTCAAGCATTTCTACAGGATCAAACATGAAGTTCACAAATCCTACTGACATTTTGTAAGATTTATGTAACTTCCTGCAGTTTACTGCAACTAATTGAAAATGGTAGGGGTTCCATGCCTGGTCACGTACTCAACTGAACAATTGAGAAGTGCCCCGCCACTTCATCAATTAGCCACAATAAGCTACAACAGGTTACACAATCCTTACTCAAACTCCATTGGGATTGTAGCTACAAAATATGCTTTCCCACTTGTATTTTGTATGCATATGTTTGGCTAAGAGTTGCACCATGTCAGATATAACATGAGAAGCTTAGAGAACAAAGCCGACTCTTCCCACAGTTGGACTGGCCCAGAGGGTCAGTCCTGATGGATAAGAAGACCAGAACACTGACCTTTTGATATAGATGCCCAGCAATTCATCTCCAGAAGGCAAGGAAGCTCACAAGGACAGTTAAGATAAAGCTGCATTACTCTCCCACCTTTCTTGCCTCAGCACACAAAGCATGAACTAAATGTTTTATTTTGGGGTGTCAAACTGTTTCTCTTCTTTGGAGAAAACCCCTTTCTGACGTGATGACGGGAAGGCAGTTATTTTGTAAAGTCAGGGAGATCAACTTGGCGATGATTGCTCATGTTCTTCACCTTTCCTTGGCTTGTATTTAACCTCTCTGCCATGTTTTGCTGGCTTTTCTGACCATTTGTTATGTCTGAATAAATTTACTGACTACCTTGCATTTGCATCCATCTTTCTGATTTTCCTCCTTAATCCACAAGCTACACTGAGAAAATCCTCAACAAGGATTCTATCCCTAATCATATACAGTACAGTATTTGCAATGCTATTTGTGTTGTTAGGAAAATGTCAACAATACAAAACATTTCCTCCCTCATGCATCTGCAAAGACAGAGAGGGGGGCACTCCCAATTCAGATACCGCTTCCTAAATTGCTCTCTATATGATCATCATCATCATCATCTTAGAACTGCACTACAGTACTGAAAAGGTCCTAATCATGGGGCCCAAACCATGTCAAGAGGACACAGTGGGGAATTGAACTCCCAACCTGTGGCTGAAGAGCCAGAGACCTAAACCACTTCTTCTTCAAGTGCCAATGTGGGCGATCAGTAGCATGATCTGGTTTTTATCTAAAGCTGTTCTAAATAGAGAAGCTGTACCCACTGCGAAACATTGATTTAAATTCCTAAGCAAGAATGTTCTTCTACGCCCTAGGCCATGCGTATTTTTCCTTGAAGGATAACCTGCAGCATTATGTGACCCCTAAACCAGTAAGCTCTCTAAACCCCTAAACCACTGTGACCCCTAAACCACTGAGCTATCTGTTCTGTCATAATGAACTGTTGCCTTTATCTACCCCACTTTACTGAACAATTTACTTTAATCAGTTAATTAATCAATTGGTTGATTAAAAGCAAGGAAGCTGATTATTGGCCATCCGAACAGAGCTAACAGTAATGTGGCACTTTATAACACCCAGTTGAGACTTCAGGGATGACTGATAAAATGATTTCATTAAAGTTCATGAATAAACTAATACTCTGATTGAGCAGACCAGTTAAGGCACAATGCTATGATTTAAATTAAGATATAGGCATATTGGCTACCTGGGATTGTCATCGCTCCAGTTCTTTTTAACACATTTTTCTTTTTTGACTACATGAAGCTATAGGGGAAAAGGTTAAGCAGAGGTTTGGGCTAACGAGTCACCTATTTCCAGAAGGCATGCATTTCTGTCTTATATGAACAGGCGCCTACTGGCAGTTCTGGAATGGATGCGAACAAACAAAGAGAAGGTTAATCCAGTTAGGATTAGGTTTGTAGAGAAATCTACTTGATCTGAACTGGCAGGTATATGAATGCTGGTTGGGGTTACATTCACCATAAAGGATCAAGGGCACAGTCTGGGATTTTCCTGGAGAGGATGCAATCAATGAACCTAGGTTGTGGGCAGGCTGCTGCACCTACAAGTGTATCAGTCCACAGTTATCTATGTAAAATGTGTTACCTTGTTACGTCCCATATGGCCTAACACAGAGGCCTAAGCTGTTTGGCCTTTTTTTGTGCTCTCTTTTAGACACCCCTCAATTCTCCCTCATCTTTTCCTCTTGCCTCCCTCCTTCTCCCTCCTCACACAATATAGACTGTAGGGAGCAGGACAAATCACTCCTGCAAAATATTGGCATTTGTTTAAAAGAAGGAAGGAAGGAAGGGAGGGAGGAAGGAAGGAAGGAAGGAAGGAGAAGAAGGAAGAAAGAAGGAAGAAAGAAAGAAAGAAAAGAAAGAAAGAAAGAAAGAAAGAAAGAAAGAAAGAAAGAAAGAAAGAAAGAAAGAAAGAAAGAAAGAAAGAAAGAAAGAAAGAAAGAAAGAAATTTTCAGTACTTCTTTTACTGAGCTGGTATTTTACTGGTTATCTGGAATATTAATAAGGTGAGATTTGAACTCATGCATATATGTTGATCATTTTGACCACAATGGAGCACAGAGTTTGTAGGAGTTCAGAATTGAATCACTCACTGTTGCTGTTATATAAAACTGAACCTTAGATGAAAATCAATTTCATACCAGCACTATATGGGGATATAAGAAAAGAAAACCTTCTTAAAATATAATGCAGTACCAACTTAATAGCTCTTTACATTCTCTTTTATTCCACATTGATTTCTTATTGTATGCCATGGTTTACACAGTGAAGAATCAAGTAAATGGCATATACCTTATTAAAAACTTAGCAGCATTCTTTCATCTCATAAATCAGTATCCTCTCAAGGTATTCACTTGCTCAAACCCACCAATGGAAATCTCTGCCCACCACCCTGACAGTTGGCCTAATGATACAGCCAATAAAAATCTCATTGTACCCTCCTCCAGTTGTTGCCTAGGTAACCATCACAGAGCCATATAAAGGGGATAGACACAGCAGAAAGAAAGGAACAATGCAACAGCCACCAAATCCTACAATATCTCTGCTTTTAAAGAACAGTTTTAACTTGCTACACTCTTTTCTTTTTCCTTGCAATTGTTTCATGCAGAGAAAGTTATTCACAAAGTTGAGGAGCTGCACTTATACTAACGCTTCACTTGGTGTTCTCTCATCAGAGTAGATGAGGAAAGCTCTGCCATGTCAAAAGGGGGGGGTATCAGAAGAGAGGGGATGTCAAATATCACATCTTGAAGCAGGACAGTTACAGGGAAGTCTCACCTGTGGAATTCCAGTAGCTGAAGGAGGCTAAATTCACTGCCATGGATTTTGCATGGAGCTCCACCACAGCTCAGCTTCTGATCAGGATAGTCCAGCTAATCACTACTAGAAAAACCATAGCTTTGACTATCCTGGCCTTTGACCTCAGCCTTATGATTCTGCTTTTCACCCTCACAAATCAAATTAAATCAATATAAACTTTTCTTGACCAACTGTGACTGGGGAGGGATATCCAAATGTCTAAAGCAGTAGATTTGTTGGGACAGATCTTGTACCAGCTGTTTTCTTAAATTTGTTTCTTAAACCAGATAAATTGTATGTGGCAAGCGATGAAATTTGTTTACAATTTTCCAGATGACAATGTGTCAGAATGTTTAGATGCTAAATCATGCTCTGTGTAATTTCTACCACAAAACATGATTCTGAGGTAGTGATTACTAATGGGCATCCCTTCTGAAATTTGAGGCTGAAGTACCAAAACCGTACCAGGCCTCAAGCGACCCCACATTCTTAGCAGCTATAATGTTGCATTCCACTACCCGAGTTTTCACAGACAATTCCAAGCATCTTGGAAGGGCATGATGAAATTGCCCTCTATCCATTCACAAGCACAAAGAAGCACATTTAAGTCCCACCAAAATCCATATTTCTTTAGGAAGTCAAGAGAAGGAAGAACAGATCAACCATCAATTATCTAGAGAAGGCTTTGCTTCTCCCCAAAAGTCATTGACCAGCCATTACACCAATCTGAGGAGACCCATGACATAAAGAGTTAAATTACTGCTGCCATTCACAATGAAATGTATAATTTTCCACACATCACACACCCTTTCCCCCACACCCTTTTCTGCCATTATCATTAGCAACCTATCACCCCTTTCACAAGCATTCAAGTTCCTTATTTTTTAATGTTTAGCAAGTGAAATAGTGCTGAACTGACAAGACACAGTAAGGATTTGAATTAGTGCTATATTACTTCATCGCTATAGTACTCAACTAGGCAAACAATGTTTTTAAAAATACAGCTTACAAATTGCGTTGCAGCAGTATTCTTAACAAATATTAGAAAGAAGAATGCAAAAGGAGAAGGCTTCAATCCAACCATGTCCCACTCTCTGCATCATCATCGATGTCTTATGGACACAGCCAGCAACCACCTGAAATGACATATACAAGCAATCATATAAGGCAGGCATGTCCAAACTTTGGCCCTCCAGATGTTTTGGACCACAACTCCCAGAGTCCTTTGTCATTGGCAATCTAAGCTTAGAATTCTTGGAATTGTGGGCCAAAACATCTGGAGGGCTGAAGTTTGGACATGCCTGATATAAGGCTAAGGCAACAAATCAAAGAAAATAACCTGGAAATGTGCCCCCCCGGCACCAAAAGGCCATGCCATATAGTGTACTTATACCAGCAGAATAGCGTACAAATGAGATAAAGAAATATTTAATAAATAAGTAAACAGGCAGGTTTGCAGTGATTCCTACCATGAATTCTCAAGCCACATTACTAGTTTCAGGACATATTACTTTGTTAGTAAAACCACTCAACTGTGATATGAAGTGAGCATTAGCTATGAAACTTTAGAAAGAATTATGCTTCATAAGTAGATAAATAACTTTTTGTTAGACAACAGCCGGGCTTTGTTCCTGTGCTACACTGAACAGGTTGCAATGATAACTTTGTAGACTGGTTTCGTCATGGTTTTATTTGGTAAAATCTTAAGGCTACTCAAAGCAGATCACATTAAATGACCACTACATACTTCTCTGTGTACAGTATAGTCAGGACAGTTCTATCCCATTCAAATGGCCATTCGAGAATGATAATAAGTCTATTAATAAGAAACTAATTATTACTTAAGGGAAATGATCATTTAATTGCACACATGCTATCAGCACTCAGATCATGGTATATAAAGCCACTCTGAACACAGAAGGCTGGCTGGTGAGTATGCATATCCATGTGTGCTCTTGAACTTCAAATTTCATACTTCTCTATTTTGGAAGTTCCAGCTGCCAGAGAGGTACCTAGATTGTTCTCACATAGAAAAGGGCTGAACGAAAAGGCCTCATGGCCCAGGATAAGTCAAGCTTCTTGTTTGAAAAGGTAGCTGCTCCTAATGTGCTGTGAACAGGAAACAAGAAATGAGTACAACCCACCTTAGACCAGTGTTGGCGAACCTAAGGCACGGGTGCCAAAGGTGGCACTCGGAGCCCTTTCTGTGGGCACCCAACATCGCCCCTTCACAGCCACCTGTATTCGGGTTAAATTGCTGTATTGGCACTTTGCAAAAAATTAGTGGGCTTTGAATCACAGTTTGGGCACTCAGTCTCTAAAAGGTTCTCCATCACTGCCTTAAACCATGAGGCCTTTCAGCCCAGCTTTCCTTCAGGTAAGTACAACATAAGTATCTGTCTGGGAGGAAGATCCTTCTCAAAAAATAAAAATAAAAATAAAACCTGAAAAAACATAGGTATATCAGCTACTTCAATGTAGCTCACTGAATTGCATGCCTGGCTGTGAAGCCACAGGCGGGACTTTCAGTTTCCCACTGTGAATCCAGAGAAAAACAGCCAGCCTGTATGGCCTTGGTCCTAGTGTTCCCCAGAAGAAGGGAATGATAATCCACTTCTGAGTACCCTCTACCTAGAAAACCCTGGAAAAGTTTGCCATGAGTTGGAATCCTCTTAATGGCATGGGGTTATTATTATTAAACATAGCAGGGAACAAGATAATTAATTATTGCAAAAGCTGGGTGTGTCAAAAAGAAGAGAAGATAAAATTAATGACCAGTCTTAGAGTGAATGTTTATTGCTTATTCCGTGAACCTCCCACAAACATTTCTTCTGAATTAATCCTAACATGCTAGTATCATCAATAATAACTATGACAGAATGAAACCAAACACTTTCTAAAATACTGTGATGTTTATAGGTAGGTGTCCTTATCTACTTCAAGGTTTGTGTTTTCACACAGGTAAAGATATAGCATTTCACCCTTCTTTACATCATGTTCACTGGGAAATGACAAGACTTGTACAAATGGAGTGTGCCAAACTGGGAAACACTGGACCTGTTCTGTTCACAGGACTATTCACCTTGGACAACCTTCTTGGTTATACAGTAGGACCCCCATATCCATAGGGGATTGGTTCTGGGCAGTCCTGCAGATAATGAAATCCATGGATAACAGCAAATGCTGTTATCCGAGGGTGATGACAGCGACAGGGGTGACAGGGTGAAAGGTGAAACCACACCACCTGGTCCTTCATGCTGTGCAGGGTCCCATTCCACCTGGCGCTTTGCATCACTACTCGCCAGCCACGTATAACTGAATCAGTGGATACGAGAGTACTACTGTATGTCAAAAGGAAGGATGATCATATATTGAAATTCTGTTTGGCCACAAGACTAAGGTTGTTACTTCATGTCCCTTTCATTGCGGTTCGCCATCCCGCTTGGCACCGGTACGAAGAAATGTTACTCCACGCCCATTGTGTGATGTCCTGACCACACACCCTGAACTGGGATTTAAGCGGAATGAGCGATTTCCCTCCCTGGCCTCGGGAATCTGTTCGTCTCAGTTCTCGTTCCGAGACAAGTGCCCGTGAGGTAAAGCTCATCACGCAACGTGCCATTCTCCATCTAGTGGCAGGAGTGCAAAGTGCCATTCGCCAGTACATTCCCTATGGAGTCAGCAATGCAGTGAAGAGATTAAAAGACAAATGCCTCAAACTTAGCTCCATAATGCATCGAAGGCATAGTTGAGGAGATTCCAAAGATCGAAAAACGGAAGGTCGGGCCAAAGAAAAAAACAAGAACGAAGGCTGAGAAGTTCAGATGTTGTCACGAAACAAGGATGTGCAGTAACAGTCATCACAGTACCATCAATCATGCCTGTGGGTACATGGGAACAGGGACAGTACTGGAACAAGACCACGTGACCGCGACGGATATGATCACGAAATGAACGTCACCTCGGAACGAGGAAGGACGTGAAGTAACTGTCTTTTCAATAACTTATCCTGTACCAAGCATTCCATTAAACAAGAATTACATTTGTTTCCTTTTTGTACTTGTCAAGTAACTGTTACCAATTGTTATAACACTGTTCTTTGTATTTAATTTGATTTGTATTCACTGTATTACCACCTGTTTAACAGTGCCTGTTTTACTGCACAATTGTAAACCACTTCAAGTGGCCCAGAAGCCATATGGGTGGTATATTAAACAAGCAAACAAACATTTCATATATAAAGTACATGATACAATCTTAAATTCATTCATTCATTCATTCATTCATTCAATTTGTATCCCACCCATCTAGCCAAAGGCTACTTTGGGTGGCAAACAACAACATAATAAACACAAACATAATGCAATCACAGCCTTGTAGCACAGTGGTTAAACTGCTGTATTGCAGCTATAACTGTGCTCATGACCTGGGATTCAGTCCAAGGTAGCAGCAGGCTCATGGTTGACTCAGCCTTCTATCCTTCTGAGGTTGGTAAAATGAGCACCTAGCTTGCTGGGAGAGGGGATGTGTAGCCTGCATAAATAAATTGTAAACTGACTGCCCAGAGAGAGCTGTAAGTACTATGGGGTGGTATATAAGCAGAACACATTGCTTTTTTTAACATGTAAGTAAACACACTTAACATGTAATGTCTACTAACTGCCCAGAGTAGCCTTTGTACTAGATGGCCGTGGTAAGTAAGTAAGTAAGTAAGTAAGTAAGTAAGTAAGTAAGTAAGTAAGTAAAGTAAGTAAGTAAGTAAATAAGTAACTAACCTGCACTGAATATATTTGGCCTTCTTCTGCGTAAATGCACTCAGAACTATGCTACAAAACTGAACTCCTCTGCATATATTTACCTGAAAGGAAATATTGCGGAAACAAATGGGGCTTACATTCAAGTTTGGGAATAGATTGTATGGGCAGCTTCCGCCAGGTATTGGGAGATTAAAAACACAGATTGCAACATACGCTGATCGGGAGTGAAATAAATGGGTAAAGAAGAGCAGGGAAGGGAAGAACTTATTAATGGAAGAAACCTAGAGATCAGATTGGAGGCAACAACAACATCACTGTTTGGCATTCCCATGTCCAAAGTTGAAACAGCCATGAGCCCGTCCAGCCTCCAGCAGAACATGAAGGAGAAAGAGCAAGGAGAAATACTCTACAAATCCAATATTGACCAATTCTCTACTGTATGCACATTTAATTCCTTTAAATGAGTGCCTACTCACACAGGTAGTAGGGAACTTCCCCCACACAGGAAGAAAACCCAGACTTGTGCAAACTCATCCTTACTTACAACTTAAAGCACATTTCTCTTCCTCCAAAAAAAGTTTTTGTAAGCTGTGAAGCTTTTCTAAGTCATGGATGGCTGAACTGGAGAAAGCCAAATATTCTCAGTGAAACTGTGACAACAGGTACAGACAGATAACAGGCTCAAATGCAAACAAAATTTAAAAAGAATATTAAGAGGTTGGAGATTTCAAGAAGAATATATGAGGAAAGCTATACTCAGTGTTTGTGATGCTATTATATCAGATAAGACAGCAAAGGGTTTTCTGTGGCTAAACTGGAATTGTACAACAATAATGGTCCATTTCTTGTTTTTCCAGTAGACAGGCAGTGTCCTAGCCCTAATATGTAAACCACGACTGCTTACAGCTTGTATGCTGAAAAAGAAGGGTAGGAGAGAAAAGATGGGATTTCAAAAGAAGAGAGAGAAGGAATCACTTCCTCAGATATTCAGCAAGCAGCATTATCTGAACTCTAAATAAATTCACCATGCCTTCTAAATTTAAATAATCACCATAAGCTCTCAAGCCTAGAAATCCATTCTGCAACCAAATTATTCAGGTTTGTTGTTTTCATGTTCTTGGTGACACGAGGCTGACCAAAAAGATCAAGGCTTCAGTAACAGGAGGCACTGCAAAAGTCTGCCCTTTGGAGTACAACAGCATGATATTCCCATTAAATGTGCCATGTCTTCTGAGGCTGTGAGGCTCTGGAACAAAAGAATAACAACTCAAAATAAGCACCATCTAAACCTGACCTTCACCAGGTGTCACTGGTGCAGATCTGGAGCATGTAAAATGTATTCATACCTATTTTACTTATTGGCATGTCTTGCACCAATCTGTATGCACCAATGCATATAACTTCTTGTCCTCAGCAATGAACAATGGAACCAAACAAAGGTGAAGCTCCTTGCAAAGGAATTCACCAAAGAAAGTATGCAAAAATAATCCCAAGTACAACTGCAGGACAGAATGCAGAATTCAGGCAATGACCGCATTTGTGTAAACTAGACAGGATGTATGGAGCATAACTGCCTAGATGGGCTTGTAAGTAATGCTGGCTCACTGCTCTATTGCAGCTGGATTGTAGAGGAGGAGAAATTGAGAAATAATAAAGAGAAATATTAAACAGACTGCTTTCAGCCACAAACATTTCAGCACCTGTCCCACACTCCAGCAAAATGCAGATTTTTTTTTCTGTTTAAAAGGTAGGAGACCAATTCCTAATTCCACAATTCCACAAAGGCAAAAGGAATAACGAAGTTGACTTTAGGGAACAGAACTCCTTCAAACTACACATTCATCTTCTTGCGGGCAAAATCTCTAGGGCAAAGATAGTGGCAAGCATTTGCTTGCTTGATGGCTAACCAGAAACGGCGCATGGTGTTTGTTTACTAGACTTCTTTTCCCCTTACTTGACATTAGAAAGCACCGAGTGGAAAAAAGCAGAACACGGAAAGGACACGTCACATTGCACCAAAAGAGAACTGATATCAACTCTCTTCGGGTTAACATCACACGTGGAGGCTTTTGCCGCTGAAGCCCGAAGAGCCAATCGTTTGGATGACGCTCGCCCTTCGTGGATGGCATCATCCTTCGGCAGGAGAAGCCAAGTCCACTCCAGGTCAAGGCTTGCAACCGCCTTCCAGCTCTGCCACCTGGTGGGACGTTTCCTCAAACTTTTACGAGCTGCGGGTGCAGCACTCCGTTCGCATCTCTCCTCCTCCTCCCCCCCCCGCCCCCCCGGCACCCGCTCTTTGCAGATCCTGCGAACATCTTCATGGCCCAACTCAAACAAGCCAACAGGCGGGCTTGCAATCATAAGGGGACCACCCTCAGATTCAAAGGAGAACCCTTAACCCACGTCTGCCACTAATTGTTGCAATTAACGGCCTGCAGAAACGTCCAAGACACGAAGCCTCCAGCCAGGGTTTCTTTCTTTTCACTCGTCCTTCCAGAAACTAAACCTCACCGTTTATTTACCCTCCTCCCGGCGATTTTCTGGCAAGGCAGGGCACCCCATGGAAGACTTCAGTAGTTCTGCTTCTTAACTCTCCCCGGCCACCCACCGAGCCAGTAAAGGGGGGGGGGATGTTTTAGCTTCATTAAGCTTCTGATTTTATTGCCAAGGGGGACTTCTCTCCTGGGTCCTCTAACACGAGATCCGTTCCCGCGAGGCATGTAGCTGATCAGAAAATAACGACGACAACAACAACAACAAGAGAGACCAAAGATCTGCCTGCATTTCCAAGCGCGCCCCCGGGGAGAAGACCAGCAGACCAAGGCTGAAATCCCTTCTCCTCTTTCTCTTCCCTCCTCCCCGCCTTTCTTCCTTGCAACCCCCCCTCCTCTTCCCAGCACTTTCACGCATGTCCTCCGGCGACAGCATTGACACCCTTACCACCACCACCCCGGGGAGGGGGTCTTCTGCCAACCAGCCTTACCGTCCTCCTGCATCCTCTGCAGGCAGAGAGTCAGGTTCTTCCTCCAGCCCGGCATCCCGGCGCAGGGGCCAGCAGCCACCCGGGGAGGCGCGGGGGAGACGAGGTGTGTGTTGGATCGCGAGCCAGCCGGCCAAGCGAAAGCCAGAGACGGCGGTGGCTTTTTTCCCGCGTCAGCCGGATGGGAGGCTGGCCCGGTATGTGTGTGTGTGTGTGTGTGTGTGTGTGTGTGTGTGTGTGTGCGCGCGCGCGCGCCGGTAGAAGAGGGCCACGAGCAGGCGAGCCTGGCGCCTGGGCAAGCCTAGGCATGGAGGTGGGCAGCGTGCTCCATCTCTGTTTTGGACCGGTAGGAAACCTTGGGAGGCGGGGAAGGGGGAAAGGGGGAGGGAGGAGGGGAGGGGAGGGGAAAGGGGGTGGGCAGGAGCAAAGGCTCCCGGCGGCACGAGGCGCCCGGCTCTCCCACGCTTCGCGCACGGGACTCGGGCTCCGTCAAGTCTCCCGGCCAGCCCCGTAGGAGGGAGAGCTCCACGGGGGAGGCGCCGTTTCCAAGCCAGCGTGTTGTGGGGAGCAGGGGGACTGTACTAACTCGCCGGAGAAGCCGGGGGAGCTGCGGGGAGAGGCGAGGGTCGGCGGCTCTCCCTCGTCGCTCCGTCTCTTGGCGGGGAAGCCGAAGCGACGGCGAGGGAGGCTCTCGGGTCGGGGTTTCGAACGGAGGGTCTTCGGCGTGGAGTCCGCCCGCGCCCTGCGGGAGCCGCGCGAGATAGTACGGCCCGCCTCGCGCAGCCTTCACGCGCCGCAGCCCGGGGGCTGGGAGGACATCCCCGGGCAGGTAAGCGAGCAGCCCCGGCGGGGGAGGATGCGCCTGGGTCGCGCGCCGCTAAGGTGGAGGCGGGGGCAAAAGCGTGGCGCCCTCCTTTTGCCCGCCCCCCGATTTCCCGCCCTCCCTGCTTGCTTCCCTCCTGGGCACGTGCGAGCCGGGCTCTTGGAGGGCGCGAACGCCGCCCAGCGCTTTGCCCCCACAATTCACGGGCACCCACCCGAGCCATGGTGAGGCGCGCTCCCCTCCTCTCCCGCTGGCAAGCGCATGGGAGGTGTGGTGAGGAAGCGGCCGCCGAGCCCCCTCGCTGCCTCCAATCGCTGGGGCGCGCCACGGGAGCGTCAGCCGGGCTCCCGCCGAGAGGGCGCGAGCGAGCCGGTCCTGCCGCCAGCCGGGACGGCGCAGGTGAGGGCAGGAGCCCCCCCCCCCGCCGCCGCCGCGTCTGGAGACCGGGCCCAGGGTGGAGGACAGCCTCCGCCGCCCTCCCGTCTCCCGCCAGCCTCCAGAGCGGGTCGTTCCTCGCGCCCCTCACACACGGTGGTCTGGGCGCCAAACTCCAGGCACGTCTCGCAGCTTAGCAGTCGGGCACAACTCCCCCTGCCCGTGACCTGCACGGTTGGTTAGGAAGGCAAAGTGCCGGAAGCGAGAGACATACTCGGAGTTCAGTCACAACGCAGTTCTCTCTGCAGTGTGTTTTGTGCTGGACTGGCATCTTATAGCGACCTTATTTAAAGAGTGGTTGAACCAATTCCGCCACCTCCGTGGCTGTAGGGGGATTCGAACCCTGTTATCCAGAGTCCTCCTTGGCAATTCTATCCACTACACCACATTGGGATATCCCAAGGATACAATTTCATACCCTGAAAATAGGAGGACCTTTCCCAGGATTTTTCTAGATAATAAAGTGCAGGGCTGGAAGCGACCAGCCCAGGTACCCCAAGGAGGCACATCAGGGTATTGAACTCCCAACCTGTGCCAGAGACTTAAGCCACTGAGCTATCTAAAAGCAAAGTATTCTGCTTATCTACCTTGCCATACCACTTCAAGTAGTCTCTGGGTGGTTTACAGTTTTTTTAATTACAGTAATGCATGCTACACATTGCCCCCACAAGCTGCATACTCATTTTACCGACCTCTGAAGGATGGAAGGCTGAGTCAACCATGACTGGCATTTAACCACTGCACCAGGGGGCTCTTGTCTAGGACAAAGATTTTCCCATCCCCTTCTTCTGGTGGCAGTATAAGTGTATGCAGCTTGCCCATGGCCACACATGTTGACTTTTATCCAGGGACCTCAAATCTTCAGCAAGTGAATAGGGTTTTATTCATATTTGGACCTATTTCATATTATCCATTAGCAATACATGCAGTAGAACAGATAGCATTTGTTGTTTTGTGTTGTTACACCACATCAGATCTAATCACTAGAAGGTATTATCATTAAGAAACCCCAGGTCTAACTGAACTAAAGGTCATGGCTTCCTTTATTGAGTCAATCTGTCTTGTATTTGGATTTCCAAAGTACTGTACAGTATTTTTGTACTGCCTCTAGCTCTTCTTAGCATAACTGTATTTTCTAATGCCTTGTACGTCCAAAGTACAATAGCATCAGTTTAGTCATTCTTCCTTCTAGGGAAGGGTTCAGACTTATTTGTTTTTTGGGCAGCCTGTGATGTCCATAAAATTCCCTTCCAGCACTACATTTTAAATTAATCTCCTCCCTCCCTTTTCACATACGTCATCTGCAATCATAGTATGGAATAATCTTGATCTTTGTCTCCAGCAATGCATTCATATAATTGAGGAATTTTTTTAGTTCCTGCATAGCTGTCTTTCCGAGTCTCAATCCTCTCATGTTCTTTTCTTTTCTTTTTAAATTTAGTCTCTATTTGGACTGATGATTCGATCCAAAGTACAGTCTGGAAGTTGAGTCATGGCAACTGGACTTCTTTTTCTTGAGAGATTGAAGCGTTGCGCTGCTCATCCAAAAGGTTTCATCAGTCTGAAAAAAAGCTAGTTGTGAGCCCTCCATTTTATAGTTCACTTTGACCTCAGGTCACCCTGGTCTGAAATAGGCTCATAAGATGAACAATGGCTGGAATAGGCTCATTAGGTAGACAACAGTCTCAATAGCCTTAAAGTGAACAATGGGTGAAAGAGGTGAAACCCATAAAGTATGGGTTGTTAGCTATGGCCTTGGTGGTGAAGGCGTGAAGTATTTTTGATTTGCCTAGGTATTGTTGAAATCACAGCCTGATAAGTGGCAGATAGACTGTGCCTGAGCACCCCACCTCTGTTGAGGGAGGGGTTTTCAATGCTCACATGAGTGGCTTCCCTGACCCCTCTCTTAAACCACCGATCGTCTCTGTCTAATATGTGTACCTCCTCATCTTTGAGTGAGTGCCCCTTGTCCTTCAAGTGGAGGTGTACTGCTTTCAGGTCCTGAGCTGCTGCCCCTCCTGTGTTGGGCCATCCTTCTGTTTAATGGCTGTTTTTCTCCAATGTAGAGATCTGCACACTCTTCACTGCATTGGACTGCATATACTATATTGCTCCTTTTTTGTCGTGGAATCGGGTCCTTTGGGTACCACTAAGGTCTCTGCCTTAGTGTATTTGTTGGTTTGAAATAAACATGGATGTTGTGTTTGCCAAAAAAATATTTTAAGCTTCTCAGACATTCCAGCCATGTAGGGAATAACCACATTCTTCCATCGAGTCTGGTTCTCAGGCTGATCCATTGTTCTTCTGGGTTGGCACACTGTTTTGTTGAACATAAGAACATAAGAACATAAGAAGAGCCATGCTGGATCAGGCCAAAGGCCCATCTAGTCCAGCTTCCTGTATCTCACAGCGGCCCCACCAGATGTGTTTGGGAGCGCATGAGACTAGATATCTGTCTCCTGATACCACTCCCCTGCATCTGGCCCTTGAACTACCCTGGTTTAAAGCCTAGAGATTACACATCTCCATCATGGTTTGTAACCCGTGATGGACTTTTCCTCTAGGAATCTGTCCAATCCCCTTTTGAAGGCATCCAGGCCAGATGCCATCACCACATCCTGTGGCAGGGAATTCCATAGACTTACAACATGCTGGGTGAAAAAATATTTTCTTTTGTCAGTTCTTACTCTCCCAGCACTCAATTTGAGTGTATGTCCCCTAGTTCTGGTATTTTGAGAGAGGGAGAAGAGCTTCCCTCTATCCACTTTACTCATACCCTGCATTATTTTGTATGTCTCAATCATATCCCACCTCAAGCGCCTTTTTTCCAGACTAAAGAGGCCCAATTGTTTTAGCCTTTCTTCATAAGGGAGGTGCCCCAGCCCAGTAATCATTTTAGTCGCTCTCTTCTGCACCTTTTCCAGTTCTACTATGTCTTTCTTGAGATGCGGTGACCAGAATTGTACACAATACTCCAGGTGGGGCCTTACTATTGTTTTGTATAATGGCATTATAATGTTGGCTGTTTTATTTTCAATACCCTTTTTGATAATCCCTAGCATGGAATTGGCTTTCTTCACTGCTGCCACACATTGGGGAGACACCTTCATGGAGCTGTCCACCAACACACCAAGATCTCTTTCCTGATCCGTCACGGATAACTCAGAGCCCATGAGTTGATAGATGAAGTTTGGATTTTTTGCCCCAATATGCATTACTTTACATTTGGTTACATTAAAACGCATTTGCCATTTCTCAGCCCACTCCCCCAGTTTGGAGAGATCCTTCTGGAGCTCTTCACAATCTTCTCTGGTTTTTACCACACGGAAAAGTTTTGTGTCATCTGCAAACTTGGCCACCTCACTGTTTATCCCTGTCTCCAGGTCATTTATGAACAGATTGAAAAGCACCGGTCCCAGGACCGAGCCCTGGGGCACACCGCTTTTCACTTCTCTCCATTGTGAAAATTTCCCATTGACACCTACTCTTTGTTTCCGGGATCTCAACCAGTTCTCAATCCATGAGGACCTGCCCTTTGGATATCCTCAGGCCTTCAGTGTTGTCTTCAGGTGCCTGTCTTCCTCCTTCTTGGCTCCCACCATCTATTACAACACAATAAACCACAGAGCAGAGAGCATCCCCACCTCCACAGAAACGAAGAAGAAGGAAGACAGGATGGGGTGGAAGACATCCCAGACTGACCTTGCTGTTTCCTTTCCTTTTTTTAAGCTTTGTGTCTTGAAGACGCCTCCATGCTTTGTGTTTTGCAGAAATAGCACCTTATTTTCAGTGGGGAAAGCCTTGGAGTTGAGCAGCCCATTAAAAAGTATCTTTCCACACTGAAAAGCATGTAGCAAAAGCAAGTGCTACTGGAGAGAAAGTGAAACCACAAGGTCAGTTTGAGTTCTTGTCCACTCCACACACCCCCTGCTGTTTTCTTTTCTTTCCCACTTGATTGCCCTCTTCTCTGCTTTGGTTTTGCAACATCCATCGGAGGAGGAGTCTTCAGAATGTGGAAAGGAAAGGAAGCATGGGGGTGGAAGAGACCTCAAGGAGGATTTATTAATTTTATTGATTTGGGGTCTTAAAATTTGAGGGTCTAATTATGGGAGGACCTTATAGACAGAAAAATACGGTACATAACTGTACCGTTGACAATGAGGAATTTGAAATAGTTAATATACCTTGATTGTATCATCAGTCTAAATGGAGAATGCAGCCAGAAAATCAGAGGAATTCTGACTTGAAAGGGCAGCAGTGAAGGAATTACAAAAGCTCTCCAACTGTAAGGATGTATCATTTGAGAACAAGATCATCCACACTTGGGTATTTCTGCTCATCGTGTATGGGCATGAAAGCTGGATAGTAAAGGAAGCTGACAGAGGGGAGAATATTTTGTTTATTAGAATCTGGCAATGAAGGAGAGCTGTGTGGATACCCTGAAATGTCATAAAGATGAACAAGGGGTCTAGATCAAATCAATCCTGACCTATCTCTAGATGTTACTATGAGAAATACTGCATTCTTCCTGTACATTTATTGTCCTACACCAGGGGTTGTGACAGAGCTTCTGGATGTGAGAAAGCAGAATTTCCAAATCTGCATTTGGAAGAAAGTCCTAGTCATAATTTGAAAAATAAACATGTGTAATACTTGACTAAAATAGAACCCAATTACTTATTTAGTGCTAAGTGCTTATTCATTTATGCATGATTGCCCATAACTACTAATAAAGTACAGTGTTTTAATGTTTCTCCTGGATTAGAAGTTTTAATGTTTGTGGAAGAACTTGTTAGAAGTATATAATTAGGAGCAAAATAACAACAACCCATTCCTAAACCTATGGCTATTAATTTCATTTGTTTGTTTTAAAGCCAGAATTACAGCAGTATAACAATATGACACTTCTTTGTGTGTGTTCTGCGCCATCAAGTTGGAAGGCTTTCTGACTTGATGGAAATACCCCAATGAGGTTTTCAGGGTAAGTGAGATACAGTGGTATCTCTGCTTAGGAGTTTAATCCATTCCAAATGCATACAGTACTCTTAAGTTGGACAAGTCTTACGTAGAGCAGCCCTATCTAAAAAATAAAAAATAATAAATTAAAAAGTAAAAATATAAAAAATGTAGGTAGAGCAGACCACATCTAAAATTTGTAAGGCAGCAGTTAAAATGTGAATGGTTTTTCACTCTTAAGTTGAGCCGCTCATAAGTAGAGGTACCACTGAATATAAGGAGTGGTTTTACTAGACAAAAGGACTCTCATTTGAAGGACAAAGGAACTGATTCAAAGATGAAGATGTACACTTATTAGTAATAGAAGATAGGTAGTTTGGGAGAGCTGTCAGGGAAGCCATTCATGTGAGTATTGAAAACCCCTCTCTCAACAGTGGTGGGGTGCTCAGGCACAGTCTATCTGCCACTTATCAGGCTGTGATTTCAGCAATACCTAGACAAATCAAAAATACTTCACGCCTTCACCACCAAGGCCATAGCTAACAACCCATACTTTATGGGTTTCAGCACTTTCACCCATTGTTCACTTTAAGGCTATTGAGACTGTTGTCTACCTAATGAGCCTATTCCAGCCATTCATGTGAGTATTGAAAACCCTTCTTCCAACAGAGTTGGAGGACTCAGACACAATCTGTCTGCCAGTTATCATGCAGCCCTTTCACCAAACCCCAGACAAATCAGAAGCACTTCACACCTCCACCAGGAAGATCACAGTTATCAACCCATACTTAATGGGTGTTGGGAAAGGTTGCATAGGTGGGACTTTCATGTACCCAGGCCATTGTACATCTAACAAGCCTATTCCGGCCCTTGTCCACCTGATGAGCCTATTGAGACCAGGGTGGTATGAAACCAAAGTGAACTATAAATTGGAAGCCTCACACCAACTTTCCTCAGACTGAAGAAGCTATATGGATGAGTAGTGAAATGTTTCAGTCTCACAAGAAAAGGAGTCCATTTGCTATTACTCAACTTCCAGATAACCTCACCTGGATGACTGAGAATATTTACAGACACAAAGATGGAAACACACTGGGAAGATACCTGAAAACTACTGTGGAAGTAGTGACTGAGGTATTCTGGGAGTTGTATCCCAGAATGTGACTTTTCCAAGCTCTAGAATGTGAAGGACTGAAATTTGAACCTTCTGCATGCACACATTTTCCATCACCGGTAAAATGTGAACTAATTCAGATAATATGGACAAAGACACATCAGGTGGCATCTTTACTTCTGCTGTGCCTTCTGTTCTTGGAAACCAGCAATCCTCCACTTAAAAACAAATTGTACAGATGCAACTTTTTCCTTTCATGCCATTCAGCATTTGTATACATTCAGACTAATTAACTAGATGACCTAGAAGCAAAAGAGAGCTTTCACGATAAGGTTGTTAAAAGAAAATCTGCTAAAATGGTTGACTTAGTTTTAAGCAAATAAACATTTTTCAGCCATAACTGGAAGCCTGAAGTAAAACTGTCTATAGAAAGAAGTGAAGCACGCATCATTGATTTTCATGGTCCATGTGGAAAGAATGAAACAGATACTTTTGCAGGAGGGATAAAAAACCATAAAAGATTCCTTTGCTGAATGTATTAGGGAGTGGGTTTCCTCTGTAGCATACAGAAGTACATCAACAGTTCAATCGTAGATATACCCATTCAGAAGAAATTCTGATTGATTGCATTGAGGCTTACTCCAAAATAAATGGGTACAACACAATGGCCTTAGTAGTCTCCATGCTACAATTTGACAACTCTTAAGTTTCAAATGAATACATACACACACCAGGGAGGACATGAGCATACATGCACGCATGCATGTACGCCTCTCTCTCACACACATTAAAATGTAGAAATGGGGTGCAGTTTTATGTTTTTTTAAAAAATTTCATGACTGCTTACAAAGAGTTAAGAGACTGCCTGTAGCCAGACACGGGGGGGGGGGGGACTCTTAGATTTCATAGTTTTTTCCAGAGACTTAACACAAGGGATAACAAAGACATTAATCGTGCCTGCTATAAAATTCATGTTTTTCATTTCCTGGGGGCGAAATCTCTTAACAGTGACTGGCAGGTCTTAACTCTGTACTTTGCCAGGTCTTTATCAGCAGACTGCTGGATCTCAATGCAGCTCTTTTCCCATTGTAGCCATGACTACAATGTGTGTCATGAATGTTATAGAACCTTTGTGAGGTTATGAATAAACTCTCACCCTTGTGCCACTGAAAAGCACCCTGCAGATTGGCCATCTTTCACTGCAGATACTGTACTTCTGTCTTTGCCTTTTTTAAAAAACCTTGATCCTCATCTAAATATCTCCTGTTACCTCTTTCATAATGATTTTTTTAATGAAGATTTCACTTCCAGACTCTGAAATACAGACTGGCCTTCAGGAAGTCTCATTCCTCTTTCTTCATGCTAGAGATTGGCTGTCAGGGGGATTCTAAGATGGTTGGTCTGACAATATGAGATAGAGTTGTTTCTCTGGTCAAAGAGCTTGGTTTTATGACGTGAAGGAATCTTGATAGTCATATGACTTTGCCACATAACCAATTCAGACATGGTTTTTGTCATCCCGTGCTGACAGGTGTGCTTTCAGTTGTACTTTTAAGTCATTTTGACTGAAAGTTGAAACCCTAGCAACCTTGATGTCTACCAGTGGTATCAGCTTCAGCATCCATATGGCCCTAAGTCATTGGCAAAGGATCTGCATGGCACAACTAAAAATGATGGTTGCTGCGGGACGAATAGTTGCTATGAATGCATCCTTGGACCTGACTCTTAATACAGATGGCTGAGCAAGGTCAGAATGGGTATGAGGAGGTTAACTGCTGGCTGAGTGTAGTGATCTGATCCACTTAGCTCCATCAGGAACATCTTGCTAATGAATTTGGCTGTTGCTGCAATGCTGTCTTTGATTCCTTGGGGCCTTTACAAAGGAGAAAGGCAGGGTAAAAATACTCAAATAAATAAATAAATCTTGAATACCTATAAAAGAATTCAACTCACAGGGTGAAAAGGGTCACTCTTTGTATAAATAAATGGATAAACCCATCACTACACGCATTTAGCTGTAACCACCAACTCAAAACGTCGCCCCCTCCCCTTTTCTATCTAAGGGTAGAAAAGATGGTAATGTCTTCAACTGATCTTCTTTGGAATACTTCCCCAAGTTATCTCACTCACTTGATTTAACTAGCAGTTCATCATATATCAGAGGTTTCTGGGTTAGAAAGCAGGAGACACCTGGACCCTCAGGAGATGAGGCCTTGGGAGAAGCACAAGAAGGGTGTAGTGCTTGGGAATACCATGTTGGGAAGATTTCCTTAACATCCTTTGAATTCCATAAGAAAGTTCTAGTATGCAACAGCTCATTCTGTTCCTAAATACTGTATTATTGCCAGTATGTAAGTGATACGAACATTAACAGAGATTTTTCTCCAGTTGTGAATAGGATACATATATAGAGCCCCTAAGTTCAGATCAGGCAAGACTATACTTGGAGTAAAGGGTTAAATCGCTCTCTACCTTCCCTATGCCATGGTCCCAATCTGGCACCCTTTTCCCCATACACTAGCTACACAAAACACACAGAGAGGTACAGCCAAACAACTTAAATAACATCACACCTGCTTTGGCCTTCATTGACCCTGTTTTGACCGAATTTTTTATCGACAGCACCTGAATTGATATAAGAATTTACATTCCATCCCTGCAATGTTTATGCATTATTCAAGGCACTGTACAACAAGCACAGCTACTATTTTGTAGTGAAATGTAAATTAAAACCTAGAAACAGGCTCAGGAGGTAAAACAAGGTCACCAGAGAACTTTCATTTACCTGGAAAGCAACAGTCTGCCAGAATGTTTTTAAACCTTCACAAGCTAGCATAAAAAGCAAGAGAATGAAACATCTGAGTTTTAAATGGCAAGGAACTGCAATCCATTAAGGAATACATCTCATCTCTCACCTCTACCATGAGGAGGACAGAGAGAAAACCCTCTTGACTAGAATTCACTATTTGTGAGAGAATAATTTCTACTTGAAAGCTGCTTTTGAATAATAAAAAGATTAGTTGTTCAGTAAGAGCAAGTAAGGAAATTCTTTGCAATGTAAAAGTAGTGAATGATCAAATAGTTGTGTGAGTGGTGTGCGTGCATTTCAGCCCTCCAAGGAGAAAAAGAACAGTCATATTTCTAATAGTAAATAGTTCTCATCTTGTTATTACAGAACAAGCAGTGGCAAAGGACAAAGTTGCAAGAGAAAGATACTTTTCAGTTTCTTCAGAATAAAGAAACTGATAGTTTAATTATAGGCTAGGAATGTGACCTGAGCTGAATCTATACTATGTAACAGTATTTTCACATGTAAGTACATTGACTTTCATGTGCAGTATTGTTTAGAAAGGAAGCCTGGAAGCTAATAGCAGCAATTGGGGTCTGCATTGTCTTTTCAGAAGCCTCACCCCCCAACAATAAAATAAAATAAAAACCAATTTAATTAAATTGTGTGCTTTGGCTGAAACCCAGTAGAAAACCCTAGAGTAGGACTATAGAAACAATGGAAATTATATACATGTTGACTCACCAAATCTCCACTGATTCAATACGTCTACTCTGGTTCAAGTTAATAACTGGATTTCAGCTTTTAACATCTAATGTTGCTTGTTCCAAAATAATGTTATAAATAATGTCAATTTAAAACATCAGTATTGAGCGCTGTTTCAAATAAAGGCTGGTTATTATTTATCTTTCATGGACTAATACTTTTACATACAAATAAAAAATATTTTACATAAAGCCCATGCTGTATTCTTTCCTTCCAGACTACCAAATCCTGAGTAATAGATTGCTTTTCTCTGCCTGCATGAGATACACTGGAACTAGAGAAGGCCAGTTCTTTGAAACAAAATGTGTGCAGTGAATAAATAAAGCATGCAACTTCTTGTCTCTTGCTTAACAGACACGGTGGACCACCAAGACAAAATACTCCTGACTGTATGAGACAGGAACTGCATGGGCCAAGGAATTCCCCCTTTTTGGCTAGAAAGCTATACTCTAATGCAAGTCCGTAGAAAAGAATATTTCCTGGAGAAGTGCAGTGTTTCTCCCTCATGAGACATCATATCTGGCTATATTCTCTCTTGTCCTGCCAACCATTATCATAGGCTGCTTGGAAACCAACACAAGTTCACCCTTGCCTTGTTCCTGAGCTGACAGAACAGGCAACCAGACCTTAAGAAGAGGTATCAACGTGCTTAGGAATCCAAAGTACACAGAAGGGGGGGAATAAATGGGGAATTTAAAAAGAAAATGAGTCATTTACTAGGGTTGGCTAAACAGCACATAGTAATTTTAAGTGAGTTCTGATCTCCTGGAATGCGAACTTCCCTGGAGGTCCTTAAACTCGGTGTCTCTATTTATTTATCTGGTGTCTCTGGGTATCCTTTAATGCATTGCTTCCCAAATGGAGGGGCTGTGAAGAGGGACAGAGTCACAGATACCCTGTCAAGTGTGACACTGGACTCTGATCAGGAACCCCATGCCCCCACTCGGGTGGATACCCAGATGGCTCCAGCAGCACCAGTCAGTGGTGGGAGAATGTTTGCAAGGAACTGTGGCCTTAATCCATGCCGATACACTGAAGCTGAAGCCACCGTGATTCTATCACTCCTAGAAGCTGAGTCATGATACCTAGAGAACTGATGGGAAGTGGTCTGCCTCTGGTGGATGATATAAAAGGGGCTTTGCTACCAAGGGAGGCAGAAACACAGCAGGAAGGCAAAGGAGAAGTGATAGAAAAGCTGACTCCCAGGGAGGGGCACTCCCCTGTCCCACAAGTAGATGTCCCTAGGGAAAGGGGGAAGTAGAAGTCTCAAATTTTTGTTTTTAAATGGAATTTGGATAGCAGCAAAGGGCAAGATGGAAAGGTTCCTCAGAAACCAGAAATGTTTTGTGCAAAAAAAATAAAATAAAATTGGGAACTAATGATTTAATAGCTTTATCTCCCACCATTATTCTGAAGAGGCGTTCACAGGATTTCTCAGACGGTCTTCCATCCAGGAATTAACCAGCCCCAGGCTTGCATACTTTCAGCAAAAATGGCAACATGGTGTGACCTCAAGATGTTACAGAAGGCTGATTTAGAGCATGCTTCATGTTAGGACTCTGTGCTTTTGAGGGTATCAAGTGCCATGTAGACATGTACTGCTGGAAGTAAACATACAGTATCCCTATTAAAACTGTCCTTCTAAAGATGAGGAACTGGGCAGAACTAAGGGCGTTTATACACGACCCCTAAACTCTGCCGCAAATGGCTGCAAGCTCCAGAGCTTAAAAATGTTTCCCCACCAGCTCCGGAGTTTGCAGACAATTAAGTGCGACCCCGCCCACCTAAGCGCGACCCAGCGTACTTTTCTTGTACCTGCTCTTGGGAGGTGAGAAATATTTGATGCGGATGTGCTGGGCTCTCCTCGCTTCTTTTTGTTTTTGTTTTTTGCCTCCCGCCCCTTTAAGAGGAACCAGGAAGTGACCAGGGCTCCCCCCCCCCCGCAGCTTCCACCAGCACCGGGAGGTAAGGCTTTATTCTTTTGTCCCTTTTTTTCCTCCCTCCCCTCATGCAGCCAGCAGCCAGGAAGTACGGAGGGGTGGAGACACACGAAGAGCGACAAACCCCTAAGATCTCTGGTCCAAATTTAAGGGGCCAGCGGATCTTAGGGGTCGTGTAAAAGCGCCCTAAGTCACAAAGCATACCGAATACACACACTGCAGGGCATATCCTGGTACATCATCCACAGGAAAAAGCAGTAGAAAGAGGCTCTGCCCTCCTAGTGGGTCTGAATCTGCCAATGAATCTGTAACTGCTTTTTAGATGAGTTCTCTTGTTATATCTAGCCAGACTGAACATATCCTAACGTGGCTTACCGCTGCTATGTATCTTCCACAGAAATAGGCAAATTCCCTGAGGGCCACATCCTTCTCTTTCTCTCTATCTCACACACACATTTCTAGAAGGTTTGCTTTCAAGTTCTTCTACAGCTGCTGTATATCCATTTCTGACCTGCTGATGGAAACTCAGGCTTGCAATTCAATCTGCTGGTACAGCTGACTATGTCACTGTGTGATTCTGCACAGCCTCCTGTTCCAAGTCATCAGTAAAGTGTTCAGAGGTCTAGTGGCTTCCACAATTGCTTCATGCAATTAACATTTGCTTGTAATTGTACAACACAGGAGCCAACAGCTGTTCCTCCATTCTGACGGTATCCATTTTGAGTTCCAAATCTTGACAGTTGGTGTCTCAGTCATGCAGATGTGAGGCAGTGCCTTCCACATCTAATTAGGCTCAGATTTATTCAACCACAGTCAGTGAAGACCTTCATAGGACCACTCCAGAATTATACAGTCTTTCCAGCTATTTGAAACATTTTTTTAAATATTAAGTTCAATCTATTCCTCTGCAAATCCTATGAGAATCTTGGCCTCAAATACAAGAAAAGTAGACCCTGTTTCCTTGGTTCTCTAATTCCCCACCTGTCTCCTATTTCAGCTCCATGTTACCATTTCGCAAAGGTATCAAAATTTAATATGCGGTTTCCAGTCTACATTCTGTTGCTGGATTCTGACATAGGAGGCAGAGAGTGCAATCAGATGGACATTTGTCTTGCTGGTTGGTTTGCTGGTTCATTCCTTTCTCTGCCAATCACACAACAATTGCTGGAGCAAACCAGCCTAATCCCCAGACTGTACCTACCTAACACCTTCCTGGGTACGTATCAGGGGCTACTACTTTTTTTTCTTTTCATTTCTAGGCAAGTTGATGGCTGGAAATGAAACAATTAATCGATTAATGCATGTCCATTTCCTTTTCACTGTTCACTGTTCTCCATATCCTCAAGTGACATAAGAAGACAGTCACTTCACAATATTGGGAAATTAAAACCTCCTCTGCTCCAAGGAGGGGCTGAAAAAGTAAGAAGTTTTGAAACTGTGTTAAGACAGTGATGGTGCACTGAATAACTTTGACAAAAGGATGGTGGGGGAGAGAGAAAATGAAATCATTCTGGAAGCAAGAGGAGACAGGAGGGTTTAGTTTAGTTTAGTTTTGATTTTTACTTTTCAGTTCATCAAGGCATACAGTGGATAAATCTCTAACTAGAGCAAATTAATTAATCCCTTCTGGGTCAGAAAAGGAACTGCTACACTGAGAACAGATCATCCTGTTTACCTTCCTAGCTATAAACAGTGAAGGTGAGATCTAAAAATCATGGAGAGATGCTATGCACCTAATTGTCCCAGTGGTCAACTCAAATCCACCATGACATATTACTTCATGGAGGAGACAGAGGAAGCAATTATATACCAGTAATAATTAACTTTGAAAAATAAAATAAAAACATGGACATTTTCTTACTGGAAGTGGGAGAAGACAGGAAGGGGCAATGTGACAACACCCTGGAAACAGGAGTAATGCATATGTAAATCATCAGCCAATCCCAGCAGGAGGGCGGGGGATGGTATTGTATAAAAAGGGTGGAGCCTGGTCTCTGAGAGGCAGTTAAGTTGAGGCAGTTGAGACTAGAGATGGGCATGACTTGAAAAAAATTTTTTCGAGTTGTCATTAGTCGGGCCGGTTCCGTTTCGGGCCGGTTCCGTTTTTCGCGAAAATGCGCAAAAATTAGTCGGTTCGTTTTTTCATTTTTTTGTTTTCGTTAGTACTGGTTTTTTGGGGGGTAGAGGGCTCCTGGAGGCACCTCTGTGGGGTGGGTGCCTCCTCTGGCCTGCTATAAAGGGAAAGCGGGCTCCTGGAGGCACCCGTGGGTGCCTCCTATCCTCACCCACTAGGAAGGGGAAGCAGGCTCCAAGAGACCCCTCAACATGGAGGTCTCCCCTCCTCACCTGCTGCTGCAAAATGGCATGCATAGCCATATGGATATGCATACCAGTTGCAGACAGTGAGACCAGTGAACCCGCCAGAGCCATAGGGTGATGCCTAAGGCTCTCGCACCGCCATGTCTGACAAAGAAGGGAATCGTACTTGCGTGTAGTGCAATGCAAGTAGATCTGGCTTAGGGTTAAGGTGGGTTAGTGCAAGGGCTAGGGTTAGGCTAGTGATGGGTAAGGTTACGGTGGGCTAGTGGTTTGCACCTCTGGGTGCCTCTCTGACCCACTAAGAAGACAGTCTGTAACGTATAGGTAAGGAGTCAAGGATTAGGGTTAGGGTTAGGGGGCTAGGGCAGGTTTTAGGGGGCTTTTTGGCACATCCCAGAAGTTTCCATGGCCAAGTGGCCATGCGATTGGTGGGATGGCTCCAAAAATTTGCATGGTCGTTCACTCCCACATGGCTGGCCACTCGGCCAGCCCATCATTGTGCAAGTGTAAAAAAAATAAAAAAATAAAATCAATGGAGGACAGAGGAGGAGAGGAGAGACATTTTGTTGCAAGAAAAAACCCACTGCTACTGTGAAAAATCTGGCAGTTTATAAATTTTTGCGTGTTTCTGTTGTGCTTGTGTGTTTTTGGACCACGATTTCAAAAACAATATTGCGTTCGCCGCCCCATTTTGGATTCCCCGCCCGCACCGCATGGCATGGCGAGTCCGGCTGCTCAGGACGGGGGGGAGGCGGGACCCCCCCTCCAGAAACCACCCCTCCGGTAGGTGCCCTGTGCCCTTAGTCAAGCAGGCATTTTTCCGCCTGCTTTTTTGGCCCGGGAATGGGTGGGGGGAGAGTTTAAAAGTTTTTTCCTGTGCCGCCCGTGCCGCTTGCTTGTGCTTTAATTGCGGCGGCCGGCGGCGAGACTGGGCTTTTTGCTGGCTGCGAGCCTGCAGCGAGTCCCACCAGAGCAGCCCAGGACGGGGGATGGGGGGGAGGCTGGGGACCTCCAGAAACAACCCCTCTGGTAGGTGCCCTGAGGCACGGCAGGCATTTTTCCGCCTGCTTTTTGGCCGGGAACCAGTTTTTTTTAACTTTTAAAAACTTTTTTTCTGTGCCGCGTGGCATTGCGCGATCGCGCGATGCAAGGAACGAGCACGACAAATCAGACCAAAATTGTTCGTTCGTCGGTTCGAGCTCGAAGTCTGGCAGAGTAATTCCCGTTACCGTTTCCGTAGAGTAACGGAACCGAGTAACGGAAACGGAAACGGGAATACCGCTAAGTCGTGCCCATCTCTAGTTGAGACAGTTAAGTTGAGAGTTGAGAGCTAAGAGTGCTAGGAGAGCACAGCTCTGTTAGAGTTCAGTCAGGCACTGAGGGCTTTACTGTTTACTAGTTATTAAGACAGGGAGGCTTGAAGAGTTGATTAAATCTATTCTATGTTAAAGGCAACGCATTCCAACTTCAGTCATTATATTTATTTATTTTCTCAATAAACATTATTATTTTTATATTATACATCTGAGTCTGTCCCAGTTCATAAGGTGACGATTTACAAAGGTGGCAGCATTACCAAGAGGATCCTGTGAAGATTATTAAGTTGGTTTCCTACACTATACATTTTTCATCACAGTCACACATGTGAAAGGGAGGTGTCGTCACAATTTGGTGGCACAGCGGTGGGATGTCAAAACAGACCCAGTTGTGCCTTTGAAAACCCAGTCTCTGAAAGGGGTGACATCACAACAAGGACAGAGCTTTTCTTTCTTTTAAGAGCTAGACTAAAGGAGCTAGACTAAATATGGTTGCTTGAGGTGCATATAGTGTTTGCTTGCAAGGATTATACAAATGGCATGCTGGACCTCTAATAGATCCCAAACAACCCAGTTTAGCCTACACTAGCTTGCTCCAAGAAAGCCCATGTGGACAAGCCCATAGATGACACTCAAGGTTCCAAGATACTAGAGAATTTGTACTGAGTGACTAGTGTCAACCCTTTTTCTCACCATAATCTGTCTGTGAAGATTCTCAGTCATCCAGGCGAGTTTATCTGGAAGTTGAGTCATGGCAACTGGACTTCTTTCCCTGAGAGATCGAAATGTTTCGCTACTCATCCAAGCAGCTTTGTCAGTCTGAGTAAAATCTGAAAACTACTACTACTTTTTGCATCTCACATATCGGAACATGCTTTGAAAAAAGAGACATCCAGCCATGGATTTTGGAACATTTGTGTTTCATCTATACCAGCCCTAGCTTTGTAATGTTCAGACTGATGTGTCAAAAATTAGCTTATGTTTGTAATTTTTCAGTGATCTAATAAAAGTGCCACCCACCCTTGTCTTTGGATGGTGGGCAAAGACAGATTTTCCTCTCTCACACACACACACTTGTTGGACTACAGAAGATGCTGTTTCTGTTTGGCTTCCCTTCTTATTCCTCGGAAGATAACATCCTGTCTTAGCATCTTATGCATGCCTTCCCCTTGAATATTCAAAGGTAAACCTCCTCCCTGCAGAGATACCTTACCAGTAAGTTTAAGTTAAGCATGATTGCATTGACTGATTTCATAAGAACACCAGTGTTTTCCATGTTAGTTTCCATCCCGCATAATAGTTTTTTTCCCCTTTTGCATGCTCTTTGTAGCTTTACTGTTAAGAACATAACATAAGAACAGCCTTGCTAGAACAGGCCACAGCCCATCCAGTCCAGCATTGTGTCTCACACAGCGGCTCACCATTTGCTTCAGGGTATTCCCAAGCAGATGCCTTCAGCTGCTTACGATTCCCTGCAAATGGTATTGAGAGATGTCCTGCCTCTCTCTTTAACTTGGAGGTTGTCCTTAGGCATCCATAATGATAGCCGTTGATACCCTTGTCTTCCATGAATTTCTCCAATCCTTTCTTAAAACTTTCAAGGCTGACAGCTGTCACCATTTATTCTGACAGGGAGTTCCACAGACCAGTGATCCTCTGGATGAAAAAGTACTTTCTCTTATTTGTTTGAGAGCTAGCACCCAAAAGTTTCATGGAGTGCCCCCTAGTTCTAGTGTTGTGCGATAGGGAAAAAGATTTTCCGTATCTACTATGGTTTTATAAACTTCAATCAGGCTACCTCTTAGGCGCCGTCATTCCAGAGTGAAGAGGCCCAGCCATTGCAGTCTCAGATGGTAAAGAATGTGTTCCAGTCCCCTAATCATTCTGATTGCCCTCCTCTGCACTTTTTCTGTTTCCATAATATCCTTCTGGATGTATGGTGACCAGAACTGAACCTTTTAATATTCTAAGATGCCTCTTCTAATTCCATGTTCTTAATTTGAATATGTCTTAAATGTTCTGTGTTATATATTGTCTCTCATTATTGCAAGCCACTTTGGGTCCTTTTCTAAGGAGAAATGTGAGGTGAAAATATTATATTATATTATATTATATAATTTATGAGAAGTGCAGATTTGTGATTTTGGTGCCTGGGAAATTCTGGGATATATAGTTGACAAATCTGCAGTTTTCTTTTGTTTCTAACTTTGTATTTTGTGGGAGTTGTAGATGAAAATACCTGAAAAAGCCAAAGTTCTCTGTCTTATACACATGCAAGTTTTCTTGCTGTTGAGTTAGCCTAAAATATTTTGTTTTATAGATACCCCTTCCCCATGACCTGGGGCATGAAATCTCTCACACATGCCTCTCTGCCTTCCTGACAGTAAAAATATAGTAGTTGTAGCATTTTTGAAAACCTGTAACAATTTGTTCCCCTTTCATGACATTCAGAATTGGCTGCCTGAGGGGGCTGCCTCACTCTATCTAATGGTAGGCTTGTTAAGAATTCCTCTTCAAGTGTGACAACTGGACGTTTGTTGTAGCTGTTCAACCCTTTTGCTGATAGACTGAGTGATACTTTTAAGTCCATCTTGCTGTCTCTGAGCCAGAAAATAATCTCTGACTGAGTGCTCATTCCCATTCCCAGGGGTTTGTGTGTGTGTGTGTGTGTGTGTGTGTGTGTGTGTGTGTGTGTGTGTGTGTGTGTGTGTGTGTGTGTGTGTGTGTGTGTGTGTGTGTGTGTGTGTGTGTGTGTGTGTGGACAGTTCCTGATGTTTTAGTGCAAAGTTATACCATGCCTGCGGCACTCTGAAAATAAACTGAAAAAGAATCAATTTATTTCTCACAATACAGTACATAGCAATTTGGGAGAGGAAAATGTTCTCATTAAAAATCTGGATGTTTTGCTAAACGATTGCCACCCGGTGGAGTTCTACGGCTGTGGATCTCAAATGAAAGTCTTCTACTGCCCTCTGTTGAGAGATCTTTTCCAAGCAGGAAAAAATGTATACACTGTAGCTCAGAGCAAGAAAGAAACAAAGAGAATACAGTGATAAGCTCTGCAAGTTGATATTCCACGTGGCACGACAAGCACGGTCACCCTTATTGATGGAGGCTACTGTAACCCATTGCAGAAATGACTTCAGAAACCCTAATGTAAGGGAGCAAAGCTAAGGCATCCATCACACAGACGGTCGGCCCCTCTAGCTCAGTATTGTCAACTCTGACAGCCTGCAATCTCTTCAGGGTTTCGGACAGTTTTTTTTTCTTAGCCCTACCAGGCAGGGCTTGAGAGAGTCAAACAGTGAGGGATACCTCTTGGAGACATCTTCAGGTCCACAGAGCAGCTTCCACATAAACATATGTACTTTTTATATGCAGGGTCACTGCTGTACTCCTGGTATATACAGGCAAGATTGTTAATTGCCCTGTACCTAGGTCTTTAACAGAAGCTTGGCATGCCCAAACTGAAGGCATTATTTATTTATTTATTTATTTTTTATTTTATTTTAGAGTATTTTTACCCCACCTGTCTCCTTGGAAAAGGACCCAAGGCGGCTTACAGTAATGAGGGATAATATACAGTCCAGTACAATTAAGACATGTTCAATACATGTTTTAATGTATTGTATTTATTGTATTTATATATTTTATTATTCTAATTATATTGTAATTTTGATGTTTTAATTGTTTATTTTGATTGTGAGCCGCCCAGAGACCTTTGGGTAGTCATAAATGCTTAATAAAATAAGTATTATTAAGACATGTTCAAGCATTGTTTTCCCCCAACACTGTTTTTCCATGAAAAACATCACCTGGTTAGTTGCTATATATTAATCTGATATTAAAATGAGAGGACCAAGTCCAGTAAAAATGTTGGCAACATGAAGCACAACATAGTGGAACCAACTGTCATTCTTTCCTATATTTTCATAGAAATATTTATGACTTGTCAGGCATCGCTTATTCTGCACCCAGAAGGGAAAAATGCTTGGCAGAGGTCAAGGCCACATATGGCCCTCCAGATCTTGACCGTCTGCAACCTCAGGGCCAGATTAAGACCTTTAGAGGCCCTAAGCACTGAAAAGATGATGGATATGAATATTATATGAATATAACACACAGTGGATCCCACGGTTTGAAAAAAAAAAAACTCCATATAACACACACATGATAGTCATGGAAATATTTAATTATATAGCATGAGGCACAAAAGAACCACTTATTGTATATAAAACTATACATACAATCAAATTACCTGCTTCAAGCCAAATCATGTGCTTTCACACTTTGAATAATGTAGACAGATTTTATCCAAATCTGTAATCTGAAAAGCTCAAACAAAAGCTTAAAACCCCTTTTGTGTGGGGGGGGCATTAACAGAGGCTGTTATTTCTTTGGTTTGTGTATAGACTAGTGCAGAGGCTGTGGGTCTAAAAGACCAGCACCCCCCTTTCTCCTTATCCCCATCCAACCTCCACAAAAGTAAAACAACAAGCAGTGAAGATGATGATCGATCATTTCACTGAGAACATGACTTTTCTCATGAGGAGAGTCTTCATACCTTTTACAGAAACCTGGTGGAATGCGGAGAACCAGTGGGATACCGCAAACCCAGGCTATAAACTCTATAGAAGGGATAGAAAGGGGCAGGTTAGAGGTGGAGTGGCCAACTATGTCAAAGAAGGGGTAAAATCCAGCAGAATGGAGATTGACGGTGGGTATGACTCCACCATAGAATCACTGTGGGTTAAACTACCAGGTCCAAGGAGCAATGTGATAGTGGGGGTGTGCTATCATCAACCAGATCAAAAAACTGAAGGGGACCTTGAAGTGAGGCGACAAATCATGGAGGTGTCTAAGAGGGATAGGATAGTAATCATGGGGGACTTCAATTATTCCCACATTGACTGGGCCAATATGAGCTCAGGGCAAGAAAGAGAAACCAGGTTTCTTGACATGCTGAATGACTGTGCCTTACAGCAACTTGTCATGGAGCCCACCTGAGAACAGGCAACTCTGGATCTAATACTGTGTGATACTCAGGACCCGGTCAGGTCTGTGAATGTCACTGAGCCTCTGGGAACAGTGACCATGCTGCAGTCTCCTTTGCCATGCATGTCGGGGAAAGAGGGTCAAGCAAATCAGACACAATTGATTTCCAAAGGGCAAACTTCCCTCAGATGAGGAAACTAGTTAGAAAGAAATTGAAAGGGAAGGTAAAAAGAATCCAATCTCTCCAGAGTGCATGGAGCTTGTTTAAAACAACGGTAATAGAGGCCCAGCACAAGTGCATACCACAAAGAAAGAAGAGCTCATCTAAGTCCAAGAGGGCACCGTCATGGTTAACGGGTGGAGTTAGAGAGGTTCTAAAGCGCAAGGAGAGGTCTTTCTGTAAATTGAATTCCTCCCCAAATGAGGAAAATACAAAGGAACACAAACTCTGGCAAAAGAAATGCAAGAAGATGATAAGAGAGGCAAAGAAACACATGGCTAGCAATATAAAGGGAAATAATAAAATATTCTTTAAATACGTTAGAAGTAGAAAACCTGTCAGAGAACCAGTTGGCCCTCTGGATAGTGAGGGAGGAAAAGGGGAAGTAAAGGAGGACTTGGAAATTGCAGAGAAATTAAATGACTACTTTGTATCTGTCTTCACGACAGAAGACCTTGGGCAGATTCCTCTGCCAGAACTGCCCCTCTTTATTAAAGGATTAAATCAAATACAGGTTAAAAGAGAGGAGGTTTTAGGTTTAATTGATAAACTGAAGATCAGCAAGTCACCAGGCCCAGATAGCACCCACAAGGATTATTAAGGAACTAAGAAATGAAATTGTGGATCTCTTAATGGTAATATGCAACTTGTCTCTTAAAAAGGCCACAGTGCCGGAGGACTGGAGGATAGTGGATGTCACATCAATTTTCTAAAAAGGAAGGAGGGAGGACCCAGGAAACTACAGGCTGGTTAGCCTTACGTCTGTCCTAGGGAAGATGGTGGAAAGCCTCATCTAAGGGCCTTTTTACCGGACCCCTAAGATCCGCTGGCCACTTAAATTCGGACCAGAGATCTTAGGGGTTCGTCGCTCTTCCTCTGTCCCCACCCTCCTCCGCACTTCCTGGTTGCTGGCTGCGTGAGGGAGGGAGAAAAAAGAAAGAAAAGAATGCCGGCTTACCTCCGTTCTGTTCCCGGCAGCATTCAGATCTCTTAAAGGGGCGGGGGGCAGAAAAACAACAAACAGAAGCCAGGAGAGCCCCGCACTCACTATCCTTACACCGGATCAAATATTTTTCACATCCAAAAAGCAGGTACCTGAAAGCTGCGCTGGGATGCGCTAAAGTGGGCAGGGTCGCACTTAATTTCCTGTTAACTCCGGAGCTGGTGGGTAAACATTTTTAATCTCCGGAGCTGGGAGCCATTTGCCCCGGAGTTTAGGTGTCGTGTATAAATGCCCTAAGAGAAAATCTTAAAACACATAGAACAAACCTTGCTGAGAAAAAATCAGCATGGCTTCTGTAAGGGTAAGTCTTGCCTCACAAACCTTTTAGAATTTTTTGAAAAGGTCAATAGGCATGTGGATTTGGGTGAACCAGTGGATATTGTCTATATGGATTTTCAGAAGGCTTTTGACATAGCCCCTCACCAGTCAGGGGATAAGAGGGCAGGTCCTCTTATGGATTAAGAACTGGTTGAGATCCAGGAAACAAAGAGTAGATGTCAATGGGCAATTTTCACAATGGAGAGAAGTGGGCTCGGATAGGGCTCCTTGGTCCCCCGACTGGACTTTCTACCGCCTGCTGCCTGCCGAGGACTCGCTCGCCGCCTGCCGACCCCCATCACCCAATTTCCACCCAGGGTTGTTGGAGAGGGCGCTTGTTTGCACGGCGACAGCATCAGAGGAACGGCTCCCCCACCATCGGGAGCCTTCGGCTGAACCATGGGATTTGAAATTAGCGAAGTTCAACCATCTGGCGGCCAGCGGTGCTGGTTTCCATCCGCCACTTACTTCCCATTCGGTGTCCCTGTTTCAGCCGTGCCTCCTCTGCCCTGTCCCAGCTACGCCTTTCGTGTTCGGCTCTGGCGTAAGCGCAACTGTGGGGGGAGGATGTGACTGGTCCTGGCTCCTGCCCCTGGGGGTCGTCGGCTTTGGAGGGCAACGGATTGGCTCCTCAAGATGGTCGTGGCTCCTGACTTCCCATCTTGCCTCCCGTCATCTTTCGAACGCATGCTGTTTTCCCGCCTCGTTCTGTTTTTCGCCGGGGTCCTCGGCTTGGGGATTATTCTGATCGAACTCATGTTGGGGCGAAGTACTGTCAGTTCCTGGGGGGCCCTGGATGGGGGTTGGCGATCCGGAGGACGCTTTCCCAGCTGTGAAAATCGCTCCCTTTGGGAGTGCTTGTGAGGGAGCTCATTACTGTCAAGGCCGATCCTGATTCCACCTGGCTGGCCTTGCTGATTAATCACATCTCTCCCTGCCTCCGCAAGTGGCTGCTTCCCCTTCAAGGACTCATAATGCCTGTTTAGTATCTCGCTCCCTCCCCCCCCCCTTCCATCTGCTCTGGTGTATGCCCGTCAATGCTTTCCTTGGCGGTGTCTATTTTTATTTTATATTTTATGGTTTCATTGGTTATTTTTTTTTGAGGGTTTTGCTTTTATTCTGTATTGCTTTTTGTATTTAGTTATTGTTTGTATTGTATTTTAATTTTGCTTTTTTCTTTTTTTCTTTTGTGATTTATAGTTTTTCGTTTTATTTTGTTATACTGTATCTGGCGCTTTGTATGTAGGTTTTTTTTTTTTTTGGCCTTGGTTAGTTTGCACTGTATTGTTGCTTATCGTTTTTTTTTTCTTTTCTCCCTCTCTCTTTCTCTCTCTCCGCCATGATAGCAGGGGCTCACATACCAACGGTGATGGGCCGTGGGCGGTACGCTCGTAGCCGTAGGGTTTGTCAGGCAAGAAGAACTCGGGTCAGACAACTCGTGTCTGTCCCTCGTTCTGACCCCTCGGCTCACTGCCACGTGCCCGGGAGTCATTCCACCAGCGCCCCCAACCTTACCTGCATCCTGATGAACGCCAGGTCGGTGCACAATAAGATTCCTATCATCCATGACACCATCGCGGATGAGCAGCCCGACCTGGCGTTCATTACTGAGACTTGGGTGGGCGCGGAGGGGGGGCTTCCCTCTCCCTGCTGTGCCCGCCTGGGTACTTGGTAGAGGCTGTGGGAAGGTTGGGGGGTCAAAAGGGGGGGAGGGGCCGCAATCATGTACAGGGATTATTTTCACGTTAGCAGGGCCTCGACATTGGTTAGCCAGGGGTTAGAAGTCCTCCACCTGTCGGTGGGACAGCGGGACAGATTTGGCATTGTGCTGGGCTACCGAGCTCCCGCAACCCCGCACAATCCCTCCCAGAGCTCACGGAGTTCATCGCCGCTGCCCTGCTGAGGTCCCCGCGCCTCTTGGTTGCGGGTGACTTCAACGTGCATGCGGAAGGTGGACTTTCCGGTGCAGCTCTGGAGTTCATGGAATCCATGGCTTCCATGGGTCTGTCCCAGCATGTTTTATGCCCCACCCATAGGTCTGGTCACACCCTGGATCTGGTGTTTACCTCCATGTCGGGGGACTCGTGTCTGGAGGTGGGGGACATTGTAGCCCTCCCTGTGTCATGGACAGACCATCACCTGCTCTCATTTTCCCTGTCGATTCCGGCCCCACCTCGCGGGGACCATCGGCCGTCCATCTTGGCCCGCCCCCGGAGGCACATGGACCCCCAGCGGTTCGGTGAACTCTTCGGAGGGCTACCTGATGGTATGACTGGCGCTCCGGTCGAGGATGTGGCTAACCTTTGGTTTGATACAGCAGTCCACACCATAGACCGGATCGCCCCCAAGCGCCTTCTCCGTTGCCGAGCCCGGTCCTCCCCTTGGTTCACGGGGGAGCTCAGGGTGATGAAGCAGGAAAGGAGGAGGCTAGAGCGCAGCTGGAGAAGAGACCGGACGGTATCAAGTAAGGCTGCGGTAGACGCCCAGACTAGTCGCTATATCAACGCGATCAGGGAGGCTAGGTCATCCTTTAACTCCCTGAGAATTGCTGAGGCCTCAAACCGCCAGGCGGAGCTTTTTCGGGTGGTTCGGGACCTCAGCAATCCTAGTCTGGCCAGGCCTCCTCCTACTGAGTTCAGTAGCGAGCAATTTGCAGCCTTCTTTCAAACTAAAATAGAGGCCATCCGTGCCGGCCTTGACTCCGGTTGCAGTGGTCCCGCCCCGCCATCCCCAGCTGCTGGTCCACCTTCATCTCCTCGGTTGGATGCACTTGGGCCTGTTTCTGCTGACGAGATCTCCAGAGCTATGGCGCATTGCCGGCCTGCCTCCACCCCTTTCGACCCTTGCCCTGCCTGGCTAATTAGAGCTGCCAGAGGGACTATGGCCAAATGGGCTTCAGTCATCGCCACCGCCTCCTTCAGCGAGGGGGTTTTTCCCTCTCGTCTGAAGGAGACGGTGGTAAAGCCCATTCTGAAAAAACCTGGCCTGGCGGTGGACGATTTATCAAATTATCGCCCAATCGCCAACGTCCCGTTTATGGGCAAGGTGATCGAGAGGGTGGCGGCGGTCCGGCTGCAGTCATACCTGGAGGATCGGCAGTGCCTCGATCCTTGCCAGTCCGGGTTCAGGCCTCGCCGGGGTACAGAAACAGCTTTGGTCGCCCTGCAAGATGACCTTCTCCGGGCGGCCGACAGGGGTTGTTCTACCCTGTTGGTCCTCCTGGATCTGTCAGCGGCCTTTGATACTGTCGACCACGGTATCCTGTCGGACCGGCTCTCTGAGGTTGGAATCGGAGGCACTGCTCGCAGTTGGCTCCGTTCCTTCCTGGAGGGCCGTCCAAGTACGTGCAGCATGGGGGAGTTATCGGCCCTTGGATTCTCCCCTGTGGGGTTCCACAGGGGTCGTCTCTGTCCCCCATGCTGTTTAACATCTACGTAAGGCCATTGGCGGGGGTCATCAGGAGTTTTGGAGTCTGCTGTCACCAGTACGCTGATGACACGCAGCTCTATCTCTCCTTTAACACCTCTGCTGTGGAAGCTGTGGAAGTCCTCGACGGGTGCCTGGGGGCCGTACTGGCTTGGACCGGGCGAACAGGCTTAAGCTCAACCCCGAGAAGACGGAGGTCATGTTCTTCGGGAGCTCGCCGTCGGGTACGGTGGCCCTCTCCCCTGTCTGGGGGAGTTTCCCTCCAGCTTGCGGAGAGGGCGCGGAATCTGGGTGTGCTCCTGGACCCGGCGCTCACCTTGGAGGCCCAGGTGGCATCGGTGACCAGGTCCGCCTACTACCATCTCCGTCGGATCGCCCAGATCCGCCCGTTCAACTCTCTGAGAACAGTGGTTCAAGCTCTGGTGATCTCGAGGTTGGACTACTGTAACGCCCTCTACATGGGGTTGCCCTTGACTCTTCTCCGGCGTCTGCAGCGGGTTCAAATGCGGCCAGGCTGGTGGCTGGTGTGCGTGTTATGACCACATCACCCCAGTTCTGGCCCGCCTGCACTGGCTCCCGTTGCAGCCCGGATTAGATTCAAGGTCTTGGTTTTAGTTTATAAAACCCTCCATGGCTTGGGACCGGACTACCTGGCAGAGCGTATCGCTCAGCGATCAACCTCGGCCCGTCCCGTTCGGCAGGCGCGAGCGCACATGCTTCGGGTCGCCACCCCTCGGGAAGCCCGGAGGACGAGTACTCGACCCGGGCTTTCTCAGTGGCGGCCCCTAGCCTCTGGAATTCCATCCCCAGTGAAGTGCGCTCTGCAGAGTCCCTGCTGGCCTTCCGGAAGGCGTTAAAGACCTACCTTTTCCGGGAGGCCTTTAGGCGATCTTTAACTCTTTTTTTTTTTTTATCTTCCGCCATTGTAAACTATTTTATCTATCATTATTAGTCATTGAGGTGCCATTAGGTTTTACTTTGCTTAGTGTTATTTTTATTTGTTTTATTTTTGGTTTTTTTTGTAATTTATGGCTATTGAGGCCTGATGTTTTGTAAGCCGCTTAGAGTATATATTGTAGATAAGCGGGGTATAAATGCAATAAATAAATAAATAAATAAATAAATAAGTGAAAAGCGGTGTGCCTCAAGGATCTGTTCTGGGACCGGTGCTTTTCAATCTGTTCATAAATGACCTGGAGACAGGGATAAGCAGTGAGGTGGCCAAGTTTGCAGATGACACAAAACTTTTCCATGTGGTAAAAATCAGAGAAGATTGTGAAGAGCTCCAGAAGGATCTCTCCAAACTGGGGGAGTGGGCTGCAAAATAGCAAATGTGTTTCAATGTAGCAAAATGTAAAGTGATGCATATTGGGCCAAAAAATCCAAATTTCATCTATCAACTCATGGGCTCTGAGCTACCCATGATGGATCAGTAAAGAGATCTTGGTGTGCTGGTAGACAGCTCAATGAAAGTGTCTACCCAGTGTGCGGCAGCGGCCAACTCCATGCTAGGGATTATCAAAAGGGGGATTGAAAATAAAACAGCCAACATTATAATGCCATTGTACAAAACAATAATAAAGCTGCACCTGAAGTATTGTGTACAATTGTGGTCATCGCATCTCAAAAAAGACATAGTGGAACTGGAAAAGGTGCAAAGGAGAGTGACTAAAATGATTACTGGGGTGGGGGATCTCCCTTATGAGGAATGGCTAAAACATTTGGGGCTCTTTAGTCTGGAAAAAAGGCACCTGAGGGGGGGTATGATTGAGAAATACAAAATTATGCAGGGCATGAGTAAAGTGGATAGAGGGACGCTCTTCTCTCACACACAAAATAACAAAACTAGGGGATATCCACTCAAATTGAGGGATGGGAGACTGAGAACAGATCCTATGACTGACCAAGGCTAATCTCAGTACTGCGGAACTGTTTGTAAATTTGGGAAGAATTAATTTTTTTAAAAATGATGACTGGGCCTATTTACCACAGGCAAACAATGGGAAAAGAGAGCTGAAAATTCTTCTGCAGTCTTTCTGTCTTACACCCACAAAGGGCTGAGCATCCAAACTGCTAAGCAACTAAGAAGGTTTGCCTGGGTGACAACATTATTCTCTCAGCACAGGGAAGGCAAAGAACACATACGTAAAGATGAAACATTCATTTATTCCCAGGCTTTGAATTTTGCCACTGTAATGATCTTCAACGTTTCTGTCTTCATTTCTTTGCAATTTATTGAGTCATTTGAATTGTTTATTGTTTTAATTATGGGCACTGCCTTTGACTCTTCTGAGCTGCCCTGAAAGTATCTGTATGTATTAAATGGTGGCACAGAAATAATTACTGTAAGAATAAAATAAAATAAAATAATACCAATACGATGGTCTTCAGTGGCTGTGATGTTCTGGAACTGTATGTTTAATGAAATACTAGCTGGCTAAGCAACCATGCACATGTATACCAGAAACACAATAGAACATTGCCATAATGGAGTTCTTCCTACAGATCCTGCCTCAACTCCTTCTTGAACATCAACAACATTGACAGACCTGATGCCTGTGTCCAATTAATTATGTCAACCTGCTTTCTGTTTGCTGAACAACAACCAGGCCTGTAATAAGCATGAACATGTGCAGAATCCTTTTGGGTACCTATATTAGCTTGCCTAGTTTGCTTCGGGAACAACCATCATTCTGCTAACAACCAATGCTACCATTGATGCATGTTTACCTAGAAGCACGTTCTAGTCAAGCCTGCATCCATCCAGTCCTGGGCTATTTGTACACAGAACTGTGCTCAGTATTTTAGTTCTTGCATTTTTAAAAGACCTTGATGCATGGGATGATTAAAAAAAACCTGACATTTAAGATCATGGACATAGGTTCCTTTTCAACAAAAACATTCAGCCAAGCAAAGACTCTTGTGGCACTTCAATTTTTTAAATCATCCTCATCATTTCTACATCATTTCTCCACTACAGGCAGTGCTCACAAGCATCATACTATATAAAAAGCCAACTAAAAGCAAATTCAATTATCAAATCATTAAATTCAAAAACCAACACAGCAAAAATAAATTAGCTAACATCACTATAGTAAACAATCTCATAAGCCTATTTTAAAAGATGCCTTTTTCACATACTTCCTAAAAACAGCATGAGTGGAATCTCATTGCGGAAAGTGCATTCAACAGCTTAGGGGGAACCATGCAGAAAGTTTGAGCGCCCCAGTTTCTCTTACCTGGGGCCCTGCTTGCAGAAGGGTCTGGTAGCCTATGCCCACCTCTTGGGGAAGTTTTGCACACAAAATATCCGCAGTAAGGGAGACAGTTTGGCCCTATCAGAGGCTTGGAATCCCCTCCATTTCAGGATCAAGGAACAGGGGGCTTACAAAAGTGTGCCTGGCTCAGGAGGGCAACCCAGTGCCCACCACACTGGAGGCGGCACTAAATCCCATACCAACTGATTGTGTTAGTAGAGCCAGCCTTGTTACCCAGCATCAGCAAACACCACGTCTTCTTTTGCCCACTCCAATACTTGCCTATTCTGTTCAGCTACGATTTCTCCAGTTTAGGGTTAGAGATGTAAAGCGGCTCATATGGCTCACGATCAGTCCAGATCAAGGTGAAAGGAGCAATGTGCCAGTGGTGGAATGACAACATGCCAGCCTTGTGACATGGCAGCACAGCTGAACAGCAGCAACACAACAACGACCCCTTCCCATACCAATATAAACCTATGCCTCCTGTGAAACGGAGTGCGGGATACTTTCAGGCTACCCCTCCCCACAAGATATTTTCAAGGAAGGATAAGGTGGAGCATTTGTTTTTTCAGATAAAGGCAGGTACTGGGCAGTCACAAGGACACTCACACTGGGCCTTTTTACACGACCCCTAAGATCCGCTGGCCCCTTAAATTCGGACCAGAGATCTTAGGGGTTTGTCGCTCTTCGTGCATCTCCACCCCTCCATACTTCCTGGCTGCCGGCTGCATGAGGGGAAGGAGAAAAAAAAGGGACAGAAGAATAAAGCCTTACCTCCCAGTGTTGGTGGACGCTGCCGGGGGGAGCCCCGGTCACTTCCTGGTTCCTCTTAAAGGGGCGGGAGGCAAAAAACAAAAACAAAAAGAAGCAAGGAGAGCCCAGCACATCCGCATCAAATATTTTTCACCTCCCAAGAGCAGGTACAAGAAAAGTGCGCTGGGTCGCGCTTAGGTGGGCGGGGTCGCACTTAATTGTCTGCAAACTCCGGAGCTGGTGGGGAAACATTTTTAAGCTCCGGAGCTTGCAGCCATTTGCAGCGGAGCTTAGGGGTTGTGTATAAACGCCCAGTTAGGCTGATACAGCAGCGATGGACCTCCTTCATCCTCTGTAATACCAATGTGTTACTGGAATCCCATGCTCCACTTATCTAGTAAAAGAATGGAGACATACTGAAGAGGAGGAAAAGATTGTGAATATACAAGAGGGAGACCCTCTACTTTTTACATGTATGATCAATAGCACTCAGTAGCAATAACATACATTCTCCTGCTCCAAGGATGGAGCTCTACCTCCCAGGCAGACAGGAGTTCGCAAGAGTGTGGCAGATTGAAAGAGAATGACCACCAGAAGGAGAAATGGGAACACTACAGCAGCCATTCTCAACTTTTTTTAAAATCATGGTCCTAAACATAATGAAGGCAGAATCAGGACTGTATAAGTTGCATAATGAACCTGATAAGATGGTGTGTGAAGAATTGTTTCCAGTCTGTGGCCTCCTTTAAATGTTCCAGCATCCCATCTAAATCCTCCTTGCCATCTAAATTCAAGGAAGCTGTTTTGTCCCTAGATCATTGTCAGGGGTCAGTAATGGATTGAAGGAGGTTGAATAACTTGAAACTGAATGACAAGACAGGGGTGCTTTGGACAATTGAAGGCAGATAAAGGAATAAAGAGGCAAGCCTGTGCTGGATGGGGTTACAATGCCTCTGAAAACATAGGTGCACAACATGGAGGTACTCCTGGACTCATCCCTGAGCCTGGATGCCCAGGTTTCAACAGTGCCCAAGAGTGTCTCTGCACAATTAAAACCAGTGACAGCTGTGCCCATTCCTGGAAAGGTTGGATCTACTTACAATTACACGTGCTTTAGTTACACCCCAGCTGGAATAAAGTAACATAATCCATGCAGGGCTACCTTTGGAAAGTACTCAGAAAGTTCAGTGGGTCCGAAATGCATCTCAAAGGCTGCTAACCAGGAATGGTTACAGGGATCACATCACCCCCTGAAACAGCAGCCCCACTGGCTGCCAATCTGTTTCCGGTCGTCACAATTCAAAGTGCTCCTTCCAACCTTCAAAGCCCTAAATGGCTTAGATCCAAAATATCTCAAGGGCTGCAATTCCCTTTGTGAGCCTGCTCTGATGCCAAGATCATCAGGAGAGTCCTTCCTTTAAGTTTCACAACCTTCATAAATGCATTTGGTAAGGGCACAGAAGAGGGCCTTCTCTGTCACTGATCCCAAACGCTGGAACTCCCTCCCACAGGAGGACAGCCTGGCCTCATCTTTGCTGTCCTTCCAGAAGAAGGCAAAGACCTTTCTTTCCAGGTAAGCTTGCTCTTAGTGATTGAGAACCTGAGTGGGTTTTTTTTTTTTAAAAAAATGGTGTTCCTTTTGTTTACCATTTGTTAGTGTGGAATTTGTTTGATCCTTTTTAGTATTGTATACTTACTGTTCTTATCATCTAACATTGTATTTTAATGATGTAAACTGCATTGGGTCCTTTTTAAGGAAAAAAGGGGGTAAAATAGTTCAAAAAAGTAAAAATGCCCCCATTGAGAATGGATGCACTAAAAATGAGGACGTTGGTCTTGTAATGGAGTGAGGCACCAATATCAGTTCCACCATTTGATCTCCTTGAAAAACATCCACCCTTGAAACTTGGTTTAGGAGACAGGCATTAGATATGTAACAGAGACATTCAGCTACAGTTTTTCTTTGCATTCTTGTATCAATTTGAGAAAAAACTATTTACTCACAAAATCATTACACCAAATACGTTGTAGTAAGCTGAGGCATTGTTGAGGCACTCTCCTCTCAAGAGATAGTTCCCATTTTAAAAAGCAACATGTCACACCATGGTTACACCCCCAGTCTTGATGTTCCCATTAATAAATGAGGCACCACAGAGCAAATAATTGAAAATCAAACAGAAGAAAACAACATAAATATCCTGAATTCACAAAATTTAAGAGGTAATTACTGAATAAATAACAGCCAGTTCTCTGCAAATTTGTCCAGCCTTTTCCTGCTTTCTCACTTTCACAAAATAACAGCTCAGTGGTAAACACATTTATTTGGAATTTACTCCTATTTATTTTAATGAACCTTGATTTCATGTGAATATGCTTAGGATTGAAGCTTCATTGAAGTCCTTCATGGCCACTATATTATAAATGTTCTTCCTGTATAAGGAATTGGATAAAATATATTTCCATTTTCCTCAGCAGATAACATAGCAGTAGCTAATACACTCAAAAATAAATATCATATTGGATTCTCGTGTTTCTATTTCAAATAATCTGGAAAAATAATATCAGAGGTTATTGCAATATCCATCAACACCTTTAACATCAGTGTTTGCAATGCAACATTTACTGGTGGATAAGCAATACTGTAAGCCTGAAATCCGGAGAATATCTATTCCCACATTTCCAACAGCTATCATCCTCTGACTTGCAGACTATTTTCAATGCATAAATAAGGAAGAAAACCAGACACAGATTTCCGCCATTTTGGAAGTGTGTTTTGAGCTTTTCATGCCAGCTCCCATCAGCTTGCAGGTTTAAAAATAATTCATCCCTCAAACACAGCAGGATGCAAACAGAATAATTTAGCAGACAGTGCTTGTGGCATGTACAGTTTTATGATGTCAACCAGACACTGCAGGAACAAGAAAATGCGAGTTTAAATGTTTTGAGACACAAAAAATAGCCTCTTTTCCATGATCAATGTTAAAATTCTAATGGTATTATTTCAGTGAAAAAAACAATTCAGCTCTGAGGGAGAAATAAAAGGAAATACCATGAGGCATTTAAAGCTTGAGCCATCCGGAATCTGAACTGGGAGATTTTAGACTACTTCATTCTGCCTTTTCAACTACTTTACAGTATTTAATGAGGTGCCTACCCTTTATTATCAGCTTTCCAGCATGTGGGTTTTGAATACAAACTAGTATTATCTGCTCACCTGCCAACTGTGTACGCATACATCTCCTAAGAGGTACAGGCCTATCTGACTTCATCTGAAGCATCATCTTATAGGCTTGTCCCTGCATTTACTGACCAGGAATATTTTTAGACACTAGCCTGGCGAAAGTTTGTGTTGGTAAAGGAGAAGACCAACGAATCCAAAACCATTTTCATCAGAAGAGCAGAAATGTAACTAGGAAATACAACTCCGACTGCTATCTCCTCTCATGCCTTCTCTATTTTGTCTACAGTGGCCTCAGCGACACCACACTCAGGACTAGGACCATCCTGGGAGCCCGAGTGAAGAGGAAATCCGGAAAGAGGTATCCCGTCATCTACATTTTGACAAATCATTGGTAGCCAGCCATTTCAGTGGAGGTGATTCCCACTTTCAGTTTGCACACTGTTATTCTATAAACCCTTTCTCCAACGAATGACGAAACTAGTGTTCCTACTTTCATTTGGTGCATTATCCAAATATTACAATGGATCCACACATAACAACACAAAAAGGATATCTATCGTGTTTGATCCCTCTGGGATTTGTACTGGTTAGAGAAGGAAAGGGGAGAGACTGGGTTTACTGACGCTCACAAAATTGCTGCTTTGCTGTTTCATTTTTCGAACATGGATGCATTATCTTACCTCCGTCCCACATTCTCTGCAGACAAAAAGCCAGGGTCTTTCTCCAGCATGACATTTTGGCACTCGGAAGAGGCAAGAGGGTGGAAGCTGTCAGTTTCTCCTCCTAAAGGGCTTTGCAGAAGGAGAGATGAATCTGTAATCCACCTGGGATCATTGGGGAGACCGTTCTATCTAGAAACTTCAGGCAGCTCCATAAGTGCTCGCCAAGCCTGCCAAATCCCGTACTCTTGTTTACGTGGAAGCCTCATGGCAAAGCAGCAGTCAGGACCTAATTTTGCTGTCAGGATGGAACAATTTCACATGTCCACCGCAAAGAGAAACAGATGGCTGAGAGCAGAGGGGAGGGAAGAAAGAGCTGGAAGGGCAAACGGCAAGACTGTGATGCTTTAAAGAGCTGGCTCACCTTTTTGTTCATTCCAATTTCACAGAGGTACACAGCCATGAGTCAGTAACAGGAAGGACTTTAGGTACACATAATGCCTGATGCCTAATGACACATACTGTTTGGTACACTTCAGTGGATTCTAGAGCAGGGTGGTAGAGCCCTTTGGCCATCCAGCTGTCATGGGCAGTAGTATGAGATGGCGGAACAACTGCAATCCAAAACATGTCCGGATCCAATCTTCTGAACCTTATTTTGAGAATGCTCCTAATCTGTGAGTGCTCATTCCTTCGAAAAACCCCACAGATTGCACAGAAAGATTACAAGAAACTCTGTGTATTTTGGTTTTTCCTTTTGCCATACAATGCGGAAGAAGAACACGAGGAAGTGCTCCACTAAAAAACAAAAAAACTCTGTCACTTAAGAAAAATAAAGATTAGAGGAAAGGTCCCTATTCAGTTTTACTCATATTACCAGATTTGCTCCAGGGCAACCTGCAGAAGTGAGGCATCCACTCACTGACTCCCTGCTCCTTAACTAGGTCTTGAGTTTTCCAGCCCCAGCATGTTCAAGATGCCTCTGGAAAAACTAGGCTCCTAGCAGGGTCACCCAAGAAACAGCTATCAAATCTGAGACATTAGATGAAGACAGGTGTAAACAGAAGAAAAATGATAGTCTGGGGGTAATGGAGGTGGAGAAATTCCTGGAAGACAGCTACTAGGTGGTAGCAATAGAGGCAAGTGATATTGGACAATGGCAGTGACACCCAAGCTAACTCTTGTTAGTACTGCACTGAAGAGGACGATGGTAAACCACTTCTAAATGTTTCAAGCCTTGAAAACTCTATGATGAGTCAGTCATTCAAAATGATATAAAGGGGGGCTACAGGAAGATTCCTAAACTAGAAAGCTACTGAGGCAGAGCAAAGGAAAAGTATGAAGAGCACAATTGAGAATGAAGCAATTAAATTATAGGCAAAAAGATGCTGAGGGGTAAAATAAAATCCATTGTAGCACAACACATATAATTGGAACAAGGAATGTCAGAAATATGAATCAAGGTTAATAAACCATAAAGCAAGAAATAAGAACATTGAAATCTTGCAGTATTTTGTGTGGATGACCCCCTTATCCATGGGATCAGTGTCTGCTGATACACTTATTCACAGTCTTAAGGTCTCTCCTCTTGAAAGCTTTCTCCCTGGAGGCAAAGGCTCTCCCTGCCTGCTGGTTAATCCATGATGTGATAATAATCATGGGAGACTAGAATGCAAAAGTAGAAAGTGAAGCAGAAGCAAACACAGTGGGAGAATTTCTCCAGAAATGAAACAGAAGAATGGCTCATAGAATTCTAAGAAGGCATCAACCCATTTATTGGAAATGCATGCTTTATCCAATCAAATAGACAATGGTACATATCTGTGCATCATATGCACAATGGCCAATATGAAAATTTAAAATTTAAACTTATCATCACTCATACTGTAAGCTGCCTTGGGTCCTTTTCCAAGAAGAATGGCAGGGTAAAAATACTCTTATATAAATAAAATAAAATTAAATAAAATAAAAGCATAATTGTGGCAAAATACTGTATAAAGATAACATTTCTAATGAGTTTAAAGTCTATTTAAAGAACAGATTTTCATTACTAAACTCAACTGACTCTGAGCCAGAAGTACGGTGAACTGAAAAATGCAAAAAGATAATTCCTGCAATCAAATGAAAGCAAAAGCCTTGATGGATAACTCACAACACTATTAAAATTGTAAAGGGTAGATGAGATGCAAAATCAAAGGGCATCAAAAAATAAAACTTCAGAAGTTTGCATGTAAACACAAAAAGAGCCTTTCAGAGGGAAAAGTAAGTTGCCCCATGCACCCCCAAGCAGCAAAACCCTCTTTCCATAGTCTTTTCCCCCTTCTGGCAGAATGGATGTGTGTGACAGAATCTCAAAGCAACAGATTGTGTTAGCTTTAGGAGAGGTAGCCTGACTTCCCAGCATCAGACAACCAACACTGTTTCTTCTTCATGCCTACCCCGGTACCTGACTGTTTTTCCAGTTTTGTTCCCTCTCTGGTTTCCGACCCCATTTAATGTGAAATAGCAAACATTTATTCTTCTGCAAGCCTCTAGTAAAGGGCAACGTCTCATTGATTTATCCAAAAAGCTGTTTCATAGGCCATCTTCACCAAATCAAACGTAAAGCAGTACATTCTGGCTCTCAGTAATCAAAGAAAGATGATTAAAAATGTTTATGGCCCGTGAATGACATAAATCCCTTGCTAATCAGAATCTTCTTTCTTGTTCTCTCTCCAACCCCCTCTCCCCAAATTCTCCTTTGCTCTAAAGACCAAAAATTACTCAAACACAAATGCAGAGGGGAGCGGTTTTCTAACAGGGCCTCTATTGATCTCAGGGAAATGATACCCTTTGATTTCAACAGACATGCTGTTTTTGACTTTTAAGGAATAAACAACAGTTTAAATTAGACCAAGCCACTTAACGGGTAGATGGTGCTTCATGGTACCCACATGAAACCACCCAAACTGATATTGCCTTTGACAGCCCTACTTCACAGAGCTGCCAGTAGGTACATCAAGGCATTAGAATTAGATTGTTTTTCATTAGACGTTCCCCGAGCATTGAGCTACTTGCCTAAGGTGATAAGCTAGGAAGGTCTGGAAGACATTTTGTCTTGCCTGCTTAAAGTGGTTTAACTCTTGTTCAATTTAAAGATTTCTACTACAACATCTGAGTTAACGTCTTCCCATGATGGTGATCTCGTGTTTTAGCTAAATAGCACTGTAGATCACAGTTACTTGGCTGGTTTTTTTCAAATATTGGATGCTTTATAATATAGCTGTTTAAGGGTAGTAGTTCGGTCCAAGAAACCTTTAATGGCATAAAATAAATCAAGTACAAAAGCCTCAAATTAGGAAACAGCAACATAAAGTCAAATAAAAGAATAACAGGCCAGAGTGCTATATACTGCTAATGAGACCCACAGGACTAAGGCTGGCCATTACCTGTTCCCTTGCTACATCTTTTATTTATCTTTATTTTGCTATTCCATCTATGGCCCTTTTGAGTACCCTCTTCTGGCAGATCTTCAGAGGCCAGGCTGGACAGGCATAGGGGAGTTCTGCAGCAGGTGGGCACTCCCCAGCACCCTGATTACCTCCGAGTTAGGATTGTGCTGTTTATATGATATGGGTTAAATTCTGGAAAAGTCCATGTAAAACAGCCTAAGAAGGAACTCACTAATTTTTGAGTTAGTATTGAGAAGTTACTAGGGGATGGCACTTAATTTTGGGTTGGTTTCTGCTGGAACAATTCTTGGAAGATAACTAGTGTTTTCCAATATTTGATTAATTTACAAATATGTTCAGTCATTAAGTTGTGTCCGACTCTTCGTGGCCCCATGGACCAGAGCACGGCAGGCCCTCCTGTCTTCCACTGGCTCCCAGAGATTGGTCAAATCCATGCTGGTTGCATCGATATGGAAGCTTAAATTGTCCAAAAGATAGGCACTGGCAGTGTCCACTGTATCGACTGTTGGAACAACACAATTTCAACAATGTGGAGAAAATGGATTTACAGTGGGTCAGCTGCAAACAGGTGTGGAATTGCTTGTGACACAAGCCCAAGCTGCCACTCTTTTTTGGCTTCTGTGTTTATCCAGTATGGGTGGGCGTGCACACTGTGACCAAGGTCAGACGGGGTGGGTTGTGGGCTAAGCATGTTGCCAGCTAATGGGGACATCATGCCTCGCTCCTGCTCCCCTGGGGAGATAATTGCCAGGGGGAAAGGGATGGTCCTGTATAGCTTGAAACTGCAATGCATCTGTAAAATCCAGAGTAGAAAAGAACCAGATTGGGCACCATTTGGCACCATTTTGGATCTCAATGTCATAAGAACATAAGAACATAAGAACAGCCTTGTTGGAACAGGCCACAGCCCATTCAGTCCAGCATTCTATCTCACACAGTGGCTCACCATTCGCTTCAGGGTATTCCCAAGCAGATGTATTCACCTAGTTACGTCTTCCGCAAAAGGCATTGAGAGATATCCTGCCTATCTCTCCAACCTGGAGAGTGTCCTTAGGCAGCCATAATGATAGCTATTGATACTCCTGTTCTCCATGAATTTGTCTAATCCTTTATTAAAGTTGTCAAGGCTGACAGCTGTCATCACTTCTTCTGGCAGGGAGTTCCATAGACAAGTGATCCTCTGAGTGAAAAAGCACTTCCTCTTATTTGAGATCTAGACCCTAAAAGTTTCCTGGAGTGCCCCCTAGTTGTGATGTTGTATGATAGGGTAAACAGTTTTCCCTTATCTACTTTGTCCACCGGCCCTGGTTAGTACTTGGATGGGAGACCACCAGGAAATACCAGGTGCTGTAGGCGCCTGGAGCAGGAACTGGCAAACCATTCCAGTATTCCTGCCAAGAAAACTCCATGGACATGGGGCCACGAAGAGTTGGTCATGACAGTAACGGAACAACATAACACATACACACACTTTGTCCACACCATGTATGATTTTATAAACTTCAATCAGGTCACCTCTTAGGCCCCTTCATTCAAGAGTGAAGAGGCCCAGCCATTGTATCCTCAGGTGGTAAGGAAAGTGTTCCAGTCCCCTAATCATTGTGGTTGCCCTCCTCTGCACTTTTTCCATGTCCATAATATCCTTCTGGAGGTATGGTGACCAGATCTGTACACAATACTCCATACCGTTCCTCACCATAGATTTGATACACCTGTGATACACCAGGAGCCACTGCAGATTTGACAGTGTAACTCTGGCCCATCTCAGATGAGGACGAAAACCATCCCCAACCCAAACTGCCTCTACTTTATCCTCCAAGATCACCTCTTGGAATCAAACTTGTAACTTCCTTACATGGATTACACTCTCTGCCAGAAGACCTGGAATGAGTTAATTCCTCTGGCCCCAGCCTAGGGGTTTTAGTGGGGATGGGAGCACCTCTGCATGTATCTGAAATGTAATTAACTGACCCTTTTATTCCCAGGGTAACATGTCACTGGGCTATTAACCTATATTCCCGAGTTGTGTAAAAATTAAATGCTTCAATTTGCTACTGGACTTCCTTCACATATGAACAGTTTCAGAGGACTGATACCTCAAGATCTTTGCACCGCAGAGGAAGTCTCCTCTCCAGAAGAGGAGAAAATGGTAAAACCATAAACACCTGAGTAGTTGCTACCAGCAAATATGTCTTCTTTTCTATTTAAGAAAAAAATGTTTAAAGGAGGATTAATGTGAAAAGCCCCCCTTTCCTTAAAAAGTAGTAGTAGTACAGTAGTACTAACATATCACCAAGTCCACAAGTTGATATAGAAGATTTAGCATTTGCTTTTCTCCCTTTCTCTCCCACTGTCTATGTGGCCTAGGCAAATTAAGAGGCTCTATTTTAGGTGTTTTCCTTAGACATGATACGACGCATTGTTCTCAAAATAGCATGCCCTTGGTTTATCAAATTTTAGTTCATGACAATTATTATTTTTTCCAATAAGACTTTAGAATTATTCATGTTCCTCCTTCTCCACTAAGAAGCAGAGGAATGTGAGGTATGTAGCTCACCTTGAGAAATCAAATTCTCATTATGATAAATCCAGATACCGAGATATTTGTGGAGGTTTATTTCCCACTTCTTCCAAACCTAGTATCTTTAAATCTTGCCATCAAAACCCTGAGTTAAATTTCATTTTGTACACTTCAGAAAATGGGAACAAAAGCTCCAGCTTGTTTGTGTTTTAGATTGAACACATCTCAGGGCTTTGGTGCTAAATCAAAGAGTGTACACATATGAACTAATGAACCAGTTGTCCCAGAGTGGTTCAAGGGTATCAGCGACATTAAATTAGAAGCATTGGTTTGCTAAAGATTAACAAACATCTCATAATAAATAATATATGCGGCTGAAGTGTGTGATGTGGAATTTGTAAATTTAATAGCACTCTTGTTCTTCTTCCCCTTTTTCTAATTATACGGTACATCTGATGATTTAGATTTACATACTGCATGATCCCACACCCTTTTGTTCTATATCCCATGGGGCTGAGTGTGCAATCACACCAGCAAATGTGGGTCCTTTCCCAAGGAGAAAGGTGGGGTAAAAATATTCAAAATAAACTAAATAAATAAAACTAAAACTAAATGTGACGGGAATGACCTGATTTGCATGTTTCCCCGTTAATTACATGGCACAATGGAGATGTGGAGCAGCCAAGAGTCCCCCACACTCCCGCCACCCATAGTTTTTCCCTCTACTGCTAGGGCTTTGGTTGAACCAATGCAGAAAAGTGCATGCTTTTAGTGGTTGATGCAACAGTGTGACAGCTGGGAATAAAAATAATGACTTTTTCTTTTAAAAAAAACTTGGTGTCAGTGCTGTTGCACCAGAGCATCTAGCCCCAAACACACAAAAGATATACCTAATGAGAGAAGGAAACAAGACAAGGAAATTGTCACTTGACTCTTGTTTACAGCTTATTGCATAGTCCTGTTACCTTGCCTCCTGCAGGGCTACAAGAGAGCTAAGCTAACAAGTTTTAAACAAGGCTGCCAGTCTATTTCCTCCTTTCTTCCTGTGTGGCAATTTAATGCAAAAAGACCTGGGGAAACCCAAATTTCCCGGTGTGAATTCACAGTGAGTGAAACTTCTGTTGGAGCAAAAATCCTGGTCAGGCAGATGCCCAGACAGCAAACCCTGCATGTTGATTTTAAAAAACCTGCCCACTAAAAATATTAGCACACTTTGATCTCTTGCTTTGTACTTGATGCCTGACAAAGGTGAATGTATGAAAATTCATTTGGAATTTTTCACTGACCAGCACAAACTTTGAGATAATATCAAAGTCTTATTGGCAGGCTCTGCTGCATGACGGCCCATTCATTCACACATGCAGATATCAAGTGACAAATGCATAGACATGAAGAAGACAAAATACCCAGAAGAAGAGTAATGTGACATTTTAGGCTGCATGCAAAACTGGTTGTGCTAATAATGCAATGTTGCAGAAGAAGCAGATTTTGATGGATGAGGATTCAATATCCAGTAGCAGAGGTGCAGTGCCATAATGCCTACAGGATCAGAACACCAGGATAATAACAGGGATGAAGGCAATGCCTGGCTCTTTCTCTGGTTTCCCCAATTGCTTTGAGTTTGCTTAGTTGCCAAGGAGCAATACATAGAGAGCTACTCTTGCTGTAACACATAGTACTTTGGGTGGATTAAGCCTTGAGTGACCCTTAGCCTTAACAGTGACCTCTGACAGAGAGTGAATGGTTGTAAAAATAAGTCATCCTATATCCAGGATGGCAACTTCCAAAGGCCTGGGGATCGTGTATGCCTCTCCTCCCATCTTGAAGGATGCATCCACACTCTGATCTCCATGCTCCCATTGCACTGCAGTTTTAAACATATTTTGTGGGTGTTTTAACTATTCCCCCCCCCCATATAGCCAATAGAACCTTTTAGGGATCATGGTTACCGATCTTCCAACCCTATTTAAATCCGTAACTGTTTTTGTTACTGTTGCTTCAAAAACTGGAAGAGATCATATAATAGTCATGGCCCGTAGAGCGTGTTTTTGTCCATTTTGGAGTATTATTTTTAAAATCCGGAGCTGGAAGGCTGCAGTCTAGCACGATACTTGACTCACTTCTGTTGCAGATCAAGACAGCTGGCTGCAGCTTTGAACCCTCCTTAGAACAGTTACATAGACTGTTAGCAGGACTGCCGGTAGTCCCAGACCTATCACTAAACCTCCTGTGGCGCTTAGTGTCTTTTCCAATCAGGACAACTGCTCCAGGGACAGTAGTTGAGAAGATCATACCTTGGATAGTAAAAAGGTTTTGATCAATCCCCTGGAGCTTTTGACAAAAAGCTTAGGGAAGACTTCTGTACTTGTGTTAGGATCAGCTCTCCTTGATGAAATTGTAGGGAAATGCTTGTCACTTCTTAAGACAGTAAGAATGAAAACTCTGAACTGGCATTCACAGAAAGCCTTTGAAACTGTCTCCCTCAGCACACTCATCCCAGCCATGAATCACGGGCATGAGGAGACCGAGACTCAGCCAGCTCATCAGTGGCACAGGTATTCATTACTGCCTGTTGGCCCTTTCCCCACTAATTGGGGAAGGGAATGCCAGCAAAAGGTTATCCTCGTGGACGGAGTCCATGAATTATGCAATCTCCTGGTCTGAAATTGACGGACTGGCTGCACACCGTATATCACAATGTGTCAAATCAAGACTGCTTTCTCCTTTATTAGAATTACTCATGCATTTTTATTTGAAAGAATAAAAGTGTAAGCCTAGGCCAGAGCTGGTTCCCAGCCAAATTATAGCGCATAAGTAACAAGTTACAATTATGCCATCAAAATTCAGTCTCACAAGATCATCTTTAGAACTTTCATCTCAAAATGGTTAACCATGAAATTAAAAAAAAAACAAAACTCCACAATATGGAGAGCAGTATCGTGGGAGAAATCTGAAAGTGAGATATACTGGCTTACCAATAAGCATTAAAATGGTTCAAGACAGAGGGAGCCTCTAAATAAAACATTTTCTGGTTCACAGCTTGATCTATAAACTACTATGTCACACACTCTCATATGGGCTACCTCAGTTTATCAATACAGTGGTACCTTGTATAAAGGAATTAATTCATTCCAAATGAATTTATGTTAAACAAATTTTCCCTTATACAAATTTCCCATATGAATGCATTGAAAACAGAGTAATCCCTAATTGCAACCATTTTTATGTTGTGCGGATTCCCCCCATCGGCGATTCTGTTAAGCACATTTCCCCTATCTCTGGAATTTTTTTATGTTGTACAGATTTTATGTTATACAAACCATTTGTTATATGAGGGTCCACTGTACCTCCTACATGGTTATTATTTAAGGTCTGTTTACCCATCCCTAAAAATGAATGCTCAAATAGCAACCCAGAGAAACCAGAATTCTGTACCAATAAAAACATAAAGGTTTGCAAAACATATTGATAATTATGTGTCATCAAATCAATTCCACCTTCTGGGAAAAACCTTTCTAAGGTTTTTATTGGGATAAAATACTCATAAGTGGTGAATTCGCTCTGTCTTGAGTGACATTCTGGGACTTTATAACTTGCCCAAGACTGCACTGGTGGCAAGGTACTTTAACCCATCAATCCTGTGCTATACAGGTGTGCTGGCCCCCTCCAGAGAGGCTCTGAGAGGACCTGAAGTCAGGCACCATTATCCACCAATCCACAACACCTCTGCAAACTTTGAGACTCTTCTCCCCATCTCATTTATTTTATTTTCTGACTATCTGATTTTGTTGTTCAACATGAAGTTATTCCCACTGCTGTCTTGGGTTTGTATGATACATACTGCTTTAGGGGTGCAGTTTTTCTTTCCTGTTCTCTTATCTTCTCATGTTTTACATTATGTTATATATATTATGTACTTTTCATGTTATGTATATATTCTGATGTAAGCCACCCAGAGTAGTGGGATAGCACTGGATGGGTAGGGTAGATGTTGTACGAATGTACGTACAAACAAGCAAACAGACAATACTTTCCTAACATTACCAAGGAACTCATTCCCACTATCTTAAAATATTACCTCAACATCTCCATTCAGTTAGTCAGTAGGTGGTTAGATTTCTCGTTATGTACATTGTGAAATAATAATCTTGTGGAACCTTTAAGAACGGGCATGAGCCAACTTTCTCTGGTGCATCTATCACAATCAGAATAATCCAAAGCACACCTTTCAGAGTAAGCCTGAGATGTTTCCTTCTCCTCAGATGCAACCAGTAGCCTGAGCCTTGTACTACTTGATTCCACCTGATACCTAATTAACATAAGACTGAGACATGTGGGATGACCTTACAGAAAAGAATTGTTGTGGAACGTGTAGAAAATGCAGATTTTGGCGCCTGCACTTGGTTAATATAATAATTACATCCCCGCCGAGGGATTTGCTGCTGTATGGACATGGGTTGGAATCTCAAACTTTTTCTCTCTCTCAGACCTCTGTGTCGCTGCTAGATTAAAGCTGAGTGAGGGGATCTGGCTGGCATTCTCTCTTTTAGTCTTTTCCAGCACGTGGTTTCATTCACTTCCATGTGGATACTTTTCTCCCTCAATCTCCTCTAGAATCCCCCCTTCACAAAAGAATTTTCCTTAAACATTTCCTTCAGCTATTCCCCAGGAACAAAATCATTTGCATTCCAGGCATGCTTCAATGAGAGGCAAGTTACGACTACCAGGGGTTCACAATCTGTGCCAAGCCCATCTCTATGGGATGAGGTACCCACAGGCTGCCACTGTCTAAAGACCATCTGTCTCATCATGTTAGGGGAGGGACTGTCTCATTACCTACTAAGGCATGGTCTGATCTTCTGGTCAGGCTGCTGAACTCAAAGATAAATAATCCACTAGACCAGTGGTTTCCAAACCTTGGGTAACACAGGTGTTCTTGGACTGCAAGCACTTGCCAGAAAAGATACAGGTGGAACCTGGGAACTGCAGTTCAAGAACACCTGGGCTTGCCTAAGGCAGAGAAGCGCCAGCCTAGACAGAAAAAAACCCCACTAGATTCCCTCTGCAGCACAGAATCCCACTGAAAACATTGTATACTGGTAAGATTCTAGATTTGGAATGAAACTGTGCATGCATGAAATAGATTTGCAGCAGTTGCTGCCAAAGGCTTTATAATGAGGCAAGAAATCCTTAATCGCTTTCAAATTGCTGCTCAGAATTTCATCACGGCAATAAAGGACTGCCTTCTTTGACAAACACCAGTAGTTTCCATCAAAATGCCACAGAAGTGTGCAGCATTTATGTCCTAAACTTGGAGTATAATAATAATAATAATAATAATAATAATAATAATAATAATAATAATAATAATAATAATAATAATAATAATAATAATAATAAACAACTTTATTTCTATGTCGCCTTTCTCCCCGAAGGTACCCAAGGCGCAACAATTTTCAGAATTTTTAAACTTACTCTACCCTGGTGCTTTTTTTTTAAATCAGATCCATTTGAAACTAAGAACAATTGTAGTTGTTCCCAAACTCTGGTCTCCCATTTTGATTCTTGAGAAATCGTCATGCCTTCCTTTGATGGACAGGTTAAGTGGAATAAACTCCGGAAAGCATTTTAGCCAATCACAACATGGCAACTAGCTGCTGGGTAAGAGAGAGGGATTGAGAAAGCAGGGATTGGTGAGTTTACTGCCAAACAAAGTTTAGGTAGAATTTACATAGGGCTGTACTAGGAAGGGGGTCAGATGGGGCTTGAGTAATGTGAGGACCAGGCAAAAGGAGAAGCTACCCAGAGCAGTGTGCCATCCTCCCCCCCCCTCGCAGAGAATGTGACGTGAGCATCTTGATACTGGAGATGTAGAGGAGATGAAAATGAATGTGAGAGACTCTAGACATGGTCAGGAAAGCAGTGACATAGAATGTACTGTGAAGGAGGGCACACAGAACAGTCTGATGGGAAGGAGAAATCAGTTTCCCAAGACAATGTAAGGGGCGGGAGTCTCCCCAGGGCATGCTACAGTTTGTATGTGTTCACTGGCCAGGAGGTAGCAGATTTGGTAAGGGGTCACACACTTCCCCGTGGATGGTCCTGACTCGGCTCCCTTGAAGGCAGTTCGTCTGCGTAGCATAGTGGAGAAATACTCAACTCTAGTACCTGAATCAAGTGCAGACAGTCACATTCATATACAGTGGAACCTTGACTTACATGCTGCTTGACTTGCATCATATTTGACTTGCAGCAAGAAGGGGCCTGTTTGACTTGAGTCAAAGGCTTTGACTTACATCTCAGAGCCCGGTGCAAGGCACTGGAATCAGGCGGCAGCCACGACCCAGCATTGCGGCTACCGCCTCTAAACTGCTCCTGCCTTCTTCCTCTCCTCCGACATCGCGGCGGCTTCGGCGAGGCCAGCTCCGAGCACCTGGAGCTGGTCCTCAGCCTCACCGAAGCTGCTGCTGCTGCCGGAGAAGAAGAAGGGCCGGGAGCTCGGGGCTGGCCTCGCTGGTTAGACAGTCGGCTCAGTCTTGTAAAAAATCTGGCTGCAGAAGTCTGGTCCACAATGGAAGCATTTTAGTTGGGGAGCTGTACAGTTGTGGGACTCTAATGGTAAGCATATTGTTGTTCAGAACTTGGAATGTCAGGTTAAAAATCAGTAAAACTTAAATGTTAGACATTGTTGCTATGAACATTAAAAAGTGGAGGCGTATAACTTGTGGACTATAATTCCACTGCCTCCTCCTCTCTTTGAAGAGACATTTCATTTACATCCCCGGAAGGAATATCCTATCCCAGTCAAATTTGTGTTAAATTGCTGTTTTCGGGGGTCTTTTTCATCATCTGGAATGGATTAATCCGCTTTCCCATTACTTTCTATGGGAAAAGTTCATTTGACTTAAAGGCATGTTTGACTTATGTCATGTTTGACTTAAGTTCCACTGTACTGATAACAAGAACCCACTGGAAAATTAATGGTGATTGAACTGTAAATCAAGGTTCCACTGTACTGATAACAAGAAATGTTGGTTATAAACTATTCACAGTCTTGTGCTTCCCCTTCAGAATTTTCTCATGCTCCCCTTCGGAGGAAAGGACATGCCCTCCAGCTCAGAAACCAAACAAACATATCGGGTATACCATGGTACAAGATCAAGGTCTCATTTTATTAAAACAAAAACAACCAGAGAACAACCAACAAAATTCTTAGATCCTGATGATTGAACTGAGGTAATGGATATCTTAGTAGGTTTGATTTCTTCATTGTATTGTTATCATTAAAAGTATGCAGTTCTTCTACAGCTATTATTTCTATCTTAATGTTGAACTGTAAACCTGGTTTTTGCACTTTCTTTGTTAATTTTCATCAGTAGTTGCTTTGCTATTTTCTGTCAGTAATAAACTGTTATCTGCATGTCATTTTTACATTCTCACTATCCATCTTTTCCATAGAACCATGTTAACCACAGTTCTTACAAAGGGAGCCATCTCCTCAACTCATAGTTATTTCATTCTTCAATTACTGTACTAATATTTCTTATTTATTTCTTATTTCCATTTGTATTCCATTTGCCCACTTAAAGAAACCAAAGGCAGCTTGCATTATTGAAAAACAAGGTAAATTTATATGTATTTATTTATTATTAGATTTATACCCCACCCAACTGACCGACAGGCCTCTCTGGGCAGCTTACAACAAAAAACAATTGCATATCACATAAAAATAACAACCGATATATGATAAAACCACAATATAATCAGAAAACAAACCTATAACTCAATATATTAATTATACTAAGATAATCTTAGTAAAATTAAAATTAATTAACTAATAAAGGAATTAAGAGTAAAGATTAAAAATTAATTAAAAATTAAGATGGTGGAAACATAACTAAGGGTATATTGTAACTAAAAATTTGGGAAGGCCTGTTGAAAATGCCAGGTTTTCAATGCTTTTTTTTAAAAAAGAAGCCAATAAATCATGAAACTAGAAACAATTAAACATTTAACAATATTAAAATGGTGAGTTAGACATCCCTCAATTCCTTGTTCTCAAATACTTGAACGTGTCTTAATTCTACTGGGCTGTATATTATCCCTCATTACTGTAAGCTGCTTTGGGTCCTTTTCCAAGAAGAAAGGCAGGGTAAAAATACTATCAAATAAAATAAAATAAATAAATAAAACTTGTTAAAAGCACCTCAAACAGAAAAAAACTCATAAAGTAAAACCAAAGCAAAGCAAAGTATTCTGCTTATATACCGGCCCATGGCACTTCAAGTACTCTGGGCGGTTTACAATTTAATTATGCAGGCTGTACATTGCCTTCCAACAAGCTGGGTACTCATTTTACTGAACTCAGAAGGATAAAAGGCTGAGTCAGCGATGAACTGGCTCCCTGGGATTGAAGTAATATTAAGTGTCCAATAGACCAAATTAAAAACTTGATAAAATTCTACAGTATCTAAAAAGATACTGTCATGGAATGATGTGTGGGGGGGAGAGCATTCCACCAACTGGTACACCTTGCTGGCACTTTAACCAGCTGTGCCTGTAAGACTGAGAGAAGGGCCTCCCATGAAGATCTTAAGAGCTGGGAAGCCACAGACATGGAGATGCAGTCCTTCAGACAGCATGGACCCAAACTGTGCAGGGTGATACACAGCCCTTTGAGAGCCAGGTATCTCAGACTGAGGAAACCCCATGGTTTGCAAAAGCAGAAAATGTTTGCAGAACCTCCTTTTTCTAGATTTAACACTTGCACTAATTAGCATTACAAGTTTTGAAGCATTTTAAGTCTTCAAGCAGATTTTAAGCATTTTATTTATTTATTTATTTATTATTTATTTATTCAGAATGGTGCCCAAAGGTCTCATGGTTGTTTGTTTTTTGTTTTTGGTTTGTGTAGTGCTGGAGCAGCACTTAATTTCGTTGTACATATTGTGCATATGTACAATGACTATAAATTGCTATTCTATTCTATTTTTCTATTCTATTCTATTCTATTCTATTCTATAATTCATTTTTCCACGCTTTGTTCTAACGTAAGATTAGGTCTGATCGTCTAAGGGCAAAAATAGTGACTACTGCAACCTTGCAATACAAATCATACAGAATCCCCTACTCGGAAAGAGGGACCATGAAGTCCAGCTGCATGTAGTATTATTTATGAATATTTTTACCCCACCTTTCCCCTTGGAAAAGGACCCAAGATGGCTTACAATAAGAGGGACAATATACAGCCCAGAACATTTAAGACAGTGGTTCTTAACCCATGGGTCCACAAGTGTTCCTGGACTGCAACTCCCAGAAGCCTCCACCACTTGCTGTGCTGGAAGGGGTTTCTGGGAGTTGCAGTCCAGAAACATCTGGGGACCCACAGGTTGAGAACTACCGATTTAAGACCTATTCAAGTTAAGAACAGGGAATTGGAAGAGGCACCTTGGAACATTAAAAGGTAACATTAACATTAACAGACTTGCAGTTCTGCAAAGCAACACCAAATGGGTTTTGCCTCCTAGAAGCCTGAAACCATAGCCATTAAGTCAACTGCAGCCTTGCAGGTCTCCCTCAATTTTACAGAATGTCACACGCAAAGGATTCTAAGAGGATCAGTTCCGTATGTTTAGGAACGACGCGCGGCTCAATTCGCCCGTCGGTCTCTGCCACCCGAATTCCACCCCACCCCCAGGGCTTGGGCTTCGGCGCGTGCTTTACGGCACCGTCGCAATCCCAAGGTCGTCGTCGGAAGATCGACTTTGGGCTTGCGCTTTACGGCCGAAGCCGGAAGTGCTCGGGAAATCTCTGAGCTTGTTGTGGGGAGGCGTGAGTGGGATCCACCGCGTCTGGCTGTCGCCGCTTTCCGACCTTTCCCTCCTCGGGAGATCCCGGCACCGCCATGGATCGGAAGAAGAAGCCGCTGGACGTGACCGTCGCTTCGGTGAGCCGTGCAGGGAGGCGGGAGGAGCCGCCTGGGGTCCCCAAAGGAGCGTCCGGTGGGGAGAGCCTGGCCCTGGCGCTCTGCATATGCCCAGAGGCAGCTGTGAGCTCGGGTGATCAGCGAACACTTTTCTAAAGCCAGATACCGTGTTTCAGCCCGGACACGGCTTCGGCCCTGCTTTTCCTGTTGCTTGAATTCAGATGATCCCGAGGGACAGTTACGAATTCCTGATAGTGAACCTTTTTTGGTCTTAAAGTGTTAAAAAGAACATTTTGGAGAAATAAGAATTCTTTTTTCTTTAGAATGAATAATCTTGGTGGCTCTCTGGTTTAGAAACAACAAGAAGCCATCTTAAAGACTTAAAATTATTTGAGCTATCCGTTCAGGGAAAGCAGCCCACTTGATGATGTGCACGGTTGACCACAAAAGCTTATGCTTGATAAAAATGTTGTGGTCTTTAAGGTGCCATTGGAGTCTTTGTTTTGGCTGCATGTTCATTCAGCCATACGAAATATTTCCTTATAATGGAGACCAGGCTGTATCTTCAAAATAATAACGCGTCATGCAGATGGCCTTAGCAGTGGGTCAGGCTAGGGCTAGGCCATTGTCTTAGAGCAGAATTCATTCTCTGTATTTACACGCACTTCTTTTCTACTTGACATAAAAAGAGGTAGCTGGAGACTCTTAAGGCCTGCTAAGATGTTATAAGCTGTTCTGTTCTGGATATTGGTGTTAAATTGTTTTGTTATGGAGACTGGCTGGTGAACTTCTCTGACTTCTTTCTCTCTTCTCCTTTGCTGCTCCCGATTTAGCTGGTAGACTTGAAAGCTGAACTTTTCCGGAAACAGGAAGAATTCAAAAAAGAAAAACTTCTGAAAGATGCTGGAGTTCCTATAAAGCCTAAAGTAACAAACAAGGTAGAAGATTTGTTATGGTGACTTGTTCCTCAGTTCAGTATTTGTGTGTGTAGGATTGCAGCCAGTAAATTTAGTAGGTTCAAATAGTTAATTATTCATTAATTTATTATATGTGTATCCTGTCCATCTGCCCCAAATATAAGAGCAATCCATCTCCTGAATAGCTATTTAAATAGATATTAAATAGCTCAGTAACTATCAAAAGGGCTGGACAACTGTAGCCAGAAATATAACTGGCTAATGATAAGGGAAATAAAACTAAATAAAGAGTAAAGTCGGTTAACCTCATATTAATATACTAAATGTCTTCTGTTTAAATAATTGTTCATTTACCTGTAGTTGTTTCAATGTTCCATCAAGGTGGGAGTTGCAAAACCCGGTCCTAAGTACTTAAAAGAACATCTTACAGTTCAGTGGGAAATGCCCCCTGGCAAATGTGATTAATTAATTTATTATTTATTTTAGAGTGTTTTTACCCTGCCGTTCTCCTTGGAAAAGAGATCCAACTAATCCTTGGTTTAATATTGTAGCTAGCCCATGCAATGGTGGCTATAGTGGATTTGGAGTGGGAAGAAGCCTCTTTTTCTGACACAACTGGCCATTTGTTAACTAGCACCCCCCATCCCTGATTGATATGTGATCTGTCAGCACAACACAGTCTATTGCCGTGGCTGCTACACTTGCTGAGATCAGCCAACAGAAGAGCCAAGAAATGGGGACGGAGAAGAGGAAGTGTGGGAGAGATGCTGAACTGTTCCAAAGCCAAACCCTGCTCACCCCCAGATCACAGCTACTGTGCCAACACAATGTTAGGCAAGGGTTGGAGTAGTCTTAAGTAATTTCCAAGAAGCCTAGGTTAGGGTGGGTTTAGATGGCTAGTAAGGATTGTGTTTTTGTTACTTTGGCCAGCTCAGCTAGTGATGACGTCTGGGAGTTGCAGTCTAGGAACATCTGGGGATCCACAGGTTGAGAACCACTGAGTTAGATGAAACAGACAGTTCTGGTGTTGTTAAACATCTTTCTAAAAAGAAGGAACAAAACCTGGAGACCAGCGTAGCGTCACACTCAGAGTGTTAAACACTTTCTCACAGTTCCGATTGGCATTAGTTTTGCAGGAAGGAGAATTTTCTTGAATGGAATGCATCCTGAGGTTTTTATGTTGCTTACTTATGTTCAGAGGTATCTGGAATGGTATTCCTGGCATCAGGCTTGTGCTTAAGTAGATCTGGCAAAGAGTTTTAAAGCTGAAATCTGTTTTCTGTTTTCAAAATACGCAGAAGCCAAATATCTGGACTAAGCAAAACAAAGGTGTTTCCTGTCGAGCTGAGAAAGATGCTGAACAGAAGATAGAAGAGCAACAAACGTTGGATAAATCAAGGTAAGTCTTCAGTTTGAGACAGCCAAACTTGGATTTTATTTTTGTGACAAAGGGTATTGGTAAACAGAGGCAAAACAAAATTATATACAAAGTGGATGCAATGTGGCCTGTTTTTCCATCACCTTGGCCTCTATTTCTAGGAGTTATTTTGAATTTTTGTAGTCTTAGGCTTGGACAGTAAGTGGCTATGGATGATGAGTGTCCTGCTAAAAAGTGAGTCATACTGTATATATTCTTCATGAATTACATTGGAATAAATTTTTTCACTGGTTTGTTCTGTCTGCATAGACATAATTCATACAAAGTAGATTATGGAGCAGTGCATTTCAATCTCACTTCTTTTATCTGCAGTTATTCGGTAGCTTTTCTTCATATTTCTGATTCCCTGGGAAAATTCCAAGATTTTTTAAAATAGGAACAAAGCTGCCTTTGTGTGATTCACTTCACAAATCTTCAAGCTGCTACAAAGCAGTGACTAAATGGAATGTGTTGTTTGTGGCCTAGTGTGTCCACAGAGATAGTTGCAGTGAAAATGGCAGAACCACAAGGAAGCACGGTACCCGCGTGATAGGGGGAAAAACAATGCTAGTTTGCCCACATATATTTGTGGGAAAGTATTTCATTGAAGACAGTTCAGGCTGCTTTAAGAGAGTGATATTGACTGCAGGTATCAGTCTTATAATGAGGTATTCATTATTCTGTTTGGGGACAAATTGTAAGAGTGTAGTGATTAATAGATTTTTTTTCTTTTTTAGACAAAAACTGGAAGAGAAAGCTCTACTGTATGAGAAGATGACCAAAGGAGATTTCCCAGGTAAATAAAAATGTACTTCGGGGAATGTTATTAGATCTTCCTCAATCTAAAGCATTGGCGTTCTGCACTCTGGTTTTAGAAAAGCTGTATTGACTTTAAACTTGGTACATCTTATTTCTTAGCAGCCATGCTTAGGACAATGTTGCAAATATGTGATCTGGTTGCAGGTACTCCCTTGACGTGATGGAATGTTGTTTCATTTTTAGAAGGATGCCTATTTGGAGGTTATTTCACATTGCAGTCATGGCATGGAAATATATGTTGTTGTTTTTTACAATGCCTTTGAAAAATAGTTATTTTTGACTTTGATCTGACTTTGGGTTTGAGCCTCTAGATTTGGATCAGTAGGAAACCATTTTGATTGGTGTGAAATTGGCTTACAAAAGTAAGGGGCTTATTACTTGATTTCAAACAATGCTGTTTGTAGGGGATATGCCTTATCAGTAAAAGTCTTGATGGTAGCAGCCTGATAACAGTAGTGATTTGCATAAGGAACATCTAGCTTATTGATCTACAGAATCAATCATGGACAGCCTTAATTGAAATCATGGCAACAAAGAAATCATTCAGTAATTGTATCTCATCCTTTGAGCTGTCAATAGAAGAGTTTGTTATGTTGAGATAATGCTCAGTTACCATAGAGAATCAAAGGGAAGCTTACTGAAATACATATGTGAAGGGCTCAGAACCTTTGGCCAAAACAGAGTATAAATTCTCAGAATGTAAGTCTGCTAAGATGCTGAATGGTTTTGCAAAATTTCCCTCCTTGATTTTACTAATTTTTATTTTAAATCTATGTCTAGTTACTATTGATGTTCTATTAGCTTTGTCTAATACAGTACAGGCTTTCCCATCTAAAACAAATTATTTTTGTTAATTCAAATATAGAATAAATGAGCTCCTATTAAAAGCAGTGCCGTAAAGCTTATTATCAACATTCTTCATGAGTAACTGCTATGTCAGCTCCTTAAAAAAATTTTATACAGTGTTTCTGTCTATATTCGAGTATAAGTCGAGGCCCCTAATTTAACCCCCCAAAACTGGAGAAACTTATTAACTCAAGTATAGTGTCTCGGGTGGGAAATGCAGCAGGGCCTGGCAGCTCCTCCTTTGTGAGCTGGGGGAGCAGTGTGTGATGTTTAAAATGACTTTTAGCCACCGCCCCAAGCACTTGCTCAGTGGCTAAAAATACTGACTCGAATATAAGTTGAGGGCCCCCTTTTTCCAGCCCAAAATTCGAGTATATACAGTATTTGTGGTATAAGTAAAGATTCAGTATTTGCATTGTTTTCAAAAGCCCATAGCAATGCATTGCCATTCCCAGAAGCCATCACCACTGGCTGTTCTGGCTGGGAGTTACAGTTTAAGAACACCTGGTTATCCAAGGTTGGGAACCCCTGGCCTACAGCTTCCTCCATCTAATGGATTTAGTTTTTCCCCAAGATCTGATGCAACGTGGCTAGCAGTAGGTTGGGGTGTAGAATGGCATGAAAGAGAACATTGTTTCACTTGAAACACTGGTTCCCAACATTTTTGGTATCACACCCTTTTTTGATTTTTCTGGAATCCTACCTGCATTTTCTTTGCTCACATCCTAATCTGTGCATGAAAAAGAAATCCATTATTAAACAAAAATTAAAAATAAACACACACACAGTTTTGATGTCCCATGAAGTTATTATAAATGTAATTTACCTTAAAATGGCAAAACCAACTCAACCCCCCCCCACTCTCTGTGGAAGAGTTTGGCTTGGAATATTATTTATTTATTTATTTATTTTTAATCTTATACCCCGCCCATCTTCCCAGTGGGAACTCTGGTTGGCTTACAGTTAAAATAATGAAGCAAAGACAAAACACAAGGAAAAGGAGCAAGATGGCGGGCCAAAAAAAAAAAAAACTAACTGGAAAGGTCAAACGCCTCCCTGAAGAAGTGAGTCTTCAGGGCTTTTTTAAAGGCGGGCAGGGACTCAATCAGGTGCAGCTCACTAGGTAGATGGTTCCAAAGCACGGGCCCCACCACAGAGAAGGTGCGGTCACGCGTACGAGATTTCCGCGCCTCTCTGGGTGTGGCCACCCTTAGTGAGCGTGCCTGCGCCAATCTCGTGGGTCTGGTGCCAGATGACCTTTGAGAGATACGCTCCACCAGGTACTCTGGTCCCAAGCCGTGGAGGGCTTTGAAAGTCAAAACCAAGACCTTGAACCTTATCCGGGGGACAACGGGAAGCCAATGCAAGCGAGCCAGAACTGGGGTGATGTGCTCGAATCTCCGGGCGCCCACCACCAGCCTGGCTGCCGCATTCTGCACCCATTGTAGCCTCCAGACCAGGGTCAACGGCAACCCCACATAGAGGGCATTGCAGTAGTCAATCCTCGAGATCACAATAATTGAAAAAAAGAGGAACCAGTGGAGGGAGAGCTGAGTGGAGCAGGAGCTACCTCCCAGAGCATGTTCCTTCCTGTGCATCCCAAGGGTTTCCACCACAAATCAAACCACCTCCTAAAACCATTGACACCACTTAGGTCTCTCTCTCTCTTCTCTCTCTCTCTCTCTCTCTCTCTCTCATACTAAAGCCAACAGAAATCAGAAAAACAGGCATGGGATCCTGGGAAGTGGAGTTTTCACATTTGTCAACAGTCATTGTAAAAAGAGCTGGAACATTTGGTAGTACCTGTTGTGTTTATCTGGGCTGGACCTCATCTACTTCCATGCAACTTATACTGCACCATTCACTGCGGTTGAGAAATCATAGAGTTCAACAATGATATCCGCTGTGCACCTTAGTGGAAGCTGACACAAACATATGCTTGCCTTTCCATTATAAAAATCTCAGTTTTGTGCAGTTTCTGCACTAACACGAACTTTGTAAATCAATAGGTTGGAATGATTGGGTGCCGTCAATCTACTAGGGATAAAGGAGTGTGAGGACATTTTTCAGCATCTGAAGCACTAAGTGCAAAGTTAGTACTGGGACCCCTGCTTTTCAACCTCTTCATAAATCATCTAGAAGTTGGTGTAAATAGCAAGGTTAGCCAGAGTTGCCGATGATACTAAATTATACAGGGTAGTAAAAACTGAGAGAGATTGTGAGGAGCTCCAGAGGGATCTCTTGACACTGGGGGAGTGGGCAAACCAGTGGCAAATGAGCTTCAACATTAACAAGTGCAGAGTGAGGCATGTTGGGGCAAAAAACTCCAAATACATTGATAAACTGATGGGGTCTGAACTCTCTGCAACAAACCAGGAAAGGGACCTTGGTGTGCCACAGCAGTGAAAAAAGCAAACTCAGTACTGGGGATCATTAGGAAGGGTATAGAAAATAAGTCAGCAAGTGTCATTTTGCTTCTTTATAAATCTATGGTGAGGCCCCATCTGGAGTACTGTGTACAGTTCTGATCACCATTCCTCCAGAAAGATACTATGTTAATGGAAAAAGTGCAGAGAAGGGCAACCAGAATGATCAGGGGACTGGAACACCTTCCCTACCATGTGAGGCTGCAGCGGCTGGTCCTCTTCACTCTTGAATGATGGGAGTCTGACCTGATTGAAGTCTATAAAATCATACACAGTGTGGACAAAGTAGATAAGGAAAAACTATTTTCCCTATCACACAACACTAGAACTAGAGGGCACTCCATGAAACTTGTGGGTGCCAGATCTCAAACAAATAAGAGAAAGCACTTTTTTCACCCAGAGTATTTATTTATTTTATTTATTTATTTATTGGATTTCTATACTGCCTATCTGGCAGCGAGGTCACTCTGGGCGGTTTACAACAATTAAGGAATACAGTACACTGCAAATAAACTAAATAATTCATACAATAAAATCAACATAAAATACAGTAATATAATAAAAATAACATGAAGTGACATAAAATTGTGGTTAAGTTTTGTTATTGGTGGATCACTGGTATATGGAATTCCCTGCCAGAAGAAGTGGTGACAGCTGTCAGTCTTGACAGCCTTAAGAAAGGATTGGACAAGTTCATGGAGAACAAGGGTATCAATGGCTATCATTATGGATGCCTAAGGACAACCTCCGGGTCGAGAGATAGGCAGGATATCTCTCAATGCCATTTGCAGGGAATCGTAAGCAGCTGAAGAAATCTGCTTGGGAATACCCTGAAGCAAATGGTGAGCCGCTGTGTGAGACAGAATGCTGGACTAGATGGGCTATGGCCTGTTCCAGGAAGGCTGTTCTTATGTTCTTAAAGTTAAAAATAATTTTATTTTAAAAACTCTCATCCTACAATGTCTTATTTCCACAAAATGGTGTTTTCTTTTGTCCCCTGCATGAGAAAGGGGTTGCTGGAGTATTTTACAACATTGTCCTCAGTTGACTTTCTGTTATATTCATACAGACAGGGATTCAGATACAACTATTTTTATTGTTCTGGATCTGTCAGGCTTAGCCAAGCACAGACAGGCTGTTCCTTTGATTTTCTTTCTGAGCTCTCTTTTCAACTCTTCTTTTTTGGCTGTAGATTTCTTATGAGTGTATTGGTACACCTTTTGGTCCCCCTTAACTACATTTTTGCCCTAGTTCTGCAGCCACTGAAGCACATGAATTGACTTTTAGAAGGGATGATACTGCATTTTATATACCACAAGCACTAAAGAACAGAATAATTTGGTCCTGTAGTAGTGAGTGGTGTCATTCCTGACCAAGTAGTGGTGATTTTGATTGTATCATGCTTCAGTCAATATACAGGACATGGTTAGATAAACAAAAGGCAAGTCAGAAGGTGCTGTTTAATTACTGTTGAAACTTGGGACCCCTGCTCTTAATGTATAAATATGCTAAAATCACTGTTCCTCTGTGAAATGTTACTTTTCTGGCAAAGCTTGGGAAGGTTACTTTTTTTCTGGCAAAATAAAAATAAAAAAATGCAAAGAAGTTAGTAAACTGTGGGATAGATAATGCCACTGTTAGGTAGATTTGTAATTGGTTGACTGGTCACACCCAAAGGATGATCATTAATGGCTTCTCTTCAGCTTGGAGAGACATGACCAGTGGGGTGCCCCAGCATTCTGTTCTGGGTCCAGTGCTATTTAATATCTTTATTAATAACTTGGAAGAAAGAATTGAGAGTATGCTGATTAAATTTGCAGATGAAAACAAATTGGGAGGGGTTGCTAATTCCCTAGAGGATAGGATGAAAATCCAAAAGGACTTTGACAGATTAGAGTTCTGGACCAAAGCTAATGGAATGGATTTCAACAGAGGGAAATGTAGGGTGGTGCTCCTAGGTAAAAATAATGAATTTTACAGATATAGGATGGGAGACACCTGGCTGGAAAATAGTACCTGTGAAAGGGATCTGGGAGTCTTGGTGGACCACAAATTGAACATGAGTCAGCAGTGTGATGCAGCGGCCAAGAAAGCCAATGCGATTCTTGGTTGCATCAACAGAACCATAGTGTCTAGATCAAGGGAAGTGATAGTACCACTCTATTCTGTTCTGGTCAGACCCCACCTGGAGTACTGTGTCCAGTTCTGTGCGCCTCAATTTAAAAAGGATGTTGACAACCTCGAGCAGGTCCAGAGGAGGGCGACCAGGATGGTTGAGGGTCTGGAGGAAATGTCTTATGAGGAGTGGCTTAGGGAGCTGGGAATGTTTAGCCGTACAAAAAGAAGAGAGAGGGGATATGATAGTACTGTATGTTTAAATATTTGAAAGGATGTCAGATTGTAGAAGGGATTGGTTTATTTTTCTATGGCTTCAGAGACTAGGACGCAGGGCAATGGTCTCAAACTCCAGGAAAAGAGATTCAGTTTGAACATTAGAAAGAATTTCATGGCAGTTAGAGCTATTCAGCAGTGGAATATGCTGCCATGGAGGGTGGATGGCCATCTGTCGGGGGTACTGTGATGGGGGGTTCCTGCATGGCAGGGGGTTGGACTAGATGGCCTTTGAGGTCTCTTTCAACTCTATGAGTCTATGATTCTATGACCCCCATGTATAAAACAACCTTCACTTTCCAACCCAAAATTACAGTTTCACAACCGTGTGGTTCCCCTCGGCCTACTCCCATGTATAAGACAACCCTCAATTATTAGTCTAACCATTTTTGATAAAGTATTGTCTTATACATGGGGAAATATTGTATTTTCTAGAATAATACATCCTGAAGAGCCCTGAAAGTGTAAAAAAGTAATATTTCTGCCTATGAGAAATAAGGTGCTGGCAAATATTCATTGTTACACATATGGTAAATACCTTATTAGTTTTCCTGGAAGTGTTGGCTGAGGGCAGACCTAGTGGTAGAGGGGGTATGTGGAAACAGCCCCATATCTCTTTGATGTCTGTGTCCCCATGTCTAGCATACAAAAACAGATGTACAAAGGGTGCAAAGTCCATAGCCTGACACTATGTGGTAAAGCTATGTCTTTGCCGGTCTCCACAAGCTTCAGAGGAAGGGAAATCCATAGCCTTGTCTTTGGTTTTATTTAAGTATGGCTGAAGGGGAAAGGCGCCATCTGTCCTGGATCACAGTATCCACCACTCACTTCAGACATGCCTGGTTATTTGTTAAATTGGAGGGCTAGATCTGAAAGCTAGAGAACTCAGGAGAGGAGAGCTTTCTTTGAAGACCTTTTCTGTCATGCAAAGCAAACTTGACAGCTCCACCTGAAGCTGAAGGGAGTGCCCTACCATGGCTGGCGTGCCTAGATCTTCCGGGCATGGTTGTGTAGAGCGGTCAAGGACACGGTTGGCAGTGATAGTGCTGATTGCCACACTTTTCTATTGATGCCTCTCTTAGCCAGGTGCTGTTGATGGCTGTCGCTGAAGCATTGGTTTTCTTTCTTAGATGAAGAAACCGAAGATTTGTACCTTGTGGATTTCACCCAGAAGATCATAGACAAGCAGAGAGAGGTACGAGAACTGGGCGCAAAGGAAGCTGCTAGAAAAGCTGCAGCAGAGAAGGGGGAAGAGGAGCGACTTTTAGAAGATGATGTTCCCCCACCTCAGGATCCCGGTGAAGAATGGTTTGTGATGCTAACTGTATTGCTGTTATCTCTTTCATGGAATAGTCTGAATTATTGGTGCTAAACACAAATGCATGTACGTTTGTACATTGTCCCTAATTGATGAATACTATTTGTTTGCAATCTCTCTCTCTCTCTCTTTCTGGCCTGCCATGAAATAGTCTTCCTGATGGTTATGCTTCCTTTACAGAAGATTCTCCAGAAGAGAATTAGGTGGACACTGGCCTAAGGGGCTGAGACCTATAAACAAAGTATGGGCCATTAGATATGACCTTGGAGGTAGAGGTGTGAAGAATTTTTGATTTGTCTGTTGAAGTCATAGCCTGATAAGTAGCAGATAGACTGTGCCTGAGCCCACCACCTCTGTTGAGAGAGGGGGTTTTCAATGCTCACATGAATGGCTTCCCTGACTCCTCTCTCAAACCACCTGTCTTCTCTGTCTAATATTGTGTACCTCCTCATCTTTGAATGAGTGCCCTTTGTCCTTCAAGTGGAGGTGTACTGCTGATTCTGGTCAAGGCCATAGCTAATGACCCATACTTTATGGGTTTTAGCACCTTAGGCTATTGTCTACCTAATGGCCTATTGAGCCACCTAACAAGCCTATTCAGGCCATTGTTCTTCTTATGAGCCTATTTCAGACCAGGGTGACAAGAGGCCAAAGTGAACTATAAAATGGAGGACTCACAACTAGCTTTCCTCAGACTGACGAAGCTGTTTGGATGAGCAGTGAAACGTTTCAATCTCTCAAGAAAAGAAGTCTAGTTGCCATGATTCAACTTCCAGTTTCACTCACCTGGATGACTGAGAATCTTCACAGACATATCACCAGATTATCTAAACAACTATTACTTCTTACTACTAAAAGTGTAGCCGGGGAGGCAAAAATGTGACAAAGAAATTGACTATTCTTAGTGGTGGCCCCCAATGTTTGGAACAAGCTTCCAGTTGAGGTACACTGGACTACTTCTCTCCTGATACCCAGGATATTTGTGAAGTTAGAATTATACAAAACTGCCTTCAATAACATATCCTGCAGCTGCTGTTAATATATTTTTCTTGTAACAGTTTTAGACCTGAATCAGAGAACCCTGCTATCGACTGTATTGTTTTATGGGTCATGTGAGATTCTGAGTTTTCTTTTGTAAATCACCCAGAGTAGTGTGTTCCCTACTGTATGCAAAGCAAACAAATAAAGTAACTATTCTGCAGAAAGTAACTTTAGTTTTTAATTTTAGGGTTGACTATGTTGACGCCTTAGGACGATCTAGACGCTGCATGAAGAAAGATTTGCCACATTTGCTTCAAATGGATCAAGAGCTTCAGGGGAAGAGGTAATGTTTTTTTTTTTTTTTAAAGAAATCACTTACTCCGGGACATGTTGTGCACTTTGTTAGGGCAGTGGGCACTTGGTCCAATTTTGAGTTTTTGGGGTTTTTTAGGTTGTTTTAGCAAAGTTCCCCCCCCCCCCAGTAAATATGTGAGTCTCCCATGCCAGCCCACTTGGAGCAGCAAGAACACATGCTGCTCCTCTAGAAGTGCCATTCTGCTCAGATCTATGATCTCTGGGCTGCTGAAATGTCATTGGCTGAAATGTCTTTTGTCTTGTTTTCATCACAGAAATTGTAATTCTAGGTCTTTGCAGTACATGATATCCCTTGGCCTCCATCTAACATGTTAGATGCCAGTTCAAGAATTAAGATTTGCAGTAACAAGGAGAATGTTTGGGGGGGAAATGCACACAGTAGCTGCCTTCATTATGTTTGGAAAATTGCTCTCGTCCTTAAAACACATTTATGCAAGGAAAGAACGATTATTCTGGCAGAATCTGAAATGTTCAGTGCAGGGAAACACTTTTAATGTATTATTTAAAGACCAATTAACTTGGCAATCCGGTGAAAGCTTAATAGTGCTTTAAAGAAATGGCCCTGCACTTACAGAATTGAATTTTAATGTGTCCTAATGAAACTAGCAGAGTGAGATTTTTTTTCTGTTTTAGATGAATAGATTTGAAAGCTTTGTGATAAAAGTTCTGAACAGAATGGTCTAATAAATAGCACTTGACTTCTTTGCAAATCTTGAAGTGTTTGATTATCCTGGGGAAATGAACATTGTAAGAGAAAAGTTGCAGGAGGTCTCATTGCTGAGTCATTGGCACATTGTTGGAACATTTTAACTTAGTAGAATAGAATAGAATAGAATAGAATAGAATAGAATAGAATAGAATAGAATAGAATACTTTATTTTTTTGACAATGGTCTTTCACCTTCCAGAAATTTTAAAACATAGATACACATAGTAATATATGCATGTTCATGGTATCATGGTATCATGTTAGAAGCGAATGGTGAAGAAGTTCGGAACGGTCACTCTCAAGCAAGAAGAAAATACATCTTCTATAATTTTAAATCTTCTGACACTTTTCTACTAGGATCTCCCCTTGTAAACCATTTTCTCCTTGAGTAAGGAGCGAAAAATCCATTTTAAAGACAAAAACTTTCAGTTGGCTTAGAACCTAAGATAGCTTGAATTTTATAGGGGAAAATTTCCCACTCCCTCTTCTTTCCCAGATAATAAATCCATCAATAAATATAATAAGCCAGACAACTGTGTGTGCTAAATTATGCATTGTATATTATATGGTATCATATATCATAAAATGAAAGATGCACATTTTAGCATGCAACTTATAAAATAGTAATAGTATCTTGATATATAATATATCAAAGAAGTAAAACAGATTTCAAACCCTTAAGAAAACATTCATTTATTTGTTCAATTTATACACTGCTCCATAATGTAGCATACACCATGGGCAGTTTGCAACAAAGCATGAAGAGAAAGAAACAATGAACACAAAGCAATATACAAGTACGTATCAACAAATAATAAAACTGATCAGTCAATAAACCCCTGAACTAACATATATAATTCAACCATTCAACCACCACATGATTTCCATTTGTTTTCAAACGTGTGTGGTTTTTTAATGACTTCGAAATGCCCCAACATTTCATGACTACTTGCCTCATTCCTGTTGCCTTATCTAAACAATAACTAAAAAACACTATCTGGAAATAGATAATTGAAGGCTGCTCTACACTTGATGGTTCAGCAGATTATTTACCAGAAGTGTTCTGATGTTCTTGTATTAGTGTTACATCACTGATGGGCCATATTGGTCTTGGAATTGTTACATGGTTGACGGTGAGTGTTTTTTTTTAAAACCACTTGTCATCCTCTATCTGAAATTCTGTTGGTGTAACTACTCCTGTGGAAAGGATGTGACATCAAAGAAGGAGAAAGCCTTTCATTAGGGCAAATACATTCCTACCTACATACCTGCCTACCTGCCGGCAATGTCTCAGATGAGGTTAAATGGAGTGGAGTGATGTACATTGTTGTTTTTAATTTGTTTTTGTCGTTGATTTTTTAAACGATTTTTAATCTGGCATTTCTGTTTGAGACCTATAAATGTTGACTTTTAATTATGTCAGCCATCTTGAGTTGTTTTTAGGGAAAATGTCAGGTATGCATAGCATGTATGCACACACACACACACACACACACACACACACACACACACACACACACACACACACACACACACACACACACACACACACACACACACACACACACACACACACACACACACACACACACACACACACACACACACGTCACGACCATTCCATAAACATAGCTGCACCGACAAGATTTCAGCCACTCGCCCTTAAGTGGTGTTCTTTCTTTCCTAATTAGGCAGATGACCGAAGACAGGACTCTGTTGTCTGATGACATGAAAAAGGAGCTTCAGCGCCAGGAGTGGGAAAGAGAGGAAGAAGAAGCCCTAAAGAGACCTATGGGGCCTATACATTATGAGGACATTAGGGAAAATGGTGCGCAAATTTCCATTTATACCTATTTATCTTGAGAAATACAGTGCAGAAATAGATCTATTTCTAGAAGGTTGTTCATAGCTAAAGAATATCAAGTTGCTATGATAAAGCATTTACTAATGAGCATATAAACTTGAGAAACCCCTTAAATATGCTGTATATAACTATACCCCCTTGTAATGGGTTGGTGAAGTTGGGGGGGTGTAGTTAGAAATATTGTGGATTAAGGGGATGCTGCATAGATGTGATAGTTCTGATGGACACGTTTTTCCTCTGTTTTATTAGAAACTCATATCAATCAACTCCTGGCCCCATCACTGGCTACCTCTGAAAACCTGCATATTTAGACAGGCCTTTGAGAAATGTTGTACAAAGAGAACACAGAGTATATAACACCTCTAAGTCTGAGATGCCACCACCTGGCTTGCTTTTATTAAGTATTATTTTTATGTGTTGCATTTTTAAGTTTATAGTGTTTCTAATTTTTAAAGTTTAGCATATGCTTACTCTTTTATGTCATTTTGATGTTATTTTAATTTTTTTCTCCTGATAATTTTTATCTTTTCAGTTGTGAACTGCCCAGAGTAGCCTTGGTGTCATATAAATTAAATAAATAAGCAAGCAAGCAAAGAAACTCAAATGAACAATCACTTCTTTGGTAGTGAGAGGCAGAAACCAAACAGATGAACACGTAGGAGGCCTGTCTCTTCTTGCTAATAGTCCTAGGAGAATGCTTTGGGTCAGTGTGTTAGAGCTCTTCTTAAATCCTAACTAACTCTCCACAGGTTTGGGAAAGGTTTGTGCCCAAAGTTTTATTTATTTATTTATTTGATTTATGTACTCCCCATCTGGCTACAAGGCGGTTTACAATGACTGTGCATGCAGTGGATGTAGACAGGGGAAGCTCAATGGATGAACGGCATGAACTCTAGGATGCAGCTGCCCGGGATCCTGGGGTTGTAATACATGGTTTCTTACATGTTGTAATTCTTCTCCTCCAGAGGCCAGGCAGCTTGGTGTTGGTTACTTTGCTTTCTCTCGTGATCAAGCTTTGAGAAGAAAACAGATGGAGACTTTAGAAATGCTAAGAGAGCAGGTATGAAAGCCGGGAACATGAACCTGTACTGACAAAAATAAACTTCAGGATGAAGCTTCCCTGTTGGGTGTTGGGTAGACAAGCGCCAAGGTTGGGAAACATTCTGGTTGGGACTCAACAGTTCTCTTCTCAGCAACAAGTCTGAGTTGGCAAAAGTTCTCATGAACCTTTCATCTGAAGTTCTGGAACTACAGGATAAGATTAAATGCCTGTACTGCAGGTAAAACTGTGCTCACGACCTGGGTTCAATCCCTGGTAGCAGGCTCAAGGTTCACTCAGCCTTCCATCCTTCTGAGGTCGGTAAAATGAGTACCCAGCTTGCTGGAGGGGGGCAATGTGTAGCCTGCACACTGTAACGGAGGTTCTGTTCTTCGGGGCGCTCTCATCTGGGAACAATGGCCCCCTCCCTATGCTGGGGGGTGTTTCCCTCCAGCCTACAGACAGGGCCAGGAATCTGGGCGTGGTCCTGGACTCAGCCCTCTCCCTGGAAGCCCAGGTGATGGCTGTCTCCAGGGCCGCTTTTTTCCATCTCCGCAGGATCGCCCAGATCCACCAGTACCTTGATAAGTCCTCCCTGAGGACAGTTGTGCAGGCTCTGGTGGTCTCGAGGGTCAACTATTGTAATGCCCTCTACGTGGGGTTGCCCTTGTCCCTGGTCCGGAGGTTGCAGCGGGTGCAAAAAAATAAAGGCTGGTGGTGGGTGCCCGTAGATACGAGCACATCACCCCAGTCCTGGCTCGCCTGCATTGGCTCCCCGTTGTCCTCCGGATCAGGTTCAAGGTCTTGGTTTTGATTTTCAAGGCCCTCCACAGCTTGGGACCAGAGTACTTGGCGGAGCGTATCTCCCAAAGGACAACTGGGTCCAGACCCACTAAGCTGGCGCAGGCACGCTCACTGAGGTTGCCCACTCCCAGAGAGGCGCGTAAATCGCGTACCCGAGATCGCGCCTTCTCTGTGGTGGGCCCCGCTCTCTGGAACCATCTTCCCAGTATGCTGTGCCTGTTGGAGTCCCTGCCCACCTTTAAGAAGGCACTGAAGACCTACCTCTTCAGAGAGGCTTTTGGCGATTCCCTTTGTTAGTCTGGGTCCCCCCCCCCCGGGGTTTTGCCGCCATCTTGATTCCTTGCCTTCTCTTTTTTGTTCGTTGTCTATTTTTGTTTTTAACTTCTCTTTGGGGAAGATGGGCGGGATATAAGTGCAATAAATAAATAAATAAATAAATAAATAAATAAATAAATAAAATTGTAAACCGCCCAGAGACTACTTGTAGTGGTATGGGGCGGTATATAAGCAGAACACTTTGCTTTGCTTTTTTTAAAAAATCAGAAGTAAATGGGCTGTTGAGTGAAAAATATAAAATAGAGAGTGCCCCTGGCTTGTGTTTTGATTTGACATGAGTCATCAATATAGCTACTGATGACTGCAGAAATTAAGTGTCACAGGTGTGACTTCCGTCTGTGTAGCAGATCATCACAAATTCATATCCCAATCTAGGAAAAGCCTCATAATGAATAGGAAGTATTTGCAAAAGGGAAAAATACTGTATACTTGTTGACCAGATGTTATGCCAGAACTAAATGATAACATGGAGAATATGTCACATGGGAGTACATACAAGGAAGTAATATCTAAATAATGTGAAACAAGGAACACCTAGATTTCAAAAAGAAAATGAGTGATAGTGAAAAAGAGTAGATTACCCTCATGCTAACGTCCAAAGAAGAAAGATACCTTTTGCATTATTCCAGCAGAGAGAAGGAATATGGACAAGTCATATTTATTAAATCTGTAGTTTTCATGGATTTATGGTGATGTGTCTAAAAAGATTCCCTTTTCATAATAACATGTAAAAGTTAAGCCAGCTGTTTGATGCTATAGATAGGGCAAAAGATCTAGTGAGTCTAGTGAGTGAATATGAGCTTTTCTTTCTCGTCTCCATGACTCACCCAATGGGGAATATAAGGAGGCAAAGAAAAAGGGTGTAGGTTGGAAACAGTAGAAGAGAGTTAGGATAAAATAAGGTAGTTAAAGTAAGTGAGAAGTGAATATAATCAAAAAGTAATATCTATTTGCCCACAACGGTTTGAGTCAACAGATGACCACTTGAAGAACCACAATTAGAGGTGAGCAATCTCGCATTTTAAATGCCTCATGAGGCATCTAAAGGTAACATCATCTTTTGACTTTTGTGATCGTGGAATAATGGAGTTGGGAGGGGCCTCCAAGGCCATCACGTCCAGTCCTTTCCTCAACGCAGGAATCCAAACCAAAGATGATCTGACAGATCACTGTCCAATTTTCTTTTGATTGTTAATTTGAGAGATTTTGATACTTGCCTAAAGAAAAGATTTGAGTGTGGGCACACAATAATATAGAGCACAAAGGTGGAATTATAGATTGAAATATTTTATATGTTTATGGTTACTTGGCAGAGTTGCAAAATCCTTTGATATAAAGCTCCATGGGTTCCACAAACAGTATGTACATTTGAGATGTTTCGCTATAGGGAATGTATGACAATTAGAGAGGAAATAATGCAGGATAATTTATCTGCCAAGTTGTGACTATACAGTGCTGAGGGGAACAGTTGTCCCCCATGGTATTTTAACTGAAGCCCCACACAGAGCTCCATCCAGTATTTTGGCCAAGATCTTGGCTCTATTTCTCCACCCTGTGCAGCTTTATGATCTCCTAGTCTACCAAAGAATAGCAGCAAATGTGTGATATTTGAACACATCCTATCCTTGCTGGACTCTGCTGAAATCATCACTTAAAAACGCATATGCATGTAAATTTTGAGATATTCATCGAAGATAATATTTTAACATGTTAACATTCAGACTAACAGTTCACATTGGATAACAAATTACAGTAGATCATAGTTTGATCTTCAGGTTTGTGTATTTAAATTTAACATAACATTCTGGTTTCATAAATAGATTCCTTCTTGGGGCTAAAAATCTTGGTCCTGCCAAAAGCAGAATGACTAAAACCAATGGAACATATGATATGTTAGTTGTAACTAGCAGGTCTCATTCATTTCAATCTGTTCAAGGTGGGACAGACACTGGGAAGTAGCCCATGCTCTAAAATACCATCTTTGTAGCTCTTCCTAATGTTCAGTTTTATATGGTATGTTTTTCAGGGATGAAATCGTGTTGTGCTGCTCTGCAAAAGTCAAATTGTTTGGAGGTGAATTGAAATCTCCATAGGCAAAGTTCCCTCTAAGAAGGGGTGCACATGTACTCCCTGCCACCCCCTTCCACTTAGGGCTCCTCCTCCCCTGTGTACCCACAGCAATTGGTTTTGTATCAATAGCAATAGAAGCTGCGCAGAGTTGTCCCCCCCCCCCCCCCGTTCACACCCGCAGATAAAACGACTCGCTTATGGAAGAACAGGGCTGAAAATTACTGGGAATGTTGTCTGTACGCATTATCCATTGCATGCCGAGCCATGCAACTCAGTATGCAAGAGGTAATGTCCACGGAGATTTCTTAACCTGAGACCATTCACCTCCAAAAGTTACAGCTTCTGCATAGCAGCAAAAACAGGACTCCAGCTGATGTCTCGGAGAAAGATCTCAAATGGCATAAACAGTAAAGAGTTGGCCAAGGCTAGTTCTTGTGAACAAATGTAGGCTTGTCCGAAGGGAAATTGCCTTTCTCCACTCCTCCTACCCAAATCTGTTTCATTGCATCCTCAGGCTAGGTGCATATGGGGAGATGATGATGAAAAGAGTTTACATTTGACATGTCAGTGTTGCCCCTTCTGCTCTTGGAAAGCCACTACTGAATATGTAGCCAGCATCTCTGACTGATACTTTACAGCCATGTAACACTGGAATAGCAAACAGTTGTGCTTTCCTTTCTCAGACCACCGATCAGAGGACAAAACGCGAGCACTTAAAGGAGAAGCGCAAGGCTGTCCTGGAGGCTAGGCTGGCCAAGCTTAGAGCCAAGAAGCGATTAAAAAATGGTGGTGCCGATGAGAATGGAGGTAATTTCTCTTTGAATTCCTTAAAGGTATAGAACAGAATATCTGAATGCCCTGTTATAAAACTGAAATGAGGAGAAAGCTCTCTTAACTATCAAGCGTTATTTTCTTTATTCAGAGGCATATATAGAAGCTACATGGCACATTTGTAAATCGCAAACCATGCTTAGTTTGTCCAGATATTCAAAAGCCAAGCCACTTTCGATGCTGCTTTCTAAAACTGGTACTGTATATACTCGAATATAAGCCTAGTTTTTCAGCCCTAATTTTGGGCTGAAAAAAGGGGCCCTCGACTTATATTCGGGTCAATACTTTTAGCCACTGAGGCAAGTGCTTGGGTCGGTGGCTAAAAGTCATTTTAAACATTGAGTGCTGCTTCTCATGACCCCCCTCTGCATCACAGGGGTGCAGCACGCGATGCTTAAAATAACTTTTAGCCACTGACCCAAGCACTTGCATCAGTGGCTAAAAGTCATTTTAAACATCACACACCACTCCCCCAGCTCACAAATGAGGACCTGCCAGGCCCTGCTGCATTTCCCACCCTAGACTTATACTCGAGTCAATACTTTCCCCCAGTTTTGGGGGGTTAAATTAGGGGCCTCGACTTATACTCAAGTATATACGGATATATAATTGGATTTGAAAGATGGGTCCATTCAAAAGGCATAGTCAAGTGATACATTTTGTCTAGTCCTCTCTCAACCCTTGGCACAAAAATGGTGTTTATGAATGTTTCATTCTTTGTTATTGTAGCCTCTGACTTCATCTATAGCTGTCTCCCTCCAAGGAGGAGGTTGTGACATCCCTGTGAGAAGTGTTGAACTTGGATTAGCTATCCTTTGCCACTGGTTTTGCCTTGTTCTCACCTAATGCCTTTGTTTCATTGTTTATGTACAACTTGTTTGCTCATTAAAGCAGAAGAGGAAGCTGTTGAGCCTGTGCCTGGAGAGCCCCGACCTGCTGAAGCGCCAAGAGTTTCCGCAGAAAGTAGAAAGGTGGAAGTCGTCATTCAGGAAAGAAAAGATACGAAGCCTGGAGTACCTTATGTCCGAGAGTGGGATAAAGGGAAAGGTGAGGATGCAGAAAGTGCTCAGTGTGGTACAATAGAATGCAAGCTGTTCATCTGGGCTTCCCAGCAGAAGTTCTTATTTGTTGGATGGTGGAACGTTCTGGGTATCTGAGGATTTCATCTGTCCCCCTTACGAGGCTGTCTATATGTGTATCAGAGGCCCTTTGAGGTATACAGTCACCCCCTGCCATTTTGCGGTTCAGGTACTGCGGTCCCACTATATTGCGGGATCGCAGTACCTACACCTTGCCCTGCAATCTCCATTGAAATGCATTGAGCCAATGCATTTCAATGGAGAAATTTTCCCCATTGGAATGCATTGAGCCAATGCAGGTCAGAGATCCCCGGCGGGAGGTCAGATCCCCCTGCCGCAGCCGGCATGCGCCGCCCCAAGACTTCTCGCCCCCCCCCGCCCCAGACCCCCAGACCCATTTCCGCATATTGTGGATTTTCAAGCATCACAGGTGGGGTGGGTCCCTAACCCCCGCAATAGGCAGAGGGTTACTGTACCAGCAGTTTCAGAGGCTTGCCTAGCCAGCATGCAATTGAGGGTCTTTTCATGTGTGACTCCTAAACTATGGAATGCACTGTCCATTGGGTTGCGATCTGTTTCCACTTGGACTGATTTTAAGAAGGGAGTGGAAAATACAGTATATGTTTTAAGCATATGAAGTCTGGTCTGTCTTGTACCCTTTCTTATTTTAATATATTTTAATGTTTTTCCTTATTTTTGTTGGCTTTACAACATGGCCGGTATATATGGTTTTATGATTTTTACATAAATGTGGTATCTATCATCTTCTTTTATTCCCTGAAAAACTTGTAAGCCATCTTGAGCGATATCTGTAAATGGGAAGGCGACACATAAATATAATAAAGAAATTATAGAATAGAAATAAATGCATCCATTCACACTGGCATAGAGGGAAAATATTGTTCCCTGTTCTAGCTATTCCTGGATTCCTTCTCTTATCAAGAAATGGTTAACCTAAATAAGAATTTGCTTCTGCTTGCTCCTCTTTCTCTGGGCCACTAGAGGGCACTGCAAATGGGATTATATTTGTTTACAGATATATGGGGTATCATTTACTTCAGGGCTGGGTCTTTCTGTAGTTATTTTTTATGGCTTGAATATCAGAGTGAGCATGTGAAGGCTTCTGAATCACCTCAGAGACAGTAAGTGGGGAAAGGTTTGCTGTTAAAATCAGCTTGAATTTCATACATGCTGTGTGAGCTGAATCAAAAGATGGGAGAAGCATATGGAGCATGATGTCTTTCCCCCTTGTTCGTAGAATTCACGTTTGGAATGTGGTCCAAGAAGCAGTCCGAACTCAGGAATGAAAGAGACCCTGAATTTGCACCACCCTCTGCTTACTTTGTGGGTCAAAAGAGAGCTCAGGAGAGCCACGGCCAGAATTGGAACAAGCCTGGATACTCCTCTGAGAGAACAGAGCAGAATCCCCTCAGGAGCCAGCCATCATCCTCCACAGAGAGTGTCAGCAGCAGCTCACAAAGCAACCAGTTCCCAGACAGTCAGACCTATGAGAGTGGCACCCAGAACCAGCCGCCAGCTTACCAGAGTTTGGATGATATGCTGTCATACTATAAACAAGTAACATGATCCTTATTGTAGTTGATGATGAATTCCACAGATTCTGTTTTGGGTTCTAACGCTTGGTGTTGCTTAAAGCTCAATAAAAAACATCTTTATGGGATAAATATCCCAGCTTTTGTCATATCAGTCTGACTGCAACAACCATTCTGTTTCCATCACTTCTAATATTAAAAGTTTCTGTGTCAAAGGCAACATTATGTTCATGCCATTTTAATGAAAATAATGCTGATGATGCATTACCCTCGCTGTTTGTCTCACCACAGATACTTCAGCTGGGATGTAAGATTCTGGGTAGGATCCAAGAAATAACTTCCATGAGACCCAAGGCCCCGTACATGACCAGGGCTGGCTTTTCTTTCTTATTTACGAAAAGGGGAGCCCCATATACCATGAGGTATATGTTATCAACATATGCATTAATTCCCCACTTAACATGGGGGTTAGGGTCCTCCTGACCCAACCTGTGATAATGGAAAATCTACAATATGCAGATACTGGGTCGGGTTGGGAATTGGGGGGGGGGCTGTTTGGGGCCTCCTAAATGTACCTTTGGGTGCTGGCTTGAACAGGCCTCCGGCAGGCTTCCTAAACCTGTCAGAGGCCCCAGAAGTGTTTTCCAGCGAACCGGAAGTGGCTTCTGAAAACCTGAAGTGACTTCTGGATCACCATAAGCCACTTCTGGGGACTCCAACAGGCCCAGGAAGCTCATTGGAGGCCTGTTCATGGCAGTGCCAGGCCTGGGGTAAGTGCCAGAGGTTTCACACAGGCCCATGCAGCTTGCCCCAGGGGGCCTTGCCTTTCATATACTGTGGCTCCGCGATATACGGGTGCTGCAGTATATGAACTGCAAAATGGCAGTGGGGGACACTGTAACTGTCAGTTTAACAAAAAAAATGTTATTGAAATACGTCATTCGGTGTTTGCTGGGCCATTTTTGGGGGCTGCAAGTCCCAGGACTTCCTTAGGAATTCTCCAGGCCGAATTCTGGGACTTGCAGACTAAAACCACAGAATGATAGATATCTTTATACAAATCTGTATTATATTTTCACATGCTCTTCCACCCTGGCTGTTGACTGCAGTTCCTCACCCTCCTCTAAAAGCCTCTCCATGTGGAATGTCAGCTAGATCTGACGTCCGAATCCAGCTGTCTCTGGCTGCTCCAACAGGGTGGATCACGCTCAGACAGTTTTCAGTTGAGCTGCAAGAGCCCTTGACGGAGGAGGCAAATGGTGTGGAAGTGCCTATTGTAGCAGGCATGCCTTCCATTCCCATCCTGTCAGCAACACCCCAGGTGGTGGTGGTGGTGGTGGTGGTGGTGGTGGTGGTGGTGGTGGTGGCAGCAGTGGAGAAATGGTGGTGGCAACAGTAGTTGAAACACCGACAAGCTAGAGGTTGGTAGGTTCAGTACTCTGTGATTGCACCTCCCAAATTCTGCATGGGAAATTGGAGAATTCAAATTCCCAGAAATCGGGAAGTTGCTGTTCCTTTCTAGGAGGTGCTGCCTGGAGATTTTTAGGTACTGCAGTCCAAAGACACGAACAGGCACATTACTAAGCATAAAAGGTAAAAGTTGTTTTAGATTAATTTTTGTCCACCCTATGCCTTGAGCGTACAGAATTAGTTTTCCAGTTTCATAGGTCACACCTTGATGTGTTTTTGTCTATTGTACAAACTTAGCTTTTTCTTCAAAAATAAAATTGTAAAAGTTCTATCTTGCTATGTGATTTTTAATACTTGAAAGGTTGTTATACTGAGGAGGGGTAGGATCTGTTCTCAGTCATCCTAGAGCAGTGATGGCGAACCTTTTAGAGACCGAGTGCCCAAACTGGAATTCAAAATGCACTGATTTTTTTGCAAAGTGCCAATACAGTAATTTAACCTGTATACAGGTGGCTATGAAGGGGCAATGTCACGTGTCCACAGAAAGGGCTCCAAGTGCCATAGGTTCGCCATCACTGTCCTAGAGTGTGGGACACGTAGTAATGGACTCATGTTAAAGGACACAACAAATATTTCCCTTTGGGATGCTTCCCCTACCCCAAACTATCATAATTCATCAGGAGTGTATAAACACATTGTTCCTTCCATTGATGCACCAGGATTGTTGGACATGCCTGCCTACAAAATAAACAAGTGCTTTCCAACTATATAATGTCCATGTTAAACGTTGGGGAAAATGGCATTTTAAGGGGTTCCTTCTGCTGGCAAATAAATTTTCTGAAGTATGTCTCTAAGCCAAATGATGAGAGTTCATACTCTTACAAATGGCCTTGATAGGATACCATTTAGTAAAAAGTATTCCTTGCCTGATTTATTGCTACAGTGAATAGGAAACTACAGTTGTTTCCAGAAGTCCCGAATAAAACATTTTGACAGGACTAGCTCTCAGTGTGCTGGCTCTCCGGAAAGTGAGGAAAGGACAGCTCTGTTGATGAACTAAAGCTACCCAAAGGCGACCTCAGCTGCCTAGATGCCCTGAGCACATCCGATCTCGACTGATTTTGGAACCTGAGCAGGGTCAGCCCTGGTCAGTACTTGGATGGGAGACCACCAGGGAATACCAGGTGCTGTTGGCGCCTGGAGTAGGAACTGGCAAACCACTCCCACTCCAGTATTCCTGCCAAGAAAACTCCATGGACATGGGGTCACGAAGAGTCGGTCACGACTGTAACGACACAACACACACACACAAAGGCAACCTCGACCCCTGATCTCCCTATTTGAAATGTCCCCAAGTTACTGTCCAGAAGATGGCAGCAGATGATTGAAAGAAGTAGGCAGCAGAAAGCCGGACAGCTTTTCCCAGCCTTGGAATTGCAACAGCGGTGCTGGGGTTCTTGTAGAGTAGCTGGTGGATGGATCATTTAGATGGAATTAATTGGCTTCATTGTTTTAAGAAGTTTGGCCTCACAGAGCGCCTTCACTGTAGCTGTGTCCATTTGTATCATCTGGGAGGGGTTGATTTTTAATGGAACCATAGGGGAGCGGTGGGGAACTTTTTATATACAATGTTTATCTCGATTTTGAATATAGTTCTTAACTCACAAGAAAATCATTTTGTGTGTCTGTGTCACAGCTAACCACACATTTTCTTTCCCCCGAAAAGACATTGCCTAGTAAATCTGCATGGGATTGTGGTACGGTTGCTACACCAGACAATTAATGGTGGTGTCGTCAGACAACATGGGGAGAATTACTGAACTGGCATTGCTGACTTAGTTCTGCTACCCTTCATTATTTCACTCAGCACTCCTCCCAGCTGTCGCCCATCTCTTGTCTGCAAGGGCAGGAGGAGTTCAGCCTAATTCTCCAAGCTTACTGCTTTCAAGATTCAGCGAGACATAATGCAGGCAGGCGGGGATCCAGCATTATAAAATGGGCACGGCCAAGGAATTCAGCGGCATGCCTTCTGCCTCTGCTCCTTGCTGTTGCCCAAACACCATTTCCTCCTTGCAGGGCTGTGATGAGTTTGGGTTGGCGGTAGCAGAAGCTTGGCAGCCGGGAGCAGCTCTCCAGGATTTGCAAACCTTGATCTTCCACCACCTTGCTAGAAGGGCTGGAGGCTGAACAAGGGCTTCCTGCAAGCAAAGAACTTCTCACTAACCCCGGGGAGCATGTCATGCTAAACCACTGTAAGGTTCGTTGTGATCTGGTAACAGAGCCGAAGTAAACTGATCATTAACGACTGGCAGCAATTCAAAATTTAATAAATAATAATAGCTTTATTACGGTCAAAGACCAAAAACACCAAACAATCCACAATAGTCACATACAATTCAAATTCTGAATTAAGTACAAAATTATACAGTCTTCCATTAAAATATTAAGAAATAAACCCTTGCTTACAGATTCATAAATTACATACTCTACTAAGCTGTCTGTATCCTTAAAATAAAATAAAACCATGGCCAGGTTTGTGGTATAGAGGTGTTATTATCTATCTTGGACACAACCCAAATGTCTGTTTGCGAGTTACTATTGCTGCTGCAAAGAATTTAGCCACTTTCCTTGTAATATCATGGGTATCATCAGAAAGTATTGGAAGTATGGACATGGGGTCATGATGGTCACGACGGCAATTCAAAATGTAATGAACTTTTCTTATTTTCAAGCATTAACGATTCAGCTTGCTCATTTATATCTTTCAACAATTTGTATTCTTCAACAACAGGTAAACTTTGAGATTCTATATACAATGGAGAAAAACCTTTCCTTGAAGACCCTTTTAATATTTCCCAATATTCTATGGATAGGGTGTCGAGCTGCTTCGACCAAGGCACCGAGTCCCGCAGCAAGGGTGCCTTGCCCAAACTGCAGCAGGCGTCTCTTTCTTCCCATAGGTCCATGGTGGTGCACTTTCTTTTAACCGTTCATTCCCATAAATTGGTATGTCTGTGAAGATTCTCAGTCATCCAGGTGAGTTTATCTGGAAGTTGAGTCATGGCAACTGGACGACTTCTTTTTCTTGAGAGAGAGAAACATTTCGCTGCTCATCCAAAGAGCTTCATGTAATACTTACACCGGCCACTCTATGGGTAAAGGAGGTGGTAATGGCAATCCTATGTCAACCTCCTTTTCGGTCTGGGTTGATCTCTTCCTGGTCTCTCATTTTTCCTCCTCCTTACCCATCTCTTGCCATTCGTAATTCTCACTATCCATCATCCAAAACCCCGCCACTATTGGCTCTTTCCCTTCACCTAAACACCTCATCAACACTTTCCCCCTCTTCTTTCACCTTTAAACCAACCATTTCCATTTTGAGATTTTTAACATTAACATCATCAACCACAACTTCTTCTTTATTAGATGGCACACATTCCTTTATCTCTTTTTCCTTATTGTCTCTCTCACAACCACACCAGATCTTTAGTCTGCCTAGTTCAATATTGTCTGTACTGATCCACAGCCACTTTCAGGGACTTCAGAACACAGTGCTTCCAAGCCCCAATTTGAATCTGAGCAAAACATGCATTACCATTGTGTGATGCCTCCGCTGCATCACATGAAGATGCTGTACATAAATAATGGTGGTGTTGAAGTCTCTGTTGACCAATAACACCTGGTAGCCTTAGGGTAACAACGACATGTTCCAGTAAGAGTAGAGGCAACTTCTCGAGATTATTTTTCCACATTTCATCAGTTAAAAAAGCACTTAAGAAGTTAGAAGGAGCCTCTTAAGTCAATACAGTTCTTCACTAAGGAGATTATGGTGGAAGGTTCTCTCCTATTGTGACACAAGAACTGTCTGTGTTGTATAGAATGTGCTGCATTGCCCCATCTTCCACTTGCCGATGCTGTAGCTTTTGAGGCACCCATCCACAGTAAAAGCAAGTAATTCAAAGTCTTTTCCAAGAAAAGGTTACCACTTAGTATGGATTCTTGCTGGCATAGTTATAGATCAAAGACACTCTCACTCCAAGACAGTCCAAACATATAGAACAGGTACATATAGTGTACATCTAAGTACCTACACCAGCTGCCTCTGGGTTGCTTCTAGCTGGTGGACTAATTGAAATACCATTCCCTTCTGCAGTTTAGCTGTATAGGTGGGCTAATCCTCAGAAAGTAGGATCTGTGCTTACTGGGTATGGAGTGGAGTAATCTATATGCAGAACAGGACTTCTGATTGTTACCTGAACAACTTCCGCCACCCTCACTTATCAGCAGAGGTGATCTCAGACAGACAACCCATCCAAGGCTTTTAGGTCCTGAGTTAAAATCTGCAAGGTAAGGTAAGCCATTTGATGGTGACAAGACCCAAGGCCTGATCTTAAGGCCAGAGTGGAATTTGGAACCTGAGTTTCCCTGGCCCTCCTGCAGTTTTCTGTGTACTACACACAGGCACACTGTTGTAAGTACTGAGTTGACAAACAATAAGGTTGAACAACGCCTAGATGCCCTAACCACATCCGATTTCGCTTGATTTCGGAAGCTAAGCAGGGTCGGCCCTGGTTAATACTTGGATGGGCGACCACCAGGGAATACCAGGTGCTGTAGGTGCCTGGAGTAGGAACTGGCAAGCCACTCCAGTACGCCTGCCAAGAAAACTCCATGGACATGGAGTCATGTAAAGTCGGTCACGACTGTAACGACACAACACACACACACACAAGGCTGAACAACAAGCAACACTGTTTGGCCAATGATAAATGAAAATGAAATTTATTGACATGGTTGGTTGTATTTTGTTCTTGGATGCAGTGAATTATTCTGGGGACATAGGCAACCCTGTTTGTCAAACCTTGGTTACACCTAACCCAGGATGGTTCACAGAAAACAGATTTGCAGAAGGTCTCCAGGAGTTTGGGCACATTTTTGCAGCCCTATGTGGAGATACCAGGGACTCGATCCAAGATCTTTGGCATGTGACCTATGGCTTCTTTCTTTTTATTGGGTAGTCAGTATTTTAATAAGGGGAAGGATGTGATCTTCTACTGTACCAATGTACATCCCTTCCAGAGCTTGAGCAGCCTTGTCATTTTCAAGATAGAAGAGTAACATTCTACCCCCTAGGACTCAGGGCTGCAACTAGAGGTGGGGGACGGGGGGGCATGTGCCCTGGATGCTGTGCTGGGGCCCCCTGCCAAAATGACAAAATAGTATTTGTACTATTCTACACACTAGACATGGGCACAACCAGAAAAAATGACGTTTTGAGTTTTCGTTTGTCAGAACGGGTCCGTTTCGGGTCGTTTCCGTTTGTCGCAAAATTTTTCAAAAATTTGTCGTTTCGTTTGTCGTTTGTCGTTTCCACCGTAATTTAGCATGATTTGACTTCCCAGAGCATAGGGGCGTCCCGCAATCAGGGCCGGCGCTAGGTGTTTTTGCGCCCTAGGCGGCGGGCGGGGGGAGGTGCGGGCGGGCTGCGGTGGCGGGGGGCCATGGGCGGGCAGCGGCTGCGGGCAGGCGAGTGGGTGGGCGGCGGCCGCGGGCCGCAGGCGGGTGGCAGCGCAGGCGGGCGGGCAGTTAGGATATCACTTAGGATAGAGGTTCTGTTCTTGGCTTGCACCCCAAATGTGTGTGTGTGCAAGCAAATTGAAATTGGGAAAATAGAAAATAAATGGTAGTATATAATATATTTTTAAAATAAATCCACACCTCCCACTCCCAGTCGAACCTCCCCCTTTATCCAATATCAGAAAAAAATCCTCACAAACTGCCAGAGAAGAAATAAAGAATAAACTGCTATTCCCTTCAGCAGACAAAGCTGCAGGGAATCAAAGAAATTATTTCCTAAATTCAGTTCCCTCCCTGCCTGTCTAACTTAAATCCTAAAGCCTCTAGCCTCCCTCCTCAATCTCGATCGGATCACACCAGCACCAGCAGCCAGCCCTCCTCCCTCAACCACATCCATACACCCGACTGCGATTTCTGGAAGGTACCTCGGCTTTTTATGCCCTCCGAGACATCCAGAAGTGTCAGTCAAAAACCTGGCAATGCCATTGGTGGAATGGTTAAAAAAACTTGCATGGTCCCATCCCATGCCCAGCCCAAATGGGCAGGTCTAAAAAAATAAAAAATAAAATAAAATAAAATAAAATCAATACGACGTTTTATTGCTATTAAAAAAACCCACTGCTGCTACTATTAAAATTCAGGCATTTAAAATAAATAAATTTCACATGTTTCTGTGGTGATTTGGTGTGTTTTTTTACCACAATTTCAAAAGAAAAATTGCAGTCGCCATTTTGGATCCCCCCCCACCGCATGGCATGGCGAGGCGATGAGGATGACCCCCCCCCAGCCTGGTGCAAGCAGCCCAGGACAGGAGAAGAGGGGGGGGAAGGCCGGGGACCCCCCAGGAACCACCCCTCTGGTAGGTGGCAAAGCCTCAGGCAGGCATATTTTCACCTGCTTTTTTGGCCGGGAGTTGGGTTTTTTAAAAAAAAACTTTTAAAAACTTTTCTGCGCTTCGCATTGCGCGATCGCCGCGATGCCACAAATGGAAACGATAAACCCGACCAAATTTTTTTCCTCGGTTCGAGTTCGAGTTCTGACGGCTTAATTATCGTTACACTTTCCGTTACGTAACGGAAACGATAACCGAAAACAGAAACGACAATTTCGCCGAGTCATGCCCATGTCTACTACACACCCCTGCTGGGGGCAGGGGAGAGTGGCGGCGGCACCAAATCCATGTTTACCCTAGCTGACACAAACTGTAGTTGAGTCCCTCCTAGGACTAGAGTGAAAAAAAAGTGACAGTCCAGATGTATTGGACTAAAACTGCCAAGAGCTCCACCTGTACTGCCTGTGATAAAGAACTGTGACAGTCATAGTCTAAAACATCTGGATTGCCAAAGATTAATCACCTCTACTGTAGGACCTGATCGAAAATGAAAGGAAGAGTTCCCATTCAGCGTATCTGGAAAGAACGAAACAGCAAAAAGCAAAGCATGCTACTTATACTGTATATCACCCCTTAGCACTTAAAGCACTCTCTGGGTGGTTTACAAATAATTATGCAGGCTACACATTGCCCTCCCAGGAAACTGGGTACTAATTTCACTGACCTTGGAAGGATGGAAGGTTGAGTAAACCTTGAGACTGATACCTGGAATTGAAACCCAGGTTGTGAGTCAAGTCTCAGTCTAGTTTATGGACTAAAGTCTCTGGTTTATGGACTTCTGTATTCTCTGAAAAGAGGTTTAAACATGCTGCTCAGGGATGATGCATCTAGCAACATTTGGAGGATGACAGGTTTCCCACCCCTTGGAAAGAAAATGGCTTGTTTGCCTTTGACTTTGGCCTCTCTCCTTTTTGGCTTGCCTAAACCTTCCAATCCCCACCTCCCATCCCCACACCTTTTGTTGTTGCCGGCACATTGCCACTCTTAACAATGCAGTTTTTAAACAAATCATGACCCAAGGTACCCAATAATTTTTCTGTAGCTGTTTATTTGCTATACCTTATTCCCGGATTATATGAAAATAACCAATAATGAGTTTTTACCCCGAAGGAGAATATATAAAATAATGTTAGAACACCTGTGAAACATGCACATAAACTGGTGGAAATGGCTGGTTTGTACCGCAGTTGAATAAAATATGCAAAGAGTACGTGTAAATGTGAGATGGGAGTTCGAGAGTGAATGAGCTGGAATATTGCAAAAGACCTGGGAGGACTTGGGTTCAAATCCCACCTCCAGACATTCCGCTTTCCCAACCCTTTCTTTGATTCTCCTGGTTTGTTTTGAAGACAAAATGCAGTTCAAACCAATTCCTGACATCCTGAGCTGTTTGGAGAAATAATGAGAGTTTTAAAAATAATTATTAAAATGCTCATATTTTTAATCTTTGGAAGTTGAAAGTGGGTTAATGGAGACTTTTGTTTCCTCGTACAGACTAGCTTCATATTTATATTATGTTTCAACTAACATTATTTACACAATCCATAGAAGCATATATGTTTCATTTTTGTGCATTTTCAAGCTGAGTGTGAAAAACAGGCATTTTTTTTTCTCATAGAGATATAAGATTATGGAATATCCTCTATTTCCATTACCCAAATATACAGCACAACCCATGTGGCATTAGACCAAAGGCCTCTCTAGTACATCATCCTTTTTCATGGCACTCAATCAGGTTTCTGTAGGAAGCCCCACTAAAAGGAATGGCTCTTTTCCAGATGGAAAGCCTGTGCGCCTTTATGCAATGAGTTTTAAACTATCCAGACAACTTCACCTTCCTTGCTTTGTAAATTTTTAAACAGGCCCCCACGCTTCCTACGCGAGGAAGTTTAGAGGTATGGCATCTCCTAGCTCTAGGACAGGGAGGGGAACCTTCGGCCCTCCAGATGTTTTAGACCACAACTCCCACATTGGCAATATAGACTTGGAGTTGTAGTCCAAATCATCGGGAGGGCTGAAGGTTCCCCAGCCCTGCTTTAGGGCAGTGCCAACTTCCCAACCCAGCACATCTCACACAAGAAGGGCTTGGCTTGTCGCTTCTCAGTCTGGCCTACTTATCTTGCTTCCACTACAGGGAGGAATAGACAATGTTTTTGGCTCTTCATATGATTATAGCCATGTGGGCTCTACTCAAGGACATGGCACTGAAGGAGCAAGAGCTAAGAGGAAATTAAAGCTAAGAGGAAGGGAGCCACAGACTTGGTGGAAGGGGGAGCTAGTATTAAGCAGAAGAGTTTGACATGAGCTCAAACAGGAATCCTGTGTCTCAGTCGGCTTGGGACAAAAAGATACAGTATGGGTGTTGAAGGAGCAGTTGCAGTAATCCACCAGCCTTGTGGCATGTTTGCACTTTTGCCTCAGGATATAGAAGTCAAGCCTGTGGTGAGCACAAACTTGTAGCCGTGCTAGAAGAGAAGGTACAACATCTTGAAGCCCACTTCCCAATGCTTCAGGTCATCGAGGAAAATGAAGTGTTTTTGGACACAGCTAAGCAGGCCCTCTTGCGGAAGTGAAGGAGAAGGAATGCCTCTGGGAAGGAACAAAAAAGCCAGGTGTAGTCACATGTGTGGAAGAATATGACACAGAAGCAGGACTATCAGGAAGCATACTGTGACTCTGGAGCTAGAGAACTGGCATCAGGACTTCTCCACAGAAAGTCATTTACTAGCCCATGATTCTAGAACAGTGGTGGTGAACTTCCGGCACTCCAGATGTTTTGGACCACAACTCCTAAAATTCCAAGTCTGTATTGCCAATTCCAAGTCTGTATCGCCAAGGACTATGGGAGTTGTGGTCCAAAACATCTGGAAGTCTGAAGGTTCACCACCACTGTTGTAGAATATTAACAACAGATAGCAACTCAACAATAGAATGGACTGCCATGAAGGACTCTATTTCCTTGGTGGCTTTTAAACACAGGTTCTTTGATTACTAGTAGCTGATTGTTATGTCATCCAGGAATTTGTTTGCTCCAGTTTTAAAGTCACTGAACTACAAACTTATGCAGTGTTTGAAAATGTGTTCTGTGAAGAGGTTCCTCCTTCTGTCCTGAACTTCCCAGGACTTCTTCAGCCTGTGGCCTCAGTTTCTGGTGTGTTTTCCTGTTCACTCTTTCCATACTGTGCACCTCCAAGCATTTGGCCTGCCTTGTTTTTCTGTTCTAAGCGACAGAGCCTCAGACGTTGCAAGTAGAGATGGGCACGAAACAGAAAAATGGTGTTCCGCCGTTGAGAGGTTTGTTTCAAGGTCCGTTTGTCGGGAATTTTTGAAAAATTGTTTGTTTTTTCGATTGTCCCACATTTCAGCTCCTGGACTTTGACCAGACAAAACACTAAAAAAATGGATGCTGGCAGAAACACAGTATAGACTAGGTATGCAGGGAGGCTGCAAACAGCAGTTTTCTTGGGTGCACCTGGTCTTTGATGGTGACAAATCACCGAGAGGTACGCAGCACGATCCGGTGAGACTGCAGGACTGAAGCTGAGTCGCAGAGACAGCAATCCCACCCTAACTCCCACCGGGTTGCAAGGAGGACGGGGCTGCCAGAGCTTTTATGCCCTCTGTGGCTGCCAGACCTGCCTGCCCAGTTTGCAACCTGGGCATGCTATTGGTTGAACATGATCCCATCACATGGCTTGCCTCCATTTTGTGGCTGGTGGTGACATCCATTTTAAAGGGTAAAGAAAAATTCATTGCGATGGGAGAAGACAAAAACAAATGTTTTTTCTCCCCCTCAGGCAGGTATTATCAGACAATATAAATAATTATCACTGTGTTTTTAGGATGTCCAGGGGACATTTAAAACAGCTCATTTCATTGGATTAATGGAAACGAAACGAACCCCCAAGATCTTCTGTTCCGTTGCATTTCCATCACAATTTTCGTTTGTTGTTTCGTTATGTAACGGAAACGACAAACGGTAACGGAAACAAAAAAATGTTTGTTCCGTGCCCATCTTTAGTTGCAAGTTTGCAACCTTTCCTCACCTGTGAGCTGCTCTACTTTCTTTGCTTTGTTGGTTGCGTTTGTCAAGGGCAGGACTTGCATACATCCAGAAACATTTTGTTGCTTGGGTGAATATGATTGGTTTAATAATGCTGTAGCTGCTGTGTTTATGTGCTACTTTAATGTCTTGCTTTATGTTGGAGTTTGCAAGCTTTGTATGCGGCCTTTTAAGTTTTTGGACTGGAAGGAATGTCAATCAATCCAGCAGAAACCAATTGTTCCCTTTCTGGCTCAGATTTTTGAAGAGAGTCCTTCTTCTCTACTTAAGTTTTCTTTTCCTGCTCTTTTCCAGTTAGGGATCAGTTAGCTATGTAGATAGTTAGCAATCCAGTCTGTAAGATACTCACAAGTCTGCTATTACTTATGTAGTCAGTATGGTATATGCAGCTAGTTAAGCAGTTGAGATCTGTCTGTGTAACTAATCATTATTTTTCCTAAAAATGCAGGTTTTTATCTGTTCAGAACTGTGAGTAAAGGGAACTTTTTATTCTTTCTTTTATTGGTGTCTCCGAGTGAGTCATTGAGACAGTAAGTGTCATTTGGTGAGCTCTAACCCATCTCCTGTGGGAAGACTTGAAGAAAATTCTGCTCTGTAGGTCCCTGAATTTTTATCTGCTGTGTAGTTAGAAATTTTTAAGCCAATGATAATTTCATGCTCTGCCAAGACTTTAATGGGTCCTATTTAACAGGGCTTTTTCTGTTGTTTTGCAACAGCAAAATAACTAAAATATTTTGCAAGCCACTTTGGTCATCATTGATAGTGAAGTCTGCAGTAGAATTTCTCCAAAATAAACTGGTTCTAAGAAAAATTAAATTATGCTTAGATTTACCAGTTTGATATGTTGCATGTTTAGCATCAAACAAAATAAGGTAAATTCCTATCGGCAGTGTTGTCCAGAAGACATGCCAGTGTCTAGCCTCCCAATATGTGCAGTATGTGTCTCTCTGTGTTATTTAAAAACAAATCCCCCATTCAGAATGGTGGGGGGTAGGGATGGGCACCTTGCGAAAAACAACACACTGTTTTGTTGTTTTGTAAGCTTGTGAAACCTTACGAAACAAAATAAAAATGAAACAGCAAACAGTGTGTTGTCAAAACGAAACAAAACTCCATTTCTTTTTCAAAAATGAAATAATTTGTCCTAGCCTCTTGATCCAGCCATCTTGACAACAGGAGGTTTTTTTTTAAAACTGGTTGATTTGTTTTCCTTTCTTCCTCTGCCTTAGCTATTGAGATAGCTTATCTCCGATCTTGATCTGTCTGAAGCTAGCCAACCCAGGAGCCACTGGCTGTGTTTGCAAGTTGATTTAAACTGATTGTTTTCCTTTCCTTTTTAAGTAGGACTGTGGAGGTTATTTTTTAAAAAATATTTTCTTTCTTTCCCTCACCATGCTCAATCAACTGTTGAGTTTATCTCCCCAATCTCTCAGTGCAGCAACTAGCTATTATGTTTCCAGCTTGTTTACAGAGGGTTCTTTGCTTGAAAGCAAATTGATCGGAAGGTTTGATGGTATTTGATTTAGGTCAGTGGGCTTCCTGCTAAATAAAAAAAGAAAACTCCCATTATTTATAGCCTTACAAAGTGTTTTGTTTCATGATGGAATTCTTTTAAAAATTCATTATTAATGAAACAAAACGAAACACTATATTTCTGTTTCGTGCTAATCTCTAGTTGTGGGGGGAGGTACTCAACTTTTCAGAATTCCTTATATGTGGCCTTGTGCAAGACAGGTTATTCCATGGTGGTGCTTTAGAAAGATATTACTTTTAATAATCATGGCTGAACCCCTGAATGCCTTCTTCTAATCAGATAGTTTTTAATGTTTACCTGTTTTTAATAGCCCAAATGCATTTTAATAAGCATATTGTTGACTTGTTTTTAGTGTTTAACATACAGAATTATTCCTTTAGCCCTATTCCTTTTAATATCATGAGCCACCTTGAGTCCTCTTATCAGAAAAAAGGTAGCATATAAATAAAACATAAAACAAATAAACATATAACATAGGCTAAGTAATTGCCAGAGATCTAAAGTATGTATGACACTGTCACCGTCCTCAGTCACTCTCAAGAAATATTCTAACACATTTATTCTAATGGAATCCATTGCAAGCAGGAAATGATGTTTTGTAAAGTAAAAACAAAACACAAAGCAACAGCCCTATGTGAATGCAAAAATCCTCTGCAAAGCTGAAATGAGTGAGCAGGATAAACTTCATTAGTCATTCCTCTGCAGAGTGAGTGCCAGCCTCTAGCCTGCCACAGAAAGCTGAATGTACATAAAATGTAGACTGGTCGTTTATTAGTTCCAGTTGCGAGTTTGCTTTGAAATTAAGAAAGTGCTTCAGTTGCTTTTTCTAATTAAATCAAAGATAATTTATCTGTCAGACTTGAAATGCCTAAGACTGTTTCTGGGCTTCTCGTTCAGTGGTGACTGCAGGGACAATAAAAACAAGCAAGGACGTGTGTGCTGGGAAGGTTTAATGCCCGCTAATCCCGTGTTTTCATTTTCATGGCCTTTTCAATTATATATGATCGTTCAATTCACTTCTTAGGCTTGAGGCCAATGAAGTTGGTTTCTCCTCTGCAACCCAGGGTGGGGGTGGGTGGGTGGGTGGAGGCAGCCAGTCAGTTCCTTCTAGAATGAACTTCCATGAGCTGCAGAAGCAGCACAAAATACTGTATGTTTGAAACTCACAAGCCCAGGTTCTGTGGAAGTGGTCCCACAATCTATAAGTATTTGCACATTGAACCTTAAGGAAGTAGATGGTGGGGTGCATGTGTGGGGGATTAACACCCATGGGGCAGTAATTAAACTGCAACATTGCAGCCAAAACTCTGCTCACAACCAGGGCTCACTCCCAGGTAGCCAACCTGAGGTTCACTCAGCCTTTCATCCTTCTGAGGTCACTGAGAGCCTTTTCACACGACCCCTAAACTCTGTGGCAAATGGCTCCCAGCTCCGGAGCTTAAAATTGTTTCCCCACCAGCTCTGGAGTTTACAGAAAATTAAGTGCGACCACGCCCACCTAAGCGCATCCCAGCGCACATTTCAGGTACCTGCTCTCCGGGGGTGAAAAATCCCTGATGCAGATCTAACGTAGAGAGTGCCAGGCTCTCCTGGCTTCTGTTTGTTGTTTTTTTGCCCCCCGCCCCTTTAAGAGATCTGAATGCTGCCGGGAACAGAGCGAGACCGGCAGAATGGAGGTAAGCCGGCATTCTTTTCTTTCTTTTTTTCTCCTTCCCCTCACGCAGCCAGCAGCCAGGAGTGCGGAGGGGGTGGGAACACAGGAACAGTCTGGAGCTGGTGGTAAAACATTTTAAAGCTCCGGATCTGGGAGCCCTTTGCCCTGGATTTTAGGGGTCGTGTAAAAGTGCCCTTAGATGGGAAGTACACCACAGCGTCTGGTGTTGTCTCTCCTTATCAAAGGGTTCGATACTTTTATAGTCTTTAGCCACACCCGCTGGTTTGCTGATTGGCTATTCTAAACACACAACATAAATATTCATAAATAACAATACATAAACAACCCTGTTCATCACACCTGCACAATTAAATTGTGAAGCTGAGAAAAGTGAGGCTTCCACATGATAGCTGTTTGAGTCAAGACAATCAGCTGCAGGCTTCTGGCATCTACGAGGATCAAAGCACACAGAACGGATCCTTTGGTACTCCTGTTTAAGATCAGGACCTGATTCTTTCCTTACGGGTAGGGTTAGGAAAGCTTTGACCAGATTATTTGGAGTACAGCTTCCATTATCCAGTGCTCAGGAGGGCTGGTTGAAGTCGTACAACATTTCTGAATGGTCAAACATTACCCAGCCCTTCAGAGGGTTTTCCATGATTCCGGAGCAAAGAAATCTGGGCAGATTTCTCTCGAACCGTTTTGGTTCAGGTGAGGCAACACACAAGAGCAACATGCTTCTATGAGAAAATATATGCTAGTTGAAGATAAGGACAACTGTAAAGTGGGACAGAACCCATCCTAGCACACGAGATCAGTGTCAGTGGCTTTAAAAAATGAACAACACAATCATGTTCAGGGCTTTACCAGATACTTTACTTCTTCAGGCTGGAGAGTAATATAAAAGAGAGGTTTTTTTCCTTGCTGGAGGGAAATAGCTGCTTCTGGTCAGTGCTGAGATGGGAATCCTGGGAACCCTTTGAGTGAATCCTTGAGCTCCATGGGAGCAAAAGCCTGATAGAACTGAAATAAATAAATAGATATGCATATTTGCTCTTGGAGTATAAGGCATTAATCACTGCTGTTAGACTCTTCAACTCTCCAACATGCTATTCATATAGGCTATATTATTGTTGTTTTTCTTTTTACACATTTAATTTTTATATCCAAATTTTATAGTGTATATTTGTATATTGGATTTTTAAAATTTTATTTTAAACTCTTTATCTTTTTTCCCCTCACACTTTCTGTGCACCTATCCTTCTTTACTTGTTCTTTATATTGGGAACTGTCTGACAAATAAATTTCCCCAATGCGGGATTAATAAAGATTTATCTTATCGTATCTTGTCAAGCGACACAGTCACTGCAAAAACAGTGGCACAGATCTCTCTGTCTCTCTCTTCAATTTTCATTTAGATCTCCACTCGTCAACTGTAGCCCATTAGATGAGTGAACTTCCAATATGAGTGACCCAAAGAGTGAGCCAAAGAGTGAGCAGAAGAGCAGCCCGAAAGGAGAACCAAAGGACAACCAGAAGGGTGAACAGAAGCCCGAGCAAAAGTCTGAAAAAAAGAAAAACCTGGATTATGAACAAATGAAGGCCCAGGCACCAAAGTTATTGGCTGAGATGGTACACATGCTTCTCCTGTGGCGGAAAATGGGCTTCAATGTCCCTCGAGGCGTCAAGAACATCTTTGAGTTCACATGGGATGAACTCATGGTGTTGCCGCCAAGGAAGTCTTTCAGTGGCATCCATTGTCCGGTTGTCAAATTCCTCTCCCCTGATGAGGCTGACATGTCCTCCGCTGCGACTTCAAGAGCTCAAAGGGTGCCCACTGCTGTTGGTGCAGCAAAGCCTAATTATGTGACGCCTTCGCTTGAAAATCAACAGATGCTGATCAGATTCCAAAAACGGTCCGTCCAGCTTTTGTCCGAACTCCTCAAGATGAAGATGAAGATAATGATTGATGCTGTGGCAGGTGAGATCACGCCAGGGTGCTTGTTTGGACATACCAAGTTAGGTCATCTCTGGAAACTGTTCAGACAAAACGCTTCATCCTCCTTGGCCATGATGAAGCTGCATAAGACACAAATCAGCATACACTTGCTGTTGCACACCTGAACTTGGAAGATGGTGATCTACTCTCCATTGATTCCTGAGAATCCACAAGCAAACCAAGGCAGGAAGCCATTTCATTTGAATGTACTCATGGAGGGTTTGTGATGATAAAATGACTATACTCATAAGTCCCAAGACGCGTGTCAAATGCAAGAGTAAGGCTAGAGACTGGATGTCTAAGAGTAGAGGTCCAGATTAATATCCAATCCATACACATGTGACTAAAGAGTTATTTAAACCCAAATGGTCCATTTCCCTTGCTATGCACTGATAATTTCCAATCTAAGTGGATCAAATCTGTTCAGGGCTATTTGACAAAAATTGGCCTGTCTCCCCAGAAACTTTTATCTTCTAGAATAGAGCAGGCAAAACAATCTATTTATTTATTATTTATTTTTTTGTTTCATTTCTATACCGCCCATCTTCCGGCAGAACTCTGGGCGGTTTACAACAAGTTAAGAATAGAGGATATTGAATATCAAACAGATCTCCCTAGCAGTAAGGACCTACATTAGAAATTTCATGGAACCAGCCAAATAGTTAACATTTTTGGAAGCTAAAGGACCCTTTAGCTTGGCAAGGTGTTTGGCTCTCCCCTCTGCTATACTTGAAGGGAAGTATAAAAACATCCCTTGTCATGAAAGGTTCTGCTCCTGTCGCAGGAGGGAAATCGAGACCTTGAGTACATGTTTTTCACCTGCCCACTATATGAGGCAGTGCATAGTAGAGAGACTATTATCCACCTCATGGAAAGAATCCCTTGGGTGCTCAGAGAAAACCAGGCTGGTGTTTCTCCTTTCGGCTGTGGATACAAAGATCATCCTGTCAAGTAGGTTTTATGTTTGTATTTGTGTGAGACTGGTCTAAGGACTGTAAATAAATAAATAAGAAAATAAGATGATAAAGTGGGGAGGAGCCTTGATACCATCCTGTACACATCAGTCTTGTCTTATTTCGGAAGCTAAGCTGGTTTGCATCCTGATACTGACTGACAGCAGCTCTCCAGCATTTTAGGAAGGCATTTTCTTATCCTTTTTAAAAGATCCCGACAGAGGATTTTGAACACACTGTCTTCCCTGATCTCAGAAACCGAGCAGGATCTTAATACTTGGATGGGAGACATTCAGGCAAACTAAAGATCTCCAGAGAGCACTAAGGAATGACACCTCTCTGAAACCTTGAGGGCACACTGCCAATTCGAGCAATGGTCTGACTTTGCCTAAACTCATTCTAAAGCAACCTTTTTAACCGTCACATCTCTTTCCCAGGCACAGGTGCTGAAGAAGCTGCAAGGCGGTTTCTGGAAGGTGGTCGACAGCTGAGCCCTCGGACCCGCGAAGAGGCAAATGAATTCATGATCAAAGAACCAAGGAGGAGAGGTGGGGGGGATGGACAATGACCCTATATATTTGGACCTCACAGGAACCTTCTATTACTGTTTACACTGGTCTAGTCTCCTTATTTCAGGTGGCAGACGGGAAGAGGATGGGGAGTTCTATATTGAGGAATTACCTCCCTGCATATAGAAAAGCTGCACAGGAGGGAGCAAGCAGGCACACCTCCCTCCTACCCTCCAAACCCCACCCCACCCCTGCCCCAGTTGTGCTAACTTTTTGTTTGCACTAAGGGTGGCTAGCATGACACCAGTGGGGACTTGCTAAGCACTCCATTGTAAATTCTGCTGTTTCAGTGGACCTACTCTAGTCACAACTTTAGTGAAGGAAGTGACAACTACATTAGGCCCAGTGGACTTATTATTGCCTAACCGGATTCAGTGGGCCTACTGCAGTGCGACATCTCACACTAAACAATAGGATTTCAGTCACTGTGTATACTAATAGCAGAATTCCCTTTAATATTAATATTAATCCCAGTACTATGTGGAAAAACTAGGGACATGCGCTTTCTTCAGACAAATGGGCAAAAATGGATAAAATCAAGAATATTTCCATGTGAGTACAGGTTTAGAGAAAGGAGCAGCTGGACATCCCCAGGGCAAAGGGATGCCACAATGGATACTCTGTGTCCCATTTAGCATACTCAGGCTTAAAACAAAAGAATTTGAATTAAGGAAAGTGGAAGTTGAGTAATTTGGTGGACTGAACTGCTAGCCCCAAAGGAGAAAGCAAGTGACAGCTACTGTAAACATCCCTATATAAAAAGCTACTCTGGGCGGCCTGCATACATATGTAAAATACAAAAACAGATTAAACAACTTAAAATAGTAAATAAAAACTAATCAATCAGACCAACAAGAGGTAAATAATCAAATCATCATAATAAAAAAGAACAAATAAGCAAATAAGCACAAATACAATAATTCAAAACCATTTAACAATTCAAAATAAGAACAGATGGAAAAATTAAGAACTAATAGAAAATTATCATAAGGAGGGGAGAAATAACAGTGTCCTATTTATATAAGGTGGTTGAATGATCAGGGAATGGCCAACCTCTAAAGCCAGGTTTTCAGTAATTTCTTGAAGGTTTGTTGTGAGGGCGCCAGGCGAATCTCTTGCGGAACCTGGTTCCACAGGGCTCACACACACACACACACACACACACACACACACACACACACACACACACACACACACACACACACACACACACACACACACACACACACACACACACACACACACACCATGCAGCTGCTCCATCAGCCATTTTGTGTCGCTGGAGGAGGAAGATGAGAAGAAAGGAAGTGTGGCCCTCTGGATTGCTCTCTCTCTCTCTCTCTCTCTCTCTCTCTCTCTGTGTGTGTGTGTGTGTGTGTGTGTGTGTGTGTGTGTGTGTGTGTGTGTGTGTGTGTATTTTTCATCATTCTCTCACTTATACTGAACTTTAGACTATTAAGACTGCCCCCCACAGGTGTCTGTTTGTCAAATAATGGCTGTTCCATGGGGTTTTAGTGGAAATGCCACACAATTAGGGTGCTCTGTAGCCCCCCCCCATCCCCACTCTAGGTCATAGCCATTTTCTTCCCCATTTACAAGAATGTTCTTTTGAGGCAGGGTGTGAGGAAGGAAAATGAGATCTCGAAACCAAAATAATGTCATGAACTGGGGATGATGTGGCTTCCTAAGAGTGGGCCCGCTTTATCTGTATGCCTTGCAGACTTCTACACATCCCTAATAATAACAGCATGTGGTTAATATCTGTGTATTTTTGTGTCACTTCTCCGGTAATTCACTTTCTATTATGCATAGGGTTCTCCCCCCCCCAATCTGAGTTTCCTGATGGTGGCTTCTACCACTCTTCCTTTTCTCCTTTATTTCAACAGGACGTGGTATGGTACCAGCTGTGCCAGCGATTCAGATTTCTTCCACCACCCAGCTTATACAGCAAATGTCATTTTCCTGTCTTTGCTTTTCATTGGCATTCAAAGACAGCAAGACTTCAAAGGGCTCAGGTAACGACCATTTCTAGTAGAACATGAACTGAAGGGCTTGTGTGTATCCCTGGCACAGTCTCTTAGCTTGTAAAACCTTTGGTAACATTTCAAGGTCTGAATTGGGTGTTGGGAATGAGGGTGATGACTAGGATTGCCACATCAGACTGCTTATTGAGGTTTCAGGAAATTATTATGCTTACTTGTGTCTCTAGGCTGGGAGACAATAAGTAGGGACAGAAGAGTAAAAGGTCTGGTTTCATTGTGCACTGTGGTTTTAATACCAGGGCGTATACTTCTTTCTCACTTCTAATGGTGATAGGGCTTAGCACGAAGCTGTATTCCACGCATAATATTTGTTTAGAGATTGCATGTGAAGGAAATCTACCTTGTCACAGCTACAATTGCTACAAAGGGGTTTGCTATGTCAGACTTTGCAGAACCCATCTCTGATGACATCACAGGGGGCATGTGACATCATAAAGACAAACCTCCTGCTCTTAGGTTTTGACCCTGAAATCTTAGTGGACGATGTGCTGCAGACCTGGAAGCCCTAATGAGGCGAGAATAAGAATAAGAAACATTTTGCTTCACTGCTTGAAGTTACAGACTTGTATATATGCTGCTTTCTTTACTGCACACATACCTAGCAACTAACTAAACTGATAAACAGCAAACAAGCAGCCACCAACAGATAAAAGAGAGAGAACATGCAACAGAGAGGTGGAGCTCCCTTTGAAATCAAAGGCTAGAAGGAACAATTGAATAGCACTTGATAATCCCTCTCAGTCACACAGACTATAGACAGCATTCAACGTCGCAAATAAAGTAAAACGTCAACATTGAGAATAGATTTTGAGGTATAGGAGGAGGACTGGAGGAGAAGAGGTGAAATCCCTACTGCATGAAAAATATATTCAGACAGTCAGACATATCATACATGAGGAGTGAACTAAGAAAAATGGTTAGCCAATTATTTTGTACCCCTCAGGATCTCTTTTATGTCTTGTATTATCTAGTTAGAACTGGGACAATAAATAGAACAATTACCAGGTTACATTAGCAATTGGTTGTTGTGTGATTTTAAATGGGGATCAGATTGTCTTTCTAGAGGTTATGGAACTGAGGTGATTGTGTTTTGGGCAAGTTCTGTGAGGATAAGACTCATTTAGAAAATACAGTGTGAGGAAAAGTTGAAGACAGCAGGAAGAGGTGGTTGTTAATGATAGGATATTTTGGATGTTGTTCGTTTAGGGTCACCCAAACTCACGGCCTTTTCATACGACCCCTAAGATCCGCTGGTCACTTAAATTCGGACCAGGGATCTTGGGGGTTCGTTGCTCTTCCTGCGTCCCCACCCCTCTGCACTTCCTTGATCCTGTCTGCGTGAGGGGAGGGAGGAAGAAAGAGAGGAAAAAATGCAGGCTCACCTCCGAAGCCAGTGGAAGCCCCGTCCTCCTGATTCCTTCTCTTCTCTCTTTTTTTTTTTGCCTCCCGCCCCTTCTCTTAAAGGGGCGGGAGGCAAAAAAAAAGAAGCGAGGAGAGCCCCGCACTCACCAGATTAAATCCGGACCTGGGGATTTTCACCCTTCTAGAGCAGGTACAAGAAAAGTGCACTGGGACGCGCTTAGGTGGGCGTGGTCACACTTAATTTCCTGCAAACTCCGGAGCTGGTGGGGAAACAATTGTAAGCTCCGGAGCTGGCAGCCATTTGCTGCGGAGTTTAGGGATCGTGTACAAAGGGCCTCAGAGATGATTTGATGGCATATAAGAAGAAGAAGAAAAGGAGGAAAAGATTTGCAGAGAGATTTCAGGAAATCTAATTTTCTTCACTTTTATTTCCAAATATTTTTTCAGCTCTTTTTAAAGGTAAAAGTGGCAGTAGTACTTTTCATGAAAAGGAGGGTTATGATGAGAGACTTGATCCATGTCCCGAAGCTAGGGAGAAGCTCAGAGAAATTTGCCGACACATGTGAGTGCCTTCAAAAACCTAAAAGAACATCACAACAGGTTGGCTCCACTGCACTGCACGAGAATCTGGAAATAGTATTATAGATGCAGAGAAATAAGTTGCTTCAAACGTTATCAAGCATGAATAGAAATGTAGCCTTATTTTCTCTGTCATTATTGGGGTTTCAGAAAGGCTGGCTTATCCTGGATCTGCAAAACCTGCTAAAGTGGATTTGGTATTCTATCTTGGCTTGTAGGCAATAGCTTTCCAGGATCTTGGGCACAGGACTTTCCTTAGGCAGTTACTTCACATCCATCCTTGTTCTGCGTCTAGTTTTGTACTGTGACAGCATTGGATGCGATTACGTGGTTTTGTCCCTGTTTAGTCCCTGTTTCCATTTTCTCACCATCGTGATAACTTGTCTCTTGACAACTGTTACTTCACAGTCTTGTTCTGTGACAAATTCTGAATTTGTCTTGCTTTCTTAACCCTTTTTGTAAATATTGTAAATAAAACTTTTTCGATATTTTGATTTACTGGTCTTCCGGGATTTACACGTCAATGATAGAGAATTTTCAGTACTTTCTTTAATAAACATTTGCGCTGCATGGTGTTTCCCCATAGGGAAATTAATGTCGAATGCCACTTCAGCCAGTGACCACTAGGTGGACACTGGTTGTTGCGTGACAGTTGTTACCACACGGTCCCTTGATTCGGAATAGGAAACGGGAACAAACCGTGACAAGAGAATACCCCAACCCAGCACCAGGTACAGTATTGTCATGCTGTGATCCTGCTCTGGGGGCATATTCAAGACAAAGTCCAGCTGTTGCGCGATGGACATCAAGTAAGATTTTTTTGTACCTGTCTGAAGCACAACACATACAGAGAGAAAATGGACATGAAGTAACTGCCTACAATTTGAATGTCTTAAATGAGGAAAACAGGGATGGAATGCCACTTCTTAATCTTCACTCTGTGACCATTGCAAGCTGAGGAATTCAGGGAGCTGTACTTTTTCTCATTTCTGGCTGTGATAACTAGATAAACATGCATGTTGAAAGAAAAGCATGTCACTAAGTACGGATGAGTAAGAATTATGCATAGATGTCTTTTCCATAAGGATTCATCAAAATGTGCTAAAAGCATTCAATTTTTTTAAAAAAATCAAACATAGCAAAAACTAAAATGGATAATTTCCCCATTGAGGTACAAGATTTTAAGTGCTTAACTTTAAAACTTTGTGTTTTAGGGCTCACTCAGGCCTGAGAAAAGAACCTCTGTTGTATCAATATTAAATTTTTGGCAGTTACATTGTATATACACTGGGGGGGAATTCACATGGTTTTGATTATATTGATTCATTTATTTCTGTTTGAACTGTTACAGCAGGCTACACTGCTCTTAATTTTGTATTGATTCATTTTCTCTGTAGTTTCTTGGGGAAAACAGCCCCCTTGTACTTTTTTTAAAAAAGTAATACATTGATAGTGTAATAGAGAGATCCAAGCCTTCTCTCTTCCCCTCCATTTCCCTCCCCTCCTTTACCTGACCTATTTGCAATGGAAATAAATCAACAGCAGGATGCTTTGCAAGACTTTTTCAAAGTGTCAGGAGGAGGAAACAGGTTTTGAAAGATTTGTTTAAGATTTCTTTCTTTCTTTCTTTCTTTCTTTCTTTCTTTCTTTCTTTCTTTCTTTCTTTCTTTCTTTCTTCCTTCCTTCCTTTTGGTGAGAAGGCTACTCATCTTTGCATCTATTTTTTTTTCTGGAAAGCTACTTTACTTTCACCATATTTGGCAAGTAGGTTTTCTCTGTTTGGGAAGAGCCACACCGGTTTAATCAAACAATTGAAAGTGGGACAGAATTTCAGTTGTTTAGTTTTGAAGAATTTGTAAACAACTGCACATGTCTTCCTGTTCAGAAATAGAGTAAATTGTCATTCAAACAATCCAAATGTGGGGGAAACAAAAGGGGCAGGTTTCTCTAGCCCAGTCTCTGAATATCACCTGCCAGGGTGCAATGGCAGAAGTGGGATATTGCCCTTATATCTATGTTTAAGTTTCTCTGATACTGATGGTTACCTACTGTGGAAAAGAGAATGCAGACGAAATAGGCAGATCTTTGGTCTAATAAGGGAATGAATGAGGGACCCCATTTTATCTTTATGCTTCACCCATTAATAGAAATTGCCAAAGGGTGAGCAGCAAATGTTAACACTAAAGCAATTGTGTTCATTAGTGGGCTCTTTGAAGGAGACATTCCCCAAACATGGTCATTTCATCTTTAAAGACTGATGTCTTACACTGAAACATTTTTAACCTAGTAGATGTTACACACATTTGCTAGTTTTGGTTTCCTTGCCAAGGACTGGAGATATCACCTGCTTTGCTTCTCCAACACAATTAATTACCAACAAAGCAGCAAATAATGCACAGGGTCAGTCCTTTGGAGAGGTAGCAGGGGACTGATGGTGATATTATTCAGTGGTCTGTTTGACTTCATTTCATGCAGCCATTCCAGTAAGAATTCTTGGCCCAAACTGTTGACTCTCTGTTTCAAAACCTGAAGTGATTATTGCATGGAAGTATATTTTTCCAGTGCTGAAACCAGGAGGGCTGATATTAATCAGACATTTTCCCCTGGAGACAGGAAAGTGGGGAGGTCTTTGGAATGGGGGATGTTATCGCTTCTGCTTCAGTCACTTTTTTTTTTTTGCAAAGAACCAGAGTGGTAGGGTAAATGCTTGGGCATACAAATGCCCAGTGGGCCAATCCTTCCCATCTCCAGTTGAACCAGGAAGCATTTGTGTTTTAAAAACTGGAAAGCTACTGGCATTTAGCGTCAATGTACTGGTCTAGGTGATCTCACCAATCTCACTCAGCCTAACAAGGCTTTGAATGTGATGGCTGTTCATTGATCTATACTTTAGAAACCAAGCATGTTCAATACATTTAGGCAATTATACAATGTTCCTTGCTAGATCTGGCAGCAACCATGCTCGAGTAAATTAACTCAACACTTCCTTTCCTTTACATGTACAAGAAGCCATTAGCTACTATGTGATGTTTTTTTCTGGAAGCCAGAACCATATACTGTATATGCAGTACATCTACTGTATATGTGTGTATCAATATAGCTATTTAAAAACAGGCTCCCGAGAATGGTTTGCACCCGTTGGTAGTCCCATTGAGGGCAGACTCATCCAATCAAGGGGACTTAAACATGGTCACCTACTATCCAGCAGTTCATTTACTGGGTCTACTTTAGTTGTGACAGCCATATGATTTAGATGCAGTTTGGTGACATGATTAGAGAGCTGGCCTCCAGCTCAAAAGACCTGAGTTCAAATTACTGTTTGGCCCAGAAACTTAGGGCGAGACCCGGGGACAGTTGCCGTTTCTCACCTTGATGTGGTTCACAGGCTAAGGGGGAGTGGAAAGCTACATAGGACCTTTTCCACTGAAGGAAAAGCAGGATATAAATGTAACCCAAATAAATACATAATTTAGTTTGCTTTATCCACTCTAATGGTGACTGTTTTGCAGGTAAGTCCATTTAACACAAGACCATCTCAATGGCTTCTGTCCCTTTCAGGGAGGAAGAGAAGGCTGCAGCTTTGGCAAAGGGCCACAACAGGCCCCTGATACTGAGAAATTACACCATTGTCCACAAGTCCCCATCTCAGGCACTGAAAAGAGCATCACTCTCTCATGAGATCCGGCGCTTCAAAGGGAAGAAGATGTTTTTTTCCCTTCCTGATGGAACAGTGACGATGTAGTATCCTTAATTTTTTTTCTGGGAAAGGGTGGTGGTGGTATATCAGTGACAAACAAAAAAAAGTGCCCGGGAAAATGACTTCTCAGGGATTTCCATGACTCTCGGGAGATTCCCAGGGAATCCCCCGAGAGGGGATTCAGTGTGTGGAACCCATGTTTCCAAGCTCTGTGCAAAAGCTGGGGGCTGGTTGAAATGTGCAGGTTTGAAGCAGGGTGCACACTACTGTTCTGTTGGATCTCTCCTATTGGGCCCTTCTCAGCCTAGCTATTAAATTCAAATATAATCTGAATTGACTTGAAACGAGAGAAAAGATTTTTGGGCCTTGACTGAAATTAGCAAACTGTACCTCCTGACGCCCAAAGTCGTTACCACAGGCTCCTGAAATCTGTAACAAAATTTTAGTGATATGCAAAATTAGGCTCCTCATAGAATCGCAGAATAATTTAGGCGGAAGAGACCTGTAAGAGCCTCTTAAAGGAGAAAGGTGGAGTAAATATATTTTAAATAAAGAGATAAAAATAAACCCTCTGCTCACGTCCGGGATCAAAGGAGATCTGGTGATCCAATATTCTCTGGAATACCTCTAGCATTGGCAGCGCTGGCCACCTCTGGAGGTAATTAGATCCATTTTCATACTGCTCTAGCAGTGCATGCACACACATCACTTAGCATCCGCTTTCTTCCATAATGTTAATTGCAGCACTGCCCACAGGCGAGGCAGGAGATTAACTAGGTGTTTGGCAGGGGAGAGAGAGCTCTCCATCCTGGGCATTGTGACTCTGCTGTCCCCACCCATTGGCCCCAGTGGAGCTAGCTTTTAATTTTTCAAAATCCTCATTGTGATTGCTATAAAGCACATCTCAAGTATGGCACAACTTGGGGTGTCTTCAAAAGGTAAGGGGTTCCCCATGACACTTCTGTAATTCAAGCCATGGTGGTTTAGCCACAACACCCTGGTCCCTGCTGAGTAAGCGACAGCATAGATCCAAACCGCTGTTCAGAAACCCTTTGGTCTGTTCCTGACCACCTGCCTCTTAACTTCCTGGACGGCTTTTTGGCTCTGGTTTGTTGGGAGTTGTTTCACAGAAGCACACACTCTGTTTGATCTTTCCACTGCAATGGGGAAGGAAGGAAGGAAGGACCCTGCCAGCTATGATATTGCACCTGGAGTTAAAACGACTTCATTTGTCAGTCTTTCTGCTCTCTGACACCTTTGTTAAACACACATTCAAATACCTGTATTTCTGGCTCAACTCTCTGGCTAAGAGATCCATTTGCTACCACTAAACTTATGAAAATATCAGAGAAATAATCCTTCAGAGGCAGCTGCTTATTTTTAATTTTAATTTTATTTTTTCTATTTTTTAGATACGGTACCTCTACTTAACAGTTGTTTGACTTAAGAGCATGCATTCAGAATGGATTAAATTTGTAAGTAGAGGTACCACTGTATAAGGATGCAACAGAAAGAGGCCTGGGTTGATGACTAAAGGCATTCAACACATGTCCCATCCATGTTGTGCAAGTAATTTCTGCCTGTGCTGCAACACATTCTCCTCTTCTCCCATGGCAGCTCCCTGTCCTTCACCTGGTATACTCTAGTGGTGGTAGTGGTGGTGGTGGTGGGGGAGATCACCATCCAAAGTATACTTGAAGACTATATGTAAAACTATAGGAAGAATAGGAAATACAGCTAGCAGAAATTATTTCCCATCTCAGTGGGCTTGGTTGGATACCACCCATGACCGCTATACTGTTTGTTAAAACCTAGTACATTGGACCAAAGGCCAAGATGATAAGTTTCAGTCAGTTGTTCTCTATGGGCAGGGGGTTTTCCAAGAAGTTGTTTGCATTCTGTAGTAGATTAGGCTTCTTGCCAGGACTGCATCCCCACTCCTCAAACTGCTCTCAAGTGATGTCTCTCAGAAGTCACCCAGAGGCAAGGTATTCTACACCCACTTGCCATGGAGTTTTGCTGAGCTGGGAGCCCACCAGCAAGTCACCCAGGTCTGCAGATGGGAATAGCTGGTAGAACTTAACAATTTGTTTAATGAAATCCCTTCTAACAGGTCAATCATAGAATCATAGAGTTGGAAGAGACCTCAAGGGCCATCCAGTCCAAGCCCCTTCCATGCAAGAATCCCCCCCCAATCAAAGTACCTCCGACAAATTGTAACACTGCACCCCTGGTAGCAGCAAAACATTCTTGCCTTCCTCCCCTTCAGCTCTCCTTGTTGCCTCAAAACTTACCTTGGAAGGTTCTCCAGATCTCTAGGGCTCTTTTGTGGGCATGAGGAGTAATCAGGAAGGGGATCAGCTCTCCTAGAAATCCACTGTTGGAGTGGGCACTGCGTTATGCTGTTAAATGAGGGTGGATGAGACCAGGATGGGTGTGCCCTCTGGAAATTCTAACATTTTTGGAAGCAGCTTACTGTAGCAGTCCAACGGAAGGCACTTAGATCATCCCACCACCTCACAAATGAAGAACCAGATTCAACCTCTTTTCTATATGTCATGTGTTACCTAACTTATATCATAGCTACCCATCAGGAAGTCTTGCGATATGCCAATTTCCCATATGCTGCATAGGGAGAACAGTCACCCTGCTGTTTCAAGATGCTCCAAGTCACATGCTCCTAGCTTCGTTTACATCGCATGGCCACTCTTGTGTGCGATACTGCTTTAGATCCAGGTGAGTGACCCTAAATGTAAGGGGTTTGGATGGGACACAGTTCAGTGCATCAGTACCTCCGACACAACAAGGAGAGATGGCAGATGCAGTGAGAAAATAGTGCTATCAAAATAGTGCTTACTATACATGCTCACCGTTTGTTGATATTTGCAATGGACTATGGAGATCCTGGCTGCATTTAAGGGCACTGCATGATCATTTAGGGCATATGGGGAATCTTAAAATATCTGCTTGGGTTCTGCATAATCCCTGAAAGGTTCAGAATTGTTGATGCAAGGATTCCTTAACTAGTAACAACCTCAAGGTTTTAAAGTTATTAATTAATGCTCGTAGAAAGTGAGTTTCCCTTCCTATCTATCTCGGGGGTTCATGTGATAAAAACAATGTACTATATGAGTTTTACAGATGCATAATCAACAAGCATACAAAAAAAGCTAAGAGATCCCTCCAATGTAATCTACTGTAGCTAGCTATTGTCACTTATAAACCAAGGGTTATAATCCCACTTAAATCAAATGTGCCTTATCATTTATGATTCAGTTTTAAAATCAAGTTGATGCCTCAAGATGCCTTTAGTTTGCTGTTATCATAATTTTACTATTATGGCTCCCATCTATAATCCTTTTTTAAATGTGACACAATTAATTATCCCTGTTCCCAGGCTTCAAAGTGTCCTCCACAGGAGCTTAGTGGTGGATGTTAACAGCTTAACCCTACTGAGTCCATCTAATGGTTAGGGTTACACTACTCAGGAAGAAAATAGGCACTGGAGTGATCATCATTTGGAAAAGAGACAGTCTGAACTGGCATTTCTATCTACAGTACTTCCTAAAGGGCTTAGGCCTGAGCTAATTTCAGAAGAGCCCCACCCTTACCCCCTCTTCCATCTCATATGATTTGGTTGAATCTCATAATATGATTGCAATAAGTAGAGGCAGAGATATGGACTGTGAACATAACATTTGCTTAGTTCATAAGCCACCTTGGGTTCCTTTATTGAGAGAAAGGTGGCATATGAAACAAACAAATGAATGAATGAATGAATGAATAAATAAATAAATAAATAAACTACCAGAAAGTACTTTATCAAGACTTCACTAAACAATTTCTCCCCTTGTCTCTAGCTGTTCAGTAGCGCTTCTGATGAATCCTGAAGGAGGAAGTGTTAGAGACAAGGATGGCTACTTAATCCACCATTGGAGCTGGTATTCCAAAACCCAGGTTCTACAGTCAATAGATTTTCAGGTATGGACTGTACACTTACTAATTACCACTATTTCTCAGACCAGGCAACTTAGCAAATGTTTTACCTTTTTGGAACAGCCAGTTCTTGGCTGTGGCTCAATTCTCCAAACATCTTCATAGGTGTCTTCTTAGAGGTGCGATAGGCAGAGAGCTTGCATGATGGCTTCTTCCTTCCAGTTTCCCTTTAACCAGAGCTGAGAAAGATAAATTTTTAAAAACTAAAGGTGAAACTAGATGGCCAGACAGGAGCGAGCTTTGTGTTCTGCATGCAGAGAACAGAATTTAGAACACATGTGGGGAACTTGTAGTCCATGAGCATCAAGTCCCATCACCCACGAGTATTTCCCAACATATGAAAGGCCACAAGTTGTGTGCTTCCTCCGAAATACATATAATATCTTCAAAGATCATGGGAGCATAGGAAAAGGGCTGAAATCCCATTGCTGAATACAGTAAGGCGGTTACTTCACATCTATTTTGTCTCTGTTAGTGTTGTGCTTAGGAGAGGGTACAAAAAAAGTTACTTCACATCCGTCACGCAACTACTGAAATTTGTCTCAAAAATGCCCCTGGAACAGGTGCTAAGCACAACAATACTGTACCTGGTGCTGGGGTAGGGTTTTCCCTTGTCACTCTTTGTTCCCACTTTCTGTTCTGAGACAAGACACCGTGTAGTAACGACTGTCACGCAACAAAACATTGGTTTATCTCAGAAAAATGTGTTTGTTTTTTTTAATTTGACTTTTCAGAAGCGAAATATTGAAAAAGAATTTTAAGCCCCCCCCCGCCCGCCCCCCAAAAGGGGAAAAGGAAGCTAGACAAGTTCAGTGTTTGTCACAGTACAAAACCATGAGGTAATACTTGTCACAAGAAAAAGTTATACACTGAAACAGGGACAAAAACGACGTGATTGCGACCAACGCTGTCACGATACAAAACTAGTCAGGGAACAAAGAAGGACATGAAGTTACCGCCTAAGTCATGCTGGAATGGGCCCATTAGAATCAGTGAAACCATGAATTGGCTCACTAAATCCCTGCAGTGGGCCCACCCCACCCCACCCCACCTTACTATGCTTAGCAACAGGATTTCCACCAATGAGTTAAACTTCCGCTCCCCACCTCAATACAGAGGCTGCCCACTGTGACTTCTGCTTGCATAGTATCGAGAAGCTAGTGTATTTGTGTAGTTTACATGCATTCACAAGCACAGTTTGGAACTCAAGGGCTTCAGTTGTACACGGCTTGAGTTTGTTGTGAACCCAAGTCAAGAACTGTTCTGCATATATCATAGCTTTTGTAGCTGTTATTCCTTACCCTGAATGGGCGTAAGACTGGACACAATTTTAGCCAATATGCCACAGTGCAGCTATAACCAAAATCATCTTCAGGCATGAAAAAGAAAGTTTTCACTATACGGACATTTTAAAATGAGCAATATATAAACCAAACACAGCTTTCAATTGCTCTTTTTTATTTCTTAGATAAATGAACAAATAAAACTGAACGTTCTTAATCAAAGCTCCATGACACTCACTTTTACTGCCCTCAATGAAAGCATCACCATATCTTTGGTAAGACCCGGATGTGTTCATGGATCCAAGATGGAGAGGCAGGTAAAACACCATAGAATGGAAGTTATTTTGACACCAGCATGAGTAATTATACAATTACCTGTGTAATTACACAGTCTTTAGTAACTGATTGTTTTCTAATTCCTAGCTAAATTACCTTAAGTACAAAAATCATAGTCTTTGTAAAAATAAGAAATACCTTCTTAATCTTGCAGGAAACCTATCAGAAGTATCACACACACGCACACACACACACACACACACACACACACACACACACACACACACACACACACACACACACACACACACACACACACACACACTAAGCCTTACTTAGGCTAATGGTGTGGTAAATCACCCATTCATCTTTAGTTATTCTTGCTTTCAAAGGGTTTCCTTTGGGCTCTGCTTTCATAAGCTAGACAGCACCCGATAAGATTTCATATATTTCCCACTGATTGCACCCGTTTTGCAATGTAAGGGTAGAAGAGGCGGCCATGTTAGTCTGCACCAGCAGTACAGGCAAGAACAAAACAAAGATTAAAAAGATGAAAACAAATTAAAAACATAAAAAAGACAAAATGTGGTGGTAACTTAAAGACAGCGGCGGTGGCTGCAGCAGTAGCAGGGAGCTGGTGGTGGCAGCGGTGAGGATTCCCACACTGCCACAAAGGCTCTGGATTCTAGCTCAAGTCCACGTGACCAAAAAACAAAAACAAACCCTGATCCTTCTGCTGGTATATTCTGGTGGTGCAGTGGGCCGTAATTAAAATATTTTAGGAGTGGTTCCACCAGCGCCACCCCTCCAGTGAGTTTCTATCGCCAAGCAGGGCTTTGAACCCAGATCCTCTGAGCCTAGTCTGTCGCTCCATCCACTGGGTGCAGCGGCTTTACTGAATAGTGTTGTGTGTCGTGATCCTTGAAAAACACCACTGCCTCAAGCCTCTGACATTATCATACTGTGCCCTTTAGGGAACACATCCCCTTAGCCAGATTTTATGCTGATCACCAGCAAATGCAAAGTCTGGTATAAAGGCCAGTAGCCAAACGATGCCTCCCTTCCTCTTAAAGAATGACAATATATCTGCATTGTACTTGCTGCTTGTTAAATGACTTCCCTAGGGTTCCATTAACCTTCGAAGAGCAGTTCCCAAGAATGACACAAAAACCCACACTGGAGGCAACCGTCTTTCTTCAAGAGCCAATTTCCAAGTCTTCCACCCCCAACCCTAAATATTCATATTGTGGGATGCACTTTTGTGGAAATCCAGCCATTGCATTAAAATTATTTATTGCCCCCAAAAGCTATCTTCATAGTCTACCTGGATGACATATTTCTCACCCACTTAGTGTTAACTGGGCTATTTTTTAGAGTTTGAATTCACTGTTATCCTAGAGTCTGGCATCATGCTTCCTTCTCACCCGATACACCCCCTTTCGTCTACCTTAAAGATGTTGTGGTTGTCAGGCGTAAAAGCATGTGCAATATAAAAATGTTTTCATTTGCTATTGTTGCAGAGGGAAAAAAAAGGTCAGTGCAAAGATTGTATTGCAAAGATTAAAATGAATGGAAAATTAAAAACCTTCCTGTTCCAGAAGTTTTTTAATGGATACAATATAGATTGTGGGAGCTCTGAGGGCAATTTTAGTGTAATCATTTTAGTGTAATGTTTTTATTATTGTTTTTATTATTTATTGATATTTTATGTTTTAACTATTTTAATTCTTTTGATTGTAAGCCACCCAGAGACCTTTGGGTAGTGGGTGGCATATAAACTGTAAGAATAAATAAATAAATAAATAAATAAATAAATAAATAAATAAATAAATAAATAAATAAATTCATGCATTTACAATGTAGTAGAGCAGAGGCAGAAATGTGAAGCTCTCAGAGGCATCCTGTGGCATGGTTGGAAGCGTCTTCAGTCTCTTGGAAGAGAAGAGTGATTTAAAAGTGTGGAACACAAACCCATCTGGAAAAAAAAACATCCTTAGGTAGCTGTTGTGAGTTTTTGGGGCTGTTTGGCTGTGTTCTGGAAGTTTTTATTCCTGACGTTTCACCACACTTTGTGGCTGGCATCTTCAGAGGGCAAGAGGGTCAGGGAACTAGGAGTTCCTCTCTGTGCTCTTCGGTGTAGAATGAGTGAGACAGTATGAAAGCCTTTGAGAATATATCCTTGGACACATTTGTGTATGAAAGAGGGAAGAACTGAATTATGGGTGGGGGTGTATATCTGTGTGTATGGATGAATGGGTTGTGGTGTGTGAGTGTTTACATATGGTGAGTAGACATGGGCACGACTCGGCGAAATTGTCGTTTCTGTTTTCGGTTATCGTTTCCGTTACGTAACGGAAACGGTAACTATAATTAAGCCGTCAGAACTCGAACTTGAACCGAAAAAAGAAAAATTTGGTCGGGTTTTTCGTTTCCGTTTGTGGCATCGCGGTGATCGCACAATGCGAAGCACAGAAAAAGTTTTTAAAAGTTTTTTAAAAAAACCCTGACTCCCGGCCAAAAAAGCAGGCAAAAATATGCCTGCCTGAGGCTTTGCCACCTACCAGAGGGGTGGTTTCTGGGGGGGGGGTCCCCGGCCTTCCCCCCCTCTTCTCCTGTCCTGGGCTGCTTCCACCAGGCGGGGGGGTCATCTTCGTCGTCTCGCCATGCCATGCGGTGGGGGGGGGATCCAAAATGGCGACCACAATTTTTCTTTTGAAATCATGGTCAAAAAACACACCAAGTCACCACAGAAACATGTGAAATTTATTTATTTTAAATGCCTGAATTTTAATAGTAGCAGCAGTGGTTTTTTTATAGCAATAAAACATCATATTGATTTTATTTTATTTTATTTTATTTTATTTTTTTTTTTTTTAGACCTGCCCATTTGGGCTGGGCATGGGATGGGACCATGCAGTTTTTTTGAACCATTCCACCAATGGCATCACCAGATTTTTGACTGACACTTCTGGATGTCTCGGAGGGCATAAAAAACCGAGGCACCTTCCAGAAATCGCAGTCGGGTGTATGGATGTGGTTGAGGGAGGAGGGCTGGCTGCTGGTGCTGGTGTGATCCGATCGAGATTGAGGAGGGAGGCTGGAGGCTTTAGGATTTAAGTTAGGCAGGCAGGGAAGGAATTGAATTTAGAAAATAATTTCTTTGATTCCCTGCAGCTTTGTCTGCTGAAGGGAAGAGCAGTTTATTCTTTATTTATTCTCTGGCAGTTTGTGAGGATTTTTTTTCTGATATTGGATAAAGGGGGAGGTTCGACTGGGAGTGGGAGGTGTGGATTTATTTTAAAAATATATTATATACTACCATTTATTTTCTATTTTCCCAACTTCAATTTGCTTGCACACACACACATTTGTGGTGCAAGCCAAGAACAGAATCTCTATCCTAAGTGATATCCTAACTGCCCACTAGCCCGTCCGCCCGCACCGCTACCTGCCTGCGGCCCACGCTGCCGCCCGCCCATGGCCCCCCCGCCACTGCCGCCCGCCCGCACCTGCCCCCACCCGCCCCACCCGCTGCCTAGGGCACATAAACACCTAGCACCGGCTCTGATTGCGGGACACCGCTATGCTCTGGGAAGTCAAATTGCGCTAAATCGCGGTGGAAACGACAAACGACAAACGGAAATGACAATTTTTTGAAAAAATTTGCAACAAATGGAAACGACCCGAAACGGACCCGTTCCGACAAACGAAAACTCAAAATGTCATTTTTTCTGGTCGTGCCCATGTCTAATGGTGAGTAATTTTTGGATCCAACAAATAAATAAATAATAGTTCCTCTGCTGCCTCTAATTCCCAAGAGAGCTACGTTTCTCTGCAAAGAGCTTTTCCCCTCTCCTTTGTTTGTTGGAAGATGAGTCTGTTGAGGCCTGTTGTTTAAAGCAGTCAGCTATGTTGTTAGTTTGCTGTTACCTGCCAACTGTAAGTAAATGAAATATATTCGAGAATACATTAAATGAAACATTTTTTTATTCTTTCTGCAAATAATGTCTTTTAGAGTGAGTGATTGAGTTCATGAAAAAGGGATGATCTACTTTGAGGAACTTAAATCTATTCTGTTCTAGTGGAACTGAAAAAAGATTCAAAACTCTGCAACAACATATTCATCACCTTCATTCACCCAGTCCTTTTAACTGCAAATGTCAGGGATTGATCCTTAGTCCTTTGGCATGCAAAGCCTATGATTTACCCTGGGCAGGCAGCTGTTCGAGACCTACCGTTAGCACCCCTATCTTCTATGCATTTGTCTAACCCAATAATTTTCCTTGACCCCCAAAAAAGAAGGTAGAGCAAGGTGACTAATTTTCAGAAAACTAAATAGGGCTTATGTCATCAGGAACTCTTGTCTTAACTGATACTAGAAGACTGATATGAAGACGTGGAATTCATTCTCATGTGCTAAACATTCTGAATTTCTTGTAGCAAATTGATAATTCTGAAAACGTGAAATATATATGTGTTTATGAGTGCCTTAAGAGGGCGAATGGTGAGTATTCTGCAGCCAATGTAAGGCAAACCCATTCTTAAATATGTGAGCGATGCTTCTTGATGCTTGCATACAATGACACAAGCATAGAAAACACCATTCAACCTTTTCAGGGGTGCTCCGAGGAAACAACTGATCTCAAATGGATTTACCTGTGGATCATTTTGAGCATTTAGAATATGCTGTCTAAACATTAGTACTACCGAATATATTGCCTGTAATGAAGTTTGTATATTATAGCAGGATTGTAATTGTCCAGATGACCAAATAGTATCTGTTAATTATTCTGATGCCATTTTTCCCCTTTCATGTTCCCAAGTTGTCTTTAAGAAACGTTGAAAGTGATGACAAGGATGGACACTGGGCACGAAGTTTAGCAGAGCTTAGGAGGAGGTTTGAGAAGATAATGAGACAATTTATAAATTGTGTTCTGATGGTTTCAGGTACAGTCAGTTCCAACAGTCCTGCAGTATCCATATTGTATTTAATTATGGTTATATACTGAGGGTGTTCATTCTTCCCCACTTCTCCTTCTTCCATCTGTCTTGCAGAGAAGGAGATTAAGTGAGGGATATACTTGCCATAGCATCATAGAATTGCAGAGCTGGAAGGGCCCCAAAGGGAATCATCAAATGTAACTCCCTGCCAAAAGCAAAAAATCTACAGCTAAATCATTCCTATAAGAAATGGTCATCCAGATTCTGTTTAAAATCCCCCATGAAGGAGAATTCACTCCCATCTGACATAGTCCATTGACTGGCAGGAATGTCTTCTTCCTAATGTTTAATGGGAATCTACTTTCTTGTAACTGGAGTTTATTCATTCTGGCCCTTCTTGGCATAACAGATCAAAGAAAAAATGAATAGTTCTAGAACTCTGACATATTGTATTTTGAGATCACTAGACTCAAGCACAGAGCGACCGTCTCTCATGAAACCAAAGCTGAGTCATGGTGTCTGTCATCATTTATTGTATCCGAAACTGAGATTAGAAATCATTTCTTTGAAATGTAATACTGGAAACCAACATTTTCTTTGAAAATTGTTTAAACGCAAAACTTAGGAACATGGCATCTTTTTTTCCTCTGGGGTTGTGTTGTACATGTTGTTTATGTCTGCAGTTCTGAATATATGTAGTTTCATATATACCTAAATAGGGATTCTTGGTGGTTAATCAATGATTAAAAGCAAACAAAACAATAAACAGCTAATATAAAAAACATAGACTACTAAACACACTACTTCAGTTCTCCTACTTAGATCTAAATAAGGATAATTACAGAGGCCATAAGCCATCTTGGAAGATGTGTTTACCTTGCTCTTAAGTTGGCAAGAACTCTATTTATGGAAATATCAATAAATGGCCTCTTTAGGTGTGTTATTTAGAAGATTATCATTCCTTTAGAAAGCACTAGAACAGGAGTAGGCAAGGTGTGACCCTGCTATGGTATGCAGTACTTTGTGTCTGTTTTTGTGGCTTCCAGCCCTTCAGGTTTCACAAGTTCCCCCGCCCCAAAAAACAACAAAACACAATAAATCAAACCAAAACAAAAGACATTCTGTGGCAATAAATAAATAAATAAATAAATAAATAAATAAATAAATAAATAAATAAATAAATAATATTGCCCTACCTGGAAGCCTGCAACAGCTGCCATTCACTTTTAAAATAGGTTGGATCCACCAATTGGAAAATTTGTACTTTTTGAAAAGCATTGTGTACACAGTCTAATTGGTAGAGAGATTACCAGTTCCTTAATCCCTTGCAGCTCCCATAGAGTTTAGCCAATCCACTCCTACTCCCACTCATTTCCTGTATCTTCTTCACAGGACGAATGGCAGTGCCTTCATCCCCCCCATCCCTGCTGGCTGGGGAAAGGCTTGGCAAATTCTAGTCAAAGAAATCCCAAAGCCCCATGCCTGTCTTGGTTAGTCAAAGTTTTGTCTAACCATAGTCAATGTGGTATTCCCTGCAGATGTTATTGCATTTCCCCCCATCTTCTTAAACACTGATGATGCTGGCTAGGGTTGAAGAGTGTTACAGTCCAAAACATCTGAAAAGTGCCAAGTTAGGTGATGGTTATCCGAAGGTTACGAGTCAACCAATCGGTTATAAGGTCTGAAGCATTATCTTGGTGGATCAGACCACAATCCACCAAATTCAGGATCCTCTTTCTAAGAAGAACCAGCAGGATGCCTCTTAAGCCTTCTACAAAGCTCATATGAGTCCTATGCTCTGGCTGTCCTTATGGCTGGGGCAGGAGCTTTCATGGAGCTGAGTCCCTTACAAGTAGAGTGGAAGTGTGGAGCAGAGCCGAGTTCTGTTTGCTGGCCACACCCTGTACATATGACAGGACTGGGGATTTTGCCCTAATGAGAAAATGGTCTGTAATATGTGTGCGCCTCTTTACAGTTTGATTGGTCCTGGGTGCTTGGTTCACATGTACCAATATAGAGCCTTTTCCCCATCCTGCCAATGACTTAACAGCCCAGATATAGCCAGCAAACACAATTCTGCTTGCCCTCCAAGGGTGTGCAATCTATTTGCACGTTTCCCATCTACCTTTCCTGATAGTGGGGCACAGTGACATGGTCTTTCTTAAATAGGTAAAAATCCAGGGTGAAGCTAGGCATCTGTTTTGCCATTTGACAGATGTCGGGGTGATAGTAAGTACAATTAGATGTTGGCAGGTCATTAAATCCTGAGATGAAGGACATTCCGAAAGGATCACATCCTTGAAGCAATAAAGCCAACATTTTCATATTGACAAGCAGAACAAATTGCAACAGAACAAAATGGTAGACCATTTCCCCCATTCATTTTGGCAGGGATATGTTGCATCGACTACCCACTTGAATTTTCTTCTACCAAGCATGTAAAGTTTTCGGGAAGAGAAGCACCATTTCATGCATGGGATCGAAAACCAAGAGAAGAACCCTCAAGCTCCACTTCAGAAGTAAAAACAAAAACAGGTGTCAAACCACTTCTTCCGCAGAGCCTTACTGGTTACTTACCTTTCAAGAAAAAACAAAGGCCTGATTCACGGTTAGGATTCACTCCATTCTTTTCTAAGGGGGAGGGTCTTTTTGGACAGAATAGGCCCTATAAAGCTGGCCCCATCATTAGACAGAATGAGGCAACTGCATCAAGTAGAAGATGCTAAGGAGTGACAAGAGTGGAAGGAGACTCCCCAGTCCAACTGTCTGCATCACTGAGCATTCCCATCTTTCTAAACTGGAGCTCCTATGGTCTCTATGCTTGCTCATCTGATTGGCATTCGTGGTTTCCTCCTTCTAGGTCTGTGCCGGCGAACCTTCGGCACTCCAGATGTTTTGGACCACAATTCTCATAGTCCTTTGTCATTGGCAATACTGGCTTGGAATTCTGGGAGTTGTGGTCCAAATCTGCTGGAGTGCTGAAGGTTCGCCACCACTGCCCTAGGTCATTACAGAAAGTGGTATAGGCAAGGGGCCACGAAGAGCAGAGAGGCACACAGCAGAGGCTATGGGTTCCAGCGGTCTTCATATCTCTGCCTGTATTGTTTTATTCATGTAGCACATGTTCACGCCGCTGCTCTGCCCTGTTGGATTTGAATGGGCAATGAGCTCCAGACCTCCAATGAGCACAAGATGAGCGGCAGGGAGAAACTGGAAAAGACAGTTGTGTGTTCCATGCAATCTGGACATCTGGCTTCTGTATGGGCATACGCAACTGGCATTACCTGGGAAGTTATTAATAAATATGGAAAGCATACTAATGAAAAAGGGAAATTGGGAACAAAGTAAAACCACACATAGTATAAAGCTTACGTATATAAGACAAGCAAAGGAAAACATATGTACTGCAGGAAAACAGAATTATAAAATGCCTGGGGAAATGTGAATACATCAGGCACTGAAAGGACCACAAAGGAGATGTCAGGGAACCCCCTCTAGAAAGGATATTCTGTAACTGGGACACCATGAGAGAAAGGCTTCCTCCCATTCTCCCCAGTCCCACTGCATTTGGTGGAGTCTTAGGGTCATGCTGGGTATTATGCAGGAGGGACAATTGTTCAAAGAATGTGGGTTCCAGCTCTCTTTGGACCTTAAAAGTTAACATCAACAAAAGTTTGAATTGCTCCTGGGGAATGAACTGGAAGCCACTGCAGATGCAATGGCATAACGTGGTCCCGTCTCACAACCCAGGTAGGAATCGTGCAACTTGATTTTGGGCAGGCCCAAGTTCCCCAACGGTTCTGAACTGCAGCTCCATAGAGAATCCATTGCAGTGGTCAAAATGAAAAGCTTCCAGACATGTGGATAACTGTGGTAAGCCGGTCTCAACTCCAGAGGCTGGAAAATCACTAGCATTTCGAGACAGGTAGCCCACCAAAGCAATGTCTCTATGCTTTCTCGCTCCAGTCAGAAATCTGTCCAATTCCAGTTACGGTTTGCATTTATTTAGCTTTTCTACCTTATCATTCTCTCACGTTCTCTCCAACCACATCCTATACTTCACGCAGAGCCAAAACAGATTCACCGGCGGGAGATGCAGTGCAGGTGCCAGAGATGTGGGCTGCTTCTCCTACAGACTGTCCAGTGGTGCTCCGACGAATTCTGGCCAAAGAGGGCGACGGTGTCTGTTGCAAGTGTGTGGTGAAGGTCCCAATGATTACTGACATTGAGTTTGAAAAGTTTATCACAGCCCCAAGAGACCCTCTGCAAGTGATTGTGATATGTGTACTGTCACCCCAAAATCATTCCTACTCGCCTTTCTTTGAGTGGTCTGTGGAAAAGATTTATGTACAAATGCAGCATGGCCGGCCCTCACCTTGTATTCAGGTAAGTGAAACGATCTCATCCAGCATATTTGTGTCTCCCAAAGTGAGTGCATTTTCTTCCGTGGTCTTCTTGAGAGCATTTGTAATAAAACTGGGAATAGGACGTATTTGATACTTCTTAGCAATGGAACGAGTTAAATTCTATAATAATATGTGCTTCTATGTATGTTTGCACTGCATGAGTAGGAAACTGGCTATCATCTGCAGAATTCACCTCCTTGCCACCCCTGTGCTCATTTTTAAAGAACATATTTCTAAGTTACTTGGTTATTGCCAATGAAATAAACTGAGTCAGGGGGGCAGAGTCAATAGAAGGCACTGACTATATTGCTTGGGAGTAGAGATGGGCACAAATCAAAAAATTGCATTTCGTTTGTCGTTTGTCGTTTGGAGGGTCCGTTTTGGTTCGTTTCCATTTTTCGTGAATTTTTGGAAAAAATTTGTTTTTGTTTTCGTTCATTTCATTACTATTTATTTTGATTTTTTGTGATTTTTTAAAGGATTTTAAGCAATTCACTCACATTGCAGTAACGGAAACGAAACGCACAACAAAATTTCCGGTGTTTCTGTTTGTTTCGTTACATTTCAGAGATAAAATTTGTTTGTCATTTCATTACGTAACAAAAGGAAAAACGAAAATGGAAATGAAAAATTGTTCATTTCGTGCCCATCTCTACTTGGGGGACTCTAGAAGTCCAGATGTGTAGCTTCTCCAAACTCTGCCTCAAAAGACTCCATCCAACAGCTGACCTTCTGTTCTTTGCTTAGCTTATGCCCCCTTTCTAGAGGAGGAGTGTGCCATTCTGGCTTCCTGGATGCTTCCTTCAACTCTAGCAAGCACAGCTAAAAATTTGGATAGTGGAACACTATCCTTAACACAATGATTTTGATTGTTCCCTCTGAGAAACTACCTTCACCCTGCCTATTCTGTCTCTGGGCAATAGTTTCACTACATCACTAAAATCAAACAAAGGCATTGCCCAACCTTGGGCATTTGTTGCAATGAAAGGATGCACAGCTATTGCGTCTCTGGGGGTATTTCTGCATTTTTTTGTTGAATCACTTGCAGAAGCTGTTCTTTTAATCTGGGCCTTTCTTTTGAGTCACTACATTTTTCATCATGTCTGTTGTTCTGATCCTTCTAGCATATGTATTGGTATTAGAGATGGGGATGAACTAAAAAAATGAATAATGAATAATGAATAATGTTTTCTGACGAATTTGTCTGATTTATCAAAATTTGTCCATATGTATTTGTCATAAACAGAGTTCCCCAGTAAATATGAATGGATGGATTTTATCTATTTTTGATTTGTTAATTTTTCAGGCTATAAACTGGCCCGCAAGGCACCTAGGGACATCAGAACGGGAGAGACGTGTGCCTGGACGCTCCTTTACAATCCCACCAAGTTTGGTGGAGATTGGATTTTTGTTGTCTGAGTTACGCACCCCCAATTAGGCCCCTCAGGAAAGTTTTCCCCAGGCACCTAGGGACTCCAAACTTACAGAGAAGCTCCTTCTGAATATACAATCCCTCCAAGTCTGGTGAAGACTGAGTTTCCCCAACCCAGATTCTTATGGACACTTTCCTAGCCCCCCCCTTTTGTAGGTATATAACTCAGAAACCCACTCTTCCTTGTAGAGGAGAGCTGGGGTCTCTAGGTGCCGCGGGGGCAATTTTCTGGGGGGGGGCAATTTTCTGGTGGGTGGCTATTTCAGACTTCTTAAGCCCAAACTTAACCAGTCTTAGAGGGATTGTAGAGAAGAGGCAGAGGAAGCATCCGTGCAAATTTGGGGCCTCTAGATGTTTATAGCATTTCATTGGTTCATTGGTTCTTCACTAAAAATCCATCAATTTGTCAGTTCATCGATTTGTCAGCCATGATGAATCACAAATCACGATTAATCACCATTTTAAAATTCATCCCCATCTCTAATTGATACTGTTTATTAAGGAATAAACCCCAATGGATACCATACTTATGGATAAATACCCATGGGAATGTGCTCTAAAACATTATCCTGAGCTCATCCAGATGAAACCATCTATTCATCTAAGACAGAATCAAAGTCCTGTTGCTTCTGCTTGATTCTGGCTGAGACCAAGGTTTAATTAGTCCTGTCAGCATTAGTATACAGGAAGCAATTTAACTCAAAGCAAGGGAACCCTAGATAGCTAGTTTATCTGCTTGCTTTTTTCTGGCAATAGAATATTACATGCATTTGAGTATGCCTGTGAAGATTCTCAGTCATCCAGGTGAGTTTATCTGGAAGTTGAGCCACGGCAACTGGACTTCTTTTTCTTGAGAGATTGAAATGTTTCACTGCTCATCCAAACAGCTCCGTCAGTCTGAGGAAGCTGTTTGAACAGTTTGAACAGAATACTCCATGAGTTTTCAAAATCCTGATACAAAATCATTGGCTCCCTTTCCAGTGCAAACATGATCCTTTCCGATTCCTGAAATATGATCTAGAGAGCCCTCTGAACCAAAAGCCACCTCTTCTGGTGCAGAAACATGGTGTTGTCCCTGGAATGGTGGTGGTAAGTATAAGGATTCTTTCTGCAAACTCAGTTACCATGCTGGTTTAATAATGGCATAGTGAAATAATACTTTAACAGTCTGAACATTTTGTTTGTGTGAATACCACTAAAGGCCTGTTCAGAGAGTTACATATATAGAATGCAGTTTGGTTCAAAACAAACTGTGGTGTCCACATGTATTTTGACATTTCAGAGAGGATAGCCGTGTTAGTCTTTTCAAGAATTTCAGGCAAAAATCAAAGAAAAGCAAAACAAAACAAAACAAAAGATACAAACATGTGGCCCCTTAAAGACTAACTTTCATATTTTAATGTGACGTTTCGTGCATGTGTGCACTTCTTCAAGACATAGCAGGAATTGAAAAAAATGACGTTTCGTTTCATTTCGTTTTGTTAAGGGGCTCGTTTCGTTTCGTTTTCATTTTTCATGAATTTTCACAAAAAATTGTTTCATTGGTTTGTTAATTCGTTATTCATTTTAACCCGCTTTGCACAAGTTTTAAAGCATTTCCGCGTGCGGGCGTCCCCCAACGCCCCAGACCAGAGGGAAAACACTAAAAAAATGATGCTGGCAGACACACAGTATAGACTAGGTATGCAGGGAGGCTGCAAGGCAGCGGTGGGCGTTGCCCAGCGCGCAAGGCAGCCACAGAGTGACTGCGGGGCAGGGGAGGGTACTCACCGAGAGGTATGCACTACACACGCAGCACGCACGCAGGGAGGCTGCAAGACTGAAGCTAGAGAGAAACCTCTTCTTTCTCTCCCCGAGCCAGGCTGCAGCCAGCAGGAACACAGAGACACACACCTGCCTGGCTGGCCTAAAGTGAAAATAACGAGTTGCAGAGACAGCAATCCCACCCCAACCTAACTCCCACCGCAGACTGCAATGAGGACGGGGCTGCAAGAGCTTTTTATGCCCTCTATGGCTGCCAGACCTGCCCAGTCTGCAACCTGGGCATGCTATTGGTCAAAGTTGTCCAAGAATTTACATGATCCCATCACATGGCTTGCATCCATTTTGTGGCTGGCATCCATTTTGTGTCATCCTTAAAGGGAAAAGAAAAATATATCGCGATGGGAGAAAGACAAAATCAAACGTTTTAAGGACCCCCTCCCCCGGTAGGTATTATCAGGCAGAATAAATAATTATTGCTACGTTTTTACGGATGTCCAGGACGTTTTAATACCCAAGAAATCAATATTAGGCATCTGGCAGCCATTTTGGGTTGATGTCCCCTAACCCCCCTTAAAGGAAAAAAAAATACAGCGATCTGAGAAAAGACATAAAGGCACATTTTAAGGACCCCCAACCCCCCGGTAGGTATTATCAGGCAGAATAAATAATTATCACTGGGTTTTTACGGATATTTTTCAGGATGTTTTTTAACATTTAAAACAGCTCTTTTCATCGTGCATCGCCATTAATGAAAACAAAACGTAACAAACCTAATTTTCTTGGTTCGGTTTGTTTCGTTCCAATTTCATCGCCAGGTTTGATATTCGTTTCGTTACATAACAAAATGAATAACGAATAACGGAATGAAAAAATTCATTTCGTGCCCATCTCTAAAGAGTGATCCATTTGGACCCTTTTTAGAATTCTCTCATTCCTTCCTGGTGTTAGGGCGGCTGTTATTTTGGCCAGCTTTTGGTGTGCTTCTAATGGTTAGTTCACACTCAAATGGACCTGTGGAAGGCATTATCCAAGGTAATAACCTATGACATATTAGGTTAATTGTGACATTGAAATGGAAAACTCCTCTATTTTTCTCTTTTTATTTTTTCAATATTTCCCAAAGCAGTCTTTCAATATAATAGAGTAAACCTCCACCTATTACAGGGGTTAGGGACCCGACCCACAATAATTGAAAATCTGCAATATGCGGATGATAGGTCAGGTTGAGACTGGGTGGGTGCTCTCTGGGGGCTCTTGTACGTACCCCAGCCCTGGCGCTGCCACAAATGGGCCTGCAAGGGGCTTTCCAGTCCCCCAGAGGCCCCCAAAGTGCTTTCTAGTGATCTGGAGGTCACTTCTGGTGTACTGGAAGTCACTTCCGATTCGCAGGGAAGCACTTTTGGGGCCTCCAATGGGCCTGGGAAGGCCTTTCCTCCTTACCCCAGGGGGCCTTTTTTCATATACCAGTATACTGCGATATACTGGGACCGCAGTATATGAACCGCGAAAGGGCGGGTGACACCTGTACATGCCACAGATATACCATGCTGGGTTGCTGCATGGCTGTTTCACTATGCCACTTACTTTATTTAACCAAAAAGCAAGTAAATAAAAGGAAAGGCACTGTGGCCCCTCCACCACAAAATGAGTATTGTGGGAAATGGCAGGTAGGGGGCTATGTCTTCTCCATAGTCTCTCCCCCCCCCCAAGAAACTGCATCTGAGAAGAAAGCCAAGAAAAAGGTGGGGTGCCTCCTTACCATCTCCCCAACCTTCACTTCAACTTCTCCATTGTGAACAGAAGGATCACTCAGGGGTAGGATAACATCGCTCAGGATGAAGAGAAGAACCTGTTAAGGCTAAACCAGGCTACTCCAAATTCCCTGTCTGGATCTTCTAAAACGAATGGCTATACTTTTATACAACAAAAAGAATGAGAAACCTGGCCAGCCTTGAAATTATGGCAAAGGTGGTGGTAGGGATTTACTCACCTTCTTTTTTTGTGGTCTCTCTGTATACATGCAAATCAAAATGTCTCTTCTTTGAATCCACAATTTGCATTTCAAGACAAATGTGTTCTAAATGAAGGCTGTTCTGGAAGTTCAAGTAGCACCTTTAGGTAGAGAAAGGAGGAGGAGGAAGAGGAGGAGGAGGAGGAGGAGTTACATTACCTCCCCACCACTCAGGGCCATGGAGCTGCCCAGGCCTCCCCTCCCACCTGCTATTTTGCATAACAAAAATAGTTAATTATTGCACACACATTTAAAGTGATATGTGTTATGGCTTAATTCTCCAAACTTTCTTCCAACAATCCACCTTACAGAGAGGGATCCAAGCAAGATTCAGTGTTCTGCTTGCCATGTGCGCTTCTCATGTTTTAAACACAATAATTGCTGATATGATCAGGATGAGGTAGAATAAAGAAGTCAGCAAAGATGTTGATATATATCTAATAGGGATGGCACATGAGGGAATGTTTCAGATTTCATTTGTTTCAGGGCATTTCAAAAGTGCCTCATTTATTTTTTCAGGTCCTTCAAGTACTAGTCCTTTTGATAAATATGAATGGGATTGGCTTTTGGGGATTCTTTCACTTCAGGGTTTCTCATTCAGGATCTGTGTGGCAACTCATCTAATCCACCCCCCCCTCAAATAACCTAGGTGGTTACTTTATGTCCTACTTCGTTCCGCGATTATGTTCCTTCCGTGACAGCGTTGTTCGTGGTCACGTGGTTTTGTCCGTGTTCAATCCCTGTTTTCATTTACCCACGGGCGTGATTACTTGTCTCGTGACAACTGTTACTTCACATCCTTGTTTCATGACAACTACTGGATTTCTCTGGCTTTGTTTAGCCTTTTAAAAAATTGTCGGGCTTCCCTCACCACTTGCCGCAGGCGAGCAGCGGCGGCGGCGTGAGCGGTGGGCGAGACACCCTCACCCTGAACTCAGCAGTGTGCGGGCTGGCAGGAGAGCAGGCAAGGAGAGCTCAGCCCCACCTCCGGGACCTGAGGAGGACAGACTTACACCTGACAGTGGCTCTCCGCCTGTCCCTTCAAGAGCCACCTTCTCCTGCAGGGACAGGCGGGCAGCCGAGCCTGGCCTGGCGCAGGAGTTCCAGTCGGCTTTCTCAGTTGTCAGAGTATTCCTAGAGTGAAAGGGGGAAACAGCCATTGCTGTTGCTTCATGTCCCTTGTCTTGGAACAGGAACCGGGAACAAAGCGTGACAACAGAATTCCGTAGCCCAGGGGCAGGTACGGCTCGTCACGCTCAGTTCCCGGTTCAGGCGGCATGGTCGGGACAAGATTCTGCTGTCACGCTATGGACGTGAAGTAACCTTTTTTTGTACCAGTCCCAAGCGGGACAGCAAAGAGGGACGAGAGGGACGTGAAGTGATGGCCCTAGTTTGAACCTTAAACTAGTTTGAAAAAACAGCAGCAAACCAGAGAATTAATTCAAAAGTCCTTATAAAACCTCTTAAAAACCACTTTGAAAAAGCAGGCGCAAAGTGGCCAACCCCCGGTAAATTAATGCATGACACAAAAATCAGTCTAACACACACACACACACACACACACACACACACACACACACACACACACACACACACACACACACACGGAAAATAAGACAAAATAAAATACACACCGTGTGAGTCAGAATAACTCCAATCTGATTGATGGAGTGTCACTTTCCATCCTTTTTTCTACATCCTTCAGACCAATGGGTTGAAAATAAAACAGAGTCTATTGAATCTGGAAGGGGTGAATAAAAACTGGTTCAGTTACAATCTTTTATCCTTGACCCTGCCCAAGGTCCTCTAACACCATCTCTTGTCCACTGGTTCCAGCTACCAAGGAGAAGTCAGTCTGTCCAGGGAGTCTAGTTCTTGGTTAGAACGTCTGTAAAGCCTGGAGCTTGGGTCACCCTCGCCTTCTGACCGCTCCTATCGGGGAGAGTCAGGATGTCCAAAGCAAGTTCAGGCCTGGGGCAAATCTAGGTTCCCAAAGCTCTTCTTTCTGTCATTCTCCAGGCACGGTTGTCTCCTCTTGTGCCAGCAACACTTCTGTGTGGGGGTAGACTGTGCTGCTTTCCTCAGGGCCTGACTCTCATCTTTGCTTTGGTATGAAGGCTGGTAGGAAAGGTGCTTTTGTGACTCCTATCTTTGGGAATCTTAACTATAACAACAATCCTCTCCACGGGTCTTCTTTATAAATCTAATCCCACTTCCGAGGGTGGGGTGGGGGCTCTGATTTTTCACCTGGATAATTGTCCATTCATTCCCAGTCAATCTCTCCTGGGCGTCATTCCACTCCCCATTCTCAGGGTCTTGATCCTTTCTTGGTACACTAAGAATATTTTGGTCCACCATTCCCAATTCTACAGGACCACCTTTCATTTCCCCCCCATCTCTCTTCAGCCACCTTGCCCTTCCTTCTCATGAGTCTTTTTCTCTCTCAGTTCCCTCTGGATTTTTGCTTCCTCCAGTGGCTCTTTTTCATCCTCTTCTTGTGGTGGCAAGGCAGCCTTTATATCTGCCATGTATCAGGGTAAACTCCTACCTCCCCTCTCTCCTATAACCCTCTAATCCCCAAGGGTATATGGCCTAAATGGCCTCCATTTGTGTCTCACTTTCTCTGGAATCATTTGTGGCGACATGTCCTCCTTCTACGTGGGAGACCTTGTGGTAGGCTAAGTGGAAGTCTGGGAGGGCTGTGTAGGTTCAACCAAAATCCTGCGCCTTTCAAATGACTAGAATTTAAGATTAATATTCCCTCACTGTTTGATGTTATCCCTTCAATTCCTTGAATCCAACACCAGCAGGTGGCAGCAGGTAGCAAAAATAATCAAGAATTAGGAGAGATCAAGAAGAGATGGCAAGAATATACAGAGGAATTATATCAGAAAGATCTGGATGTCCCTGATAATCAAGAGAGTGTAGTTGCTGACCTGGAGCCAGACATCCTGGAAAGTGAAGTCAGGTGGGCTTTAGAAAGCATTGCAAACAACAAGGCCAATGGAGGTGATGGCATTCCAACTGAACTCTTTAAAATCTTAAAAGATGATGCTGTAAAGGTGCTGCATACGATATGCCAGCAAATTTGGAAAACCCAGCAGTGGCCAGAGGACTGGAAAAGATCGGTCTACATCCCAATCCCAAAGAAAGGAAACGCCAAAGAATGCTCCAACTATCACACAATTGCACTCATTTCACATGCTAGCAAGGTTATGCTCAAAATTCTAGAAGGCAGGCTTCAGCAGTATGTGGAAAGAGAACTTCCAGAAGTGCAAGCTGGATTTCGAAGGGGCAGAGGAACTAGAGATCAAATCGCCAACATGCGCTGGATTATGGAGAAAGCCAGAGAGTTCCAGAAAAACATCTACTTCTGCTTCATTAACTATGCCAAAGCCTTTGACTGTGTAGACCACAACAAACTATGGCAAGTCCTTAAAGGAATGGGAGTGCCTGACCACCTTATCTGTCTCCTAAGAAATCTATGTGTGGGACAAGGAGCAACCATCAGAACTGGATATGGAACAACTGACTGGTTTAAAATTGGGAAAGGAGTACGACAAGGCTGTATACTGTCACCTTGCCTATTTAACTTATATCCAGAGTACATCATGCGAAAGGCAGGTCTGGATGAATCACAAGCTGGAATTAAGATTGCTGGAAGGAATATCAACAACCTCAGATACGCAGATGATACTACTCTGATAGCAGAAAGTGAGGAGGAATTAAAGAACCTCTTAATGAGGGTGAAAGAGGAGAGTTTAAAAAAATGGGCTGAAGCGCAACATCAAAAAAACTAAGATCATGGCCACCGGTCCCATCACCTCCTTGCAAATAGAAGGGGAAGAAATGGAGGCAAAGACAGAGTTTATTTTCTTGGGCTCCTTGATCACTGCAGATGGTGACTGCAGCAATGAAATAAAAAGATGCCTGCTTCTTAGGAGGAAAGCAATGGCAAACCTAGATAGCATCCTAAAGAGCAGAGACATCAGTTTGCCAACTAAGGTCAGGATAGTCAAAGCTATGGTTTTTCCAGTAGTGATGTATGGAAGTGAAAGCTGGACCATAAAGAAGTCTGATCGCCGCAGAATCGATGCTTTTGAGCTGTGGTGCTGGAGGAGAGTCCCCTGGACTGCAAGGAGATCAAACCTATCCATTCTGAAAAAAATCAACCCCAAATGTTCACTGGAAGGACAGATTTTGAAGCTGAGGCTCCAGTACTTTGGCCACCTCATGAGGAGAGAGGACTCCTTGGAAAAGTCCCTGATGTTGGGAAAGATTGAAGGCAAAAGGAAAAGAGGACGGCAGAGAATGAGATGGTTGGACGGTGTCATCGATGCAACCAATATGGATTTGACCAAACTCTGGGAGGCAGTGGAAGATAGGAAGGCCTGGCAAGCTCTGGTCCATGGGGTCACAAAAGAGTCAGACACAACTGAACGACTGAACAACAACAACAAACTCTGACTGTGGAAGTGTAACATGTTGGGTAGACCTACAGAGATCTAAGGCGACTGATGCTGTTTGTCCATCCCCTTTGGCATAATGGAGATTTTTTTTTTTTTGGCTGGCCTCTCCTTGTCTTTCAGCATAGTACATTTTATTGTTAAGAAAGATACAGTCTTGAAGTATGGGGGAAAAACACCTTTCTGTAATGCCGTGGGGAGCAGATAAATCGAGTGGGAGACAGGGCATGTCGGCGCGGGCTTGTCCAGCCATGGGACTGCATTGCCCTCCCCTGGGAGGAAGGGCAACACCTGGCTTGTGTGGGGTTGGGTGGGCAGGCTGCCCATTTATACCTGATGCGCCCACCCATGCGCCATCTTGCCTCTGGACAGCGGCGGCATCAGGCTGGGTGTGACCCCTGGGCCCTTAATCGAGCATGAATGGATGTGAATGGGGAGGTCTGCAGGGTGATACCCACCAGATCATCAGTGCCAACAAACCCGAGCTGTTCCGGACGGATGGTGTCCACCTCTCCGACGAGGGCCTCAGGCTGTACACAAAGATGGGTATGGATGGAAGGTGCATATAAGGCAGTCTTACTGGATATAGCAAGACTTGGACATCTAGGGTGCTAATAAATCATTCTTCTGAAAACTGCTTACATGTACTAGAAAGTGGCCAAAATGGCAAGAGAGTGACTAAGAGCAGTATTGCAACACAAAGCGATTTTCAGAGAGTGCAAAACTGATCTAAGTTAGCTTACTAGCTGCAAATATGGGGCTCATTGGGGCTAATTATGCACCATCAAAGGTGCCTGCCCCTTGTTCTGTGCATAAGGACTGCTTAATCAGCTTTAGAAATACACAGTCCATCTGTCCTCTTTTGATGTAGCTGCCACTAGCACTAGCACAGCAAATGCAATCATATAGGATTAGAACGTCTCAGTGGTCAACAGTGAAAGAATTTACAGCATAGTCCAACCCACGAATATTTGGAAATAATTCCACCAGTGTGCAGTGTACAAGACTATAGCTTGAGGCAGATTGTCTTCCTAGTTTTTCCCTGCAAAAAACAGGTATTTTTAGAAAATGACAACAGAAATTGATAAAAGCCACTCGTAGAAAATGAGAAATATTAACAGCTAAGAAAAGAGGCCTCTATTCAAGTGTGTCATTTTGATGGTAGGGTATAGCAAGGAGCACAGCCGACCCTAATATTTGACAGAATTATTTTGAGTGTCATGAAAAGTAACAAATGAGCAAATATTCACATTACTGTCAAGTTACTTTTATTGTCAGGAATCAGGAGATGTGACGGGTCCTTGATACTATTACCTTGACTTGGGAAAAAGGCAAGGTTATTTGTTCCACCTCAGGCAGCAAAAGATCCTGGGCCAGTTCTAATGGATAAATATGACTCAGTAAAGCCCAAATTCTTGATTTGGAATAGGACCCCTTGTTTGCTATCCTCATTTACTTTTTTTTTTTAAAAAATAATTTACATCCTATAACAACCACCAAGTGCTTTTGAAAAAGTTAAGGGGGAAAAAATCATTCATGATTTTGCAAGAACAACCTGCTCCAGGTGTGAAATATTGTGTAAGGACGGGTGCCGCACAATACTTGTTCCTAGCTATCAGTTGCATTTGAGGTTGTGATCCACCAGAGGGAACTGCTGGTCCTCTGAAGGGGCAGAGTTGTGGAGGGACTGTCAAGTTACCAGGCAGCCACAGAAGTTTGGCTTCACAATGTGCCCTTTGTTCTTTGAACGGAAGCAACACTAAATCATGCAAGGCAAGCTTGTGGTTGCCAGCTACCTGTTTCCGAGGGCTGCTCCTACAGTTTCTGAGTCTCTCTTCCCACCTCCCTGATCTCATATCCTTGCCTCCCCACCCCCTCCACCCCCACGTCTCATTCTTCATGGGCTCCACCTTGTTTTCCTGAACACTGCCACCTACTTCTCCTGGCCCCCGTGGCTCCTTCTACACCACTCCACCCTTTGTCGTCCCCCCCCCACCTGCTCGCCTCACCAGTCTCCACCTTACCCATTCAGAGGACAAACACCCCAGGCCTTCCCTTCCCTGCCCAGTTGGATCTCCCAGTTTCTTCCATGTTCTGAACTTCACATCTTCCCACACTCCTAAGCAGCCCACCCAAGGGCACGGCCTCCCCTCGTGATTCCGTGATAGTACTTTTATGCTTTGTGCACACTTCCCCCTGTTCCACCGAATTGCAAGGACACAACCTCATAGAAGTTCCTAGGAAGTACAGTGAACACTCGTAAAACAAACGGTTTGTATAACATAAATCTGCACAACATAAAAAATTCCAGAGATAGGGGACATTTGCTTAACGGAATTGCCTATGGGGCAAATCCGTACAACATAAAAATGGTCGCAATTAGGGATTACTCTGTTTTCAATGCATTCCTATGGGAAATTTGTATACAGGAAAATTTGCTTAACAGAATTTCATTGGGAACAAATTAATTCCTTTATACAAGGTACCACTGTACAAAGAATAGATATGGTCATAGTGGCATGGTATTGCGCTCCATCCATACCTATGCACATTCATTTTCAGGTATATAGAGAGTTCCCAGGTATGTGTGTGTAAGCGTGGAAGGCTCTCTGTGTATAGCTGTGAGAATGGAGAGGCTCAGTCATGACTCATTATAGTCCCTCAAAGTGCATCCTCCTCTTTCTCCTGTCCTGCTTCCATCTGGCTCCATTTTCCATCAGAAATCCTCTTTCCATTATTCTGTTGGCTCATTCTCTCCCTGTAATTTTTCCTCAAGAGCTCACTCTCTTTCTCTGGCAAACTAGTGTCCTGTTTGTCATGATGCCATAGTGGTAGCTTCTAAGTTGAAGGAAACAGGTCATTCAATGAAATGCGTAATGGCCTCTCTCCTATTCACCCCTTCAACTCTTTCAACAGCAAGTAGTACCAGTCTCAGCAGTGTTATGGGCAGTGCTTATGTCTGCTCACTATAATTTCCTCCAGCGCCCAGACAGGCGATACACAAGGCCACTGTGGGAAATCACTATGCCAGTTCAGAATGCTGCGTCTGATGGAGAGAGGAGAACAGAACATCTTGTTGGTTGTCTGGAAACAAAGCTGTCAGGTGCTGACACCAAGCCTGCTGTACCATATGTTAGAACAAAGGTAGCCACACTTCTTGCCAGATAGGCATCTAGGGCAAAAGTATGTGTTGGGGGGGAGTGGTTTGAATGGACCACCTGATTCTTGCTCTCCTTCCACCCTGACAAGAACAGTGGTTATGCCCTGTACCAACAGTATCTCATGTCCAGAAGGACTTCCAAATCTAGCCCTGTTGGGCTCTTAGTTTGGCCCTCCAGGCTTCTGCAGATGACATTCACCCCTCTCCCGTGGCACCATCATGGCTGCAATGCCTTTCGTAAGGTTTATTTGCTAGCTGTAAGTAAGGCAATGTAAGAATTTAAAGCATTTGCATATGGCCTGCTGCTGGAATGCCGCTCTCTACAATTTCTTTGAAATTCAGTTTGATCCTTGAAATGAAAAGGGTTCCTGAGGCTTGTACAGTATTTGTCACTGTCTTTTATACAAATACATACAGTTACATTTACTATACATTATGTGGAGAGAGGAACACATTAGGAGTCCAGAGATCTGAATTCAAATCCACTGAAAGGGTTGTTGTTCAGTCGTTCAGTCGTGTCCGATTCTTCGTGACCCCATGGACCAGAGCTCGCCAGGCCTTCCTATCCTCCACTGCCTCCCGGAGTTTTGTCAAATTCATTTTGGTTGCATCGATGACACCGTCCAACCATCTCATTCTCTGTCGTCCTCTTTTCCTTTTGCCTTCAATTTTTCCCAGCATCAGGGACTTTTCCAGGGAGTCCTCTCTTCTCATGAGGTGGCCAAAGTACTGGAGCCTCAGCTTCAAAATCTGTCCTTCCAGTGAACATTCAGGGTTGATTTCTTTCAGAATGGATAGGTTTGATCTTTTTGCAGTCCAGGGGACTCTCAAGACTCTCCTCCGGCACCACAGCTCAAAAGCATCAATTCTGCAGTGATCAGCCTTCTTTATAGTCCAGCTCTCACTTCCATACATCACTACTGGAAAAACCATAGCTTTAACCATCCTGACCTTAGTTGGCAAAGTGATGTCTCAGCTCTTTAGGATGCTATCTAGGTTTGCCATTGCTTTCCTCCCAAGAAGCAGGCGTCTTTTTATTTCGTTGCTGCAGTTGTCATCTGCAGTGATCAAGGAGCCCAAGAAAATAAACTCTGTTATTGCCTCCATTTCTTCCCCTTCTATTTGCCAGGAGGTGATGGGACCAGTGGCCATGATCTTAGTTTTTTTGATGTTGAGCTTCAGCCCATTTTTTCACTCTCCTCTCTCACCCTCATTAAGAGGTTCTTTAATTCTTCCTCACTCTCTGCTATTAGAGTAGTATCATCTGCGTATCTGAGGTTATTGATATTTCTTCCGGCAATCTTAATTCCGGCTTGTGATTCATCCAGACCGGCCTTTCTCATGATGTACTCTGCATATAAGTTAAATAGGCAAGGTGACAGTATACAGCCTTGTTGTACTCCTTTCCCAATTCTAAACCAGTCAGTTGTTCCATATCCAGTTCTGACGATTGCTGCTTGTCCCACATATAAATTTCTTAGGAGACAGATAAGGTGGTCAGGCACTCCCATTCCTTTAAAGACTTGCCATAGTTTGTTGTGGTCTACACAGCCGAAGGCTTTGGCATAGTCAATGAAGCAGAAGTAGATGTTTTTCTGGAACTCTCTGGCTTTCTCCATAATCCAGCGCATGTTGGCAATTTGATCTCTAGTTCCTCTGCCCCTTCGAAATCCAGCTTGTAGTTCTGGAAGTTCTCTTTCCACATACTGCTGAAGCCTGCCTTCTAGAATTTTGAGCATAACCTTGCTAGCATGTGAAATGAGTGCAATTGTGTGATAGTTGGAGCATTCTTTGGTGTTTCCTTTCTTTGGGATTGGGATGTAGACCAATCTTTTCCAGTCCTCTGGCCACTGCTGGGTTTTCCAAATTTGCTGGCATATCGTATGCAGCACCTTTACAGCATCCTCTTTTAAGATTTTAAAGAGTTCAATTGGAATGCCGTCACCTCCACTGGCCTTTTTGTTTGCAATGTTTTCTAAGGCCCACTTGACTTCACTTTCCAGGATGTCTGGCTCCAGGTCAGCAATTACGCTATCTTGGTTATCAGGGACATCCAGATCTTTCCGATATAATTCTTCTGTATATTCTTGCCATCTCTTCTTGATCTCTTCTGCTTCAGTTAGGTCCCTACCATTTTTGTCCTTTATCATATCCATCTTTGCACGAAATACCCCTTTAATATCTCCAATTTTCTTGAATAGATCCCTGGTTTTTCCTTTTCTGTTGTTTTCCTCTATTTCTTTGCACTGTTCATTCAAGAAGGCCGCCCTGTCTCTCCTTGCTATTCTTTGGAAGTCTGCATTCAATTTTCTGTATCTTTCCCTTTCTCCTTTGCATTTTGCGTCCCTTCTCTCCTCCGCTATTTGTAGGGCCTCATTGGACAACCACTTTGCTTTCTTGAATTTTCTTTTATTTGGAATAGTTTTCATTGCAGACTCCTGTACAATGTTACAAGCCTCCATCCATAGTTCTTCAGGTGTTCTGTCCACCAAATCTAGTTCCTTGAATCTATTCTTCACTTCCACTGTGTATTCATATGGGGTTTGACTTAGCTTATACCTGACTGGCCCAGTGATCTTCCCTACTTTCTTCAGTTTAAGTTTGAATTTTGAAATAAGAAGCTGATGATCTGAGCCACAGTCAGCACCAGGTCTTGTTTTTGCTGACTGTATAGAGCTCCTCCATCTTTGGCTGCAGAGAACATAGTCAATCTGATTCCGGTATTGTCCATCTGGTGATGTCCATGTGTAGAGTCGCCTTTTGTGTTGTTGGAAAACAGTGTTTGCAATGACCAGCTTGTTCTCTTGACAAAACTCAATTAGCCTTTGCCCTGCTTCATTTGGAACTCCAAGGCCAAACTTGCCAGTTATTCCTTTTATCACTTGACTCCCTACTTTAGCATTCCAATCCCCTATGATGAGAAGAACATCTTTTTTTTTGGTGTCAGTTCTAGAAGTTCTTGTAAGTCTTCATAAAATTGGTCAATCTCAGACTCTTCAGCACCAGTAGTTGGTGCATAAACTTGGATTACTGTGATGTTCAAAGGACTGCCTTGGAATCGTACCGAGATCATTCTATCATTTTTTAGGTTGTATTCCAGCACTGCTTTTCTCACTCTATTGTTGACTATGAAGGCTACTCCATTTCTTCTATGGGATTCTTGCCCACAGTAGTAGATGTGATAGTCATCTGAACTGAATTCACCCATTCCTGTCCATTTAAGTTCACTGATGCCCAGGATGTCAATGTTTATTCTTTCCATCTCAAGTTTGACCACATCCAGCTTACCCTGGTTCATAGATCTCATATTCCAGGTTCCTATGCAGTATATTTCTTTGCAACATTGGACTTTCCTTTCTCTTCCAGGCACGTCTGCAGCTGAGCATCCTTTCGGCTTTGGCCCAGCCACTTCATTAGCTCTGGAGCTACTTGTCCTTGTCCTCCGCTCTTCCTCAGTAGCACGTTGGACACCTTCCAACCTGAGGGGCTCATCTTCCAGCGTCATATCTTTTAGCCTTTTGTTTCTGACCATGGGATGTTCTTGGCAGGGATACTGGGGTGGCTTGCCAATTCCTACCCCAGGAAGTCTTATTACAGGCCTCATTGTCACCAGTGTAATTAGCCTTACAATGATGAAAGCACAGTTCAGCCTGTTTTATTTTGTAGCCTCACTGATCAACTGGGACACAAAAGTAGAAATGTGCCCCATTTATAAGATATTCCAGACTGAGACTGAAAGGGTAGAACTGGTAAAACTTCAGCTTGAGTATCTCACACACCTTGAAAACCCACTAAGTCACCATAAGTCAGTTCCATCTTGATGACTCAGAGCAAATGTTATATGTAGGTTAAAAACTTGACAATGTAAGATTAATGTGCAAAATATGATGTTTTACACAAAATATTTTCCATTATGGATTGTTGGAAAATGTTTGGATTTACAGGGGCCATATTAAAATACCATGGATGAACTACATCCACAGGTTGCCACACAAACACGCAGCCACCCCTCTTTTACTACCATAAAGCGTAACTTATATTGGGAAACATAAATTTTCTTCTAAGACTGTAAAACTGTAGTGAGCAACTTTGGTGGAACTGAGGGTCAGTTTTGTTCCCCCAGGAACTGTTGTGGACAAACTCCTCCCCCCCCGCTGCCCCCAAATATTTGATGCTGAAATTTGGCAGCACCAGGTGAAAACATTTGAAAGCAACATTTTGCTTGGTAGTAGCAATTTTGCTACTGAAATTTGGTGGCAAACCATCATTTGCCATTTAAAACAAGAAACTATTGCTTTCAATTACCATAAGTGTTTTCCTGGTTGCCACAAAAATGTGGCACAATTTGCCACTGAAATTCATAGTGTAGCTCTCAGGGCGTGCCCTCGGAAAAGGCCCTGGGATACAGCATGATTAGTGCTCCTGTTTTCAAGTGCATATCAGTGCAACAGGTAGATCATCCCTGGAGTAGGAATGCCTTGAAAGGACAGTTTCTTTTACCTAGTCAAGATGGTGTCCAAACTGTTCAGGCACATGAGAGGGTTTTTACCATGTCAGCAAATGACAATTGATCTTGTATCTTCATTGTATAGACAATTGTTTATTGCTATACCACATATTTGTTCAAAAATAGTCTCTTAGCTTTACCCTGAGCCGGACAGAACACACTGTTTTTACAAGCTCTGCAGCCCCATCTGTTGTTGCTAAAAATTGGCAGCACTTGCAAATCTATGGCCCCAGAACCACAAAGAAACCACAGACCTCCAACTGCCATCAGAATGGTCATTTTCTTTCTCTTAGGGCCCCATCACACGGGCGAAAGAGGCTGTTAATAATCAAAGTCATGTTTCTTTCTGAAGTTGAGACGTGAGAGAAAATGTGGTTCCCGTGTTCCCATGGACGTTATTTAAGCAACCGCATTTTATATGTCCCCATGACATTAACCCCCATCTAGAAGCTCGGGGGGACTTCCAGTGGCATGAAGCTCTGGTGCTATGGGAGTTCAAGCCACAGTTGGGCAGCCACGGAATAAAGATTGGGGCTGAAATGTCAACACGAGGTGGGGCAGCAAGGCTGCCACCATCGAGAAACAAGGTGGGTGGGTGGGTGAAAATGTGTGTGCATGTGCACGCGTGCATGCACACAATGGTGTGTGTATGAGAGAGAGAGAGAGAGAGAGAGAGAGAGAGAGAGAGAGAGAGAGAGAGAGAGAGAGAGAGAGAGAATAAAGATATTCCAAAACTGGCAGGAGCCGGTGCCAATTGCTCTGCCCTTCGCTTCCGCACCAGCTCTCAACCTGGTACCACCGCTACCCAGTCTTGACCGTGGGGGCATAATTTTTTAAGCTGGTTTATCAGAAAATTAGATCCGGATTTTAAAGACCATGGGATAGAGCCCTTAATGGTATACTAGAGTATGTCCTCTTTGCTGTGGCCATAAAAAGCCACTATAAGTACACATCCTGTTACCTCCATGAGGGCCAGAGAATCAGTGGGTTTTTAGTGGGTTCTGCATATCAACAGTGGCTCTGTCAAGTTACCTCCCGGTGCCTTGAGACTTTACTGAACACATGGGTTCATGTTTCCAGAAAATGTCCCATTGAGTTCAGCAGTGCTCGCTTTTGAATAGGCCTCTGTAGGCTTGCCACTAACAGGAACAAAAATGCAGTTCCAGTGATTCTTGTCCACAGTGTTTTTGAACAATTTAAACACTGCAGTTGTTATGGCAGATCATTATTCCTGCATGGAGGAATACTTATCTCCTTCTGGTAGATAAGTATCCCTGCATGGAACAGGGGGTTCGACTCAGTTGCCTTATAAGCTTCTTCCAACTTCATTATTCTATGATGTCTTTCTCTCGTACACATCACTCCAAAAATTGCTTTTAAAAACAGAAGTGCCAACATGGCTTTGGGGCTATTTAATTTTCCTGTATATCCCAGAATAAACCCTGGCATTTTGCTACACATGAGCTGCCAGAGACGGAGCACCTCCAAAGACTGTGTGTCTGCCTTCCAGTCGTCATGCTGCAATAGGACCGGCACCCTTTCTGTTTTCCTTGAGCTGGTCCTGTTTCCTTTGGCATCAGAAGTGTTAAGAGATGTGCAGGAAGTGTGTGAGAGAGTCGTTGTCAGAACCCCTTATGTCTGAGTGAAAACATTTAAGACTCCAGTGCAAAACAGGAAAAGGAAACCGTTTGGTCCAAGCCTTCGAGCTGGGTTTTATTTTTATTTTTTTAATTGCAAAGCATTTTTTTGTGTCCCTCTCCTTCCTGCCTGTTTGTCAACAGATGTACGCTGGAGGGAAGCTACTCTTTGGGAGCACCGTTTTCAACGGATACAGCTACAGCAAGAGGGACCTGCTGAAGCAGATCAACCAAGTTTGCCTTGACTGCAAGATGGGTCACTTCCTGCCACAGAGCTTCAAATTTAGGTAACACAGGAAGTGCAGGGGAAGGGGGGGGAACAAGGAGGAGAATGGGGAGAGGGGAGGGGATGTCACGCAGAGGTTCTGTGCTAGCAGAATAAACTCAGCAGACAAGCATTAGGTGCCCAAGGATGGTCTGTTATGAGGGCAATGGTGCATCCACGAAGTCATTGTTATAATGACCAAATATAGAACTAGAAATATTGTTTTAAAAAGCCAAGCAAACTAGGATCAATAGCATATTCATTCTTCCTTGCAGTGTTCTGGGTTCCTAAAAATGAGTGCTGAAAACAGTGATTTTTTTAAAAAAGTAAATTCTTTCTTTCTTTCTTTGTTTTGAAACAGTTTATTATAGTTCAGTGAATCAGCATATAATCAAAACTTCAGCATAGGTCTTCTCTTGAGGCTACTGAAGTTGCTCCTATGAATAAAAAAGCAAAGTTTAATCTAATAAACTCAATATTAAAAAGGAAAGAAAATCTTTAATCTATATTTAGTATGACAAATATGCATACATACAAACAAAATGGCTTTTAAACCGAAGCAAGCGAATCTCTCCCTATTTTTTGGAAGAGCGATATTTAAAATATTTATTTACAACTGATGTGGATGTTGATCACTTTTAATTCTTACTGCTTGGGGAAAGGGTAGTCATTTCAACCTGAAAGCCCAAGGATCTTCTTTCAAATCCATCCAATGGTGTAGTGATAAGGAAATGCCAGCATGTCTATGTAGCCTGTGCAGTGATGCATGCTGCTAATCAGTTGGGTGTTTTTGTGCACCAGTTTTGATCTGTGATTAGGTGCTGAGATACTTTATAAAATTAAATGATGGTTGAAATGAATAATCTTGCTCTTTCTGACTAGGCAGCAGGGCAAAGTGGTCCGTTGTAGGTGGTATCAAGCAGTGACCCAATTCTTTTTACAAGCTGTACTTGAGGAATTATTGTAGAGGGTCCCTCCTTGGACCAGTGCTTTTTAACCAGTGTTTTACATATATATTTTGTATACAGTGGTCCCCCGCCCTTTGGCGGTTCATATACTGCGGTCCCGCTATATCGCAGGACTGCAGTATATGAGAAAAGGCCCCCTAGGGTAAGGGGGGGGAAGTCCTGTTTCAAACCTCCCAACGTGCCCCAGGACTGGAGCTGCCCTGAACAGGCCTGCGAGGGATCGCTGAAAATCATTATTTCTGAGGCCGAGAGCCTTCTATGCCTGTCGGAGGCCTCAGAGATGATTTCCAGTTTACCAGAAGTCACTTCTGGTTCACAGGGAGGCTAGGCCCCCCAGGCCTGACTCAACCTGCATCTGCACATCGCGGATTTTCAATTATTGTGGGTCAGGTCAGGTCCTTAACCCCCGCGATAGGTGGGGGATCACTGTATATGTATTTTGTATATATTCATTTTTTCAGTGGCCTTAAATAGGGGCTATAATGGCAGTCTGTCTTTCTAAAAAAAAAAAAGGAACTTTTTGCTTCTGTCATGATGGGACTCCTGCTCTTCAACTCTGAGTGGCGAGCAATGAGACATGAAATATATCAAAAGAGGAAGATGGGTATTATCACTTTGTAGGCTGCCTTGGGTCCTTTTGGAGAGAAAGCAGGGATTAAAATATTTTAAATAAATAACAAATAATGACGATCCAGCCCTTATGTGCTTGCAGGTCCACCTACTCTCTTTAGTTCATGAATGCCAGGGTTTCTAGCCTAGCTCCTTCCCCTAACAGAAGTCTTTTTTGGCAAAGAGGGGAGGGGGAGATTGGTGGACACAGGAATTACTGTCTGAACGGTGCAGTCTCTTCCTATTTGGGGTCTGTGCCTTTGTGTTCTCAATGCATTTTCTTCATGCTTTGATGGGTATACCATTTCTTATCTGGACACTTTAACACAGTGGCTCCTAGCCTTGGGTAACCCAGGTGTTCTTGGACTACAACTCTCAGAAACCCTGGCCAGCCCTGCTTGTGGTGAAGGGAGTTGCAGTTCAAGAATTCCTGGGTTACCCAAGGTTTGGGAACCACTGCTTAACAGACAAGTTACGTTTGACAGGGAGAGGAAGCAGGAAGGCTCACTGGTGTGGTGTGGGTTGCTAGCACCCAGAGCAAGCTAAGTCTTATGCCTCCCTAACTCAAGGGCAAAAGTATTTGCAGGTGACTGAGAACACCCCCAGGTGGGCAACTGAAGCCCAAGCTGCAAGGTGGCTTCCCACCTGCACACCATCTTCCTGTGCTTCCCGCAAACTGTCCTGCCTGCAACAACCAGCTCACAACCGTCCACCCCCCCACACACACACTGGGGGCTCTGGAGGTGGGTGGGTAAAGAGTGACATGAGAGTTTGGGGGAAAGAAGAGCAAAGCACCCACAAATTCTTGTCCCAACATATAAAAACAGGTGGGGCTTCTCCACTTTGCCAAGGCAGGGCCATAGTAGTGGAGCAGGAGGAATAGGTGAGCCAGTCTCATAGGTCAGCTGGGGAGCCCTTCTCCCATGCTGGGAGGCAGAGACAGATATAGATAGATAGATAAATCTTTATTGTCACTGTCCTGTGAAGAACAACAAGATTGGAAAACAACGAGATTGAGGGCAAGTTGTAGAAAGGGGCATGAAAGAGGTTTGGGGGCTAAGTCCCCACATAATTCATGCCAGGCCCCTCTCCCACCACAGCCCACTCCCTGTCCACCCACCCACCCCCATCCTGGACACATCTCTGAAGCCTGGGATCAGCACATATAGTCTGCTATCTCACCTGGGGTATGATCCTGATTTTCTGAAGGTCCAGCTTTTCCTCTTCGTCCTGTCATGTGATTGAATATGTGGGACAGGAGTTCCCATGTCCAAAGCTGTTTTTTTTTTTTTAAAGTGAAGTCCAGCCCCCTTGGCCAGCTGGTGGCGCTAGCATTTAAAAAATGGACCACTTGGCTGGCGGAAATTAAAACTTGTAGGACCTGATAGAGCTTCCTGTTACTCTGATGGTGCAGAGAAATTAAAAAAAAAAAACAGTGCCGATCGGCCCCAGGAACAGCTGGTTGGTGCTATGATAAAAAAAGAAAAAGAAACCCGGATCATCTGTGTGTTCCCACAGCGTCTGCTTCCTTAAAAGGTGGATTATCAAAGTGAGGCAAAAAATTCCCTACCTCTCAGGTAAGTCAAAAAAACCTTGCTTAAAGGGGCATTACTGGGTTTTCTTTTTTTTTTTTTTCAAAAAGCCCGGTGGCCGTGGGGATGGCATTTTTAGACATGGTTTATCTAGTAATTTAAACTGCTTTTAAAGGGACGTGGGACCGAGCCCACTAGTGGCACCAGAAGCTGCCCTAACATGGACACACTGACACTGACTGGGCACCGCTCACTGATGCAGGACCAATCCTGGGGGAGGCAGTGGTCTGAGCAGGCACCAGGGGCAAAAGCCCTGGGTCTCTGCAGGTTCCCCAAGATGGTGTCCCTTGGTGGCAGGCTCCTGAGCCATGACTGTGCCTGCAGGGAAGGGAAGCAAGGAATCAAGCAGGCTCGCAGGAGTAGCATCCCTGTTCTTTGACATCAAAGGTAATAATTACAGAGGAGGATTCCACTGTGGCACCAGTAAAAGGGAGCATTATTCTGATGTAGCATAGAAACAAGTCATGATAATGGCATTACTTTTTAAAATCAAACTCTGATTATGGACTCTCAGCACTGAGGATCAATTTCCTAATTACCATAAGAAGGCAGTGGCACAAATATTTTAAAACAAAAATGAAAGTATCTGAGGCTAAAGATGACATCTCAGATGGCTACTCTCTCTCCCCCCCTGCCATGTAAAGGCCCTAAAACATTTTCCACGCAGCTTTTAGTCCTCTCCCCACTGTCCTCTTCTTTGCCTCCTCTCATCGTTATGAACGTGCTGATCAGCTCTTCCAGAGAAAGTGTGCTGCTGTCTTAATATGTCCCTGTTTATTTATTTATTTATTGGGCTTATATACCGCCCGTCTTCCCGGAGGAACTCCAGGCGGTTTACAACAAAAACAATATAAACAATAACAGACCATTAAGGAAAACAGTTAAAACAAATAACAAAACTTAACAATTAAAAATAGCAGATGGCGGGAAAGGGGGAGGGGGAAGCAAACCACTTTTAGTCACCAAACGCCTCCCAGAAAAGGAGAGTTTTTAATGCTTTCCGGAAGCCTGTCAAGGACTCTGCTAGGCACACTTCAGTGGGGAGGTGGTTCCACATAGTGGGGCCAGCCACAGAGAAGGCTCGGTTACGGGTGGATATTCTCCGAGCCTCCCTGGGCGTGGCCACCCGCAACATGTGTGCCCGTGACAACCTAGTCGGTCGGGCCGATGTTGACCGCTGGTCAATCCACTCTGCCAGGTAGTCAGGTCCTAGGCCATGGAGGGTTTTATAAATTAAAACCAAGACCTTGAATCTGATTTGGGACACAACGGGCAACCAATGCAGGCGAGCCAGAACTGGGGTGATGTGGTCAAATCGCCGCGCATCCACCACCAGTCTGGCTGCAGCATTTTGCACCCGCTGCAGTCACCGAAGGAGAGTCAAGGGCAACCCCATGTAGAGCGCATTGCAATAGTACAGTCTCGAGATCACCAGCGCTTGCACCACAGTCCTGAGGGAGTCCCCATCTAGGTAGGGACGAATCTGGGCTATTCGATGAAGGTGAAAAAAGGCAGTCCTGGACACAGCGGCCACCTGGGCTTCCATGGTGAGCGCCGGATCCAGGACTACACCCAGATTCCGTACGGTGTCCGAAGGCCGGAGGGAAACGCCTTCCAAGGTTGGATAAGGGCCTCCATAACCAGATGGAGTAGTCCCAACGAACATAACCTCAGTCTTGTCGGGGTTGAGTTTGAGTCTGTTGGCCCTGGTCCATTCCATGACTGTGCTCAGGCACTGATCGAGGGTCTGGACAGCCTCATTTGCAGCGGTGGAAAAGGAGAGATAGAGCTGCGTGTCATCAGCGTACTGATGACAGTAGACTCCAAATCTCCTTATGACCTCTGCCAGAGGCCTTACATAGATGTTGAACAGCATGGGAGAGAGGGACGACCCCCCCGCAAGTGGAACCTCCCCCATGCTGAACCCGGAGTATCCAAGGGGCAGACAACTCCCCCATGCTGAACCCAGTAGACTCCAAATCTGGGACTCTGAGAGGCTCCCGAGGAAGGACCGGAGCCAACTGTGGACAGTGCCCCGATTCCAATCTCAGAGAGCCGATCCAGCAGGATACCGTGGTCGATGGTATCAAAGGCCGCTGACAAATCCAGAAGGACCAACAGGGTAGAGCAACCCCTGTTCCACCCTCCTACTCTGTATTCCAATTCCATACATTATAGACAGCTGAAGATGTGGAGGCAGAATAAAATACACAGATGGATCAAACGGATGCATGTTCTCCAATGGGCTTAATTTATACTGAAGTATGTAACAATGTCCTCCACCCCTAAAATCTGTTCTACATATTCTCACACAAACTCAATTATCCATCAGCAAGTAGAGATTTCCCCCACCTGCCAGCCATCTGCTTAGGAGTGGACTATATTATGTTATGTGGGCTCCATTTGTAGCAAGTGTAGCACTGGATAAGATTTACAGTATATTTTTTAGGCATATAGGAGATTGTTGGTGAACGCCCCTTCAAAGCATTTGCTCAGAGGATGGATAGGAGGGTTTTACCTCTAGAATGGCCTAGCAAAACATTCGTCGGGACAAACGAATAATTGGTGGTGCCTGTGATATTTCTTTTCCAGCCTTACTCAAGATATACTAGGCGTTATATGCCTTTGAAATCAATTGAGCCTATGCTACATCATACAGGGAGAAATACAGGATAGAAAATGAACAAACAAACAATCATATGAATCCCATTATAGTATTTTAGTAGGATTTAATAATAATAATAATAATAATAATAATAATAATAATAATAATAATAATAATAATAATAATAATAATTAGCAGCTAGACATGGGCACGACTAGGCGAAATTGTCGTTTCCGTTTTCGGTTCTCATTATCGTTACGTAACGGGTAACGGTAACGAGAATTACTCCGCTCCAGCTCGAACCCGAACCGAAAAAAAAATTGGGTCTGATTTTTCGTTGTCGTTCATGACATTGCGGCGATCGCATGATGCCAAGCAGCACAGAAAAAAAGTAAAAAAAAAAACTCTGATTCCCGGCCATAAAAGCAGGTGAAAATATGCTTGCCTCAGTGAGGGCACCTACCGAGGGGTGGTTTCTGGGGGGGTCCCCGGCCTTCCCCCCTCTCCTGTCCTGGGCTGCTTGCACCAGGCTGGGGGGGTCATCCTCGTCGTCTCCATTTGCCATGCGGTGGGGGGGATCCAAAATGGCGATCGCAATTTTTCTTTTGAAATCGTGGTCCAAAAACCCACCAAAGCACCACAGAAACACGTGAAAATTAGGTATTTTAAATGCCTGATTTTTTATAGTAGCAGCAGTGAGTTTTTAATAGCAATAAAACATCGTATTGATTTTATTTTATTTTATTTTATTTTATTTTTATTTTTATTTTTTTACACCTGCGCACGCGCAATGATGGGCTGGCCATGGGATGGGACCATGCAAATTTTTGGAGCCATTCCACCAATCGCATGGCCAGGTTTTGCTGAGACCTCTGGATGTGCCAGAGAGGGCATAAAAAGCCCACCAACCCTAACCCTAACCCTAACGCTAACCTGAAGCATTACCCTAAGCCTAGCCCTTACCCTAACCCCAACCCTAACCCAGATTCATACGCAAGTACACTTCCCTTCTTAGTGGGTCAGAGTGATGCACCCAGAGAGGTGCCTCCAACTCCAGAGACCCACTCCCTCCCTCCCTAAGCGTAACCTGTACGGCAGTACGCCAGTATGGTTTCCTTCTTAGTGAGTCAGAGAAGCACCAACGAGGTTCCTCTGACACACTAACCCCCACCCTAACATAATGTTCTTAGTGAGACAGAGAAGTGCCGACGAGGTTTCCTGTCACACTAACAACCCCAACATAATATATAATGGCGGCTACACGTTACGCTCCCTAAACCACTGTACAAACGACAGACGACAAACGAAAATGACAAATTTTTGAAAAATTTCGCGACAAATGGAAACGACCCTAAACGGGCCCGTCCCGACAAACGACAACTCGAAACGTAATTTTTTCTGGTCATGCCCATCTCTAATAGCAGCCATCTGCCATCAGGTCAGTTCTGATTTATGGTACTGTAACCCTTTTCAGGGTTTTCCAGGTAGTGAATACTCAGAAGTGGTTTCACTCTTCCTTCTTCTGTGGCCCCCATGGGACTGTGCAGCTTGCCCAAGGCCACACAGGTGGGATCTGTTTCCAGGAGGCATAGTGGATAATCAAACTCCTAGCCCTCTGGCTCCATGGCTAGATATCTAGAACACTGAGCTATCCAGCCAACTAATTTAGGTTAGAAGAACATGCTCATGGATTATAGGAATTCAGTAATCCCCTGCTGATAAAATCCCATGCACATTCCACAAGCAAGTATTGTTATGTTATATTTTTATAAAACAAGACAGAGGGCATAATAAAAGTGCAGATTCATGTGATTTCCCAGTGCTGCCTCCCTAGACAACTCTGGGAGCTATAGTCCAAAACCAGTGTATTTGCACGAAATACTTTTAAGACAAAGCTCCAATAAATACAATATAAAAGATGTCTTATTTTAGATCACCTCAACCCGAGCAGAACAGACTCCTACTACATGTCTCTTTTCTCAAAACTCTGCACTTGTGTGGCACTTACAATATAGATCCTGGAAGAGTCTTAGGGCCTTTTCACACGACCCTAAGATCCACTGGCCACTTAAATTCGGACCAGAGATCTTAGGGGTTTGTCGCCGTTCCTGCATTCCCACCCCCTCCGCACTCCTGGCTGCTGGCTGCGTGAGGGGAGGGAGAAAAAAAGGGAGAAAAGAATGCTGCTCACCTCCGTTCTGCCATCTCGCTTTGCTCCTGGCACTGCATTCAGATCTCTTAAAGGGGCGGGGGGCAAAAAAAAAAAAAAAAAACAGAAGCAAGGAGAGCCCGGCAGTCACTACTGTTATAGTCGCATCAGGAATTTTCACCCTCCGAGAGCAGGTACATGAAAAGCGCGCTGGGACGCACTTAGGTGGGCGTGGTCACACTTAATTATCTGTAAACTCCGGAGCTGGGAGCCATTTGCCGCGGAGTTTAGGGGTCGTGTGAAAAGGTCGTTAGTTTTGGCCTACAGTTTCCAAAGTTCTTCCGTGTGCAAGGCAGCAGGTATTCTGGGAGCTGTAGTCCAAAATAAAATCTTCTCATTGGAGACACTCCATGTTATATTCCATTCACACACACACACACACACACACACACACACACACACACACACACACACACACACACACACACACACACACACACACACCATTGTATTTTGAAATGTTGTTCTGCATTTTTGACTGAAGGAATGCTAGCTGAAGTTTGGTGAGGGCCATGGGTTGGTTACACAAAACACTCTTGTCGTCTTCCAACTTTGTATGACAGGCATACATATCTTATCTAGCTAGATAATAATAATTGTGTGCCGTCATGTCACTTCTATGGCAACCCTTCTCAGGGTTTCCTTGGTAGAGAATACAGAGCAGCAGTTTACTATTCCCTTCTTCTGGGGGGCAACCTGCGCCTGTGCAACTCACCCAAGGCCACCCAGGCTGGTTCCTCTCCCAGGAGGCACAGTGGGAGAGTTGTATGTTGAAAACGGTTCCCCTTGATCAATGTCCCTCCGCTCACCACACACAACGCTTGGGAGAGCTGGGCGACTAGAGGGGTGTACTGAAAAAGTGCTGGAGGACGTCCATCAGTTTAAATGAGAAAGATACACAAACCTTAATAAGTGGGAAGAAAGGACAACAAATAAAGTAGATATGGCATCCATTTTGGAAGTAGACTAGGTTATGCCTAATTGCACTTCCCTCATTTGCATAAGCACTAATGAGGGCAAACCGGCAGTGGGAGAACGACAGCACATGATAAGCCACTCTTAATTTTCATTCATGCCAAACAGAGCTCCGGAGATACACAATCAGTCAAGGAGATTAGGAGCACTTTTAAACAGTGTTTATATCAAATGATTATGTACAGAAAGAAACTAGGGAAAGTGAAAAATGAATTAGTATCTTGTGAATCGCATGCTGATTGGAGCTTCCAGAGATGGTACAACTTGTGCAAGCAAAGCAATGGTCTCAGTCTAACGAGGGACTCACAGGCATATGAGAATACATCAGCTGTATTTCTCTCTGTGCTTGCCACTGTCATCTGCCTAGGGCTGGAGACAGGAAAGCAGGGTGACGGTTTGTGAAGTAGGATGCATTCGACATGGCAAAGGAATGCTAGAGAGCAGCAGAAAGGAAAATCTGGCCATCCAAAGGTTAGCAAGACAGATCTCTGGCATTGGCTTTCAGGAAAAGTGGAAGGTAGCTGGCTTTGTCACAGGGCGGACATGTTTGGAAACGACAACAACACAGAAACACATTCCAATCCTGTCCTCCACTTACATTGCTGTGTTCACCGTGAATAAGCCATATACCGTTTATGAAAACAAGGCAGGCTGCAGGACTGAGAGGAAGGTACCCACACAAGGCATTGGACAGGGCAAATGAGACTAGCAACAAGATGCACTCTTCTCAATGCAGTGAGGAGTGTGCAGACCTCTACATAGGAGAATAAACAGCCATTAAATAGAAGGATGGCCCAACATAGGAGGGGTAACAGCTCAGGACCAGAATCAGCACTACACCTCCACTTGAAGGACAAAGGACACTCGTTCAAAGATGAGGATGTACACAATATTAGACAGAGAAGATAGGTGGTTTGAGACAGGGGTCAGGGAAGCCATTCATGTAAGCATTGAAAACCCCTCTCTCAACAGAGGTGGGGGCTTTAGGCACAGTCTATCTGCTACTTTTCAGGCTATGCTTTCAACAATACCCAGACAAATCAAAAGTCTTCACCACCAAGTCCATAGCTAACGACCCATACTTTATGGGTTTCAGCACCTTAGGCCATTGTTCACCTTAAGGGTATTGAGACTGTTGTCTACTTAACAAGCCTATTCAGGCCATTGTTCATCTTATGAGCCTATTTCAGACCAGGGTGACAAGAGGTCAAAGCGGACTATAAGATGGAGGATTCACAACTAGCTTTCTTTAGACTGATGAAGCTGTTTGGATGAGGAGCAAAACATTTCAATCTCTCAAGAAAAAGAAGTCCAGTTGCCATGGCTCAACTTCCAGATAAACTCACATGGATGACTAAGGCCCTTTGTACACGACTCCTAAACTCCGCCGCAAATGGCTCCCAGCTCCGGAGCTTAAAATTGTTTCCCCACCAGCTCCGGAGTTTACAGATAATTAAGTGTGACCACACCCACCTAAGCGCATCCCAGCGCACTTTTCAGGTACCTGCTCTCTGGAGGTGAAAATTCCTGATGCGGATATAACATAGTGACTGCCCGGCTCTCTTTGCTTCTGTTTGTTCTTTTTTTGCCCCCCGCCCCTTTAAGAGATCTGAATGCAGTGCCAGGACACGAGGTGAGCGGCATTCTTTTCTTCCTTTTTTTCTCCCTCCCCTCACACAGCCAGCAGCCAGGAGTGCGGAGGGGGTGGGAACGCAGGAACAGCGACAAACCCCTAAGATCTCTGGTCCAAATTTAAGTGGCCAGCGGATCTTAGGGGTCGTGTGAAAAGGCCCTAAGAATCTTCACAAACTATTCTAGAAAGTCTAAACTTTTTAAAAAATGTTTCCAGTTGCTAGTCAGTTTCAGTCTTCAGGTCTCAACAGTCAACTCAACAGCATTGTTGCAATTTATTGCTTTTGTAATGTACATTATTTGAGGGCAGTTGAGTTTTGAATGGACAGTTAAGAGCCATTCGCTTTACAAAAGACCTAATTCTCATAACCAATCCAGCAGTTTACGTACGTATTTGGACTGTCTTTATAATCATTGGGCGTGTCGTGATGAGCACCCTCACTTCCAAATTTACCACCACATTACTGATAGAATGCAAACAATAACTGATGTCTTATATACAGCAGCCTCAATTCTGAAGATTCTGTATTTAAAATTAACAATTTAAACCATGGCTATATTGAGAAAACATCCTGACATTTAGGAGAAGGTCTGGGAAACACAGCATATCTAAGAAACAAAATGATTTTTTTTCTTTTAAAGAATACCTTTTTGGGTTCATTTCATTACTTCTTGAATGCTGTGTTTTGTGCGCTAGCGCGCACACCCACCCACACCCACCACTTTTTGTTACTTCTGTAGGAGTGCAGGTAGGATATCACAGGGACACAGGATCATTGGCAGATACCCACCATGCTGTCTGGTCTGGAATGGACTATAGTCAACAACACAGCAATGGCAGTGTATCTTGGTGCTACATACTGTATCATGCCTTTTGGCTTTTTGTTAATATTTTCAAATCCCCCAAAAGCAAGGCAGAAGTCTGCTTAAAATGAACTTTTATGGCTATGGCCTTTGAGCAAATGCCCGCATCAAATTGTGATGCTCCTCCTGGGTCTTTTTAATGCCCATTTCTGTGTTGTGTCTGTATTGTCCCATAGGATCAGCTGTCCTGTACTGCAGAAAGTAACATGAACAAAATCGCCTTGCTATTAAAGCCTTAAATTCAAAAGAGGCTAGGGAGCTGGGGACATTCGGTATATGTTTCAGTTTGTGATGGATTATGGATTGTGTACATTTACAAATAAGCTCCTGACTTTGTCCTAGTCTGCATAATTGTCTGTAATAAATTATTGGGGAGCCACTAGTCCCCATTTCTGTACTGCATTAATGCTTGTGCAGTCGGTCAATGTCTCTATCCATTGTTGTGAATAATTGAGTATGGTGACACACACACTGGGAACTTTGCTAATGCCTCAAATGCTTCCTGGATTGAACCAAGCCAGGGAAGAAACAAAGGAACTGCCTGTAAATCATGCCCACATCTCAAGACTTTTCTGGCTTTGTTGCCACCTGTTTTCAAGCCTTTAGCATAGCTTTTGATAGATAGATAGATAGATAGATAGATAGATAGATAGATAGATAGATAGATAGATAGATAGATAGATAGATAGATAGATAGATAGATAGATAGATATTGCTCTTGCATATATATCATATTCTGTATGATACCATTCATCTCTTCAAAAACAAAGAACAGCACTTCCTATCTGCCTTGAGGCTGGTGCACTGACCATCAGAAGATCTGGCACAAAGTCTTGGGCAGCGCTTGTGATGGTAGAGTTCATTCTCCCATTACACCCCAGGCCTAGAGAAACGTCTCAGGCTGTTGCACTAATACTTCTACATTCATCCCTGTCGGTCCAGCCAGAAGACAGTTTAGGTGGAGGTGGGATGGAGGACTGGCACCTTATTGCCTTTGACTGTAGCAACCTGTAGATGATATACAAAGCTTGGGAAGCTACTTTTAAAAAGTCATTTGTTCCATTAATGATTAGAGTGTGTAGTATTGTCACAGCTTGTGGAGCTGTTTAAAAGTACTTGTGTTATTTGTGTTACTTATTGAGTCATGCTGTAATAAGGTACAGAAATAATCTTAGAACTGCAGAACTGGACAGGGACCCTATGGACCCTATAGTCTAGCCCCTCTCAAGGAGGCAGGGTAGGGAATCAAACTCCCAGACGCTGGCTCCAGAAGCCACATGCCTAAACCACTGGGCTCTCTGACAGTTCTAGGAAAAAACCTTTAGACTTGGTAAATGAATGATATAAATTATAAAATATAAAAAGATTCTTGTCTAAAAACAGTAGCTTTAAAAGTAACAGTGACTTTAAAAATGAGTGGGAAAGCATTGCTTATAACAACCGCTTGTAGCCCAAAGGTACAATCAGATGGGAACAAAGGGTTGTTCTGGTTGTACTGAAAAGGGTCGGCTTTGCTGGGAGCAACCTCCCTTAAAGCAACTCCTCCATCTGGGCAGGCATCCCTTCAGCTCAGCCTCCAAAAGAGAAGCCTTGCCACTGGACCAAAATGGTTCAGTGTTGGATCACGGCTTGGTTTCAAGGTAGACGACTGTGTTGCCCATAGATTGGGTGGATGCTGGGAGATAGCTCACGCTGGACCACTACACAAGAAGTGGGAGCTATTTCCTCCTCTGATTACCCCCAAAGTGAGGGGAAGAGCAACTTCCCCCACACTTTCAGGGGGCAGCTTCTCTGTTCTGGTCACAGGGTGCCTATGGTTATAACAGTTAACTTTTCCCATTTTTTACATTAATTTTCAAATATAACTTCACCATGCCCTCTTGACCACAGAATAGTTGTCTGCAACTCACAATGTCCGTGCTCTCTAAGCAAATTGACCTGGACTGCTGCCCAGATTTTTCCAATCTATATTTAATAAACAAGAGGGGGTTGATTGAAATGTTTCTGCAGCCTCTTGCTCTGTCACTGGTGTTGACCTTTCCTGCTAGTTTTTCCAATGTGATTTAATAAACAAGAGGAAAATGTTTTCCTCTTCTCTGTATGCCCCAGAGTCTTGTGATGAAATGTCAGGAAGAAAAGTCTTGAAATGTCAGGAAGAAAAACTTCCAGAACACGGCCAAACAGCCCGAAAAACTTACAACGGCTACCAGGTCCTGGCTGTTAAAGCCTTTGAGAATGATTTGAAACATATTTTACTTAACTGGATGTCTAGCTCCCCTTATCCCAAGGGCTTCCAAAGGCAATCAGACTAAAATCACATATTGCTGTTAAACCCCTCCCCAAAGAGCCACTAAAATATAATTTCAGAATGAAGTCTGAAGATGGGAAAACATGTTCTTTGAATGTACTTGTTAAGACGCCTGTCGACTGCCTTTTAGGGATGGGCACCTTATGAATAACAAAATGCTTTTTTGTAATTTTGTAACCTCCAAATCTTTTCATAAGCTTACAAAATGCCAGGCAACGTTTAGTAATGAAAAGAAATGAAAAGTTTTTTTTTTTAAAAAATGAACCGTTTCATTAATATGTAAAATGGCTCCCCTGCGTCCAAATTTGGTTCCTCTATGACCCAGGGGAGCCATTTCGTAGAGTTACAAAACAGTTTAAGTTTTGTTTTGTAACAATTTTTTTTGAAAAAAATCAATTTGAAATGAAGCTAAGCTAAATTAAACAGGGGCTAAAACAAATTGAAGTGAAATGCAGATTTTTCATTTCGTGTCCATCCCTACTGCCTTTTCAAAGATTAGCTTTAGGAAGGGGTTTTGCAGTAGAAGAGAAGAGAGGGACTGCGTCCTTAACATTCATTCATTTATTCTGAAGCATTTTAATACTAATCTTCAGCCTCCATAATGGCATTTAAGGGTTGCCTCTACCCTCAAGATACCAGTTTCCCAGACATGATACAAAAGGACAGAGGTTTGGAAAGGGTTGAAAAGCAAGCCCAGGTAAGCGTACACTTTGTACACTTTGTACGAGTTCATGATGGGTTTCTTATACATGTCTTGGCTCGGAGGTGTGACTGAAGCCACCTCCCTGGAACCATTCATTTTCTAGCCAACAGGTGGGGCCAACTCTGGTCGTCTCTTCTGAGCAGTTGCCTCCTAGTAACCCTTAGTCCCCGGCCAATGGATGGGCCCAAAGTGCCCAAGCCTTCAACTCTGCAGCCTCCGGGTGTGTTGCTGCTGAAGCTGAGTGCTCTTTCTAGCAGGAGGCAGCCTCCCAGGGCCCTCTGGTTGTTCCATATCCCAGTCTACAGATTGGTGTAGATGATTTTGTTGCAGATGAAACTAGAGTGCTGTTGTGTATAAACTAACCCTTTACAGTACATTTATAACTCAGCCTGCTGAGTTTTGGAATGCAATCTGGTTTATGGTTTAATTTAACTCTCTGGCCTGTGATGCTGAGAATAAGTAAACACGCCAGCACTGGGCCTTAACAAATCTTCAGAATGGCCTCTGCTAATCACTTCATTAGGGAAAATCATCACCGCACTTTGTGGTAATGAATTTCCTCCTATTCATGTCACCATTACAAAGTTAGTTGTCATGTAAAGCTGTATTTCCTTACCTTAAAGCAAAGAGCAATGTAAAAACCAATTACCCTAAAAGAAAGTACTTAGAGAAACCTATTTAAGTTTACACTAATGGTGCCTGATTCGTATAGGTTTAAGTTGTCCTATTTCCTTATTTTAACCTTGTGGCTTCAGGGGGGAGTGTGCTGGATTATATGGTTAATTTGAAGGCAGTCCTTCAAATGCCAAACTTTTAGTTGGCTTACCGTGGACAAGTTGAAATTCTGACAAAAAAAGAGAGAGCGTGTTTCTATTATTTTCATGTTTGGAGTTCTAATGCATCACCACAGCCATTGATATCATGAAACGCATTGCCAGGCCTATCTCCAAACAAATGCCACCCCGTGTTCTCCCTGATTTGCCAAATTTGATTGTACATGTTTGAACAGATGTTGGTCCCTTCTGTGTTGTGCATTCAAAGAGGTTTTACCCGTTGCTCATAATAACAGGTGAATTTGTGATCAAGTCCTCCGTCCTCAGAATGTGTAACACAAAGAAAAAAAAATGACAAATCTTCATATATTTTAAAAAGCGGTAATTTTAAAACAGGTGTGAGGGGGTGCTGACAAGTATTGGACGATACCGTATTTCTTGTAGACCCAGCTCACAGGAATACAAATACTTGGGAAACTCTGGAATGCTCGGAATTTTGTTTTGTCAATGACTAGGAAAAGGTATAATTTTTGATATAAACCACAGCTTCCCCTGCTTGCGAGATTCAGAGACTTATAGTCCAAAACTGGTGATGATCTGAAGTTTCTGTGTGACTCTACTTTTTCATCTCCAGGTGACACTTTTTCTTAAAAGGGACAGATGGATTATAGGGCAGAAAAGATCCAAAGGCAAATCATGCAAGTATATCCCATTTCAGTGTTTTCAAAGGCAAAAGACTTAGTTATGTCCAAGAGGACATTTCTTTGTCACCAAAATTCCTCTACTGCAACAGGCCTGAAACAGGCAACTTCCCCACCCACCCACCCACCCCACTGCTCTGCTGTACATTCCCTCTTAACCTGACTTAATGGAGCAGCCGATGAACTGCTCTTTGCAAAAAGCATTTTCGTTTGCACAGCAGTGCCTGGAGCTTCAGAGAAGGATGGGTCACAGGAGTGAATTACTTTGCTGACCCTCTGGGATTTCTCTGACTTCTTATCTAGCCCAATCGTAAACTAAATCTGCCCGAGACTTTGTGGAGGGATAAGAAAAAAGAAATTAATGTTGTCTCTTTAGATCAGGATGCAATCCCTCTCCTTTCCTTCGATAGATAGCTTGGGACCACAGGAGCGCTGTTCTGAAGGAGAACAAGAGTCAATGGTCACAATCTTTCTCTTGCTAAAAGGGACGAAGTGAATAGAGCTGTGCGAACAAAGCTCTTGTTGCAGAGGGGAATTACTTTAATGAAGCCTTAAGGAGACTTTCTGTGCAGGGAGAGGTATCACAATTGTCCATTAAGCAGCCTCACCTGAGTACAACTCATTTTTTATTAGAAGGGGGAATATTGACTAGTAAACTCTCCGCCATTGCCATTGCACCATGATGGAACTAATTGCTGCCAAATAAAAATTGACCCTCTTTGCAGGTACAGAAGATGTGTTTCATATTGAAAGTGGCAAGCCCTGTTCATGGCTATTTCTAGTTTAGCGTTAGCCCTCTTGGATCAGCCCAAAGATCCATTCTGGGGGTGATTATGGACGTCATTTACCCTGCAATTTGTATTGGCACTGATAAATTCAATTTATTTATTTATTTATTTATTTATTTATTTATTTATTTATTTATTTATTTATTTAGCTTGTATGCCGCCCACTACCCAAAGATCTCTGGGTGGCTCAAAGTCAAAATAAACAATTAAAACATCAAAATTACAATAAAATTGGAATAAAAACCTATAAATACAATAAATACAGTACAATAAAACAGAACACTAAAATTGCCATCAGGACCCACAATCATCAGTTTAAAAAGTTCTGGAACAGAAAGGTTTTTACCTGGCGCCGAAATGTTATCAACGTTGGCACCAGGCGGGTCTCACTTGGGAGGGCATTCCATAGTCTGGGGGCAATTGCTGAAAAGGCCCTATACCTGCAACTGCAAGCCATCCCTTTCACCTCCTTGAGAGATGGCTCTTTCAGGAGGGCCCCCTGGCTAGATCTTAATTGCTGGGTAGGTTCATATGGAAGGAGGCGTTCCTTCAGGTATCTAGGTCCTAAGCCATTTAGGGCTTTATATGTCAAAAACAAGCACTTTGAATTGGGCTCGGGCAGCAACTGGTAACCAATGAAGGTTATACAGAATCGGCGTGATGTGTTCCTTGGTGGCCCTGCCACTCACCAGTCGTGCAGCACGATTCTGAACCAGTTGCAATCACTGGACCATCTTCAAAGGCAGCCCCACGTAAAGCGCATTGCAGTAATCAATACGGGATGTTACCAACGGCTAGAGAATGTGAAAATGAATGTGAAGACTTCCATGGTGGAATCGCCTTTTCAAAGCAGGGAATTATCCTTCATTCAGCCTGGTTTAAATTTGTTGCAATCACTCTGACATTTTTTTCTGCTTTCTGCCAGTGGGGTTGCCTGATCTGAAGCATAGGGACACTCATGGGAGTGGCAGTTCCCCTCAACCAAGTAACCTTTGTAGCCAAACCAATTGTTTTTGTTTTTTAAGAAAAGATTTCAGCTCAGCACCAATGCACTGAGGTGATCAACAAGAGAGAAAAAAGAGAAAGAGGGGTGGCAATTGCCAAGTAGCACTTGTTAGCACTTTGTGTTCTTGGAGCTGAGTTTAAACCGAGCTCTTTGCCTCTGCCCCTGTGGACTCCTGGATAACGACAGCAAGATCAACCAGAAAAGCCTGATGTCTACCAATGAAAATCAACCTTTATTTTTCCTGTTGTGTAGTTGCACAGATTTTACACTTCAGAGCATTACTATCCTGTTCTCCCCATCAACCAGCCAGTCCTTCTCAGCAGTGAACGAGCAAAGTAGGAAGGAGATATCAGGCGATCAAGTGCCATGAACAGTCCTCTGTTTGAAGACCATCTATCTGAAAACATCTTTTATCTATGGCAACATAGTCCACTTTAAAACTAACCATAAGAAGGGAGAGCAGTAGGTTTGAAATTGCTGAGCCATAGCAAGGCCTCAGATAGCAGAGTAGGTACAAAATCCCATTTCCCTGTATGTCGAAGGCTGCGTTGTACTTCTATTTAATTAATTACTTCTAGATTGTATTTATATATGTAAGATAAACCATGCACATTTTAAGCAAGGCAATGTCATCGTCTTTTTGGGTGACTTACTTTCTCCACTTTGATAAGATATAAAATATACCCAGAGGTAATAAACCTCTCCAACTCTCACTGTGTAACTGAACTAGGACATTCTTTTTAGCTTTTTTGGCTATATACCTATACAGATTTTGAAGCTGAAGCTTCAGTACTTTGGCCACCTCATGAGTAGAGAGGACTCCTTGGAAAAGTCCCTGATGTTGGGAAAAACTGAAGGCAAAAGGAAAAGAGGATGGCAGAGAATGAGATGGTTGGACGGTGTCATTGATGCAACCAATATGGATTTAACCAAACTCCGGGAGGCAGTGGAAGACAGGAAGGCCTGGCGAGCTCTGGTCCATGGGGTCACGAAGAGTCGGACACACCTGAGTGACTGAACAACAACAACAATACAGTATATAGGTTTTTTTTTTTTCAAATTACTGTGGTTGTATAACAGGGCCCATAACTTAGGAAAGCCACTTTTTGGGGCACTGTCCTTAACCAACACAGCCATGGTGTCTAAAGAGGAAGCTAAGTGGTGTAGTCCAAAAGCAACACTCTCAAGGTCAGCTTGTTGCAGTGACTGAGTGCTGCCTGTCCCCAAACATGGACTGGACAAGGGGCTACAAGTTGAAATGGAACCCCAACAAGACAGAGATCCTGTTGTTAGGTGGATGTCCTGCCCAATTAGGGGATAATTTACCTAGTCTAGATGGGATTATACTCCACTTTATGACCGGTGGATATTTTAAATAGTGAGGTGCTGAGTCCTCCTGACTCTTCCTGTCCCAATGTAGTGTTACCTGGCCGGCTCAGTGGGCAGCCTGGGGACAATCTGTTCTCATTTATCACCAGCTAATCAGTACAGCATCTGCATCTGTGAAGACCATCTGCTTCCTGCTCACTGCAATGCTTGACTTCTCAAATTAAAAAATAAAGTAAAGAAGCCATGGTATATGTATAAACAAACAAACAAACAAACAAACAAACAAACAAACAAACAGTAAACTGTTCAGTTTCACTGGGGACCTTAGCAAGTAATGACCAGTGCATGAGGAAAGGCATCTAACTCACTGTAGAGTCTTCTTCTGCAACTAGCGTTTAAGACAGGGTGCCCAAACTTTTTGTAAGGAGGGCCAGATTTGGTGGCTGAGAATGTGTCAGGGGCCGGTTGCTCCCCGACCCTGCCACCCCACTGCAAACCCCACCCACTGACCCATCAGCCCCACCCACTGACCCCTTGCAACCCCACCCGCAGGAAGGAAGGCGGGGACCAAGGGAGGGAGGGAGGAAGGTGGAAACCAAGAGAGGAAGGAAGAAAGGGAGGGAGGTGGGGAACAAGGGAGGGAGGAAGGAAGGAAGGAAGGAAGGTGGGGACCAAGGGAGGGAGGAAAGAAGGAAGGTGGGGACCAAAGGAAGCATAGGGAGCCATGGCCACAGGTCGCCCTTTGGAAGAGGTGATCTGTGCGACCTTGCACCCCCCCAAGCTCCTTGGCGGTGGCGACGGCTCACCCCCAAGCTCCTTGGCGGTGGCAGAGGCCTGCTGGCCTGCCCACCCCCACTCATTCCCCTGCGGTACCGGTGGCAGCAGACCACCCGTCCGCCCGTCTGCCCAAGGTTCCCAGCAGTGTCAGTGTTGGCAGAAGATTTTTTTTAAAAAAAAAACATGGGGTGCAGGAGGGGGAGGGAGGGGCAGGCCAGCCAGCCACAGGCCACTCAGAATGGCTTGATGGGCTGGATTTGGCCCCTGGGCCGGACTTTGGGCAGGCCTAGTTTAAGAGATATTGCCTCCTAATTCTGCTAGGAATAGTTGAAGGCAGCAGGGAAAAAAGGAAGCCGAAATATGAAATAGATTGACTCCATCAAGGATGGCACAGGCTCGAGATTACAAGCGCTGAACAGGGCTGTTAAGGGACAGGACATTTTGAATACCACTTCTTCATAGGGTTGCCCTGAGTCAGAGGCAACTTGCTGACACAACAGCAGAAATATTCAGTTTGACACACTGAATGAATTCTTGGGTTGTGATCCCAGTGAAGAGTGAAATGAACTGGTCTTAAATTTGTAGAACCATTTACCGATAAGAGAGCCCTCCTCTCACAGATCTGCTCCTCAACTCCAGTTTGTGAGGTGTATGTGTGTGACCCTTCAACCTTTGTTCAGCAGAGAAAGTCTCCTTCTATTCTGAGGCCTTCTCCAGAGTGGCATGCCTGGAACAAGACATTTTCATTATTGTCCTGCCATCCCTGACAATGATTTTGTTCAATTCCAGTAATCCCTAAACTAGGCCTATGAAATCTGAGGCCAACCTAGATGAACATAACACATTGGCTTTCTGTTTTTGGTTGTTGTTGTTTTTTTAGCCCTGCCAGGTGCTTAACTATCCATTTGTACAGTTTTCAGTGCTGGGAGTCCAAAGAGGAGTTTATTGAGACCTTGACAGGATATTGTAATTAGCTAGTGTGAGAAAGATGAGTCAACAGTAGTGGTGTACTTAAGAGTATTAGACTGGTATGAAAAAGAACTGAGTTCAAATTTACACTCAGCCATGAGGCTGAGAGGATGCACTTGAGTGAGTTACACACACTGCCTAACTGCCTTGGAGGATTAGTGCAAGACTAAAGGAAGAGAGGGTGTATGTGCCACTTTGATATCCTTAGATGAAGCTTGGAATAAAATCTAATAAATGATGACTGTGTTATGTGCCATCTCGTTGCATCCAACTCATGCAACACTAATAGGGTTTTCAAGGAATGTTAGATATTTAAGAAGTGATTTTACCATTGCTACCATCCCCCTGAGTCTCCATGGGTTTGAATTCACCTCTCCTGAGTCCTAATCTGTCACTCTATCCATTATACCACACTGGCTCTTGAAATAATTATTACTGTAATGGAAATATAACCTGCAAGGAAGAACTACTGCTAAGTATTATTAAATTGGTTTAATAAAAAGTTCTCACCCCCCGTCACACACACACATTTAGAAAAACCAGGTTTATTAAAAGAAAGATTGCCATGTCCAGACCTGAAAAACATTATGGCCCTTGTTTTAATGCACTGTATTTATAAATATATCAGGTAAGGAAATTCCTCCAGAGGCACTTGGCATATGTCAGGTATCCATATCCAAATCATTTGTTTAAGATAGCCAAATGGGCCATTAAAATGTATATAAATTGGCCTCACAAGATAACTAGATATGCTCCTTAACATACATTTTGTTTGTTTTTCATCCCAGCTCCACTGGAGAACCACCAAAAGCTCCTTGCAAACCTGTAGAAAGGTTAGTATTTTTAAACTTTGAGACTAAGGGATTATGATGATAAGAATAACTAATAAATAAATACAGTGGTACCTTGTATAAAGGTATTTGTTCCAAATGAAATTCTGTTAAGCACATTTTCCTTTATACAAATTTCACATAGGAATGCATTGAAAATGGAGTAATCCTTAATTGCAACCATTTTTATGTTGTACGGATCCACCCCACAGGCGATTCTGTTAAGCAAATTTCCCCTATCTCCGGAATTTTTTATGATATACAGATTTTATGTTATACAAACTGTTTGTTATACTGTATAATGCTCCTATGAAAATACAGAAGTAATGTTATACCCCCACCAGTGTGCCTTTTCACAATCTGGCAGTCTCTCCAAGGGCTACCTGGATGACCTGGGGTTCTAGTCAAGAGACGACACACACGTGCGCTAACGTCTGTCACACAGAAAGTAGATAACACTGCAATTCCATAGAATAGGGCTGATGTGAGTGTGTACACCATTAACACCACAACCACACATACAAATGTGTTGCTATATCAAAAGCATCTGGGGAAATCATATAACAAGGATGCTAACTGAATTCTGTTGTACAGTAGTTAAAACATTTAGGTGAGTTACCGTGAATTCACTTATGAGACCCCATGGCCAAGATTGTTACTCGCTGAATAGTGGCTTAACAACAATGAGAGGAAATAATCCATTATGAGTTTCTTAATCATACACTAACAGAAAATCTAATATGAGCACCGGAAACTGCCTGGTTAGTTATACAGTGATCATGTCAGTCACCATGAGAAAACAAACCTTGTATGGGTTCACCAGCAAAGGAATATTTAACCCTGTAGTTTCTAAAGGTTGTATATTATAGTTATTAATCGTTGTTGATTCTAGAACTGATATACCAGTTCAGGATAAAGTTATAAGCAACCTGCCAGGATGTCACATTAATAGGCTTATTTCATCTACTAGCCTGCATGTGGCTGCTTTATTCGGAGACACTTATCAGCTTAAGTTGTCAGCTTGTCATGAGCATGTTAATTTTGCTTAGGCTGTGCTAATTAAGCTCCTTTAGACATTCCATTTTAACAGTCTGTTCATCTGATCATGGGAGAGGCTGATTGTTAAGCTGCAGAACAAATAAGCTTCATTACCAAAAGAGAAATGAAAGTTAGATGTCCTCATGCTATCTAATCATACCCAGATGTCTTTTTACACTGGGGAATCCTATAGAACGTTGTAGACAGTAAAACCACAGTGCGAATTTACAAGAGGAGTAAATGAGACTGACATTATAACTGAGAGTTGCACTTATACTGGGAAGAGTGAAACACTAGTTGATATCTTGGCTTAACCTAGGTGACCTGGGCCTGTCATTTGTGTCTTAGCTTAAAATGAAGGCTGACTGCAGACTTAACAGGATCTACAAAATGAAACAAAAAGGAAAACAACCCAAATATTCAGGAAACCACTTCTCAGCATCTTGTTGCCCTTTGGTTAAATGGGGAGAGGTTGGAGATAACCATGTCACTCACCCTAAGTTCTTTGGAGGAGGTCAAGATACAAAAGGAATACGGGGGGAGGGGGAAGATTCAGACAGGGGTTTAAAAAGGCATTTTTAATGTCTGGGTGTATTGGTTGCAGAGTTGTACTAAATGAACTCATAGAGTTTCTAGTAACTCCCAGGGAGGCCCGCAAATCTATCACTCGAAACTGGGCCTTCTCTGTGGCTGCCCCTTCACTTTGGAACAAACTGTCCAGTGAGATTCTCTTTGCACGGTCCCTGCCTACCTTTAGAAAAGCGCTCAAGACCCTGCCTTTCAGAGATGCATTTGGCAACCATTAGGGTTTTTTGTTTTGCTTTGTTTTGCTCTGTTTTGCTATCCTACCGAGAATTATTTTTAAAATGGTTTAAGTGTTGTTGTTTTTAATTTAATTTAATTTAATTTTTAAATTGTTTTCTGTGATTGCTGTACACTGCCCAGAGTTCCTTTGGGAAGATGGGCAATATAAAAGTAAGTAAGTAAGTAAGTAAGTAAGTAAGTAAGTAAGTAAGTAAGTAAGTAAATAAATAAATAAATAAATAAATAAATAAATAAATAAATAAATAAATAAATAAATAAATGTTTTTTTAAAACACGGTGTGGCACAGTGGTTAAATGCCTGTACTGCAGCTGAAACTGTGCTCATGACCTGGGGTTCAATCCCAGGTAGCAGGTTCATGGTTTACTCAGCCTTCCATCCTTCTGAGGTCGGAAAAATGATTACCCAGCTTGCTGGGGAGGCAATGTGTAGCCTGCATACTGTAATTAAACTGTAAACCGCCCAGAGACTACTAGAAGTGGTATGGGGCGGTATATAAGCAGAACACTTTTTGCTTTGCTTTGCTTTTCCAATCACCACAGCACGTCAGGGCCAATTAACCTATTGCTGGTTTTGATGGTATTACATGCCATCAACTTATGACCTCAACATTGTCTTCCCATTAAATGGTTTCATAAACTCATAGCTGTGGCTGCTTTTATGAAGTTAATCATAGTCAGTTTTCTTATTCTCCTGATGCATTACAAGTAGTCTAGCCTTATTGTTTTTTTCCGCAAGCCTTACTTTTTTATGATGTGCACAGAGGACAACAGCTTCAGTTTCATCATGTTTCCTTCTGAAGAGAGTTCAGGACCCATTGATCTAGGACCCTCTTTTTGTGGTCCAAGGTATCTGCAAAGCATTCCTTAACCCAGTGGTTCTCAACATAGGTTGACCCAGGTGTTCTTGGACGGCATCTCCCAGAAATCTTGGCCACTATAACCAGTGACAAAGGCTTATGGGAATTTTAGTCCAAGAACAACTGGGGACACAAGTTTAGGAACCACTACCTTAAAAGGAAGACAAGCAAAAACCCATTCTCCTGGTGTAGGATATATATACTACATCTGTGCAAGGAAGTCCCCATAGATAGCAGATGCAGGAAACAAACAGTAAAGGAACGTTCTGAAGATGTATGTTCTGTTGGTGAATCTTCAGAGGAATCTCTCCACCCATTATCAAAGAGAGAAGACCTGATGTGATAACAAAATTCTTTTGTTTTAAATTTAAACTGCTTGGTTTCATTTGGGAGGAATCACAGCAGAGTGAACTCACACTCTCTTTGTAGATAAGGTCCTGCATACAGTCAGTCCAGGGCATCTTCAGTTAAAATAATACAGGACTGGACACTACTTTCTGAGCTCTGCCTTGTGCTAAAGAGACTTGTTCAGCCTAAGGCAACATCTCATGTTCATTTCTCATGCTCTCTTTCATGAAAGTTGTGCGTTTTAGAGTCAAAATCCCAATTAAAGTAGACCTACTGAATCAATGGACTTTATACAAATATTGATTTACCACTTAGCAGATGATACAATAGGTCTACTTAAGCTGGTGCCAGTAATTGGATTCAGACCTACATAACTGACCAGAAAAAGGTTGTGGATGTCATGTGTTTGGATTTTAGGTATCATTGAGTTAAGTGCCTTAAGAGCTTCCTTTTACGAAAATGAGTAGAGCTACAGCCAAAATCTATAGGATGCCTACTTGTTTTGTGCTTCTATACTATCAGTGTAGAAAAACTCCACTGTGCATTCATAAAAATATATGCAAATTGAATTTGCATATATTTATTTTGCATAATGCATTTGGCTGGCAAGACTGATTTTTAGTATTCTTTTCCTTACAAAATGATTGTCAGAAGAAATAAGACAAAGAACATTCTGAAAACAATGAATCACTTAGAGGCTACCAAATATGTAACTATGGAGTAGTTTGCCTTCCTTCTAACAGAAGTCCAAGTTCATTAAAAACTCTTTCTTGTTGCAGCTAACATTTTAATTACTTTGTCAGATGTTTGTGGTTCTTTTTTTTAAAAATAGCTTTTATTCTCTTTATTCAAATTATGAGCTTGACTCTGTGCTTAAAATAATGCATTGAGAATAAGGCCCAAGGCAGAGTTCTGGGTCATTATTGTTGGTTTTGTTGTGTTCCAAGTTCAGAAATAATATCCTGTGGTCTAGTGCAGCCTTCCCTAAGGTTACCCCTATGTTCCAAAGCCATCTTTTTCCTCAGTGTGCTGTATAGAATATGGAGCTTCCTTTTCATAATGATAGGATGCTCCACAAGACAGTCACACAAACAGATCATGTTTGCTTATACCAAAAAAGAAAACAAAAAACCATACTATGTTGTCTTAAGTTGGAAACTAGAGCTCATAAGCTTATCAAGATTGTGACAATGGGACCCTTATTTCCACATAATGGTGCCCCATGTGGGAGTCTCTTAGGCTGCTTTCACACCACCCCTAAAATCCGCTAGCAACTTAAATGCGGATTCCCCCCAATGTGGTTTTTGTCCCACCCTTCTGCACTCTGATTCTATTGCTTCTGTCTGCTGTGATGGGAGGGAGGAAAAAAAATGCAGGCTCACCTCCGCCTGCCGTTGGCAGCAGCTAATTGTTCCAGGACAGGAAGCCCGTTAGGGATTCCTGTCTGTTAAAAGGAAGGGGAAAGACCTAGAAAAACAAACAAAAAGTGGAGGAGGGCCAGGCATGCAATGCTTTAAAATCTGCATAGGAAGAGCAACATGGATTTTACCTCCTCGAGACCAGGTACTTCTAAAATGCGCTGGGTCGCACTTAAGTGGGTGTGGTCGTACTTTATTTTTTTTAAAGTCCACTGCTGGTGGGAAAACAATTTTATGCTCCGCACTTTGCATCGGATTTTAGGGGCTGTGTGAAAGCAGCCTTAGTAAAGTGTTGAATATATGTTAAGATTTTTTTTCTTGAACTTACCTTCTGATCTGCATTATGACTTTCCCTGTTATTTTTATTCTACATTTAGTTTGTATGATGTCAGGATAAAGGAGCCTTTGCCTGAAGAGACGCCAGTAGTTGAGAAAAAGAAGAAAGAAGTGGCAGAGAAGCCGAAGCGTGTCAGCAGCGGAAGGAAAAAAACAAAGAAATAGGATATGGGACAGAAAGGGGGGTATTTCTTCTCTTTGGAAACACACATTCAATGTAAAGACAAATGTAGATAATACTTGTAGCTAGTAGGATTTTTTTTTTTATCATAAAGCAAAAGCCGAATGGGAATCTCTCTGCCTATGGATGGCTTTTGTTTCTCTTCACACAGAAGCTTGCCTGTTTAAACAGGTGGTAACCAGTTTCTCAGATGGTCAGTGGAATTCCTGGGGTCAATAACTCACCTTGGATTCCAGTATGCAAAGTTAAAAAGGACAGCTGCATCTTGGTCAAATAGATGTCAACACAAATGGGAATCTATAAGAAGAACTGCGAGGAAGCACGGTGTACAAGATGGCAGGGCAGGGAAGGAGAAGAGTTGAGAATGGATGGATGGGTTAAAAAAAAAGAAGTGGAATAATAACCTACATGTTGCCTCATAAGGGTGTTTGTCTTTCTCACTCCCTCATGAAAATTATAGGCAAAACCACGACTACATTTATAGCTACAACAAAACTGCAGAGCTGGGAGGACTGTGTGGACCGACGAGTTCAGTCCCTCTCAAGGAAGCGTAGTGGGGAACCAGACTCCCAAACTTTGGCTCTGCCGCCCAAGTTTTCCAACAGTTACAGACCATGAGGAGAGCAGCCAGTGAAGTAGAAGAATCATTTTTTTAATTTCATAAGAATATAAATGATGGGAAGGCGAGGCTATATCAGAATATTATGAACTTAATGGCAGAAGCGCAGGTCCAGCAAGATCATGGTAAAGGTAGTCCTATGCTTCAGGTTGCCCTAAAAAACTGTTATCGCTGAATGGAATTTGTTACACAATCATTCTGATGATACATATTGGCCCAAACAGTAAAAAAAAAGCCAACAAATCTGCAGCGACTCCTGGAGTAAGACATGATGCTAGCCTTACTGAGGTTCTCTGCAAGAAGTCTCTCTCTCTCTCTCTCTCTCTCTCTCTCACACACACACACACACACACACACACACACACACACACACACACACACATGCATTCTTACGGGAGAAAAGAAGCAAGTAGTTGTTTGCTATTGTTATTAAACTTCCTCCTATTGGCTTCTCCAGGTGCACAGAGGAAAGAAATAAAACCTGAATGCCCCTTTTAAAGTTTCATACCTTTCTGGTAATGCCAGAATATCTATATAATCTTGATATTCATGGATCAGACTTAGCTGTGGATCTTTCAGCCTGAGGCTTAATTCATGCAGCTAGTGCCAATTCTTTCTTTGCACGAATGTGTCTTCCCAGTGAGCCTAAAACACAGGGCAATTAGCTCTATGCACACCATTCCTATATGCTAGAGATAGCTTTTCAACTTACCATTTATCTTCTAAAGAGGTATATTTTATAATTTAGGTATATTTTAGAAACTGCTAAACTCCATCATTTGACAAGAGCTATAAAGAACACAGGGGTTCAGGGAACCGTCTACTAAAGAACAGTCAGATGTCTCAAGGAAAAATAGAAGAGAAATTCAGACATTGCAAAAAGAAGCAGCATTCTCATTTACACAGTAGGTTGTTTTTGTTAAGAAGTGTGTTGGGTTTTAAATGTTACAAAGATTAGCAGAGTTATACAGTGGCGTGAAAAGATAATTGCTAAGTACAGAATATTTGAAGCTGGAAGACAGAAGTTTAACTTTAGCATAAAAGCTTGTATTACCAAAACATATACAAATATACAACGAGATAAAACAAACAGCATAAATATTTACAGAGTAGTGGGGAAACTGCTGATCTCACCAAAAAGCGGTCCCAAAGTAAAATGGGTTACAATTCTGCCTTTTATACATATGGCAGACATCATATAAACCAATCACATGAGTACACGTAGGCAGACAATGTTAAGCAGTTATCCATGGCACCTGGATGTAATTATGCTGACTAGAGATGGGCACGGAACAAACATTTTTTCGTTTCCGTTACCGTTTGTCGTTTCTGTTATGTAACGAAACGACAAACAAAAATTGTGATGAAAATGCAACGAAACGAACAGAACCACGAAAATTGTGGTCATTACATTTCGTTTCCATTAATGGCGACGCGCAATGAAATGAGCTGTTTTAAATGTTAAAAAATCCCCTGGACATCCGTAAAAACACAGCGATAATTATTTATATTGTCTGATAATACCTACCAGGGGGGTTGGGGTCCTTAAAACGTTTGTTTTTGTCTTCTCCCATCGCGATGTATTTTTCTTTTCCTTTTAAAATGGATGTCACCACCAGCCACAAAATGGAGGCAAGCCATGTGATGGGATCATGTTCAACCAATAGCATGTCCAGGTTGCAGACTGGGCGGGCAGGTCTGGCAGCCACAGAGGGCATAAAAAGCTCTGGCAGCCCCCGTCCTCCTTGAAGTCTCTGGTGGGAGTCAGGGTGGGATTGCTGTCTCTGCAACTCTAGCTTCAGTCCTGCAGCCTCCCTGTGTGCGTGCGTGCTGCGTACCTCTCGGTGAGTACCCTCCCCTGCCCCGCAGTGCAGTCACTCTGCGGCTGCCTTGCACCCTGGGCAATGCCAGCCGCTGCCTTTGCAGCTTCCCTGCATACCTAGTCTATACTGTGTCTCTCTCAGCATCCATTTTTTTAGTGTTTTCCCTCTGGTCTGGGGCGTTGGAGGATGCCTGCGCACGGAAATGCTTTAAAAATTGCGCAAAAAGCGGGTAGAAACGACAAACGGTAACGAAATTTTTCAAAAATTTCCTGACAAACGGAAATGAACCGAAACAGACCTCTCAACGACAAATGAAAAACTAAAACACCATTTTTCTGTTTCGTGCCCATCTCTAATTCTGACACTATTCACCTGTGTTTTGGCAAATGACTATGCATTTATACACAGAAACCATTTTGAATCTGTTAAATATTATATTACATACATTTTATTTATTTATTTTATTTATTTATTTTTACAACTTATATGCCGCCCACTACCCAAAGGTCTCTGGGCGGCTTACAATCAAGGAATTAAAACAGTTAAAAACATCAAACAACAATAAATAATTAAAACAACAATAAAAACCTTATACTAAAACATCACTCTAAAATTGCCATCAGAAGACCCACAATCTAAATTGTATCAATTAAAAAACTTCTGGAACAGGAAGGTTTTTACCTGGCGCTGAAATGTCATCAGTGTTCGCGCCAGGCGGATCTCACTTGGGAGGGCATTCCATAGCTTGGGGGCAGCTGCCGAGAAGGCCCTGTGTCTGCAAGCCATCCCTCTTACCTCCTTGAGGGATGGCTGTTTCAGGAGGGCCCCCTGGCTAGATCTTAATTTCCGGGTAGGTTCATATGGAAGGAGGCGGTCCTTCAGGTATCCAGGTCCTAAGCCATTTAGGGCTTTATATGTCAAAACAATTTTGTTACATTGCTTGACAGTTTTAGATGGGAAAATTCTGTGCATCAGTGTACAGAAGTACAGGCATGCTATTTTCATCATGAGATTTAAAGTGGCTGCTGTTTCAATTAGTCTGTGAGGGAATAGAGCAAGGGGTGAAGCATTTATGGTACTTCCAATTTTGTTATATTATAGCTGCATTCTTCCTGGTCATTAGCCATGTTGCTGGACCTGATGATAGCTTGAGTCTAGCACTACCAGCAGGGTCATAGTCCCCCAACCTCTGTTGTAATCAGAGTGCTGGGCTTGGCTGCAGAGATCTGGATTCAAATTCTTTCTTAGCTGTGTGATATCCATTGGGGAATCTCCTGCCAGCTGATTATTCAAGCTACACAGCCTTAGAGTTATAATAAGGTGGGACTCACCATGTGTCTTCCACTTGCACAAGAATAGAAAGGAAAAGTGGAAAGGGATAAAAAGAAGGAAGCACATGTGATAAATGAAGATAAACCTTGCTGAGAGAAAATCAGCATGGCTTCTCTAAGGGTAAGTCTTGCCTGACAAATCTTTTAGAATTCTTTGAAAAGGTCAACAGGCATGTGGATTTGGGTGAAATGCTGGATATTGTTTATCTTGATTTTCAGAAGGCTTTTGACACAGTCCCTCACCAAAGGCTGCTGAGAAAATTGCACAGTCAGGGGATAAGAGAATTAGTTGAGAGCCAGAAAACAAAGAGTAGGTGTCAATGGTCAAGTCTCACAATGGAGAGATGTGAAAAGCTGTGTGCCCCAGTGATCTGTCCTGGGACCGGTGCTTTTCAATCTGTTCATAAATGACCTGGAGACAGGGATAAGCAGTGAGGTGGCCAAGTTTGCGGATGACATGAAATTTTTCCATGTGGTAAAAACCAGAGAAGATTGAAAAGCTCCAGAAGGATCTCTCCAAACTGGGGCAATGGGCTGTGAAATGGCAAATGTATTTCAATGTAGGGAAATGTAAAGTAATGCATATTGAGGCAAAAAATCAAAATTTATCTATCAACTCATGGGCTCTGAGCTATCTGTTACAGATCAGGAAAGAGATCTTGGTGTGTTGGTGGACAGCATAATGAAGGTGTCTACCCAATATGTGGCAGCGGTGAGGAAGGCCAATTCCATGCTAGGTATTATCAAAAAGGGGATTGAAAATAAAACAGCCATTATTATAATGCCATTGTACAAAACGATAATAAGGCTGCACCTGGAGTATTGTGTACAATTCTGGTCACCGCATCTCAAAAAAGACATAGTGGAACTGGAAAAGGTGCAGAAGTGAGTGACTAAAATGATTACTGGGCTGGGGGACCTCCCTTATGAGGAAAGTCTATAACATTTGGGGCTCTTTAGTCTGGAAAAAAGGCGCCTGAGATGGGATATGATTGAAACATACAAAATAATGCAGGGCATGAGTAAAGTGGATAGAGTGACACTTTTCTCCCTCTCACAAAATACCAGAACTAGGGGACATCCACTAAAATTGAAGGCTGGGAGAGTGAGAACAGACAAAATAATTTTTTTTCATCCAGCATGTTGTTAGTCTGTAGAACTCCCTGCCACAGGATGTGGTGATGGCATCTGGCCTGGATGCCTTCAAAAGGGGATTGGACAGATTCCTGGAAGAAAAGTCCATCACAGGTTACAAACCATGATGGAGATGTGTAATTTCCAGGGTTAAAACTGGGGTACTTCAAGGGCCAGATGCAGGGGAGTGGTATCAAGAGACAGATATCTAGTCTCGCTCACTCCCAGACACATTTGGTGGGGCCACTGTGAGATACAGGAAGCTGGAGTAGATGGGCCTTTCACCTGATCCAACATGGCTCGTCTTATGTTCTTATGCTCTTAAGAACAATTAATCTAAAAATGGGGGAGGGCCACCCCCAGAGAGTACAATTGGAGAGACTGTTTCTAGCCCTTGGGTCCTCAACTGTGGAGTGCCCCAGGGGTCAATCATCTTCCCATTGCTCCCTAATCTCATCATCTGTGTGAGACTGATGGGGGAGATAATCTGGAGATTTGGAGTGGTGTGTCATGCAGATGGTATCCGATCCTATCTCTCCTTTCTCCCTTCTGCAGTGGATGCTGTCCTGTGCCTTCAGTGCTGCCTAGTCACTGTACTTGAGTGGATGAGGGCTAATAGAGTGAGGATCAACCCAGACAAGACTGGGTGGTTGTTCCTGATGTCTATGGTTTGGTCACCTCTCTGTCCCTTGGCAAGGCTAAAACCTAAAAGCAAAGTGTTCTGCTTATATACTGCCCCACAGCACTTCAAGCACTCTCTGGGCGGTTTATAGTTTAATTATGCAGGCTACACATTGCCACCCCCAGCAAGCTGGGTACTCATTTTACCGACCTCGGAAGGATGGAAGGCTGAGTGAACCTTGAGCCTGCTACCTGGGATTGAACCCCAGGTTGTGAGCACAGTTTTAGCTGCAGTATAGTCATTTAACCACTGCATCATGAGGCTACTCTCTGCCAGGGATGATGTGTGCAGCCTATGTCTTCATCTGGACCCAGGGCTATCATTGGAGTACCAGATAGTGTACGTGGCTCGATCTGCCTATTTCCATCTTAAATGGAATTTGGCCTTACACCCGGTCACTCACCACAATGATCCAAGTATTGGTAGTCTCAAGAATAGACCACTGTAATGCTCTTTATGTTGGGGTTCCCTTGAGGCTGACATGGAAGCTTCAGCGGGTCTAGAATATGGTGGCCAAATTATGTACAGAGTCAGTAAATACATATGTCCACAACTCAGTTGCCTGTCCAACTTGCATGGTGACCTCAAAGTGATGTTTTTAAAATATAAAGCCCTGAATTGTTTTGAAACTCAGTACCTGGCAGAATGTCTTCTTTCAGAAAGAACTTCTCATCCTACCTGTTCATCCTAGGCAGGATGTCTAAGGGTGATAATTCCGAGAGAGGCCCAAAGGGAAAGAACTCAGAGTTGGGCCTTCTCAAAGGTCACACCTAAACTATGGCACCAACTGCATCTGAACATCCACCTGGCACCCTCGCTGTGGAACTTTTAAAAAGCTCTAAAAAGGTGGCTGTTCCAACACACATTTCCATCACTGGAAACCCACTGAAGATTTTAGCCACTGAGTCAGTTTTGCTGCCTTTTAAGTATGTAATGTTCAACGTTCAACTGGTAATGTTATGATACTTTAACTATTGTATCATTTCATGTTATCTGTTTACAGATTTTATTTTATTTTGTAGTATTATCATATCATGGTGTGAACCTTCCAGAGTAGCCTTAGGCTAGATGAGCAGAATACAAATCAAAGAAAGAAAGAAAGAAAGAAAGAAAGAAAGAAAGAAAGAAAGAAAGAAAGAAAGAAAGAAAGAAAGAAAGAAAGAAAGAAAGAAAGAAAGAAAGAAAGAAAGAAAACATATACTATTTTAAAAAGAATTTTAAAATATATTTAAAATGGTAAATAAAATCAATAATAAAAACAAACTTAAAAGCAGCAAGGCACAACAATCCATTTAAAAAAACCTCTCAGAGGAGTAGTCTGTAAGGGAAAGAAAGCCTTCCTGAAGAGAAATGTCTTTGTTTGCTTGTGGAATGTCATGTTTATCTAAAATCATTTAAAGAAATGAAGGTTAATTGTTTCTCAAGAGAAGCTAAATAAAAGTGTTTTAGGCTGGTCAAATATGTCACAACAACTATTACCACCCACCAGAAAGCCTAACCTGTTGCCAAGAGAAAATATTCTTTGAAGTAGAGCAAGTCATGACCTCAGATTGAGAGATTGATTTTTAGAACGTACATGAAGCTCCAGGTATTATAGAGTAGAAGGTATAAAAACTGAGGTAACCATAAAGGGCTGTGATGGCTTTTCAGTTGCAATAATCCAACTGTTGCCTAGGAGATTATTTCAGATCTCTGACAGAAACGCTCCAATTTAGGTTCAGTGGCAAATGGTACAGAATATGTCACAATAGTTTCTGTATACATTCAGAAAGAAAGCAGAGCTCAGCACTCAGGCATGGCCATTTGTGTTTAAACAAATTCTACAGTCAAAATGGCGATTTCCATACTAAAAATGTCTATGAAGTAGGCATATTGTACAGTAGTTGCATTTACCTGCAACAACTGCATTGTATTATACATATGTATTTGCATGATTTCAGTGTTATATCCAATCCATTATAAATTCCTGAGGATGGGGGGGACCTCTAAGGCCCTCTTGATCTGACTGGGAATTTTTGCTTTTGATTGCCCCTCCCCCTTTTTTTATTTGTGTGTTGTGTGTGTGTGTGTGTGTGTGTGTGTGTGTGTGTGTGTGTGTTTTGGTTTTGGTTCATCACCTTTCAATAAAGAAAGTAAATGTTGGGTGTAATAGCTTCCTAACAAAGTGTCCCTGGAGGCAGTAATAAATTAATATGGGTCTGAAAATTGCCAGAGTTAAAGTGACATTTTATTAGGCTTCCTGTCTGTGCCTTTCCCATGCAGACTCATTCTCATTATCCAAAAGACACTGTGTGAATTTGACATAACTCATGTTGGATAAATGCTGTACAAAAGAATATTAGCAGACAAGATGGCTGCATTAGATCACAGGGGAGTGGGTATTACTGTTTTGCTTCCCCCTTCTTTTCTCCTAACGAAACCTGCATGATGAACTCCATTAACTGCTCCACAACCGAGCATGAAGGCACACAAGCCACCAGAAGAACTGTCTTCTTGAATTAGACCGCCAGCCCATCCAAATTAGCTTTTTTATTTTTAAGCGCCTAGCCAGACACTCCATGGGAAGCTTAAGGACACCTCTGGCAATTTCTGTGATCTCCATCTTTCCCATGATGTAACTTAAAAGATTGTGGAAATAGCTGCAGCTCGAATTTACAAGGGCTTGCCTGAGCTTCATACTGCTCAGAAACAGTGAGGGCCCATTGCTCTGTCATGTTTTCTTAGCAGTTATTTTTCTTTCTACATTCATTGTGTGTGCAATATACAGTACTGTACTCAATTCTCAGTTAAGTCTGTATAGCCTATACAGTTGAGCTTTAACTTGAGGGGTTTTGCCACAAGGTGGGCTGGAAAGGGGTGTCCCCACCCATAATAAAAATGTGTCCTGGTCTATAACTACACTCCTTAGACCAGGGGTCCTCAAAGTTTTCAAACAGTGGGCCGGTCCACCACCACCCAGACACCACTGGGGGCCTGATCACAGTCCAAAAGCAGCTGCGGAGGCTGGCTTGCTCACAAAACAGGGAGTAGGTGGGGGTTGCAATTGGTCCCAGGGGCCGGATTCAGGACCTTGGGGGGGCCGCATCCGGCCCCAGGGCCTTAGGTTGAGGACCCCTGCCTTAGACAGAAAGACTGATTGAATCTGCAGTGACTCCTGTAGTGAAATTATGAGTCTGCATATGATGCCAAGCCCTAATGCAGTACAAAATGGTGCCCCAATTCTTATTGTTCCACTTGGCTTGTTGGTTGGTGGATTTTTATGGATACACCACACTTTTAGGTGGTACAATACCACCCCTTTTTATCCTGCCAGTAGTGTCCCACCCCTTCTCCACTCCCCTGTTCACTAACCCATACTTGCCCCCTCCTGCGACCACCCTACTTAGCCATGCCAATATCAGGGCAGAAAATCTGACTCTTGAACCCTTTTCTTAGAGTTCCATACACTTTTATAGATCTCTAGGAAAAATCAGAGGTCTGTGCTCATAACAGCTGGCATTCATCCCAGTTGGGCTTTACATTCACCATGAACCAGCTGAATCTTTCTCATCTTGTACCATTAATTCTCTTTTTCTGAATATCCTTTTAGTTTCTCTCCCCACAAAAATTAGTCATACTGAATGTCCAGTATAGGCACACAGAGATAGGTTTCTATCTATTGAATATCCAAAAATTATAGCTATAAAATCTTAATAGGACATTTCCAAAGTGTCGCTAGGAAAACGTAGAGTCTTAGGGAGAATCTTAATCTGCAGAACTGGAAGGGGACCCTATGGATCATCAAGTCCACCCCTTGTCCAGGAGGCAGACCAAGAAACTGAACATAATCTCTGTCTCTGCATCCAGCAACCAAACCACTGAGATGTCTTAATAAAATATTTCAAAATAAAGTAATAAACACTTAACAAAATATAGTGCTGTGCATCAAGTTTAAAACTCCCATGTCACATCTATAAAAAGGTAAAGGTTCCTCCTCACACATGTGTGCTAGTCGTGTCCGACTCTAGGGGCGGTACTCATCTCCACATTCGAGCCAAAGAGCCAGTGTTCTGCAAGTCCGTGGCCACGTGGCCGGCATGGCTGCAAGGAAACACTGTTTTTACAGCGGTACCTATGTATCTACTTGCATTTACTTGCTTTCGAACTGCTAGGTTGGCAGGAGCTGGAGTTATCAGAGGGAGCTCACTCCGCTGCTTGGCACCCGGGATTCAAACCACCGAGCTGCCAACTTTGCAGCCAACAGTTTTTCAGAAGCCTTAGTCCACTGAGCCACCACACCAAGTCGCATCTATACTAGTAGCCTGATTGCTAAAACACGGAGAGTTCTATAATCTCAGCAGACTGAAGAAGCTGCTTGGATTGCGATCTCTCAAGAAAAAGAAGTCCAGTTGCTATGACTCAACTTCCACATATCTTCACAGACATAACTGCATCATGTTGATTTTTCTAACTGTCAAGAATTGGAACTTGTAAGTGGAGCATGCTGTGGCCCCATGTAATACATCTTGCAAAATATTTATGAGAATTTACATTGCATTTATAAACACAGCAACCCACAGTCTTTGAAAGATGGCAAACAGCCACCACGCCAAGAGTATGTTGATATTTTGAATTTTACATAATTTTAAAATGTGATGTCAGGAGTGAAATGTGCTGTTGCCCCTCACCCCAAACACAACCATGATAACAGTGTACAGACCCACCCCATGGTATCTCCCACCATGTGTGTCAATATGTCGGATTAAAATGAAAAGAAAATTGCTGTCCCTTGAGTGTGTGTTACAAGTGGGGTTGTGCGATGTCATCTAACCCACAGCAACTACGTTTTCCCTGGTTTGTTGTAATGCTGTCGTTTCAGCCACAATCTGTCCACTTCAGAATGCTTTTATATGTGGTAGGAGTAGGGACACATTCAGGTTGATTGGGACAACTTGAAAGTCCAGGCCTGGTCTGACAACTTGAAAGTCCAGGCCTGGTCTGATGGGCTTCTGTCTGGTTGTCTTTAAAAATCCTGGTATTAAAAATAAATAAATCTTCTTTTAAAATGGGTCTCTGAGCTTTATGAATCAAGGAGGACCAGTAAAGATATCCGTGTGCTTATGTGCTGGGGAAGGAGAAAGTATATCACGCATGACTATGGCATGTCTTATAATTTCTCTTAAGCTGTTGCAATCTTTGCTACCTGGTAACATAGTTGTTATAAATGGGATCTAATTCTGGCAGAGAGAATGTAACATCCTGCCTCAGCAGCTCAAATCCATCTGGACCCATCCTGGCCATATGTTTTCCACAAAGAGAGCAGTAATGTTTCTTGAAAATCCTTTGGCGTATAACTAATTCTAGTCATCATTTATGACAATAAGAAATGCATCTCAAACATGCTTACTAGACACAGAGAAGGAATGTATTAAGGTCGGTGATCAACATGCTACTAAGTTACTGCATCAAAAGTTTGACCGGCAGCGGGTTCATGCACAGGGTTCCAGACTGCTAACCAGTCATGCCTTTTTTGAGATCACTCGGCTTCAATTCCAAGTCAGGATCCTACTGAGCACACTGAAGGCTTATAGATCTCTGGGGACATCACTTAACATCTCTTCTCCCCACCATAGTTTATACTTTTGCAACCCATAACAACACTGGTTTCCTCTTCTTCGTTCATATCAGAAGCAAACCAGTGCTCTTTCTAAAGTGGAAGGATCAGCTGACCATTGTTATGCTGCCATTGCCCAGGGGATCCATGTTTCCAGTCCTCACAGTTGTCAAGAAAGCTCCTTTTGCGTCACCTGCTGACACTTCCTTGGGCATGATGGCAATCTGGCTACATACCAATCCACATTCAGAGGCTATTGCCTTGTCTGTTAGTATAAATGCTTTTCAAGTCACTGAAACGTTTAGACTAGGAGGGGGGGATCTTCCTATATAATATAAACCTAAATCCCAAAATTTGTCACAGGATACGCACATTATATTGGCAAATGATTCACATCTGTTTCTCTTATCTCTTACTTTCACCACCACCTATTTCCTATTGTGCTTCTGTTTTGCTGTTGTATGAAAGGTATCTATATCACTCATTTAAGCACATTTCAATTTGGAACGGGAGTGTTTCTTATGAACTGCTTCATGACATTTGTTTCTGAGAATCACAGAAGTCATGGATCAGTCTAAAGGTCTTCACACCAGGCTTCAGGCATCCTCCTCAACTTTCTGTAAAGCTACTTTCCATCCTGAGCTTTCAGCCAACCACGCCTATGAACCTACAAGAGCATTCTAGCACTCCAACCTCAAATCCTATCTGAGACACAACCCCTTCTTCCCTGTTAAACGTGAATGTTTGACGAAGAGGACCATGGGACTCAAGGACTGCTTTTTCAGTAGTGGGGGCAGTGCAGATTCTTTTATGCATGGTGGAATCCTACCTTGCTACCAGGAAGCATTCACCACTCTCTTTGCCCCCTCATCGAATCCAACTCTAGCTGCTTTTATCAGCCAGCTCAAGGGTCCAGCACACATGTGGTGGCTTTCACTCCTCTGAGTATCCTGTCCACATCCTCAAGGTATACAGATTGAACCATACACAAGAAGAGGCCAAAGTTACATTCACAGGAGCCGTGTCTACTACTGCATCCTGAAATTCTACTGCCCTTAAAAAATGAAGTACTGCACTAAGATGAAGAGCCTCACGGAGCAGTAAAGTACAGTAAAGTACAGGTAGCCAGCTCATGGTTGACTGAGCCTTTTATCCTTCTGAGGTTGGTAAAATGAGTACCCAGCTCACGGGGGTGGGGGCAATGTGCAGCCTGCATAAATAAATTGTAAACCTAACCTATTTTATTTATTTATTTCTATTTTAAAGTATTTTTTTGCCCTGCCTTTCTCCTTGGAAAAGGACCCAAGGCGGCTTACAGTAATGAGGGACAATGTTCAGTCCAGTACAATTAAGACATATTCAAGTTTAGGAACAGGGAAATAAGGGATATCTTACAGCATCAGAAGATCAATAGCTGTCCATTGCCCGGGATTTCAAGCCCAAAATTTGAGATCATCAGGGGGAAATCCTTGTGATGTCAATGCATTTAGCATATAAACATCATAGCAGAGGAGTGTTATGATGTTACAGCAGCAAAGGGAGTAAGGGTTGGGAGGAACAGAATTCCAACATGCATTAGAATTCTGTGCTCAACCACTGAACCCTGGCACCAACTGGAAATTGATGGGGATTGCTTTAAGTTCACCTCAGACATAACAATGAAGTCTTTTCTTCCTGAAGCACCACATACCCTAAGCTTTGTCTCCTGGCTTAATGACTTGAAGAAATCCTAGGATCTTGCTTCTCTAATAGTGATAGTGACAGCGATAGATTTTAACATCATACTCAATATTCTCCAGGTTTTGCTTCTCCTGTAGAAAGAAACTATTATTGCTGATTCCTTTCTAAGACCAGTGAGCAATACCCCTGTCTGGTATCATTCTTCCTCAATCCAGTTTTTTGACCTTCTGAGATCAACAAATTGGGGATAGTGGGAAGAATATGACATGATTATGTTGCCTAGCCAATCCAGTTAGACAAGTGAAAGCAAGGGTGTTTATACACGACCCCTAAGCTGCGCTGCAAATGGCTCCCAGCTCTGGAGCTTAGAAATGTTTTCCCACCAGTTCCGGAGTTTGGAGACAATTAAGTGCGACCCCGCCCACTTTAGCGTGACCCAGCGCACTTTCCTTGTACCTTCTCTTTGGAGGTGATAAAAAATTAGATGCGGATAAGAGTGCCCGGCTCTCCTGGCTTGTCTGTTGTTTTTTTGCCTCCCGCCCCTTTAAGAGCTCCTTGAGACGGAAGCAGGAAGTAATGGGGCTTGTGGCAAGTTCGACTGCACCGGCAGGTTAGTAAAGGCTTCTTTTGTCTTTTTTTTTTTGCCTCCCCCCCCTCACGCCGACAGGAGCAGGAAATGCTGAGGGGAGGGGACGCAGGAACAAAACGAACCCCCAAGATCTCTGGTCTGAATTTAAGGGACCAGCGGATCTTAGGGGGTCGTGTGAAAAGGCCCAAAGTGAAACAGTTTTAATAAGTGAGTGATCATTTTTGTAATTGGTAATCATTTTTCTCGATTGGGAAAGTATTTTAGTTTACTGTGGCAAACAACAATCAACAGAGATGTCTACTATGTATTTTGTGAATAAATGCAATTGCACACATGCACCATATACATAAGCGAAAATCAACTGGAAGGGTAAAATTTTTCATCATGTAAATTTAAGCATCCCCATATTAACCTTTATCAGTAAAAGTCTTCACTCTCTTTCCTGTTCCCTCTAAATCAGGCAAAATTCTGTAATATAAATAAGTGCTTTATATTTTGAATAGCTTTCAGCAGGAGGGCAGAAGACAATGCCATGTCAATGGGAGTCCACTGGTGGAATGGAATTTTGTCCTGCTCCCCCTGTAGCCCCCACCTCAAACCTACACTGGATGTTCCCCCAAATCTTTGGACAGATTTTGAGAATACATAGAAAGCATAAGGGGTGGGAATGCCAGTTCCATTCAGCCCCACCACCACCATCCCATTCCGCTGACAGAAGCAACTAATTGAGTTGTGTTCTTTGAAATTGAATTTTCTGTTTCAATATTTATTTTTCTTTGCCAGCCTCGCAGAACACATCTGGGATACATCTGTAAGGCAAAGGTCTGCTTGCAAATCTGATCAAGAATGGGAGCTGTATGGCAGGACAGGGAGAGAGCCCTGCTTCTTGGCATCTCTTGTGAAACTGCGCCTTGAAGACGACAGGCCATAGCTATTTATTCATGCACATTAGAAGAATGAGGAAAAGCAAATGCTATGGTTCAAGGGCAATAATGCCCAAGTGATGGATGATCTAAGTGTGGCTGGAGACGTTAACACAATAGGGGAAAAAAGATGCGGTGAACAATGGCTCCTCATCTGTGTATGTAGAATCATGCAAGAAGAAGGTAAGAAAAACAGTAAAAAGATTTACTGGATGCAATAAGAGTGGGCAGAGGTGGCAGGAGTGGGGCAGGCACCAAAAATGCCAAATGGATTTACTGGCTATAATAAGGCTGGGGGGGGGGAATAATAGTGGATAGTTTTAAAAGATTCATTAATCACAAGCACATGGCTTTTGCAGCAGCTGTGTAGGAAGCCATCCATTAGGATTTATAGATTACAATGTCATTGCAAAAGGCATCAGAATCACAGCTGCCTCTCGTAGTACTGTGTCTCTGCCCCCCCCCGGGTACCTCAGCTGGGAGCCAGGCTGATGTCAGGGCATGGCTGGCCCACACAGACATCCCAGATAGATAGACCAGAACCTTGTTGTCTCATTTGTCAGTTTGGGTCAATAAAACGTGGGCCTCGTTTAGGTCTGTTTAGTATTGAGCCTGCCACCAAGCAACCAGAGTATCCCCTTCTTCCTGGTTTAGTTCTCCTCCCCTCCCGTGCAGGCAGCTTCCTGTTAAAAACAAAACAAAACAAAACAGGAAGTTAGGCCAAAATTAGGCCGTGGAGCCTTTGAGTGAGTCACTTCCCCAGGTGAGTAAAATATAGGTGTGTTTGCTACGCGGTCAGGATGTACCTCCAGAGAGTACTCTTGAAGACTCTTTTTGTGTCTACTTTGTGACTTGGCTCTTCATAGGAAAATAAATTTTATTTATTTATTTATTTAAAGACATATATCCCGCACCATCTTCCCTAACGGGAACTCTGGGCGGCGAACAACGATAAAAAGCATTAAAAACAAACAAACAAAAAACAAACAAAATCTCCATGCAAATACAGCGGAGAACGAGATGGCGGCAGGTGATAGGAAAAAAAACCCTAACTAATAAGGTCACCATAAGCTTCTTTAAAGAGGTAGGTCTTCAGAGCCCTCTTAAAGGCGGGCAGGGACTCCAGCAGGCGCAGCTCGGAAGGAAGATGGTTCCAAAGAGAGGGCCCCACCACAGGGAAGGTGCGGTTCCGTGTGAGTGTTTTCCGCGCCTCTCTGGGTGTGGCCACTCTCAATGAGTGCGCCTGCGACGATCTCGTGGGTCTGGATCCGGATGCCCTCTGGGAGATGCGCTCCGCCAGGTATCCTGGTCCCAAGCCGTGGAGGGCTTTGAAAATCAAAACCAAAACCAATTCTTGTGTTTCAACACACTCGCTCTTTGCAATCTTCACCAGGGAAGAATTTCTGGATTAATTTCTCCACAACCATTTCTTTTACATTCCCCTGTAAATTTCTGTCCACAAATGAAAAATAATTTGTCATGACTGCCCTAGGAGACAAATACCTTGAAGCCAGGAAAGAACGATCAAGTGGATAGTTTTCATTGGGGGGAAATCTATCAGGATTAAGGTTGCTGAATGCTGATATTGCCACTGAAAATCTACTCTGCCTCTCTATCATTGTGCCACAAGCTTGGCTCTGCCTTGCAGAAACAGACTCCCATATATCTCTAATCACAGTGTCAACAACCTTCATTAATGAAATGGAATGTGTTTTCAGCTGGTATTACGGATAGGCCGTACATGTCATATTCTACTCTAGAGCCCCATCATATTCTGCTGACACTGCTGACAGAGTAAAGCAACAGAAATCCCAGTTTAATTGGCATGTTAACTCTGGTTTACGACTCTGCTACCTCCTGGTAAGAGCACAAAACAACCATCAGCTGAAAATGAATTTAGTACAAAATATTTCAAGATAGCCATTTTGATGCTTCCGTTGATCTGTTTTGATATGTCCCTTTCTCCACCTTTCTGGATGAATGTGTGTGGAGATTCAGCAGTTCAATGCAAGTGCCAAAGTTTTAAGCCTCCTAGTGCCTGTTACATAAAAACATAAGAGCAGCCTTGCTGGGACAGGCCACCCACAGCCCATCCAGTCCAGCATTCTATCTCGCGCAGTGGCTCACCATTTGCTTCAGGGTATCCCCAAGCAGATGTCTTCACCTGCTTATGATTCCCCGCAAATGGCATTGAGAGAGATCCTGCCTATCTCTCCAACCCGGAGGTTGTCCTTAGGCATCCATAATGATAGCCATTGATACCCTTGTTCTCCATGAACTTGTCTAATGTTGAAAGGTCTTCAGAGGAGACCATTCAGGAAGCCAGCTGACTATTCTGAAAGCACGAGTTGGAGAACAAGAAGAGGAGGGTTCTTTTATGGTCCTTGTAGCCAGAGCCCACCCCAAGCCATTCAGCAGGAATTCATTTGGACAGAGAGCACCAGCATGGTCGCCCTGGCTGGGGCATAACTCAATCTCAGTCCTGGCACCCAAAGGAAGGCAAGGGCATTCATTTGTTGACAGGATTCAATGGTGAAGAGCTAATATGCTAACATGAACACCAAGACTTGGGCCAACGAAAGTCCCCTTGTTGTTCAGTGACCATAAACCATCAAAGCAATGAAGAATTAAAGAGATCAGCAGTTCCCGTAGCCCAGTGGACCTGGCTAAACATGTTGCGGTAACAAAAGGGTGGTTCTCAGCAGAGATTATTTTTCATCACTGCCTGCACTGAGACTGTTTACTTCTTTTGAAGGGCTACACTCACATTCAGAATTAGAAAAAGGCATATATCCCCACCCTACATATTCTTACTTATAAATGTCTTGCCACCTTCAACGAGGCTTACAACAAGTGTAATGTCTATAGGGCAGTATCCTTCCCGAAACCAAAGACTGGGGATATGAGAAGACATTTATAGAGTGATGTAGCATGTTAGAATGGATGCTGAGAACGCCAGGTGTTTCGTACATATATGCTTTTTTTTTAGTACTTAATACTTTTTTAAACAAAATCCTGAGGTCCTCAGCTGCTTATGAAACACTATTTAATTTCCCAGGTTTTTTTTTAATGAAAAATGAAAATTATAGGATATACGACATATATCCAAAAGGACAAATACTATAGCGAAGCTTTTTTAAAAAATTTACCTGTATTCTATTTTTGTTTTTGAATTATATTTAAATGATGCTGTTTTCTGACCTCTCTTCATTGGGCAGAAGAATTGAATTTAATATTCATACTAATAAATATTCTTCATTTTGTATTATAAAACTTTTGTTCCTAAGCATTTCAAATGTGAATCACAGTAATCCGATTTCAGCAAATTACTGAAGGTACCAATCCTGCATACTTTAAATGCACAACATGGCCCTTGGCCAGAAGGAGGCAGATCAGGTGCTGTTTAAGCTGCATGAAATGATTACAGTGACAAGTGCCTTGTTACAAAAGCCCAGCTGTTTAGGTAATAAACAATATAAATAACATATTAAATTCATCTCCGCCTGAAAACATCCACTCTGTGCAAACAGACCATTTTCAAAACCCACACTTGTGTGTATGCACACATGTGGAAGACCTACATGTTCAATAACTTGCCATTTGAGAAATAGGATCATCAATATCCTGGGTATATATATTTTTATTGGGATTCACTTTAATTCTACATTATTTATTTCATGCACAGTTGAATCAAAGCAGTGTGAAATGAGCCAATATCTCTTGTTTTTACTTCAGGCCTTTCCAATGGGTTACAGCAGCAAATCCGAGCTCCACTCCTTCCTCCTCCTCCTCCTCCTCCTCCTCCTCCTCCTCCTCCTCCTCCTCCTCCTCCTCCTCCTTAGCACCTAATGGAAGTTTTATGACTCTTGCAAAAACATTGACTGTCTGATGTGGTAACTCCAATAATCTTCTCTCTCCTGAGCCTTGGGGGACACTTGGGGAAGAGCTAATAAATCTTTATTTTTATTATAAGCCTCACTTCACACACAAAGGGGAGGGGGGAGATTTAAAGGAAGCATTGTGTAGCTTTGGGGAGGAACACAGCAGTCCGTGTAAGTGACTGGCAAGCACAAAGTGGGGTAATTGCTAAAGTATTCTACTGTTACTAATAGCCACAAACCCAATACACCCAGCTAGCACTACCAGTACAAAATTCTATTAAAAGCCAACAGCATAGTGTCTGAGAGGTAAGAAGCCCACATATGGCCGCTAGAGCCACCCAGGTCAACTCCTCTTTTCCCCAAGACCTGCTTCTTACAGGCAATGGGGTGGGGTGGGACACAGGTATCCCAGTTAACTCCAGTCAGTAACTGTTGTTTACTCCAGCAAATACCAAAAATGGCCATGTGATGAAGTTATAGCAACAAAGAGCCTGTCCACACTAGTTGTAGTTTGGCATGGGTACCTTACGAGAAATAACACACTGTTTCACCATTTTGTAAGGTTTCAAAATGAAATGAAATGACAGAAAGTGTGTTGTCACAAACCAAACCAAAATGAAGGTTTTGGTTCAGAGGAATCGAACCAGGAAGCTGCTGCCAGATCTCCCTTCAGGCAAAGGGCTGCAATCTGGTGGCTGTTTCCCTGCTTGGTTCTCCCCACTGCCACCCAGCTGATTTTGACAGCTCAAGCTGATGGGAAAAAAACAGCTAGGAGGCGGTGGGGAATCCCACAGCAGTGCTTTTGCTGTTGCAGGCAGGACATTTCAAAAAGGCTCAACTGCCCATCCCTAGTTGTGGTAGATGGCACTTTAACAGCACTGTTTGGCAAAGGGAGAGAGAAAAGACCTTGTCTGCTTGTTTTCCTACTTAGAACAATTCATGCTTCCCGTTTAGAGCTGGCCCATATCTTTCTGGCACCAGGCTGCGGAATGCAATCTTTTTGGGATAATTCATTTGGATGCAAAATAGCTCTTTCTTCTTCCTTCACAAATGGTGGTTACCAAGAGATTAAGAAAGTAAGGATCCAGCCAGAGCACACCAAATTTCACAGTATAGACAAGACAGCCCCAAAGTCTGAGATTGGGCAATATCTTTATTAGACATGGGCACGACCAGAAAAAATGATGTTTCGAGTTTTCGTTTGTTGGAATGGGTCCGTTTTGGATCGTTTCCATTTGTCGCGAAATTTTTCAAAAATTTGTTGTTTCCGTTTGTCACTTGTCATTTGTCATTTCCACCGCGATTTAGCACGATTTGACTTCCCAGAGCATAGGGGGGTCTCGCAATCAGAGCCAGCGCTAGGTGTTTTTGCGCCCTAGGCGGTGGGCGGGGCGGGGGCGGGCGAGCGGGCAGGAGGAGGCCGCGGGTGGGCGAGTGGGCGGGCAGTGGTGCGGGTGGATGGGTGAGTGGGCAGTTAGGATATCACTTAGGAAGGATAGAGGTTCTGTTCTTGGCTTGCACCCCAAATGTGTGTGTGTGCAAGCAAATTGAAGTTGGGAAAATAGAAAATAAATGGTAGTATATAATATATTTTTAAAATAAATCCACACCTCCCACTCCCAGTTGAACCTCCCCCTTTATCCAATATCAGAAAAAAATCCTCACAAACTGCCAGAGAAGAAATAAAGAATAAACTGCTATTCCCTTCAGCAGACAAAGCTGCAGGGAATCAAAGAAATTATTTTCTAAATTCAATTCCCTCCCTGCCTGCCTAACTTAAATACTAAAGCCTCCAGCCTCCCTCCTCAATCTCGATCGGATCACACCAGCACCAGCAGCCAGCCCTCCTCCCTCAAACACATCCATACACCCGACTGCGATTTCTGGAAGGTGCCTCGGCTTTTTATGCCCTCCGAGACATTCAGAAGTGTCAGTCAAAAACCTGGTGATGCCATTGGTGGAATGGTTCAAACAATTTGCATGGTTCCATCCCATGCCCAGGCCAAATGGGCAGGTCTAAAAATAAAAAAAAATAAAATGAAATCAATACGACGTTTTATTGCTATTAAAAAAACCCACTGCTGCTACTATTAAAATTCAGGCATTTAAAATAAATAAATTTCACATGTTTCTGTGGTGATTTGGTGTGTTTTTTGACCACGATTTCAAAAGAAAAATTGTGGTCGCCATTTTGGATCCCCCCCCACCGCATGGCATGGCGAGACGATGAGGATGACCCCTCCCCAGCCTGGTGCAAGCAGCCCAGGACAGGAGAAGAGGGGGGGAAAGGCCCCAGAAACCACCCCTCTGGTAGGTGGCAAAGCCTCAGGCAGGCATATTTTCGCCTGCTTTTTTGGCCGGGAGTCAGGGTTTTTTAAAAAAACTTTTTCTGTGCTTCACATTGCGCGAGTGCTGCCATGCCACAAACGGAAACAAAAAACCCAACCAAATTTTTCTTTTTTCGGTTTGAGTTCGAGTTCTGACGGCTTAATTATCGTTACCGTTTCCATTACGTAATGGAAATGATAACCGAAAACGGAAATGACAATTTCGCCGAGTCGTGCCGAAGTCTAATCTTTATTGTATCATGTTATTGTACAGAAAAGATGATGCCCCAGAACTTTTGAGCTGGAATCCTATTAAGGATTTACCTTACCATAAATGTAACTGCATAAGTCATAGTAGTGAATTGCCACTAAATAATGTGTTCTCAATTGCATTTCTAGTTCTGTGACAGTCACACAACTTAGTATATGATCTGAAGTGTGAATGGCAACTCTGTAATTAGTGGCAATATGCCATCAGAATTTATGCATTTAAACTTCTGCTGCTGTAAAGCCCTAATAGGATTTTGGGCTTCCTCGGGCAAAGATGGCATAAACTATGGAGTATGGAGAAAATGAAGGCCTCATCCTATTTGTAACAAAGCCTGAGGTGGGGTAATCCAGCTGCATTTACAGACATGGGTGGAGAATACTTTCTTGTCCCCCTTTTCTGTAGGGAAAATGGGAATGGGAAGAAAGAGCAGAAAGATGGAGGGGAACTCCAGGGATGTCTAGTCACATCAGTAGGTGAGACATAGCCACAGATGTCATCCAACCCATGGAATGAGCTTGGCACCATTGCTTCTATGGCATATTATGTTGAGGGGAGACATGGTTGTGAAATAGAGGGCACATGTTAAGTCTGACATGAGTATAATATTTGAGTGGGTGTGTCAATCTCGCAGATGACAGGCAGACAGACAGACAGAATAGTTTTCTCTATCAGGGTTCTCTTCCATAGTGGTGATAATGTTTTCCGTACAGTACCTTGTGGAATGAGCCTTAAAAGTCCTTATCTAGAGGGTGAATTAGATATATTAATATTTGGGAGCAAGTAGACCATCTATCTATCTATCTATCTATCTATCTATCTATCTATCTATCTATCTATCTATCTATCTATCTATCTATCTATCTATCTATCTATCTATCTATCTATCTATGCTTATTTTGCCAAATCAGAACAGAAAGGGTGGTGTTACGAGGTACAGTGGACCAATACATTTCATTGTGATTCTACACAGGTCATCAGGATTTTTACAGATCATTTGGATAAATTCAACTCAAGTAACATCTACATTTACAAAAGATGACAAGGGTGTATAGAAATAAATTAAAATAGTTTCTTGTCAAAAGGTGTGGACCAGAATGTGTGGTTTTTGTTTTTGTTTTGTTTTGTTTTGTTTGCCGATGAAATGTATGCAGATTCACTCATAACTTTGGCATTTGGCCACTGAATTGCCCAAGACTACTTAGGAAGGCACAATGACAGTTAGCCTGTCTGGCCCTTCAGTTCTGTGGGGTTCATTTCCTTGCCTTATCACCTTGACAAAAAGCCTGGGTTCTCTTTATCCAAGCCACTAGGAAATTGCATCAATTAATTCTGTCCTGAAGGTTATTTTTCCCTTTGTTGTCAATGGAATTAGATTAAGTGTTCCTGGCATGTTGAGGTCTGCAAGATTCTGTGAGCCCCTTGGTAGATTCAGGCACAAAATGCTGGCTTTTCATTCTGCTTCTCTGTCTCAATATTTGTAGCAGCAAGCAAAGATAATTTGAAAAACAACAAAAGGGAGGGGGGAGTGTTTGCCCCCATACACCATCTGTGCCTACTTTGCAAAAATGAAAGCATCTCATTCCAACTAGCTAATACTAGTCAGGCATATATGTTTCTGATCCTTGGTAGGAACAAAATGTCATGTGTTATTGTGAAAAACTGCCTTGATTTTGGTATTTTACAGCACTCCACACCAAAAGCAAAGAAAATACATCTGTGCCAAGGAATGAATATGTTACTTCTGGCATCAAAGGCAGCATACCCTTGGATACTATTTACTTGGGAACATGACCTCTCTCTCTCTCTCTCTCTCTCTCTCTCTCTCTCTCTCTCTCTCTCTCTCTCTCTCTCTCTCTCTCTGTGTGTGTGTGTGTGTGTGTGTGTGTGTGTGTGTGTGTGTGTGTGTGTGTGTGTGTGTGTGAGAGAGAGAGAGAGAGAGAGAGAGAGAGAGAGAGAGAGAGAGAGATTGTGATCATGTCCTTCTGTTAAGCCACTATGGAAACTGAATACTGGATTAAAGAGGTCCCTGGTTTGATCCAGCAGTGCTCATATTGTATTCTTATGTTTTCTGGAAATAAGCATCCATAGAGACAGAAAGTGATCAGAATCTAGACATTTTATCCTTTCTAAATCTACTCACAGATTGGTATTCTTACGCTTCCTTCCTTCTCTTTCTGAGATAACTTCCTATTTTTACCTACGTCCCCAACAAGCTCCAGGGACAACTAAGACAACTCTCCTGGGCTGTACTCAAGGCATGACAGAATGCAAGCCCTAGTGGAATAGGGCACATTTGAAAATAACATATGTTGCTACCAACAAGGATTTGTTTAAAACAACATATTGCTGGGTATTTGCTTATGCTCACTTCCATAGATAGCTGATCCAGGACCCTATCATCCCTTGCCTCTCTTATGTCACAAGGGTCAACTCTGTGACATGAAAAGGACCCAACATCAGGTTCTGATCTTGCATCTCAGGGAGTGAGATGCTACTGGCCTGGCAATTGTGCCCAGGAATGCTTCTTCCAAAGAGGTAGAATGATGGAACAGTTGCACTGGTGGAAAGACTAAACTGGACACAGGTCACAAAGCTGGACTAGTCAAAAAGCTCACTAGGCTGCTAGAGAAGGAGTCCAAGCCATAGGGATTGGTGTGAAGAGGAATCTTCTAATTTGGGCACCCCACATTTCCCTGAAAAGGGTCCCAAACTAGCATGGGTCATATGCATCTCTGATCCCAGCTTCTGAGCATCATCCTGGGTTTCCACCTGCCATTTTTAAACGGGCCAAATTAACACCTCGTCAATTCCAGAACGTTACCTTTTCAGACTAAAACTCCCCAAGCTGATATGGCCACAAGGTTGCTGGTTTGAGGATTGTGAGAGCTGCTGCCCAGAAAAGCAATTTTCCCAAGATGTGATCAACTTCTATTGTTTTAGTACCAGTGAGTGTATTGTGTTCATTATGTCATTATGAAGATCAAGTGGATCAAGTGCGATCAAGTGGATAGAGGGTCTGTCTAGGACTCTGGAGACCTGGGTTCAATCCTTGCACAGCCACAGAAATTCATTAGAGGAGTGGCAATGGAAAACCGCCCCTTGAGTATTTCACATACCCTGAAAAGACAATTACAGTTACTCTAAGCTGAAAGCCACATAACACCAAGCTTCAATCTACAGTAAATGAATTAGGAAGAGGGAATTGCTGTGAGATCTTCTAACCGGAGACCATAAGTGCTCAAGAATACAGCTCCAGGAGTTGGGGAGACTGAGGATTTGAACCTTCAGGATTAAAATGTCAGCAGGGTCACACGAACAAATGGGAGGGGTATAGTAGAATGCAGTCTTCTAGATGTTGCCGGGATGTAACTCCAGCTCCGGCCAGCATAGGCAATGGCCAGGAATGAAGAAAAATCAGAGACGGGCACAAACTGAGCCAGAAACCAGGAAAACCACACACACACACACACACACACACACACACACACACACACACACACACCTTGTCTCGAAGCCGCAGCCACTGTCACCATCCTGAGAGCTGGCAGAGCTGGCTCTTTGTATGGAAGCTGGGCGTGCTGCTCCTGCACATGTGCCCAAAGCTCGGCTGAAAGGCAGGAACATGCGGAGAAGCAGCAGGTCCGGCTTACGTGCAAGGAGCCAGGCCTGCTGACTCTCAGGATGGTGGCAGTGGCTGCAGCTTTAAGGCAAGGTAGGGACCAACGAGGGCAGGGGGAGGGGAGTGATGGGCAAGCAGTTCCCCCTTGGCACACACCTGAAAAATGAACCACAAATCAGTTTTATATATTCTGTTAAGCAAATTTTCCTTTATACAAATTTCCCATAGAAATGCATTGAAAACAGAGTAATCCCTAATCACGATCATTTTTATGTTGTACGGATTCACCCCATAGGTTAAGCAAATTTCCCTTATCTCTGGAATTTTTATGTTGTACAAATTTTATGTTATACAAACCATTTGTTATACAAGGGCCCACTGTATATATGTTTCCCATTAACCCTGCCTTATACCATTGGCCTTAAATGATGGATGTGCTCAAGTGATGGTACTTGGTAGGAGAGATGGGCACGACTCAAAAAATGGTGTTTCGTTTGTCGTTTGTCATTTAGGGGGTCCGTTTCAGTTCGTTTTTGTTTTTCATGAATTTTTTGCAAAAAAATTCATTTTTGTTTCATTATGTAACGAAATGAAAAAACGAAAACGAAAATGAAAAATTGCTGTTTCATTAGCATTCATTACAGTTCAATGTATTTGCCACAATGAAAACGAACACACAACAAAATTTCTGTCGTTTTGGTTCGTTTCATTTCATTTTGGAGACAAAATTCATTTTTCGTTTTGTTACGTAACGAAACAAAAAAATGAAAATGAAAATGAAAAATTGCTCGTTTCGTTCCCATCTCTAGTTGGTAGAAGGAGACGTCATCTCCATCACTGAACAACCACCACTTACAATGACCACCACTTACAATATGAAAAATTCTGACAATACAGAAACTAGGAAGTATACTGTACAGTGGACCCTTGTATAACGAGCGTTTTTTAAAACAGAAAAATTGCTTAAAGGAAAAAATTTCCAGCAATAGGGGGAAATTGCTCAACAGAATCACCTATGGGGCAAATCCGTACAACAGAAAAATGGTTGTGAATAGAGATTAATGCATTTTCAATGCATTCCTATGGGAAATTTGTACAATGCAAAATTTGCTTAACAGAATTTCATTTGGAATGAATTAATTCCTTTATACAAGGTATCACTGTATACTCATTGTGGAAATGCTTCTGGAATACAGGAATATTTTGATCAGCATGTAATCACTGTTGATTCTCCCACCTGCTGAGCTGAGCTTGTGAGCTTGAATCTTGTACAGCTATTTTTAAACATTGTCTGCTCACAGTTCTGTTGCTCCTGAGCCCACCTTTTACTCACTCAGCTCCCATTTTATGCTAAAGTTTTTTTGTCTTTGTATCAGCAAATCAATGGAACTCACCATCACAGCATGCTGTCTCACTGCATTCTGTGTAAACAAAATATAGGAAAACTTTAAACACACTCCACTGTACATTATTTTAATAGTACTATTGAGACTTGTGTGTAATTCAGGGCTAATTAACCTGCCTATGGAAGTACCGACAGAAACCGAATTATCTATGCGCTGATACAGATGTCTGTTTTTACCACTCACTGAACAGCACATCTCATCCTGCTCCTGATGGGCAATGAAGATCTTACCAATTGGTGTGGTTGTGTAAAAGCAGAGGGAGTCATATTGGTGGAAATGATTCATACAGAGCTGTCAAGTTGCTTCTATCTTCATGGCAAGCCTCCCCAAGGGTTCTAGGGAGAAAATATTCAGATAAACAGTTTACCAGTCCTTCCTCGTGGCTGTGTTTGCCCAGGGCCACACAGGTTGGCTGTTCTCAATTGAACCCCTGACCCATCAGCTCCAATTCGCTGAGCTATTTAACCAGGAATAGTTTATTATGAATAGACCAACCAAAAAAGGCAGGGGAACATGTGCAAAGGTTTTTAATCTCCAATTCAATTGGTCGGGCAAGATGATACCACAAGCAAGTGGAGGAGAATGGCTGAGGGAACCAGACCTGATGGTGAAATCATGGATATATATACAAGGTCTTGAGAACTTTGTTGATAGTGCGTAATATTACAAGGAGCCCTAGAAGTTAGTGGCAGAAATGTATTCAAAAATAACAGTTAATTGTGTCTTACCTCAAGGAGCAGCATAATTTTAAAAAGGTGCCATTAGGCACCTTAGAAACTATACTGATCCACTGAGGTATAAACGCCCAAAGGCACACCAAGCCAGCTTCACCCAATATATGAACAAAAACAGAAGGGAAATAAACAAAAAATATTGTGGCACCTTTAAAACTAGTTATTTTTCCCCAGTGTGAACACTTGTGCAATACAATTCACTGACTTACTCAGCCACAGTTAATTAGTTTTTAAAGCACCACAGCATGCCCAAGATGGCTTAACTTACTGCCAAATGCATAATTTTACTGATTTCACATGATATTCTTATCCTGATAAGTTGAAATTTGTTTAAAAATGACTCTCTGCATCATCATCTTGTTCTTGGTGCCAATATCACGCTCAGAGGTAGTCAAATAGTAAAAGGTTTATTAAAGACAGATAGTGATGCAGCACGGAACAGTACAGTACAGAAAGTAGGTTAGTAAACATCTTAGCTTAAGGGTCTAAGGGTCCCTTAAGGTTCCAAGACAACACAGACCAGTCTGTTCGATTTGCCCTGCTGTCCTGGACAGACTTAAATGTCTTCCAGTAGCATCTTATATACCCTTCTCTATGACATTGAACTTATGTATCCTACATGTGCCATCCCTTTGCACGTGTTCTTTGCTCATACCTAGTTTACCATCAAAAGCCAGAATGACCTGACCTTAGGCTTGCCTCCCACTCCTAGCGAACCACAAAATGTCCGCTTTCAGGAAACTGACTCCCCCACAACTTATCTTCTGTGGTCATGCCAACCCTTAGCTGCAGAGAAGATGGGTCAATGAGACCTCCTGTTTTTCTCAGGGAAGTGCATCTGATAGTCACATTCGGGATCTGTTAATATTTTAATAACACAATGCTTTGACTTTTCTCATCCTTATCATTACTAAAAAGGAAAGACCTGCTTTGTTCCTTCTAAGATTCCAAGATTCCCTCATGTGACTGAGTGAGTCTTTGTCCACATCCCTCTGTGGATCCCTGCCAAAGCTATATTGTGGCAAGTAAAAGGTGGAGCCCTTCTCCTGGGCATTATCCAGGATCGAATGCTACAGTGGAGTCTCAAATCTGGGGTCTGGAAAGACCCAGAAAGAGGGAAGAAGGGAGAATGGGGGGCTCCAAGCAAATTTCCTGTCAGGTGGAAAATATAAGGGAAGTAAAAGAAGAGTTGGGGGCACATGGTCAGAAGAAAGAGGATGAGAGTGGGACAAAGGACTGGGTTGGTACCCCTGAGTGGGTCGGAAAAAAGTGAAATGATGCAGAGTATGTGCTGCCTTTGTGGTATCAAGGAGTCCCCCTCCTTTTGCTGACTATATCTCTAACTACATGAAAGAGCTCACCTTGGAGGATCCAGACGAGCCCAACAAACCAGGACTAGGGGATGTACTGCTCAAAAGACCAAGAAGAAGAGTCTGCTCAAGTGGAAGGACTCATCAGTATCAGCTGCACTTTCAGCTGCCATTCAAATGTTCGTGGGCACAGGAAAAGGACATTAGAGAAAGGAGGCTGACTTACCTGGCAGGGCAGACACCATGATCACGAATGTTTGGAAGCCTTGATGGTGGTTTGGACAGAAGGAGTAGCAAAGGTAACCTTCTTCCACCCCAGAGAAAGAATGCATTAGACTGGAGCTAATGAATGATCTTGTGAGAACTGAATTGCAGAGAGTGTAAATAGTTTGCAATAAATGTTTGTTTTCTGAATATTGACTTTGAGACTTCTTCAAAGTTATGAATAATACAGGTGTGTCATTTGTGGCTCCTGTACTTCCAGTGGAGGTGTACCCCTTCGCACCTTGATAGAGAGCTTTTCCCAACATACTCAAATAAAAAAGTGGAGGATATTAGAAGTTATTAGACTCCTAAAGTCAACTGAGTAATTGCTGATCATGTACAGTATTAGATTCGTTTTAAAAAGTAATGGCAGAAATACACACATGTTTGTTTGCAGTCTGGATGCCTCCGATTAAGCTCCAAGAAAGAGCTCAAAAGTAGAGATGCCCATGAGCCAAACTACAAACCAGCAAAAATTAATTTGTGGTTGGGCCCATGAAACTTTTTGTGCTAAAATGAAACAAAGCATCAGACTCCCTCCCACCCCCACCCCCGCTCAGCACTTTGTTTTGCTTTGGCGAAACAGATGCCTACCCTTCTCTTTCCTGCTGACCCTGTCATCTTCCTCCCTGGTCCTCCTCATCCTCCTCTACTGCTGCCACCACCTTCAGAGATGGTGACCTAGGTTCCAAAGGAGAGTGACAAAAATGATTACAGGCCGGGGCAATCTCCCTTATGAGGAAAGGCTAAAACATTTGGGGCTCTTTAGTCTGGAAATAAGAGTACTTCAAGGGCCAGATGCAAGGGAGTGGTATTAGGAGACAGATACCTAGTCTCATGCGCTCCCAGACGCATCTGGTGGGGCCACTGTGAGATACAGGAAGCTGGACTCAATGGGCCTTTGGCCTGATCCAGCATGGCTCTTCTTATGTTCTTATGTTCCCATGTTCTTATGTTCCCATGTTCTTATGTTGCCACATGCACACACCAATTAGCCAAGAGACTTGTGCATGCGCAGGCACAATAAGCTTGGCTCCTGGAAGGGAGGTTGGGCCAGCTGTCTCTGAAGGTGATGGTAGAGAAGGAGGAGGTGGAAGAGGGGACAAGACCAGATAGAGAAATGACAGGGCAGTAGGAAGCGGTGGTGGTAGTGGAAGAAACTAGAAAAGCAAACTGTGAGCTGTTTTTTGTTTTTCTCAGGGGTCTGGGGATGGTCCATGGTTCATGGATAGCTGTCAGGGTCAGAGCTACCACTAGGCGAACTAGGCAGCTATCTAGAGCGCAGACCTGAGAGGGGCACAAAACTGACCTGAGAAAGGCACATTTTCCTACAGTTTGTTTGGTTTTTAAAAATTGGTGGTGGAAGGATAAGTAACTTGTTAGTCTTACCTATGGCACAAAAAAGCCTGGAACCAGCCCTGAACCACAAAACATCACTAACCACTGATTTTCCATTTCATACCCATGTCTACTCAACAGTATTGTTCCTCTGGGAAAGTGTAGTTTTTAAAAACATGACTTCTCCAAATCTGACACTTTTTTCCTTACCAAAATTAAAATGGAATCAAATTATTAGGTTCTAAATCCAATTGCTGTTCCAACAAGAGTTCATGCGCAGACTGAAATGATTTTTTTGGGGGATATTAATACTTACATAAATTCCATTGCCTTGATGAATTTGCTCTGTTTGGAACAAGCAGTCATGACAGACTCATTCAAAACAAGATTTTACCAGGGCAGATTGGCAAACCTAGTCCTGGATTATTATGACTTTTTCTTTTCCAGAAACAAGAAATTCGATCTTGTTTGTATGACCAAAGAAGACTAGAATACCTACAGCTTTGTTTCTTTCTAAAGCTCACTTTCACTTGAAGGCTGGCTGCAGAAATGAAAACATCCTTGTGTAAACTGACACTGATATCATTCATAATTTTATATACTATTCATTTATGATAGCAGCATTACAAACATCACACCAAAACCTATACGGAAGCTGCCACTAAGACAGTTTATTTAATTTGGAAGCAGCACTGACAGATGAAAGAATTAATTGCCCTGCTTCTGTAATGATGATGATTTCAAGGTTACTATCTTTTCCCTTCCTCACAAGTGCCACCGTGAAGGACAGGAGATCTTCTTGAGCATCAGAGGTACTTTATTCTTGGTGACATCTTACAGCAAATGTCAAACCAGGCAGGCTGGATGAACCGTAAACGAGGGAAATTAATCAGCAGTATGTCGCTGCTTTACGATTCACTGCATTTCCTCAGATTGTGCAGGGAATGCATGGCTGTCACAGCCCCCCTCGCTTTTGACAAAAGTAATGGTAAATATTCATAACCATCTGGGCCAAAGGCACAATATCTGATGGCTCTGCAGGAAATAATTTCCTCGCTTAAATCTTTTGATCTCCAATTGGAGCAACTTTTCCTCTTCCCTCCCTCCTCCCCACCCCTCCCTCCAGAAATGTTTTGATGATTCCTTTTTGAAAGAAACAGAGTGTGCATCTCATCCCATAGCCATGACACCTGATAAAATGGGAGTTGTAGTCCAGCATATCTGGAGGAGCGCGGGTTGGGGGGGGAGGTGTTCTAGTGCTTCTCAAAATGTGGAAATCCCTCTCTCACACAGGACCCAGTTGGAAGATGCTCCTCCTTGCCTTCAGCTGGAAGATCACAGTGACTTGTGTTCTTGTTTTTCTTCACCTTCCACATTTCTGTGGTTGCATCCTCTGCTAGCCAATATTCTTGTTCCCACTAGTAGAAAATGAACCAATTGTAGGTCTATTTTTCTCATTGACACCTTCTGTTCTTTTATACCTACTCTTGACAGACCTGTCAACCGATCTCTGTCATTCAGGGTTGGCCTACAATCTAATTAGGGGATGGGGGGGCAAAATACCACCCTGAAGAGCCTGGGTAAGGTGCCCCTCCTGTTTAGACCACAGTCCACTAGTGCTGCCCTATAATATCCATCAACAACTTCATGCAAATATGCCATCTTCTTTTGTCAACAAAATCCCTATAGAAGGAGAACGAGGGCTGAGCTTAGCTGCACTTGGTTGCAACATTGCTATCAAAGAAATCCAAATTCTAGGGAGCATTGCAACTGTGTTTATTTATTTATTTATTTATTTATTTATTTATTTATTTATTTATTTATTTATTTATTTATTATTTGATTTATATGCTGCAACCATCTAGTGAAAAGCTACTCTGGGCGGTTTACAAATATAAGCAAAATACAGGAAAACACATTAAACAAAATAAACAGACTAATAAATAAAAACCACCACCACCACCACCACCATCATCATAAAAGAACAAGTAAACACAAATACTGTAAATCAAAAGTATTTAGCAATTCAAAATAAAAACAAATGAAAAAATAAAGAGCTAGTAGAAAATTATCATAAGGTGGAGAGGAAAAGTAGTGTCCTATTTATATAAGGAGGTTGGAACAGAATGATCAGGGAAGGCCAACCAATAAAGCCAGGTTTTCAGTAATTTCTTAAAGGCTTGTAGCAAGGTGCCAGGTGAATCTCTTGCGGAACCTGGTTCCACAAATGGGGTGCAACCACTGAGAAGGCCTGGTTCCTTGTTGTCACTTTCCGGGCTTCCTTTAGGGGCGGTACCTGCAGACAGACAGCCTGGCTTGAATGCTTGATCCTGGCAGTTCTTCTTGGGAGGAGCTGTTCTGTCAGATACTAAGGTCCCAAACCGTTTAGGGCTTTGTATGTTACCAAATAATAATACCAATACCTTGAAGTTAATGCGGTAGCGAATAGGCAGCCAATGCAGAGCGGCGTTAGAACACTGCAGAGAAGCAAATCTAGGTTTGCTGGGAATACAGGCAACTGAAACGTGCAATCAAATCAGTGCTGGTGACTGTGTCTTTTATAATATAGGTTTGGCAGACGCATGCTTTGCTTAGAGGAAGAAGAAGAATTAAGAAAAGGAAATATTCCAGCAACATGTGTATTAATAGAAGACATGGGCATGGCAAAGATAGCCTGATCAACTTAAAAGTACCACCATCTTTTAAAATCCGGGCCAAAGTAAAGAGCTGGTCAAAATTGTGCAGCCTAACATATTCTTTTAGTTTGTTGTAAAGATAAAATTGGGGGGCGGGGGGGGGAGGGGAGATAATACATGCTGCATTGAACTTCCAGTAGAAAGAGCAGAATAACCATGGAACTGTATGAAATTCATCCCCTGAGAAATGGGGAGAAGGATGCTGTATCTGAACTTCCCAGGAGTCTAAGACCTGGATCCAATGAAGTCACAGTGCTAGCATAAGACAGGTTCCACATGCAAGGATAGTACAGTACCCAATACCGTTTCTGTTACAGTATTTGAGTTGTTAATGGCATATGAGGTTGCAAAACTATGTTAGTAAGGACTTTCATTCTCCTAACATTATGCTGCATTAGGGCCAAAGATCCCCAACCCCCCATAAAACACCCATAGTACAGTGAACTGTTATTTGAGGCAGTAAACAGAAACACAGGTATATATACACCATGTTAGTGGTGCTCCAAAAGAATGTGAAATTTAGCAAAGTCATTACTCTAGTAATTTGATATGCTGTTGTCCAATTACAATCACTTGACAGTATGGTCTGTGTTGATTGATCTGAACCTGTACATCTCATTGGCATTTTTTTAAAAAACCCAATTTTTATTCCCCCTGCTATGCTATGCTATGCAGAGAGATCCCACTTGCTCGCTGATGAATTGTCACTCCAATGGTAGAGTGGGGAAACGGCCTTGACACCTCCTCATCCCATTGCCTCAACAGTTTGCTGCAGGTGAAATAGCCTCTTGCACTTACTGAAGGTCTAAACAGAATACTTGCAAACGGTTCCACTTACGCACATTTAAGAGAGTGAGAGAGATGCATGGGAAAAAATGAGTGCCAGATTAAAGACTAAAACTCAATTTAGAGGGGAAAGCATGGATTAATTATCCAAGCAACATTTAAAATATAAACTTAATTTGGATGGGTTACTTTTAGATTAGCTGAAACCTTCAGAGAGATAAAAGAGGACTTAGATTGCATTTTGACATTGGAATATCCCTCTAGACAAGCGATAGATACTGTAACATGCATCAGCCAAGCAGAGACAGGTATCCCTTTAGACTTAGAGCAATGGTCCCCCAAGTGTTCTTGGACTGCAGCTCCCAGAGGCCTTCCCCATCAGCTGTGCTGGCTAGTATTTCTGGGAGTTTCAGTTTAAAAACACCTGGGTTACCCAAGTTTGGCAACCTAAAGGCTCAAGTTTAGAGGTTTAGACACAGGGCTTACTTTTCCAAAGGTTTAGCCCACAACATTCTTATGGAAGCAGGAATTGGCAATCTGTAGCTTGTGGCCACCTCAGAAAACTCCCACAAAGGATTCCCCCCTCTACAAGATTTATGTACCTTGAGGCTTATATGAGTGGTATTTATCTCACCATGAGCGGATGGAATTTTTAAAAAATGAAACCAGAAGAACATGCCAAGGTGGTTCCTATTTACATTTTTTTTTTAAAAAAGGCTGGCAACGGCCTTTGTCAGGTCTGGTATGCCCTCGAATGGCGGCTGGAGGAACCAGATGCCCCATAGTTCCTTGAGGTTGCTTACTGTATCTCTGAGGTAGACAAGAGGCACATGAGGGGAAACAAAGAAAGGAATACTCAGCCCCAACTATCAATAATAATCCACCATTACTGCCTCAGTGGTCCCACAAGTCATAGTGCAAAATATTGGAGTGCCTTTCCGTTCTTCCAACAACTCCACCTATTGGTATGTCTGTGTAACTTTAATCCTGCTTTTCCTTTTCTGGCTAACCTCTCTCTTTCTGGATCCTTCTCCAGTGTCTACCCACAAGAGCCATGAAATTAGGCTGAGGGTCCCCAGGTACAAATTGCCCACTCCTACTTTATACAGATGTTTCCGGATGAATCCCTGGCTTCTTTTAATGTTTTGTGACAATATAGAAATTCACAGGAAGTCTTTCAGGGATTCTTAAAAAATAAAAATACCTGTCTTGGGCTTATAAGAAATCACTGAAAAATTGCATTCAATTTTTTAAAACAGCCGCCAACAGAAGCCATTGGGCACTCGGATACTCATGCAGTGCACACAACACCCCAAGGGCCTTCCAGGCTGAAAATTATTTTTTTAAAAAAGCAGCCACTTACGGGAGTGGGCTAATCACGAAGTTCCATAGGCCTGATTATGGAAATCCCCTGGCAGGCTACGTTTTAACCTTTTGCGGGCTACCAGTAGCTCGCGGTCCAACTATTGTGCAGGCCTGTCCTATCAGACTACATTGCTGAAACTGAGAGTTATATTAAAAATTTAAAATAGCATCATTGATTTGATGTACACATACTAAAGATGTCTCTACCCAAGTCCAGAGATTGAAGTATGTCTTCCTGTAAGGTGTGGGATAGCTCCTTCAAGGGAGGAACTTCAAGGAAATATTAAAGACAACATGCCACATGGCAAATATCTGTCCTTGTGTGGTCATTAATGCTTTTTAATGAAGTTGGCAGGTTCTGAGTTAATGTTGCATGTTGCATCTACCTAGAGCAATAAAACATATTTATTTGCTTGCCCTGTCCCCCATCAATAAGTAATGCATCTAGCCCACGCAGAGTGAACACACCAGAGGCTAGAACGGCTTTCCATTTGTATGATCAGGAAGTGTTCTGTTTTACAAATCACTGCCTTCTAATTTGATGTGTTGGACAATAGCCAGAAGTCATGCTGCCAACAAGCTGCCTAATTTATATGAGAGGAAACGGCTTGCGTGATGGTTGTGAAAAATCGTGTTTGTAGGAATGACTTCTCTTCTGTTTGAGGACACTGTATGAGGCCTTCCAGGAACACCCCACCCCACCCCCAGCAGGTTTGTGAGGCAAACTTTACAGAGAATCTCCAGGTGAATTCATCTGTGGAGTTGTTATGCAATGATGACAGCCTGAAGACATGAGCCAGGCACCAAAGGCCACAAGCGAAGTCCCCAGATGCCTCTTGAACAATCATCTTCACTGGAAGCTGGTCACAGGTTCAGGTGCAATATCATGACTTGCTGAGTGATAGCATTCTGAACTGTGCTATTTCGGGTTGCCAGAAGATGCAGGGTTGGGAACATCTGAGTTAAAGCCAATTGCTTGTTCCTATCTGGAGTAAATTAAATCAATGGAACTTGTAAAGTCAAGGAGTGAAATCTTGTTATTAATGTGATAAGTCACAACTGGAATAGGCCCATTGAGTTGACTTCTATTTGTCTGTGAAGATTATCGGTCATCCAGGTGAGATTATGTGGAAGTTGAGTCATGGCAACTGGACTTCTTTTCTTGTGAGACTGAAAGGTTTTGATCACACAAGAAATCTGGTTGCCATGACTCAGCTTCCAGTTGACTTCCATTGAATCAATGTGCCTTCTCTAGTTATGGCACTATGCGAAGCAACAAGATTTAATTCAATGGGTTTATTCTAGTTATCAGACTTTGCCCTTCCAGGTGTTTTAGATTCCAAATCTCCATTATTATTGACTGTATTGGCTGAGGCTTCTGAGAGCTGAAGCTGAAAGGATTTGTTGATTCCAAGGTTCCTCACCTGTGACATTGGACAAAATCTAAGATATCCATTTTACACCTTCTATACCTGTGATTTCTGGGGCCATGAAATTAAAGAGAGTGTACATGGAGTTGGCAAGCAGTCACCCAACAAGGTACTGTTTTTGGAGTATGGCTTAGAGATGGGCACGAAACAGAAAAATGGTGTTTCAGTTTTTCGTTTGTCGTTGAGAGGTCTGTTTTGGTTCGTTTCCGTTTCTCGGGAATTTTTTGAAAAATTTCGTTACCGTTTTTCGTTTTTTCGTTTGTCGTTTCTACCCGCTTTTTGCGTGATTTTTAAAGCATTTCCGTGTGCAGGCATCCCCCAATGCCCCAGACCAGAGGGAAAACACTAAAAAAAATGGATGCTGGCAGAGACACATTATAGACTAGGTATGCAGGGAGGCTGCAAAGGCAGCGGCGGGCATTGCCCAGGGTGCAAGGCAGCCGCAGAGTGACTGCACTGTGGGGCAGGGGAGGGTACTCACCAAGAGGTACGCAGCACGCACGCACACAGGGAGGCTGCAGGACTGAAGCTGAGAGACAGCAATCCCACCCTAACTCCCACCAGAGACTGCAAGGAGGACGGGGGCTGCCAGACCTTTTTATGCCCTCTGTGGCTACTAGACCTGCCCGCCCAGTCTGCAACCTGGGCATGCTATTGGTTGAACATGATCTCACATCACATGACTTGCCTCCATTTTGTGGCTGGTGGTGACATCCATTTTAAAGGGAAAAGAAAAATACATCGCGATGGGAGAAGACCAAAACAAACGTTTTAAGGACCCCAACCCCCGGTAGGTATTATCAGACAATATAAATAATTATCGCTGCGTTTTTATGGATGTCCAGGGCGTTTTTTAACATTTAAAACAGCTCATTTCATTGCACATCGCCATTAACGGAAATGAAACGTAACGACCACAATTTTCATGGTTCTATTAGTTTCATTTCATTTTCATCACAATTTTCGTTTGTCGTTTCGTTACGTAACGGAAATGACAAACGGTAACGGAAACGAAAAAATGTTCGTTCCGTGCCCATCTCTAGTATGGCTGCATAGTGTGCCTTCAGAGGATGGGTGGAAACTAGTGTTCAGTCAAAAGCCTAAATTAACATATAATGGCTTCCCTGACTTATTAATTTACATATCAGGGGAATATAAAAAGCCTATACATCTACAGTGAAATAACTAGCTCTAGTCACTACTTATAAGATGTTCTGAGTGCTGAAGTACAATGGAACAGAGGCATGGATGAGCCCGACCTCAGGTTTTATATTTTTTTAAAATAAGCAATAGCAGTCTTCATAGCTGAGGAAATGTGTTTGAGAACATGCAAGCAACATCTTTGTGTGGCTCAAGTTTAATCATAGGAGCATTTATTAGACGAGCTGTTCCTTTGTGTTATCATAACTTACCATGAATCCAGCTGGTATGAACCTACCATGAACCCAGACCCTCCATCTCTGGGAGAGATTCTAGAATATGGGCTGTGACTGTTAACCACCAAAGCTCTAGATTTTAAAAACAAACTCTTGTTTCTTCTGTAGCTGAACTAATGGCTACGCTTTAAAATTCAAGATAATATGAAAAAGTGTGGCAGCTAGTAGCCTTGGAATGATAGGTGCACCACCTCAGGTCCCTAGAAGGCACCTCGGAATAAGACCAGGGACATGGAAGTAACATTGAGGGCTCCAGTAGTCCTGGTGCAGGTGTCCCTCATCTGCAGTCCCTTCCTCTGCCTAACTGATGGGGCTTGGGGTCCTTGGGAAGTTGGCTGCTTTCCACCTCTCCCAAGATGGAGCAGTGGGGATCCCAGGCCTCAACAGCCCACCTCAGGTTTACTGTTCCCTCCATCTTCCCAAGGAAGGCCCTGAGTGCCCCCCTCCCCCATTCCTCTTCCTTTATGCTGGCTGGCTCCGACCTTCTCTTCTTTCTTCAGGTGTACCTCATCATTCTTGTCTTGGTAGGCAGCTCTTGTCCCTCTCCCTCACCAGCCAGGAACTCGGAAACCATGACTTTCCTAGGCTTTCCCAGGGCAGCAGGACCTGGGTGTTAGTGGTGGCCCTGTCACATTCACAATGGAAGCAACCATTTCAGGAAAAAAGGCTCAAGACACAAAGCCACTTTAAGACACTACTTTCATTGCTGACTGCTGTGGAATTGATGTCCAACTCTGTGTATCTAGTTTGCCTACTGACCTATGTGGTAAGTAATGCATTTGAACACATATATGAAGTGCTGTGTTTTTTTTAAATGGGTAAGTCACAACTAGAGAAGGCTTGCTGAGTCAAAGGAACTTGTGGAGGATTTGACTCATCAAACTCTCACTGTTTCAATTGACTTCCATGTCCCTGGTCTTATTTATTTAAAGTAGTTTTACTCTCCACCTTTCTCCTTGAAAAAGGACCCAAGGCGGCTTACAGTAATCAGTGGGGACTTGATGGGTCCACTCCTCTATCAGTTTGATTGATTCAATGAGCCTACTCTAGTTGCAGTTTACTTCTGAATTTCAGTCACAGCTATATGTACTCCCCCCCCCAAAGTGGTTGTGCTCATTTTGTGAGATTACTTGTTATTCCCCTATCATTCACTCGTCTGCTCCTCTTCAAGGGCTTAGTACTCAAGGGAAATCTTTTTTGTTTCCCTACCTACCACAGCCCTTGGTCTTTGCTGAGAAAGTCTGTGATGAAACCAGCCTCCTGTTGCAAGGTGAATCTGACCCCTGCTGCCTGTTTCCAACTGATACTTATATACACAGCATCACTTGGGTGGGATAATTCAACATCACACACCTATTGGCCTCCCTCCCCCCCCCACGCCACCACCCTTTCAATATTTTTTCTCTCATGAATAATTTCATCATGATTATTGCTGGCCTCACAAGCAGCATTTAATGAGTATCCCACCCTCCCATCTATGAAAATGGATGGACAAGACACATTAGAAATCAAAAAGACATCCCAGATCATTGTTTCACTGTCCTCACCTGCCCATCAGGAAGGGTAAAGTTCTTCCTTCAATATTCAAGGTGGGATATTTTTTTAAAGAGTGACCTATTAATCATAGATTGATGCACTGTGGGGCTTCTAAGGGATGGATTCAGAAAACTAATTTTCTCACATGGCAGTGACCTTTTCCAGTTACTGCACAGCTGGAATCAAGTCGTGTTTGGTAGTGAGAAGAAATAGACTGTCTGCTTTTTTAAAAACCAAAATATAAATTGCTGTAAGCTGATTCAACTCTAGCGGCCATATATGTGTGTATCCTTCATTAACAGTAACAGGATTGGCATAGGTCCTTTCATTCGAGGATAATGTTATAATGAGATGACTGTGGGTGGGATGATCACTGTGGGTTTGCTTTAAACCAGTCCAGGGTCACACTTTGTAATTGGAGGACAGAAAGTTAATGGCTTTGGATGATGCTTCCTCAGGGGGAGCTAATGACTGAGGGGAGGAGTAGGGAATGTCTCCTTAATGGAAAGCCATTGCAGGGGGGTTGTTCCCTGATGCAGAAATCTCTCTGGAAGCTGAAAATGATCTGATTGAAAAGGTGATAGCCCTCCGTGGACCAACTGTGAGGAAGGGATGGCAGATGGTGGTATGCAATCACTGCTCAAGCCCACTGCTGCTTAGTGTAGCAAAATGGACTAAAGCAATCCCACTGAATCAGTGGGCATTTGGTAGGTCAACTTCTCCATAAGTTCCATTTATTCAAAAGGGCTGACTCTAGTTGTGTCATACTGTGCTGAGCCAACATAGTTGCAGCCACTGTGTGTCTGTACGTATGTTGATACACATTTATATGTAGACCTATGGACAGACCCACAGTGGTTGGAAAACATATTTGTGTAGAGACACATGCATAGGCAGGTGAAATACACATTTGTATATAGATACATGCTTGTGTATGTCAAAACAAAAAAAGAAAATAAAGATCATGACCAAAATCAAATTTATGAAAGTAAAGATAAACTTTAAAAAAACTGCTGAGAACATCCACATTGTTATTAGGGTAATGTCATTCAATCATACCTTTCTTATTGTAAAAAGGAAGTACAGTAATTTAAATTAGTAAAAGGATATCAGTTGTTACTTCCACTTCATTCTATCTTTGTGTACCATTTTGTTTCAGCCTAGCTTTTCTCTAGTTTTATAGTCCCATGTTTTTTCCCTAAGGCACATGCTTCTCCCTTAACAGTTTAAAAAGTCCACCCTACCTTTCATTTCACATGATCACATTTACAGTAAACAAGGTATCAGAAAGTGCCTCTATTTCTCAATAATCATTACATCTCCCAGTAGATCTGGGAGTAGGAAATGAAACTGCCTCAACCATAGCAGTATGTGAGGGCAGCAGGAGGATTGTAATGACAGACGTCTTTTGAAATTGGCAGATGGCTTTCTCTGAATTCTAATGGCTCCTAGCCTATCGTTCTTTTGTCCCATAATGGTTTGTTTTCTGGTCTTTGATCTTTCTTTCTTTCTTTTTTTGTTAGTAGCCACACTGATGATGCTGATGATCTGATGCAGAAGGGAATCTTCTTCTTGCCTTTTTTGAATGAATAAATGTATTTGCTGAGAAAAATAAGCTGTAATGAATAACATCCCCACCCATGTCATACTTTCCAAATGTTTTGAGTGCCATCACCATCACTCCAACCATCTTAGTAAATGAATATGTCAGGTAAGATGAACAAAATTGAAGTCCAAGACACCCAGAAGCACACCTGTTGAGGCCACTTTCCTGGTGAGATGGACTGAAATATCTTTTTATTTATTTATTTATTTATTTATTTATTTATTTTTATTTATTTATTTATTTATTTCAAATCCAGGCAGTAGGAATTAATATGACTTCTGTAGAGGTAAGTTTTACTTTAATCCAGATTCAAGGGGTACTGAGAATTCCTAAACCATAGTCATTGGCTGAAATCTTGTTCCTTAGCTTAGTACGTCTCACCATCCTGACTCTAGCTCTCTGAAGAGATGGACACACGTACACAACCTCCCATTTTCTCTTCAGCTTCCTTTTGTGTGTAAAGAACCTTTAAATTTTAGTCTAGCTACTTCAGACAAAAATACAATCTTTTACTTGGAAAATACAGTAATTGGTTTGTCAAAAAACCCACATATTTGTGATTTGTTAATGTTGATGAATTATGAATCACAATGAATCACATTTTTTTCTGATTTGTGCTCACTAGAGATGGGTTTTTCATTTTGGCAGTGGTCAGTTTCTAAAATGAACCGCAGAAGCCCAGCTGGCATTCAGAACTGGAAGAATGAAATCAACCAATCCCTTACTTTGCACTGGGCTCTTGCGGGTTGTAACTCCAACGAGGAGGAAGCTTCCAAAGTCATCTTTCCTTTTCCCGGATGCTGGCCAATCAGATAGAAAGGCGGGACGATGCATTTCCCTGCACAACTCCTGAATGGCCAGCATCAGGGAGAAGGAAAGATGATGTTGGAGGCTTCTTCCTCATTGGAGTTGAGCCCCGCGTGAGACAAGCAAAAGGTAAGGCATTGGTTTATTTCATTTCTCTTATTCTGAACATCAGCTGGACTCCCATGGTTCATTTCAGAAGCTGACCACTTCTGAAATGAAAAGCCCATCTCTAGTGCCCATCTCTAATGAGGAGTCGTTTAGACAGAGCAGTCAAACATAATTCAGCACTAGCATGGTTAAATACACAGAAATACAGGCCAAGAGTCAAGCATTCAGCGTGGATACATGAATCTCTCAGACCTGTCTTTTCCTATATTTGATCTATTATTGCTGCCATTTGCAAGTTGTTTCCATTCAAATTATGAAAAAACTGCAGACTTCATTCACTTCTTATACTCTCCACCACACCTCACAACTTTCAATTCCCTTTTTAACAATCTGTATCAAGAAATTGATCTTCACTACAAACATATATTGCGTTGATAGTTTTATTGAAGCATTAACCACAGCTGTCAATTCAAACCACATCCGGGTATGCATGGTTAATATTTTCTGCCCCAGTGTGCATTGCATTATATGTACATTTTATGCTTCCTTGTCCCTGTTTACGTTTGCTATTATAATGCCATTTCCCCTTGTTCAGAGAGAGCCTTCTGAAGTTCTGCACGGTCCCTAAATAAACAAACAAACAATCCAGGGAAGAGCAAAGTGTGGCTGAAGGGTTGTGTGTGCGTAGGGAAGACGTTTGCAAAAGATTCAGCCTCAGTGAATTATATTTCATAAAGTAAGAAAAACAGTTAACATCAGGCAATAGTTAAACCATTGCTTAAAAAGAGACCCATGCTCACAACCTGGGGTTCAATTCCAGGTAGCTCATCCTTCCATGGTCAGTAAAATGACTGGGGGATGGGGCTGCATAATTACTTTTAAATTGCCCAGAGAGTGCTTTAAGGGTTAGGGGCAATATATTAACCACTTAAAAGCTAAATTAAGCATCTCTGACTGGAAATACTTTGCACATGAGTCTCAGTATACAGTACAGTAAGTCTCCTCTGTCTGTCTGACTCTGTGCACGCGTTTTTGCCTCTAAACGTCCCAAAGGTGAGTTAGGACATGGCTCAAGAGTGAAAGAGACAAAAGCTTGTCACATGGATGGTTATGTAACAGGCTAACCCAATCCCTTGCCTTTTTCTAGATGCTGTTCAAGCCCAGTCTATTCCTTTCTGCTCTCTGGCCAGATTTGTTTATTTCAGTACTGATACAAAGAAGTTAGTCTTGTTTACTTTCTCTCCAGGTCTCTCAAAGGGCATTTGGGATGACAGCAGTTCAGAATATATGGAGACAGATCTCTAATGGTTCTTGAATTCTCAAGCAGATGGGTTTGATATGTGAGAAATCACACCCAAAGTAGAAATGTCAAAATGTGAAGATCTTATATATTGCATAACAGTTGTGGCAGTGAAGCTTTTGACACAAAAGAACAGGTTGTGTCAGCTTAGGGAGAAGGAAAAACCCCAGACATGGGTAGTGTAGGAGGGTGTGTGGGGGCACAGACAAGAAAGAGAGAGGGAGGAAGGAGAGAAAGATCAAAAATAGGGACACTGGGGGGGATGATGCAGTGCATACTATCTATAACACTGGCAGGAGCAGCAGTCTATGTAGTAAAATGGGAGGTGCTAGTCTTGTTGTCACAGAGACGAATGGACCCAGAGCATGGAAGTTGCTTTTTGAACGCCAGCTTCCAGAATCCACAGCTGATATAGCCATTGGTTTGGGGGGTCTGTGCAATTGGAGTCTGAAAATATGATCTTTCTTGGGTTTGTGTGGACCTGCCTTTGCAACTATAAAAACAAACAAGACAGCTGCCACCACTGCTGTTGCCAAAATCTTGTGCCCCTTTCTCCTCAGCTAGGGATATGGAGGCCTTGGAAACTCAATTCCATTGCTCCTGCCCAGATCCCACCTGCACCTTCTTCCCATCCTCCTTTTTAATTGGGTTTTCTGACTCTGAGTTTTGTTTTTACATGTGAATTTGTATGCCTTCCTGACAAATAAACAAGCAGGAAACCTAATGGCTAGCTGCACCTCAGATCAAAATCAGAGAGGTAAGCTCAACATCTGATTGGTATGGAGATGGAAGGAAGAAAAACATGAAAAAATAACCTCCAGTCCTACCTAATAAGGAAAGGAAAACAATCTGTTTAAATCAAATTGCAGACAAAGGCGCTGTTAAGGGAAGTGGAGGGAAATATGATCCAGTCAGCCTAGTGGTCCTAAAACTGCCATGTCTGCAGCCCAGAGAAGGCAGCAGAGCTCAGCTCCTGGTTAGTTGCACCACAGATCAAGATCAGAGATACAGTAACCCCCTGCCTATCGTGGGGGTTAGGGACCCAACCCAACCTATGACAATTGCAAATCTGCGATATGTAGATGCTTGGTTGGGTCGGGACTAGGGGGCCTGTCTGGGGCCCCGTACAATTACCTGAGGCCTGGTGATGCCCCAAACAGGTCTTTGATGGTTTTCCTGGGCCTGTCGGATGTCTCAGAAGTGCTTTCTGGTGATCCGGAAGTCACTTCCGGTTCACCAGAAACCGCTTCCAAGGCCTCCGATAGGCCCAGGAAGGCCATCGGTGGCATCAGAAGTGTTTTCAGCAATCCGGAAGTCACTTCCAGTTCACTGGAAAGCACTTTTGGGGTCTCTGATAGGCCCAGGAATGCAATCAGAGGCACGTTTGCGGCAGCACCAGGCCTGGGGTAAGTACAGGAGGCCTGAAAAAGGCCCATCCAGCTTATCCCAGGAGGCCTTGCCTTTCATATACTGCGGTCCCACCATATACCAGGACTACAGTATATGAACCGTGAAAGGGTGGGAGAACACTGTAAGCTATCTATCAACAGCTGAGGTGTTGAGAGGTAAGGAAAGAAAACAATCAGTTTAAAACTAAACTGCCTGTTCTCAAGATGGCTGGATCAAGAAAGAGGCCTCTTGCCAACAAGATGAATCATTTCATTTCTGAAACAAAAAAAGTGTTTTGTTTCATTTCTTGACAAAATGCTGTTTGCCATTTTGTTTCATTTCATAATATTTTGTACGCTTATGAAATGATGAAACAGCATGTCATTCTTCATAAGGTACCCATCCCTAGTTGCTGGTCATCTGTCACTTCCAGTATCAGAGGCAGTATACCTTTAAACATCAGCTCCAGGGGACTGCTAGACATATGGATCAGCTACATTTACATCCTAGGGGGGCTTCATCTCATTTTGAATAGGATGTTGAACAGATGGGGCAGTTCTTATACATGGACATTTTCCAGCTTTGGTAGATTGTGAACCTTCACCTGTATGTTAATGGTTCATGCACTGGTAATCTCAAAGATAGATTATTGCATTGCAATCCATGTGGGGTTATCCTTGAAAGTGCACCAGAAGCTGCACCAAGTGTAAAATGCAGCAGCCAAGCTGGAGTCAGGAATATCAAAATAAGACCACATTTCCCCTGTCCTGGCTCATTTGCACAGGCTGTCGGTATGTTTCTGGATGAAATTCATGGGGCTGGTGTTGATATTCAAAGCCCTAAATGGTTCAGGACTTCACTACTCATCATAGCACGTCTCCCTTGGTGTGACCCCTTCTCCTACCTGCACCTCCCCATCTTTGATATTACAGGTGGCCACTCCAAGGAAGGCCCAGGAATCTGATACAAAGGAACAGCTCTTCCCAGTGGTGGTCACCTTGTTGTGGAACTCTCTTCTGGTGGAGGCGAATCAGGCGCTTATCCCACTTGGTTTTAGAAAACAAGTAAAAATATGACTTTTACTTCAGGCCTTCTGCAGTCTTACACCTACTTAACTTGGCTACTTTTTTATTCTTGTTTATGGGTTAATTCAGATTGTTTTGCCACCCTCTCTTATATTAGTGACTTAGGGTTGAGGAAGATATCTTTTTTCTTTGTTGTTTTGACTTATGTTTATTAATTTTTATGCTATGTTTCTGTTGATGTTTTTGTTTGTAAGCCATCCAGAACAGGAGCCTGGCCACTAGACTGGTGCGGTAGAAATGTAAAGAAACAAGCGTGCCTGCATACATATATGTTGTAGCTACAGAAGCAAGCTTTAAGAAATAAGAGAGATGAGAAAACTCTTCTCATCTGAAATATATTAGAATTCTTATGAACGTGGAGCAGGTATTAAAGATCTTTGTGCACAAAACATTTCTCCAATATCAGTCACATCAGTAGCTCAATAATCAGAACTATCTTATGCATCAACATTTTGATTTTGCATTTTTCCATATTCATCATCCATAATACAGGGCAGAGATTGCAAACCTATTGATCCGAAACCTCTTCTTCCTTTTTTTTTTTCTCTTCTGAAAAATGAATGCCAGTTGCCCAGAAGTAGGTTGAATTCAGAGGAAGAGGGCAAATTAGAATGGATTTTTGACACATTCCTCAAAAAGGCAGGGAAAAATATATTTTTCAATAAGGGACCATCTCACCCACATTATCATTCAGCTCATGTTTTAATTACAACCACATCAGAATGTCAGCCCCAAAGGGCAGCATCCTTAATCTCACTTTGGAAGCCAGCATTGTGAAATGATAACGATTCCAAGTGGTCTGTAAGAGGTGTGCCAAATGTAGTATTTGGTGATTTAAAAGATCTGTGCCAAATTCAGAGTTTAAAGTTGTTGTTGGTGGTGGTGTATTTGAACAGAAGGCTGAGGGGATTCTGGGAACTGCAGTCCCAATGTACCCATGGATTTTAACATACACCACTTGGTTGACAGTCGTGTTGTGACGTCCATCAAACCCTGAAGAGAAACGGGCAGCAAAACAGCAAATATGGTTCAGTCAAAACAGATTTTATGCCAGCAAATTCCTAAACAGGCAATCTTTGGGCTGGTGGTAACAGTCCAAGAAGGAGATCTTTGGGCACGGATCAATTTTTTTAATATGAATGTCAAGCCACCCTTAGCTACCAACAGCCAAGCTTGTACATAGGGAAGGCAGAAAGGCTGTAGAGAGAGACAAATAAATTGCAAACTATAGCATTTTAATTATTACAGTTCTTCTAAGTTTGAGCTACTATAGCTACCTTTTCATGCAAAGGTCCCAAGTTTAATCCTCAGCATCTCCAGAAGATCTCCTGCCTGAAATCCCCAATATTGCTTCTTTCACTACACCTTGACCCTCCTGGGCAAAATTGACCTAAGGCCTAAATCAGCATGAGTCCATTTCCTGTGCTTTTGTGTCTCCCACACCAGAGAAGCCTCCACGTTGTGTCTCAGCATCATTCATTGTATTTGGACTAGAGATGGGCACGACTAGGAAAAATTTTTTTTCGAGTTGTCATTTTTCGGGGCAGGTCTGAAAAATTAGTCATTTCGGTTTTCGTTTTTTCGTTTGTTGTTTCTACCGTGATTTTGCGCAATTTGACGTCCAACCAAGACTTGCGGGGGCGGGGAGCTGCGGGCGCAGTGTGGGCGGCGGTGGCAGGGGTCCGTGGGTGGGCGGCGGCAGCGGCAGGGGGGAGGGGCGGGTGGGCGGGCGGGCAGACGGGCGCGGGTCCCGCAAATGAGCAGGCGAAAAACAGTTTAAACTGGCCTGGTTGAAGGACTTGCTGCTGCACAACAAGGCTAGTAGTGGTGCATCCTAACCTAAGCAAACAAAGTGGGGCAGAAAGAATGCATGCAAATGATGCAATGCACTGCATGCATTTCTTTATTTTTCTCTTGGTCTGCTGTGCTCTGCTGCTGAGGAATCTGCTGTGCTGATGCTGAACCGGCCAGCCACCCTACTTGGTCTGGCTGACGTGCCTGTTTGTTTTACTTTTCTTTTGTTTGGTTTTGAATCCATCCCATCTCCCCTCCACCTCTCTCAGAGGCAGCAGGAGAAACAGACATTCCGTTCCTCCCCAAATCTGGATGAGGGGGGTCTACTCTACTCCTCTCAAATTGGCCCCCCATCTCCAAGGTCCTTCTGGCTTCAGTTCACAGTCACACACACTTAAGGACAAGCAATTAAGCCAAAGCCAATGCAACCCTGCTGGTCATTAGCAGTTAGAGCCTGAGGGTTATATATAATAGCTAGCTAACTACCTAGCTAGTAGCTACAGGAATAGTTTTGGTAGGGATGGGAATGGGATAGGGCTCTGGGTTGCTCTGACTTAAGTTTTACAGCCCACAGCCCAGCCTACTAGGCTATACAAGGAGGACTATCTATGGGCGACGCATCCATAAGGCCAGAGTAAGGGTGGCCACTCTGGCCAGGCCACAAGGCAGAGTATGAGACAGACCACCACAGCACAGAGCCAGAGTGCGGGAGGCTCATTGCCAGCTCCAGTATAAAAAGGAAGGAGCTGAATGGCCTGACTGGAAGTAAAATGCCATTGTCCTTGGGTCACAGTGTCTTTGCAGCCCAGAGGACAGAGTGGCGGAGGAGGCCAATCACCTTGAGTCTGGTCTGGCACCAGACTGCCTGCGATGCGAACGTGAGCCCACAGTAGCCACTGCCAGCCCTTCTTCTCAGTGAGCCACAGTGAATTGCGGCCCAGAGGGCAGAGTGGCAGACAAAGACCCAAAGGGCTGAGTCTGAGTGGCACAAAGACTAGTGGCCGAAGCCTAAAGTCTACTCCTTTTGCAAGGGAACCCCTTTGTTTCTAGGGTCACACAGTACCCAAAAATCTACTCCTTCCGCAAGGGAAACCCTTTGTTTCAATGGCAGCAGTGTCTAAAGTGCCTCCAAACTCAGTCCTTTTCCAAGGCAAACACTTCATTGGGTGGGTGGTCACACAAAGACAGTCAGCCAGCCCTTCTCAGTGAGCCACAGCACAGTGTCTTGCAGCCCAGAGGACAGAGCTGCAGAGGCCACATAGCCTGAGTCTGAGGCTGCCAAAAGGACAGGAAGGGAGGACTGGGAGTGTTCTGTCTGACTCTTCCTTCCCATGTGCTTACTGGCAAACTGCCAATAGGCTATGGCAATGCCCTTCTTAATGAGTCACACAGACAGGAACCAACCTGCTGGAACTTTCTGGTGAACTGTTCTACTGGAGTGCTGGCACACACACAAGTTTCTTTCCTTCTTAGTGAGCCACAGTCATGTATTGCAGCCCAGAGGAAATAGTGGCAGACCCACAGGCCTGAGTCTGAGCCTAGGCCACAGGGCCTGAGTAGGGGAGGATCATTGCCAGCCACTCAGGAAGCTCCAGTTGCCCAGCGTGGCTGAATGGCCTGAGGACACCATGAAAATGCCCTTCTTTGTGAGCCACAGTGGTTTGCAGCCAATGGAACTCGGTCAGTAGCCCTTCCTCGACAGACTCACAGTCAGTGACTCTGAGTAGTATCCACCAACAAGGACCAAGGCTGGACCCTTCCGACAATCTTCCATACGCATACGGATACGATTACACAGGTATGCTTCCCCTCTTCGTGAGCCACAGTTGGCAGCCCAGTGGAAAAGCTCAGCCCACATGGTGTATGATTCTGAGGCCTGAGTGCAGTCTGAAAAAGGACTGCAAGCCAGAGGGTCTTCCTCCACAGCTGTGTGCTGCTTTCCCGGTAAACTCCTGGCAGGCCAGCACAGCCATGTTCCCTTCTCAGTGAGTGACATAGCTTTGCAGCCCACGGAAGACAGTAGGCCTGAGAACCACAGAGAGCCACTAGCATGCCCTTCGTACTAGTGAATCACAGTTCCTATGACTCTAAGAGCCAAGCCTGGAACTCTCAGGCAAACTCTACTATTTGAAATTGTAAATGGTGACAGTCTGTGCCACCTGCATGGCAGTAACTTGTACTACTTAGTGAGCCACAGTGAATGGCAGCCCACTGAAGACTAAGTAGCGGTCCAGAGGCTGACAACACTCCCATACAGCGGCACTACTTCCTGCAGAGGCCTGTCACTGTCCCAGGCAGAGTAGAGTCCAAGGGTGCTTTTGCATGCGGTGTCTGCACAAGCCACTTGAGGAGAGCAAGGCAGAGTTCTGCCTAATCACGGGCCCACGGCTGTTTTCTAGCACACAAGCACAATGCCCTTCTCAGTGGGTCACAGTGTTTGGCAGCTCAGAGGACAGAATGGCGGAGGCCAATCACCTTGAGTCTGGTCTGGCACCACACAGCCTGCGAACGTGAGCCCACAGTCAGCCAGCCCTTCTTAGTGAGCCACAGTGTCTTGCAGCCCAGAGGACAGAGTAGGGGAGCCCAAAAGGGCTGAGTCTGAGTGGCACAAAAACTAGTGACCCTAAAGTCTACTCCTGGCCTAACCCCTTTGTTTCTAAAGTCTACAAAAATCTACTTTTGCAAGGGAAACCCTTTGTTTCAACGGCCAGGAAAATGCCCTTCTTCGTGAGCCACAGTTGGCAGCCAAGTGGAAAGAGTGGCGGAGGAAAAAGAGCTAGGCCTGTGTGAATTACAAACTCACACAGTCAGTGTGCGTCAGAGTATCCAAACATGGAGACTTCCTTGTCCCTCCCTTCACAGTGCATTGCAGCTCAGAGTGAAGAGTAGCGGAGGCCAGAAGGCCTGACTAGAGGAGGCGGAGGGGGAATCTCCTAGTTAGGAATCCCCCCTCCCTCTGCCAAGTGCCAACAGGGATTCCCCAACCTAGATTGTGGAAAGAAGATTAGAACCACCCCATGTGGGATGACAGAGTCCCCCAATTCTATGCTAAAAAGTTGATGATGATGATGATGATGACTGCACCTGATACAGTTCCGCCTAGAGGCGCGGGCAGCTGGGGTTGCTGCATGGGCAAGTTGGGGGAGTGGACAACAGGGCGCATGTCGGCTCGGAGGCTGAACTTAAAGCACTGACTGAACCATGCTGTTAGGCTGAAGGTGAAGCGCCTAGAAGGCCTCCTCTAAGCCGGGAGTGCCTGGAGCCTGACAGGCAGACAGGGAGAAGACAGAGGTTGATTGAGTCTGAGTCTTAGACCACACCGGCTGCCGAAAGGACAGCAAGCCAGATTCTGAGTCTGACTCTTCCTTCCCAGCTGTGTGCTGGTAGACTGCTAACTGCTGGCCCGGCAATCTACTACCCTTCCCTTCTTAGTGAATCACAGTTCCCACACAACTCCAAGAGCCAAGCCTGGAACATAAACTGTTGTAATGGAGTGCTGGCCTGGCACACAACTACTCTTCCCTTCTTCCTGAGCCACAGTGGGCCAATACAGTCAGACCCTTTCCAATGACACTTTGAGTGGCCCTGCCTGGTTTGGAGTCAGGCAAGGGCTAGAAAAATTGGGCCAATACAGTCAGACCCTTTCCAATGACACTTTGAGTGGTCCTGCCTGGTTTGGAGTCAGGCAAGGGCTAGAAAAATTGGGCCAATACAGACAGACACTTTCCAATGACACTTTGAGTGGCCCTGCCTGGTTTGGAGACAGGCAAGGGCTAGAAAATTGGGCCACTAGACCCTTTCCAATGCACCCCTTCAGGCAAGGGCTGTGCACTAATAGCACCCTTCAATTGTGCGTGTGTGTGTGAGAAGAATACAGGAAGGCAGGCAGGCAGGCAGGCAGTCAAGCAGGCAGTTTGGCAGGCATTTAGGCACTTGGCAGGTAGTCACAGGGCCAGGCAGGCAGGCAGGCTTGTAGGGAGGCAGGCAGGCTTGCAGGAGGGCAGGGAGGATTGCAGGCAGGAAGTTAGGTTACAGGCAGGAACTTAGGTCTTGGAGTGTTGGGGTAATCCCAAGGTGGAAAGGTTGAAGCGGATGAAAGTCAACCTTTCCACCGTCTCCGGGTCCAGGCGACAGCAGCGCAGCCTCAGGACATCTCCCATTTGGGAGAAGACACGCTCACTCTGGACACTGGTGGGTGGGATGGACAAGAGGTCCAACGCCAGAGTCGAAAGAGCGGGCCAGAGGTCTGCCTTTCTGGCCCAGTAGTGGAGTGGGTCCGAGGCGAGGGGTTGGAGGGGCTCGGCCATGTACTCCTTCACCATGGTCAGAGCGGGGTCCAGTTCTTCTTCCTCCTTTGCCTCCACTGAGGAGGAGACTGCCATGGCTAGGGCAGAGGCCAGGTAGTTGGCTGCTGGTACGGAACCTGGTCTCTGGGTGTACGCTCCTGGAGTACAGAAGGATGAGGATCCTTGCGAGGACTCCTCTTCTGCATCGCTCTGGCTTCCGTGCGCCCTCTGAAATGCCTGGCCCTGATCAGAGAGAGCATTGACTTGACAGCATAGCTCCGTCTTCCAGGATTTCAGTTCGGCAGCGATGCCCGCCAGGGAACCCTTGATGCGAGGGTCGCACAGGCATGCCATCTGGTACACGTTTTCCCTTCTTAGGGGGCCAAGGCGGGTATCCACGCCGGTCAGCAGCCTGTCTGCCAAGGCCCTGCTCTTTGGGAGAAGATTGGCTTCTTCCCGGATACTGGTCTCTAGGCGTTGGCGAAGGGCATTGAGCAGGGGGAGTACGTGGCCCAGGCTGGCGTTGTCGCTGCTGAGGATGTGGGTGGTCTCCTCAAAAGGCTGGAGGATACCCACCATCTGGGAGAGGGCGAGCCACTTGGTAGCACCAATGTCCAACTCCCTCCCCTCATGCAGGACTGGGGTGGTTGACATGACGTATTCCACCACTTCCTTCTGCTCCACCAGGCGCTTGACCATTTTGTAGGTGGAGTTCCACCAGGTGGTCACGTCCTGGATCAGGACGTGCTCTGGTCGGCTCATCTCCGCCTGCCTATCACGCATCATCCTGGATGCCTTGACGCTGTGAGAGAAGTGCCCCATGATCTTCCGACACTTGTCCAGCAAGGCCTTGGTCTCCCGGGTCCCCTCACTCCAGGAGTCCTTTGCTGCATCCAGGCCAATGGCATCGCCCACCACTAGATGCAGTTTGTGTGCTGTGCACATGATGCCCTGGAACCCTGCCCCAAGAACCGCGTTGGTCATGTTACGGCCCGCATCAGTAACCATGACTCCGCGATGGACCTGCCCCTCGGTCCCCAATCCCCACTCTCGCATTGCTGTCTTGAGGACCTCAGCAATGTTGATCCCTGTGGTGTTGTCCTCCATGCTTTGTGCCTGGAGAAACACCACCCTATACCCTCTTGGGGTGCTGCCTTGTGCCTCCCCCTGCAGCTGTTCATGGGATGTCCGGGGCTCCAGGACCTCCTTGGGTTGTCACCAATGAGCCATCAGAGAGAGGTATCCGTGGTGCCCACCAGTCCAGAGGTCGGAAGTGAAGTGGATCTTCCTCCCTCTGGCCGCCTGCAGCAGGGCCCAGATCCTGTCCCTGACAGACTCATAAAGGGAGGGAAGCACCTGCCTGCTGAAGGTACGCCGGGATGGAGGCTCGTACCATGGAGCCACGTGCTTGATCAGGTGCCTGAAGCCTGATGACTCCACAAAGGAGAGGGGCAACCCGTTCATGGGCACCATTTCACCCACCACTCTAGTGGTGGTCTCCTGTGCTTTGGCCCTATTTCACTGGCTGACAAAACTCCCACCCAACAGCCCCACTTCCTGCAAAGTTGCCTGCCTCTTCCCATTCTCACTAGCGGAGCTGTGTTTTTCTTTCCCTAACCCTTCTTCCCCTCTCTTTCTCCCTGAGGAACAAGGGCCTGACAGGGTTCCAGGCAGAGTCCCAGGGTGCTTCCTGATCAGGTGGCTGTGCAACCCACTTGAGGAGAGGTGTTTGGGGTCATTCCTCCTGCGCAACACCACCCTGCATATCTTGCACACCGCCATACTTGTGTCTTGGGGGCTGTTCTCAAAATGCTCCCAGAGACACCCGCGTGGCTTACAGAAAGTACCGCCCCCTCTGTTATTGCCTGCCGCTGCTGTGGTGGTGGCGTCGCCTGTCCCCTGCCTGGAAAGTACAGTACTACTGCTGTCACTGGTGGTACTCTGGGTGGAAAGAGGGCTGCTCCTTCCAGCACTGCCTGGAGCCTGCCTTAAGTCTGTCCCTGCCAACAGGTCCTCAGAATCTTGCATGTTTAGATACAAGGAGCCCGATTCTGATTCTGATGCCATTTCAGACTCAGAGCCCTTGTCTTCTTCCTGATTAAGGGTGGGGCTGTCAGGTAACAGAGATGGGACTTGGTACGCCTCATCCATGCTTCCCTCGGTGACAGAAGATGGCACGGTGCTGCTTGTGCCACTGGCACTGCTACTCGGGGAGGGAGTTGCACCATTATCACTTTCTGCACTACTTCCTGTCCCTTCCCTCAGAAACGTGCCCCTATTTATCTTAGTGGGGGTCCCCCTCCCCTGCCCTCTTGCTGTGCCACCCCTCCTCATTTTTCTCACTTCTCTTTGCTCAGGCCAGGGAATGTATAATGTGATAGTAAAGAAAAGCACAAATGAACTGTGCAAGTGAGTGAACTGTAACTTCTTCAAAGATGTAATTGGATTGTGTATGTAATTGTAGACTAGACTGCCAAGTAAATGAGTGAGATTGCCTCACAACAACAGCCCAACACCCAAGCTAATAGAAGCAAGGTAGGGATGTGCCGAATCTGTCAGCACCCAACTTTCACAATGCACAGGGCAAGTGTAACTAAGAGAACTGTAACTTCTTCAAAGATGTAATTGGATTGTGTATGTAGACTGCCAAGTAAATGAGTGAGATTGACTCACAACAACAGCCCAACACCCAAGCTAATAGAAGCAAGGTAGGGGTGTGTCGAATCTGTCAGCATCCAACTTTCACAATGCACAGGGCAAGTGTAACTAAGAGAACTGTAACTTCTTCAAAGATGTAATTGGATTGTGTATGTAGACTGCCAAGTAAATGAGTGAGATTGACTCACAACAACAGCCCAACACCCAAGCTAATAGAAGCAAGCTAGGGGTGTGCCAAATCTGGTGGCAGCACCCAACTTTCACAATGCACAGGGCAAGTGTAACTAAGAGAACTGTAACTTCTTCAAAGATGTAATTGTAAAAAATATTCTATAGAGGTGGGTGGGTGCCCTTCAACAAATATGTTTGTTTGAGTGCCTGACTGCAAATAAATGAATAAGGTGTTGGACAAGTGAAAGAGTAAGTATAAGTAAGCAAAATGTAATTGTAAAATTTTCTATAGAGGAGGGTGCCCTTGCCTTGTTGCCAAATGCCAACAAATGTGTTTGAGAACTTTGAGTGCACTGGTTGGCGAGGGGAACTCTGCCTACTCAGTCTGTACTCTATAATTTAATCCACAGCCTCCAACCTCCCCTTCTAAGCACTAGTACTGGACCTTGGATGTTGCTTGCAAGTTGCCACTACTTTAGAAAATAGAAAATAAATGGTAGTATAAAAGTATAAACTGCTACTAGGGTAGGGTAGGGTTGCCTGATTCCCTTCCCAAACCCCAATCGCCACAGCAGCAAAGCTGTAGGCGCAGGGTAAAAGGACCTTGGCCAAGTAAATGTGAACTTGGTGGGAAATTGGGATAGAAAAGAAATGGTATGGTAGTATAAAATAATATATTTTCAAAATAAATCCGCAGCACCTCCCGCTCCCACTCAAACCTTCCCTCCCCCTTGAAGCAAATATAAGCAAATGAAAAAAGGAAATCTTCCTCCAAAATGCAGAACACAAAAAAGAATAAACTCTGCGTTGCTATTCCCCACAGGGAATGAAAGAAATTATAATTTTTTCCAAAAAATTCAATTCAATTCCCTCCCTGCCTAACGAGACCGCGACCGCACCCGTGAAATCGAAACTAGACTGAGCGCAGCAATCCAGCCCTGACCACCCTCCTCCACCAAGATCCAAGCCCACACTGCGACGGACTGGGACTGCCTCACCTTTTTATGCCTTTTTATGCCCTCTTGCACATCCAGAAGTGTCAGTCAAAACCTGGCCATGCGATTGGTGGAATGGCTCCGAAAATTTGCATGGTCCCATCCCATGGCCAGCCCATCATTGCGCAGGTGTGAGACAGCTGAAAGCAGCTGGGAGAGTGGTCAGCCTCCCGAGGCAGCAAGGCAATTAGAGAGAAATGTAACACCTGTCTGGGGGGAGGAGAGAGCTCTGGCGGGCCTAGAGATAAGGGGAGAAAACATCATCGTGGGGGGGGGAGGAAGAAGAGACGGATGTTTGGGAGGATGCAAGGGACACCCTGGATAAGGAGGAAGCTTGGCCAGTCGGACAACCTGGAGGAGGTGAGCATTAAAGGCCGGGGCCAAGGAGTATAAGGGATAAAGTCTCCTCTGTGCAACCCAGGAGCAGAGCGAAGGAAGACAGCTCATGGGCTCGGCCCCTCCCTGAGGCAGCCCAATGTTTGAGAACTAAGAATAAAGGGAGACAACGCGGGCCGGCCTGATGAAGACGGTGTTGTTTAACTGACCAGGACATTCGCTGGCTTCTGGAGTGAGGGAGTGAGGTAACTCCCACTCTATGGGAATTACACAGGCACAGAGTAAAACCTGTAAGGAAGAGTGAGAACTGAGAGGCTGTGTCTTGGGACTTTGGGAGAAACACAAGTTATTTGTGCTCTGAAGCTAAAAGACAGTCTAGCCAGGCACTACTACCAGATGGAGAGACTTCTGACAGGGCCTGCTCCAAAGAAGAAGAAGCCTTATTAATTCCCAGAAGGGGCAAAGCACCACTGAACTGTGCTGAGGTGTTTTCTGTCTGTGTTGAACTCCAGTGAACATAATAAAAGCCTATCTTACATAATTTTTAAGCACCTCATTATGGAGGGGGCGGCGGGGGTCGCTCACATTGGCGCCCAACGTGGGGCTCTTCCAGATGCCCCAGCGACCACCGCCCAGTTGTTGGCCTGGGCCACCGAGAGGCAAGAACACCTGTTACGGCAGATGGCAGAAAACCAGCGCGTTTTGATGGAGCAAATGTTGGTGGGGCAACAACAAATGACTGAAGTCTTGAGAGCCACCCCAACGGCTTCGGGTACCTGGGTGGCTGGTCCTCCACCCATTCGCATGCAAAAAATGACACCTGAGGATGACCCAGAAGCTTTCCTCAACACCTTTGAGAGAGTGGCCACAGCTGCGGCTTGGCCAAAGGAGCAGTGGGCCCTAATCCTCACACCTTGCCTCACAGGGGTGTCCCAAGAAGTAGTTGATGCCTTAGATGCCCGGGACGCTGCCAATTACGGTAAGGTGAGGCAAGCCATCCTGAGTACGTTGAATTTGTCAGACGAGGCCTATCGCAGGCGTTTTCGGGAGTTACGTCTTAAGGGTAATGGTCATCCCAGGGCGGTGGCCCAGAAGATGCGGGCTTATGCTACCCGTTGGCTCAAGCCTGATAGTAACTCAGGGGAGAAGATAATTGAGCTGTTGGTGGTAGAGCAGTTGGTAACCACCTTGCCCCCGGGCCCCCAGAACTGGGTGACACGATTACGTCCGGTTTCCATTGAAGAAGCAGTCTCTGCATTAGAAGCCTATTGGTGTGCTGAGGAAACCTGGGATTCTAGGAGCCTGTCGCCGAAGGACTGGAATTCTTCTAAGGAACAGATGCCAAGGAATGCTGGATCCCCTCCGAAGGAATCATCTTTAGGGAGACACCGGTTGTTAGTTCATCGTGCGGTTCCTAACAGAGGCAACTCACCTGGTTTGGAGGCCTCCCAGAGGACTCAATCAAACCCAAGCCAGTCAGCTCCGGCCCAGGCTAGCAAAGGAGGGGGATTTCAGGGAACCCAAAGCCGGACCCCCAAAAGTATGGCCTGTTTTACCTGTGGGAAGGAAGGCCATCTGAACGGGACTGCCCACTCATGGACTGTTCGTGGGCTAATGCCTATGTTGCAGCGATGCAGGTAGGCGAGGTCACCGGCCCTGAGTGGCAGGTGGATGTTTTGGTAAATGGGAAACCAGTCAGGGCCTTAATAGATACAGGTTGTAGTACTACCTTGCTCCGATCTCAAGCAGGGGGGTCACAGGAAGGCTTGGTAAAAATTCGTTGTATTCATGGGGATGTGAAGCCATATGCCACTACACAGGTATGGGTCACCATAGGGGCCGAGAGAAGACGGTTGAGGGTGGGATTGGTACCAAACTTGGCATGGCCCATGCTGTTGGGGAGGAATTGGCAGGGGGTGGAAAAATTGGTGACATCCCCACAGCTAGCAGTAGGAGCTGCAGGGGAGTCAGAAGGGGCTGGAGTTAGGGAAGGTCTCCCGAGCTCAGGTGAGGGCATGGCAGCAGGAAGACCCTGCTTTAACCCACGCTCTTGCAGGGGCTAGGCCAGAAGGGGAAACGCCGGCAGGGCAAGTGGGTTTCGAGATGCGGGATGGTCTTCTTTACCGGATTGACCCAAACCCACCCTTTCCAGGGGCTCAACTGGTAGTTCCTCAACGACTTCGGGGCTTTGTGTTAAAGTTAGCCCATGACCCACCCCTTGCTGGGCATTTAGCAGCAGACAAGATGAACGCCCGCATACGCCAACGGTTCTTTTGGCCCGGTCTGTATACAGAGGTAGAACAGTATTGCAGGTCGTGTCCAGTGTGCCAGAGAACACAGATCCGGCCTCGTCCTGGAGGGGAACTTGTGTCCTTGCCCTTAGTGGACAAACCCTTTGACCGAGTAGCCATGGATCTGGTAGGACCCCTCCCTAAATCAGCTGGAGGACACTCTTACATTCTGGTAGTGATTGACTATGCCACCCGTTATCCGGAGGCGGTGGCTCTCCGGTCCACTACAGCCAAGGTTTTGGCTAGGGAACTTCTGGGCATATTTTCTCGAGTGGGTTTCCCCAGTACTATCCTCACAGATGAGGGCACCAACTTCCTTAGTCAAACCTTAAAGCAAATGTGGAAGCTCTTGGGCATAAGGCCTTTGAGAACCTCAGTTTACCACCCACAGACTAATGGTCTGGTAGAAAGGTTCAACAAAACCCTTAAAACTATGTTACGCAGGATAGCACAAGATAGGCCCACTCAGTGGCACCAAATGTTGGCACCATTGATGTTTGCTATCCGTGAGGTGCCCCAGGCATCCTTAGGATTTTCCCCTTTTGAGTTACTCTATGGAAGGCAACCTCGGGAGTTCTTGATTTGGTGCGAGAGCAGTGGGAATCAGGGAAGACCAGGCCCAGAGTACAGTACAGCAGGTCCTGGAGATGCGAGAACGATTGCGTACGGCCACCGAATTAGCCCAGGGACATTTGAGGGAAGCACAGATGGCTCAAAGGCGTCGGTACAATGCCCGAGTTCAACTGCGGGAGTTCACCCCTGGACAGAAAGTGCTCCTGCTTTTACCCTCCGAACCAACTAAGCTGTTTGCACAATGGCAGGGACCTTATGAAGTAATACGTCGGGTTGGACCTGTAGATTACGGGTTAGGATGCCAGACCGGAGGAGGCCAACCCAAATCTTTCATGTCAATCTCTTGAAGGAATGGAAGGATAGGGAAGCCCTCTTGGGAGAAGTAGAAGAGGTAGAATTGGGACCAGAGACTAAAGGGTCCTCCACCGACCTAGAGGATAGGTGGAAACTAGATGAGGGCCTTGAACCTCAAAAGCAGCAGGAGTTGAGGATCCTGGAACAGGAGTTTCCAGATGTCATAATCAGCCGGCCGGGGCGCACAACCCTGGTTGAACACCCAATTGAGACTGAGCCAGGAGTGGTGGTAAGATCGGCAGCCCGAACCTGGCCTCAGCACCTCAAACAGATCATAATAGATGAAGTCAGGTCTATGCTAGACCTGGGAGTCATTGAACTGTCTAGCAGTCCATGGCGGAGCCATCCCGTCCTGGTACCCAAACCAGACGGTAGTACCCGGTTTTGCATTGATTTTCGCCGGGTTAATGAGGTATCAAAATTTGATGCCTACCCTATGCCAAGGGTGGATGAGTTGATAGAGAGATTAGGAAAGCCACCTACCTGTCCTCCTTGGATCTAACCAAAGGTTATTGGCAGATCCCACTCCGGAAGGCAGATAGAGAGAAAACAGCGTTTACCACCCCAGTAGGGCTCTATCAATTCACCTATATGCCCTTTGGCCTGCATGGGGCTGCAGCAACATTTCAGCGGCTGATGGATAGGGTATTGGCACCAGTGCAAGATTTTGCGGCCGCATACATAGATGATATCATCATCTTTAGTCAGTCTTGGGGAGAACACCTGGAGCACCTAAGAGCAGTATTAAGGGAATTAAGGAAGGCGAGGTTAACCGTGAACCCTCGAAAATGTAAGCTGGCGCAGGCGCACGTGCCTTATCTGGGATTCCTGGTAGGTGGGGAGAAATCCGGACAATGGCGGACAAAGTGACTAAGGTGTCAAAGTGGTGTCCACCCCGTACTAAGAAGGAAGTGCAGCAGTTTTTGGGGCTTGCCGGTTATTATCGCCAGTTCATAGCGAACTTCTCGGACATTGCGGCACCCTTAACAGACCTTACACGCCGGAAGGCTCCAAGGATGGTGCGGTGGGGACCCAGGGAGCAACAGGCCTTTGAAAGGCTAAAGCAGCGGCTCTGTGAAGCCCCTGTCCGGCGAGCCCCTGATTTTCACGGCCCTTCATTCTCCTAACTGACGCATCAGAGCGGGGATTAGGAGCCATCTTAGCCCAACATTATGAGGATGGAGAGCATCCTGTCCTGTTTCTAAGTCGGAAACTATCCCACCGAGAACAAAAATATGCAGTGATTGAACGGGAGGCTTTGGCCATCAAATGGGCAGTGGAGGCGTTGAGCTACTACCTGTTAGGGGCCCCTTTCCTGCTCGTCACGGACCATGCACCCCTGCAATGGCTCCAACGCATGAAGGATACCAACCCTCGGCTAACCCGCTGGTATCTGGCCCTTCAGCCTTTTGCGTTTCGGGTGCGGTACCGCAAGGGTCGCCAGCATGCTAATGTGGACTATTTCTCTCGCCAGGGCCCTTGGACAGAAGACCCTGCTGAGGAGGCTGCCCACTTGGAAGGGGGGATATGTGAGACAGCTGAAAGCAGCTGGGAGAGTGGTCAGCCTCCCGAGGCAGCAAGGCAATTAGAGAGAAATGTAACACCTGTCTGGGGGGAGGAGAGAGCTCTGGCGGGCCTAGAGATAAGGGGAGAAAACATCATCGTGGGGGGAGGAAGGAGAGACGGATGTTTGGGAGGATGCAAGGGACACCCTGGATAAGGAGGAAGCTTGGCCAGTCGGACAACCTGGAGGAGGTGAGCATTAAAGGCCGGGGCCAAGGAGTATAAGGGATAAAGTCTCCTCTGTGCAACCCAGGAGCAGAGCGAAGGAAGACAGCTCATGGGCTCGGCCCTCCCTGAGGCAGCCCAATGTTTGAGAACTAAGAATAAAGGGAGACAACGCGGGCCGGCCTGATGAAGACGGTGTTGTTTAACTGACCAGGACATTCGCTGGCTTCTGGAGTGAGGGAGTGAGGTAACTCCCCACTCTATGGGAATTACACAGGCACAGAGTAAAACCTGTAAGGAAGAGTGAGAACTGAGAGGCTGTGTCTTGGGACTTTGGGAGAAACACAAGTTATTTGTGCTCTGAAGCTAAAAGACAGTCTAGCCAGGCACTACTACCAGATGGAGAGACTTCTGACAGGGCCTGCTCCAAAGAAGAAGAAGCCTTATTAATTCCCAGAAGGGGCAAAGCACCACTGAACTGTGCTGAGGTGTTTTCTGTCTGTGTTGAACTCCAGTGAACATAATAAAAGCCTATCTTACATAATTTTTAAGCACCTCATTATGGAGGGGGCGGCGGGGGTCGCTCACAGCAGGTATAAAAAAATAAATTAAGAAAAAAATAAAATAAAATCAACGGAGACGTCTTTTGGCAAGACAAACCCACTGCTGCTACTGTAAAAATTCAAGCATTTAAAATAGGTAATTTTCGCATGTTTCTGTGGTGCTTTGGTGGGTTTTTGGGCCACGATTTCAAAAAAAATATTGCGGTCGCCATTTTGGATCCCCCCGCCCGCACACCGCATGGCAAAGGCCGACGAGACGATGCCCCCCCCTGCCTGGTACCAGCAGCGCAGCAGTAGCACTAGTAGCCAAGGAGAGGGGGGAACCCCCCCAAAATAAAACACCCTTCTGGCCTGGTAGGTGCCCTCAGACAGTTTTCGCCTGCTTTTTTGGCCGGGAATCGGGTTTTTTTTTTCACTTTTAAAAACTTTTTTTCTGTGCCGCTTCTTTAGTCGGTTCGAGTTCGGTTTCTGGCGAAGTAATTCCCGTTACCGTTTCCGTTCAGTAACGGAAACGGAAACGGGAATTCTGCTAAGTCGTGCCCATCTCTAATTTGGACTTATGTCTTCCAAAAACAACATTAACAAGGGCTGGTTAATTTTTTCCCCATTTAATGGGTTTGTCAGAGAACCCTCTAGTCACTTGTTCCCAGATGAGGTTTCCTTACAGGGCATGGGTGACTGCTGCACTTCTAGGCAGATGCTCTGCATGCAGAACCAGACTGAACTAAGAGAAGAGGCTTCAGTGTCAAATACTCAAGAGCTGCTACCTGTCAATGTTGGCAGTAATGAACTAGATGGACTGGTGGCCTGAACTAGTAGGTGGTACTTTTGACTAGCTGGCAGTTTTATACTGGCTGTTATTTATTAGTTTTAAGTAAGTTCCAGAGGATTCTCTTTCAGCAGAAACTTGATTATTTTCAAATTTCTTGAAAAGCAATTTCCATTCAAATGTTATGCATTTTGAAAGTTTGCAATGTAATTCTCTCTCTCTCTCTCTTTCACACACACACACACACACACACACACACACACACACACACACAACACACACACACACACACACACACACACACACACACACACACACACACACACACACACACACACGTGTATGCATGCACGTGTCTGGTTCACCAGTTGCACAGTGGCAGATAGAAGGGCACTCCAGAGGGTCATAAACACTGCTGAGAGGATAGTGGGCTGTCCTCTTCCTCCTTTGGAAGAATTATACAACTCCAGATGCTCAAGGAAGACATCTAGAATTCTGAGAGACCCTTCGCATCCTGGCCACCAATTTTTTGAACTGTTGCCGTCTGGCAGGAGATAAAGGACTCTTAGGTCAAGGACAAATAGACTAAAGAACAGTTTTTATCCCAGAGCAGTATCCAAGTTAAATGCAACAGTTTTAGCACCATCCTAATCAGTTTTTAAGTAGTGTTTTAAATTTTGTAAGCGATTTTAAGAGTTTTTAATATCTTGCATGGTGTTTTATGTATTTTGTACGGTTCCTTGTTTAGAGTGTGTTGTGGAACAGCACTCTAATTTCGTTGTGCATATCTTGCATATGCATAATGACAATAAAAACTCTATTCTCTATTCTATTCTCACACACACAAGACCAGTGTAGAAAGATTTTTAATTGTTCACAGAATTATTTTTTAAAAGTGTATGATGTATAGAAAAATGCTTGACTTGTTGGATTTTTTCAATACAACACATGTTTGAACAATGCATACCAGACAGTGCACATTTTTAAAATGTGAAGAGTAAAAAGCAAACAAGCAAGCAAGCAAGAAAACAAACAAATAAAAACATTTCCATATACACCAACATGGATTTGAAACTGAACCAGTTCAGCAGTGGGAAAATGATAACCTAAGCAAAATTTGGACTTCAGTATCTGGAGTTTGCATGTTCCTGTTCTGGGTTTGTTTCCTTCCAATGGAAAAAAAGTAACACATACACAAGTGGATTAATCTGAAGAAGAATAAATTGTACACCTCTATATCCTAGGTAGACATGGGCACGACCAGAAAAAAATGACGTTTCGAGTTTTCGTTTGTCGGAACGGGTCCGTTTTGGGTCGTTTCCGTTTGTTGCAAAATTTTTCAAAAATTTGTCGTTTCCGTTTGTCGTTTGTCGTTTCCACCACGATTTAGCGCGATTTGACTTCCCAGAGCATAGGGGCGTCCCGCAATCAGGGCGGCGGGGGGGCAGGCGGGTGGTGGGGGGTGGGGGCCCATGGGTGGGCAGCGGCTGCAGGCGGGCAAGTGGGTGGGCGGGAGGCGGCACGGGCTGCAGGCAGGAGGCGGCGCGGGCGGATGGGCGAGTGGGCTGTTAGGATATCACTTAGGATAGAGGTTCTGTTCTTGGCTTGCACCCCAAATGTGTGTGTGTGCAAGCAAATTGAAGTTGGGAAAATAGAAAATAAATGGTAGTATATAATATATTTTTAAAATAAATCCACACCTCCCACTCCCAGTCGAACCTCCCCCTTTATCCAATATCAGAAAAAAATCCTCACAAACTGCCAGAGAAGAAATAAAGAATAAACTGCTATTCCCTTCAGCAGACAAGGTGCAGGGAATCAAAGAAATTGTTTTCTAAATTCAATTCCCTCCCTGCCTGCCTAACTTAAATCCTAAATCCTCCAGCCTCCCTCCTCAATCTCGATCAGATCACACCAGCACTAGCAGCCAGCCCTCCTCCCTCAACCACATCCATACACTCGATTGCGATTTCTGGAAGGTGCCTCAGCTTTTTATGCCCTCCGAGACATCCAGAAGTGTCAGTCAAAAACCTGGCGATGCCATTGGTGGAATGGTTCAAACAATTTCCATGGTCCCATCCCATGCCCAGCCCAAATGGGCAAGACTAAAAAAATAATAAAATAAAATAAAATAAAATCAATACGACTTTTTATTGCTATTAAAAAACCCACTGCTGCTACTATTAAAATTCAGGCATTAACAATAAATAAATTTCACATGTTTCTGTGGTGATTTGGTGTTTTTTTTTTTTACCACTATTTCAAAAGAAAAAATGCGGTTGCCATTTTGGATCCACCCCCCACCGCATGGCATGGCGAGACGACGAGGATGAACCCCCCCCAGCCTGGTGCAAGCAGCCCAGGACAGGAGAAGGGGGGGAAAGGCCGGGGACCCCCCCAGAAACCACCCCTCTGGTAGGTGGCAAAGCCTCAGGCAGGCATATTTTCACCTGCTTTTTTGGAAACGTTTTTAAAAAAAAACTTTAAAAAACTTTTCTGTGCAACGACATGCCACAAACGAAAATGAAAACCCGACCAAATTTTTCTTTTTTGGTTCGAGTTCGAGTTCTGATGGCTTAATTATCATTACAGGAGTCTTTAACAGAAACAATAACCTTGAAAAATAATTTCGCCCGTGCCCATGTCTAATCGTAGGTAGAGTTAAACCTTTTGGCTAGAGTATAAGAAAGAATTCTTGAATTAGCTGTTGTGAGTTTTTCAGGCTGAAGTTTTTCTTCCTGACATTTCACCAGTCTCTGTGGCTGAAATTAGTAAGAACCTTTGGACAATACTTGGCTGATTTGCATAAAACTGCCTTTTTGTCAAAATTATGCAGTTGTGTGAATGGACAAAAATAGGAGAACCACTGTTTTTTCTAAGAATTTGGAACACTAGATCAGTTCCTTCTATCTGTCTTGTTTTGTTGTCTTTGCAAGCATCCTCTCATGCTGGATTTAGCACAAGAGATGGGCCTAAGTAGTTTGTTTCTGAAGGGGAAACAACCAAGCCTACCACAAGTTGTTTCAGATTCCTTGCCTACACGTCCCCTCCTGTTTTAGTCAGCCTAAATTGATGAGGATTAGGAATCTGGCATGGGCACTTTCCATCCTCCAGCGATGTGATAAAGAAACTCTGTGTCAAAGAATCATGAAGTTGGAAGTGGCCTATAAGGCCATCAATTTCAACCCCTGCTCAATGCAGAAATCCATATCAAAGGATATCTGCCCAGTGGTTGTCTAAATATCTTGTGATTGCACACACCACCTCTCAAACTCTAATGGGACGTTTTTCCTGTTACTCAACCATATTCTGTAACTTAAGCCCATTGTCCTGCACTCTGAATAGATCCTGCACCTCCTTTGGATGAGAGCTTATTTACCTGAAGTGTGATCCATACCTCTATGTAGGGGTTGTGTTTGCCTCATGTACTACAATTACCACAATGAATACCACAGCATGAAGCAGCTTTCAGATACTGCCCCAACATCAACACATATCATCATCTAGTTTATGCCTTTCCTTCCTTCCTTCCTTCCTTCCTTCCTTCCTTCCTTCCTTCCTTCCTTCCTTCCTCCTCCTCCTCCTCCTCCTCCTCCTCCTCCTCCTCCTCCTCCTCCTCCTCCTCCTCCTCTGTATTTCATGCTCATTAATAGAGATGGGCAAATGAACATTTTTTTCATTTCACCATTTTAAAAGCTAATGAAACGATTTCAAAATTAGATGAAAATGAAACAAAACGAACAGAACTGGAAGATTGTGGTCATATTTTGTTTCCGTTAATGGCGGAAACTTGACCTGTTTTAAAATGTTAAAAAACGCCCTGGACATCCGTAAAAATGCAGAGACAATTATTTATATTGTCTGATAATACCTACCAGGGGGTTGGGGTCCTTAAAATGTTTGTTTTTGTCTTCTCCCATGAGCCAGCTATTTTTTTCCCCTTTAAAATGGATGTCCATTCCACAAAATGGAGGCAAGCCATGTGATGGGATCGTGTTCAACTTATAGCATGCCCAGGCTGCAGACTGGTCAGGCAGGTCTGGCAGCCACAGAGGGCATAAAACTGCTGGCAGCCCCGTCCTCCTGCAGTCTCTGGTGGGAGTTAGGGTGGGATTGCTGTCTCTGCGACTCAGTCCTGCAGCCTCCTGTGTGCATGCGTCAAATCTCGGTGAGTACCCTCCCCTGCCCCGCAGTGCAGTCACTCTGTTTGTACCCTGGGCAAAGCTCGCCGCTGCCTTTGCCGCCTCCCTGCGAACCTAGTCTATACTGTGTCTCTGCCAGCATCCATTTTTGTAGTGTTTTCCCTCTGGTCTGGGGCGTTGGGGGACGCCCATGCACGGAAATGCTTTAAAAATTGTGCAAAAAGCGGGTAGAAACGACAAATGAAAAAACGAAAAACGGTAACAAAATTTTTCAAAAAATTCCCGACAAATGGAAACGAACCAAAACAGACCTCTCAATGACAAACGAAAAACCAAAACGCCATTTTTCTGTTTCGTGCCCATCTCTACTCATTAACATCTCACAGGAGTCTTTATGCACTCTCCTTGAAAAATAATCTCCCGGTCAATGTGGGTTAGAAGCAGGGTGGGGACAAGGCTGGTGACAGGCAGTCAAATCCAGTGTGGTAAGCATTTATGCAGTTGGCGACCTTTCTGGGGACAGCTGAGGAGGGAATGAGCTACTCAGCGTTTGCATATTTTATATCTTGCATTGAAGCCGCCTGGGAACAGAATTCTAACCAAAACCTGGCACCTGCATCCTGCGCAAAACCAGAAGGCCATTTACCCCATGCTGGCCTAGCATTGTCTGTCTCACGTGGCAACTACCAAGGTGCTCCCTCTGAACTTGTAAACTTTCCCAGCCCATTTCTGTCCTTGGAGGAAGAAAATATGCACCAGAGTCAGTAATGTGTGATGAATGAAGCACAATATACCTTAGAGCAGTGCTCCCCAACCTTTTTGTCCCCACGGACCGGTAAATGTTTGATGATTTTTTCGTGGCCCAGGGCTGGGGGTGGGGAGGGGGAGATGGGAGGTGCGGGGCCCACAGGGGATGTCTGTATCACGGGGGGATGGGGGAGGGAGAGGGTGAATAAACATGTGGGGGGCCATGGGAGCGGCGGCGGCGGCAGCGTGCTTGATTGGGGTAATTGTAGGCTCCCCCGATGCACGGGCGGGGAAGAATGTGGCTCCTGGGCAGGCGGGCCCCGCCTCCTCCTCCTGTCGGGGTAAAACAGCCACCCTGGGCTGCGCTGCCGCCCGCCTCAGTGGGGCGCCTCTGCGCCGCCAAGCTAGGTGGTCTGCCGCCCTCGGGCCGGACCACCGCTTGCGGGCGCGAGGGAGGGGAGGGGAGGGAGGCCGGTGGGGGGTGTCTCTGCGCTGGCGGCGACGTCCGGAAGTGGCATGTCCGGGGCTGGTCGGGCGGAAAAGGAGGAGGAGGAAATAAAAGGAGGAGGATCATCTCCGGCGGCGGCGGAGCTAAATCACCCCGTCCATATTACGCCTCCTCGGCCCCGTTCTCCATTTATCATGCCCCGGGGTTACCCCTTTCTCAAACCGGGGTGGGCCTGGGGGCCTCGGAAAGCGGGGTGGGCCTGGGCCCACTTGGGGGAAAGCGGCGGGGGCGAGGAGGAGGAGGACTATGGAGGCGCCACCTTCCCATCGGAGGGGCCTCTGGGGGGCGGCGGGGCTAGGAGCGGCGGGGGTAGCTCCTCCAGCCTTCCTCCTCCACCGGCCGCCCGTGGGAGAGAAGAGGAGGAGGAGGAGGGCGGCAGAGGAAAAGGGGAGGAGCCTCCCGGCCTCCCAGGCGGCCCGGTGCGGCCCACGGTCCACGGACCGGGCACCGGTCCGCGGAAGAGCCTACCACCGCCTTAGAGACTGTTCACACAATTCCACGACCATGTGAACAACTTAATCGGAGAAATTAATTACATCTACCTCAGCTTTTCATCATTAGAGTGCAACACTTAAAATGCAGACCAACTTATAATCCAAAGTGTATCATAAATCCACCAAGACAGAGAGAGTTGAGGCAGTGGGAATATGGCTTTAGCAATGTATGAAATATCAACTGCAAATGATCTCCAGCAGCTCTTGATGTCAGTCTCAAGATTTCACGTGACCTGTGGACCGGGAAGAAAGCCAATAATGCCACTTTTCGCTCTGGGATAGCTGATGGCCGGAACCGTATCTGGCAGTGGGAAAAGTTAAAAGTTTGGTTTCACTGTTAAAAGCTGGTGTGGATTTCATTAGAGTTCACTTTCTTCAAAACTGGAAGATTTCATATCTGGGGTGTGGAAACTTGAGGTTTAAAATCTCTGAATGTGGAGGAAAGTGAGAAAAACAGATTTTTCCATCTTCAGGATCAAGACATTGCGCCTCACTCATTCTTTCTGCACATGCAAATGAGCCAGCTATTCATTTCTAGGTTATTAATATCCATTCTAAATGCAGTGGTACCTCTACTTAAGAGCGGCTCTACTTAAGAGTAATTCAACTTCAGAGCAGAAAACTGTTGACATTTTAACTGCTCCCTTACAAATTTTAGTGCAAAGTTACGCCAGGTGTCAAATGGATCCTACTCATGTTTACTAAGATGTAGAGTACCATAAGCCAAAACTTACTTGATGGCATACAATTATTATTAGTAGTAAAGCTTATTGATTGTTAAGAATGAGTCTGTTTCATAAATGAGTATGAATTGGATTACAGTGTTAATCAAATACAAATTCAAAAATAGGTGATACCTTTATAGACCCCTAAAAGATAATTCTACAATAAACAAGTTTTTATGTATTAAACACCATTTCATTAGGTTTGTACTAGTGTGAAGAACTTAAACTCCAAATGTACATGGCAAGAGGGATACTGTATGATGATCTTTTAGTGTTCTATAAAGGTTTTGCCTATTTTTTCATTTGTATTTTATTTTGTTTGGACCACACGGCTAGTCTTTACTCCAGTGTTAATCAAAATGAATTAAAGGTGTTCAAGCTAACGTTGGATTGCTGCAAAAGAATCTTGAGCAATTAGGTTTTATAAACCACCTGTATAGTTCTAAGAATAGAAAATACCAAGGCTTTCTTGGTTTCCAAAAGGCATCTATTAGGCCCACTATGTCTTTATCACAAGTGAAGAGTAGTGAATAAACATGTACTAATAGATAATGTCTAGATTAGGGAAATTGTAGGTTGATGCATAACAATCATGTGTATTGCACTCCAGGGTAAAACAAAGGTACGGTATATCAGCTACTAATGCACAAGATAGTTTGTCTTTGTGCAGAATTTGCATGGATAAAGTGTACAAATCCAATGTATTTGCATATTAAATTTTCTAAATAAAATTTCATCTGGTAGCTAAATGCTCCCCATCCATATTACAGTAGTTCTCCATTTATCATGTGGGTTACATTCACAAACCACCTGGAATAAAGGAAAATCTGCAATAAAATATTGCGAGGGGGTGAGGGTGGCACCAGCAGTAGCAGGGATGGCAGGCACAGCAATGGCAACAACAAGGGGTGTGTGGCAGGGACAGCAGAGGAGATAGTGGTGCACCAACTTTCTGGGCATGAAAGCATGAAGAGCCTACCACGGCCAAAGAAGAACTGACACAGCTACTTCCCACGCCTTCCCAGGGCTACTGCCCCTCACCTCCAGTGCCTTTCTTCCCTCCGCTTTCTCCTTCTAGGGGGTTCACGCAGGGGAGGTAGACGTGTGCTTCTCAAAGTAGGCCAAGAGGTTTATTTGGTTCTGCTAGTGCTGAATGCTGCCCCCCTCCACACACTCTGCCACCCCATCCGATCTACAGGCTTGGTCTTGCTGTATTGCGCACCTGCGCAAGGAACAACACAAGGCATTTTGGTGGCTGGCGCCAGCACTCACCTTGGCATTGAGCTCCGGTGAAGCCCCGGGCCCGGCAGTGGGCTTGCCCTAAGAATAGGGAATTAGAAGAGGCATTGCACAACATTAAAAGTAACCCTAAAACTACCAAGAACATGCAAAAAAATCCATTATGAGGGATGGACACTAGCACTAGTGTTCTTATGAGATCAGTCAATACATGTGTGGTAATCCATCTAAAAGTCACATAATAGGAAGTCCCTCATTCAGGGAAAACTTGATTGAATCAGATTCAGAAACCAAGCTGCGGCGGCACTAATCACTCGCCTGCCAGTGGGGTGTGTGTGAAAGAGAGAGAGTGGACAAGAGGAAGAAGGAAAAGCCAGCGGTGCGCCCTCTGCAAGAGAAAATCTAAGAGGGAAAGATAAGGAGGAAGAGTGTAAAGTGAAGGAAGGGGATAAGAGAGAGGAACAGAATGTTGAGGAGGCCTATTGGGGGATGAGATGCACACACAAGGGAAGTGGCAGTTGGAAGCAGAGGGGAAAACCCATTAAAGACAGGCATTGGGACTCAGACTTGGGGAAGGACGGGAAGGAGAGAGATGGGAGAAGTGGGACAGGAGATCCATGGAACCTCTATCCTGGTCAGTTCAGGTCAAGCCACTATTATGGTGGAGGAATACCAACCATCCAAGGGAGATGTGGGGACAACCATCCTGAGAGAAATCTGTGGCTCAATGGGCATTGTGGGGACCAGTTTTCAGGAGAGGGATACTGGATTCCCATTGAGCTCCCCAAAAGAACAATCTCCCCCACCCTTAGAAGGACCTTTTAAGTCAAATCTGTTTGTGTTTGAAGAAACAGTTGAAAGCATTGTTGAGCACCCAGAACCAATAGCACCTGTTGTGTGAGATAAAGCAATGTATATTTTGGACAATAAAAGTTTATTAGGAAAATGTACAAATAGAATGCACAATCCTCATTTTGCGCTCAGAACCGGGGGATCCATGCAACAAACCCTCACAGGGGGGTGGCTATTGCATTTTCGGATTCAATTAGAAAGATTTTTTGGTAGGGCCACCCCCTTTGGAGCTTAATAACTCAGGCCCTTGACTCCCCTCCCCAAACCTTTTCAAATTTCAGGGGCTTACAAGGAAGAGCTTGAGCTCCCCTGCCATTGATGCCTCTAGGACACATTGTTTTATTTCTAGAGGGAAAATGGCATTTCATTTCATTTTGTGGCAAAACACATCCTACCATTTCATTATGTAATGAAGTAATTCATTACGTAAAAAATGACCAAGCAGCCCTTCATTTTTCCTTTCATGCCCATCTCTATATGTACCTTCATTGATCAATCAAGTACTATGTAGTTATGTGCATTTTTTTCATGCCCATTACATCAACCCATGACTTACTGTCTGTAGTTTTGTTCATACAGTATCATCATACATTGCGGATAGCTGTGTAGAAATCAACCCAACCAATCTATAAATTCATATTGATTCATTCTATCAATATCTTAACAAATGGTGATGAAAGGGAGTGTAGGGTATAAATAGCAGGCAGGAAAGATTGCCAGGGCAAGACTGCCAAGAGAGCACCTAAGGGGAAGAAAACTCTTCTGGGTGGAGGTAGGGTGGACAGGTAAGAATCTACTATATGCTGATGTGATTTTATACATATCAGAATGCGATTCTAGGTCTCAGGGTGTAGGAAAAAATGAGATAGTTTTTATATGGATTTTTAAATGCTCAAAGCATTTTCGCACACTGTCTTCTTCAGGAGCTATGTATAAAAACAAAAATAAAGGATTTGCCTTTGTGATGCACTTTATTATTTAAAACATTTTAGTTACAATCTTATTGTTCCATGCTTAAGCATGATATTGATTTCTATTAAAGTGTTTTAAAATGTTGCAAGAATAATACATTGTATTTTCCATTTAGTTCATGAAGATTTCATAGTGAAATCTCTAAAACGTTATGTTAAGTTTTTTCCCCTCGTGAGTTTTGATTAATCTATAGATAATTCAACAGGCAGAAACAATATTTTACATGTTCATCTGCTTACCTATGCCTGCAATAAAATGAAGAAAAACAAAGGTTTTCCTTGGACATTTCGTTTATCTGTCTTGCATAGGGCAAATAAGTTAAAGGATATCCAGGAAAAGTAAGGTTAAAAGTTCCCCCTGAGAGTTAAGTCATGGGCTAGTGTTCATCTTTATGTATAAGTCAAAGAGGTGGTGTTTGTTCTTAGATGTATTCCTATGGTCATGTGGCTGGCATGACTAAACATGCATATGCATGGAATGCTGTTACCTTTCCATCGAAGTGGTACCTATTTATCTATTTTTACTTGCTTTCGAACTGCTAGGTTGGAAACAGTGGGGACAAGCAACAGGAGCTCACCTCATCATGTGAATTCAAACTGCCTGCTTTTCAATAGAAAAGCAGTTTAACTTGCAGCACCACCTGCGTCCCTGTACATTCAGAAAGAAGGAGGGAATAAACTGTACAATGTGCAAAATAGTCCTCTGTCATATTGGACTTAACCCCTGGGCTCTGGAGATAAATGCCAGCTGGGATGAATGCAGGCTCCATTTAACTGCCGTGGCTCCATCTGATGGAGTTCCGCAGTATGCAGAAATCTCTGCATCACCCTGTCAGTAGGTTTGCCGATCTTCCTGAGGAGTCCTATTTATGTCTTTGGCCACCTTTAGGGTTGAACCCTAGGCCACCCTCTATGGCAGAGATGGGAGATGGTGTAGAGATGAGTTTCGAACAAGGAAATCGTACACTGACAACATTTCAACTGAGCCAATAAAACAGGTAACGTTTATTTTAATCCAAAAAGCTTGAGTGTAGCAGCCCACATCAGGCACTCCAGTGTTTCACAGAAATCAGCAGAATCAAAGAGCTTAACGGTGTCCTTCAGTCCCACTGATTTCATCAAGCGTTCCTACGCTTTTTCTAAATTGCACTCTCGAAAACCAGCAGACAAGTCCCAGTCTTTACAGCCTCATTCTGTGTAATGTGCTGCTGACTACTAAAAGGGAAACATAAATGACAGCAATGAAAACATACTCTCATTACATATTGGGTTCTTTTCGCATTAAAAAGTCTTTTGGCAGGAGGACGGATGCTTCTGTCCTGTCTGAGTCATGCTGAACCACCGTTTAACAATAGTCTCTAAGGAAGGAGGAAGTCCAAGTTCTTTCCAAGGTAGACATTCTTCATAAATTTGATCTTTGTGAATTATGATGTCAACTGAGCTGGTTACCACCTCCTGGACTAATTTGCTGATCAAAGTGCCAGCGTGAGAAAGTTTGTGCTAAAATATGTATTTTTGTAACCTTTCTAAAGTAATTAAAGAACAATGTAGAAATGGGAAAGCAAATGATTGAAGGATGATCACATGTGGGTTGATTAATTCATCTGTCCTGTTCATTCAAGTTGGATAACATATGCTTTTTGTATTTGACCCAGCACACTTGAGCTGCCTAGATGCCCTAAGCACATCCGATCTTGCCTGATTTTGGAAGCTAAGCAGGGTCGGCCCTGGTTAGTACTTGGATGGGGGACCCACCAGGGAAGACCAGGTGCCGTAGGTGCCTGGAGTAGGAACTGGCAAACCACTCCATATTCCTGCCAAGAAAACTCCATGGACATGGGGTCACAAAGAATCGGCCGCGACTGTAATGACACAACACACACAGCACACTTGAGGACACAGGTACAAACATAAATGTTTGTATTTAAATGTTTTTATTGGTTTTAATTGTTCATTGACATTTTAATGTTTTAAATGTTTTATCTCTTCATTGCAATTGTAAGCTGCCCAGATACCTTTGGGTAGTGGGTGGCATATAAGATGTATAAACAAACAAAGGAAACCAACAAGGTAGCACCTCAGAGAGCTTCACAAGAGAAATCCATGTGCGTCATCTCTCTACATTATTTATTATTTATTTTCTACATTTTTTATTTTTATTTGAGTCTAATGGGGGCTTTATAACTCCCTCAGTTCAAAGTATTTCTCCCAGGGAATTATTCTTTCCTGTCTGAGGAATGTAGCTTCTTAGAAGAATAACTCTCAAAATCACATTAAATCACATTAAATCAGCACCGGAGAGGTGCTGGCGAACAGTGTGCAATGCAAAAAGGGCTTTCGGCAGTGAAGCGGCACACAATGTTTAAAATTGTGGCCCCACCCCACCCCACCTGCATCCGCATATCGCAGATTTTCAGTGATCGCGGGTTGGGTTGGTCCCTAACCCCCGCAATAGATGGGGGGTTTACTATACCCAGTTTTTGAGATGAAATCTCAGCCCCAGTATTGCTTTATATATATATATATATGAAGCAGGAATGATTTTTTTGAATTAAAAAGTGAACTGATTATGGTGGACTGGTACAACAGCTAGTTATTGTCAGCTTAGACATGACTTCAGTGCTGGGTTTTATTTATTTATTTTTATTTATTTATTTATTTATTTATTTACAGTTACAGTCTGTAACTGTTTGAACTGAGCCAAAGGAAGCTGTTAGACAAGAGCCAGAAGCTGAGCTGAGCCTCACAGCCAATGGCAGCCTGAGCTTTCCCACCCTTCCTCAGGCAAGAGCTGAAATACTTTTGCTCATGCTTTTCCCTTGCACTTCACTCCCTTTGCTGCTTCAGCTGCCACCTGCCTTCAGACTTGCCCTGAATTAGAGAGAGGGCAGGCAGCTTCTGTGAGAAGCACTGTTAGTGACTCTGAAGGATTAGCCTGGCTCTTCATGGATTCAGCTTGGCCCAAATGCTATCAGCGAGGGCTCAGAGCCAGGCTTTGGGGGGTGAGTTGCTCTCGGAGGTCACCTGGGCTGGAGCAGCACAGCCAATTTCCAAGGTCACCTCTCCCACCTGCCTGCTATACCTGGCTCTGAGGACATAGCAGAGCCAGCCTCTGGAGAGCTGTGCACCTGCCATTCCCTCCTGATGGTATGACAAGGTGCCTCACCCTGCCTCATGAGAGGGCCAGCCATAGCCAAAATCAAGGAGCAAGCAAACACAATGCACTGAACACTTGCATTGCTTGGGGGGAAATTCTCTCCTGAATAGGAAGCGTTTATATCACTCCTGAGGTGAACCAAAGGCCAGCCTTGGAGTCCTTCTCATACCAGGAAAGCATTTGCTAATTAGGGAAATGCTCCATTATATAATGCTGAAGGCTAAATGGCCATAAAGAGCAGCAGTACAGAGGACTGTGGGCTCCTCCTTCCACCCAGGGTAGACTCTGCTCCAGAGTTATTCAAGGACAGCTTCTTCACACTATGCGGGGAGAAAAGCTTTAGCAGCCGAGGGAAATGTCAACAGTTGTGATGATTGTCTAATGTAAGGGTGGGTGGCATGGATGTATGCCTAAATCTTACACACACCCATTTTCCCACAGCTGAGTTCATACTGATGATGTACAGTACTTGTAAAATATTATCCTTAAAATGAAATAGGTTACAAACATTAAAATAGAATTATATTTATTTTAGCATTGAAATACAGCTAAAACTAAAACACTGTCAAATCATTGTTGTCATTGTCATTGTTGTCGTCGCCGTCATCATCTGTAAGGGTTCTGATAAGTCTATAAGCGGTTCCGCGGATGAAAGAGAATGCGAGGCTTTGTTGTTGCAAAAATCAAATAAACTTTTATTCGAGATGTTCAACGGCTTCCTGTTCATTTCCAGTTTCGTCCAACCATCTGAGTTAGGTAGTAACAAAGGGGGTTCCGAACTTGGATTGAAAGGGGGTTCAAAACCAATACAATCTTTCCTGAAAGGGTTGTGACTACTTATTTGGGGGGTGCTGCATGAGGGAATTGCCCCAACCCCATGTATGGGAGTCCAAATCCTTGAAGGTTGGGATCCAACTCCGAACTCCACCCCCACCCGGGAATCCATTGAGGGGGATTCGGGTCCAAACCTCTCCTGCTGAGATCAGGTCTCGTAAAAACGGCCGGCCCTAATTAACGGTGGTCCCAGAGGTGTTGGTAATGGCAACCCCACATAATTAGTGGGTGAGGGAGGAGGTGGGCTGACACCTGCCTCCCTCTTTTCCCCCTCTCCTGTCTGAATCCCCTTTTCGGTTAAGAGCGTTGCTCTCTTATCCGTTTGCGTCGCGCGCTCCATTCTGCTTCTCTCTCCCTCTCGTGCACACTCTGCCTTGTCACTCAATTTCGTCTGTGTCTCTACATCTTTGAATAGCTTCTGACGTCCACTCATTATAACCTGCACCCCAAAATCCCTTTTACCTTTGTCTTTATCTAGATTAACTTGCACTCCAATATGCCACGATTTACCGACTACATGCCTCCTTACATCTATCTCTACCTGTACCCCAACATTATATCTCAGCTTCCTCGACGTTATGTCAACTTGTACTCCTCTACCTATTCCAACCCCAGGATGTTCTGTTTGTAATGACACACTTTTCCCCATTGCCTTCCATTCAGTAACTTGAATTTCTTTGTCATGTTTCTCCCTCCTAACATGCCTCACATGGGCCCTCCAGTTAAGTGCTTCTTGGGCTACTGCAAAGAAGCTTCCAATAGTAGGACCCTCAATCTCCTGTACCACGTCAGTATTCATCTCTCTCTGTCCCTTGTTCATCTTTCTTATAGGATTTGTTCTTTTTTCCAACTCTGCCATCACTTTCCCTGCATCTTCTTCTTTTTTCTTCTCTTCGTTCTCGTCTCTAATGGCAGACGTACCCACATCATCCTTCTTACATCATCATCACCACCACCAGGTGCCTTCAAGTCAATTCTGACTTATGCTGACCCTTTTCAGGGTTTTCTAGGTAGAGAGTACTCAGAAGTGGTTTAGCATTCCCCCGTAGGGTTATCCTGGGACTATGCAGCTTCACCCAAGTCTGCACAGCGTGTATCTGTACCCAAATACCTAAACCACTGAGCTATCCAGTCAGCCTTAGAGATGCAAACTTTCCAGAAATTTTGAAGCTCAGAAAAAAACACATTTTTCTGTTTTTCCTCCTCTGGGAAAAATTGAAATTATCAGAGGGGGAGAAAAATGTAACATTAGCACCCCCTTTTACAGCTTGAAAGTCATTCTGTAACTTTAGGAACATATAATATGACTACGGACAATTTGACTTGGCATAAAATTATCACAACTAGCATATTAAAATATAGTTTATTCAAACAATTATTACAAACATCCCAGAATGGCATCCACTGCAGCTGGAATGAAGGAGAGAGAGGGCTGGGTGCCATCAGCATACAGATGACATGAAACTCCATATCTCCAGTGCTCCCAACTCCAGTTCAGTTTGGGAATAGTTAGAGATGGCGATGAATTAAAACATGAATTGCAACATTGAATAAATATTGCTGATTTGTTACATATTAATCCCTAAACATTTGTTGTGGCCAGAGACACAATGAATACAAAGGTATGAATATTTCCTGGATTTGATACGCCCCATTGTGGGGTTTCTTTAGACAGCCCATAACCCCCACAGAGGGCGCTGAAGGTCATTGCACAATGTCAGTTGCAGCCCATCCTTCACTGGAGTCTGCAGCCCACTCAGAACAAAGATCAGGGCCCAGCCCACAACACAGCCCATGGCAGAGGGCATCAACAAGGTAGATAGGAGGGATTGGGAATGGGAGGAGGGGGGCAGCTAGGGGCTTTTTTTTGTAAGGTCCTCATAGCACAGTGGTTAAATGCCTGTACTGCAGCTAAAACTGTGCTCACAACCTGGGGTTCAATCCCAGATAGCCAGCTCATGGTTGACTCAACCTTCCATCTTTCCAAGGTTGGTAAAATGAGTATCCAGCTTGCTGAGGTTGGGGGCAACAGGTAGGCTGCATAAATTAAATTGTAAACCGCCCAGAGATTGCTTGACACACTTTAGGGCAGTATATAAGCAGAACACTTTGCTTTTGCTTTTGTGTGTGTGTGTGTGTGTGTGTGTGTGTGTGTGTGTGTGTGTGTGTGTGTGTGTGTGTGTGTGTGTGTGTGTGTCTTTTAAAAAGCCCCGACAAACCAACATACTAATTTGTGGTTTGTTGGTTGCTGGAGTCAAAACTCATGGTTTGTGGTTCGTGACCTTTGATGTACCACGAATCGGGATGAACTGCCATTTTGGCAGTTCGTTACCATCGCTAGTAGTAGTTCATGCTCCCCAGAATAAGAATGCAAGTTGCCCATCTCTGATTCACATCCAGTTATAATATAGATGCTTATTGTTTGCAGTAGTTTCAACCCATCTTAGGGCCTTTTCAGACGACCCCTAAGATCCGCTGGTCACTTAAATTCGGACCAGAGATCTTAGGGGTTCGTAGTTCCTGTGGCCCCACCCCTCCCCTGAATAAGGGAGAAAAAAGAAAGAAAATCATGTTGCAACATTTCAGTCTCTGTAAAAGTAGCTCTTAAAGGGGCGGGAGCCAAAAACAACAAACAGAAGCAAGGAGAGCCCCGCATCACTATCGTGACACCGGATCAAATAATTTTCACCTCCAAAGAGCAGGTGTTGAAAGGTGCACTGGGATGCGCTAAAGAGGGCGTTCACACTCATTTCCTGTTAACTCCGGAGCTGGTGGGGAAACATTTTTAAGCTCCGGAGCTGGGAGCCATTTGCCCCGGAGTTTAGGGGTCATGTATAAACGCCCTTAGATAGACAGCAGTTGAGTTTTAACATAAATTATCTTTGCCATGCCCTTATTGTGATACCAAAAGGGCATAATCAATACCCCATCCTCTTCTTCCTTCTCCTCTTCCTCTTTCCACTTCTTCTTTATGTCTCATATGTAATAAATCAATGGCATGCATCCTGGTGGAGAGTTAAGGTGTAATACCATCAACATATGCAATTGCTCTCTTAGTACTGAAAGAGGGGATGGTTCATACTACAGAAGGCTTTATGTCTATTGATGAGGCAAATGGATAATTATGAAATGTAATTTTTGTTCCTAAGTGTGAGATTTGCATAGTGAGTCTACAGTCAACATTCTGGGAGGGCTTTTAAATAGATAACAATTACTGATACCTACTGTCTTTAGATAATTTGTGGAGAAGAGGAATTCATTTATCTTGCTATATAAAATGATAGCAGGATTTATGCCACTGTCTGGTGCACTAACAGCCTTCCTAGTAAACAAAAAGCAATATTTGCAGGCTGAATGATGGCTTATTTTATTGAAAAGTCTCCACATAACAGATGCTTCTTTGCAAAGCATCTGTATTAAATGCTACTTTTGGATGATGTTGAGATTAGAAGAGGAATAGCTCAGAGATTTTATTAGATGTTAAAGGTTTTCGCATGCTTTCAGAAAAGTGCCCCAGATAACAAAACAACACTGTCAGCTCTGAACATTTTTGGCAATGAAGTGATATCCTGTGTCAATATATGATCATATTCTGTGTTGCTCCATAAGTTTCGGTTTCAATTAGAGATGGCACAAATTGGAAAAATGGCAATTTGTTGTGATTTTTATAATTATTCATCAATGTTGATGAATCCAGAATCATGAATTTATGGGTGTTTCTTTTTGATGGACTGGGGAATAGATTTATTGGTTCATCTCACCTGAAACAGCCTTTAAAAATGAGAAGTTTCTCCTGGTTCTCCTCTGAAAACCCAGCAAGTTTGGCAAAGTTTGGAGCTTGGATATCCAAGTTCTGCATGCCCAGAGAGGATCTTCCCCACAACCAAGGAAAGTGCTCCCCTCCCCTGCAGCATCTATATACATCTATAGTCCCTTGACACTCCTCTATGATCTCTGCATGTTTGGACTTCAGGCATCCAAGTTATACACCCTAAAAGAATCAACCTGGAAAGTGACAGAGGCTGAAGTTGGCAAAGGGGTGATGAAATAAAATGAAAAGTGTCAGAAAAAACAACCCACCACTTCATTGAGTTGAATGAATAAGAAGAAATGAATTTTTGATTAACCAGAGATTTCTGACAAATATCACAATTCCTTTCTGATGCGTGTCCATCTCTGGTTTCAACACCACAAGCAGTTGCTTACTTAAAAGATTTGTATCCCACTCCCGAAATACAGGTGGGTGCACTTGAGGTTCTCAGGGTTAGAGAGTCTTGTGCCCTAACATCCTCCTAAAAGCTCTTCAGAACTTTATAGACACTCATGGAGAAATCAGAAGACTGTGTTCATCACAACAGGCATTTAACTCAAAGGGTTAATTCCAGAATGAAATTACACAATATTTCCAACCATATCAAAATCTATCTAGGTATGAAAAAGTATAAACTTTTCATTGTTGTAATGATTCCAGGCAATATCAGCTTGTCAAAGCTACATGCTTTGTTTATTTAGATTGTTTCTATGTTCCCTATGTGCAAAAATACTTCCAACATTTCAAACATCCAAAAGTCTTACAGCTATGGAAAAAAATTCAGGCATAAATATTTAAAAATCAATGAAAATTAAACTACATTAAAGCAAACACTTAAGTTCAGATTTCAAAATATAGGAGTATATGATTACATACCACACAAAGTTTTTTTAAAATGATTTAGTTACATTCTAAAAACACAAGAACATGTTGCCTAAAGAGCTCATTGCAAAAAAGGCAGATGATGCATCTTTAAAACACATCATTCAAAACTAAAATGCATTGTAACTTTAAGTAACCTTTAGCTTATAAGCATATTATAAGTGATGCACAGAAAATTACTGTAACTGCTTATTCATCCAAACCAGTTTGACTCTATGGAGGAAAATCCATGTTGTCTTTATCTGTTGCTGCTACTGCTACATGATCCTGCTTTCTGATATCAGTTTTGCTAGTATCCAGTGTGTATGCCATACAGTGTGTTGCCTTGTTGCCTTGTACTGGAATTCCATGCACAGTATGTGTCTCCTGCCTCCCCATATTTCTATTTCTCTCAGATGTAAATGTTTTTCTTCAAACGATCAACATTCTCTTTTGAAGGATTTACAAGTAATAGATGTCTGACGCATCAGCAGAAATTTCTATAATAGAAATTACCATTGCTTTTGCAATTTTTGTAAAATATGACCCCTGTAACTTAGAATCTGGCAAGTTTCCACTATGATGATAAGCACTATTATTTTGTCTAACAAGATCAGAACTGAGCAGTTTGCACTGACTGTAACTATAAGGATTGTAGCTCACAGAAGAGACCAAGTGCTGGGATTACTATATAAAGGTACAATAACCCCCATCTATTGTGGGGGATAAGAACCCACCCAACCTGCAATCACTGAAAATTCGCAATATGCAGGTCGGGTGGGGGGCCACAATTTTAAACATTGTGCGATGCTTCCCAGCACTCCGGGGGGTACGAGGCAGCGGCATGCAATCTTTAAAAAGGCCTTCAGCCACGGAGCCAAGTACTTGGCTCCGAGGCCGAAAGCCCTTTAAACATTGCACACTGCTCGCCAGCACCCGGGGGAGCGGGGGAGCGGTGCATGATGTTTAAAATTGTGCCCCCCACCCACCCAACCTGCATCTGGTCCTCCCAATGAGGACAGAAGAGACAACTTCTCTGCAATGTTGTTGTCTATCTACACAAGGGGTAGATCTAATACGAAACTTATGAATCTTAAGCTTCAGAACCCCTAATCCTGGAGGGCCCCAGAAGTGACTTCAATCTGCTTTTTTTTTTAAATTGTGGGAACAACCCTACTAAGGGATGGGCACAAAACAGAAAAATAGTGTTTTGTTTTGTTTCTAGAGTAGTTTCATTTTGTTTTCTTAAAAAACAAATTCTAAAGTAGTTGTCTTACAAAACAAAATTAAACAAAACAAAATGCTATGCTCCGGGGAGCAAGCGATTTTAGGTAACCCCCTGAAATTTGTAAAGGTTTGGGGGTCACTGAGCTGATTTATGAAGCTCCAAAGCCCCTAGGAAAAAACCTTTCTAATTGGAATCGGAAGCTGATCAGGCGAGTGATAGCACTGCTGCTGCTTCCCATTGATTCCAATTAGAAAGATTTTTCCCCCTAGGGGCACCCCCTCTGGAGCTTCATAACTCAGCACTGTGACCCCCAAACCTTTCAAAAACTCTGTGGATCACCTAAAAACGCTTGCAGAAGGTACCCCTGCCATTTGCATGCCTGGGATCAGTAATTTTCCATTGCATATTTTTTTTAAAATGTTTTAATGAAATGCTATCTGCCATTTTGTTTCATTAATGAAGCATTATATATCCTTACAACATGATGAAACAGTGTGTCATTTTTCATAAAGTGCCCGTCTCTAACCCTACTGAAGAAAGAAACCGTGGTTATCCAGACCACTTTGCTGGTTGTGAAGAGTACCGCATAGCAGTTAGAGCTTCCGAGCTACTGTCCAACGCTATCAGACCTGAGGGAATTAAAACCAATTCCTGAGGCCTTGGTTTCAGTGTCTTTTCTGTTGTGGCACCATAGCTATGGAATAACCTCCCCAATCAACATGTGTTACACACATTTTTGTATGTCTTTAGTTTTATTATTCCTAATTTTGCTAAAGTGTAATTTCCTTTGTTTTGGTTTTGGGCATATTTTGTTACTGCTTTTAGAAATGGTGCTATTGACATTTTACTGTTTGTATTATATGATTTTCTGATTGTGATGCCTTCCCCCTGATACATTTCATTAAAAAAGTGGGGTGATACTAACACCAATAATACTGAAATTGTAAAGAAGCACGATACTATTAGCAATGAAGTTATTGTTACTTTTGTTGTTAGTTGAGACAGTAGCATACAGCCAAAAGAAAGCAAAGTGTTCTGCTTATATACCGCCCCATACTACTACAAGTAGTCTCTGGGCGGTTTACAATTTTAATTACAGAGTGCAGGCTACACATTGCCCCCAGCAAGCTGGGTACTCATTTTACCGACCTCGGAAGGATGGAAGGCTGAGTGAACCTTGAGCCTGCTACCGGGGATTGAACCCAGGACGTGAGCACAGTTTAACTTGCAGTACAGGCATTTAACCACTGCACCACGAGGCTCATGTGGAAGCACCAAATACTACTAGTGAATTGAAAAAAAGAATTAAAATGTATCATACCCAGAGGAAACATGGCTGCCCGATGGATTTTTCGAGTAGCTGGCAAATTTGCTCAAGGCCTTTAGTCTTTCTTCATGTGTGGCTTATGGCCAAAAGCCTGAATGGTTTAACAGCTGTCCTCCATGCTGGCCACCCAGCTGTTGCTCTGCACCATAAACACATCTATATATCAAGGCAAAGAGACCACAGTATGAAAATTAAAGTCAGCATCAATACAGCCGCAAGCTGCCACTTGTTCTGATTATTGAAGGTGCTACCTTCATATTGTGCTGATGTTTATCCTTCTCAAATATAAGGACAAGATTTAATGCATGCAGAGAAAGACTGAGTTTTTGTGCTTTTTTTGTACATGCTCAAAACCCACGTTTTGGGTAAGGGGACATGCTCAGGACGATTGGAATGGAGCACAGAACTTCAGAGAATGGGCCTTTTTTTTTTTAGAGAGGAAGGAAGCTAACCGATGCTGTCAAAGGAAGGACCACAGTGAAATGCAGTTAGGAGAATGATGAAATTTCACATCCTGACTTCAGAGTCTCCAGGAAATTAGACAAAATCAAGAGAGAGTGATTTGTTCTTTCGTCGTTGGACTGTCTGATCTTATCAGGTCAAAGAGGACTGTATGTTAACATTAAGATATATATATGGGGGTGGGGTAAGATTGAAGCTGCCAATGTTTTGACTTTAGGCGGCGTGCTGTGTTAATAAAGTAGATATATTCCCTTTGAAGCTTATCTCTTGGCATTCCGTCAGATAAATATGACATAGACATTTGCAGGGAGACACTGCATTCTCCACTGCTGAGCTGAATACACCCAGTAACCCCTAATGTCAAGCATTAAGATTCCAGCAGTGCTGCAAGGGCATCACTTTCATGTCACAAATGGTTAGGAGTCTATCTCACCCCTAGCTTTGGTACTCCAAGAGCCACCATCAACAAAACTGTGGCAGCCAAGAGACCAGAATGCAGCATATAGACAGAGCCACTAGGAGAGGAGATCTTGGGACTTGGAATAAAAAGTGGGAGTCGTGTGGCCATTACAAAATACAAATACCATACAAGACTAGGAGACAGGTAATACATTTACAAGCCACTGATTTAAAAAAAAATCATTGCAAGCTTTTGTAGACAATATCCACTTCTTCAAGGCAAGTCCCAAAAGTCCAAACATGGCAAATGATGAGGTTTGCCAGGAGATTTAGATGTAAAGTTATCTGCAAGATGGTTATCACTAGGCACAGCTCTCTTAGATGAAACAGGAAGCAGCAGTGCAGTTGTAAAGAATTTCTGAAGCAGGGGATTGGGTTTCATACCCCATTCCTTCAAACAAAGGGACATAGGTCATGCACACCCACTCACACCTCCTCTCCATTTCACTCTTATTCGAGTGAGTATGTTTTCAGTATCTGGCCATTTTTTAAAAAAAAGGTTATGTGGTTGTATTAAAAATTTCAAAATTTCAAAAATTAAAAAAATTACAAATTCAATACAAACTTGTCTTAAAGTAGTCATTGCATATTAATATGCCCCTTGAGGTCCATTCACCAACAATAACAAAAGGAAAAAATATTGTAACATGTCTGTAACAATGTTCATTTCATCTGTAGATCTTATTTGTGTGTGTGTGTGTGTGTGTGTGTGTGTGTGTGTGTGTGTGTGTAACATACACACAGAGAGAGAGAGAGAATGAGAGAGATATAATATATTAACAATCAAAACACTCTGTAACAGACATGCGTAAAATTTTAGCTTCGCATCCCCACATTTTCCAGTTGTGGCACATTTAAAGTGATCCACCATCTTCAATTACAATCCGCCCCTAAAGGTGCCACAAGAATTTTCCTTTTAATAATAATAACCTTTGGACTGCAGAGCTGGAAAGGACCCCGTGGCTCATTGAGTCAACCTCTTGTCAAGGAGGCACAATAAAGCACCGTTCACTTTATTGTTTTCATTTTCCTGGTGAAAGAGATTAGCACACTTAACATGTGCAGAAAAACGTGCAGACTAGGCACCAGTGCTAGAGTTGCTTGGAGAAGCAAATTAACCACGGCAGGTTGACCCAGCTTCTGAGCTCTTGAGATGTCTTTGCTAGGCAAGATGTTTCAAGACAGAGAGAAAGAAAAGAAAACCTGAGGTTAAAAATCATGTCATCTGTATATTGCCTTCATGATACAATGGGGAGAAAGGATCCTGAAGTCTTTCAAATGATGCCCTCCACTTCAGATGATACGAAGGACATCATTTGGTTTGCACCTGGAGGTGCCCTGGATGCAACTAGCCAGTGCAGAAGTCAGCTGTAATGATTTCATAGGCAATATTTTGATCTTTTCATTTTCCTTATGATCAAATACTAGGGCTACGCACTGGATTCAGACTAATAATAAACCTGAAATAAATCCTCTTTATTCAGACAGATTTGCACAAGGCTTGGACCACAGAAGAAAGGCCAAATTCATTTCATAACCAAAGTAAAGTGAATTTACAAATTGATTTGTAACTTCTGTTTCATGTTTGGCAGGTTTACTTGTATCTGTAGAGTTTGACTTGCCTCCAAATTCCATGTATATCACTACAAAACAAAACAAAAGTTGTATGCACTGAGCTCACAAATTTGGGATGCAAATTGAATGCAAATTGAATCAAGTGAGGTACAAATTGTTTCAGAATGTACATTCAGATACATACACTGGTTCCCAAAACAGAGTTGGATCCTACACTCAGCCCTACCAAAAACCCTTGATCACTTAAAACCATTTATCATTTATCTATGTCTGGTCTATAGGCCTACAGGTGAATGGAGGAACAAGTGAAGATTTCAGTTTGCTTCTTTCAACATTTTTAAGTGATAAAATGAATTGGAGAATGAAACAATTCAGATGCTGGAGAAAACAAGACCTACAATTCCATACATCCCATCCCATATATCCAGTAAAATGCTGAGTCCGAATGCCTACGTGTTAGTGCTGAATTTGAATGGTCACCTCTTTTTTCCCACCAGGCTCCTCACGTTTGGCACTTACCTGGCAGGCAGACATAAACACTAGCCTCTGTATATTGGGAATAGTATATATATTGGGTCCTCTGGGTGGGGCCGCTGGGTGTTGCGGGTTGGGAAGCTCCCTCAGGTTTTTTTTGGGGGGGGGCAACTGTTCCTGTGCAGGATGAGATGCGGAGTTTGGGTGTAATGCTAGACACGACACTTTTCCTGGAATCCCAAGTGGCATTGGTGGTCCTTTCCAAGCATTATCTCTTTAGGTGCCTTCCTGGACCCCAGCGATCTCACTATGCTGGCCCATGCACTCATAGTCTTGAGATTAGACTACTGCAATGCTCTCTCTGTGGGGCTGCCTTGGAAGTCCATGCAGAGGCTCCAGCTGATGCATAATCCTGCCGCTGGATAAGTTACTGGTTTGAGTAAATTCCAACATATTACTCCCACACTGGCTTCTCTGCACTGGCTGCCGATCCTTTACCACATCAGCTTTAAGGTGCCAGCAATAACATACAAAGTCCTAAATGGTTTGGGACCTTGCTATCTGTCGGAGCGGCTCCAACTGCAGAGTACTGCCCATTGTATCTGATCGTCTCAAGCAGGACACCTGAGGGTGCCATCGCTGAAGGAGGCTCATAAATCATTGACGAGGAGCTGGGCCTTCTCAGTGGAAGCCCCCCTCCCCCCACTTTAGAATCAACTTCCTCCTGAGATTTGTTTGGCCCCCTCGCTGTCTGTTTTTAAGAAACATCTTAAGACTTGGCTGTTCAGGAAGGCTTTCACCGGTTATTAGTTTCTCCCATTATGTCTCGCTGCTAATTTACCTTCCTGTGTATTCTGATCTCTCTCTGCTCTTATTGATTTTGATTGACTTGGTGTTCTTATTCTTTTTTATATTATACTGTATTATTTATTTATTTATTTATTTATTTATTTATTTATTTAAGAGTATTTTTATCCCACCTTTCCCCTTGGGAAAGGACCCAAGGCGGCTTACTGTAATTAGGGATAATATACAGTCCAATACAATTAAAACATGTTCAAGTATTGAGAACAAGGAATTGAGAGACATCTAACAGCATTAATAGACAATATTACATTAAAGCTACAAGATTATAAGTCGTTATAAACACAAGTCTATGTTAACCTATAGATTCATATAAAAGGCACATAATGGTAGACCATTATTCGGGGAAAGCTTGCCTGAAGAGAAAGGTCTTTGCCTGTTTCCGGAAGGACAACAGAGATGAGGCAGTCCTGGCCTCTAGTGGGAGGGAGTTCCAGAGTCTGGGCTCAGCAGTTGAGAAGGCCCTTTCATGGGTTCCCATGAGACGTACCTAAGAGGATGGCAGGATGGAGAGAAAGGCCTCTCCAAATGACCTTAACACCCGAGTCAGTTCATACTGTGAGATTAGATCTTTGAGGTAGCTCGGACCAAGGCTGTACAGTGCTTTTTAGGTCAAGGTCAGCAGCACCTTGAATTAATTGTGCCCGACAGCTGATTGGCAGCCAGTGGAGCTGTTTTAATAGGGGTGTAATGTGATATCTGTATCCCGTCCCAGTCAGCAGTCTGGCTGCTGCATTTTGGGCCCGTTGAAGTTTCCTGAGACTTTATCATGTTGAATGGTTGTATCTGTTTGTTTAATCCTGTAAACCACCCAGAGTGGCCTTTGTTGTCAGATGGTGCAGTATACAAGTAAAATAAATAGATAAAAAATAGATAAATTGGGAATAGCATTATCTGCTGGATTTGACTAGAGTAGAGAGCAGACTTCCCAGTATAGTAGAGTGGATTGGGTGATACACTAGGACTCTGGAGAATAGAGTTTGAATTCCCATTGGCCATGGAAAGTCACTGAGGGGCGTGAAATTGGTAAAACCAAACCTTAATTATCTCACTTACCTATTAGGGTCATTATTAGTCAATTCCAGCTTGATGGCATAGAACACAAACAGAAAGCTGAAGGCTTAATTTCACTTGAATTTTGGCATTTACCATAATTAACAAACGTCCATGTATTGAAGGTAGAAAGAATTTAGCATTTTTAAAAAATGCGTGAGAAAATGAAAGTGACATATTCTTTCATCCATGGCTGAATCCTTGGGATCCTGTCATGCACTGTTCATGCCTATGTGAAATTTTACCCTTTAGCCTCGCTCCATTCTCTGCCGGCAACATATGGTGCAACAACCATCTCTTCATCCCACCAGGTGTAATGCAGTGACAAGCATCTGGCCAATTAAGCTGCCTATTGACTTAAATGTTGGCTCTAATACCTTTGACAGTGGCTGTTTAGACTATCAGCTTTATTGGGTCGTTGGGGTTTCCTGTATTTGTGAATCCCAAAATCACAATGTTTCCCATTTAATATGCCAACTAATCATTTCAAATGTTACAGAAGGGGAAGAAAATAAAATCAAGTGAAGGTGATTTTTATTGCCTCCTCTGTCACTTGTCTGCCCACCATAAATAACCTGAAATAAAGGCTTTAATTCTATGTTAGTGCATGCAGTGGTTTATTGCCATTGGTTAAGCTGTGCAAAAATGCTGCTGTATTTCAGAGCCAGCTACAAGGGGAGAAGTGCTGAGTGCAGACGGTTTGCAAGGAGTGATAATAGGATAATAAATTACAGGAAGGTAGGAACAAACACTGAGCTCCCTGGAATTATTGTTGTTATTTGTCCAACAACAATCTTTTAATGCATACAGTAATGAGCTGTCAACAATGCTGGACAATGCTTGGAATAGCTATCAACTTCGACATTTGCCATATTCTGCATGAATGGGATTGCTCATGATTGAACTGTTTACAGGCTGCAATATCCAATACTTGTTTATACTTCTCAGTGGAGACTTTACCAGAAAATATAGGTTGGACAAGTAGCCTTAAGCATGACAAATTGGGATGCATGTGGTCTAGTCATGGTGGCAGCACTTTTCTCCTTAGAAACACTAGCACAGTCATGCTTAATCCCAGGAGAGACATCATCATCTCACACAGTCTTCTCCTTAACACCCTTCTTTTTCTTAAGGTCCCTCACCTGGATCATCTTTCCATTTCTTGTGCTTTCTGCTGCTGGTGAATCCCCTCACCTTTCATTGTTGCTCCACCGCATGATGAAGGCCTATCTTCTTAGCTTGGTGTGGCTCTTTCCATGGTATGTAACAGTCTGAACAGGGGCACAACTGATCCTAGAGCCATGTCTATGAAGATTCTCAGTCATCCAGGTGAGTTTATCTGGAAGCTGAGTCATGGCTACTGGACTTCTTTTTGAGAGATAGAAACGTTTCGCTGCTCATCCAAACAGCTTCATCAGTCTGAATACAGCTAGTGCAAGTCCTCCATCTTATAGTCAGCTTTGACCTCTTGTCATCCTGGTCTGAATTAGGCTCATAAGATGAACAATGGCCTGAATAGGCTCGTTAGGGAGACAATAGTATCCATAGCCTTAAGGTGAACAATGGCCTAAGGTGCTGAAACCTATCAAAAATGGGTTGTTAGCTATGGCCTTGGTGGTGAAGGCTTTTTGATTTGTCTGGGTACTTTGGAAAGCACAGCCTGATAAGTAGCAGATAGACTATGCCGGAGCCCACCACCTCTGTTGAGGGAGGGATTTTCAATGCTAACATGAATGGCTTCCCTTACTCCTCTCTCAAGCCACCTCTCTTCTTTGTCTAATATGTGTACATCCTCATCTTTGAAAGAGTGGCCTTTTTCCTTCAAATGGAGGTGTACTGCTGATTCTGGTCCTGAGCTGTTACCCCTCCTATGTTGATCCTAGAGCCCTAATTATAGGAACTGCCAGAACTGCAGCCAGTATAGTTTTAAAGTAAAACATTGCAAAGAACAACCATGCCATTGGGAAATAATGAAAAACTAGAACACGTTAGTTGACATAAAACATTACAGAAGACAATGTGAAAAGTAAAGGGAACAGTTCAAGTTCCCCTGGAACTCCCATGAATGAATGAAACATAGGTGTTTTTTTGCTCCACTAAGGAAAGTAATCCTTCCAGATTCCAGTACTGATCTCCACAGAAGGATCGCTGGTGATTCCAAATGAAGGGAATCGTTCTACAATCTGTGGGTTCTTTTCTTGGCAAGTCATGGTGACAGTGTTACAATAAGGACAAGAAAATAACCAATATAATATCTGTAGGGCAAGGTTGCAAGAAACATTTGTGTATGAATGTATTGTCAGAGGACAGCAACCAATCTGATATCCCGTTTCCTTGAAGGTGTTTCAGTATGCTACCTGACTCAACAGGATAACACTGAATGAACAAATTTATCAAGCATCCTGAAGACATAAATCTTCTCTCTGTTGTTAACATTGTAAGGCTAAGTCAGAGGACTCTTCCAGGGAAAGCATTTGTACACCTTTAAATTCCCCATTAAATACCAATCGTATGAGTGTTCTCTTGACATCAAAAGGCTGCTCTTCTTATCTCACTCTGTGCCATTTTAATAAGTTCCCATGCCCTTTTGTTCCTCCCAGGCTCCTTGGTTCATTTCATTTTGTTTCATTTCACGGGGCACCACTTGGCAGTGGGCATGGAATTTGCTGCGAAGACACCTCTCATGCATCAGTGTCCATGGCGGGACTTTAAGCATTAAGCAACATGGCTCAGAACTGATAAACCACCCAGGGAACCCTAATGGGAGAGTGAGAGTAAGACAAACAGGCAAAATATATAATGATCTGGAATGGTGACCAGTGGTTTGTCCACCTAGCAGTAGGGTATGTGTTTTTTTATTATTTATTCATTCCTGTAAGATGTGCACGTGTTCCACATGGCATTTTATTTCTCAGTGTACCACCAGGATTAGGGAATTTATAACAGAAACTCCTTAGTCTGTGGCTCATACTGCCCAGGGATTGAGTAGGATGATGCCAAACCTTTCCTTCACCTTTTCCTCTTTAACTTTTACTTAACCTTTTCTACACTATGGTATAATTCCCTTCTCTGATTTGTATGGGCTCTGTTGCTTTCCCCACATCTCCCACCCCTCTTTGTGGCTTCTATTTTTTAACACATCTTCCAGACAGAGAGCATTTTTGCGTGGGTTTTTGTGAGCTGGTGGCTAGTGGAGGGCAGAAGATTAGGGTGATCAAAATGGAGGGGAGACCTACGAGAGCATGGAAATAAATGTTTTAAAAGCAAAGTGACGTCAGCAGCAGGAGTGGCAAGAATTCCTTCCTTGTGGTGCCTGAAGGGAGTCAGAAAAATAGTGAAGGCCAAAGCAGAAGAGGTGCTTGGTGACAGCAGAAGACGGGGCAAGGCAGAAAACGGGAATGACAGCAAGTGAGAATAAGCACAAAGTAGGGTTGGGGTGGGGTGGATTGATTTGGTTTGATTTCTTTACCACTCATCAGGTAGCAAAGGCTATTCTGGGCAGTTTACAACAATTGAAAACAAAATGCACAATGCACAATACACAGTAGAACTCTAATCCATTTAAATACAGACACTAAACCAAAAACATAAAGCTCCATTTAAAAAGTAAATTAGCCTCATTTAAAAATAAGGTGCTGGAACAGATAGTGCTAACTGAGCCCCCATGGTGGACTCTGGGAAGGCTTGCCTGTGTGTGAAAGCGTGGGGTTTAGTGATTTCAGCAAGTGATTTCAGCTCTGTGACATAGTAGGCTGGAGACAGCTTCTATGGTAACAACTCTTTATTCAGGGAGAGAACAAGGCTGGGGACTGGGGTGAGGGAGCTACATTTATAGGAACGAGGACAGGCTAGGAAAAGATACATTTTGGAGGGAACAATTACAAGCAATCACAAAGCTGCCTTTTGGCAGAAACCAATAGGATTGAGGATCCAAATGCAGCAACTAGAATTAACCAATAGGCCTGTTCCCTTTGGGAACAGGAAGGCAGTTACTTCAACATAAGCAATTACAGATAATAGGAATACAGATCAATACACAACACTATGTATGGGCAGATCTTGTCAGAAGGAGGCATTCTGCCAGGTATTGAAGTCCCAAATTGTTTAGGGCAGTGGTTCCCAACCTGGGGGTCGAACGACCATTTCACAGGGGTCACCATGAGTCAGTGAAGAAAATGGCACAAACAGCTTGGGTCTGGAGGAGTAGGGGGGAAGGGGGGGAAGATTGAGTTTCTCCAACCCAGTTGATAAAGGACACACTCCTACTGGCTCTTGTGGGTGTATAATTCAGATGACTTAAATCCCCTCTTCACCAAACTTGAAGGACTTGCAGAGGAGAATTAGCAGAAGACTCTTGGCAAACTTGATGTCTCTAGGTACCTGGGGAGGCACTTTCCAGGGGGGGCTCTTTGGGGGGTGAACAGTTCAGACGTCCAAACCCCAATCTTCACCAGTCATGCAGGCCCTGTAGAGCAAAGACAGGGAAGCATCCATGCAAATTTGGGGGTTCTATCTGCCAGCAGGGTTTTTAAATAGCATTTTAAAGGGGAGATAAATTGATTCAGCAATCCATCACTGGAAATTCATCAGTTTGTTGATTAGTCAATTTGTGAATTACGAATTGTGATGAATCACCATTTTTTAAAATTCATCCTCTATTCTAGGAATAGGATTCTGGCTAATATATCTGTTTGCAATGATTATTTGGTATTTACTGGTAGCATACCCTCACCTAGTGCTGAGCTTGTGACTTCTGAAGAACAGTAATCATTCTGAAAAATTATATTAAGCAAAAAAGAAAACTCGCTGTTTAATAATTCAGAACAGCTATGTAGAGATAGTATAGGAAGAAAAACATCTCTTGATATAGAATTGGTTTTGTGTGTAAGACTTGCCTGTCTTAAACAAAAGCAAGTCACTCTTTCTACCATGAAATAATGAAGAGTAAGGACAGGATCTGACTGCAAAAATTAGTCATCTACAAGTACCAATCTACATATAAATCTAGAAAAACAAAAACAAGAGTGAGAATATCATTTCATCAGGCTACCTACTCATAGTTTCCATAACCAGATCACTTCAACATACAGTTTTTCTCTTTTCCAGCATTGTTGGAACAGACATTAAATTCAGATGTTGGTTTAATTGGTAGATGATTATTATTCTTTTTTCAATCATGTATGTTTAAACAATCAACACATTTTAAAAATCAGATTAGCTACAAGTTAGAACGGCATAAAATGAAACTTCTTTTTTTTAGAAGAACGCAATAAATTTTTGATATGGGGATCCAATCATTAGAAACGCTGCAGTGATTAGTACAGTAGTGTCTTATTACTTTGTACACGGGCTAATGCAAAATTTGATGAATGTGAAATGGGGGTTGTGCTATCTTTGGAGTGTACATTAAAAAAAGTGATTCATGTCCTTAAGGTTAAATTTTAAACTCAAGAGCAGATCTGCAGGGAAGCAGAAATAAAACAATACAAAGTGCTTCAAGATCTGTTATTGAATGCAGGCTGTGACAACGGAAACTGATTGCAGAGATCTTAATGAAAGCAGGATGCCAAATATCTCATGCTTTCTCTGCAAACATGGCCCAATATTACAGTGTACAGTATTTTATTTAGTGTGAATAGCTGACATCAAGCTATAGAGTCTCGTATACCCTACTGTTGAAGTAATGAACAATTTGTTTGGTCCAAAAATGAGTCTCACTGTTAAATTGAGTTCAGAAGCTTGAATATGATGTTATTTTAAAAGCATATTTGGCGGCGGAGGAGGGAGCACAGCCCTCTTTTTTGTTTTTGTTTTTGTTTTTGTTTTTAAAAATAAGCTTATCTTTATCAGGCAGCCATTTCTTGAGGGGCACTTTATCTGCCAGCAGAAAGACAACAAGGATGGGATCAAACTAACCTTCCTTGGCAAGGAATTCCATAGCTTGGGAACACCCACTGAAAAGGCCCTCACCCATGTCCACCCCAAAGGCGCCTCTGAGGGTGGAAGGATTGAGAGCAGCCTCTCTCACAGACTTCTAAGCCCAGACTGCCTTGGATAGTAGGGTGTTTAATTTTTTTCATAGCCTGGGCCCAAGGACCACCTGGAGTACTGTGTCCAGTTCTGTGCGCCTCAATTTTAAAAAGATGTTGACAACCTCAAGTGGGTACAGAGGAGGGCGACCAGGATGGTTGAGGGTCTGGAGGAAATGTCTTGCGAGGAACGGCTTAGTGAACTGGGAATGTTTAGCTTCTCTAAAAGAAGGCTGAGGGGGGATATGATAGCTATGTTTAAATATTTGAAAGGATGTCATATTGAAGAGGGAACAGGTTTGTTTTCCATGGCTTCAGAGACTAGGACTCAGGGAAATGGTTTCAAACTACAGGAAAAGAGATTCCATTTGAACATTAGGAAGAACTTCCTGATGGTTAGAGCTGTTCAGCAGTGGAATAAGCTGTCATGGAGGGTGGTGGAGTCTCCTTCTTTGGAGGCTTTTAAGCAGAGGCTGGATGGACATCTGTCAGAAATATTGTGATGGGTTCCTGCATGGCAGGGGGTTGGAATGGATGGCCCCTGAGATCTCTTCCAACTCTATGATTCTATGGGTCTATGATTCTATGACATTCTTATTTATTCAATTTTATGGTTATTGTTTCATGGATTCTCCTTGTGTGAAAGCAGCATCCTCAGACTGGATCTCCTGTGTCCATTTCTTGTGCATCATTCAGATGGACAAAAATCTCTGTTCTTCTAACTAAGGGTGTAGAAGAATGTGTCCTAATGTTTTGACAGAGATAAAAGGAAACGCTGGCCCTGCTTCCTCACTCACAAGACCATTGGGTGTGAGAAACAGAGGAGAAGCAGGCTTTCACTTACAAGGCAGACTTCCCGAATGTTGGTCACCTGCAAGTTATACAATTGCCTCTCCACAGCATCTTCACAAAGATTCTCAATCTTTTCCCTGAGGGACCAAAGTGCCAAGTTCAAGCAGGGAAGATGAGAGCGACAGAGGGCTTTTTTACACGACCCTTAAGATTCGCTGGTCCCTTAAATTCGGACCAGAGATCTTGAGGGTTCATTGCTGTTCCTCCGTCCCCACCCGCTCCGCACTTCTTTGTTCTGTCTGCGTGAGGGGAGGGAGGGGGAAAAAGCCTTAGACAGGGACAAAAGAATAAAGCCTTACCTCCAGTGCCGGTGGAAGTTGCTCTGACCTCCGTTTACTTCCTGGTTCCTCTTTAAGGGGCGGAGGCAAAAGAAAAACAACAGAAAGAAGCGAGGAGAGCTCAGGCACTCTCCGCATCAAATATTTTTCACCATCAAAGAGCAGGTACAAGATGTGCTGGGTAATAGATCTTCGCACTTGCCCCACCTGCAAACTCCGGAGCTGGTGGGGAAACATTTTTAAGGTCTGGAGCTTGCAGCCTTTTGCGGCGGAGCTTAGGGGTCGTGTATAAACGCTCAGAGTTGGCAGAAAATGGCAGCATTTTCCTTACTGATCTGTTGTAATAGATCTTCCCCTACCCCACCGCCAGTTAAAACACAATTGCCTCATTGGGAGTTGCTGCTTTCTGCAAAAGAGATGCTGTTTAATTAGCACACAGACATTCTCTACAAGTCCATGTAAATTATCTTTTGGCAATACTAGAAGATAGGCAAGACAGAGGAGAGGCTAAAATGAAATGGAAACATAACTGAAGTCCCCGGCAGACACTGGGCCTTTTCACACGACCCCTAAGATCCGCTGGCCACTTAAATTCAGACCAGAGATCTTGGGGGTTCGTTGCTCTTCCAGCGTCCCCACCCCTCCGCACTACCTTGATCCTGTCTGCGTGAGGGGAGGGAGAAAAAAGGGGACAAAAGAATGCAGGCTCACCTCCCTTTGCCGGTCCAAGCCTCCCCCAGCCCTGTCGTCGTCCTGATTCCTTCTCTTAAAGGGGCGGGAGGCAAAAACAACAACAAACAGAAGCAAGGACAGCCGGGCACTCACTCCTTTACATCCGGATCTGGAATTTTTCACCCTCCAAGAGCAGGTACCTGAAAAGTGCGCTGGGACACGCTTAGGTGAGCGTGGCAGCACTGAATTTTCTGTAAACTCCGGAGCTGGTGGGGAAACAATTTTAAGCTCTGGAGCTGGGAGCCATTTGCGGTGGAGTTTAGGGGTCGTGTACAAATACCCACTGTGGGTCCATCCATACCACTGGGTTTTCTTCCAATAGAGTAAAATGGATGTTTATCTTCTGATGATTAATCACAAAGCAAAAGCAAGTTAATTTGGATGGATTGTAGAGGTGAGTAGGAGGAAGCTGCTCTGTACATTTGGAGTCTCTAAGCCCTGGGGAAAATTTGTGGGTGTGTGGTATTTGGAGGTATAGAATTCAGATTTCAAAAGTTCAATATCCACCAAATTTGGAGAGATAGTAGGGGACTGTTAAAATGTGCTTATCGTCAAGTGTGGCATTTCTAGGTGCCTTGGGGAGGCTGTTTTATAGCCCAAAAATTAACAAATCAAAAATTTCTAAAAATACATCAATTCATATTTGTCTGGGAACTCCATTTATGAAGTAGATGAAGTTTGAGTAATCAGCCAAATTCACCAAAAATGTGATTTGTTTTTCAGTTTATCTCCATCTATCTATCACCAATTTATGGTTACTTAAGGGAAGTTGCATTGTCTTGGTAATATGTTGCTGCTTATTAAACCAGATGTTGGTGGTCTTTCTGCACATTCCCTCAACAGAGAGCAGAATCTTAGCCCTGAGTCTAGAATGGCACTGATATTACATGATCATTCTGAAAAGAGTTCTCCTTGCTTGGTGCCTATGAAAGTTAACTGATGGAGCTTCTCAGAAGTTCCTATTTATTCTGGTGCTCTTGGTTTATGTGTTGCTCTTGGTGGTGGTTTGCATGCTCCAGGTATGCGTGTGCGTGTTGTGTCTTTACAGTCGTGACCAACTCTTCGTGACTCCATGTCCATGGAGTTTTCTTGGCAGGAATACTGGAGTGGTTTGCCAGTTCCTACTCCAGGCACCTACAGCACCTGGTATTCCCTGGTGGTCTCCCATCCAAGTACTAATCAGGGCTGACCCTGCTTAGCTTCTGAAATCAAGCGAGATCGGATGTGCTTAGGGCATCTAGGCAGGTATGCTGATAATTAAAAACAGTGAGTCTGCCAATCGACTTTGCAGCCACGTAAATGTGAAATGCATAAAAATTGCCATGCGTATTTCTAAAGTTGCAAAAATGTCCACTGTACTATTGATGCACCATGCTAAGGACCTAATATAAAAGTATGCCTGCTTTCACTATATGGTTGCACATTGCAATAAGGTTAGTTCAGTGACTGTGAAGATAACAATTCCTGACTTATTTGCAGAATGTGCTGATCCCCTATGAAACTTCTAAGTGCTGGTAAATTACCTGTGACTAATTTACGAAGAATTGGTGAATTTAATTCACAGTTATCACCAACTTTGAGGCCTGCTGGCTGTGGCATTCTAGGAGTTGCCACTTAGTAATAGCTGTACTATACTGCATCCACGTTAGTGTGCAGCAGAACAAATCTATATTCCAGAAAGCAATTCTACAAATGGAAGCTTTGGAAATGAATTTTAGATCAGCACCAAATTTGACACAAGAACAGCAGAATGTCTGGGCAATGATCTGCTGGAGCACCTTGGGTCCTGGGATTGATGTGAATGTGACTTTGACACATGCCACCTACCTACGGATTGCTGCAGACCACAAACCATTGTGTCATGGCAATGGTGTTCTCTGATGGCAATTGCCTCTTTCAGCAGGATAATGCACCCTGCCACACTTCAAATTTTTTTCCAGGAATGGTTTGAGGAAGTGTGACAAAGAATTCAAGGTGTTGCCTTGGCCTCCAAATTCATCAGACCTGCAATGGAGCACCTAGGTCAGTGATGGCGAACCTACGGCATGGGTGCCAAAGATGGCACTCAGAGCCCTTTCTGTGGGCACCCAACTGCCCCGTCACAGCCACCTGTATTCAAGTTAAATTGCTGTATTGGCACTTTGTGAAAAAATAGTGGGTTTTGAACCGCCGTTTGGGCACTTGGTCCCTAAAAGGTTCGCCATCACTGACCTAGGGGATGTGCTGGAACACCAGATTCAATCCATGGAGGCCTCACCTTGCAACTCACAGGACTTAAAGGATTTACTGCGAATGTCTTGGTGCTAGATAGCACAGGACACGTTTGGAGCTCTTGTGGAATCCATGCCTTGATACAGCAGAATTGTTTTGGCTGTGTGTGTGTGTGTGTGTGTGTGTGTGTGTGTGTGTGTGTGTGTGTGTGTGTGTGTGTGTGTGTGTGTGTGTGTGTGTGTGTGTGTGTGTGTGTGTGTGTGTGTGTGCGTGTGCTACAAAATATTAGGCAGGTGTTTTTAATGCTGTGATCTGCAATTTATGAAATTTGAGTTTCCACGGGTACATTCACTGTAGCTGTCCTGAAAACTTGCAAGAGGCAGCATGGACAGAGGCAGCAACCTCAGTTTGCATGGAGCCTCAACAGCAAAAGCTGCTAACAAAGTGCTAGCTGGCAATGTCCATCTCTCTCCCCACCACCACCACCACCAAATGCCCAGTGGCACTGTTTTACAGTGCTGAGTTTTAAAACAAAGAGTTTTGGCAGCAGCAGGGGTGCTTGGTGGAGGGCAACTTGACATCCTGTGATGCCTTTTTTGCACTGGATCAGGTGAACCCACTGGACAAACAGATAGCAAGCAACAGTCATATTAACCTGGTCATAACAAATTTAAACCACCCTTGCTGGCTGAACAAAAAAACAAAACACAAAAAACTATCTCACAGTGTTGTGTATTGATCTGTATTCCTATTGGTTTCTGTTCCTGTTCCAAAGGGAACAGGCCTATTGGTTTATTCAAGTTGCTGCATTTGGATCCTCAATCCTATTGGTCTCTGCCAAAAGGCAGCTTTGTGATTGGTTGTAATTGTTCCCTCCAAAATGTATCTTTTCCTAGCCAGTCCTGGCTCCTATAAATGTAGCTCCCTCTCCCCAGTCCCCAGTCTTGTTCTCTCCTTGAATAAAGAGCTGTTACACTAGAAGCTGTCTCCAGCCTGCTATGTCTAAGAGCTGAAATCACTGCTGAAATCACTAAAACCCAGTCCCACGCTACTACACACAGTATGAGCTGGCTCCTGTTCCAAGGTCATCAGGAGAGGCCTTTCTCTCCATCTTGCCACCTTCACAGGTGCATCTCATAAGAACCCATGAAAGGGGCCTTCTATGGTGCTGCTCCCAGACTTTGGAACTCCTTCCTGCTGGAGGCGAGGACTGTCCCATCTCTGCTGTTTTTCCAGAAGCAGGCAAAGAACTTCCTCTTCAGGCAAGCTTTCCCTTAAGGAGGGACTACTTACTATGTGACTTTTATATGGATTACTATACATGATTGCATTGACTGATTTCATAAGAACACCAGTGATTTCTATGTTGCTGCACTTTCCAGTACCCCTCATGGATTGTTTGTTTCTTTTTGTGTGGTCTTTGTAGCTTTAATGTTACCTTTAAATATAATAAGATGCTCCTTCTAATTCCCTGCTCTTAACTTGAATATATCTTAAATGTTCTGGGCTGTATATTGTCCCTTATTACTGTAAGCCACCTTGGGTCCTTTTCCAAGGTGAAAGGTGGGGTAAAAATATTCAAAATAAATAAATAAAAATTCCTTCCTTCCTTCCTTCCTTCCTTCCTTCCTTCCTTCCTTCTTTGCTTTGCTTTGCTTAATATTAGTTTCTAGAGAACTTGTTTTTCTCTACTCCCCATAAATGCAGCTGTCTGACAAACCATCCTAAATTGTCAGCCCACATGGTCACCCATGTACCTCAAAACAAAGCAGCAAAACAGCAGAATAGATAATCTAGTTTAATGTCCATTTTAGGGTTGGATGTATAAGCTACTCATGCAGCATGCCTGCATCTAAAATGGCTGAGGCTGCAATCCTCTACCCAAGGAACAGGAAGTAAGCCTCATTGTCAGGATCAGAGTGTGTTAGGATCTATAGGATCAATATATGGGCCCAGCAGGTATGGCCCAGGCAAGTACTTAATCTCTAGTTCATATTTCAGCAGCAGGAGCAGCAACATTTTCCTATCTCTTATCTGCCTCTTTTCAGATAAGCTTCTCCATTTTACTTATTTTTCCCACTTTGGGAGAGCAGTGGGAGACATAAATGTTAGATGTACAGAGATCCCTATGGGATCATATAATATTTTTAATCTCAACCACAGGAAATCACTTTCTGCAGATTTGCTTGTAAACCATGCAGATGGACTACTGTGCAGGGGGATAGGACTCCCTGTTCCCCTGTTTTAGATCTGGATTAGATCTTCCTGGGACCATGCCAGAAGAACTCATAGTGGTTAGGTTTACTGCTCAGGATTCCTGCTGGACAAGAATGTATGGTTAATCTGTACAACACAGATGGTCAGCTACCGTACACAGAAGAGAAAGGAAAACTAGTTCCTTAGGGGAAGTTAAAGGTAGATAAAGGGGGGATGCTGCTTTGAAAATAACTATGAATGGTCCCTGTGAGCATTTATGGCATGCACGCATGCACACGCGCGCACACGCACACACGAACTGAGATGCCAGAAGTATGTGCAGTCACTGGCCCTTTTAGTTTGAGAATGGGAACAGAAACATAGCCAGTAGGGCTTAATGAAGGACTCAAATGTCCTGGTGGGTGCTGGGAGGAGGGGGGGCTTAACATTCTCTCCAACAGTGTTGTTCTCAGGGAACAGACCATCAGAGCCCTTGCTGCTGGGAGGAGCAGAGCTCCACCTCCTCGACCAGCCTGACCACACCTCTCAGGCATGCTAGGCACTGGGTGACACAGCAAGGGTGCTGGGCGCACAATCACAGTTGACCTTGCAGCAGAAGAGCCCAAGCACTTTCCCTGGCTACTTCGAAGTGGCTGCTGCCAACATTGGACAATGCATGCCGCAGTGCTCTTGTGAGCCACACTCAAAGTCCAGGTCGAAGTGGGAGGGATCACCCAGCTGACGAGGAGTAGGGGGAAGTCAGATGAGAGGCAGATCAGCTAGGCAGCTTGGAGAAGTCCCCTCAAAGTAGTTGCCAGGTGGCAGGGCTGTCCATCCTTGCAGCTTCATCTGGCAGTGGTACACCCTGCATTGGTTTCCCAGTGTTTTGCCTTCATCCGTCTTGCCTCCTCCCGATGCATCCAAGACACTTCCTCCAGAGGAACCACAAACTCCTCCCAGAACCTGGAGTCAAGATTTCATGGGTGAATTGTTTCCCAGCTAGTGGTGGAGTGTTCCAGGGGTGCTGGCTCCTCCTGACCATGAAGCCATCCCAATGCTCTGCATCCGCCCAGCCATCGTCTCCTGCCTCTTCACTCTCATCCTTAAATCCCCATCCCTCCACAGTCACACGTGTGGCCTCCAGGGCATCATTCACAGTGCAGGGTCCAGGCCACAGGTGAGCTGTAGGTCAGGAATTGTCGCTATTTGAATATTTTCAAATATTGTAATTAATATAATATTGTAATTATGTGGCATCAAGGCCAGTTAGCACACAGGAGGTCCACCCCTCACATACTGTGTTTAAATAAATAAATAAATAAATAAATAAATAAATAAAAAACAAGCTCACATAGGGTTTACTTGTACCTCTTGCTGGTGGCCCTCGAGGACTGTGGACCTTGCTTGTGGCCACACATATGCACGGCTCCACCAATCACGCATCAACCAAATAATCTTGGTACAAATCTTTTGGAAAAACACATTTTGATTTTAAAAAAAAAAGACAGTCTGCATTGGCTACATTTGTGTTCTCATGTATTTGTATCTAAAATGTTTATGTAGAGAAAGTAAACTCATACCTATTTTTAAAATGGTAATTATCCTTTCTTTTCTTAATTGATTTGAAAAACTCTGCTATCTTTATCTTATGCACATTTTTCTGCATGCAGTAATATAATATAAAACATAACTATGCAATCCCATCATCTGAATAATGGTACTCCTGTATCTGCAGGATTGGAAGCCATGGTTTTACTTATCTATGCTCTAAACCCCCCCCCAGTATTTATTTCAAGGATATAATTACCAGAGCCGGCCACTAGATGGAACTAGAGACTATACTATATATTGGGTTTGCTGTTATTCGTGGTTCCTGGCATCTGCAGGCGGGGGGGGGTTGGAACCAATCCCCCATGGATATGGGGATCCTACTGTACATTACAACTAAAGTAACAGTAGCCATGTAATCTTATGGGAAAGAATTCCAGAAAGGGCCATTCAATGACTGACATTTTCCCCTTGGAGGATGGAAGAGAGCTCTGCTATCAGACACACAGCTTTCACCTTCCTAAGCCTCAGGTAGAATCTTCTTTAGCTCTTCTTGCTTTGGCACCAGAGAACCAACTGAGTGACAGGTAAAAAGGGGCAAAGTGTAGAAACACGCCTAGGCTCTGACCATCCTCCTAACCTGGTGGGGAAAACACACAAGCTTTGATACTAGCATAGGTATATTCCCCCTGCCCCATTACTTACAATGGGAGGGGAATGAGTCCACCTTTCCCAGCTCTGGAGATGGAAGAAAGGGAAGTGGACACCTCCCTCTCCCCTCATATCTTCTTTGACATCAAGAGGCCCCCGGGGGACTTGGATGCATTGGTCTCTCTGACACTGGAACCTTAAGATTCCTTCAGATGTCCTTTCAAGCTGTAAAGCAAGATCAGAAAATGAAACCACAAAGTCAGCAGTCACAACCAAGCCCTCCCATTCTACAGAAGAGATCAAGCTCTAATGAAGGCGACTTGCATGCACACCGTAATGTCCAGGGAAATGGGATGCAGGCTTTGCTTGTCACAGGTATGACGTTCACGCTGGCTCCAGGTGAGCCTCTATAGAGAGGGCATACCCTTGATGTGACACCTTGAAAAAAAGCCTTCTCTCAGCTTCTAATTGCCTAATATGGGGGTGGGGAACGAGGGAGAAGGTGAATAAATTTAAAGTATTAACTTTTAAATGTCTATTTTAGCCACACGTTCAAAAGCTAAACCTCAAGTCTACAGTAGAGCTGGCCACAGAAAGTTAGACAAATGTTTTAAGCTACAATCATGCAAATATGTTATTTTTAATTTTAATGTTTAATAATTATCTTCCATCTAATAGCAGACATTCCTAAGAAGGTTTAAAGGTGGTTACTTAATTCTTATATGTCAGGCCTGCCCAACAGGTAGACCGCGGGCTACTGGTAGCCCGCTAAGGGTTCAAAAGTAGCCCGCTGGCCATTAATAAAAAAAGTGAGGGGATAAGTTCTCCACCCCTCCCTCCCCCATCCCAAGGACCACCACTGCCCCAGCAAAGCTTTGGGTCTGCCAGCCCATTGTCTCAGCCGAGCAGGGCAGTTCAAGGGCCATGGTGCATTGAAATCTGTTCCCTCCAAAACAGATTAATTGGTTTTCAATGCATTCCTATGGGAAACCACTGCTGTACTTTTTTCCTTATGAGCATATGCTCGGAACAGATAAAAATTCATAAGTAGAGGTTTTAGTGTAGTAGCCCTCAGGCACTTGGGGCCGGAAAAAAGTAGACCTTTGCCTGTTCAAAGTTGAACAGCCCTGTTATATGCTATCAAGTTGATTCAGCTTATGGCAATCAAATATGAAATACTCAGATGTGGTTTACCGTTCCCTTTTTGGGGTGAGGGTGCTCTGTGAGCTTGTGCATCCTGTCCAAGGCCACAGAGCCTTAATCTTTTGGGCAAGGCAAAGTGAGGAGTTGCACTAACAATCCCTGGCCCTGCAGCCAGGAACTCCAACCCACTGAGACACCCACTGAGACAGGTAAAGAAAAAAAAATGGAAAGCAGGCATACAATGGGTTAGAAAATAGTGGAATCTGGAAGAGCCAAGACTTTCTAGAGGAGTAAATCAGCAAAGCAGAGCACCTTTGTGCAAAATAACCTAGTCCTTCCTCACACCTCCAGGAAAAGTAGCAAGCTAGATCCACTCACACAACTTCCCCAAATGGGCCAAATGTCGTTACTGTCGTACTTTGGTAACAAGTATGTTGCTGCTTTCCCAATGATCTCCCAGTTGGGATCACATTGAAATACAGGCTAAAGCTCAAGTAAATGTAGAGCCATATAGAGTGAATGTAACGGCCCCCGAATGAGCATAAGACCACACATTTAGCTTCTAGCTCCAACTGTATGTCAGCAACAGAAATCATATGCCAGAGCATTAAGACATTTTAAACTCCGGGTGGTAATCACACTATTAGACAGGACGGAAACAGCAGTAATTGACTGAAATCCTGTTTGAGAGTCTCTTGACAAAGGATTAATTGGAAATGAACCTCACCACACCCTTACATGGTTATGTTGGCGCATGCGCATGTGTTATTATGGCATGACTTCTCTAACATATGTAAAAGTAGCCAGGGAGGCCATATATGTCCTGTTCATAGAAGGCTGTCTTCTGTGTGATGAAAACTTGGAAATCAAGTGTCCAACACTCAGACTAATCAAGAAAACCAGCCACTATCAAAAGTCTCACTGCCTCTAACAGCTGAAGAAAAGAGAAAAGACAAAGAACGGCACAAGGGGACTAACGGGTAACTTCAGTGATGCTGTGATTGGAAAGTGTTGTGAGATTCTCGCCCCATATTGCACTCAAAAGCTGTCAGTAAGCGAAGTTCAGTCCCTTGTATAGGTTTCCTTGCACGGTGCTGTTTTGCAACATTTTTGAAGGTACACTATCGTTCTTCCACGCATTTTCCAAAATTGCTGAATCAATCCTAAATGATTCAGAACCAATCTGCATTTTATGTGAACCTGATTAAGACCAATCTAATCAACTTAAATCTTGCTCTGAATTGGTCTAGATTTGTGCAGGAATCCAGGGCTCAGCCAAGCTGATTGCACATTCCATCTAAGCTCTCCCCATCCATAAGAACATAAGAACATAAGAAGAGCCATGCTGGATCAGGCCCAAGGCCCATCTAGTCCAGCTTCCTGTATCTCACAGCGGCCCCACCAGATGCTTAAGGGAGCGCATGAGACTAGATATCTGTCTCCTGATACCACTCCCCTGCATCTGGCCCTTGAAGTACCCTGGTTTAAAGCCTAGAGATTACACATCTCCATCATGGTTTGTAACCCGTGATGGACTTTTCCTCTAGGAATCTGTCCAATCCCCTTTTGAAGGCATCCAGGCCAGATGCCATCACCACATCCTGTGGCAGGGAGTTCCATAGACTTACAACGCTGGGTGAAAAAAATATTTTCTTTTGTCAGTTCTTACTCTCCCAGCACTCAATTTGAGTGTATGTCCCCTAGTTCTGGTATTTTGAGAGAGGGAGAAGAGCTTCCCTCTTTCCACTTTACTCATACCCTGCATTATTTTGTATGTCTCAATCATATCCCCCTCAAGCGCCTTTTTCCAGACTGAAGAGGCCCAATTGTTTTAGCCTTTCTTCATAAGGGAGGCCCCCCAGCCCAGTAATCATTTTAGTCGCTCTCTTCTGCACCTTTTCCAGTTCCACTATGTCTTTCTTGAGATGCGGTGACCAGAATTGTACACAATACTCCAGGTGCCCTTACTATTGTTTTGTATAACGGCATTATAATGTTGGCTGTTTTATTTTCAATCCCTTTTGATAATCCCTAGCATGGAATTGGCCTTCTTCACTGCTGCCACACATTGGGGAGACACCTTCATGGAGCTGTCCACCAACACACCAAGATCTCTTTCCTGAGTTGATAGATGAAGTTTGGATTTTTTTGCCCCAATATGCATTACTTTACATTTGGTTACATTAAAACGCATTTGCCATTTCTCAGCCCACTCCCCCAGTTTGGAGAGATCCTTCTGGAGCTCTTCACAATCTTCTCTGGTTTTTACCACATGGAAAAGTTTTGTGTCATCTGCAAACTTGGCCACCTCACTGTTTATCCCTGTCTCCAGGTCATTTATGAACAGATTGAAAAGCACCGGTCCCAGGACCGAGCCCTGGGGCACACCGCTTTTCACTTCTCTCCATTGTGAAAATTTCCCATTGACACCTACTCTTTGTTTCCGGGATATCAACCAGTTCTCAATCCATAAGAGGACCTGCCCTCTTATCCCCTGACTATGCAATTTTCTCAGCAGCCTTTGGTGAGGGACTGTGTCAAAAGCCTTTTGAAAATCCAGATAGACTATATCCACCGGTTCACCCAAATCCACGTGCCTGTTGACCTTTTCAAAAAATTCTAAAAGGTTTGTAAGACAAGATTTACCCTTGCAGAAGCCATGCTGATTTTCTCTCAGCAAGGTTTGCTCTTTTATGTGTTTTAAGATTTTCTCTTGGATGAGGCCTTCCACCATCTTCCCTGGGACAGATGTAAGGCTAACCGGCCTGTAGTTTCCTGGGTCCCCCCTCCTTCCTTTTTTAAAAATTGGTGTGACATCCGCTATCCTCCAGTCCTCCGGCACTGTGGCCGTTTGTGGCCGTTTGTGGCCGTTTGTTCACATCCACCTAAAGTCACCCACAGTGGGGGTGGGGGAAATGGTAACTGGTGCTAAAAAGATTGGGGACTGCTGTATTATGTGCCCTGCCTCTCGTCCAGTACCCACCCTCCCAGTATGTAGCTGGGTAACCACTCATAAAAGCAAATTGGTCTGCTTATATACTGCCCCATACCATTTCAAGTAGTCTCTGGGCAGTTTAGAGTTTTAATTACAGTGTGCAGGCTACACCCCCCCCCCAAAGCTGGGTACTCATTTAACCGACCTCGGAAGGATGGAAGGATGAGTCAACCATGAGCCAGCTACCTGGGACTGAGCCCCAGGTTGTGAGCACAGTTTTACCTGCAGTACAGGCATTTAACCACTGCATCACGAGGGGATGTGCACACACCTCAAGCACAAATTGAGGTGGGGAGAGACATCTTGATTTCCATGGTGGGGAACTTGGGCAGCCGTTTCAATCCTGGTCTATTGTATGAGTTTTCCCGGTGTGATGCCCCCTTCAGAGCAGAAAGAGTTCACTTTCCTGGGATCAGGCCACGTGCCCATCTCCCCTCCTACAGATCTGCTCCTACGCATAAAACTGCACCCTGTCCTGCCATCCAAACAGGGACAAATGGAGGAGGTATACAAATAACAACATCAACAATCCATTTAAGAGGTACAATCCATATCAAGGAAAACACCTGAAAATGGAGGCTGGCCGATTATGCCCCTCTTCACCAAGCCTCAAACAGGGTAGTGCTTGTGGGTGTAATCCCAGATTGCCTCTAGGACAATCTGGGATTACACCCACTTCAGCCCTCCAGATGTTTTGGGCCACAACTCCCACAGTCCTTTGCCATTGGCAGTCTAAGCTTAGAATTCTGGGAGTTGCGGTCCAAAACATAAGGAGGGCCAAAGTTTGGACATGCCTGCTCTAGGACAATCCTTCTTAGTTATCTCACACAGTTATGACTTACAGCATGATATTTTCAGGTCAGTACGTAGTCTTCTAAGGTCTCCCTTGAAGCCTCATAGTTGTATCCAGACTATTAAATAAATAAAGCAGTGTTTATGGTAGTAATAATTGCACTGACATCACAACAGTCATTTCCTCTGAGTATGCACTGACCTGCTTATGCTCTTTTATTAGGTATCCAGAGACAGGCAGTGGGGTTTGAGGCACTGTTAATATTCATCTACTTTTCATATGATTTGCTCTCCCTGGGAACCAAGAAAATTAGAATGATAAAATAATAGCACATTGCCTCGAGGCAAGATTTGTATGTAAAACCCCTCTAATACAGCCGGTTGTTGGATGGTGCCACGATGATGATAACTGAATTATACTGTTAACAAGATTTTGACGATTGATGAAACAATGATGGCCGTTAAAACAAAATCTGGTGGGTTTTTTTCCACGCCCCACGGCAGCACCAGAAGAAAGAGATCTGGACACTCTCCCTATGAATTAGTAATCGTGTTTATGCATCACCTCTCATAATCTACCATTCACTGTGAAAGGGCCCAGCCCAGCAAATTCTGTCTCAGAAATTATTAAAAACCACTATTAGCATTGCAGATGCTTCAAGGGGATATAGTATTAATAACAGTCTGCTCCATCAGATCCTGTCAGTTCCCAAGGTGATTAATATTCCTGTCGGCAAGAGGCATTATATCGTTTAGGGAGAGCATATTGCTTGGCTGGTAGGCCATTCGTCATTGGCTGTGATAAGTGCATTGTGATCTGCCATTATTGCATTACTGTTTACACAGCTTGAAATGCTTCATAAAGCAGTTAGGAACATGACCAAATGCAGATAGATTCAGATCTTGGAAATAAGGAAAGTTGCACCCGCTATTTTTGCTTGGGTGCTTGAGTCATTTGGCTTCTTTCCACCCTTATATTTTCATGTGCACAACAGCAGATGGCAAAGCTGGATTTTAAGGAAGGAAGGAAGGAAGGAAGGAAGGAAGGAAGGAAGGAAGGAAGGAAGGAAGGAAGGAAGGAAGGAAGGAAGGAAGGAATTCCCCCAGTGAAGAAATTTCTGAAGGCTGTCTGGGGTTTGTAGATGTTCTTTATGCTGAGATATTCTAGTATCTAGCATCTCTGAATCAGAGCTTATAAATATAACTTTTGTGAAAGAAAATCCCCAAACCTTCTCATCCAGCATGGGTATTCTAGGAATTGTAGTCAATGATGATGATGATGATGATGATGATGATGATGATGATGATGATGATGATGATGATGATTGTAAAACATAGTACAGAGCCAGCCTTATTGGAGTTTAAGAACAAGGAGGTGTTTTTAAAGTAAAGCAAACAAAGGGTCAATACAGGAAAACAACAATATAAATATGAGCTAATAGCTGGCATAAAGCACTGCATGGGCAATTCCTCAAAAAAATCAAAGGAAAAGTAGATGAGGAAAAGACTTGGTTATGGGTCACCAATGGAACACTGAAAAAAAGAGACAGAAGCCCTGATTTTTGCAGCTCAAGAACAAGCTATCAGAACAGATGCAGTTAAGGCTAGAATAGGAAAATCAGCTGAGTCCCCCACATGTAGACTCTGTAAAGAGGTGGATGAAACTATCAACCATATATTGAGTTGTTGCAAGAAAATTGCTTAGGCTGATTATAAACAGCGTCATAATGTAGTTGCTCAAATGGTCCACTGGAATTTGTGTCACAACTGTCATCTGCCCGTAGCAAAGAACTGGTGGGATCATAAGCCTGAAAAAGTGATTGAAAATGAGCATGCAAAATTATTTTGGGACTTCCAAATACAGACAGACAGGGTTTTGGAGCACAATACCCCAGATATTATGATTGTGGAGAAGAAAAAAGTGTGGATCATTGTTGTTGCTATACCAGGTGATAGCAGAGTCACCAAGAAACAAATTGAAAAATTACCCGATATCAGGATCTGAAAATTGAACTTCAGAGACTCTGGCATAAACCAGTACAGGTGGTCCCAGTGGTAATCGGCACGCTGGGTGCGGTGCCTAAAGAGCTAAGCAAGTATTTAGAAGAAATTGAAGTGGACAAAGTCACCATCAGTCAGCTGCAGAAAGCCGCCTTACTGGGATCTGCTCGCATAATTTGCCGATACATCACTGAGTCCTAAACGCTTGGGAAGCATTTGACTACTGATTTGTGTGGTTAATGATGATGATGATGATGATGATGATGATGATGATGATGATGATGATGATGATGATGATGATGATGATGATGATGATGATGATGTTTCCAAAACTGTCCTAAAACACAGAAATTTATGGACTGACAAGCATAGCAAAGGAGGGCAGTGGCAGGAACATCTCTCTAGTCGGAATTTACCCTGATCACGACAATTCATTGTGTTCTATCAGTGTTAAAAGGGTAAGGTCAAAGCATTGAAATATTTATCCATCCATCTAAACAGCTTTTGAATAGAATCATCCAATCATTTCCACCAATATCACTAAATCCATCCACCAGAAGTTTAAAAAGTATGGCTCAAGTGCCTCTTTAGATACACGGACGGATTCAGAACTATGTCTCAAGTATGATGCTGGCTCAGAAGTTCCACTGAAGTTAGTGTGATTTATTTGTGGATCAATGTTCATAGACTATATTTCATGAGGCAGCATCCACCGGAGAAGCCCAGCCCAGCTGTACAATATGCCATTGTAACTTTCCTGGCACCAAGTACACCCATGGTAAACATCAAGGCCTGCATTTATTTATTTATCAAGTCCTGGAGCAAGTGGCCTCAAGTTCCATTGCTAGTTGCCAGCTTGGTGCCTCATCCAGATGAGGCCTGGCGGCGCCTGCCATAAACAACGTAGAGGCGGCTTGACGACATTAAGTACCTGATCTTCCACTATATCCCAAAGAAAACCCAAAGGAACGTTAATCTTCAAAACATTAATGACATCTGACAGCTTGTATGCTCTTTGATGATTCCATTGCAGATGACGTAGGTGGAGCCCCCTGCCCCATCAACCCCTGGGAACTAAAGATCTTTATGGAGGGAGCCAAACCCTGTTAACATCATGTTAGACAAGACAGATTATATGCCATTTGGAAAGCTGGCTGGATGACTTTTGTACCAAAAGTAGAGTGAAAAATGGGAAAGGATACAACAGTAGCATTTAAGTTACCTGAGGGCATTTCCAGGATGGAACAATCCCATGAATGCTTATTTCTTGGAGGAAGAAAAGGTTGTTTCAGCAGCCAAGATGGCAACATAACAGCACAGAACCTAGCAAGCTGAAGCTCATAGTTGGGTGCTGACCCCCAGGGCTGGAGCAGATTTCTCACTCTATCCTGCCAGGAGAATCTAAATAAGCCTAATCCCCCAGCTCCCCCATCAGGGAGTGCCTTTGGTCTCATCCATTGAATTCTGGACCCTCCTTTGGCAATGACTGCTATCAGACAAAACTGCCATCCCAGGCTAATGGCCGCCCCAGGAAGTATATAAGACCCGGAGATCAGTTCTTTTTTTTTCTGCTTCTGTCCCTAGCACCATCATCTTTAAGTTCTCCCATCCTTCCTCTTTATTGCACCAATGCCTTTGCTTTCACACAACATTTTACTTTTTCTCACTAGGCCTCCTTCTGTTACAGGCCAGTCATGGATATATTAAAATAAATGCAATCCTTAACCAAAAAGAACTAATTCCATGCCATTTTCAAGCACTCCCAAAACATGTCTGGGGGGGGGGGCCGTGGATGAGCTTCTTTAATTTCATGAGGGTTGTTAGAATGGCACATTGTATAATTGAACAACCACCTGGCAGATATCCTTTGCTTTGTATTAGAGATGGGCACGAAATGGAAAGATAGTGTTTTGTTTTGTTTCCTTCCGTTACTTTAGTAGTTTTGTTTCATTTCATTTGTAACAAATTTCAAAGCAGTTTTGTTATGAAACAAAATGAAATAAAATGAAACACTATGCTCCTCTGGGTCCTGGAGGCCCCAAAATGGCAGGGGAGCTTATTCAAGCTCTTCCCTGTAAGCCCCCAAAATTTGGAAATGTTTGGGGGTCAGAGAGCTGAGTTATTAAACTCCAAAGGGGGTGCCCCTAGGAAAAATCATTATAATTGAATCGGGAAGTCACAATAGCCCCCCTGAGAGCAAGCGATTAGCGCTGCGACAGTTTGGCTTCAAAGCCCGATTCAATCAATTAGAAAGATTTTTTTCCTAGGGGCACCTTTCAAAGATTGATGAATCAAATGTTAGATCCTTTGAGGCCTTTTGCAGTGGCTACATCAACAATATCATTGTGTGTAGTAAGCAGAACTCTAAGCAGAACGTTTTGCTAATTCATGGGAAGAGAATGTCTATCATTTGGAGTGTGTATTGAGGGTATTAAGAGAGGCTGAACTCCCCCAAAAAAAAAATGTAAGATTGCCAGAGAGAAATTTGATTTGGGGGGTTTAAGGTGGGTCAAGGGAAAATTTATCTTTTGCAAGATAAGGTAGATAAACTGTTGGATTGGCCTTGGCCAGTGGTGGCGAACCTTCAGCACTCCAGATGTTTTGGACCACAATTTCCACAGTCCTTTGTCATTGACAATACAGGCTTAGAATTCTGGGAGTTGTGGTCCAAAACATCTGGAGTGCCAAAGGTTCACCACCACTGGCCTAGGCCGAGGAATAAGAAATAAGTTCAACAATTCCTAGGATTGGCCAGTTATTATAGGCAATTCATCCCTTATTTTGCCAAAATTGCTGCACCTTTGACTGACTTAACCAAAAAGGGTGTACCTCGGAAACTGCCATGGGGAAGTAAGGAGCAAGAGGCGTTCGAAGAGTAGAAAGTAAGATTATGTCCACATGCCAGATTTTTCAATTCCTTTTATTTTAAAAACCAACGTGTCCAACAGGGGAATAGGAACTATTTTAGCTGAAGAAAAAGGAGGTGAGGAGCATCCAGTATTGTTTTTGAGTAAAACATTTACTAAAAGAGAACAAAGGTATACCACTATTGAAAAAGAAGTGTGAGCAGTAAAATGGACTATGCATGTTTTAAAATATTATTTGTTCGGAGCTCCTTTTGTGTTGATTATGGATTGTGCACCTTTGCAATGGTTGAACAGAATGAAGGACAGCAATCCACATTTAACTCGATGGTACCCGTGTTTACAACCTTATTCATTCCAAGTAAAGTATATGCAAGGTAGAGCCTACTCTAACATGGATTATTTCTCTCGGCAGGGGCCATGGGATAATACTTTGGAAGAGTGTACAGCCCACTTGCCAGGCAGGTGAGCAGTGTGAGGAGGATCAAAATCAGCAAGACGGGGAAAGGAAAAAGAGTGTGGCATCCACTCTTGATGAGCAATCCGATACAGCAAATGTAGGGAACAAAAAAAAAAAAGACACACAGATGAAGATAAAAGAGGATACAGTACATGAAGGAGGATGAAAGTAATGGGTTAACATAGGATGCCACAGCAGAGGGGTATATGACAATTGAGATGGGGAAATGAACCCAATTACACTATGTTATCATAAATTGATATTTGTAATTGTTAGCTACATTTTAAAAAAGAAAGGGATAAATGGCGGCCATAGGAGGGGCTGCTATTTCTTTTTTGGGATAGCTATAATCCCCTGCCGATCTAGCAATGCTATGAGCTACTAAAAATATCTGTGCTCCCAATGGCCTCCACAGTACACTACAAGAAAACTGCACTGGCAAACACAACAGTGACAAATGTGATTTCTAGAAACAAATAACAAAGCAAATATGGTTCTTACAAGTGCATAATGAAGGGAACAAGATCTTTAATAAGGAAAATGAACTGAATACAAAGCAAAAAATCAAGCACAATATGGCTGGTTTATGGGATAAGATCTGAAGTTAATCCCACTTTAAACAGATTCACTGAAATAAATAAGACATAAGTTATTCAAGATGAGCTTTGATTTCAATGGATCTAAAAATGACTATGACTTCCATTTATCTTCAATCTCTTGTGGTTATAAGAGAATGTTTCATGCATACAGACAAGTAGTGATGGCAAAAACACAAACTGCTGAGTCCCAGAGACGGCTGAGCTATTATGTCTTTATAGATATAGACTCAAAAGTTATTTTCAGTAAAGACAGCGAATGGTGAATCTACAAGTCATTCTGCTGGATTTCTTGCCTTATTTTCTTTTACCCTTCAGTGACAACTAAACTGGTTTTCTAAAACACATGTATGACTTTCCCCCTGTGTTTTAACTGAACACTCCAAGTTTAGGTTTGAATCAGATTTTTACAACTTAATTCTAAATACTCACAAAACGTTGTTTATAATGGAATCACTGAGCAGCTTAAGGAAAAGCCGCTTCAACACTCCATAAAGGTGAGGAAATGCCCCTCTAGCTTGGATTCTGTACAAACTGCTTTGGGACAGTCACCAGTTGGCCCAGACAGCCAAGGTGTGGTCCCAAGCCATTTTGCAGATCACCAGGAATTTATGATGGAGCCACACCAATTGCTATGACCTTATAGAGAACATAACTAGATGTAACTAGAGCTGATAGAACTGGGTGGTTTTCACTGTAGCGTTCCTGTGCTTTGCCCCTGGCCCTTTCACGGGCTGTTAACAAGCACCGCTTCTAATGTTTCTCTTTTGCTGCCACCAGCTACCTTTGCTAGTAAATTAATGTTTTCAGAGTGATTTTAAAGTAGAATCAAATTCATAAAGGGCAATGTGTTTAGGTACAGTCAAAAGGAAGAATATAGCTCTATCACACTAAAGTTATGTTCCACTGATCACTTGCACACCAGTTCCTAAGTTTTTACATTTCCTCACAAAACTTTTAAATCATATCTCTTCTCTCTCTAGTAAGTATAAGTCTCACAGTCAGACTCTATCTATCTTTTCTCAGAAAGTGTAGGTCTCTACCTGACCTTCTCTCAGACAGTGTCAGTCCCTATCTGTCCCTATCTAACTAATTCAGTGCTGGGCAGAGCCTTAAATTCCCTCAAGCTACTCCCCCAAACTCACCCATTGGTCAAAAACCAACCAATCAATGCAGACACTTCTCATGAATTATTCACCACCAAGGGGTAAATGCCACATTCACTTGATGAACAAAATTGTGATTCATAAGCTTGATCAACTAGGGTTAATTCTATAGGTTAACATCAACATTACGAGAAACTATCTGGGTGCTTAACAGACAGGGATATTGGCATGTCTTTGGGTCCAGGTTCCAAGTCCAACTCTGAGTCTTAAAAAGTAGAACTTGGACAAAATTCTGGGACTAGGAATGGACAAACCAGAAGACAAAAAAGGTTTCTTTCTACCATCATATTTTGCTTCACTACACAAATTTCTGCTGTGGGGGAAAAAGAATGTCACTATGTGCTCTATGGGAAGATAGATAAGTGAGAGAGCCCGCCCGCCACTATAAAGTTTAACGTGGAGCAAGATGATCCTTCCCCTAAAGCACTGGAGTGATTCTCAGGAAGCAGTGTGGCTGAAGGAGCATTTCCTTTTTGAATACAACTCACCCCATGATTTCTTGTTAAATGACCATTGTTATCTGCCAGCATTGATGCCTTATGCATTTCTACTTTCCTTAGTTGCTTTCCAGCTCTAGCATCATTAGAAATACTTGCCTACACCTGACTCTCTGTGTGTATGATGAAGTGGTCTCTGCAGTCCACCAACATTTATGCACATGGAATGTTTTAGTTCGTCAGTTGCCACTGGACATCTTTGTTGTCGTTTGTGCAGCAACCTTATGTGGCTCTTCCCTTACCTATAGCTCTCCAGATGTTTCCAGCCAGCTCCTGACAGCTGTTACAAACTTGGGATGAGGAATGCATCAATATCTGGACAGCCGTAGGTTCTCCATTCTCCGTAATTTTATACAAATGGACTAACAGGGAAAGAGAAAACAAGACCATGCCCCCTCTTTATGCAAACTGTATAGTGGTGCCTTCTATTTGCACGTGGCTCTACCTATGAACAATCTGATTAAGAGCAGAAAACTGTTGGCGTTTTAACTGCTGTCTTACAAATTTTAGATGTGGTCCACTCTACTTACATTTTTTAATTTTTAAAATATTTTTAGATACGGTTGCTCTACTTATGAGTTGGTTGACTTATGAGCATGCATTCGGAACAGATTAAACTAGTAAACAGAGGTAACACGGTATAAGACTTGCAATGCAGTCCTGGAGATTTTTTACCGCAAATATTTCACCCTGTATTCAGTGGAGCGCCTCACCAATCTCACAGAATATCCCAACGACAGAAACAGGGCTTCCTTTTGTAGAAAACAGAAATAAAATTGCATTGATAGCACATCCCAAAATGTGTATGAATCAGTCAAACCTAATATCATTGATATCCACCATCTTAATATGAAATATTTCTGCACGCTACTAATTACATATGCATTTTAAGCATGAATCCCAAAAATCAATAGAACATTTTAGCACTGGATGGTTTATTCTCAATATTGGATGTTTCCAATCTGTGCTCAGCGTTATTAGTAGATTCTTCTAATTTTGGTGGACAGGAAAGGATCTCAGTGCTGAGTTCCCATCCAGCCATTATTTTAGTTGTTTACCAGTCTTGTCGCTGAAGCAGATTGCCTTCAGACCCTTTCCAGACTTTCTTATTTTGAAATTATTTGATTCTGAAGGTCTCCTGTCTTTCTTGCTGTGTTGGCAGTTAAAAGTAATGAATTACTTTGTTGGTAAATTAGAAAAACAGCAGTGGGCCTCATAAAAAGTGAGGCAAAAGGAGCAAGTGAAAATGGACCTCCTGAACCAGAACAATAACTGGTAAACATGAGTTCGAGACAGAGCCTTATAACATTTCATAATATTTCAGCCAATGAGGACTGTCTGACGTAGGGTTGATAACTTATGAATGGTAAATTGCATCTTCATTGGGAAGCAGTGTTCTTCTCCTGCCATTTCATATGTTGCTTCATTTCTGATTTGGCAACATTTGGGGGGAGAAGAAGACTGATCTGAGTCTCTTCAATAATAAAAAAACAAGCCAAACATTTCAGAAGATATTACAGTGTAATATGTGCAATATGACAACACAATATTTGTTGTTCTTATGTTCTTTCAAGTCATAGAATCATAGAATCATAGAGTTGGAAGAGACCTCAAGGGCCATCTAGTCCAACCCCCTGCCGTGCAGGAACCCCATCACAATATTTCCGACAGATGGCCATCCAGCCTCTGCTTAAAACCCTCCAAAGAAGGAGACTCAACCACCCTTTGTGGCAGCATATTCCACTGCCGAATAGCTCTAACTGTCATGAAGTTCTTCCTAATGTTCAAATGGAATCTCTTTTCCTGTAGTTTGAAACCATTGCCCCGAGTCCTAGTTCCTAAGATCTCCAAAATGTCCTATCCTCAATAAACCTACTCAGGTCTGGCAGACTCAAGCCTGTGGTTTCTGTAAGGAGTCAATCCATCTCACATTTGGTCTTCTACCTTTCCCAGTATTATTGTCATTTACAGAGAATCCTGTCTTTGCATGATGTGCCCAAAGAAGGACAGCCTCATTTTCTTTTTTTAAATAGCTTTTATTGGTTTCTTTAAAAATGAGGTAGGATGGGAGGGGTAGGAAAAGGGGGAAAAGGGCAAGTGGAAAAGGGAAATAAGGGCCAATGGGTAAATTGGATACAGTTCAAAAAACAAAGACCCAATACGATTGAGTATAAACTAATGCAACATATCATTGAATATATTGGGCTTAACAGTTATCAAGTTCAGCTGCCACACCTTGCCATCTTCTTGCAAAAAGTTATTCGCAGTCTCCTTTCAAGTAGCCAGCACGCTTATCGATTTCCATACAGTCTCTTATCTTGCCATACAGCTTTTCCTCTGCTGGAGTCTCAGCTTGTTTCTAAAACTGTGCGTACAAAATCCTAGCAGTTACAATTATGTGTTGTAATACATAATTTTGATCATGTAGAGTGCACCAGTGCACCTATCTGCTATATTAAGTAAAAAGAGCTCTGGTTTAAATTCTAATTTGATTTTTAGAGCTCTCTCTATAAAACTCTTTACCATAAACCAATAAGTAGCTGCTTCTTTACATGTCCACCACATATGGTAAAACGTACCAGGATTCTTTGTACACTTCTAGCACCTTGAATCACAGTTATACATTTTGGACAGATGATGTGGAGAGAGGTGCCACCTGTAAAACATCTTATAGCAGTTTTCTTTATAGGATATAGCTTTGAATTGTTTAACTGTTTTCTATAAGGAGTCCCATTTATCCAAATGTATTGGATAACCAAAATTTTCTGCCCATCTTATCATACAATCTTTAACCATTATTTCATTCGTTTTCTGATCTAACAAAGAGATATAAAGTTTGCCAAGAGCTTTTTTCCCATCAGAGAGAAGTATTTTGTCAAGGGCTGTCTCATTTACCATAACTCTGGTTTGTTTGGTTATGTTTTTAGAATGATAATATATTTGTTGATAGCTCCACCAATTTATTGTGTGGCCCTCTGATGTCAGTTGATTTTATGACTTTAGAGTAGAGATGGGCACGACTAGGGAAAATGATGTTTTCAAGTTGTCGTGTGTCGGAGGCAGTCCGTTTTGGCTCGTTTCCGTTTTTCGCGAAATTTCGCAAAAATTAGTCGGTTCGTTTTTTCATTTTTTCGTTGTCGTTAGTACTGGTTTGGGGGGGGGTAGCGGGCTCCTGGAGGGAGCTGCAGGAGTCAGCCAGAGCCACAAGTGACGGACTGGCAGACTCTTTGCACCCGCTGTGTCTCACGTACTTGCATGTAGTGCAATGCAAGTAGATCTGGCTTAGGGTTAAGACGGGTTAGCACAAGGGCTAGGGTTAGGCTAGTTATGGGTGAGGTTAGGGTGAGTATTGGGGTGCACCCCTGGGTGCCTCTCTGACCCACTTAGAAGGACAGTGTACTGGGGTATGGGTTAGGCTTAGGCTTAGGGTTCGGGTTTGGGCTACGATTAGTGGGCTGTTTATGCCCGGTTGGCACATCCCAGAAGTCTCTGTGGTCAACCTGGCCAAGTGGCCATGCGATTGGTGGAAAATTTGCATGGTCTACTCCCATGGGCGAGCCCATCATTGCAAATGCGCAGGTGTAAAAAAATAAAATAAAATAAAATAAAATAAATAAAATAAAATAAAATAAAATAAAATAAATAAAATAAATCAACGGAGACTTTTTTTTTGCAAGAAAAACCCACTGCTGCTACTGTAAAAATTCAAGCATTTAAAATAGCTAATTTTCGCATGTTTCTGTGGTGCTTTGGTGGGGTTTTGGGCAACGATTTAAAAAAAAATATTGCGGTCGCCATTTTGGATCCCCCGCACTGCATGGCAAATGGATGCGCCCTCCCAGCCTGGTACAGTCAGCAAAACCTGGCCATGCGATTGGTGGAATGGCTCCAAAACTTTGCATGGTCCACTCCCATGGGCGAGCCCATCATTGCGAATGTGCAGGTGTAATAAAATAAAATAAAATAAAATAAAATAAAATAAAATAAAATAAAATCAGACTTTTTTTTGCAAGAAAAACCCACTGCTGCTACTGTAAAATTTCAAGCATTTAAAATAGCTAATTTTTGCATGTTTCTGTGGTGCTTTGGTGGGGTTTTGGGCAACGATTTCAAAAAAAATATTGTGGTCGCCATTTTGGATCCCCCGCACTGCATGGCAAATGGATGCGCCTTCCCAGCCTGGTACCAGCAGCGCAGCAGTAGCAATAGCCAAGGAGAGGGGGGCGGGGACCCCCCCCCAAATAAAACACCCTTCTGGCCTGGTAGGTGCCCTCAGACAGTTTTCGCCTACTTTTAGGGCCGGGAATCAGGTTTTTTTTAACTTTTAAAAACTTTTTTTCTGTGCCGCTTGGCATTGCGTGATCGCCACGATGCAAGTAACGAGCACGACAAATCAGACCAAATTGTTCGTTCATCGGTTCGAGCTCGAATTCTGGCTGAGTAATTCCCGTTACCGTTTCCGTAGAGTAACGGATACGAGTAACGGAAACGGAACCGGGAATACCGCTAGGTCGTGCCCATCTCTACTTCAGAGATCAATCTTTGTTTAATAATTGTTTGTAGGTTAAAGATTTAATTGTCGTATCTGATGCAGGGCCAGAGATAGCTTCACAAGGAGATAGCCAACATGGAGCTTTATTATATACCAAGGCCTTTAAGGGCAACCAGACCTTAATCAAGGCATTTCTTATCCAATGCTTTTTAAAAAGAGTTGGTGGATTGCTCTTATTCCAGAGATAGTGGTGCCAACCCTTATCTAAATCATGTCCTTCCAGGCACAGAATTCTGTGATTGGACATTGAGATCCAATCCTTAATCCAAATCATAGCAGCCGCTTTGTAATACAAACCAACATTTGGTAGAGCCAACCCACCCACTTCATTTTCAACATTGATTGCTGCTGAATTCCTCAGCCTTGTAAGCCACCCAGAGTTCCCTTGGGAAGATGGGTGGGGTATAAAACCAATAATAATAATAATAATAATAATAATAATAATAATAATAATAATAATAATAATAATAATAATAATAATAATAAATAACATAGCCTCATTTTCAACATGCAGTAACCCCCCCGCCTATCGCGGGGATTAGGGACCACCCGACCCGCGATGCCTGAAAATCCGCAATATGCGGAAGCAGATCGGGTGGGGTCTGGGGGGTGGGGGCAGTGATCAGATTCCCCTGCCGCTGCCAGTGCGCGCCAGTCCGAGAAGTCTTGGGGCAGCACGCGCAGCGGTGGCAGGGGGATCTGACCTCCCGCCACCATCCCGGCGTCTCCATTGAAATGCATTGGTTCAATGCATTTCAATGGAGATAATTTTCCCCATTGAAATACATTGGCTTAATGCATTCCAATGGGGAAAATTTCTCCATTGAAATGCATTGGCTCAATGCATTTCAATGGAGATTGTGGGGCGGTGCCTAACACCGCCACCCCCTGCGCGGCCCCGAGGCTTCTCAGAGGGGCCGGGGGCGGCGTGGCTCCAAGGCTTCTCAGAGGGGCCCAGGGGGCGGCATGGGGCAATGTGATCACCCCCCGCCCCACCCCCGCATGGCCCTAAGGTGCAGGTACTGCAATTCTGTGATATCGTGGGACCGCAGAATCTGAACCGCAAAATGGCGGGGGCTGACTGTAGTTCAGACATGATTTGCTCCAGGACCCACTTACCATATTTGAGATGCACCTGGCCATAAGATGGACCTACTTTTAGAGGAGGAAAACAAGACAAAAATGTTCAGGCTAAGTTTTCATGGTAGGCTAATCCTGGCTGCTGAAGGGGGGGACAGAGGTTCCATGGAGGAGACCACCTTAGAAACGAGGTGATTTTTGACTGGGGAATACTTGCTGCAGAAGGGAAGGGGTGGGAAGAGGCTCCCTGGAAGAACCTCTTTGCAAAGGAGGTGACTGGGACTGTGGAATCCCCACTGCAACAGGGGGCAGGAAAGGCTCTGTGGAAGTCTCTTTGCAAATGAGGTGATTGGGACTGTGGAATCCAAGCTGCAAAAAGGTAGGGTTGCAAATGAGGTGATTGGGACTGTGGAATCTAAGCTGCAAAAGGGGAGGGTTTCAAATGAGGTGATTGAAACTGTGGAATCCAAGCTGCAAAAGAGGAGGGTTGCAAATGAGGTGATTGAAACTGTGGAATCTAAGCTGCAAAAGGGGAGGGTTGCAAATGAGGTGATTGGGACTGTGGAATCCAAGCTGCAAAAGGGGAGGGTTGCAAATGAGGTGATTAGGACTGTGGAATCCAATCCAGGGGAGCCATTATATTGTGTTTCATTTCATTTTGTTTTGTTCTGAAATTCTTTTAAAATCTCATTAGTAATGAAACAAAATGAAACTACTAAAGAAATGAAACAAAATGAAACACCATATTTTTGTTTCGTGCCCATCTCTAGTGATGATTAGAAATACAATAATGTGGATGATAGTAAGTCACAACTAGTAGAGGCCCCATTGGATGAGTGGGGATTTTGTGAATCATTTCTGCTGTATGTTCTGTTGATTCAAATGGGTCTACTGTAGCTGTGACTGACTGAACCATATGGAAATGATGCAAGACCATTCTTTTAAAGGCAGTTTAAAGCATTTTCAAAATACTGAAGAGTGCAATCAAATTTTGCAACTGCTTGTTCAGTTCCTGAAAACCTGAAAATCTTTAAAAAGGTCTTTGTTCAGTAGTGGTAGGATAGTTGGGGGGCACCGGGGAGGGGGCAACAACCTACCTTGCAGTGGAAAGGTATCTCACATTCTGGGACCAGCAGGCCAAATGACCTCCCTTGTGCCTTCAGCAAACGTGCTTGTTTGATACACAACCCCTAAACTCCAGGGCAAATGGCTCCCAGCTCCGGAGCTTAAAAATATTTCCCCACCAGCTCCAGAGTTTACAGGAAATTAGGTGCGACCATGCCCACTTTAGCACGTCCCAGCGCACCCTTCAAGTACCTGCTCTTTGGAGGTGAAAATTCCTTGATGCGGTGTAACGATAGTGAGTGCGGGGCTCTCCTTGCTTCTGTTTGTTGTTGTTTTGGCTCCCGCCCATTTAAGAGCTACTTTACAGAGACTGGAATGTTGCTGGCAAGAGTGAGAGGCAGAACGGTGGTGAGCGGCATGCTTTTCTTTCTCTTTTTCTCCCTCCCCTCATGCAGCCAGCAGCCAGGAAGTGCGGAGGGGTGGGGACACAGGAAGAGTGACGAACCCTGGTCCAAATTTTAGTGGCCAGCGGATCTTAGGGGTCATGTGAAAAGGCCCTAAGAGACATCTTTAAAAGTTGAGGAAAATGGTTGAATGGTTGCAATTTTTAAAAATTATTCTTCCTGTTGATTGAACTAGGTGCCTCCTTTCTTAGTTATGTGTACTTTGAATCATATACATTTGCTGTCTGTGATTCAGAAAAGAAAAAAGAATTGGACTCTCATGATTTCCTTCCGCTAAGAGAAAATATGTGTGTTTTTATTAACAGTCTCACTAGCCAAGGACTTGTCAAATAGGTTTTTTAAAAAAATCTTTGTGAGAACATTTTTTCCATTCCTCGTTAGGCCCCTGTTCCATTACAGGCAGTATTGATTTGAATTTGGCTTACAAGAGCAGGGTTCGTGCATGCAGTGTTACCAAGACTCCACAGAAAGTTCACAGTCAGCACAGGAATCGTACTCATGACTAATGAGTCTTTTGCTGTGTCTTGACTCCTGCCCCGCTTCTCCCGTGTTTGCTAAGTTCTGAAACTTAAGAAGGAGCACTTTGTCCAATTTGAATAAATAGTGTATTGTTTCAGATGGCATCGCTCGCTCGTTTTAAAAGCTTTGTTCTTAAAGTTTTTTTAAAAATGTGGCTTCTATAAAGTGTCTGTTCTTTTAATAATTTTATTCATAACTAACTTTGGGAACTGTGGTGGTCAGAAAATGATTTTAACACTCACACACCAAAGTGCACTCTATTTACTCTATTTACTCTTCCCATAAAACAGGAACATTACACTTGGCTCATTAGGCTTCCTTGGGTTTGATGTACATCTGCTGCTCTATGAGACCTTTATTATTTTCCTCACAAACAGACATCTCCTAAAGTCAGAGTCAATGTAAATATTTGCAAAATATTTTGTTTTTGTTTTTTGAAATCACTGACATGTAGTTTACTTGAATCCAACTATTTCCAGAGCAGGTTTACACAGAAATCAACAACATTGTTTTATAAACAATAGGTGACCCCCATGAAAGCTTCAAGTATGTGTGTGCGAGAGATGTGTTTGTCAAGTGAAGACAGGTTTGGAAAGTTTGCAAGTCTTTCTTTCTTTCTTTCTTTCTTTCTTTCTTTCTTTCTTTCTTTCTTTCTTTCTTTCTTCATATTAAATTGCAAAATTTAAAATAATGACATATATGAAATATAGATAACATTTTAAAACAAGTAAAATGTTGAGGAAATTAGACTATTCTTAATCAGAAGAAAGCTTACTTCAATAGCCACATCTCAACCATTTGCTGGATTGTCTGATTCCAGATAGCTCAGCTAGAATCTTGCCTTGGTGAGAGACACTCTGTAGTAGTTATCCTTTCAACAAGGTGTGTTGCTTTTTACTTTCCATGGGTTTATCCTGGTATATTCTCGTTGAATTTTTAGAGCTTGAGGTGTGTGCAAAAAAAGCCTTCTCTTCCGTTTTAGCCATCATCTAGAGCAGTGGTTCTCAAGCTGTGGGTCCCCAGATGTTCCTGGACTGCAACTCCCAGAAATCCTGGCCAGCTCAGCTAGTGATGAAGATTTCTGGGAGTTGCAGTCAAGGAACATCTGGGGACCCACAGCTTGAGAACCACTGGTCTAGAGGATTTGTGTCCACAAAGTGGGTGAGTTTGATGCTGTATTGTCTTATTTTATTCATTATTTGCTAGCACCTCTTTACACACTTATGGAGCAGGCAATGCCAGCCATTTTCAATGGGGTTGGTTTCAGGCAGCTAGCAATAATCCTGCATTTTGCTGTGGGACAGCACAGGGACAAAGCTGTTGTTCTTATTGTTTGTGAGTGTATATATACCAATCTGACCCAGCTAGTTTCCTAAGTATGTTGTTTCTGGTGGCAACTTTCCTGTGTGGTGTTGAGACAATGTTTTTTTCTAGGTCAGAGCAGAATTGAGTGACACTTTGGGGTATGTGAGTGTTCTGATATCTACTAATATTAGAGATGGGCATGAAACATTTTTTTTCATTTTGTTATTTGTTATTCATTTTGTTGCCTAACAAAGCAAAAAATGAAGTGCCCTTAAAAATGAAATGAAATGAAATAGAAATTTTCATTTCATTCCATTTCATTTTTCGCTTTTTTATTATTTATTTTGACAATTGCCGATCTCAATTGACAATTAGTGCCCATCTCATTTCTCTTTCAGAAATGTTACACTGTAATCTTGCTGATGGCTTTGGAAGTAATTGCAAATATTAGTTACATTTTGGGTAACAAACAATATACTGTACCAGGTAGCAACAAACTTACAGTATGGTAAAAGTTGTGTAATAAGTAATTATAATGTTATATTTAGTTGTAATGAGTAACCTTTCAATTTTTATACTGCTCATCTGACTAATAGCCACTCTGGGCAGTTCACAGACAATCACAATAACAGACAAACATGACATAATCAAGTGAAATTAATTAAATTGAAAAATTAAACTGAATATGAAACATTTAAAACAGAACTAAAAACAGAGCTATATACTCTCAAAGATATTTATTTATTTATGTATTACATTTGTTTCTCACCCACCTGGCCTAAAGGTCACTTAAAAGTTAAAAGTAACATTTAAAGGGCATTTAAAGTCATTTTGACATGATTTTTCCAAGTTTTGTGCTACTTTCTTAGTCTTAAGTGGCAAGTGGAGCTTCTTCAGCTTTGTCTTTTGCATTTCTGTAAGCATTTGCTATATCGGAGTTGGCCATTAGAGGGAATCAGACAATATTTTTCTGCATTATAATTATAATCTGTTCAGGCTGTGATTGCAACAGAGGACATTTGAACTTTTGAGCAGAAAAGCTATCAAATAAAATGTGAGCTTTTGTCAACTTTCAGATTATCTTCTCTGCAGAAAGTATACTTGTTCTAAAATATAAATGTAAGGGTTATATTTGAGTGGGTTTATGTGAACACACAAGGATTTGCAAAGTGGTTTGCAGTGTACAACCTGAGAGGAACAAGGGTTATTTGAAACAGTATTTAGGTAAAAATTAATTCTAAGACCCCCTAAAATTAGTAAATTACTCTTACACTTACTTTTCAAAATGAAACATTTTACCTTTCAATTACCTTTAACTAGTTACTTTTAAGGTACACTGAATGTTACAAGCTGCTGATTTGTGATACAAAGCACATTCTTCCCCCTGTTGACATCCATGACAGAACACAAAGAATAAGCATAAATCACACAGTGTTACAGCACTTGAACAAAGTAATATTCTTCTTGTACCATCTAGTGAGGTCGTACCTTGGACTGTAAAAGTAACTGAACAGTTAGAGTTCTACTGTGAAAGAAGTAAGGCTAGTGTTCAGAAAGTTACACCTGCCATGTAGTTATACCTTGAAGCTTGGAAAAATGAATTACATGCAGCCAGCTACTTTAATTAGACACTTCCAAACTCTGACATTCATTTAGCTCATGTCTCTCACAAAGTGTCCTCAAGACCACAAGAGCTTGGGGTATGCTACATCCTGCAGCGATTTGAATTATTTCCATGATATCAGAATCTTTGCATAACCATCTACACTCATGCACATATATATTCTATCAACCTTAATTCAAATAATATATTTCCTTGCTTTAGCTTAACCAGAGAACAGCCACCTTAAAAGCTAAATAGCACAAGATGTCTTCTCCTTCCACAGCTGCTAGTTGTTGATAAATAACAGCTGTGAGGCCAAAATGTTGCTGAGCAGAAGAGTATTTTGACCCAGCACTCAAAAAATACAAGTAGTGACATTATGTAGAGAAGAGTTTAAAACAATTGAAGTCAAGTTCTTTCTCATCCTTCGAAGGACAGCCACCTCAGCCAGAGAGGTCCCTAATTCCAATCCAAGGGCATATTCTTGGTGTCACAAGTGCTGGGATATAACAACTTGTGAACATAGATGTAATCACAAAAGGTATGAAAAATAACTGGGATCAAGGTGCTGGGGGAAACAACACAAATCTGTTGTTGCTTATTTCTGCTGTTAAGAGATTTCTGACAACCTTATAAATAGAGATGATGATGGACCAGAAATTCTGAGCAGCCATATTTTCTTCTGGCTCTTCTAGTCTTGCCTTGTCCCTCAACAAACCTCCTTTTCAATTAGCATTAATCATTGTCAGTTTCTCTATATTTTATAGCTGGACCTTGCCAGAGGAACAAAGAATCTGCTTAAATTCATTTTCTCCTTAATTTGCTTTTATAACATCCAGACATTTGTTAACAGGGATGGGGACTCACAACCTGTGACTCACTGGTGAGTCCAACTTAAATTGCACCTGTGACTTAATGTGACCCCACCCTTTTTAGAGTCATACTTGAATTATGACTTGGACTGATTTTTCTGACGTGTTTTCAAGTCCCTAACCCATGCACCCTCCCTCTCCCTTCCTCCTTCGCAATGATTTGGAAACACTACCTGTAACGGATTTTAGAAGTAGTGAAGCCTGTTAGCTTAGGCCAAATGTAAACATAGAGAATATAAAACATGTAGATTTGTTTTAGTGGCTATGCCATTATCTCAGTGTCTATTTAAATAAAGGCCTGTGAAGATACCAGCCGAAAGCAAGTGAAACCTGATTGGTCTAAAACAACATGTGACTGTCTTTTCCATGCTTGTGAACAGTCTGGTGGGAGGAGAAGGACTTTTTTGAGAAGGATTTTATGGCTGCATGTTAAGACAAGCTTCCAGCTGGCTCCCTGTTGGGGAATCATGTGAAAGGCGGGGATAAAGTAAAGGTAAAGGTTACCCCTGCACATGCATGCTAGTCGTGTCCGACTCTAGGAGAGGTGCTCATCTCCGTATTCAAGCCAAACAGCCAGTGTTGTACAAGTCCATGGCCATGTGGCCGGCATGGCTGCAAGGAAACAGTGTTTTACCTTCCCACTTTTTATGGTGGTACCTATTTATCTACTTGCAGTTACATTCTTTCAAACTGCTAGGTTGGCAGGAGCTGGGGTTATCAGTGGGAGCTTGCTCTGCTGCGTGGCGCTCGGGATTCAAACCGCTGAGCTGCTGACTTTGTAGGCAACAGTTTTCGGAGCCTTAGTATGTTGAGCCACTACGCCTCTTCCGACAGGCGGGGATACTTACCACTATATGTGGAAGAGGTGCTGGCAAAGACACCGAGGAATGCAGTTGCCCTGCCTGCTCCAGAGCCCCTCCTAGTTCTTCAGCAAGGGCTCTGTGCCCAGATGTTTGAACACAGGAGGCCTCTACAGTCTAAGATGGTGGCATCTGGACTCCATGCTGGCTCTATTGGGGAGAAGGGGGTGGCAGCAAGAGTGGGGCAAACTTCATCTGGATTTCTAGGGTTCCTCTGATACTGTTGCTTATAGTGCTCTTTCTTTCTTTCTTTCTCTTTCTTTCTTTCTTTCTTTCTTTCTTTCTTTCTTTCTTTCATACCTTCCTTCCTTCCTCTTTTAATCTGTGGAGGAAGGGTGAGTTTTCAGATAGTAAATTGCTAAGGAAGTGGCCCAGCTTTTGATTTACGAAATGGGGTTGGGACTACAATTCCCAGAATTATCCAGGTAGGGACTTGCAACACAGACTTAGGGTTTGGGACTCAGGACTTGATCCCAAAGGACCCTATCACACGGGCAAAAAAAAATGCTGCTAATAATAAAAGCCGTGTTTTCCCCTCCTGTGGTCATGTGACTGAAGAAGCAGTTCCAGCATCCAGCACTGCTCTCTGGATGGTGTGTGGGGGGAGGGATCTTTAAACTTTTTTTGCAGCCCCAAGCCACGATCAGCTGTAGCTCCAGATGGGGTGGAGGGAAAGGAGGGATCTTTAAATTTTTCTTTTCTTTTCTTTTTCTTTCTCCTCTCCCTCAGCAGCAGGCTGGCTTTCCCTTGCCCAGGTGTTTATTTGGGTATTGTAAGCACACCAGAGACTGAAGTTAGATTTAAAGAACCAGGCAGGCGCTGGAGATCTAAAGTCTGCTGTTCCTCCCCTCTTGTAAACCACCCCTCCTTGGACTATAAAGATCCTTGATATGGAAATGCTTCTCCACTTCTCTTGATAACTTAGCTGCCTGTGTCCCTGCATAAAAAAGTTAACTCTTACTTTGCCTGGAAGTACTGAACTGCAGATTCATTGTCAAGCAGTTAAAGGGGAAGATTAGCAGAGAAAGTTATTACAAACCAACTAGTGATCTAGTGAGCAGAGCGAGGGGGACATAGAAACCTGTGGAGGCTGGGAGGGTGAGGAGAGAAAGAGAAAGACCCCTCCCACCACTGTTTACGGAGAGACAAAGCCCGGAGAGATGCCGGTCTTAAAGAGAAAGGCTGCAGTGACTGGATTGTGTCTCTGGGTCTCTGTCCTCGGCTCCTCCTTCTCTCTCTCTCTCTCTCTCTCTCTCTCTCTCTCTCTCTCTCTCTCTCTCTCTCTCTCTTCTGCTTGCCTGCAAGTACACACACACTCACACTCGCACACAGCCTCCTTGTCCCTTTGCTGCATGCGAAGCGAGGCAAAAAATACCCACCCTCAGCCTTGGGTATTGGAAACCTCGCTGGGACTCGCTTCAGTGGGCGTTGCTGGGTTTTCCCCCCCAAAAAGCTCACAGCTCATAAGGACACGATTTTTGGAGGCGGTTTTTCTGTAAGTTAGAGCCGGATTTAAGCAGTCGTGTGATAGGGCCCCTAGATGTCAAAAAGGACTTGTTGTCCAGAATCTTGTAAGTTACATCCACTGTCATAACATCACGTCAAAAGCTCAGCTGCTTATTACCACAAGTTAAGAAGTCAGTGTAGACATTTCTCCCACACCCCACACATGTAAATCAGAGCATGACAGCAAGTGTCTACAGTGACTTCTTAACTTATGGTAACTCACATCTGGAATCTACATAGACTTTATGCCACCTTAATTTCTAATTGGATTCCAGCCTTTAGCTATGAAACTCTTTTTTAAACTTCTTAAACTTCTTTTATTTGGTATATGATTTCGTGGGCAATTTCTCCAGACATTGCATCTTCAGTTCCATCTGAAGAAATGGGTTACAGTCTGTGAAAGCTATTGCCAAATAAAAATGCAAATCTTAAAGTGCCACAAAATTCCACGTTGTTTCTACTACAACAGATTGACTCGGCTAGCCCCAACACCACCAGAAGATTCTTTGCGGTGCCTTCTCCTTTTGCTACCATAAAATCTGTTCCCTATGACAACATAATTCCCATCCGCTGTGATGTTCAGAGGCAACAGTGCCAGACAACAGTAGGTTTGAAGATGGTACTTATTGGAAGAAACTAAATGCACCTCTTATTAACCAGAACAGAATGGCTGAGAAATATATGTAAATACAAATAAACTCTCGGAGAGCTGGTATTAAAAAACCATGGTGCAGCAACAGGGCTGTATTTTGTATCTGGATGAAAAGAAGAGCATATCAGACATATGATCTGTCAAGGTGACACTGACATTTCGGTAGGCATGAAGAGATAAATAGCCAGGTTACCAACAGGGCAACTCTCTTCTTTCAAAACAAAGAGGAAATGTATTTTTCCTCTCAGAATGAACAAGTAAAATGCCATATTAATCACCACAGACCTAGAAATGCTGTTGACAGCCTTTATGCAAATACATTTATAGAAAAATGCATGATGCCACTTCTCTTGGAATGTCAAGTCCAGTTTTGACAGACACACTTTGGGAAGGATACTAGGAAAGCTACAGAAAAGAGTCTCCCCTCCACCCCCCAAATATTCAGAGAGCTGGAGCAATTTGCCTTTTGAGCGAAATCTTAAATGTTTGATGCTATTTAACTTGGATAGGAGGCAAATAAAGTGAAACATGAAGTATACAAAATCATGTATGGCATGGAAAAGGTGAATAAATAATTTCCTTTTTCAAATCCTCGCTTGCCATATTAGAACTTGGGGACAGCTACTGAAGCTGGATGATGGAAAATTCAAGACAGATCCAGGCAAAACTTGCATGTCCAGTGCCTATCAAACAACGAAATGTTTTCAAGAGCCTATTTGGCATTCATGGAGAATGAAACGGATTGTGGTAGCCACATATTGGATCAGCTTGAAGTCTGAGACTCAATTGAAAATGTCAGGGTAGCCTGCTAGCCTCAGAGTGTGGCCTGCTATTGGAATATGCTGCCTATGGTATTAGAAGCAGGATTCCAATGAATGCCCATTTCTGGGGAACATGTGAAAGAAAAGATGGCTTGAGTTTAGATTCCTCCAGTGATAAATATAATCTGCCCCCCAAAATGGGTTCAACACCTTGAATAGATCCTGAAGATTCAGGCGACCACCTGGTGTGGGTTTAGTAACCTGGCAAACCTGGAATTACAATAAGCACCTTGACTGATGGATGCTATGGTGCTTACATCCTGTTTGTGAGCCTTCCATTGGCATCTGGGTGCCCATTGGAGAAAGAGGGTGCTAACTTAGGTCTTTAGTCTTCTGAGTTACGGATCTCATGATGATGCATCTGTGGCCAATGAGTGCGAATTAGTTTGTGGACGCTTGAATGACTGAGCCTCTATGATCATGTAAAACTCATTGGCTTATTGAAACTCAGATCTAATGAGCTGCCAACCAAGAGAATGCAGAGGGTGGAAAGAGGACTCCCTTCTCGTGGCACTTGCAACATTCTCTTGTCATCACAATAAGGAATTTCAAGTGAAAGGTGAAGACAGAAGGCAGGAAAATGGCAAGATGAGCAGAGCGCACACAGGGAACAGAAACGGAGTCCGTCAGTCAATTTGAGTGAACGGTACTATAGTTAATGACAGATTGAGGCATCTACGTAGGTAAGCTCCCTCCTCCCCCCTCTCTCCTTCTGCGTGTGTTTGTGTTCATGTACAGGATTAGTATCTCTCATTTAGGTAGAGGCTTCCAAATATCCTCCCTCTTCCATATATGCCCCTTTCTTAAGTAAGGAAAAGATTTTACAATACTGTATCTACAGTCCCTCCTTCATACCCAACTACACATTAATTCTTCAAAACATCAGTACATGGCAATTCACTTCTCTTTTACCCCCATCCCACCCCTCTCACCTCCTGCCAGTCCCATCATGCAATAAGTATAAGAAGATGCTTGGTTGCATCCCCGTTTCCCACCATGAGATCCAGCTAAATCTAGGTGCTACATCTCTCCCGTGCTCACCAAAGAAACTTCCTCCTCCCAGGAAACATCTGGCTGCTGTGTCTTCCTAAGTTTCCTAACACTTTCCAGTCTACATGACCCCCTGATTGCCAACCACAGGATTTATATATCCCTATGATGGAGAGAGAGTGTGGGGGTCTGTATTAACGAATGACCGAGTGCTTTGATCTAAAAGGAACCCCTGAAGCTGGAGTCACAGGGCTGACCATGCAACCCTGACCGAAGTGTTGCAGTTCACTCTACAATGGTAGCAGGAGCTGCCATACCATCAGCTGCATCCCTTTATCCTGGGACAGCTTGAGTTCATGGGATGTACAATAATTACATTTCAGGACTCCATTGATTAACTAATTTACCTTTGCCTTCCACTGAACAACTGGCCTCAGATCAACCACAATATTGTTGCAGTGTTACAATCTGATTGCTGAATAAGTAATTTCACAACTTGGATACGCTGGAGCAATAGGTCATCATTGACTACAGACAAAACCCTTATGAGTGGAAGGAGAATCCTGATCAGTGACGGGGGGAGGGGGCTTCCCCAAGGGCAAGGGGGCAGCAGAGGCCCTTCTCCAAAAGGATTGGCTGTAGACCACGAGCAGCAGCAACTTTTGCCACGTGGTGCTGGAGCTCCTGCCACTGCCGCCTCCTTCCCCCAGGTCAACAGCCCGAGGGTGGAGGCAGAAAGATCACAGGGTCCCATCTGGAGGAGCAGGCACTGCTTTGTGGCCAGATCCTTACATCTGGAATAGCTCTTGCCTTTGAAATGCTGGGAGAGGCGCCCTGGCAGTGAAGCATGGCATGGACAGAGCCCTGTCACCAGCTGACCAGCCTGGCAAGCAGACAAAGGAGCGTGGCGGGCAGGGCAATGGTGCAAGGCGATCTAGATCGATGGCTTGGAGGTACTTCAGGGATGAGGGCACCAGGCTGGCATTTCTCCTCCTCCTCCTCTGACCAGCTGGCCAGGAGAGGTGGTGGCCCGGCATCTCCACCTGGCTGCCCAGGTAGGATGGCCTCGGTGGCATGAAAGGCCAGCAGACTGCCGCGTGGCGCCCCCACTTTCACCCTTGCCATCCCACCACCACTGTCGCCGCTTTCCTTTCACCACCAGAAACACCCTCTGAGCTGCCCAACAGGGATGGGGGGGCTGGGGGCAAAAGTGCTGCTCAGTCCACCACCCAGGCAGCGCAGCACAGCTTTCACCCCCCCCCGGCACCCCACCAACCCCACTGCCCCCTGATTGTCCACCATAGATAACTGAATCTGTGGATGGAGAATAAGCAGTTGTTGTTGTTGTTGTTGTTGTTGTTGTTGTTGTTGTTGTTGTTATTATTATTATTATTATTATTATTATTATTATTATTATTATTATTATTATTATTATTATTATCCCATCTGGCAGAAAGCCACTCTGGGTCATTTACAACATAAAATAAACTGATTACAAAATACCTGTACCGATACAAAAATATAATAAAAAGCAAATACAGATACAAAAATCTAATAAAAATCAAAGGATATGGAGATGGTACTGTAGTAAAGTATAAACTATTACACAGATACACATTTTTCAACTGACTACCCACTGGACTGCGCTGTCACAAGGAAATAGATGATAGTGACTGCTTTGCATCCTCAACATGTCCCATCATAACTAGTTATATAGATAAAAGAAGTACAAACTATGGGTTAAACAAGATAATAAGGGGAATATATCTTTCCAACGATTAATGTACTCCCCCTTTCACAACCAAATTGCCTCAGAGATGAGTACCTCAACAGCACATCAAGACATGCATATCAAGGCCATGTGTACTTTATAATTAGCAGTCACAAAATAAAGCACATTAAATGCAACATAAGTAGCTGAGGAAAATCATACACTAAACAACTGCCTTCCGCCTGAGGGAGAACTGCTCCTAAATATATTTTAAACACTATGCTATTTTAGCCCTTTTGTTTTGTAGATACTACCAGGGCCAGCGCTAGGTTTTTTTGCCCCTAGGCGAGGGGCGGGGGGGAGAGGGGGGGCGGGCGGCGGCAGCAACGGTGGGCGGGCGGCGGGGCGGCGGGGGGGGTGGGCGGCCGGCGACGGGCGGGGGACGGACGGCAGTGGCCGGCCACGGGGGGGTGGCGGGGGGCAGCAGGCTCACCAGCGCCCCCTGTCCATTTTGGCACCCTAGGCAACTGCCTAGTTCGCCTTAATGGACGTGCCGGCCCTGGATACTACGTTGTTGTTGTTTTGACTTATCTACAACTCCATAGTGCTAGAGCACTCTCATGTCCCATGTCCAAGATACAATAAATATGCAAGTAACACTTTGCCACTCAGCAAGCTGGGTACTCACTTGACCTCCTTGGGAAGACTGGAAGGCTGGGTGAACCTTGAGACGGCTACCTGAGCCCATTCGGATCGAAGTCAGGTCATGAGTTCCACTTGATTGCAGAACTACAGCGTAACCACCGTGCCATGGGGCTCACTATACTATGTGCCTGAAGTCTTTCTGAGTTTGATTGGCAGGGGGGAAAGGTGAAGAAATCCAATATGCTGTGGTCCCCCTCCTTCCCCCTCTCCTTCTCCCTCACCCACGATATCCGGATGTGAAGAGGAAGGTTTATGTGAACAAGAAGAGAGAATGGGGAAACAAGGCCAGGCCAGGGATCTGAGGTCCAAGTGGCTTTCCAAGAGTTTAAATAAAGATTCCCAACTAAATTCTCCGTGAAATGATTTCCTCTGTTTTACAAGCTCATTTCTCCACAGCAGAAAACTGCTGAAAGCATATGCAATGTATTTACCAAATGGGATGCTGGAATAAAGTCTCTCGGATGATTGTCAGTGCCAGGTTATAGCTTCTACATGCTGCCAGTTGCCTCCTGGGTTTGTGGGGGAATGGTTATTACAAATATGCAGTCTTGGCAAGAACAGATTGATAGCTGCTAGAACAGGAACTGCTCCAATATCAATCTGCAGGTACCACTCAACAGACATTCCTCCTGCTGCCATTGCTGTCAGTATTAGTGCTCTTCGCTGGAAGTTTTCAAACAAACACATTTCCTGAAAGGCAAGTTTCCTTGCACACTGTAGAATGCCTCTCCCTGCAGTGCTGTCAGTCCCTGAGAGTGTGTTTGGCTCCAACAGAGGGCTGAGCAGCTGGACATGAATTTGTGAGGGAGGAACTGAATGGGTCCGAACACTTTATTCTCCTCAGCAAATATTCGGAGCCTTTAATGACTGCCATGTCCACTGACGAATCTGTGCACATCTTTACAGCCATAAATGACATGGGGAGAGGGCCAGAGAAGTGGAGCAATCCTCCCCTTACACACAGAATTACAACTACTGATCACAGATTTTTATAATTTGTAAAACAATTCAAAACAGCCCTTCCTGTAACTTACAGCAATGCAGAGAGCTTTGTCCAAGATTTATATCAATCCAGATTAAGGCGAAGGAGACATTTCCAGTGCTGCTCTCCTTTGAAAACAGATGGATCTTGAACAAGTTAAATATGGGACTAAACCTTCCAGGATCCCTCAGTCATCACAAGCAGTACTTTTCTCTCTCTTCTAAAACAGGTCCCCTGCATAATTACTAATAAAACACTTTACCTTCCTATTCTAGGTTCCTTTCTTGTGGAAGAAAAGGCTCCTGCATCCTTTTTCCAGGTATCCTTGTCATCTTTTTACCTTATGTTGCCTCAGATAATCCTCTGCAAGTTCAATGTCATGAGGTAATTTACATGATTACCTCCTCCTCCTCCTCCTCCTCCTCCTCCTCCTCTTCATCATCATCCTCATCATCCTCATCCTCATCCTCATCATCATCATGTGGTGTCAAGTCAATTCTGACTTATGGTGACCCTTTTCTAAATTTTCCAGATTAAAAAAAATACCATTCCCTTCTTCTGTCAGATATTGGAAAGGGAAAAAAACATTTTGTATTAGACATAAGAGGCTTGTCTACAGGTGCTTTATATATATATAATTGATTTGTAAAATGGAGTCCCCTATGTAATACTGAATCATTATAACACAGGTGTATAAGTTTTATAATTATTGCTAGGTGTAGGGATTAAGGTATAATGGGCAAGGTTGATTCAATGGAGGTGCAATAGCATGGGGTCACCAGATTTGTGATTGAGTATAAAAGACCTCCAGAAATTAGTAGCCTTTGGACCTTTGGTGAGAAGGTACCCAGGTTGCTATATTTTATGTCTGTATTCTGTAATGTTCATATGATTATATCAATATATACACAGTGGACCATCATATAAGAAGCGGTTTTGAACAGAAAATCCACTTAAAGGAAAAAAAATCAGAGATAGGGGGAAATAGCTTAACAGAATTGCCTATGGGGTGAATCCGTACAACAGAAAAATGGTGGCAGTTAGAGATTAATCCGTTTTCAATGCATTCCTATGCGAAATTTGTACAAAGGAAAATTTGCTTAACAGAATTTCATTTGGAATGAATTAATTCCTTTATACAAGGTACCACTTGTATTAACATATGATATGTTGATACATTATGTAAACATCTACGTGTAAGAAGCTCTGCCTGTTTGATGTGGATCTTGATGCCCTGAGTCTTAGCTTTCGCTGGCACAGCAAATTGCCTAAACTCTGTTATCTTCTGGGGGCACCCTAGGGCTGTGCAGATTTACCCAAGGCCACACAGTATTTGCACCACCATACTAACAGGTAAGAAGAAGGAAAAAGGCAAGGAAGAGAGAGGAGAGAGAGAGAGAGAGAGAGAGAGAGAGAGAGAGAGAGAGAGAGAGAGAGAGAGATTTCCATATCAATCCTGGCCTAGCTATTTAAGCCCCTATAACCATGCAGGCATTCAATCACATGCACACAATCTAAGTTCAGTAATTTAATTTAGCTTACGCTAATGAGAAAGAAAAAGAAAACTCTTGGATGTGAGTTCTAGTTAGCAATGACAGCACAAGGCTTCATTTCACCCAACAGCTACAAGAAAAGGCTTGCAAGGCAGCTGTAAGGGAAGTATGGTGTCTAGGGACCTCCGTTTCAGCCTTACCTGACATTGGAGAGTCCAGGAGAGAGCTCAGACTTCACTGAGGAGTTCAGCTGTCACTTTCTTTCTCCCTTGACACCAACCCAGCCTTCCTGGATGTCATGTACCGCTTTGATGTCTTCTTTCCCTGCTTGAATTAAGGTATTCCATTCTGAACAGAAAATTAACACCACAAATGGAACATGAAGGATAAAAGGGCTATTGGAACATATGAGCTACACTCTCTGTTTTGTCATTACTCCAATTTGCTCAAATACACTAATTTGGTACATTTCCACACGTGTGCAAAGACTGCAGCCACTTGTCACTTGTTTGTTTTTCTTTCAGATTTATCATCATATTAAAAAAAAAACATTTTATGTACACTGCCCTAGTATCACCTTGGTAATAGAACAGCAGGACAGAAATGAATGTAACAAGAGGGGGTGAAGGGAGAAAAGATGACATATGCATTCATGTTTTATTTTCCCCTTCCTGTGTGTGTGTGTTGTTGTTGTTGTTACAGTCCTGACCAACTCTTTGTGACCCCATGTCCATCGGGTTTTCTTGGCAGGAATACTGGAGTGGTTTGCCAGTTCCTACTCCAGGTGCCTACAGCACCTTGTATTCCCTGGTGGTCTCCCATCCAAGTACTAACCAGGGCCGACCCTGCTTAGCTTCTGAAATCAGGCGAGGTCGGATGTGCTTAGGGCATCTAGGCAGCTAACAACATGTAAAAAGCTACAAAGATTTTATATACAATCAATATAATGCTGCATAAGGAAAAATAGTTCTTCCAAAAATGAACTTTGAATTAAACCCACTCCATGTTATGAATATGGGATATTGTGCTTCTGTATCCACAGTTCAAAACTCTAGGAAACGGTCCAACTGTCGTTTTGTAAACCGCCCAGAGTTCCTTTTGGAAGATGGACACTATAAAAATGTAACAAATAAATAAATAATAATAACACTGCTGCACAATATCATGCCTGTGTTGCCAGCAGCAAAAATGATGTCAAGCTTTACACAGCAAAGGGCAGCCTGAATGTTGGTGACATCATATCACCGGTCAAGATGGTTCACCAGACACTCTGCTGCTCACTACCAGTCACTAAGGGCCTTTTCACACGACCCCTAAACTCCACGGCAAATGGCTCCCAGCTCCGGAGCTTAAAATTATTTCCCCACCAGCTCCGGACTTTACAGATAATTAAGTGTGACCACGTCCACCTAAGCGCGTCCTAGCACACTTTTCATGTACCTGCTCTCAGAGGGTGAAAATTCCTGATGCGGATATAACAGTAGTGACTGCCGGGGGGCCCCGCCCCTTTAAGAGATCTGAATGCAGTGCCGGGAGCAAAGCGAGATGGCAGAACGGAGGTGAGTGGCATTCTTTTCTTCCTTTTTTTCTCCCTCCCCTCACGCAGCCAGCAGCCAGGAGTGCGGAGGGGGTGAGAACGCAGGAACGGCGACAAACCCCTAAGATCTCTGGTCCGAATTTAAGTGGCCGGCGGATCTTACGGGTCGTGTGAAAAGGCCCTAAGTGACACCAAGCAAGGGAAAATCACAGAAGATGACTCATTTGTTCATCAGTTCAGCACTACTCTCTCAAAAACAAAGCAATTGTCATGGCTTTTTTTCTTTTTTGAATTGTCAAGTAGGAATGGTGGTGAGCTGAAGAACATCTGTATACCAGCCTGCTTGCTCGCTGCTGATCTGAAGCCCAATTTAAAAGTTACAAGTTTTTGTTTGGGGGCTTCCATTTTTAGAATTGCTTTGCAGAGTGTTGTTTTGCTGTGCCGCATGATAATATCACTGCACTCCCATGCGTGATAATAAATAGAATCCCTCCAGTTGGGGACAAACGTGGGGGGGGGAGTTTTATGAAAGATTGGTCAAAATCCTGTTTCATTGTGCAAGTTAAATCATAACATTTGGTTCATTTTCCCCAGCTAAACAAGCCATCCCTTCCATGATTCTTAGTGGCAAGCACTGCAGCTTGGTGAATGCACACATTTGCCTTGAGGATAGTGTCTGGGATGGCTTGTTTACCAGGGAGGAACACACAAAAAGTTATGATTTGGTGTATGCTAAGCAACAGGATTTCAACCAGTGATTGAAATCCTGTTGCTTTGTGTAATCAGGTGCAGTAAGTAGACTCAATGAATCACAAGGGATTCCATAAGTTTAGTTCAAATAGGACTACTCTAGTTGCAATTTACTTTATAATTGGAACTAGAGTAGTCCTATTTGAACCAATGGAACCTATAGAGAAGTTGACTTACCAAATTCCCACTGATTCAGCAAGGCAATTTTAGCACAACTACTTATTGAATTTCTAATGTTGTTTAATCTTTGTTACACTGTCCAGAACACAATTACAATTGGCTTTTAAGAGATTGTCCCTTTAATGTTTCTTCTTTTGTAAGTGTTACTTTCTTTCCTCATCTTGCAGAAGTCAATAAATACAATCAGCGGAATTGCTGTGTGATCCAAGCCATGTCTTAATTTAATTAGATCGGTGGAGCCAGCTTGTTTGTGAGGCTGAAATTAGCCAATCCCACTAACTTGGTGGTTGACAAAAGAATTTCCTGCTGTCAGGTAAAGTCAAGGAATCCCCATCTCAACCATGAGCTAAACGCTTTATTCTGGCTCCAGAAACTGAGCTGGGAAAGATACAGCATGCATTCATCCAAGTTTGTTTTTTATGACACTAGTGATTACACAAACCCAGATTTTTTTTTATTTTTGTCCCAGACAGCCATCAACTATTTTTAGTGACTATCCAGTTTTAGCTGTGACAAAAGTGTCTTTCTTAATGTCTCTGTGGGGGCTGTGTTGTCGGGGAGAGTGGGGGGTTACTCTGTGCCTTTTGCAAGGGCAAAATCTATTAGAAGGACAGAGATCTTATACCTAACACAAATACCAGATGGCAGTGTTTCCACCTTTTAATAATTATTCAAGTGTCAATTAAGAGGGGAAAGGAACTGTTCCATGATAAACACAAAAGACAGATAAAAGGTACAGGTTGAAAAGAAACGTGGAAAATGATGTTGCCTTGTTTTTTGGGAAGAACTTGCCACAAACCCTGGGGCTCAGGTTCTGACTGGATGATCAGCATGGATCTGAAATCCACCAGGAGAGTGCAAAAGAAAGGCTGCCAGAGAGATCAGGTCTGGCGGCAGCTCCCACTTAAATAACCATGACCTAAATCACAGGACATCTTCACCTTGATTTCAGTGTGACCTGAGTGTGATTAACTTGCAAGTCAAATCTAGATCTATCTACTCAGATGCAAGTCTCATGCAATATCCAGAGGTAAATGGTTATAGAACTGCAACCTAAGTCTGAATCTAACCCCATGTAAATAATTCAAGCAAACTGGTGAAAAGTGCAGGGTTGGAGTATGTCCGTGAAAATTTTCATTCATCCAGGTGAGTTTATTTGGAAGTTGAGTCATGGCAACTGGACTTCTTTTTCTTGAGAGATAGAAACATTTCGCTGTTCATCCAAAGAGCTTCACCAGATAGGGTTGAAGTAGATTATATGGATTTACCATTTTCCCTTGGCAAAAGGCAAGTGTTGTATTCCTGATGGGTAGCTCAAGAGGCAATAGAAATCTGGATTTTTTTGTTTACATGGTGGACATGGATCTCTTCTTGTTGATTTCCCAGCACAAGTTGGATGCTGTTGTGACTATTTTGATTTTGAATTTGTCCATCCTAAACGAAAATATTGTGTTGCACCTAAGCTGGTCTATTCACCCTATAAGTTCTATTCCTCCTGGTATTTCTTTCCACATTTATCTTCCTTTGAATGATCAGGTGTGACAATCTGTATGTTTCATTTCTCATTACAGGAATGCATGTTACTGCCAGAAGTTATTTATTGTTATTCCAATAAAGGTTTGTCTGGTTAATTGAAAAAGCACCAGGGCAAAACCCAATCACATGTCTGGTAATGCAACCAACAGTGCAAACAACTTTGCAACCATCATATGATCCAGCAAAATGCTACCAAATTAGCTACAATTAGCCACAAATTATGCAAACCTTATGTGAACACCATTAAGACTCTGGTTTATTTTATTTTATTATTTATTGGTCTTATTCGTTCATTTTACTACTTACTTCCAGAAGAAGCTGCTTACTCCAGCTTTGCTGCAATTGTAAAGCACGTGTTTAAGGCCGCGGTCTCATCAGCGTTTTCTGTGCATTTTTGCTGCGGCGAACTGCTCAGTAAAGGATTGCGTCCTAACCGCAAAGGGAAGTAATTTGGTGCCCCGACCAACCACGCCTCTGGAAGCGCACTTTCACCAAAGTTGAAAGCTAGGGTTTGCTTTAAAAAACTTCCCTTAAAGTTGCGCAGTTCTTTGCTACTCTAACGAGGTGCGACCCCAGAAAATACGCAGTAATCAGCTTTGTACCCCTTTTCCTGCCACTTCCTGCAATGGATACTACCCAGAAAAAAGGAAAAAGATGTGCAGTAAGCAAGTAGAGACAGGTACAGAGCAGTAAAATACTACCTTGTCAACAGGACACTAACTGCACATCAAACACCACGTGACCGCCCGAAAAAAAGCTACGCATCAAATTAAGATGCACAGAAAACTTTAGTGAGACCGCGGCCTAAGTTTCAGATCTTAAGAGAGCTATCCAAGGTGCTGATTTCAGTCCTTCAAATAGGTCCAGCACTATTTTAAAGTTTAGACTAAAACCCTGAATGAATTTATTTCAGATCTTAAGAGAGCTATCCAAGGTGCTGATTTCAGTCCTTCAAATAGGTCCAGCACTATTTTAAAGTTTAGACTAAAACCCTGAATGAATTCATTACCCTGAAAAACTTCATTAATCACCCACTCAGTCTAGCAGATTCTGAGTTTCTGTGGCAAATTCACATTTCAGATGCTTCTGCCTGTGGTAGCTTTTGTTAATTCCATGTCATACAATAAAACCATGAATAAACAGTACCATACAATGTGCATCCTCAAAGCCACTCTTATCACCCTCCTCATCTTAAGGAAACTGCACCTAACTATTTCTATTATTTTATTGTACAGCTATTATCTCACTGTTTATCCAACCCAACGCCAACGTGTCTCCCTGTGTCAACGAGACCCACACTTTTATTTTAGATCTTCATCTACATTTTTTGGGAAGCTTGCTTTTTCTCAGTTACTCTGAACTTGAATTTTTTTAACATTCCCTACCTGATTCCTTGACTTTAGTGACTTACATTTGCAAACAGTCTACTGTAGATTGATAGATAGTTCTACTTTTCCAAGGAGAAAGGTGGGGTAAAAATATTGAAATAAAATAAAATAAAATACTTGTGTCATCTGCATGCTGGGCATGGAATTAGATATAAAATAGATATATAAATTCTGTGACTATAACTGTCCTGTGGATATAATTTTGTGACCTGCTTGTCTTATGATAATAGATGAGTCCTAGGATGTGTATAGGACCCCCCCCCCATACTTGGTACCCATTTTACTGACTATGGAAGGATGGAAGGCTGAGTGGACCTTGAGCCAGCTACCTTGGACTGAACCACAGGCTGCAAGCAGAGCTGCAGTACAGTACAGCAATTTGACCATTGCAACATGAAGCTCTGTTAAGAGCACTGTTAATGTAGTCTATAGTTGGACTCTCAAACTCAGAAATTTCCTTCTAAATTCACTTTTATATTCCACATATTTCTCCTTAACATTTCTTTCTGTGGAATTTAAACATTCCACTTCTTGCTTTCATTGTGTTTGACACTTGCTTGTAATATTCTATGATCACTTCCAACGTTCAGTGTCATTACAGCACTTAACAATATTCTGCTTTTGGGCAGTATAGCATCTAATTTGTTTGTATATCCCTGTTTCCTTTGGGGTTTATTCACGTCCACTTCCGATTTGCTTTCTTATGAAATAATGCATTCATAGCACACAGGTTTTGCTGCTCCAGGCAATCAGTGAGTATCTCACCTCTTTGATTAGGCAGGAGGCAAAATGATAGCAGGGTTATCACTGGATGCTGGCACTTACAACAGCAGCACACCAATACAATCAAGCACACATGGGGAAAAAGGAAAAGGTGAAAAGCAACACATCCCTTAAAGGAAAACCAAAACAAAACTGCTGTGATACTAGAGCTCCTGCTAATGGCTACCCATGATAAATTTTTGGAGACTTGCTATCCTGCTAGACAAACAGTCTTTTGGATTAAACAGGGCACCTGCTTGCTCACAGGTTGTCTGCAGGCCTTGCAATGGCTCTGCCAGCATGTAGACTAGTGCATTTTAAGAGTTTATTTGGATACTGTTGTAAACTGAAGTGCCATATAATCTTAGCTCTTTTTAATGAGTAACACCATCAAGGTCTTTTCCTACTGGAGAAGTTGTGTCGTCAGTCTTAATATAGAGCAGTCTGGAGTCATTCTTGTAGGGGAAAGGCCAACAGGAAACTAAAAGATGCAAACACTGCAACGTTTAAAAAAAACATCCAAACACCCATGTTTGACCTTCACAGCTGGATCTCACAGCTGACAAGGTCACCTTTGGACACAGCTCAGAAGCTGCCAAACTTTAGGTCGTTCGTTGCTATCTTCGACAAGTCAAGTGATGCCTGCCAGAATAGCCCTGGCCTCCAATGAAAATAGAAAACACAGACAGTAGGAGAGCTCTAGCACCTGGAAAATCAATTGTTTGTTATTCTGTTTCAGCTCTCGTATATAGATTTCTGCTTTCCATGGTGTCAATTTGGAAGAAATGTGTTGAGTTGATTATCTCTATTAATCTCTTTTTTAAAACAATATTTTGTTCCACAAAAACATATGAGTCATTCTTACACAATGCATTTTTAAAAGTATCCTGACATGGGCATTTTCATTCTTGGGTGAAAGCTATCTTTCAGAACTGTAGCATGCTTCAAGGATCCCTGTTGATATATGTGAGATCCAATAGGGCCCATCCAAGATTGTTGCTTAAATATAAGCAAAACCGTTCTCTGTAATACAATAATCAATCAAATGGGCAATCAACTGACCAGTTCACTTTAATTCACTGAAGTGTGTGGCACCCAACATTATTCAATTACTGAACCATTGAACTGAAAAGTGATAATACAACAGCACATGCTGGGATCCGTTCACACCGGCTGTAATTGCACCAGAGTGCATGCCCCATTATGTCAGCAAGATCACAAATTTATTTGTCAAAGGGTCACTGATGGAGTCAATCACCCCCTCTGGCTTGTGGAATGAATTTATACTCTCTTGTTCACTTTCTTGTGTCTCAGTAATGGGATAAGAGGCTTATGGGAGATGTCAGCAAAAAGCAGAGTTGATATTATTACCTAGCATTGCAATATCAATTATTCTTGAATCTTGCAACCTCAGGGAAGGAATCTCAGCCTTTTATATTTTCATGCCAGACATCTAGCAACCCACTACTGTTTACTGAACTGTTCTTGTTGTTAGACTTTCAACTTGGGGCGTTTATACACGACCCCTAAGCTCCGCTGCAAATGGCTGCAAGCTCCGGAGCTTAAAAATGTTTCCCCACCAGCTCCGGAGTTTGCAGACAATTAAGTGCGACCCCGCCCACTTTAGCGCGACCCAGTGCACTTTTCTTGTACCTTCTCTTTGGAGGTGAAAAATCTTTGATGCGGTGCAACGATAGTGAGTGCGGGGCTCTCCTCGCTTCTGTTTGCTGCTTTTTGGCTCCCGCCCCTTTAAGAGCTACTTTTACAGAGACGAGGGGTTTGGACTTGATGGCCTTACAGAGACCAGAGGCAGAACGAGGTGAGCGGCATGCTTTTCTTTCTCTTTTTCTCCCTCCCCTCACGCAGCCAGCAACCAGGAAGTGCGGAGGGGGTGGGGACAGAGGAAGAGCGACGGACCCCTAAGATCTCTGGTCCGAATTTCAGTGGCCAGCAGATCTTAGGGGTCATGTAAAAAGGCCCTTGTATAGAAGAACAGATGTTACAGTTTGTTCCCACAACAGTTCTGTAACCCCCATGTTCCCTCTTTCAAATCTTTAAGATGCTACCTGACTTCTTTTGACTGAGGGCCGGTTGCATTGCCTTCCACTCTTTCAAATATGGTGCCCTTCTAGAGGAAAATTCATTATCAGTCATAGCCCACTGCTAGAAGCCAGAAATCTGGAGAAGTAACTCTGGAAATAAATTACAACGGAAAGATTGTATTTCTGAATGATGCCTATGTTTACATACAAAAATCCACCACAAAGGAAAGGGGGGGGCTCATTTGTGAGTAGCAGAAGTTCCTTCTCTGCTAATCAAACATTTGTGACATTGAGACAATTATGTCTTCTAATCACAGGCTCTCTGCAGCATATATTACTTGGGCACGAGAGAGTCAGTTCACACACATTGAAGAACATTAGTTCTCAGATACAGTCGTCCGCCACCCTTTCACGGTTCATATACTGCGGTCCCACTATATTGCAAGACCACAGTATATGAAAAAAGGCCCCTTGGGGTAAGGGACACAGGCCTGTTTCATGCCTCCCTTTCTTACCCAACGACTGGAGCTGCCCCGAATGGACCTTTCTGGGCCTGTTGGAGGCCTCAGAAATGATTTTTGGGAAACCGGAAGTCACTTCCAGTTCGCAGGGAGGCCCTTTGGGGGGCTCCAGAAGGCCTGGGAAGGCCTCACTGGCCCGTTTGGGGCAGTGCCAGGCTGGGGGTAAGTACAAGAGCCCCTAGTTAGGCCCTCCAGGCCCGACACGATCTGCATCCGCATATCGTGGATTTTCAATTATTGCGGGTCAGATCCCTAAACCCCATGATAGGTGTGTGTGTGGGGGGGTCACGGTACTGAATAAAAAGTAAGGCAAATAGCACACCCTCTATCTGATTTATGGTTAATAAATCTATGATTCCAGTAATCAGAACGAACATGAACAGCATAAACAGTGAATCATCTTATATCATTAATGGCAACAAACAAACGTCAACTTAAAGGCACCAGAGCTCATTCAGAACTTTGAGGTGCGTAGAGATCTTAGCCATGAGTCAGATGCTCTGTTAGCTATGGTCCCTGAATCCTGATAGCGGTATTGCGGCTAAGACAAAAACAGCCGCAGGATTAATTATTGCATCTTCCTCCAAGAAAAGTACTGATCCACACTTTTGATTTCGATTCTGTGTGCTCTTGACAATAGCCTGCTTTAAAACAAAATTTCATCTCACTCAAAAGGGCATCTTAAATTTAGGAGCAGGAAAAAAGAAGTGTGTTGAGTTACGGAATTCCACCTCCGCTGCTCCAAAACAATCAGAAACAGGAAAAGGTAATCAAAAGGAACTTTTAATGACTTATAGAGCCATTGTTTACTGGAGTAGAGAGAGATACCCAAAGTCCAAGTCTTCAGGACCTCCGTGACCCAGCCCTGCCTCGCAGTAGCAAAATATTTGCTTGAAATTGCGTAAAAACAACACAACATGTGTGTTTCTGGAGGCAAGCACAGGGGGAGGGGAAGTGGAGAATAATAATGGAAAGTCCCAGAGTCTCCAGGCTCCAGGCCTATCGCAGCTCTGTCTTCTGGGCAGTTTGCTTGAGAAACAAGAACAAGAAGGTAAACAGCAGCTGTATTTACACGTTAAGCTTCCAATAGAAAAATGAGAAGACATTTTAACACAGCGCACAGAGCTAAAAATACTTCAAAACCTTTGTTCCATTTTCTCACTGGCACAGATTGTACAGAACCCCCAAAGGGCACAAGGTTATTTCCAGAAAGTCAGTTTCAATTCAGGAACTGAGCAAAAAGGAGGTGTACACCATGAGGGGGCCTGCTTTTCGGATTTTTCACACTGCATTTTTCAAAGTTATTTATTGCTTCACAGTCACAGCAAGAGTTTACTACTTCGTAGAACAGTGGTGGCCAAACTTCAGCACTCCAGATGTTTTGGACCACAACTCTCATAATTCTAAGCCTGTATTGCCAATGACAAAGGCCTGTGGAAGTTGTGGTCCAAAACATCTGGAGGGCCGAAGTTTGGCCACCACTGACGTAGAACCTTTTATTATTGGAGAAAAATAATCAGGTCAAAGGTACACTGATTTTTGTACCTGGAGTTGAAACTTGGATGGACATTTTAGGTATTTGGGGAGCATATAAGTGGATGATCCTCCTTGTAAGAGTAATTCTTATGAATAGAGCATATACTGTAATCTTTCTTTCTTTCTTTCTTTCTTTCTTTCTTTCTTTCTTTCTTTCTTTCTTTCTTTCTTTCTTTCTTTCTTTCTTATTATTTATTTATTTATTTATTTATTTATTTATTTATTTATTTATTTTCTACATTTCAGCAAACCTGGACTTCCTGTTGATGTTAGCTGTGATGAAAGGCTATGGACTACTTTGTCCTTACAAAACACACCTATGAGGATGGCAGGACTAAGAAAAAGTCCTCCTGTTAATATTTCAAAACCTGGGTTTTCCCCATGGCTTGGACTCAAGCCATTATTTGGAAGAATTTTTTGGAAATTTCTTTTAATTAGCAGAGCATAAAGTGCAAAAAGCCAGGTACAAAATGGGGGAAATATAAAAGAGAACATCTAAAAGTCCCAGCTTTCATCTAGTTCAGTGGTTCTCAACCTGTGGGTCCCCAGATGTTCCTGGACTGCAACTCCCAGAAACCCCTTCCAGCACAGCAAGTGGTGGAGGCTTCTGGGAGTTGCAATCCAGGAACATCTGGGGACCCACAGGTTGAGAACCACTGATCTAGCTCCTATCATTATAACATGATTAGTCCATTGCATACACAAATCAATGTAGAAGCAGCTTAAGTAGAAAAGGAAACACCACTTTTCTAGCCATTGTGGATCTTCAGTTACAATCAGAAGAATAAAAATAAGTAAAGAAAGAAACTGCAGTTTCAGCCTTGGCAGGATTTCAGCGAGGATGAAGAAATGGGGGGGGGTTGCAGGGGGCATCTGAGAGAAAAGGCAGGAGAAGGAAGAGGGAGGGATGGGATGTGTTATGGTGTGTAAAATTAATATGCATTACATTGAAGGAAAACTGAGTAACAGTATGGAAGTTTGTTCTAGAGCCATAGAGGAAAGGACCACAGTCCCAGCCACATGAATGGGCCTTTGGAATGGGTATCTCTAGCTTGATTCCCCCGGATCCTGATTGCCTGTTGGATAGGCTGCTGAAATCAAAACTTGCCAACAACACTTACATGGGCTATCATGCCCAGCGTGATGAGTCAGCACAGTCATTCTAATCCATAAAACTTTTCCAGGCTCTTCAACTACAGATGGGGATGCATTTGTTGTATTAAAAGTTCTCATGGTGCATTAAAGACAATTACCCAACACATTGACATGCATTAAACAATATCTGAGTGGACAGACATGGGTGGAAACAGCCTGGGATTCAAGATGGAAGTCCAGGGGAGACAAAGGATAATGGCATGGTTGTGTCAGTGTTCAAGTTGGCTCCTCCACTGCAGGCAAGAGCACCGGAACATCCTGAGTGCTCTTTGAGGGGGATCAAAATCCCCAGACTGCCTCGCTCGGGATGGGGAAAGGTGGGATGTGCGAGGTTGCCACCGTCAACCTGCTGAGGAGGGTGAAGGTTCAAAACGCAGCCAAACCCGAAGTGGGAGGCCTATAAAGTGAGTAGAAAGATGCCATTGGGGGGGTTGCCTTTCCCCAACTTGGCACTTTCCAAAGAAACTGGGCCACAATACATATCATGCAGGTCTGGGGATTATGAGCACAGGAACCCTACCTAGTTGGAAAGCACTGGGTTGGAGAAGAGTTTTAAAGACCTAGCATCTTTAGTTTTATCTCTTTTTAAAAAGGTGAAATATTTTCTCTGGGACATTTCAGTAGGACTGCATGGGGAAATCACTTCCACTACCGCCATCCCTGAGGATGCTAGAAACGGTGGATAGCAAAGCTCTTACTTCCGGTTTCTTTGTTGTCCATGCATGGTGGAGAGAGGGAGTCCTGGCCTGGATTTGCCAAAGGACCGGGCTTCCTTCTCTCTTGTTTGCAAAGGAGGCTTCCCTGAAGCCAACAACTATATAGCCTTGTCTCTGGTTCTATCTAGTGGCTAGTGCTGGTGATAAGCTTTGAGAACATGTATTTCTGGGTTTTATTTATTTATATACGTAAAGGCAGCTAAAAAAGTGAAATAGTGATTACTGATCCTGCGGATATAGTGATCCTGATGTACTAGTACCTCTCCATCACTGTATTCCCCTTGTAGCCCAGTGAGGTTAACAGCAGCTTTATCTAACATAAATAACATAACATCTAATTTATTTAGCATCTAGCAAGACGCTATTCTTTTTACTGCCTATATTCCTTTTTGTTTGCTTGGTGTTTCTTATTTGGTCAATCACCTGGATACTTTTGTTGTTGATTTATGTAGTTATATTTTGTTTGTATTATGTTTGTATTTGTATTTGTTATTGAAATGTCTTATTGTTGATATATTGCGATTTTATGTTGTGAACCGTCCAGAGTAGCCCTAGGGTGGTATAAAATGGGTGGTATAAAAGTCAAATAAATAAATAAATCCTGGAAGAAAAGATGCCATAGGTGTGGATTCCAGAAGTGATAATTTCCACAAATTACCCTTAACAGTAAGTATAAGAAGAGTGAAACAAAGAGCTTGTGTGTGCTTGTTTGGATGGGCTGTAAAATTCAAAAGATACAGTGATGGCAGCAGACATGGGTGGTTCTTAAAAGAGGATTGATCCTATTCTGGAGTCCTCTAGCAGGCATGGGATGGTGATTTTGACACCTTTGGTACTTCACTGGCTCCTTACCCACCACATGTGCCAAAAATTGTTCCATTTCATTTCGTTTCATGTGGTCACCACCACTATAAATAAGAAGGGTTATTCTCTCCCTCCCTCCCATGTTTTTAGATTTTTTTTAAAAAAAATACATGTTTGGGAAGGGCATGGGAATAGATGTGACCCTCCAAAGGCTAGAGATGGTGGTATTAAGTCCCTATACCTCTGGAAGTAGTTCACAACTACCACTGGGGATCCAGATCTTAATGCCCCTTTTGAAGAGTGGTTATGGCTGTGGCTGTAACTATGATTAAGATTGAAAATATGGACTTGGGAGCCCACATGGTGCATTACGTGATTTCTCACAATTATGGTGTGGGTGTGGGTGTGGGTGCTTTTTAATATATATATATATATATATGTTTTCGTAGATTTTCACGGGTATAGGTATGCATGTTAGGGTGGATTCGGGTTTCTTCCCGTGTAGAAATCTGGTTGTTTTGGCGACGTTTCGACGAGGTCTCACTCGTCATCTTCAGGCTGGTGTTCTGGCTTCTTTCTTCTTGAAGCAAAGTGTGGTCTCAGTTGAAGTCCTTCTATAAATACTGCTGGGGGTGTGTGGTTTGCTTGCTCTGTTGCTGATTGTAGGTTCCTTTGTTCCTTTGTTCTTTTGTGATCTGCTGTGTGGCTGAGGCGATCGTTAAGGGATTAACTGCTGATGGCTGTTTAGATGGCTGTTTACATGCTGGTGGGTTAGATGGCTGGTAGGTTCTGGCAGTATCCTGGGCTTTGGTGGAGTGGGGTCCTGTGTCTTGTGAATTCATTTTGGTCTGGCTACGTGTCTGTGGTCTCCCAATGTTTTTTTGGGGTGTGTGAGTGTGCTCCATGTGGTGACTGGAGTGGGGTGCCGCAGTAGATGGTGCAGTCGTGGTTTTGTTATTGGATGGTGGTTTCGTTTCATCTGTGGGAAGGGTCTGGGTTTGTGTTTGGTGTGGATGGAAGGTGGTGGCATCTTGTGTCTTTTTGGACCTGGTGTCAGTCTTTGTGACAGAGGCTCGTCTGTTGACCAGGGCTAGTTTCCAGATGTCAGGCAAGCGGGAGGTGTCATCTCGTTTATTCATGTTGTTTGGGTGTTTCTCTATTTCAATGGCTTCCATGATTATTCGACTGTTGAAGTGTTCAGTTTTGGAGATGAGTTTGGTTCTTTCAAAGTCAATTTCATGACCTGTTGTTTTTATGTGCTGGAAGAGAGAGGAAGATTTTTCTTCTTTTTTGACTGCGTTCTTGTGTTCTGCGATGCGTGCGCTTATTCTCCTGTTTGTTTGTCCGATGTATGTGGCTGGACAGACTTTGCATGGTATTTCGTAGACTCCTTGGTTTTCTAGCTCAATCTTGTCTTTGGGGTTTCTTAAGATGTTGGCTATTTTTTGGTCGGTGCAAAAGGCTGTCTTGATATTGTGTTTGTGGAGAATTTTGCTGATTTTGTCTGTGGTGCCTTTGATGTAAGGGAGGAGGGCGGTGCCGTTGTTCTCTTCTGTTTCTTGGTTCTTGGGGGGTGTTTCCTTTTGGATTAGTTTGGTGATGGTGTTTTTTTGGAATCCGTTCGCAATTAAAACATTCGAGAGAGTGTGTAATTCAGTTTTTAGGTGGTCTTTGTCAGCGAGGCGTTTGGTTCTGGAGATGAGGGTTTTTGCTACGGAGTTGATCTGTGCAGGGTGGTGGTGTGATTGTGCATTTAAGTAGCGGTTTGTATGTGTTTTTTTCTGGTAGATGGTATGTCCTAAGGAGCCGTCGGGTTTTTGTAGATTAGGACGTCCAGGAAGGGAAGTTGGTTGTTGTCTTCTATTTCCATAGTGAATTGTATTTTGGGGTGTAGGCTGTTGAGATGTGTGAGGAAGTTGTTCAGTTTATCTTTCCCGTGTGGCCAGATAACAAAGGTGTCGTCGACATATCTGAGCCAGAGTTTGGGTTTATGTTCGGACTTCTGTAACGCGTTGGTTTCAAAGTGTTCCATATATAGGTTTGCGATGACCGGTGAGAGGGGTGATCCCATGGGTGCTCCTTCTATCTGTTTGTATCTTTGTCCATTGTGGATGAAGTATGTGTTGGTTAGGCAGTGGTTGGTCAGATCTAGGATGTGTTTGGGGGGGTTGTATTTGTTGTGGATAGCTGTCAAGGCTTCTTGAATGGGCACTTGTGTGAAGAGCGAAACAACATCGAAGCTCACGAGTAGGTCATTGGGTTGTAGGTCTTGTTTCTTTATAATTTCTATGAAGTGGAACGAGTTTTGTACGTATGAAGTGATGGATTCTGCATAGGGCTGGAGTTGTTTGGCAAGAAATTTGGCGAGGTTTTGTAGAGGTGAGCCTATGGAGCTGACTATGGGTCTGAGAGGTGTTCCTTCTTTGTGAATCTTGGGGAGGCCGTAGAGCTTGGGGCATCTGGATGATTTCTCTCTGGGGATGATGCTTGGCTTGATTTCTTCACTTAAGGGAGAGGCTTTTATTTTGGCTTTGGTGGTTTTTTTCCAGGTAGGTGGTGGGGTCTGTGTTCAAAGGTATGTAAGCAGGGTCTTGTAGTAGGTTGGATAATTTGGCTTGGTAGTCGGATGTGTTCATCACCACTGTGGCATTGCCTTTGTCTGCTGGGAGAATGATTATGTTGTTGTCTTTCCTCAGGTTGGAGAGGGCTTTTTGTTCTTCTTTGTGTAAATTGCTTCTGGGTGGTTTGCTGGAGCAGAGGACATTGGTGACTTCGAGTCTGATTTTGTTGGCTTCATCTGGGTTGATTTTGGTTAGGCTGGCTTCCACTCCGCATATGATGTTTTCGGTGGGGATGTGTCTGGGGGCGACTGCAAAGTTGAATCCTTTGGAAAGGACTTTGGTCTCTGCGATGGTGAGTGTCCTGTCTGATATGTTGTGAACTGTTTGTTTCATGGGCTGTTGTGTGGGGGGTTGGGCTTCTGGCGTTTTCCAGTTTGTGGAGTTTGTTGGTGTGTGTGTCTGTCTTGTGGGAGGTCTCTGTTTCAGCTCTCCAGGCGGCCAGTTGCTTGGATTTGTTCCAGAGAGTTGGGTGGATTTTGTTGCTGAGTTTGAGGTGGAGAGTGAGTAGGTCTCTGTTGGTTTGATCTAGTAGGTATCTTTTCCTGTGTAGTTCGCTTCTGATTAGGGCTAGTTCTGTTCTTTTCAGGATCCTTTCGCTGGATGGGGTTTTTGAGTGGAATTTCAGTTGGAAGCTTGTGGGGATCACATTTTTGTCTCGGCAGTTGCGTAGGAATGCAATGTCACATAAGATGGTGGCTCTTCGGACTTCTAGTTTCTCGTAGGTTCTGGTCAGCTGGAAGGTTTCCTCCCCGTAGAGGTCGGATATTTGTTTTCGTAGATTTTCACGGGTATAGGTATGCATGTTAGGGTGGATTCGGGTTTCTTCCCGTGTAGAAATCTGGTTGTTCTGGCGACGTTTCGACGAGGTCTCACTCGTCATCTTCAGGCTGGTGTTCTGGCTTCTTTCTTCTTGAAGTAAAGTGTGGTCTCAGTTGAAGTCCTTCTATAAATACTGCTGGGGGGGTGTGGTTTGCTTGCTCTGTTGCTGATTGCAGGTTGCTTTGTTCCTTTGTTCTTTTGTGATCTGCTGTGTGGCTGAGGCGATCGTTAAGGGATTAACTGCTGATGGCTGTTTAGATGGCTGTTTACATGCTGGTGGGTTAGATGGCTGGTAGGTTCTGGCAGTATCCTGGGCTTTGGTGGAGTGGGGTCCTGTGTCTTGTGAATTCATTTTGGTCTGGCTACGTGTCTGTGGTCTCCCAATGTTTTTTTGGGGTATGTGAGTGTGCTCCATGTGGTGACTGGAGTGGGGTGCCGCAGTAGATGGTGCAGTCGTGGTTTTGTTATTGGATGGTGGTTTCGTTTCATCTGTGGGAAGGGTCTGGGTTTGTGTTTGGTGTGGATGGAAGGTGGTGGCATCTTGTGTCCTTTTGGACCTGGTGTCAGTCTTTGTGACAGAGGCTCGTCTGTTGACCAGGGGTAGTTTCCAGATGTCAGGCAAGCAGGAGGTGTCATCACGTTTATTCATGTTGTTTGGGTGTTTCTCTATTTCAATGGCTTCCATGATTATTCGACTGTTGAAGTGTTCAGTTTTGGAGATGAGTTTGGTTCTTTCAAAGTCAATTTCATGACCTGTTGTTTTTATGTGCTGGAAGAGAGAGGAAGATTTTTCTTCTTTTTTTTGACTGCGTTCTTGTGTTCTGCGATGCGTGCGCTTATTCTCCTGTTTGTCTGTCCGATGTATGTGGCTGGACAGACTTTGCATGGTATTTCGTAGACTCCTTGGTTTTCTAGCTCAATCTTGTCTTTGGGGTTTCTTAAGATGTTGGCTATTTTTTGGTCGGTGCAAAAGGCTGTCTTGATATTGTGTTTGTGGAGAATTTTGCTGATTTTGTCTGTGGTGCCTTTGATGTAAGGGAGGAGGGCGGTGCCGTTGTTCTCTTCTGTTTCTTGGTTCTTGGGGGGTGTTTCCTTTTGGATTAGTTTGGTGATGGTGTTTTTTTGAAATCCGTTCGCAATTAAAACATTCGAGAGAGTGTGTAATTCAGTTTTTAGGTGGTCTTTGTCAGCGGGCGTTTGGTTCTGGAGATGAGGGTTTTTGCTACGGAGTTGATCTGTGCAGGGTGGTGGTGTGATTGTGCATTTAAGTAGCGGTTTGTATGTGTTTTTTTCTGGTAGATGGTATGTCCTAAGGAGCCGTCGGGTTTTTTGTAGATTAGGACGTCCAGGAAGGGAAGTTGGTTGTTGGCTTCTATTTCCATAGTGAATTGTATTTTGGGGTGTAGGCTGTTGAGATGTGTGAGGAAGTTGTTCAGTTTATCTTTCCCGTGTGGCCAGATAACAAAGGTGTCGTCAACATATCTGAGCCAGAGTTTGGGTTTATGTTCGGACTTCTGTAACGCGTTGGTTTCAAAGTGTTCCATATATAGGTTTGCGATGACCGGTGAGAGGGGTGATCCCATGGGTGCTCCTTCTATCTGTTTGTATCTTTGTCCATTGTGGATGAAGTATGTGTTGGTTAGGCAGTGGTTGGTCAGATCTAGGATGTGCTTGGGGGGGTTGTATTTGTTGTGGATAGCTGTCAAGGCTTCTTGAATGGGCACTTGTGTGAAGAGCGAAACAACATCGAAGCTCACGAGTAGGTCATTGGGTTGTAGGTCTTGTTTCTTTATAATTTCTATGAAGTGGAACGAGTTTTGTACGTATGAAGTGATGGATTCTGCATAGGGCTGGAGTTGTTTGGCAAGAAATTTGGCGAGGTTTTGTAGAGGTGAGCCTATGGAGCTGACTATGGGTCTGAGAGGTGTTCCTTCTTTGTGAATCTTGGGGAGGCCGTAGAGCTTGGGGCATCTGGATGATTTCTCTCTGGGGATGATGCTTGGCTTGATTTTTTCACTTAAGGGAGAGGCTTTTATTTTGGCTTTGGTGGTTTTTTCCAGGTAGGTGGTGGGGTCTGTGTTCAAAGGTATGTAAGCAGGGTCTTGTAGTAGGTTGGATAGTTTGGCTTGGTAGTCGGATGTGTTCATCACCACTGTGGCATTGCCTTTGTCTGCTGGGAGAATGATTATGTTGTTGTCTTTCCTCAGGTTGGAGAGGGCTTTTTGTTCTTCTTTGTGTAAATTGCTTCTGGGTGGTTTGCTGGAGCAGAGGACATTGGTGACTTCGAGTCTGATTTTGTTGGCTTCATCTGGGTTGATTTTGGTTAGGCTGGCTTCCACTCCGCATATGATGTTTTCGGTGGGGATGTGTCTGGGGGCGATTGAAAAGTTGAATCCTTTGGAAAGGACTTTGGTCTCTGCGATGGTGAGTGTCCTGTCTGATGGTGAGTGTCCTGTCCGAAGAGCCACCATCTTATGTGACATTGCATTCCTACGCAACTGCCGAGACAAAAATGTGATCCCCACAAGCTTCCAACTGAAATTCCACTCAAAAACCCCATCCAGCGAAAGGATCCTGAAAAGAACAGAACTAGCCCTAATCAGAAGCGAACTACACAGGAAAAGATACCTACTAGATCAAACCAACAGAGATCTACTCACTCTCCACCTCAAACTCAGCAACAAAATCCACCCAACACTCTGGAACAAATCCAAGCAACTCGCCGCCTGGAGAGCTGAAACAGAGACCTCCCACAAGACAGACACACACACCAACAAACTCCACAAACTGGAAAAACGCCAGAAGCCCAACCCCCCACACAACAACCCATGAAACAAACAGTTCACAACATATCAGACAGGACACTCACCATCGCAGAGACCAAAGTCCTTTCCAAAGGATTCAACTTTGCAGTCGCCCCAGACACATCCCCACCGAAAACATCATATGCGGAGTGGAAGCCAGCCTAACCAAAATCAACCCAGATGAAGCCAACAAAATCAGACTCGAAGTCACCAATGTCCTCTGCTCCAGCAAACCACCCAGAAGCAATTTACACAAAGAAGAACAAAAGCCCTCACCAACCTGAGGAAAGACCACAACATAATCATTCTCCCAGCAGACAAAGGCAATGCCACAGTGGTGATGAACACATCCGACTACCAAGCCAAATTATCCAACCTACTACAAGACCCTGCTTACATACCTTTGAACACAGACCCCACCACCTACCTGGAAAAAAACCACCAAAGCCAAAATAAAAGCCTCTCCCTTAAGTGAAGAAATCAAGCCAAGCATCATCCCCAGAGAGAAATCATCCAGATGCCCCAAGCTCTACGGCCTCCCCAAGATTCACAAAGAAGGAACACCTCTCAGACCCATAGTCAGCTCCATAGGCTCACCTCTACAAAACCTCGCCAAATTTCTTGCCAAACAACTCCAGCCCTATGCAGAATCCATCACTTCATACGTACAAAACTCGTTCCACTTCATAGAAATTATAAAGAAACAAGACCTACAACCCAATGACCTACTCGTGAGCTTCGATGTTGTTTCGCTCTTCACACAAGTGCCCATTCAAGAAGCCTTGACAGCTATCCACAACAAATACAACCCCCAAACACATCCTAGATCTGACCAACCACTGCCTAACCAACACATACTTCATCCACAATGGACAAAGATACAAACAGATAGAAGGAGCACCCATGGGATCACCCCTCTCACCGGTCATCGCAAACCTATATATGGAACACTTTGAAACCAACGCGTTACAGAAGTCCGAACATAAACCCAAACTCTGGCTCAGATATGTTGACGACACCTTTGTTATCTGGCCACACGGGAAAGATAAACTGAACAACTTCCTCACACATCTCAACAGCCTACACCCCAAAATACAATTCACTATGGAAATAGAAGCCAACAACCAACTTCCCTTCCTGGACGTCCTAATCTACAAAAACCCGACGGCTCCTTAGGACATACCATCTACCAGAAAAAAACACATACTAACCGCTACTTAAATGCACAATCACACCACCACCCTGCACAGATCAACTCCGTAGCAAAACCCTCATCTCCAGAACCAAACGCCTCGCTGACAAAGACCACCTAAAAACTGAATTACACACTCTCTCGAATGTTTTAATTGCGAACGGATTCCAAAAAAACACCATCACCAAACTAATCCAAAAGGAAACACCCCCCAAGAACCAAGAAACAGAAGAGAACAACGGCACCGCCCTCCTCCCTTACATCAAAGGCACCACAGACAAAATCAGCAAAATTCTCCACAAACACAATATCAAGACAGCCTTTTGCACTGACCAAAAAATAGCCAACATTTTAAGAAACCCCAAAGACAAGATTGAGCTAGAAAACCAAGGAGTCTACGAAATACCATGCAAAGTCTGTCCAGCCACATACATCGGACAAACAAACAGGAGAATAAGCGCACGCATCGCAGAACACAAGAACGCAGTCAAAAAAGAAGAAAAATCTTCCTCTCTCTTCCAGCACATAAAAACAACAGGTCATGAAATTGACTTTGAAAGAACCAAACTCATCTCCAAAACTGAACACTTCAACAGTCGAATAATCATGGAAGCCATTGAAATAGAGAAACACCCAAACAACATGAATAAACGTGATGACACCTCCCGCTTGCCTGACATCTGGAAACTAGCCCTGGTCAACAGACGAGCCTCTGTCACAAAGACTGACACCAGGTCCAAAAGGACACAAGATGCCACCACCTTCCATCCACACCAAACACAAACCCAGACCCTTCCCACAGATGAAACGAAACCACCATCCAATAACAAAACCACGACTGCACCATCTACTGCGGCACCCCACTCCAGTCACCACATGGAGCACACTCACACACCCCAAAAAAACATTGGGAGACCACAGACACGTAGCCAGACCAAAATGAATTCACAAGACACAGGACCCCACTCCACCAAAGCCCAGGATACTGCCAGAACCCACCAGCCATGTAACCCACCAGCATGTAAACAGCCATCTAAACAGCCATCAGCAGTTAATCCCTTAACGATCGCCTCAGCCACACAGCAGATCACAAAAGAACAAAGGAACAAAGGAACCTGCAATCAGCAACAAAGCAAGCAAACCACACACACCCCCAGCAGTATTTATAGAAGGACTTCAACTGAGACCACACTTTGCTTCAAGAAGAAAGAAGCCAGAACACCAGCCTGAAGATGACGAGTGAGACCTCGTCGAAACGTCGCCAGAACAACCAGATTTCTACACGGGAAGAAACCCGAATCCACCCTAACATGCATATATATATATATATATATATATATATATATATATATATATATATATATATATATATATATATATATATATATATATATATATATATATATATATATATATATAAAAATTACAGGCATTTTTCTCTAGTCTTATTTATTAGTTTGATTTAATTTAATTTAATATATTTAAAATATGACTATCCTACCTTTCTCCCTGAAAGGACCTTAGGTGGCTTATGTCATAAAACAGTATTTTCAAAGAAAAAACAAGAGATACACAAATATTGAAAAAGAATTAAATAAATATTATATTAAAATAGTACTAAGGTCAATAGTACTAAAACACACTTAAAACAGATCAGAATAATCCATTTTAATCCCGCCTCAAACCCCCAATCAGGTAAGAAAAGTCTTATAAGTAGGGAATGGAAAAGACAAAGAAAGAAAGTGGTTTTGTTTACACAATCTTTGCGTTGTCCTCTCAGCTCAAAGACTGTTCTCCATGGGCAGTGCACACAAGGCACTTTAAGGGCTCATTACATTTGTCCTGATGAACAGTGAGATTACTAGACAGGTTTTTGAGAGGCTGCACATTACGTTAGTAGTGGAACCTGAGGGCCAGTTGCTTAGCTCATGCAGGGATCAAGACGTTGGTCCAATTAATATTGGGCCACGTGTAGGCACTCATGTGCATAAAGAAAGGATAAAACGATGCCACGGGAGAAAAACCAGCGGCACTTGAATTCAAAAGAAGAATGTCAACTATTGAAAGAAACAGAGGGTTAGTATTAAACCAAACTAGGAAAGAATACTGGTGTCTGCAGAGGCACAAGGGTTCTATGCGCAGAATTCCAGATAACATAAGTACTCCTGTTGTTCAATTCTGGGGGTGAAAGTTCATGAAAAAAATTGAAAGAGTGGTGATGGGGATATGATTTGATGCTATTTTCATCTGTGAGAAAGGACAGCACACTGGTTTGACACCATCATTGAGATGTCCACCAGGATACCAAAATCCCTTTCCTGGTTTGTTGCAGCGAGTTCAGACCTCATCAGTTTATAAATGTAATTGGATTTTTTATTTTTTTATTTTTGCCCCAACATGCATCACTTTGCACTTACTAATGTTGAAGCTCATTCGCCACTGGTTTGCCTGCTCCCCCAGTGTCAAGAGAGCCCTCTGATGCTCCTCGTAATCTCTCTCAGTTTTACTACCCTGTATAATTTAGAGTCATCAGCAAATCTGGTTACTTTGCTATTTACTCCTACTTCTACATCATTTATGAAAAGGTTGAAAAGCAGGGGTCCCAGTACAGAACCTTGGGGGACCCCACTCTTTACCTCCCTCCACTTGGGAGAAGTGTCCATTTAGTGTTACCCTCACTATATGCCGCATTTGCCTTTGACTTGATTTTGAGACAGAAATTATGGGCCAACTAGAAGCCACCTCAATAGATAAATGGTTACTTGCTGCGTGTGCTACATGACAATACCAATCTGAAGGTTAGACTTAATAGGAAAGGAAACTTAACAGACCCGATTGACACCTATAGAGGAGTGAGACAGGGCTGCTTACTGCCCCCCATTGTTCAATTTTTACATAAATGACATAGTAGAACATCTCAGCTTTCTCAGTCTTCACCCTCCAAAGCTACAACAAAGGCATATTTCTATTCTTCTATATGCAGATGATGCCATGCTTTAGCAAGAACACCTATTGACCTCAAGAGAGCCCTTAAGAAATTTGCAAGCTTCTGCAAAATGAAGGAACTAGAAATAAACTACCAAAAGACCAAAATCATGGCCTTTGGAAGAAGACAAAAGAAAAGGTCCTGGATTATTAATGGGCAATCCCTGGAACAGGTTTCCTGTTTTAAATACCTAGGTATGGCCCTTCAATCTGCTGGGTTTAGAAATGCCCGTATCCAATATGCAGCTAACCAGGGTGAAAGAAAAGCAAATGTCAACTTAAGGTTCTACCATTCTAAAGGGGGTTGTTATACTCCAGCAGCCCTAAAACTCTTTCAGGCAAAGGTGGTCAGCCAGATGCTCTATGCCACCTTCATTGGGCCTGCATTTTGCAGTTTTGACCCTCCAACCTCAATTGGTAATGGTAGAATACCCTAAAGAGCGGGTCCAATCTAAATTCCTTAGAGCAATTCTTGAATTCCCAAGATGTGTAACAAATGCACACATTTGTTTAGAGACAGGTATGCTATCAATTATAGCTAAAATTACATTAACTTCCCTTCAGTACTGGCTTAAAAGAAACTTCCAACCACAGGGATTAACCCATCTACTTTTAGTGGACAACTTCCAATCTAAGTGGTTAAAATCGGTCCTAAATACATTGCAAGCTATGGGTCTTTCTTCCCAAGCAATCTTGAGCATGAAATGGGATGAAGCAAAATCAGCCCTTAAACAGAGAATACTGGATATGGAGAGACAGGCAGATCTTGGTAGTTGCCCCAATTTTAGAGTCCCAGATACACATAAATATCGCCCACTCCCCATGGCCTATCTGTCACAGCTGGAGACGTACAAGTTTAGGAAAGCCTTTACTCTCGCCAGGTGTGAGGCTTTCCCTTCTGCGGTGCTGGAAGGCAGATTTAAGAGCATCCCGAGGGAACAGAGACTCTGCCCTTGTGGCTCTAATGAGATAGAATCCATTGAGCATATGATGCTCAGATGCAGTAGGCATAAAAGACCCAGGCAAAATACATTACACCACTCTTAAAAGATATGGCAGGCCAATTGGACTCGGACTATTGTAATCAATTGCTAATTGACCAAAGTCGGACTACTACCGAACTCGTGGCAAAATTCTGGGTGGCATGTCACAGCAACAGATAGATAGCTGAGCTCTTAAACTTTGGTTTTATATTGTTATATTTGTTGTCTTAAAGGCTTTTTACAAAATAACTTTTTGTTTTATATTGATCACTGTAATGTTTGCCGGTTTCTAAACTTTCTAGCCAATGTTTTTCATATTTTATTTTATTCTGCTCTATTCTATTTTATCTTATGTTTGGCTTGATGCCGTAACAATAAACCTTACTTTACCTTACCTTACCCCCACATGTAGACTCCGCAAAGAGGCAGATGAAACTATTGACCATATATTGAGTTGTTGCAAGAAAATTGCTCAGACTGATTACAAAGAACATCATAGTCTAGTTGCTCAAATGGTGCACTGGAATTTGTGTCATAACTATCATCTGCCTGTAGCAAAGAACTGGTAGGATCACAAGCCTGAAAAAGTGAGTGAAAATGAGCATGCAAAATTACTTTGGGACTTCCGAATACAGACAGACAGGGTTTTGGAGCACAATACTCCAGATATTGTGATTGTGGAGAAGAAAAAAGTGTGGATCATTGATGTTGCTATACCAGGCGATAGTAGAGTCACTGAGAAACAACTTGAAAAAATTACCCAATATGAGGATCTGAAAATTGAACTTCAGACACTCTGGCATAAACCGGTACAGGTGGTCCCAGTGGTAATCGGCATGCGGTGCCTAAAGAGCTAAGCAAGTATTTAGAAGAGATTGGAGTTGACCATCAGTCAGATGCAGAAAGTCACCATCAGTCAGATGCAGAAAGTCGCCTTACTGGGATCTGCTTGCATAATTCGCCGATACATCACTGAGTCCTAAACGCTTGGGAAGCGTTCGACTAGTGATTGGTAATACAAAATCCAGCGTAGATAGCTGTGTGGTTAATAATAATAATAATAATAATAATAATAATAATAATAATAATAATAATAATAATAATAATAATAATAATAATAATAATAATAATAATAATAATAATAATAATAACAACTTTATTTTTATGCTGCCTTTCTCCCCGAAGGGACCCAAAGTGGCTTACAACAACAACAAAAGAAAATCTACATAGGCAATATTAAAATATCAAAGGCAATTTTTAAACAACAATAAATACACTATAAAAGCAATACAAAAAAACAGCAGAAAGCAGCAGAGTTTAAAAGGCCCCCAGTCACTAAAAACGCAGAATTAAGATATTAAAAACAACAGATTTATAAAAGGCTGGAGACTCAGAAAGCTTGCCTAAATAAAAACATCTTAAGGCCTAGCTTAAATGTTTCCAGGGAGGGGGCAGTTCTTAGCTCAAAGGGGAGGGAATTCCATAATACTGGAGCAACAATGAATACAGAGCGAGGTATTGTTTTTATTGCTTGTACCAGTAGCTTCATTTTCAGGTCCTTAAGCCATTATTAAAATTTCTGCATTCACATGGTCATAGTATGATTTCCTTTGTATTATTGTGCACCCTTTTTTAATGCTGTTGATTATCCTTTGAATTGCTTGGGTGGATTTTTCTTTACGTTTCTGTGGGGCCATTTGGGCCTATAGCATTATTCCTCTCCACTGTTCTTGTACTGGGTGTTGTGTGTCAATAAATAAACAATTCAGTTTGTTTCAGTCGTAAGCTTAAGTCTGTGGTCCTTGTCTTTGGTTCAGCTTCACCCACTGGGATGCAATTTCAAATCCATTTTAACAACCACAATTTGAAAATAACAGTGGACACATTAAATGCAGTCATGCATTTCACATAAAGTGTGGTTTGATCCTTAAGGCTTTCCTTTTCAGTATATTTAGTGTTGGGAAATAATTTCCATTTTGCTAAAGTTCAGACTCTGTATTCCTTCCTTCCTTCCTTCCTTCCTTCCTTCCTTCCTTCCTTCCGGTCTACATTTCTTTATGGATGTGACAGATACTTGCAAAATTTCTCATTCTCGATGGTTTTCCAAGTCTTGCCATGCTGAGAATCTGTACCAGGCTTTCTCCCCGCACCAATGAAATTCCCCATCCCCAATATTCAGCAAAATAGATGCCACCAATCTTGTTTTGTCCCCCGCATCAGAGTATTTTTACCCCACCTTTCTCCTTGGAAAAGGACCCAAGGTACAGTAGCTTACAGTAATGAGGGATAATATACAGTCCAGTACAATTAAGACATGCGCAAGTATTTGAGAACAAGGAATTGAGGGACATCTTACAGCATTAATACACAACATTACCTTAAAGCTACAAGGTTATAAGTAGTCATAAACACAAAGTCAATGTGAACCTATAGATTCATATAAAATACACATGGTAGTCCATCATTCAGGGAAAGCTTGCCTGAAGAGAAAGGTCTTTGCCTGTTTCCAGAAGGACAACAGAGATACATACCTTCTCCCCAACCCCAGACAACTGCTTAATTCTGGGCAGTTTGGGGTTTTTTCCGGTGAATCCTACAGAGGAAAGATGTCCATTGTCATAGTCCTGCATCATTTGGAATTTCTTCTGCCCTTTCTATACAGGAAAGATGCCATTCTGTACAGGAATTGTAATAACTTTGTGCAGCATGGTCTTTTAAAACAAACATGACCATAAAACTCCTGGGAAATTTTGGGAAAAAATGAGACTATGAAAGCAACGGTGGCCAGCCATGATATATAATGCATTGTTGTAGGTACAAAGTTATCAAGAAGCTCTTAAAGTAATATGGAGAACAGGTTGGGTAAGAAACTAGGTACTGAAATGTGGACTTGTATAATGAGAAACAGATGCCTGAAAATATCTGTCCGAATAAACGAAAAATTTGACAAAGTAATTGAAATAATATTTGACTCCTATGAAATTAAATATCATAGATCCTAGTTATTATAATACAGTTGGAGGTGTGGGCAAGAGGTTGGTATCTATCACCATATACCATGGGAACATGAACTAGTATTGAAATTTTGGGAAATACTATTTAAGGAAATAGGGAAAAATACATGTAACAAAATATGTTCCATTACTGGGGGGGGGGTGGTTCCGAAGAAGGGCTAATAAAGAGTTAATTTTGAGCATGGTGTTTTTGGCTGTAACCAGATTGAGGATCTAATTCATTACTTACTGCATTGTCCTCTTTATAAAAATCCTACAGAAAGATTTTTGTCACCCATTATTCAGCTGTTTTCTAATTGCACCACCATGGAAACAGTAACGGGTATGCTTGCTGATACGCAGATGTATATTACATATGCGGTAGCACAATTTGCACTGGCAGCTAAGAAACGGAGGTCTCAGTTTGTCAAGAACCTTACTGCCACATAAATGTTGTATATAGTTGACCGATATTACATTACTATTCTTGGATTGGATTTTATTGGGTTTATGGTAATCACTTGTTTTAACTGAATTTTATTTGCTGGTTTGTATATTTTAGAGGCCTATGGTCAGAAACAATAAAGTTTGTGTGTGTGAGAGAGAGACAGCTGTTACGCTAGTGATTGTGAGAAATTGGATATTGAAGTATATACATCAATTAACGGAATGGTATAATATGCTACGGGAAATAGCTGTTGATGCCCAGTTTTTCTGTGTAAAGCGAGGGTGAAGGTTGTTTGCCTTAAGTGGAGAGAGAGAGAGAGAGAGAGAGAGAGAGAGAGGATTTCCTGCCCCTTATTTTCTTCTTCTTTCTGATCCTGTCCGAACTCGCAGCTCACGAATTAAATCAGAAAAGCAAGAATGCTGTTGAGTTTTCTTGCCCAACCTCCTGGCACCCTTACCAGTCCTCAGAATCCATTCTGGAACCTAGCAGTTGCGCAGGACCAACCACCTCAAGCACGCAACTCAGGGCATGATCCTCAGTAAGCAAGCCAGCAATTAACAAATAATCTGTGAGAGCAGCAATTAGTGCCACATTCAATTTAGGAGCAGGACTCAGACATTAACACTGATCAAAGCCGGACTGATTGGTGGAGTGGAAGCTGGAATGTTATGAATGTGAAGGATTCAAATGTCCGGGCTCGCAAAAAAATGGCACTTTCGGCTTCTGAATGCTCTTTTTATGGCCATACAAAGAGTTATCTAAAAATATCGACTTTCTGTTAATCCTACTGAAAAGGGAAAGCAGGAGGTCAAGTGGCAATAAGAAGATGCAAGTTCTGGGACTTATGGATGCTGGAAAAACATCTTTGCTCATGCCATCTGCTGTACACATCTCATACAATTAAAATGTTTTAAGCAAAAGATAGCTGTCCCTCCCCCACACACTGCAAAAAGAACTGACATCTGTTGCATTATCTCTTCTTTTAATGTGTTGGTCACTGTAACCTTGAATGCAGTACTAGTTGTTTGACCTCCTAATTTATCCATAGTAATGTGAATATTTCCAGCATCACTCAGGCTTTGAATTATATACTCAGAGGCAGACATGGGACTTACACAGTTTGATGAATATAGTTTTTGTCAATTTAGTGAAGGAGTCTTTATGAGAATTCCCCAGAAAGAGATTTTTTTAAAAAATATGAGAAATTACTTAATTTCATTAAGAAGGAACAGACCAACTTCAAGATGGCATTTTTGGGAGATGACTTTTAAGGTGAAATGTTTCAAGACACCGGATGGAAATTCATGTGTTTGGTTATGTTTAAAATTTGATTAAATATTATTGTATTTTCATTCTGCAGCTTTAGTTCAACTGCAGAGAGGTGAACTTTGGGCCTTTTCACATGACCCCTAAACTCCGCGGCAAATGGCTCCCAGCTCCGGAGCTTAAAATTATTTCCCCACCAGCTCCGGAGTTTACAGATAATTAAGTGCGACCACGCCCACCTAAGCGCGTCCCAGCACACTTTTCAGGTACCTGCTCTCCGGAGGTGAAAATTCCTGATGCGGATATAACAGTAGTGACTGCTGGGCTCTCCTTGCTTCTGTTTGTTCTTTTTTTTTGCCCCCCGCCCCTTTAAGAGATCTGAATGCAGTGCCGGGACGGCAGAACGGAGGTGAGCGGCATTCTTTTCTTCCTTTTTTTCTCCCTCTCCTCACGCAGCCAGCAGCCAGGAGTGCAGAGGGGGTGGGAACACAGGAACAGTGACAAACTCCTAAGATCTCTGGTCCGAATTTAAGTGGCCAGCGGAACTTAGGGGTCGTGTGAAAAGGCCCTTTGTGTATCTGATGAAGTGAACTGGAGTTCACAAAATCTGATGCCATCCATCCTTCCTTCCTTCCTTCCATCCATCCATCCATTCTGTGTGATCTTAAGATGTCACAGACCAACCTGGCTATGCTTCAAAATATTGTGTATACATAAGCTTACATAAGTACATAGATGTAGACATACGTAGATAGATGCAGCAACAGAGACGGAGAACACCTCTTCTCTCTTTTTCATCTGTGGCTAGAATTTTATTGAGATTTTACTCCAGAGTAAGTGACATTGCCTCACTTCCACCAATGAATTGCACATACTGTAGTTAACAAGGTGCTGACCATAGTCAAACTTGACGGGACAAACAACCAGCACCTTGTAAATTAGCTGCAATTTGCCACCACATCTACAGTATGTGATTTCCACTTAGTCCAGAGTAAAATGTCAGCAGAATTATGGCTCATGTCTGTTTGATTACTTGCTTTTGCACAAATGTCACATAGGCATAGCAGAACTGACCCCTACCATTAGGCAGAGTGAGATATGAAAACATCGGCAAAGTGGACAATTTCAGAGGGTAATGCTGGAATTAAGATGACACCTGTCCCAAACAGTGTCTCCTCGTGCAAGCACCAGGACTAGTCCTAGTGATTTCTGCTCCTCTCACTTCTCTTCTTCTTGAAACTGACTGTTCTCCCCCCACCCCCCACCCCTGCAATGCTACTGCAGGAGACAATTGAGTCCATTTGCAATTCTTTCTACTAGTTGGATCACATCCATTACATGCAGTGATGAAGCTTTCCAAGGCCAGCTGGAATAAATATTTGCTATTTTATAAATGTTAATGGCTGCCATCATTTCTTCTGCAACTCCCTGTGTTTATAATGGAGCAGGCGAGAGCTAGATTTGAGCAGCTGCATATCAAGACGTAACATCTCCATATTACTACAGATTGGCATTGCCCTTACAATGCATATGCGGTACCCTTGTGGATGCTGTTTACACACGAAAGGTGGAGGTCACCAAGGTAATTTCTAGGCCAGCAGGGCATTTTTTGTTTTTAAGAAGTTAGAAAACAACTGCTGTGGTTTCCTCTCATGACATCGGAGAAAAACATGTTTTGCCTTGTCTTATGATCTGTAAGCAAACTGGAGTGGGGGAAAAATAATTAAGGGACAAGGCTCCATACCCCTACGCTTTCCTATGTCCTATGTAAAATAAAATAAAATAAGGAAGTGGAAGGCAGGCTGAAAAACATGTTTTGCTTTGAAAAATCTAGCTGTAGGAATATTTATACCTTGTTACAAAAACACCAAAACCATCAAGAAAAGGAAAGCAAGTATGCCCATTTCTCCCAAAACACCGGATATTTGCCATTTTTGCAACAAAAACATGTTTTCAATTTGGTCATTTTCCATTATTTCCCCTTGTTAAAGGTTATAGAAGTATCTTTTTTCTGCTTTGCTGTTCTGTTATCAGGTAACTTGGACATTATTAAGTTTACAATTTATCAGCTCTTTCTAGTTAGATAAAATCTTTGCACTCTGAGCTGTAGCAAGGAAGGTCCTATTGCTCTCTTGACATCTATTGTAGGAGAGAGACAAAGTGTTTCTTTCAAAAAAATTGTAAACCAAACAATTAGTAAAACTACAAGCACTGTGCAGATCAATGCAACAAGGCTGATTAGCGTAACATGGAAAGGTTGGTCTGTGTATTAACAAAGGTATCAAGGAAATCTGATCAGAATTCAAGTTTCTGCCCACAAATTGAACAAACTAGATGGTTAGCTAGTGTTTAGCACTTTGAGCTGAATTCTGTTGTTAATCCCAAAGAGACTACCCTGTTATTCAATGGGTTTTGCATAAATGTTGACATATTAAATAATATGAACTGGTCTGTTGAACTGGTCTTCATTAGCTATCATGGTACTGGGATCTTCAAGAAACTTCTATTTCTGATTCTTCAGGAGCTCATGGAATTTTTCAGTGACTGTTCAATATGACAGCTGAACAATATTGTATATGTCTTTATGTCTTTAATGTATTTAATATATATGTCTACATTTTAAAACAAAAATGCACCTTTTCTTTTTTAAATCTACCATTTGCAGAGTAATTGATTTTATGCTATACTAGTTTATTTGTTTATTCACCTTTCTCTTTAAATGGACCCAAGGTATTTATGATGTTTACCGGTTACAATGAATAATGCATGAGAAGTGTTTGTACTGATTGGTGGGTCTGTAGACCAATGAGAGAGTCTGGGGAGTGGCCTGAGGGGATTTAAGGCTCTGCTCAGCACTGTTGTTGTCAGATAGGGAATATGACAGCGTCTGAGAGAATCAGATAGGGACTGGCACTTAAGAGAAAGACAGGTAGGGCTAGATAAGGGATTTACACTTTCTGGTGAAAAGATAGAAAGAGAAGAGATGGGATTTTTAAAGTGTCTGTGAGGAAAACTGGGTGTGCACATATTCAACTTTATTAGTAATCAAACAAGTGGGTTTGAGCTATATTATTTTTTGTTTATACTTCAACACATTACCATTAATGATTTTGATTCTGCTTTGTAATCAATAAACTTCCTTTTTAAATTCAACTTAAAAACAGTCTGAAGGGCAACTAGCGAAGCAAGTTGGTGGCACCAAAAGAGAAAAATTAGATGCGGTGATTGTCAATACCCTATGAAAGGGCCAGGGACAAGCACGTTAATGCTACAATAGTTTACATCATTAAAAGACAGTATTAAAACTAACATCAGAGAATATGCAAATGCTAAGAAGACTCAAACAAATACTCTTCTAAAAACATAAGCAACATGGAGAGCTCAGTGGTTGAGGTCTCTGGCTACGGAGCTGGTGGTTGCAAATTTAGTTTCTTACTTTGCCTCCTTAACAGGCACTGGACCTGATCATCCATTGGGGCCCTTCCACTTCTGCAGTGCTATGACTTTAAGATTCTGAAACACTTTCAAAGCAGTAAGGTATACCAATCCATTTTAAAATCCTGCTCAGATAGTAAGTTACCAAAAAGGGTTGAAGTGGAAGACAACCCACCTTCCGAACCCATTTGTGGAGGCTGATTGGAATGCCAGTTGATTTTTACTTGCGTTGTCAATGGAAGCACATACTAGGCAAGGCAGAAAGTTAGCTTAAAGGGTGTGAAACATGAATTTGTTTCTCCTCCAAAAGCACCTCAGCTCTGCTCATGGTTTTCTCAAATCAGTGCTACAGTACTGATAAAAGTTACTTTTTATTTTGATCTCTCTGAATTCCCCTGTCCACTGGTGTCACAAAAATGTAGTCTCACCAAGTTATGAGCACCTGCCAGCAGAGGTGGTGAGCTCCCTTTGTGCAGGAGTAGGGCCAGTTCACAGCAACATTTCCAGTTTTTAGAGTGTGATTTCACCAGCTTCCAATTTATTTATTGTCTTAAAATGATCTTCTTCTTAAGCCTAGTTTTTACAAACTTAAACTCTGAACTCTGTTACTTGTGGCTCCATCTTTCTGGTAAGTGCATGTCACAGAAGTTTAATTTTTTCCTTCTTCAGCCATTGATCGCATTTGCTCAGAAGACTACTTGGGCAGAGAGTGAAAAAATGTTACTTTTTGAATTACAAATTTCAGAAAAAATCACTTTGGGGGATTAAAACTTTGGGGGATAAAAGTTGGGTGAGAGATAAAGGGGATTATAGGTGGGAAAAGAATAGCAACACTATGATAGGGCGATCTATGTGGTTCTTCCCATTCTGGGTCCCACTGATGCTCAGTTGGAGTCTTCTATAGAGCACCACTTTCAATACAAAATGGGAAAAGACTGCTGTTGGGCAGTGAAAGTACTGTGCTAGAAGATCCAGCAAGGTTGACCCCTGCCATGCTCCCTGAAGGAGCCAAGAACTGCAGCCCAAAAGCGGATCTTTCCCACCTCTGCTTCTAGCAGCAATCTGTTCTTTTAGAAGGCTGTGTTCTTGTTCATGTCTGTTATGGTGCGAACAATAGTATCCGATCTCAGATACGTTTGGAGGAAAGAGGAGGACAGTGTGAAGCTCCAGCTCTGGTTCTCTGCAGGATTCAAGCCAGTAGGATTTGAAGTTGACATAGGCCGTTACTTCACGAACCTCTGGCCTGCCAAAGATCTTAGGGGCCGTGATTTCTTCCTCCCCGAATGGGTCGGTTTTGTCCGCACGATCCTCCATTTTGGATGCGGCGCCACCCCAGACCACGCCCCCACCACGCCCTAAAAACTGCTGTTTTGTGCTCCAAGCGGGCGAGATTCCCCTGCAAAGCCGGAGGCCGGTAATCTCCTTGCAGCCATTTGCATCCCGCTTCGTATCCAAATTCACGTGTGGCGAATGAGTTCTCCTTGTTAAAAGTATATTTATTTTTTTAACTTACTTTTTCTCCTGAAATGCCGATGCATAGATATTTCTTAATAGGTTAACCTGTTCTTTTGATCTTGCCTTCTGTACACGGGGCAGGGGCAACAGAGGGGGGCAAGCGTCCCCGGGTGACGTGAGCAGAGCCCCTCTGCTGGCAAGGGATGGCGAAGGGCTGCGCAGAGGGAGGGGGATGGGGTGTCGGTGCCGCCGCTGCAAGACACCCCCGCGCCCCCACCCAGAGAGCGGCGGGGGCACACAGGGCGATGAAGCTGAGAGAAGCCTCTCCCCGCCCCCGCCCCCCAAAAAAACAACCCAGCAGCTCTGCTTCAGGGAAACACGATGGCCGCCCACAAGTCCTCTGACCTTAATGAATGACAGCCGGGTATTGATGCATCGATACCCCGTGGTAATTTTTTTTTAAAAAATAAAAGAAAGCAGAAACCGGACGTTGCAAGTAAGCTTTCATGCTGAATGTCAAGGGAGCACGTGAAGTACTACTGGATTCGACCCTAAAATCCTCGCCCGGTGAGGACACGGAAAGAGGGGTGGGGGCGAATGGAGACCACGTGATCTGAGTCTTACCACGTGACCGCCACTGCTCTTTACTCATAGCGAAGGCAATCACGCTGCGAAGAGAAGTTCTTCGTGAAGTGACGGCCATAGTAATGCAGGGATGAAAGAATGGACTTCAGTTCTCCTTGTGGTTTCCGGATGAACAACCAACAGATGGTTGGGGTTTGTTTGTTTTTCTTGAAGAAAACAGAATGGCTGGAATTAAACTGTTCTGCTGGAGCATGAAGGAAGCTTTCTTAATAGCCCAGACAGAGAGAAATGGGCTAGAAATTAATTATACTCTGGCAAGAACTGCCACACTTGTGCCCTCAAAAAGCAAGGATGAATATTATAGATGGTATGTATGATGATCATGGAAGGCAGCTCTCAATGTAACCTTCCTTGAGGTAAAGGCACTGTAGAATGGTTAGTCCCAACTAGATGGGCTCCACTGACTCAAAAGCATATTTATCTAAGAGATCGCATTCATTGAGTGGGTCTAGTTTGGTTGAAACCTTTACTTAGTCCAAACAGATTTCTTGGCAGTGATTCTATTTATTCTTGTAGTTGTACTAGCATGAATAAAGCATATCCCTTTTAGACTGTTGCCTTCCAGGTGTTTTAGACTACAATTCCCACCAAGCCTTGCCAGTAACTCATGGGCACCAAGCTGTAGAAGAAAGCAGAGGTGTAGTTGAAACCATGAGTCTGTGAAGATTCTCAGTCATCCAGGTGATTTTATCTGGAAGTTGAGTCATGGCAACTGGACGTCTTTTCTTGAGAGGTCGACGCGTTTCACTACTCATCCAAGCAGCTTCATCAGTCTGAGGAAAGCTGATGTGAGGCCTCCAATTTAGAGTACACCTTGATTTCACATCACCCTGGACTGAATAGTGATGTGAAATCAAGGTGAACTCTAAATTGGAGGTCTCACCGCTAACTTTCCTCAGACTGAGGAAGCTGCTTGGATGAATTATTTTCTGTCAATAAAAGAATGCCATGACTCGGCTTCCAGATCTTGACACTATGAGCTGTGTAATTCATAGCTGTCCTTTGTGCTACACCACCTCTTAGTTCTCTCAGATTGTGGACTGGCAACTATTCAATTAAGAATTTGTTTCTCTCTCTTGTAATTATTCAAACAGGTCCTAACAATTGGCAGTTCATGGTTGATAAGCTGTTGATGGGCCAACAGATGTTGATAAACTGCAGTTCCCATGATCCTGCATCATTGGCTACACTGGCTAGACCTGAATGGAGTTGAAGTGCAAAAACATCGGGAGGGTCACCAGCAGTCACTTTTGCTCTAGGACTTTCTAATGAAAATACAACTGCCTGTCAGAGCATCTGGTTAATTCCAAAACAAAGCTAAAGGCCACAATAAAGATAAATGGAATCAAGGACAGGAATTATGTATGATGTATACCACATAGATCTCCCTGAGACTTCAAGCCCTCCCCCCCCCCGGTGAAAATGCAGTTCCAAAATAAAGAATTCCACCCCCCAAAGTCTCCAGGAGATGCATGTCTATACACCAATGAGTGATGGAGTTAGGAGGCATACCTTCCTACAAGGCCTTAAAGATCATCATGTGTTGCTCCCCACCCGCCCCCGCACCTTCAAAACCAGAAACAGCTATCAATGGGAATAGAACGGACCCTGGAGTTGAGGAAAATGGGATAGCCATGGCCCCGACACTCTGCAGCTGCCTACTCCTGGCTTATATCCATGGACGGCAGAGCCAGACCTGCCACTAGTCAGACAGTCACCTTCAAGCAGCAGAGCATAAAGGTTGCCACATTGCACATTCTCTCAGGGCTCTGCTGCAATGCCATCACTGCTCCCTTCCCTGTGCCCTGCCCCTCATTTTGCAGCTCTTGGTACCTTGCCCTATCTCCACCCTACCTTATCACCACTACTGGTGGGTGGCTGCCACATATCTTGCGGCATCCAGAGAAAATAACAATGGCTGTTTTCGGCTGCTAGCCTTTTTTGGGGGGGGAGGGGACATGGTCAGCGCGCAAGCCTGACCATAAGCATCAACAGCAATGTAAGAAAGCAGGGGAGTGAAAATGGCCTGACGTTGTGCACAAGGTGAGGACAGCATGGCAAGCCAAGGCCAAGGCCAAAGCTGGGGGGGGGGGCAATGTGAGGCAAAGTGTGTGTGTGTGTTGCATTGTTACAGTCGTGACCAATTCTTCGTGACCCCATGTCCATGGAGTTTCCTTGGCAGGAGTACTGGAGTGGCTTGCCCGTTCCTACTCCAGGTGCCTACAGCACCTGGTCTTCCCTGGTGGTCTCCCATCCAAGTATTAACCAGGGCTGACCCTGCTTAGCTTCCAAAATCATGTGAGATCAGATGTGCTTAGGGCATCTAGGCAGCATGAGGGTAAGTAAGGACAGCATCTCTTTGCAGATGATTCTCAAAAAAAGCACCAGACAAGTCAGCCTTGGCTCTTGGTTTGTCTGCATAGGAGGAATGGAGGTGGCATCATTTCTGCTGCCTGAATCCTCAAGAAGGCTTGGGCTGGCAGGAAGAACCGATCCCAGGCATGATAAAGAAAGGCCCACGTGGGGTTCTAGTGGACAGATACCGCACAAGTTTTTCCCATGGAATCTGGGGTTTTTTTTAAATCCTTTTTTTTTTTTTGCAAAATATTATGACTTTCTCCCCCCCATTTACATTATTAAACAGGATTTACCAAGGGAACTCTGCTGTAACTCATTTTGTGACAAGAATATTTTTTTTACTCCCGTGCATTAGCAGTGGTCTGCAGGAGAAGCTGAAAGAACTTTTGCAAGCTGCCAGCACACATCAAAGACAAAAAGGGTTGGAGGCATGAGATGCGGTGATGACCTGCAGTGGCTTTCTGTAGTTGAAGGTTGCAGTTCGTATTGATTTTCTTTCAGAAAGATCTTTGACATTTGCAGGCATTCAGGCACTGCTAAACGACAATCCTGCCATGCAGATTCAAAATATGGTGGAGAACTTTATAGATGCCAAAGACTTCCAGAAAGTCAAATTAGTGACTACTAAGGACAAATCAAGCCTAAGCTCTCATTACAAATGAAAATGACAGAACCAAGGCAACCGTATTTTAGGCCTATTATGAGAAGGTAAGCGTCATGGGAAAAGGCAGGAAAGCTGAGGAAAGCTGAAGGCAGCAGTAAAGGAGGAAGACTGAATGTAAGATGGATCGACTTTCTAAAGGATGCCATGAGCTTGAATTTGCAAGACCTGAGGAAGGTATAAAAGTAGGACCTTTTGGAAGTCACTATTTCATAGGGTCACCATCACTGGGGGGCACCTAGGTGGCACATAACAATAACCATGTGGAGAGGTCTTATATTTGCAACACCTTCATTTGAAGGACAAAGGGCACTCTTTCAAAGATGAGGATGTACACATATTAGACAAAGAAGAGAGGTGGTTTGAAAGAGGAGTAAGGGAGGCCATTCATGTGAGCATTGAAAACCCCTCCCTCAACAGAGGTGGTGGGCTCCAGCATAGTCTATCTGCTACTTATCAGGCTGTGCTTTCCAAAGTCCCCAGGTGAATCAAAAAGCCTTCACCACCAAGGCCATAGCTAACGACCCATTCTTGATAGGTTTCAGCACCTTAGGCCATTGTTCACCTTAAGGCTAAGGATACTATTGTCTCCCTAACGAGCCCATTTAGGCCAATGTTCATCTTATGAGCCTAATTCAGGCCAGGGTGACAAGAGGTCAAAGCTGCCTATAAGATGGAGGATTTGCACTAGCTGTATTCAGACCGATGAAGCTGTTTGGATGAACAGTGAAACGTTTCTATCTCTCAAAAAAGAAGTCCAGTAGCCATGACTCAACTTCCAGATAAACTCACCTGGATGACTGAGAATCTTCACAGACGTAAATGCAAGTAGATAATTCTTTTAAAAAGCGGGAAAGTAAAACAGTGTTTCCTTGTAGCCATGCTGGCCACATGGCCATGGCCTTGCACAACAAAGGTTCTTTGGCTTGAATACGGAGATGAGCATTGCCGCTAGAATTGGACACGACTAGCACGCGTATGTGGGGGAAACCTTTATCTTTTTATGCATATTTTTTAGAAATGATTTGGAAGAAATTTGATCACCCTGTCTTAAGATATTGCATTCATCATGTTAAAATAAAACATTCATAAGCGTTTTTTCCTTTTTTTCCTTTTTCAGTTTTTCCAATGGGGGAGGACAAACGGCTTAAGGGGGGGAGGAAAACAACTGTTTTTTTTCCATGACTTTTTCTGAGTTTTTTCTGGGCCTTCACATCTCTATATAGAGTTATATAAACCTGAGAGTGTGTAAGAGAGAGATCTGCCATCAAGCTGGGACCAGCTTTCAGAGGCAGTAATAGGGCTTTCAAGATGTGTGAGATATTTCAAGAGATAATTCAAAAACTGATCTCTTTCCAGATCTTGCCTGATTTCAGAAGCTAAGCAGGGTTGGCCCTGGTTAGTACTTGGATGGGAGGCCACCAGGGAATACCAGGTGCTGTAGGTGCCTGGAGTAGGAACTGGCAAACCACTCCAGTATTCCTGCCAAGAAAACTCCATGGACATGGGGTCACGAAGGGTCGGTCATGACTGTAGCGACACAATATACACACACAAATCTATATGCATAATTAATTATTGTTTGATCCCTATTAATAAAAAACAATACTGCATCTGTTTTTTATCTTTTCTTTTTCTCCTTTCTTCCTCTTTTCTTTTTTTTTTACTTTATGCAAACAAACAAAAATCAGAGAAGAAACCTCACAAATAAAGCAACCACAGATAGATTATTAAGAGGCAATCAAGATGATGATGCCTAGCTATTTTTCCTCTCAACTGTGAACTTGCAAGACAAAATGAATTTGAAAAAGATTATTCCTGCTTTTACAATAAAAAGGCCAAAAGAAGAAGACCTGCCTGTTTATTAAATATCAGCAGTTATGTTGGCCTCACACATTTAAAAATAAAAAATCAGAACATTGTCAGGACTATATCTGCATGAAAATGAAAAACTTACAAAAGAGTCAGCAAGCTTTGAAAGACTGGATTCAAAATTAAGCAAAAACAGCAAATTGGAGAAATACTGGGGGAAAACACCAGCAGATTGATAATGTTAAAATTATTTCATGTCTCAATAGACTGTATGTATGAGGGAGCCATGGTATGCAAGCGGAAGAAAGTCAGTCTTGAACATCTATCCTGGTTGTAATGGAAGGAGGGAAGTGCTATGGATTGGGTCCTTTGAATGAAAAAACAAATCTATGAGCCAACTGCATGGGAATGCTAGTGGTGGCAGATGTCATCTGTTGCAAATGTTGTCCAGTAGGTGGCATCAGCGCACATCCCTAATGAGCAGTTCATTACTTCATGGGTGGCTAGATGCACAGTTCATAGTCTGTGTGAGTTGAGGTGAAAGAATCTGTCAGATAAGCCATATTTTGCTTTGGATTTTTTTAAATCCTCAATTCGTCCAATTTAAATATTAAGAACTGTAAATAAAGGTAAAAGCCCACCCCCCAAAAAATTAAGCCCAGCTGTTTCCAACTCTAGGGGCCTTTGCTCATCTTTGTTTGTAAGGTGCTGAGCCAGCGTTTGTCTGCAGATATGTTTGGGTGGAAATGTGGCCGGCATGACTAAATGCGTAAGAGCACAGAATCCAGCTACCATCCCACCAAAGTGGTACCTATTTATCTACTCACTTTTTTTTTTTTTCGTTGCTAGGTTGGCAGGAGCTGGGACAAGCAATGGGAGTTCACCCCATTGTGTGGGTTCGAACTGCCAACCTTTCAGTCAACAACCACAGCGTCTCAATGGTTTAACCCACAGCTCCACCTGTGCCCCAATACTTTGCAAATAAAGTCACAGAAAACTGAAAATCAAAATGAAATGGAAAGTTTCTTCATTTGTACAAACCATATACATGTCTGTACAATTAATCTTCCCAGCATGAGAATATCTGAGAAATGAGAAATGTGGCAAGTGTTTTTAGAGAAAGATCTAAAAACAAACCCAAACAGGAATACTTCTGGATTTCTGAGGTGACCATAGGGTAGAGCAAAGAGCCCGGAGCCATTTCCAGGAGAGATCAGCACCATCATGGAACCCTTGAATTAAATCAAGCATTCACACAATATGATCAGAAGTGAGGAAAAATAAATGAAGCCCACAAAAGACGAAGGCATACTTGTTATCTTAGAAATGAACCTTCCTGGCTTTTTCCATCGCAAAGTCTTTGGTTCAATCATCAATGGGCCTTCGCTGGAACTCCTCTCATTTCAGATCTAGAGATCAGGAAGGACTGTAGGAAAGGGAAAGGTCAAAAATGTAGAGAAGAGTGGGCTCCTTGGATCACCCTTTCAAGTAATCCTTTACCTGTTCCCATCCTGGTGTCTGTTTTCAGAAGCTTATCTGGACTTTCTCTTGGCAGTTGGAGGAAAGGAGGGAAAATAAAATAAAAATAAAACAGAATACCAAGCTCTGCAGACCACCTATGGTGCCCTTTTGTCTTCATCATTCAGTCTATCACCTGCCTTTGGCTTTTGCCTTTCTCCATGTGCCACAATGGTGCCCTCAAAGAGAAATGCACAAATGCCATTGCCAACCGAAGAAGAATTGGGTCTGAGTGCCAGCACAAGGGTGCACGGTATGTCAGCCCTGACTTTTGTGCCCTTTATATGGTCACAGAGAAGACTGTATGGCTCCTTTAGATCCTTGGCCCAACCTAATTCTCATCCCCAGGGTTCATGTGTAGATTAGAACACAATAATCCCTCAGGTGGTAAATTTCTCTGAATATTGTGATACACTTGTCGGCATTCAAATGCTCTCAAAACGGGGTATATTGGTGAACCCTGCATCCAGAAGTTTGTATGTAAGAGAAAATCCAAGTGAACTATTTAGTCTGGAAAAAAGGCGCCTGAGGGGGATATGATTGAGACACAAAATAATGCAGGGCATGAGTAAAGTGGATAGAGGGACACTCTTCTCCCTCTTACAAAATACCAGAACTAGGGGACATCCGCTCAAGATGAGGGTTGGGAGAGTGAGAACAGACAAAAGAAAATATTTTTTTACCCAGTGTGTTGTTAGTCTGTGGAACTCCCTGCCTCAGGAGGTGGTGATGGCATCTGGCCTGGATGCCTTCAAAAGGGGATTGGACAGATTCCTGGAGGAAAAGTCCATCACAGGTTAAAAACCATGATGGGGATGTGTAATCTCCAGGCTTAAAACCTGGGTACTTCAAGGATCAGATGCAGGGAAGTGATATCAGGAGACAGAGATCTAGTCTCATGCGCTCCCAGACGCATCTGGTGGGGCCACTGTAAGATACAGGAAGCTGGAGTAGATGGACCTTTGACCTGATCCAGCATGGCTCTTCTTCTGTTCTGTTCTTATTGCACATAGGAATATATTTTATTTTTGTTTGAAATAAAAATGATATGACATTAAAATTGTATGTCATGGATTTGGACTTCAGGACTTATGGATGTTGCCTTTTGATTTTGAACTACATGATCCAGAATTCCTCAGAAAGAAGTCTATGTATGTTATAATTATTATCATATAATGATCTTAGAACTGCAGAGGTGGAAGGGGCCCTGGTGTAGATCACTGTGTTGAGCCCTTGTCAAGGATTCCCCAGTGGGGAATCGAACTTTCAACCTCTGGCTCCTCAACTGAGAACCAAAGCCATTGAGCGATCCAGCAGTTATTATCCACCATTGTAAAAGACACAAAAGCATGGTGGCTGTTTCTTAAAGAGCACATGTTAACACAGATACAAATTGCACCCACTCACCCTTAGCACCTTTAAGGAGGCCTAAGACAGCTAGCAGGCTAAGCTCTCTGCTGCTTTCTTACTTACCTTGCTTTCTGAGCATCCATCATGCTGAAATTATCGCGGTCCTCAAGACTTTCAAGAGTGCTTCGCTGTGCAACGGAAAGGAAGCTCTAGGACCGGATGGCTTAAGTCTCCCACTCAGGGCTGCCATGCCGTGCATCTTAATGGGTTTAGCAAAAAGAGATGGGCTAAGTGGGAAAACAGATAAAAGAAAGTACTGTACGGGCTTGCCGGAGCTATTTGGAGGGGTAGCATTAAGCCAGCCTTCTCTTCCTGTGCTGGCTTCCACTCAATCCCCATCTTTTGCTCTACTTAGGGGGAGGGGGGCCAAGAACAAATGAAGCCTGAACTCTCGAGCAACCGTTCTGTCCCTTTGGGGCAGGAGATACACCAGTTGTTTTAATCTGAGCGAATGACTAGCATCGGTAACCTTTTGCAAGAGTCAGTTCAGTCTGATATTTCTGAAGGATGAAGAAAAATAAAGAGATGTTTTGAATTCCTACAAATATAAGCAGACTGAAGTCTTCACTAAGTTAATGCTGTTGGTTTTTTTAATTAATCACAGAATCCTTCCAGTCACCTAATAGGTTACCTAAGGGTGAAATACCCTTTCAGAGGTTTGTCATAATATGTGTCTCTTCTGCAGGTTTTTGGAGCTTCAGTGAGACGACATGCATCAGCCAGGAATCTCCTCTTGTACGTGTGAAAATTAACTGGGCCTTCTCAAGCCTGGGAAGAACGGACTGAAATCATCAGCCTTCACGAAACTAAGCAAGGCTCAGATCTGATCAATACTGCAATGTAGGCAACTGCCTAAAAACCTTGTAGCTTTTGCTTGGAGCAAAAGAAGCAGGAGATAAAATAAAATAAAATACTGCTTTCTCTTCCAGTTTATTTTCATGGCATCCATATCACCTTGAACATACCTATTTCACCTGATTCCTAAAGCTAAGCAGAATAAGGCTGGATGAGTACTTGAATCTCGATGCAGGGCTAGGAAAGGCTCCTGATTTAAATCGTGGAGCTCTCCTGCTAGTACTAATATATATAGAAACATTGTAAACATACTACTTGAGCTTTCCTGTTTTTATCCTTAGAATTCCTACCCCACCCACCATGTGGTATGGAATAAAATAGTGCTGCCTTCAGTTACGAATGCCCTGAGTTACGAAAAATTTGAGTTATGAAAACCTCCAGTATAGGAAAATTTTGAGTTATGAAAAAAGCCTGTTTTTTTCGAGCTACGAAAGGGAAAAGTAAAGGAAATATTCCATTTCAAAATGGCTCCTGCTTGTTTCTAATAGTAATACTGACATCTTGTGGCCACCCAACTACAGTGCTGCAATTGGGAAGAAGAAGGAGCCATTTTGAAAAGGGAAGCTGAGAACCGGGGCTTTTGTGTTTCAATGAACTGCACAAAGTGCCCCATTTTGGAAATATTTGGCACAGTTTGGGGGACTTTTGGGGACCTTCATCCCCAGCCTAAAAAGGTCACAACAAGATATATGGCCTAGGGAGGCTAAGAGTTGTAAGAAGAGATGGGGACAAATTTTTAAAAATTTGACAAATTTTGCTCATTTGTTTAATACTTGTCCCTTCACATTTGTTGGTTCCAGAGACCCTGATGAATATGAAAGGTTGAATATTTCCCTTTTTTATTCATTGTCATTTGTTGATTTATTTTTAAAGCCCATGGCTTTAAAAAGAAAAGAACCCCAGTCCACCCCCTCCAAAGCACCTCCCCATCACCTCCCTACCTTTGCTGAAGCAGCCCCCCCAATGCCTGGGCCTCTGTTGCTGCTGCAGCCATCATCTTGGAAAAGATGACTGGTCAGTTTCTCATAGGGCCTAAGGCAGGCGTGTCCAAACTTTGGCCGTCCAGATATTTTTGGAACGCAACTCCCACAGTCCTTTGCCATTGGCAATCTAAGCTTAGAATTCAGGGAGTTGTGGTCCAAAACATCAGGAGGGCTGAAGTTTGGACATGCATGGCCTAAGGGAAACAAGGCTGCCTTTTTCCAAGATGGTGGCTATGGCTTCACTTAGGACAAAGAGAAGCCAATGTCACCGTCCCTGCAAAAGGCAGACAACTTTGCCTTAGGTCTCCATCTCTAACCATATTAAACAGTTATTTTATGAAGAGCACCTGGATGAAGAAGGCTACTGCAGAAGGAGAGCTTCCAGTCCTGTCTACGGACTGTCTTCCTGCCCTACCTCCGAACATCAGGAGATTCCCTTTGCAAGTTTTTTTCTATAAGCTGATTAGGGAAGAAAGCACCGGGCTGCTGTATATACTGTAATGTAAGTTGCCTTTGCCAAGTAAAAAAGCTTCCAATTTATAGAATCCATTGAGCATATGATGCTCAGATGCTGTAGGCATAAAAAGACCCGGGCAAAATACATCACACCACTCTTAAAAGATATGGCAGGCCAATCGGACTCGGACTATTGTAATCAATTGCTAATTGACCAAAGTTGGACTACTACTGAACTGGTGGCAAAATTCTGGGTGGCATGTCACAGCAACAGATAGATAGCTGAGCTCTTAAACCTTGTTTTATATTGTTATTATATCTGTTGTCTTAAAGGCTTTTAAAAATAACTTTTTGTTTTATATATTGATCACTGTAATGTTTGCCAGTTTTTAAACTTTCTAGCTGATGTTTTTTATATTGTATCTTATTCTGCTCTATTCTATTTTATCTTATGTCTGGCATGATGCTGTAACAATAAACCTTACCTTAGTTACAGTCAGCGATATTAACTGGCAAATGAAGATAGACACTCAGAGAGGGACTGACAGAGCAAGAGAGAGCACCAAGTTTTTGACCCCTTCCAACCATCAATAATTAGGAGTTAGGTTTGTAAATGTTGTCTTCCAGTACATGGGAACACTCAGAAAAATTAAATGACCTTTATCGATATCACTTGATTAAGCTGCTGATTTCCATAATGGCCAAGATATCTCGGGCTTGAGATAAGACATGAGCAAACTTAAGAACAGCAGGACAAAGAGCTGCTTAAGCTATTCTGCACATTTTTGGAAAACTAATTCAGCCATGCTGGCTGGAACATTATAGGAAATATAGTTTAAGTTTTCTGCAGGCATTGTCCTCAGAATGCTCAAGTGGCAGATGCCGGTTCAGATTAAAATGTGTTAATAAATAAGTGTTCTTGCTCTGCCCAAGGATCCATTTCACTGTTTGCAAACCTTTCCAGGAATGTACAAGCAGGGACTGAAGACAACAAATACCATACTTCACCCATTCACCTCCAGCAATGGATGAACTGCTGGATAGCTCAGTGGATTACCTGTAGGTGGAGTTTGATTGCAGGGTGCAACTGTTGCGGGGAGGGGGAGAGAAGGGCAGGCAGGGCCTATGTGCTTGTGCGATGTGTGTGGGTGGGGGCAAGATTATAAAATAGCATCTGCACCATCCTGTACAGCCCTTCTAGGGACACAGTCTGTAGTTGTGGAACTACTGTATTTGATTGTCCACTGTTCCTCTATGACAAGGGCTCCTCCTCCTCCTCCTCCTCCTGCTGCTGCTGCTGCTGCTGCTGCTGCTACTACTACTACTACTACTCAGTCTTTCTGAATGTGGAGGCTTTGTCAAGTTATGATAGCTACAGAACTATGTTCCATCTGACCCACATGTAATGCCACCCATTCTCACTCGGTGACTCCCAGTCTGCAAGGGAGGAGGGCTGGCTAAGAAAGCATTGTCTCTCTGCAGTGTTTTCATACAATTCAGAATCCTATTCCCTTCCTGAACTCCCCCCCCACTCCATGGCTCTTTTGTTTTTTGTAGGGCTTTTTTTAAAAAATTGCTCTTTGGATTATAGCCCCTGCAATTCCCCAGACCATATACACGCCAGCCAGAGCAGGAGGAGGATTCTTGTCTAAACACTATCTTGTAGAGAAATAATAACCACAGTCGTGCACGGTATTTGTGAGGCATCACCCATCAAAGATGAAGTGTAAGGATGTGTCACAGAAGACCAAGATCCTCAACGCTCTTCTGTTGCTGATCACCACCTACGGGTGTGGAAGGTAGACAATAAAGACAGCTGGCAAGGGGTATGTGTGATTCACTTGAAATGTGTTGCTGGAAGAGAGCTTTGTGAATACCTTAGATCAGCGGTTCTCAACCTGTGGGTCCCCAGATGTTCCTGGACTGCAACTCCCACTTGCTGTGCTGGAAGGGATTTCTGGGAGTTGCAGTCCAGGAAAATCTGGGGACCCACAGGTTGAGAACCACTGCCTTAGATGACCAGAAAGACCAATAAGTGGGTCTTAAATCAAATCAAGCCTGAACTATTTCTGGAGGCAAAAAAAAAAGGGGGGGGACAAGCCTGGGGTGGTTCTACTTTGGGCACATCATGCGAAGGCAAGGGCAATGATGCTTGGAAAAGAGGGAGACCAAGGCCCCGGTCTCACTACTATTATCTGCGCATCTTAATATGATGCATACTATTTTTTCAGGCGGTCACATGACATTTGATGCGCAGTTAGCGCCCCGACGACAGGGGAGTATTTTACTTCTCTGTGTCCATCCTGACTTGCTCACTGCACATCTTTTCCCTTGTGGTGAATACCTGCATTGCAGCCAGGTAGCAGTTTTTTTTTTCCTTAAAATCGATTGTAATTGCAAGCGGAAAGCCAGTACAAATTGTGCTGGCATGCCAGTATGCCACCAATTCAGTAGCATAAACAATTACCAAGGCAGAACTACAGGAAGTGGCAGGAAAGGGGTATGAATCTAATTGGTGCACATTTTCTGGGGTTGCACTTTGTTTGAGGTGTCAAAAAGTGTGCATCAATAACAGAAGTATTTTAACACAACCCCGAGCAGTGGTACAAAATGCTGCAGTTAAAGTGCGCTTCTGGGGGTCTGGTCGGCCGGGGTACCAAAATACTGCTCTTCAGAGTGAAGGCATGATCTTTTGCTGTGCAGTCTTTCGCAGCAAAAAGAGCAGCAACATCGTCGTGAGACCAGGGCCCAATAAGGAGATGGATTGACTGCCTAAAAAAGAGTCATAGGCTTGAGTGTGCAAGAGCTGAGCAGTGCTATTGAGGACAGGACATTTTGGAGATTGGGTCACCATATGCATGAGGCAACTGGTTGGCACACAACAACAACAACAACAACAACAACAACAACAACAACAACAACAACAACAACAACAACAACAACTATGGAATGCACTCCCAAGTGAGACCCACCAGGCGCCGACGTTGATAACATTTCAGCGCCAGGTAAAAACCTTCCTGTTCCAGAAGTTTTTTAACTGATGATTGTGGGTCCTGATGGCAATTTTAGTGTTGTGATGTATTGTATTTATTGTGTTTACATGTTTTTATTGTTCTAAATTTATTGTAATTTTGATGTTTTAATTGTCTATTTTGATTGTGAGCCGCCCAGAGACCTTTGGGTAGTGGGCGGCATACAAGCTATGTCAATAAAACAACAACAACAACAACAACAACAACAACAACAACAACAACAACAACAACAACAACAACAACAACAACAACAACAACAACCGGTTATCACCCATTATAATCTACTGCACATAATTTCCCTCCTGTGCTGCTGCTACTTTAAAATGTGTTGACATTTTCATTTATGCTCTACTCAGTGTTCCTGTTCTGGGTATGTCAAGACAGTCCATAGGTTTTCAAGATATGTATGCAATTGGGTTTTGTGCCCCTTCGTGCAGTGCTGTTCATATACTAAAACTAACAGTTTGGGCCCTCAGCAGTGTGGTGTAGTGGATAGAATGGTGAAGTTGGACTCAAGAGACCTGAGTTCAAATCCCCACTCAGCTATGGGAGCTCATGGGAGTTTGAGCTGGTAAAACCACTCTTTAAGTGTCTCACTTACTGTGATAGCCATATCAGAGTTGCAACAAGTCAGTTCTGATTTCACAACACACAATAACTGTGTACCTCAGTGGCAGACTGCCTAAGAACCAAATATAAAGTACTTTCCTGGCTGGCCTGCTGATAGCTGATCGGCTAGGTTATAGGATGAGACCCCCACCCCTGGACTTCAACTTGGAGAGTAGTGGAGGGATCTACAGTATGCATCATGTGGGCCATGAGTTATCTACATGCTATTCAGGCTCCCAATCTTTGGCCTTGAAAAAGGAGCGGCTAACAAAGTAAAGAAAATTAGTAATTCAAAATTAATTCAGCTGCACAGCCCAAAATTACTTAGAACAAGACAATTAAACAAGTTTAGTATTTGAATGCCACTGATGAAGGGAGAAGTAACCACCAGCATTTGTGGCAAGGGGCAACTTCATGTTACTCGATTTTGGGTGGCAGGGTGCCATGTACCTCTCCTACTTTACAGCTTATCTGTTTTACCCACAACCAACCAAGGCTAACTAAGACATCTGAGCAGATGTTTGTATCCTGCTTTCACCAGAGGAAGCCTAACACACCGGCCACACATTATGTTTTTATTAGTGCACATTTTCTAATAGAACAATGTCAGAAGTCAAGCTAAGTAGAATTTCAATATGCTCTACACAGATTGGCTGCTGCTTTGGGTTGATTTCATCCTATCATAAGTCTCTTATAGTGAAGGAAGAGCTCTGTTTATGCAAAATGTGTCTGAATTGGTCTACTATTAAGAATCAGACAAGATGGAGGACAGGAACAAGGAGTTAGGGAGTCATGACACAGCCAGGCTAATGGAGGTAGTGATGTTTCACATCCTAAGCCTTAATAGAAATGGCAGAAGTTATCTTTTTGGACTGCCGGTTCTAGACTATCTCAGGCTGCGTGGCCAAATACAAGCTACAGACAGTAGTTCTTGGTAGCAAGCAGCTAACCGCTAGGCCTCTTTCTCTGTAACCTGGATTCAGGTTCTGGCCCTACAGGGGCCTTCATTGATTTGAAATATTTCATATTAAAAATCTGAATTGAACTTGAGGTGGCATTTCCTCTTTGGAGAACAGAACAATCTGCTGGTGTCCTAGAGGTTTAAGAGACACAGCAGGCTTTCATCCCATATACTAATTTACCTTTTTACCTTGCAAACTCGATATCAGTGTTTGCCCACTTCAGTTAATTATTGGTGCCCTAGAGCAGTCTGGAAGGGGGACAAGCCCCACATTCATTAAGTCCAATTAGAAGTGAGTTAATATTCTTGGAATACCTCATACTCTTTCTCAGTAGCTTACCCCATTAATGGACATGAAATGAACTCTGGTACAAACCAACTCATTATTATGAACCCAGTGGAAGCCAATGTTGTCCAAGGTGTAAAATGAAAAACTGTTTGCATGAGCTGTTCCTTACACAAGTTCATTTAAACTAGGCATGTCCAAACTTCGGCCCTCCAGATGTTTTGGACCACAACTCCCACAGTCCTTTGCCATTGGAAATACAGGCTTGGAATTCTGGGAGTTGTAGTCCAAAACATCAGGAGGGCTGAAGTTTGGACATGCCTGATTTAAACCATCTACCTCTCTTTTTGGCATCAGATAGGTAGATGCAAAGCAAAGCTTATAGGTTAGTTCTGGACACATTTACTGAAAGGAAAAGCTCCCAGAGATTAACAGATCTTAATGTAACTCTTATGTTACATTAACATTGGATAATGTGCATTGGGTTTCAGCCTTCAAAGTAGCACTAGAAGGAGTCACAACTGCCATGAAACAAGTGTCCTTGTTGGTTCCAGGGACATGTGAGTTCATGTGAGTGGGGCATCCAATGTGTGCAACAGGGGTCGGCAAAGTGTTGTCCTTCAGACGCTGCTGTACTGCAGCTCCCATCATGCTAGTCCCTGGTGAGGAATGCTGGAGGTAACACTCCTTGCATGGCCACACTTTGCCCACTCCTGTTTTACAATAAGGGGGAAGTGACAAACAGTCCATTGACTAAGCAGAACATAGAGAAGGAAGTGATATGTATTGGAACAAATGACATCATCAGGACCAGTTTGGAAGTAATGTGAGGTACTCTATTGGAAAAGCTGTTGGCTGATGAGAACAGAGGAAGGAAAGGGATGGGTGCTAGTCCCAGAAGCATAATTAGTACCAACAGCTTGGTTGCTGTTGGGAACTTATTTGAGGTGTTAGATAGGTCATTTGGAGGGCAAAGAATATTCTGAGAAGAGTTTCCCTGTAACTGCATCAGAAGGAAAACATGAAAACTAGGTTGCCATTTTAGCTTGGTTGATATAACTTTGACAGATACAGTTACCAAACACAAATTGCTTCCTAGGCGTTATTGGTAGAGACAAATGGCACCAAAAGTGAGGCAAACTAAACCAGCCTTTTAATACTTGTGTATCCATATTCATTTTGCATCATGATGATCTCTCATTAAGAGATTTTTATCAATGTCCCTTCTGAGCACAAAAAGACTTAATCAATTTCTCCTCTCAGGATTGCTTTTGCACAAAATGCCAGAGGGCTCAGATTACTTTGGCCAGTGATACTTTATGCTCACTCACTCTTTGTAATAAAGAGATGATGTTGGTCGGTCTGTCAGAGCCACAGATCCAAGACCATGAATCACAGCATTCTGACACTTAGGCATGCATAGAAAAAATACTATTGAAGTATAGATTTGGGGACTATTGGGTTTTTTTGAATGCATCTATTAATTTTAATTACTGGTAATTTAAATCTGAAGCCTGCAGTATAATCTTTGTGCAGAAAGTGGCAGAATCTCCTAACCAGGACATAAGTGTGCTGTAGATACAATGAGGTTTTGAAACTGAACTTTGGCCACCTCATGAGGAAAGCGGACTCCTTGGAAAAAATCCCTGATGTTGGTAAAGATTGAAGGGAAAAGGAAAAGGGCACAGCAGAGAATGAGATGGTTGGACAGTGTCATCAATGCAACCAGCATGGATTTGACCAATCTCCGGGAGATAGTAGAAGACAGGAGGTCCTGTGGTGCTCTGGTCCATGGGGTCACAAAGAGTCGGACACAACTTAATGACTGAACAAGATACAATGAGAAGCCAGGGAGCTAGTCTGGGGAACAGATTCACAGGTTATTCCCACTCTTGTGGGGGCAGCAACCCTCAAAAAAATTGAATAGGCAGACTCACCGAGTATGGTGTGCAGATTCTCTGTCCCCCATTTTCTCAGTTTATTCTGCCCACCGTGATTTCATGCATGTAGCCAAGAGGTGACTGGTCACATAGTATAAAAATTCCATTTTGTTTCCTGTGTTGACTGTGTCGGATTAACCATATGGTTAATTCAGGAAATATTTCCTTCACTTACTTGTCCTCAAGGGACATCATAATGTAGCTAGAATTAATTGGCTATGCAATTCTCTGGCATTTTTCTGTTCCCTGCATGATGTGGACTTGCTGGGATCACCATGTTACATCAGAAGAGACTGAGATAAAAGGAGTGACAAAGGGGAAAGTTATACAGCAGCAAAACTATAACCCTTACAGGAAGCATGGAATGGGACATGCATTCTCAGCTTGTCAGAAATTAGATTGTAAGCTTTTTAAGATAGGGCGTTCTCTATAAAGTGCCAGACACCAAACAATAGTCTATTGGGGAGACGGGGGGGGGGCTTCATTTGTATTTGATTTTTTTAAATAAATGAGGCAGCAACTAGATTTTCAGCATTTTAGCTAACAGCTGGAAAAGCAAATATAGCACTTATGGCAAATGGGAAGTATACAGAAAGAGCCATTCAGTCCTTCAAGTAAGGAATGCCATGTAATTTATTGCCTCCCATTGTTATCTGTTATGGCACCCCAGCGGTTAACAGGAGCTCTTTTTGTTCAGAGGTTGCCAAGGCAACTGTTCCTGTACTTCAGGAAGCAGGGAGAGCAGTTTCCTGTTTTCAAGAAGACTTAAGGACTGTTTTTCTCCAATCAGAAACCAGATTCGTGAACCGGAAATGGAGAAAACAGCTGCCAAGGCCACATTGGAGTATTTTTTTTAAAAAAAGCTTTTGTTTGTTTGTTTGTTGTTTTAAAATGTAATAAATATAGATTTTACAGCTCCTCAACTGGAGGCCATGCCATAAGTGGCTTTTAAAGCAAAAGAAAAGGGCCTGGTGGAATAAGGAATGGGTTTAAAAACAAAACAAAACAAAACACTGGGCAGGGACTAGAAGGAACCTGAATGCAGTGAGGAAATGGGTGTTTTGCATCATTGATGGATGTAACTTGCAAACAATGTCCAGCATGTTTAGGGCAATAGTGCTACCCATGGACTTTATATGATCTGCACTGTAGTATTTTTTTTTTTTCTTTCTTACCACAGCACACACACACCTTTTCGCCTTTCTTTCTTTTCACTGCTGCTTTTTGTTTTTTTAATTCCATGATTATCATCCTGTTTCTGCTAAGGATTCCTTCTTTCTGTATTCCTTTATTCCTTATTTTACCTTAAACAGTCCCAAGAAGGTGGGCATTAATGCTGCTACTTCCCCAAGTTCGCAATTTAGATACAAGAATAGATGGGGAATTTCCCACAAAGCTTGGCTTCAGGTGGATAAAGTAGCTTTAAGTAGCTGTTAAAATATATACTGTAAAAAAGAAAAAAAGAAGCAGGTTATGATAAAATATCTCAAAATCTAGAAGTATTGAAAATGAAACTGCCACTTAAAAGAAATATAGAAATATAGAAATAGCAGGAAGTCTCTACAGCTTTTGAGTGAAAAGGTAGGTTTGGGATTGTGTGAGATAATAGCTTCTTAAAATCTCCAATGCCAGAGGAGTAGCTGGGAAAAATTCCTCAGTGCTTGCAGGCAGATTCAGTGCCTCCTTGCCCTTGGCCACAAATAAACCCAATTTGAACAGATTATGCAAACCAAGAAATGCAGAAGAATAAAATGTACCTTCTTAATCAGCATTCATCCCTTAACTCTGTTCAGCCACAAAAACAAATGGAAGAAAATATTTACTATGTGTGAAGATACTAATAAGCAGGTATCAAATGATCTCCAAACCCCTGCATTTTACATAGGGATCTACAGACTGCCCGTACTTCAGATGGGTTGTGTGACAATAAAATCAAATGTGGCATCCAGAAAGCAAAAGGAAATTTGAAAGTGAAACACTTAGAATAAATCAACTTGTTTTGCTCTGCTGTCATATAGTTTGCTTTTATGCTTCAGGGCTGCTATATGTTTCAGCTTTGAAAGATGTTTGATGCTGACTTCCAAAGAAGGTAATCAGAAGAGTGGAAAGGTATGAATGTGTTGTAAAGAATCAGGTATCATCTTAAGTGACTCTGTCTCTAAAAGTAGGCTTACATTTCAAAGGAGAAAAGGGGGAAACCAACAAAGGTGTGTTTGTTAGTGTAATAGATGAATGAGGAGAGCTTTGAAAGTTCATTTAAAAGGCAGACAAGCTAAACATGTTTATGTGATGGGACAGTGATTATCAAATGGATTCCAATTATTTCAAATATAGAGAGCTAGGAGAAACCAAAGCAAAAAAAAAAAGTTCACCTTAGGGGCTGTGCTATCAACTTTCAGATGCTTGAAAGTAAACATGCACTTAAATAATGCATTTCAAATGTTTTAAGTGCCAGTCCTTACCTATAAACGATAGATTTTTCATTTCTAACTCCTTACAAGAGCCTTGTGGTGTGGTGGTTAAATGCCTGTACTGCAGGTAAAACTGTGCTCACAACCTGGGGTTCAATCCCCAGTAGCCGGCTCATGGTTGACTCAGCCTTCCATCCTTCCAAGGTCGGTAAAATGAGTACCCAGCTTGCAGGGGGGGGGCAATGTGTAGCCTACATACTGTAATTAAAACTGTAAACCACCCAGAGACTACTTGAAGTGGTATGCAGCGGTATATAAGCAGACCACTTTAGTGGCCTTTTCTGCAAATCTAGAAAAATATTTGATATAACCAGAATCACTAATCTAAGAAGGAAAGATTATTTCAACTATCTATCAGTTCAAGAATGTAGAGTTTAAAACATTATATAGTTCAGTAACATTTTTTAAAAATACCATATTTTTTTCTAAAAACAAGCCTGCCAATACTGTATCAGACTTAATTCGCGTAATTGATGTGTATTTCACTAGGATTCCTGTTCAACTTGGCCAGTGGACTCAGGACACTGTGATAATGTGTTGTAGGTTGTGAACAGGTAGTGTGAAGTAAAGATGGGCTGAAGATGTTTGTCCATTATTGTTCATTACCTGGAAGGGTTTTTTTGGGGGTGGGGGCAATGAGCAGCATCATAAGAACAGTTTCCAGAGACCTTTGGAGGTCTGTCTGGCACTTGAACAGATAACCAGAATGAAAGTGTTCTCATTTCCTGGCAACTGTTTCCATTTGATTGCCAAACCAAGATATATAAAATCTTCAGCAACTTTGATTTTTGTTTCTTCAGTAGTCATTATTTGTCTTATTGTTTACATGTAATCCTGCTTTTATATGTGCTTTTTTCATCTTTATGCATGTACAACCTTTTCATAGGCATATAGACTATCTTTCCTATACAGCCCCTCAATATCATCCTTACTAGTTAATTAAGTATAGCAGAAGTATACTGCTATAGTTAAAGCTTAAAGCTTAATGGGTTAAAGCTTAATGGGTTAAATAAATAAAGATTTGATCCCCAGTTTAAACTGAGACAAATTTATACTTGTTCAGTAGCCAACAGCTGATTGTTTGACTGGCAATAGTGCATATACAGTAGTTTAAGGTAAATCAGAACCAAATTTGGATAGATGTGGGAGATTTCTGAAGCAAACCACAGCTTCGGAAGACACTTGAATCCAAATCTGACCACTCATGAAAATTTATTAGCACTTTTGTGGAAGAATATAGAGACATGAGGTTTCTCTCCAAGTGATCCCTATAAAGGAAAGCAGCAGGGTGATTATGGCATGGAAGAGGGGTGATTTTCTCACTGGCATCTCTAGCTTCTACAGTAAACCATTCCTACCAGTAACCTTTAAACCCTGTGCTTTCAGGGAGGCACGTAGACATCTTTGCTGGTGCAGTGTTCTGTGCTTCTTACTGTTTCTCTAGAGAGAGCAGAGAATTCAGACAATTTGGGTGTGCCTGTGGCACCTGGAAAGTTGTAACATTGAGTCTCTGGTAGGAAAATGCTGCATGTTTGATTCTACCTGCCATTACTACTACATGTTGCACATTGATCGTCCATTATCTCTGTTGTATTGTATTTTGGCAGCAGCATATATTTACCCACAACTAATTGCAGTTAATCATGAGGTATCAGGTCAATATGTGTCTTAGCATCTAACAAATTAGTTTAGTTTAGCCATGACAAGTTATGCAAACACAGAGAGGATTCGGGCCTCTATGACTGTAATGCAAACTGAGTGGTGGTAGGGACCCAAGATTTAAACTGTTTTTAGCCATCATGAGTGCCTAGTCTGTGCATTTGTCCTTCTACAATTTTGCAAGGTTTTTGCCTTGGGGCAAAATGTGTTCCATTTTGAAACAAATTCCCCCACTCTAAATGAAGGGAGAAATTGAAAAATAAATCAGTTCCTCCCATTCATATTTAAACTTCTCTCCCAGTGCTCTGACTTCATCTTTCTGGCATGTACAAAGTTTTTTGATAGCAGCCATCTCTGTACTATGTCACATGGCAATTGCCTACAAACATCTAGGAGGGTATGTGTACCTCCCTGTTTTTCCTTCAAACCATTCAGACATCTGGAAGTTTTGTAAAACATCCAGATTATACCTGTACTTCTGTGACATGATAGGTTGTGTGGCCTCTCAAGAAACAACTGACCTTTCACATGCCATCCAATTTTGCAAAGATATGTAACTTAAGGTCATGGGCAAATTATTTTAAAATCAAATCAAACTGTAAAAGTACATAGCATAAATATTCCTGCATGTATTTGTCTGAAACGTAGCTAGTATAATCCATACTGTGCCTCTAATTTTCATTCAGTCTGATCCATGCTTTTCAGGTGTTTTCAGCTGTTTTTTTTATCTGTTTTATACTTTTGTAACAGGCTGCTTGTTTCATTTCTGGTATTTGTCTTACTAGTATAATCCCAGTCTGTTTAGTTCTCATTTTAGATGCTTTCAGTGTTTTTGTTTAGAACAGGCTGCTTGTTTCATTCTGGATTTACGCAGTTTAGTTCTCATTTTAGATGCTAGTGTGATTTAGAGCTTAAGCACACTAAGAATCCCCAGGCAGTCATGCTACCTTGAAGATTTGGAGGACTGCAATCCTTTAAAAGTAACATCTTTGAGTTCCTCTTCTGCAGTAACATTTCCAAGCTCTACCTGTCTGAGGAGACAAATCCTCAGTCCTGCTATAATACATCTTAGGTTCCTGCTGTACACCTGCTGTGTGTCTGCCTGATGAATCAGCTGCTTAGATCTTTCTGCTTCCCAAAGCTGTAGGACTCTTTTTTTTAGGGTCTATGGCTTGTGTAGCGGCCTATGAATTCACAGCAGACTGAATAGGGAGGGAACTGTTTCCCCACTGAAGACAGTGAACCAGAAGTGCTTAACTTTCTCTGGATTGTTTGAGCTATGATTGTAAGCAACAGTGAGTGGTTTTGGTTTTGCTTTGCTTTCTACAATTAATTCCCTTAATACTTTAATTAAGGGAAGTCTTGACAGGAAACCTGTCCTTGTGGAATAAGTGCCAATGGATAGAATTCTGCATATGGCTGAAAACACAAATGGCATTCCTGTTTACATACTGGCAGAAAAAGAGAGCAAACACACAAAAGGACAAAAGAAGTTGTATATTTGCATTAAATGTATATGTGCTGATTTATATATGAGGATGCTAATTTAGGGATAATAATTTAGATATGGGCACAAACCAGAAAAAATGTGATCTGTTTTGATTTGTGATACATCAAGGTCAGTGCATCACAAGAAAAAAAAGAAATTTTGATTTTTCCCCCTCTGACAAATTGACAAATCAATTTACTTTAAAACCCTATAAAATGGCCCCAGAGGCACCAAGAGAAACTAAACCTGCAAGGAAGCTTCACACGACACCTCTCTACAAGTCCTGTAAGTCTGGTGAAGATTGGGTTTTGTACCAATGAGTTATACAAACACAAATTGCCCTCCAGGAAAGTGCCCTTTAATAACTGGCTGGAGAATACCCAAACTTCACCAAACATGGATGGGTTGTAGATAAGAGTCAGGGAGTGGATCTCTAGATGGGTTGGGGGGGTTATTATATAGCCCAACAAATAAACAAATTAAAAATAACTTAAAATTGCTCAATAAGTTCAAATACAAATACCGTAGATGTATTGGTGATTTTTTAAACTGAATTTTGCAATTCATTTTTTTAAAATTCATTCCCATCTCTACTGATAATCTGAGTAGAAATGGGTCAGTTGTGTTAGTTTTTATAATTCCACATCTAGGATCACAGTGTAACTACATAATGGAAGCAGCAACCAAAGGAAAAAAGAACAATAACACTTGACATTTTGATATTGTATGGTCAGTGGAGACAGATAAACCTGTTAGGTGTCCCTTATTGGGTCTTTTATTAAAGGTTGTGAAAGGCACCAAATAGAGCAGCTTCTAAACAGTTTCAAAAGTTATAGAAACCATGAAAAAGCCATGGAGCAAATAAGCTTTCAAAAAGGTTTAAGACAAGAACACTTCCACAACAGTTCACACAAGAAAACCAGAAAGCTAGCTAATACTATGATACTGACAGAACTTCAGCATAGGTACTGAGCATATTCAGACAAACAGCTAGGCAACATATTGGGGGGGTGTCATAAAGTTTTTTCTGGGTGGGGTGCTGAGTCCCGTAATATATGTTGTAGCCCTTGTTAAATAATGTCTTCTACCTTTCCAGGTTGGATATTAGAGTGTGCATATGAGGAACAAGCCCTTTGGAGGAGAAACCTCTACTTTCTGAGAAAGGCTGGCTTTACCCTATTGAAAAGGCCTTTTAAAGCAAATGTAGCTGGGGAGTCAGTGATCACTTTAGTATTGATAAAAGGGAGTTACACCTCCAAAATGACTGGGAACCGGTGTCTTAGCAATACTGGGATAAACACTAAGTAAATTCCCTCTTGGTTTTATACTTATCATTCTGCCTTCTAGACCCTTCTAGGGGATGCACCAATCAGGTGTCAAATTGCTCTGAACTTTCTTCAAATAAAGAGCATCTTTTCAATAGTAACTTCTCTCCCCCTCCCTTCTCTTCAGCTGAAACCATTTTTTTTTTTTTTTTTTTTTTTTTTTTTTTAATCTTGGTACCAAAGAGTGAGTTCTGGCCCTGGCAATTCCTTCCTCACAGAGGAAAAGCATAGATGGTATGAGCTCCTGATTAATGGGCATTTCCCCCTACACCCCCACACCCCCACACCCCTACTCATCTCAGGCACAAACTACCAGGCCCTTGTTTCAAAAGGGAAACCAAAATCATGATCCCTTATTTTCCAGGTTTGTCATCTTTGAGCAGAGAAATAAAATGGATTTCATTCTTACTGCCCAGATGCTAAAGAGATTTACTAAGGAATAAGCAAGATCTTTGTTGCAGAAAAGGCTTGTATGTTTGTTTTAAAGCAAAATAATAAATCGACCATCTGTAACCATAAGCCATCTGTCACCCAATAAGCCTGTCCCAAGCGTGGGCTGATCCTGGGCCTATCTGCTGCCACCCTCCATAACTTGCAACACCTTGGAAAGCATTTGAGGAAAGGGCTAGACAGTGGGGCATGTGACTTTATGCCTGAGTCCCAGAAGGACTATAAACAACAATGGTCTTCTACAGCAGTTTGCTGGGCATGTACTGTACATAGATATAATAAAGGATGGGCAGGTAAAATTCAGTCCATCGGATCTTGTGGATCCTATCATCCTCTGCCAGTCAGCCAAACATAAGAAATGCTGGGAACTGCAGAGACACACTTTGCCTACCCCTTGGGTGCTTTGACGTGATATTCTGTGTAATGATCAAGAATTCTAATATATAACAATATCTATTTTACATGTTCACAACCAAGAAAAAGACCCTAAAGTACAGTCCTTTAAAAAATCCATAATATGCTATAGCTTCTTTCTTTCTTTCTTTTTCTTTTCTTTTTTGCCACATAGAAAATTATTAGCTATTATGTACATATATAATTTACCATGCTGCTGTGGTGAACAGTAATAAAATTATGTCAGTGGAGTATTTTATGCAACGAATGTAGTAGTCTTGCTTCTCTTTTCTTTGATTTTTAAGCTTGTTATATTTTACAGCCTCTAGCTCTGGTTATGATAATCTTTGCTGTGTGGGATTTCTTATTCCCAGTCTAACAGCAGCCAGATTTCCTTTATTGGATGCCTACTATGAAAACAAACCTGGGGATATGAAGAGACACATTACTATGGAACAGCCTATTTAAAAACCCTCTCTGCTCAGAGCGTGAACAAATTCCCTTTGCATGAATATGTGGAGGGGGAAGGGAGAATAACTATAACGCAGAATATGGCTCTTAAATTAATTAAAAAGCATGGACCAATCAAATTATAAAACCAGCCTAATGAAGTGCTTGAACATCAGCACATGGTCTCAGTCTGGCAGCATGGCTCCATGCAAATGAAGGAGGGAATAGATACTGGACAGAAACAGCCCATGGATCAGCTTAGGATTTTGTAGTACTTGTCATTTTTGCTTCTTCATGGAAAGATCTGGAAATCTGTCAAGTACAATTACTAGCAAAATTCTGCACTAGGAAGTTTGAAAGTACTGTATGTACTGTACTGTACTGTACACAGCAGGGGAAATAGCAGATTTAGGAAGGCAATTTATGTAGTCACTAACCAACCAATCAATGAACTAACTAACTAACTAACTAACTAACTAACTAACTAACTAACTAACTAAATAAATAAATAAATAAATAAATAAATAAATAAATAAATAAATAAATAAAAGTAAGACTTTGTTGGTTCTTTTAAAAGGCCATGGTAGGTAATCTGGTCACAGATCACCTGGATCTCATGTATTTTGGGATCTCAGGCAGAAATATTAATAGGATCAATATGATGGGGACCTGAAGAGAGAGCTTCTAAGGAAGTTGAGAAGATGTTTAGTAGAACACTGCTGATGCTGAAGGCTTTGGGGTTTGTGTAGTTCAGCTTCATTCCCCACAGCTCTCTGAACAGCTTCTGTCCAGAGGCCATAATGCTTTTGAAATCAAGAGGACTATGGGCAGGACCAGAGCAATGCATTCTATTGCCTGAGATGAAGAACATGAACTTCTATTCCATGTGCAGAAGCCAGCTGGACTGCGAACAGGATTGTTCTTCAACTGGTTATGGCAAAAGGTTCATGGGAAATATAGTCCACCATGCCTGGAGATAACAGGGTGGGCTTTAGAGAACACAGGCAAGCCAGCTTTCTCTTCCAGAGTTCTGTTCCTGCTTTCCAATATTTGCTGCTTCAAGCAAACACCTCACTCTGCCTAATAGGAGAGCCCACCGCAGCTTTCAAAAGAAATTTTGTCTTGTGCTGATAGCGAGGAGAGCTGACATTCAAAGGGGAAAAAACTTCATGTGGGACACATCCAAAGTCTTGAATGTGTCTTCTCCCTTTGCTTCCAGCTGGCGTTTGTCTAAGCACACCAAGTACAGAACTCAACTGTAGGAATGACATTTGGAAGTTTCCCCCCCTCCAAAGCATGTTTAAATGAGTAAAAAAGAAGAAGAAGAAGAAGAAGCTCAGATTGTAATTAGAGGGAGTATTCTTTCCTGGGATTTATCTCTAGTCCAGCGGGATGCAGAAGGCAGCAACTTCCCATTTGATTTGGAATGGATGAACAGCCTGCAGTGGGAAAGAATATGCTCACAGCAGTTCCTATGGGAGAGGTGGGGAGAAACAATGGCCACGCCTTGAGTTAGTCTCCCTGGTTATCCAGTCTGCCTCTTAAAGAAAAAAATCAGCAAAATGCAAATTAGGTCCTGTTGATATATTTTACTGGGTCTACATTTCTTTACAAAGAAAGATTCTTTTCTTTTTTAAAAAGTCAACAAAGCTCTTCATCAAACAAAAGGAACTCTTACCATATAGGAAACTACTTGTTATTGATATTATGATACCAGGGATAGTATTATACCTGGGAATTTGAGGAGGATAAAGCTAGGATGTGTGGTTATCATATGCCATTAAGCCACTTCTAAGATATGGTGACCACATATGAATTAGTGCCCCCAAAAAAAAAAAAAGGTGTTGTCACAAATGGCCCTGCTCTGGTCTTGCAAACTGAACACTGCTGCTTTATTTATTTCATATTTGTTCTTCCTCTTTTCCTAGCACCTTCAACTTTGTCTTTTCCAGAGAATCCTGCCTTGTCATAAGATGTCCACAGTACAACAGCCTCTGTATATCCATCTGTATGTCTCCTACTAAGGATTATTTGAACTAGAAACTTGAATCCACTTTTTTTTCCAATTGAATCTGTTTTTAGTACAGTCTATGTAGGTGCCCTATGGTTAGAGCAGCCTCTGTCTGTCTCTTTCACCTTTTCTCAGCAACAGAAAAGATCTCCTACAAAGTGTGCTCAAGTACCCTACAGCTTGTGTACTTTCAGGGCGCTTTTACATGACCTCTAAAATGTGCTGGCAACTTAAATTCGGACCAGAGATTGTGGGGGTTTGTCCCTCTTCCTGTGTTCCCACCCCTCCACACTCCATTGTTCCTGTCTGCGTGAGGGGAGGGAGAAAAAAAGGGAGAAAAGAATGCAGGCTCACCTCTGTCTGCCATCCAAGCAGCCCTGAGCAGCCCCGTAGGGATTCCTGTCTCTTAAATGGGCAGCGGGGACAAAAAAAAAAAAAAACAGAAGGTGAAGGGAGCTTGGCACTCACAGCTTTACAATCCTCATCGGAAGATTTTTTTTTACCTCTGGAGACCAGGTACTTGTAAAGTGTGCTGGGGTGCGCTTAGGTGGGCGTGGTCGTACTTAATTTTTTTAAAAGTCCAGATCTGGGAGCCCTTTGCCTCAGATTTTAGGGGTCGTGTAAAAGCAGCCTCAGTTGAAGATAAATAAATCCCCCTCCCATTCATCACTGCATTGCGGGGGGGGGGCAGGATGATTCCACAAATGATACAGGAAATACAGCTGAATCGTTTTTAGGTGCTGGTTGTGTGCAGGTCAGAATGTTACAAACACAGAGTTGGAGGTGGGGAAAAGCAACTCTACAATCACATTTTAATCAGCTAAGAATTTGTATTCAAATTAACAGGGGACTATTAAAATGTGTTGTGCTATATCATGTCAGAGACTTGCATTAGGAAGATACTAAAAAACATAACAGTTTCTTGCCAGCAATACAAAGGACCACCAGGAAAAACTATAATTATTAAACAGGCTTATGTGGTTTCAGCATCTACACTTTAAAGATATAACATATGGAATTCAATTATCTTTGACCCATCTAAATGGTTTTATTTTCCTCTCTTCTTCATTACTACTTACCTTTTGCTTGTACTCTAGTGTGATTTCTATTAAAAAACCTCTTAAATTAGGATTATAATGAAACCAGAGTAATGAATTGAATACTTTTATGTAATGTCCCTTTTTGCCTCTCCTATAAAAGAACAGAAAACAATCATCTTTGTTCCATGTTTTGGAATAAAGTAAACATGAAATACTGCAGCAAGAAGCAATGCTGCTGTGCATTTTCACCTTGCTGATGCAATTTTGCTTGTTAATGATTCTTATCATCTAGCCCATAATCCACCAAAAAACAAATAATCTCCAGGTGTATAAATTTTTACAGGATTTATTTGAACTTCTAACAGTTCCCCATAAACTCTGTCATTGCTAGAGATTTTTGTGATCAAGGATTTTGTTTGTTTTAGTTTTCCAAATCCTTCTTCTGAATATTTAGCATCTCAGTAAAACCTAGATGCCCTAAGCACATCCGATCTCACATGATTTCTGAAGCTAAGCAGGGCTGGCCCTGGTTAGTACTTGGATGGGAGACCACCAGGGAATACCAGGTGCTGTAGGCGCCTGGAGTAGGAACTGGCAAACCACTCCAGTATTCCTGCCAAGAAAACTCCATGGACATGGGGTCACAAAGAGTCAGTCATGACTGTAACACCACCCACCCACCCACCCACCCACACACCCCCACACACACAAACCATGTAAGACCCAAGTTGCTTTTGAACCAAACCACTTGGTTGCATGCTGTTTTTCAACTATTTAATGCATCCTGCAGATCTGTTGGTTTATTGTAGACCAGCAGCTCACAATCTAAACACATAGAATCAGAATGCTGACTGGGACAGGTTACTGAAATCACATTACACCCATACTAAAGCAGCTCCACTGGCTGCCAATCAGCTATTGGGCACAATTCAAGGTGCTGACCTTAAACTACAAAGCATTATATGGTCTGGGTCCAAGCTACCTCAAAGACTGAATCTCACAATATGAACTGGCTTGGGTGCTAAGGTAATCAGGAGAGGCCTTTCTTTCCATCTCAGCACCTTCACAGGTGTGTCGCAGAAGAACACATGAAAGGGCCTTCTCTGTTGCTGCTCCCAAACTTTGGAACTCTCTCCCACTGGAGGCCAGGACTGCCCCATCTCTGCTGTCTTTCCGGAAACAGGCAAAGAACTTCCTCTTCAGGCAACCTTCCTCTTCAGACTACCTTATTATGTGACTTTTAGATGGATTACCATGTATGATTGCATTCTGATTTAATAAGAATACCACGTTAGTTTTCATCACTCATAATTGATTTTTTCTTTTAACTGTTTGTGTGCTCTTTTTAGTTTTAATGTTACTTTTTAATGTTGTTAGATTCCTCTTCTTATTCCCTGTTCTTAATCTTGAATATGTCTTAAGTCTAAACTGTATATGACTGGGCTATATATTATCCCTCATTACGGTAAACCGCCTTGGGTCCTTTTCCAAAGAGAAAGGTGGGGTAGAAAGATTGTGGGCACAGTTTTAGCAGCAATAAAAGTGTTCTGCTAGTACAGGCATTTAACCACGGCACCATAAGGCTATAAAATAAATAGAGTAATAGGTACAGTTTTGAAAGGTAGCCCTTTGCTTTCATATTCTAACCACATGTAACCAGAATAGTTAATTCTAGTTACTTTTCAACAAATCAGAATGCCTGTGTTACAAGAGACACTATCCCCTTCACTTCCTCAGTATGTCAGTACCTATTACATGGGATTAGGCAGCAGCACGAGGCAGAACATTGACCACATGATATTTATACAGGGGATCCATACCCATGAATATAAAAAGAACAATAAAAGGAACTAAGAAATTACAGCTGCATTGCAAAAAGAGGGACATTATCATAAGTTAAGGGACAATTATAAGGCAATTTAATTATATATTTGTTAAAAGGGAAATGAATTTGTGGTTGCTTAGTATAATAAGTGTTAATCCTGTTACTTACTGTAGTATTATTTATTTATTTATTTATTTATTTATTTATTTGTTTTTGTTTGTTTGTTTGTTTGTTTGATTGATTGATTGATTTTTATACCACCATTCTGGCAGCAAGGCCACTCTGGGCGGTATAATGTCATATAGTAGTCCCCCACCCTTTTGCTGTTCATATACTGCATTCCCATTATATTGCGGACGGTATATGACAAAAGGCCTGTTTCTGGCCTCCCGTACTTACCCCAGGACTACCCCGAATGCGCCTGTGAGGACCTTCCTGGGCCTTCTGGAGGCCCTAAAATGGTTTCCCTGCAAACCAGAAGTGACTTCAAGATCACCAAAAATCATTTCTGAGGCCTCTGAGGGCCTTTCTAGACCTGTTGGAGGCCTCAAAAATGGTTTTTGGTGACCCAGAAGTCACTTCCGGTTCACAGGGAGCCCTTTTGGGCCCCTAGAAGGCCCCACAGGCCCATTCGGGGAAGCACCAGGATGGAGGTAAGTACAAGAGCCCCCATCTAGGCAACCCGACCTGGATCCGCATACAGTATATCCCAGATTTTCAATTATCACGGGTCGGGTCGGGTCCCTAAGCCACGTGATAGGCAGGGGGTCACTGTGCTAGGATAGGCTCATCAACTAACAGAATTTGGTAAATCAACTCTTACTACACTAAGCAAGAGGATTTTCAGGTGATTACAAACCAGATAAAGACCCAACCCTCCCCTCGTCATATAGACCAATAACATTACAAAATCAAGACCAAAATATTTTTTCTTCAATATTGGCACAGAGAATAAATAGTTTTATTACTGAATACATTCACACAGATCAATATGGATTTATGCCAGGAAGGCAGATGCAGGATGCTATTCGTAGAGTTCTGAATGTCATAAATACAGCAAATAAAGAAAAATGGAAATTAGCAGTACTCTCACTCTCGTTAGATGCACTTAAGGCTTTTGATCGTGTAGAATGGCGGTAAATGTTTGGTCTTTTAGAAAAAATGAATATGGGTGGAAAATTCATTAATCTTTTGAAAATTTATATATAGGAGCAGAGGCTAAGGTCCTTATCAATGGAATAGAATCTGATAAATTCACTCTTTGTAGGGGAACGAGACAAGGGGACCCTTTATCCCCAATTATATTTGCAATAGCAATTGAGCCACTTGCTTCACAAATAAGAGAAAATGGAACTATTAAAGGATTGGTAATTAAAAATAAACAACATAAAATAAACCTTTACGCAGATGACATGCTCCTGTTTTTGGAGGATCCATTAAAAAGCATAGAATCATTAAAACACATATTACAAGAACACTGTTATTATACAGGCCTAAAAATTAACTATCAAAAATCCAAATTGTTATGTATAAATATTTCTACAGCAGAGCAAAAGGAAATTAAAAAAAAAGTCAAATCTGGAGTTATGCTACTCAACTTTCAAATATTTGGGAATATGGATAACAAAAAGTAAAAACCAATTAATATATAGAAATTACAAAATAGTATTTAATTCAGTTAAAGAAAAAAATAGAAAATGGACGAAACTGAACATGTCAATGCTGGGAAGAATAGCATTAGTTAAAGCATATATATTACCAAATTTTTATTTTTATTTCAAAATATACCATTACAACCTGAAATTAAAAAAATTAAACTATGGCAAAAAAAATATGGAGAAGTTTATTGGAGGAAAGGGGAAGAAAATAAGGTTTATAAGCAGTGTTAAATATGGTCAAAGCAAAAAAGGGGGGCTAGGAATACCACAATTAATAAAATACTATGAAGCCTTTCAAATCACTCAAGCTATAAAGTTTATTCAGACAGAAAAATCCCAGATTGGGTTGAAATGGAAAAAGGCGAGGGAACTGGAATAGTTAATACCTATATTTTTACAAGGGAACTAATTAGAAAAAAGGAGCAAATACAAAATCCTTATACTTGTGAGACACTGAAAATTTGGCGTTAAGTATATGAACATTTTTGCTCCACCTATATCTCCTTTGTGCCCTATGCTGGATTATCCTAAATTTAAATCAAGAGAGAAATATGCACAATTTAAAAATTGGAAACAAATTGGAATTTTATAGAATAAGAGACTTATTTGAGGCAGGGAAACCAATAACAATTAGACAGTTGGAAGATAAAACAAAGGAAATAAAAGCTAATTGGCTACAATTAATACAAGTAAGAAATTTGGCAAACCAATTATATCAAAGTCACGGACCCGTGAGAACACTTACAGTACTCGAACAATACAGTATAGAAAAGGATCGAAATAAAAGAAAGGGTATAACTTCAATTATATATAAATATTTGATTGAAAAAGCATTTGTTAGGGGCATGGGATCTAAAGTAGCCTGGGAAACAAATTTAAATATTAGTATATCTGAGAAAGAATGGATGGGAATATGGAACACATATCCTTACAAATCAATATCAACTAAAGTGAAAGAACTGGTGTTAAAAGTAGCTCACAGATGGTATTGGTATCCCACAAAATTACATAAAATTAATCAAGAAATTCCAGACAATTGTTGGAGGAATTGTGGAAGCAAAGGCACCCTAGAACATATGTGGATCTCTTGCCCCAAAGTAGGAGCATATTGGCAGGAAATAATTAAATGGATAGAAACCCTGTTAAAACAAAGGAATAATTATAAATGAAGCTTTACTATTATTCTCAATATTTAAGGATGGAAATGAAAAATTATCATATAAAGACTTAATAGCAAATCTGATTGGTGCAGCAAGAGCTGAAATTGCAAAAAACTGGAGAAATGCTCAAGATCTCTCACTACAAAAATTTCTGAACAGAATCTGGCAAATGGCTCTTATGGAAAAGTTGACCTATCAAACTAAAATATATAGAGGGGAAATAAAACATGATACATTTATGAAAACCTGGAAGCCCTTATTAATGTATGGAATTAACACAAAAAATGAGGAATGTGTTATGGGGAATAATTTTGACTGCTGGAATGTAAAATTTTAAAAGAATTAATTTATTTGTGTGTGTGTCACAATTAACTGTGTTGGAAGATGAATTAGTGGGTGGATTTTGAAAAGATGAATTAGTCCTATAGGGTGCTCCCCATTTTGAATAATTTTTCTGGATATTGGTCCTATAGAATGTATAAATCTGGCGGGAGGCAAAAGGGGGTGAAAGCAAAGGATGGGAGGGAAGGAGGAGGGGGAGGCACGAGAATGGCGGCGGCGGTGGCGGCATTCACCGTGTACTGTTATCTTAGCGCCGGGACTTGTCTTGTAAAGGGAGCAATAAAATAAAAGTATAATAAAAATATCTTAAAAATTTTTGCTGCTGCTGCTCCTTCGGGCGGCGGCGGCGGGAGGAGGAGGAGGAGGAGACGCTGCTGCCGCCGTGGCTGCTGCTGCTGCTGCTGCTGGTGGAGGGCGAGGAGGAGGAGGGCAGAGGAGGAGGAGGATGCGCCGCCACTGGCGGTGGGCGGAAGAGGGAGGCGGCGGCTCCTCCTGCGCTCCTCCAGCCTTCCTACAGCCTTCCTCCTCCACCGGCCGCCCGCGGGATAGAAGAGGAGGAGGAGGAGGGCGGCAGAGGAAAAGGGGAGGAGTCTCCCTGGCATCCCCAGGCGGCCCGGTGCCGACCGGTCCACGGACCGGCACCGGTCCGCGGCCCGGGGGTTGGGGACCACCGCTATAGAATGTATAAATAATGAGACGCTAGTGTACTGTTATCTTAACTTGTCTTGTACAATAAAATAAAAAGTATAATAAAAAATATCTTTAAAAAATTTTAAAAAGGTGATTACAAATCATTGCCTATTAGACATGGGCACGACTCGGCGAAATTTTCGTTTCTGTTTCCGTTTTCCGTTTCCGTTACGTAACGGAAACGGTAACGATAATTAAGCCGTCAGAACTCGAGCTCGAACTGAAAAAAGAAAAATTTGGTCGGGTTTTTCGTTTTCTTTTGTGGCATCGCGGCAATCGCGCAGAAGGTGGCAACCTCCCTTGACGCTTATTGTTGCCTAACAAAAAAACAAACTGCCACCTTTCTATCGTGTCCTCTGGAAATCCTACTAAAGAGCCTCGATTGTTTTCCCTTTCCCCCCATTAGTGAAGGTGCTTCTTCTGTCCTCCCCCCCTTCCCCAAAAGCCTTAGTGGCAAAGAGGATAAGCAGCTCCGGCCTCCCTTTTCTCACCAAAGTCTCCCCCCTGCAAATGCCCGCGGCGGGACAGGAAGGGCGCAACGCCAAGCACCAGCGGAGGATTAAGCGAGGAAGGCGGGTTGCTCGGAGGGAGATCTTTGATCGCCGCTCTCTCTCTCTCTCTCTGCCCCCCCGCAGCCTGCAAGGCGGGAGGGCGGTGCACCTTCCTCCTCCTCCTCCCAACATGGTGGAGGTGTGTGTGCATGCCGGAGCCCGGGTGCGCATGTGTGCGCGTGCATGTGTGTTCGCTCCAGCCGGGGCTGCTGTGCTGCGGCTCCTTTGTGTCTCCCTGCCTACCAAGGGCGGGCGCGTCCAGCCTCTGTGACGAGGAACCCGCAGTGGTGGCGGCGGCAGCGGCAACGGGAGGAGGGATGAGGAATCCCAGTCTCCCCCCTCGCTGACGCGCGTGTTCGCACGCAGCTCATCAATGGGACTCCGGGCTCGGCCTCCCTGTGGGTTGGTTTATACTGCAAGGCGCGGGAGCATGCGCAACCGCCCTCCCTGGGTTGCAGCTCATTCATCCCAACCAACCCTCTTGCACCGCTGCCCTCGCCGGGGCAATTACCTGTCTGCCTGCTCCGCCTCCCTCGCTGATTGATGGCCTGGATCATGTGAGAGTGGGGGGGAAGAGGAGGAGGCGGAGGAAGAGGCGAGGATGGCGGGGCAGGCGCTCGCACCTGGAGCTGGAGGAAAAAGGAACACCCGACGGGGATGCGCTCGGCTGGGGTCGCCGAGTATCTGCGGTGAGCTCTCCGGGTAACCCCTCCCGCCGCTTCCATCTCTCCCCCTTTCAATGCTAACAATGGACTCAGCTCCAGGCCATCTCTCCCCCTTTCAATGCTAACAATGGGCTCAGCTCAGGCAGTGGAAATGACAAACGAAACGACAAATTTTTGAAAAATTTCGTGACAAACGGAAACGACCCGAAATGGACCCGTTCCGACAAATGAAAACTCGAAACGTCATTTTTCTGGTCGTGCCCATCTCTATTGCCTATTTGTAACCAGTTACTTCTGAGCTTTTTTGCCTTCTGGAACTGGAAAAGCTCAATTTCATTGCATAGACTCCTAAATTATTCATTGAGCCCTGTAACAGTTTTCTGTTGCAGCCATCTTGGCTTCCTGTTCTAAGAACCAAACAGGAAGTCTTTTTCACCCTCCCCAGGGCATTTAATGATAGGGCCTACTGGAAGTCATCAATTCATACTGCGAGACACTTTTGTTACATGATGGCACATAACAACAACTTTTTACAACCACCATTCTTTGTTGCACACATATTCAACCATTAACATTCATTGTTAGACTTAGAGCCCAAAGGCAGCCAAGGTGACATACAAACTTTAATTCCAGAAAATAACTTTTAATTATTTTAAAGTTTTACAAACATTTTTTTAAAAATCTTTGTTCCTTTAGCTTAGAAATTGTAATCTCATCACTTTTGCATCTTGGCCCAGCCACTCTAAAATCTGTAATTTCTAATGAATCCTCCAGCTGTATTCTTGCTTCCCTCTTTTTGCATTTAATTTTTCTTCATTTCTCCAAATAAATTAAATGTACGCAGCAGCAAAAAAGTTACTTCTGTAGTATTTAAATTATGGAGCCCATGATGCAAAATGTCTGAAAGTAAAATAAAAATGCAGAAGACTATTTAGAGTGTTACTCTGCTAAACCCCTGGCACAGTTGAAGGGTGGCAATGCATATAGAGCTGAGCAAACTTTGAATAAGGTGACAGGAAATCTGTCACTTGGAGCAGGGAAAAATGGAAAACAACCTCCAACAAACACATGAAAAGATAAAAAGAAAGAGTTTTGAACACATGAAAGGATTGGAAGAGAGAGTTTCAGTTGTAAAATGATGCAGGTGCGGGAGTCAGGGAGGTATTGTTGAACTTATCATTAATTGCACTGAAAATAGTATTCAAGGGGTTCCTGTTAAGATTCCCCCAGCATCCACATTCCATCCACTGATCCAAATAACAATGAGTGTGCTAACAAAAGCACAGGCTTCAGGAAAACCAGTAGACTACGCCCAGCAAAGGAGAGAGAAATGTGCAGTTGTGGCCCTGCACTTGTTTGCATGGAAAGTCCTGCACCAAGTCTGGCAGGGTGAGCAGCTGGACCTAAGCAGCTGTCTGTCAAGAGGAAGGTCCTTCCTCCTCCTGTACAGAATCACAGAGAGGAAGGGTGTGTGTGTGTGTGTGTGTGTGTGTGTGTGTGTGTGTGTGTGTGTGTGTGTGTGTGTGTGTGTGTGTGTGTGTGTGTGTGTGTGTGTGAGAGAGAGAGAGAGAGAGAGAGAGAGAGAGAGTACCCTCACTGACCATTTGGACTGGCATGGATTCAATCCAAATGCACATTCTTTGTTGCACACATATTCAAATTCCATGTTCCACCCTTTAAATGTCCCCAGGGTAGAGTTTGTGTAGCTAGTGACTGTAGCAAGTTTGTTTCATATAGCACACTACACTGATGTGTCCATAAAGCAAGATGGATGGATGGATGGATGGATGGATGGATGGATGGATGGATGGATGGATGGATGGATGGATGGATGGATGGATGGAAGGAAGGAAGGAAGGAAGGAAGGAAACATTGTAATGTAGTCAACCAAAGCGGTTCATGAAGTGAAGAGTCAATGCCATTATTATAACATCATGTTCACTGATCCTTGTTTTCCATCTGTAATCCTTCATTTTAACCTTTAAGTTAAAATTTCAATATTGAGCATTTCCATGATTTTTGAGTTTTCCTGCGATCAGAACATTCTGTCTTCAACCCTGCCTGCAGTGTCTGATAGCCTGTCCATGCTGTGAAATTTGGTGTAATCTGGACACTGTTTCTGATTTTCAGGGTAATCTATTTTAATTCTTGGTGGTACCCATCTGCAAAGGCAGAACAAAGAGCTATTTTGCATTTCACTGAATTGCCCCCAAAAGATTGCACGCCCTAGTCCAGTCCCAAAAAGATATGGGACAGTCTTAAAGGGAAAAGGTGGGTCATTTTATGTAGAAACCCAATTGGACAAGGTCTGTTTCCTAAGCCAAACAGTGCTGGCAGAGAACCATATCCCAAAACCATATGCCCATGAGTACATAGTCCTTAAATTATATAAAAATCAAATAATTTCTTGTTCTAGAAAGACAGCAAACAGGAAGTGGTGCTCTTGGCTTAGGTGGAATTTGTGATTTACTCATCCCGAGGAGCTTGCTAAATTATACCTAAATTATACCTCTTCAAAGAAGCTTATGGTGCCCTTATTAGTTAGTTTTTCTTTTCTTTCCTATCCCTAAACGTCTGCCGCCATCTTGTCCTCCGCTAAGTTGGTGGCCTCCTTTTAGCTTTTATCTTTTTAGCTTTTGCGTTGTTAGCTCGAGTTCCCGGGCAAGATGGCGCGGATATATTCGGGATCCTGGTAGTTCCTATGCCACTCGGTGGGCAATTCTGAACCAGAGACCAGAGACCTGCTGCCAAGCTTGTTTGGCACACGACAGTCGCGTTGGTTCAGAGAATAGAGTGGCGGACTTGGACTCAGGAGACCAGGGTTCAAATCCCTGTCCAGCCATAGAAGCTTCTGAATGGATGGGTGGGGTAGTAAAACTACTTCATATCTCATATATCTCAAAAACCTCCTTTGGGCTACCATACTGTCAAAAGCCAATGGATGGCAAAAGGTTGCTTCTGCCACTGCCCAGACTGGGAAGTTCTTGAGGTTCCCACCACTGAAAGGTGGTGACAATCTGGCCCATCCCTGAACAGCATGCTAGAACATCCTTCTCTGCACCCTGGGAAGTATAGAGCAGCATCTTCCTTTCTGAGACTCAAGAGGACACTAGGTTTTGTGCCTTCCCATAGTTCTCTTGGTGACAACAGCCAGTGCATCTTCAGTTCCCCTTGCCTTAGACCTCGGTTTTTTTAAAAAGTTCCTGTCTATTTTCCAATTACTCAAAGCAAGTTCCTTGAGAACATAAGGGAATGTTTGGTCAATTTATGTAAATTGAACTAGAAAATAAGACACACAAAAGGAATTTAATAATACCCAGAAGTCCCAGCAAATAATACCACTGGGCAAGTTGTGCGCCTCTGTAAGGTATTTCTTACCACCTTTTCCTGTTATCAAAAGCATTTCCACATTCAGCGGCAGACAACGTTAACTGTTTCAGAGGTCTCTCCTTCCTCTCCGCCCGTTTTCTCCCGCACTGGCTGGCTGCCCTTCCCTTCGACTGCGTCCTTTGCCTAAGGAAGCTACACCTTGTTTATCCGCTCAGTAAGACCAGTCCCATGTCCCAGTTTTAGAATGAGAATAAAGGGTCTTTGGAATGGGCGATCTGCTCACGCGAGTAGACCCAGGGCGGGCTTCCTTGAGCCAGAGGCAAAGTCCCCACCCAGGAAAGAACGGTCCCCTAGTCTTCTCTACGCCAGAAGTCGGAACTGACTTGACGGCGCCTGATGATGATGATGATGATGATGATGATGATGATGATGATGATGATGATGATGATGATGATGATGACGACGACGACGACGACGACGACGACGACAATGAGCCAATTAAATAACATTAAACACCATTCTAAGTCAGGAAGGGACCTTTTTATATTGTGCTCGGTTGGGGGAAGCGGGGGTAGGTAGTAAATGGGTTAAGCTGGCCCCGACACGCTTTGCAGCTTCTGCTGGGTAGGAGCCCTGGACACGGGTCTCCAAGTCCTATATCCTAAAGCTGCCGCTTGAGAACCGTCGTAGGCGGGCCAGAGTTCAAGCGCCACAGAAACGCAACCTGCGGGCCGTTCACACGTGAGGGGATAACTCCCGCTGAGGTCAATGGGTAGTCCCGTAGCCTTGTCTGGAGGGAAGCGGCCGCCAGGAATCCCAGCCGATGTGCCTCCCTCTGCTGTGGCCGGGGGCGGCGGCGGCGCGGGGGGGGGGTGTCATCAGGCGCACGTGGGAACGCGGGTTTCCAAGGGGCAAGCCGAGGGACGTGGCGGTTCAGCCGGACAGTCCGGCAATTACTCCGGGAGAGGAGGAGGAGGAGGAGGAGGAGGAGGAAATTAGCTCATCCTCGCCGAGCGCGGGGAGCGCACGATTGCGCGAAGGGGAGGAGAAGAGGGGGCAAAGAGGGGGATCGCCCCCCCACCCCCCCCCCCAGTGCGCTTTAAAACCCTTCCCTCGCTCCTCCCGGACTGAGGATCGATCAGGAGAAAGGACGGGTCGGAGGATCGCCGAAAGGGACCCTTGGGCTGGCTGGCGGGCTGGCTTCCACCGCATCGCCCCAACGAGCTCCGCGGGAGATCGCCTTTTTCAGGTAAAAAAAAACCCCAAGCTTAGCCAACCATCCAAAGCACCTCCCGATCCTACAGACGGCGGGCGGCGGGGCTGTCGCTCCTCCCGAGGAAGCCGCCGCCGCCGCCGCCGCTCTTCCCCAGGGATCGTCTCGCGCAGGTTTCCTCGCCGCCGCCCGCCTTCACGGGCAGACGGCCACCCCCACCCCGCACGCGCACGCACGCACGCACACACACACACACACACACACACACACACACACACACACACACACACACACACACACACACACACACACACACACAGAGACACGCCGATGGCCCGGGAACAATCGCCGATGGCCCGCACCCATTCCACCCCCCTCCCGCCCCGCTTCGTCTTTCACACTCCGGATAAACTCCACTTCCCGTGGAAGCCGCCCGCGCTTCAAGGGCTGCGCTTCTTCGCCACGACGGCTCGGGAGTAGACCTTCCCTGGGTCGGATCCTTCCGGACTTGGGCCTCCTCCTCCTCCTCCGTTAAAGCAGATCCATGGGGGGGGGGTCGATGGGGCTCAAAAGTGGGCGTGAATGCCAGGGACGGAGTCCTCTGAGTCTCCGGCCGGATGCCACCCGCTAGCTTTGGGGAGCTCCGCCGATCTAGGATCGGGCGGCAGGGGGGTTCTACGAGCGGCGCTCAAGAGGCGCCCGCCCTCCTCTATAAAGAAGCCAAGGCGTTCGCCCGATCGCCGGTGCCTTTGCGTTGGGAAGCCAGCGGGCTGATTATTCTGCCAAGGGGGTCGCGCTGGAGGGAAAAAGGAAGCGGTCAGAAGGGAGCAGCTCCTCACTCGCTTCGGGACCCTAAGCGGGCGTAATGATTAAGGGGAAGAGAGCGGAAGGTTCTTCGGCGTAGCGGCCTCAAGGATCGCCGAACTGGGAAGCGGAGCGGTCCCACCTCTGCCCGTGACCGAAGGGGGCTGGGGTGCCTGTAGCCACTGCGTTTGGGCTTTGGGTGTCCAATGGCGAGAGGAAGAGCAGGTTCAAACCCCGCCGCCGCCGCTGCTGCTCAGAAATGTGTGTCCGCTGGGCGGGGTGAGACAAACACGCGTCGGTGTGCTCGAAGCAGCGGGGAAGCGCAAGTACAATAATAACGTGTGAACGTGCGTTTGAGAGTCGCTTGCCCCGCAATCCCCTCGCCGCTTTCGGAGCACGGGGCGCCTATATCTCAGTCATCCATCTGGTTCCCTGATTATATCTTGCCTCCTGGCAGGGGGGAGCTGAATACTCCAAGCAGCAGAGACCGTGGAAACCGTGCCAGACAGGAAACGGGCAGAGACGAGCCCCTTGGCTATGGGGGTTGGGAGGGGGGGTTGGAGTGCTCCATTTCGGTTCCCGCCAGTGCCGAATAGTCCCTTCTAGACCCCCTTTCCCCCGCCTCTTTCCCCAATTCCTCTTGCAAAGGCGCTCTGGGCCGCGTTTCAGGCTCCCCTGGGGAACCCCGTGGCAATGCGTTCCGCTGGGCAGCCTGAGAGAGGAGCGCGCGGGGAGCACCAAAAACCCACGCTTGCTCGTGGGAACCTGCTTCTCCGCCAGTTCGGCGCCTGGGCTGGGGCTGGGGCTGGGGGTCAGCTCCCCCAACTGGGTTGCTAAACCCGGGGCAAGCCAGGAAAGCAGGCGTCGGAGGAAGGCCACGGTCACTTTAAAGACGTGCTGCTTTGGAGGCTTTGGAGTCTCCCTTCTCCGCGGCCCCTCCCCGGTTTCGCGGCTGCTTTTCAATCCCTGCGTGAGCAAGAGGGCTTCCTCTGCAGGGAAGGAAGGGAAATGCCTGCCCACGGGAGGAGGAGGAGGAGGCGGAGGCGGGCGGGAGGCGGCGGCGGAGGAGGAGGAGGAGGCCAGCAACTGCGGCCGGAGTAGCAGGCGGCGGCGGCAGCGCCCGCAGTAGCCCTGGGCAGCGCAGGGCGATCGGTGACTAGCGACCTTCCCACTGCAACCGACCGGGAGCTCGGAGCGATGGGGCCAGGCGAGGAGGGCTCCCCGGGGCCCTGATCGCCCGCCCTCTCTCGCTTGCCAGCTTCCCTCCATTCTCAGCCGAGTTTCCCCGCAACCCAAGGCGCTCTGGACACTTTGGGGTGCGCCGTGGGGAGACGGCGCCGCCGGCCGTTCCTTCCTCGGGCTGGCCGCAACTCCGGATCCGCCGCCGCCGCCTCTGCCTCGGGGACTCCCCCCCCGCCCCTTTCCTGCTCTCCGGCCCCTCCATGCTCAGACGTGAACTTTAGCAGCCCCCCCCCGGGGGGGCTCCGCCGGAGGGAGGCACCCTGAGCGCGCTAGGCTGCCGGAAACATGGTTTGAAGCCGGGCAAGGAGAGCTCGAGGAGCGCAGGGCGGCTGGGGGAGACCTCGGAAAATGAGCCACGCAGGTAAGGGGACGCAGCCCGGTTCGAGCTGGCCAGGGGATGCAGGTGAGGGGGGGAGAGAGAGAAGAGAGGGTAGCTGCGTCTGTCTAGAGGGGGATATCCCTCCCCTTCTCTGAACTGGTGGGCTTGCGCGCGGGGCCCCCTTCGAGGAGGCGCCGGGCACTTGGCGAGGGTTCCCGGAGTCCGTGTGAAACTCCGCCGTCGCCCGGAGGACTCCCTTCCCTGGAGCGCCGCCGGGGATGTGGCGCCTCTGCCAACCCCCGACGTGTGTTCCCAGGCCTCGTTTTCGAATGCGTTCTGTTCGCGAGTCCTTCCCCCATCCCCCCACCCCTTAATTAAAGGAAGGATATGGGAAAAGAGCGAACGAGTGAACCCGCGCTCTCTGCACGTGGGAATGGTCCCGTTGCTCCTCCGTCGCCACCAGGACATCTCCACGGGCGGGGGGGGATGGGGCCATCTCTCTCAAGCCCTCCGGCACCATCGTACAGGCTGGGCAGGGGGCGGGGGGGCGACTGTACACAGAGTCCCGAAGCTGGACCCCTAAAGAGAGTTCCCTCCCAAGCAGATCTCGTGGGCTGTGATCGAAGGGGGCCGTGGTCGAAAGCTAGCCCAAGCAGCTGGCAGGGCGAGGGGGACCCTTCTGATGCTGCAGCACCTGAGATGTTACGCCCCGGCTTGCCTTTCCTCTGTCGATTCCCCCCGCTTCTCTCCTCCACCTCCTCCCCTTCTTCTCCATGAGCGGTTCTCTCCCCGGCTGGCACAGCAGCGCTGCCCGCCCGCCCGAAGAAAAGGCAGCCTTTGCCCATCCCGAACACTGGGCTGTTTTGTGCTCTCCAGCCCGCCTCGTAGTCCTTTCTTTGGCCAGGAGCTTTGTGAGCACATTGGGGCGCCGTGGTTAATTGGAGAGCCATCTCTCTCTGTGTGTGTCGTGGAGTTCCTTTGGGTCCCCTTCGCCTTGGGTGGCAGCGAGCTGGCCCTGAGCGAGGGAAAGTCAGGTCAAGCGCCTGAGGATTCTCTCTCTTTAGGGGATGTGCCAACCGCCAGGAATCCGGGATTCATCCTTTCTTCTTTCTCACCTCATTAACCCCGCGGTGAGTTTCCAAAGTCACACGTGGGCCCCTTTCCAGCAGGGGGCAACAGCAGTGTGATGAGGAAAGCACTTTTATTGTCTTCTTTTCTTTTCTTTTCTTTTCTTTTTTCTGCAAAATGCATCCCTATTCTCCAGAAGATAAAATGATGATGGCAGCTAGTGACTGCTGCCACCAGTATAGGGCAGGGTGGGCACTGCAACCAGCAAAAAAAGTGATATTCAAATGGATATCAAAAGCAGGTATTTATGTAGACATGCACTACAGGGATTGTTGTTGTGTGCTGTTGGGTAGGGTGGGATTTTTGTTTGTTTGTTTGTTTGTTGTTTAGCTATCCCTATCATTCTGCTTAGTCTTTTTGGAGTAGCTTGGTCATGAATAGGCAATTGAGACCCATTAGCTTTGCAAAAGACATGCTCCTGGGAGGGAAATAAATTGCTACAGTGGGTTTTCATAGGTGGTCCTTAAAGCTGCCTATGTTTTATGAGCTGTGGCCATAGGTACTGTCATTAAAAGCACCTGCATTTCAAGGCTTACTACTCAGTGTCAGGTAAGGGTGAGGACTCGGCCTGTACAGATGAATGCTGTGGGCTTCTCAGTGGCAGGGTTCATAAAGGTGAGTGATGAAGTGATACAATAGTAGCTATTTCAATCATCCCAGGGAAAGGTGAACCAAAATGATATTTCTAGGAGTCTAGGAGTGAAGATGTTTGTCTTTCCACACAGAAGCAATTGGCTTGGGTCGGAGGCTTTTCCTGAAAGCAGTGGCCTCCAGAATTTCATAACCTTTGTCACAGGGAGGGGGTGAGAGGCAGCAAAGGAGCAGGAAAGCCTGCATCTTTCCAACTACTGCAAAGCCCAGGCACCAAGGGACCTAGGTGACGCTGAGCAACGGCCATGCTGGGCGAGAGGGATGCTGGGAGTTGTAGTCCCCCCAAGTAACAATCTCATGGTTGGTCAGATTCTGATGGGAATTGCTCCTTCAGAATGCTGTCGTTCAGGATGACACTGATAACCTTGCAATAGAACATTCTACTGTGGTGACTTATTTGATGGCAAGATTGATATGGGGTCTGGCAGTGCTTGGCTAGTGTAACCAGGGCCTAATAAAAGCCTTTTGGGACCCTCATTTGAGTTTTATGTGGTGAGGTCACTGGAACGACCTTGGGAGGATACAAGTCCAGAATCTGAAGCAAAATGGTGGCAGAGATGTCCCTCTGTCTCTGACGTTTGTTCACCTAGTCAGACACTTCCTCTTTATACTCATGTATTCTCTTCATCTCAGCCAGCTCCTCATAGCACAGGGGCTTTCTGGGGATCAGTAATCCAGGGCCCAGTCCACATTTTATTGTGTTTGTTTGTTTCTCAGCCAAATATTAGCTGTTTCTTTGTCTCCTTTTCATGACACCTTTCTCCCAGTGAAAGGACTCAAGGTGGCTCACGAATAGTTAAAACGATTAGGAAGTCAAAACAAAATTAATTAAACCATTAAAAAGCAGTTAAACATAGTAACAGCGAAACATTCATCCAGAGAGAATTTAAATATATTTAAAAGACAGGAATATAAAAGCAGCAACTGTTGGACATCTAACGTGAGTTAAAAGTAACTGTTAAAAGCCTGTTTGAGGAGAAATGTTTTCACTTCTTGTCCAAAGAACAGGGTAGAGGGGCCGTCCTCATGAGGGAGGGTGTTTCTTAACTGGGAGTAACCACTAAGAAGTCCCTCTCCTCAGGTGCCTATAATGGTGATGGGACCTGAGGGTTTTCCCAGAAGGTCTGGAGAACCAAGGAGGGGTGTCTGAAGAGATACAGTTGGTCTCATGACCTGAACTGAAGCTGCAAAGGGATTTATAAGTAATGATTGGCACTTTGAATTGGTTTTGAATGGGCAGCCAATGAAACTGCTGTTGACTGGGAAGCTAAAGTGTGTTACAGTAATCCAGTCAGGATGTATAATTAAGACTTTTGTCACTGTAGCCAAATCAACTTCTCAAGGGACAGGTGTGGCTGGCACACTTTTAATTGTGCAAATGCGCTTCTGGCTTTGGCAGGGGCCTGGGCATCCAGGTGTAAGAATGAGTCTAGGACTGTGGACTTAGGTTCCATCAACCTTTCGACAGACCTTTGTCTTCTCTGGATTAAGGTTCCACAAGTTTGCCCTCATCCAGTCTAATATCGTTGTCGGGCACTTGATGCTAGAGGAGATGATCTTACTTCATCTTTCTCTCGAGTAAAGTGGCTATTCCCATTCACTTCTAAAAGTATAATTGGAGTCAGCAGCTTCTTTGCAACTAGGTACCACTTGAGGAAGAAAAGAGAGAATATGTGTAGTATCCTCCCCACCCCTTCTTGCCAGGCATAAATTCTTCTTTGGAGTGATGGTAAAGTTGTGAAAAATTGCCTGTCCTTGGATAAAGTGGGTGCTCCCTCAGGCCAATATCTGGGTAATTTCTGGAGGGATTCACTGGCTGATTAACTGAGGGTGGGGTGGGGCGGGTGACAGGATGTAATATGAGAGATGGGGAGATCCCTGAACAGTCTTTTTCTTGGTGTCCTCCAGTGCTAAAAGCAACTATGGAGAAGGGCCATTTAGGTGAGGCAAAAGGTGCTGGAGAGAGAGGCTAAATCAGTGGTGTCTGAACTTTGGTCCTCCAGATGTTTTGGACCACAACTCCCCACAGTCCTTTGTCATTGACAATACAGGTTTGGAATTCTGTGAGTTGTGGTCCAAAACATCTGGAAGACCAAAGTTTGGACAGCCCTGGGCTAAATGCTTCCCCCTGTGACATTTTCCTCATGCCCATAGTTTTCCTGAAGTTGTTCACCAAGTAGAGTGAGGGTGGGGGTAAACAGCAGACAGCCATGTGACCTCTGTACATTTTGCCTCATGAGGGAAAAAGCAGCATTGGGGAACTCATGCAGTGAAGAAATAAGTCCATCTCACTCACTCTCTAGCCCAGTCATGTGGGCCAAGTAGAATCGCTTCCCTACCTGGCTGCCATTGATACTTTCCCCAATAGTCCCCTAGCTCAGTCTCAGCAGCCCTGAAAATGGCACCCAGAAGGTCCCTTGTCCAACCCTTCATGTCGACAGAGGAGGTTGGAAAATCTCCTGACTGAAACCCTAGGCAGCTGCAGTACTATTGCTAGTCAGTATCACCAGTGGTGGTTTGGTTGGACCAGTGATCTAACTCGAGACAGGGAAGCTTCTTATGTCCTGGTCCTAATTGTTTGTGCATCATTAAACAAGCTAAAGAAGGATCTATGCATGCTTCTTCCTCCTGAAGTTAGTTTTTGTTATATCCAAGAGCAAGAGAGGGAGAGGGGGAGGGAGGGAGGGAGGGAGGGGGAGAGAGAGAGATTCTATATTAGCATTCCCTTGTATAGGAATGTAATGATCAAATCAAGAACAGATGCCATTGTGACATAATTACCTGGATGAATGAAAAGCCAAGCAGCCTGAATTAAATGAATATGCTCTTTGATTGCTCCATCTGAGCAGCAAGTAGTAGTGCAATAAAGCACTCAGCTTCCATAAGCATGCACTCTGCTATTTGCATGATTATCTAGGCATGTGGTGACTGTTGAAAAAGCCTGGGCAAAGTGCCCACATGCCCAAACCCCAGCTCTGGCCTGGTGAACCAATTATAGGCATTAGCTCCTATGCACACAATTCAGATTTCGGCGCATATTGGGAAATGCTGTTCTGATATTTCCAGAGACTGCTCTGTCAGGGAGAAAGGGAAAAGATGGCTGAATACAGTGGGGGAAAATACATCCTTTGGTGTGTATAGGGCTATAGCCTTGGAAATCTTTAAAGTAAAAAAAGAAGAGGAGAAAAAAGAAGAAAAAAATTAAATTAATTTTTTCCTGTCTCAATGTGGCAGCTTATAAATGAAAGCATCCAGATCAAAATGGAAGGTTTAAGAAGATATATGACCTATTTTTAAAAAGAATTTAAAAACGTTCTCAAATACATATCATATCATCATCATCATCATCATCATCATCATGCTCCAATCAAGTCAATTCCAAGTGATAGCAACCCTTTCCAGGGATTGCTAGATAGAAGTGGTTTGCCATTTCCTTCATGGGGGGGGGCGCTCTGGGACTGTGCTACTTGCCCAGGGCTACACAGGCTTCATCTTCTCCCAGGAGGCATAGTGGGGATTCAAACTTCCAATCTCTAACCCAGGCATGTCCAAATTTTGGCCCTCCAGATGTTTTGGACCACAACTCCCACAGCCCTTTCTCATTGGCAATCTAAGCTTAGAATTTTGGGAGTTGTGGTCCAAAACATCAGGAAGGGGTGAAGTTTGGATGTACCTGCTCTAACATTGAGCTACGTAGGCCAAATACATATAGCACTCCATTAAATTTGTCAGATGGTAAATCCATGTGCAACAGCCACAATAACATTCCTTGCAAAAATGCATTCTCAAAAAAGTTATTACAGTATATCTTCCTATAGTTCTTCACAATGTTTTAGAAAGTCTCTTCACGCCTTGCCAATCACTAAAATCAACTTAAAACTCAATAAAACTGTGTCAGTCATTAAAGTCAATGCATTTCAACTGAAGTTTCTGCTTCTTCCTGCTCAAACTTGCCTAGTCAATTTTTCTTCTGCTAATATAATTGTTCCTGTAGATTATCACTGCTTTCAAAGAAAGATCTTTAGAATGTTTCCAGCTTTTCCCCAGTAAACACGCCATTACATACAGAACAGTAAGCATTTCCTTATAAGGAGTTTCAGCATTTCAGACACTAAATGGGGATAATAGGATAAATTTAGGATCTGTCCACGTGTCTCATTTTACTATAAGACTGCATTAAATTGCATTTGTTTCAGTGAAAGAGTTAACGCTTTAGTTGAACCCTTCCTGATGAAATAAAGATGCTGCTTAACCTTAATAGGATCACAACCATGTATTGATCCTGAACCAGTGGCATAAAGAGAGACACAGACATAGATGTATAGTAAGCTGTTTCACAGTAGCACCGACAAGGTATTTGAAGAAACTGGAAGGAACTGAGTCTTATTTTGTTCCTGAAGTAGTTGGACACATTTGTTAGTATTGCTTTCCCCCACTTGCAAATATCTAGATCATGTTGTTTCCACGAAGAACTTAACATCTGCATACAATCACTTTTTCTCAATATGGGGCAAATCATGTACATGCCTACCGTATAACTGTTAAAGATGAGGAGCTTTTTAACAAACAGCAATAGTCCCAACTACCACCAACCACAGAGGTAACACGTGGCAGCCACCACTCAGGACCATAAAGAGGGTTCAGTACATAGGGATTCATAAGGAAAGTGTTAAGAGCCAGTCTTACCAAGTTCTTTTCCTCTTCTGGACTCGGGTTTTTAAAATTTTGGGTTCTTTCCATTGAATTGTTACAGAAATCTGAAACTCTGGTTCTGGGAATTCTAGTAATGGCACAGAAAGCTAGATACACAGTGAGTTCGCTTTTCTAAGCTATCTTCTGCTTATCTCTGTCTGCCAGATGTTACATTATTGAATTACATTTATGGGCAATAATAAAAATTACATGGTAGAAGTTCCGGCCTATTGATTCTGTATTCCCAAAGTCCTGGCCTATCGGTTTCATTTCAAGAAAGGCAATAATTCAAATAATCGCATTGGTGTACATTGAATTCAGCAAAGTGACTTGGACTCTGACATTCCTACTTGTTTTCAGGTAAAGTTTTTCCAGTAGAAGTACTACTGTTTCTTTTAATGCTCAGGGAATGGTTTTAAAAGGAGCATGGGGCTTGCATAGGTGAGAAATCCATATGAATGCATACATAATAATCAGGAGCCAAACGTTCCATTCTGAATTGGTGGGGTGGGGTGGGGTGGTGTACACCAGTGCTCCCCAACCTTTTTATCCCTGCGGACCGGTAAATTTTTGATAATTTTTCCGTGGCCCGGGGGTGGGGGTAGGGGTGGGGAAGGGGGGAGATAAAGGAATGCGAATGGGGGGTCGGGCGGGGAGAGAGAGAGAGAGACGCACACACGCACGACCGCACCACCCCACCCCCTCCCTCTCACCTTTGCAAACCGGCCAGTTGGGACTCTTCCTTTCCGGGGAGGCCCGGCTTTGCTCGGGGACCGCCGCCGCTGACAGGGCCGGATCCTTCCCGCGGAGGAGGAGGAGGAGGAGGAGGAGGAGCAGGCGCTGCCTTCAGGCGCCGGCGGAGACACCGGGGAAGCGCGGGGCAGCGGCGGCGGCAGCGAAGAGCCCGGGGGAGGCGGCGGGTGGGGGGCCGAGGGGGCTGCCGCGTGCCCCTCCCCCTCCTCCTCCTCGTGTGGGGCTGCCCTGCGGCGGCGAGGACCCGGTGGGCGGCTTTCTTTCTTTCTTTCTTTCTTTCTTTCTTTCTTTCTTTCTTTCTTTCTTTCTTTCTCCCTCCCTCCTTCCTTCCTTTCTTTCTTTTTCTTTCTCTCTCTCTCCCTTCCTCTTTCTCCCCCTTTCTTTCTTTCTTTCTTTCTTCCTCCCTTCCTCCTTCCCCTTTCTTTCTTTCTTTCTCTTTCTTTCTTTCTTTCTTTCTTTCTTTCTTTCTTTCTTTCTTTCTTTCTTTCTTTCTTTCTTTCTTTCTTTCTTTCTCCCTCCCTCCCTCCCTCCCTCCCTCCCTTCTTTCTTTCTTTCCCTTTTCTTTCCCCCTCCCTTCTTTCTTTCTTTCTCCTCCCTCCCTCCCTCCCTCCCTCCCTTCTTTCTCTCTTTCTTTCTTTCTTACTTTTTATTTCTTTTATTCTTTCTCCCTCCCTCCTTCCTTCCTTCCTTTCTTTTTCTTTCTCTCTCTCTCTCCCTTCCTCCTTCTCCCCCTTTCTTTCTTTCTTACTTTCTTCCTCCCTTCCTCCTTCCCCTTCCTTCCTTCCTTTCTTTCTTTCTTCCTTCCTTCCTTCCTTCCTTCCTTTCTTTCTTTCTTTCTTTCTTTCTTTCTTTCTTTCTTTCTCCCTCTCTCACGCCCTTCTTTCTTTCTTTTCCTTTTCTTTCCCCCTCCCTTCTTTCTTTCTTTCTCCTCCCTCCCTTCCTCCCTCCCTCCCTCCTTTCTTTCTTTTCTTTCTTTCTTTCTTTCTTGCGGGGTGGGGCGATTGCATGGGGGTTGTGGCGGCGGCGGGATGGGGGCGATTGGGGGATTGCGGCGGCGGCGGTGGCGGGGGGTCGTTTTCGCGGCAGGCCCCGCGAGGCCGGTGACGGGGCCGAGGCCGGGCGGGGCAGCAAGGCAGCGGGCGCGCTCCCGGACGGGGCGATTGGGGGATTGCGGCGGCGGCGGGCGGCGATTATGGGGGGTTGTGGCGGCGGCGGCGGGGCGGGGACGATTGCGGGGGGATGGCGGTGGTGGCGGTGGTGGGGGCGATTGCGGGGGGCGGGGAAAACATCCGGGCCGGCCTGCGACGCCCCCCGCCCGCCCCCAACACAGGCACAGCGGCGGCGGGGAAAACATCTGGGCCGGCCTGCAACGCCCCCCCGCCCGCCCCCAACACAGGCGGGGTCCGGCGGCAATGGCAGCGGGGGGGGCTCCACCCTGGAGAGCGGCTGCAGGGAGGGGCCAAAGGGCGCGCACCCCGGGGGAGGAGGAGGAGGGGCACCCACCTGCTCTTCCGACCGAGGGGGCCCCCTCCTCCCCGCCGGCCCCCCGCGCGCCCAGTCCCCAGGGCAGGGGGTTTGGGGCCGGGAGGAGGCGAGGAGGGGCAAGCGGGCCAAACGGGGTTCCTGCTGCTGCTTCTGGTGGTGGTGGAGGGCGAGGAGGAGGAGGGCGGAGGAGGAGGAGGATGCGCCGCCGCCGCCGCCGCTGGCGGGCAGAGGAGGGAGGCAAAGGCGGCGGCGGCGGCTCCTCCTGCGCTCCTCCAGCCTTCCTCCTCCACCGGCCGCCCGCGGGAGAGAAGAGGAGGAGGAGGAGGGCGGCGGAGGAAAAGGGGAGGAGCCTCCCTGGCCTCCCCAGGCGGCCCGGTGCCAACCGGTCCACGGACCGGCACCGGTCCGCGGACCGGGGGTTGGGGACCACCGGTGTAGACTACTCAGAAGTAGTTGACCATTCCCTTTTTTCTCAAGCCATCCTGGCACTGTATGCAGCTTATCCAGGCTCACCCAGCCTGACTGTACCCGCAGGAATCACAGTGGGAAATTGAACTCCCAACCTCCAACTCTGAAGTTAGATACATAACTCAGTCACTACATGTGCACATACTTGTTCATCGGCATCTATGCAGATTTATGTTTTTAGAAAACCATGTATTACAAACTATGAAATGAAAAAGACAACAAAGGTCTCTAAAACGAAATGGTGCAATTCCTTTGTTTTAAAGATAACTCACCTTTGTAGTGTTCTAAGGACGTTGGGGATTCCCCCCCCCTGAATCTGACCATAAACCAGGCATGTCCAAACTTTGGCCCTCCTGATGTTTTGGACCACAACTCCCAGAATTCAAAGCCTATATTTCCAATGGCAAAGGACTGTCAGAGTTGTGGTCCAAAACATCTGGAGGGCCAAAGTTTGGACATGCCTGCCGTAAACTGAATGAGAAAATGTCATGATTGTGATGCCACTGTGAAGAAGAAGCTCATTTTTTTATTTTTATTTTTTGCTACCAACCTAGCTTCCAGTGCTGATGTCACAGAAAGAAGCCAGGGAGACTGACCAGCCGGGGTTATTTTTTTGTGTTTACCCATGGCTTCCAATCTGGGAGAATCATTTGTCCAGACAGCTTCAATTGCCAGGCCTCCCCCCCCACCTGTCCCCTCATTGAAATTCCATGTGTGTAACTATTTTGGCTTCCCTTTGAATTCCTCTGGTTTTTTCATGAGAAGGAATATCACAATTTGCTTTGAAGCCTGCTTTTAAGCAAAATCCAGTGACATTTGTCTGTACATCCTGCCTGCTGCCACCTCTGACAAATTCCAATACTCCTTTGAAACTCCTCTTAGATGTCCTGCATATGGAGCTTTCCCACAAGTTTGTTTTAGGTGGAGAATTTTGTAACTACTGTATCCACATTTGGGAGGCATCTTCACACAGGGCCATGTTAGGCAAGAGGCACTGCCACAGGGGGCAGAAGCTCCAGTGTGACCTCCTTGCATCTCCCAGGAACATTTAATAAGAAGAAGGTATGCTGGGACTGGTGGCTCACCACTTTTGAAAAACACATCGCAGCAAATAAAACTGAGCAGAGATGAATCAGCAGGCGCTCATTTTGGAAATATAACGTCTCCGGCTATAAGTCCCAGAATTCCCTAGCTAGTCCAATACTTTTGCCCAGTGCTGCATGACATGCAATATGAGATTTGTTTATTTATGTACATCTATCTATAATATGTTTACACTGGAACATTTAAAGTGATGGGCGACATACATAAATCATACAGGTCTTTATCTTTATCTATCTACAGTATATACTTTATCTATCAACTCATGGGCTCTGAGTTATCCGTGACGGGTAAGGAAAGAGATCTTGGTGTGTTGGTGGACAGCTCCATGAAGGTGTCTACCCAATGTGTGGTAGCGGTGAAGAAAGCCAATTCCATGCTAGGGATTATCAAAAAGGGGATTGAAAATAAAACAGCCAACATTATAATGCCATTATACAAAACAATAGTAAGGCCGCACCTGGAGTATTGTGTACAATTCTGGTCACCGCATCTCAAGAAAAACATAGTGGAACTGGAAAAGGTGCAGACAAGAGCGACTAAAATGATTACTGGGCTGGGGCACATCCCTTATGAGGAAAGGCTAAAACATTTGAGGCTCTTTAATCTGGAAAAAAGGCGCCTGTGGGGGGATATGATTGAAACGTACAAAATAATGCAGGGCATGAGTAAAGTGGATAGAGGGAAGCTCTTCTCCCTCTCCCAAAATACCAGAACTAGGGGACATCCACTCAAATTGAGGGCTGGGAGAGTAAAAACAGACAAAAAATTTTTTTTCACCCAGCGTGTTGTTAGTCTATGGAACTCCCTGCCACAGGATGTGGTGATGGCAGCTGGCCTGGATGCCTTCAAAAGGGGATTGGACAGATTCCTGGAGGAAAAGTCCATCACAGGTTACAAACCATGATGGAGATGTGTAATCTCCAGGCTTAAAACCAGGGTACTTCAAAGGCCAGATGCAGGGGAGTGGTATCAGGAGACAGATATCTAGTCTCATGCACTCCCAAATGCTTCTGGTGGGGCCACTGTGAGCAGGGCCGGCGCTAGGTTTTTTTGCACCCTAGGTGAGGGGTGGGGGGCGGGGGAGGGGGCGGGGGCGGGCAGGCGGCAGGCAGGCGGTGGCGGCGGGGGGCCTGGGGTGGTGGGGCGGCTGCAGCAGGGGGTGGCGGATGGTGGGGGACAGTGACGGGCGTGGGGGCGGACGGCGATGGGCATGGGGTGGGCGGCGATGGGCGCGGGGGCGGCGGGCAGGCGGACAGTGGGGGCCAGCAGTGGGGGGGGCGGCAGGGGGCAGCAGGCTGGCCAGCGTCCTCTCCATTTTGGCACCCTAGGCAACTGCCTAGTTCACCTTAATGGACGTGCCGGCCCTGGCTGTGTGATACAGGAAGCTGGACTATGGGCCTTTGGCCTGATCCCGCATGGCTCTTCTTATGTCAGAATCTGAGTAGATCTCTGTCCACTGGTATAACTCAGTTGCCACAAATCTCATCCGTGAATTGCTGCAAGTTAAGAAGTTGGTGAAGGCATTGGCTGTCACACACGAGTCAAATGAATCCGATCTCAACAACAAATCCTTACACTAAGGACTGGCAGTGATTCACAGCTGAAACCTAAGTTGATATAGTTAATCCAATAACACAACACATTGTTATATGATTTCTAAACCACCCACAGGAGTAAAATTGATGGTAGCAGGTGAACTGTACTATCAGAATGGCATTAATAAATGTGTCATTAAAATTATCATAGTACAGTGGTGGCGAACCTTCGGCACTACAGATGTTTTGGACCACAACTCCCACAGTCCTTTGTCATTGGCAGTCCAGGAATTACAGGATTCTGGGAGTTGTGGTCCAAAATATCTGGAGTACTGAAGGGTTGCCACCACTGTCATAGGACATCTGACATTGCCAGAGCACTTCCATTTCACATAGTGAGTTTCCCAGCACCTAATGTCAAGTTCCAAATAATTGTAGGGCAGACTTTAAAGCCATGTGGCACCACTTCTGTCACCTGAAAAACCAGGTGGGTCTATATGAAAGGTGGAGAGATGTTACTGGAGTTCTCTGTGTGTCAGTTTGCAGCTCTTGGCAGCCGCCCTCCATCCTTTTCTCAGAACCATAATGTTGGCCTTGAAACCCCAAAGGGGAATCAAAGCACGGAACCAGAGGAATATGAAACTAGTGACATCTCGAAATTATTTACTGTTCCATTTTGGGATATTACTGATGATACCTCAGATGGTTTATGACAACAGCAGAGCTCTTCTGCCTGAAATTATTTCCTTATAAATTACTCCAGTCCATCAATGTAACAGTCACCATAACATATGGGAACCAGGCTACAAAGCATATGCTATAGATCAGGCCTGCCCAACAGGTAGACCGCGGGCTACTGGTAGCCCGTGAAGGGTTCAAAAGTAGCCCACCAGCCATCAATAAAAAAGTGAGGGGATAAGTTCTCCACCCCTCCCTCCCCCATCCCAAGGACCATGACTGCCCCAGCAAAGTTCTGGGTTTGCCAGCCCCCTGTCTCAGCCAAGCGGGGCAGTTCAAGGGCCATGGCACATTGAAATCTGTTCCCTCCAGAACAGATTAACTGGTTTTCAATGCATTCCTATTGGAAACCGCTGCTCTACTTACATTTTTTTTTACTTATGAGCATGTGCTTAGAACGGATAGAATTTGTAAGTAGAGGTTTTTGTGTAGTGGCCCTCAGGCACTTTGGGCTGGAAAAAGTAGACCTCGGCCTGTTCAAAGTTGAACAGCCCTGCTATAGATTGATCTGGAAGTTGAGTCATGGCAACTGGACTTCTTTTTCTTGAGAGAGAGAAACGTTTTGCTGCTCATCCAAATAGCGAAACGTTTCTATCTCTCAAGAAAAAAGAAGTCCAGTTGCCATGACTCAACATCCAGATAAACTCACCTGGATGACTGAGACTCTTCACAGACACCTATAGATTGACCTAAATTCTGAAAAAAAATGTTAATATGGCTTATCTATATAGCCCTATTGAACAGTGGTTGACTGGCTGGTTGATATAGCTTAAGGAGCAGAAATTAAAATTTGAAGACTTCATCTTAGTGGAGATTTTCTTAAAATTTATATCAATAAAGATAAATGAATTTATTGGACTTTGCTTCCTCCTCCTCCTCGTCCTCCTCCTCCTCTGCCTCCTCAGTGGTCTAAAAAAGTTGGAAGGGTTTGGGTTTTTTTTTTTTGGTTTGTTTTTGGTCCAACTTTGATTCTGTTGAAGTTACTTTCAGACTTGCATCCAGGATGCAGGAATGGTATCATGGTTGCATAGGAAAGTGGGACAAGTGCTCTTTGTGGGTAGAACCTTGATCGGTATTGACAACCCTTTGGCTTCAGTATTATTCAGATTATTTAATGCAAATGATGTGGTGTAAATCAGTGGAACCACACTGATATTACCTGTGCTGGGTAAATGGAAAATGAGATCTGAATGAGTATCTGGTTAATGAATGGCAAAAGAAAGTAGTATGCAATATAGGCTGCCTAGATCCAGGTTCCTGAAACCTATTCCAAATGCACAGTAAATCGTCTGCTGTTTGAGATATTTCATTTCCCACCAACCACTTTAAGATTGGGAAGATAGTTGTGAAGAAGAATCTTACCTGAGAGATCTCAAAGCTCACTGGTGCTGATTTAGGGGCAGGGGGTGAGTTCTTTGGACAAATACCACCCTCATTTCTTCCCAACATTATCCCAAGCACCCATTTGCTTCCCTTTCCCTCTCTCTGGATCCAGCCTTCAAGATCTCCATGAATCACAGCGCAGGGCAGGTGGCATTTGCCACTCTCGTTATCTGATTTTGGCCACCACTCCTATACAGTATCCTGAAAGGACAAGATAAGTAGGTAATCCATGTGAGCAGGGGGCAGGAGGCACCCTGGTATGCATATAGCGCACAGTGGTTGCTCTCCTTTTAAATGCTCGCATTCTCTTGTCGCTTTAATGTAATGTTGTCTTTTAATGCTTTAAGATGTCCCAATAAATAAATAAATAAATAAATAAATAAATAAATAAATAAATACCAACTCCTTCGGCTGGCCATGAGGAAGACCTGCTGTCATTAACGTTACTCATGCTCATCTTACTTTACTGGGATGGCAGTGATTGGCCCAGATTCAGATATGACCCTCTTGCCCATATAGACTGTTTGTAATAGCTGCCTTGGGTCCTTTTGGGGAGAAAGATGGGATAGAATTTTTTTAAAATTAATTAATTAATTAAATAAGACTGAGGTCAAGGCAGCTCTGTGAAAGCATCTTTTGAGACCTTGCACTGCTGGGAGAAGGGCACAATAAATGTGCAATCAATCAAGTAACCAATCAATCAAGTAACCAATCAATCAGTCACTCAAATCAATCAATCAATCGGGGCTGTACATTTTCTTACCTTTGATTTGAGATCATAAGACACAGAGTAATATCAGGCAAAAATCAAACAAAACAAAACAAAAGACAAAAACACGTGGCACCTTAAATACTAACTATTATATTTTAATGTTAGTTTTCATGGACACATCCACTTCAGAAGGGGATGTGTCCACAAAAGCTTACATTAATATATAATAGTTAGTCTTTAATGTGCCACATGTTTTTCTCTTTTATTTTGTTTTGTTTTGCTTTGATTTTTTTGCCTGGAATTCTTGCACAGAGTTATCAATAGGACTTACTATTCTACACATCATTGATGGGTTTAGAGTTATCTGTTGATAAAAGGCTGCTCTTTCAGAATGATGGTTTTCAAACTTTATTCTAGGGTTCCTTGTAAGATATTCCCATATAAGGCAACTACAGTACTTTATCAGATCTCAGGAATGGGTTTTTGTTTGTTTGTTTGTTTCATTTTGTTTTCTTTCTTGAACATGTACCAGAACCCCTTAGCTAGACCAGTGAGTGCCTCTGCTGTCTATATGATTCTGGGACTTTTTGTACAAATCCATGCATGCACCTGGGCACACACAACCCATGCAAGCTCTCTCAGTGTTTGCACCTGAAATTCTACCACATGAAGAGGAAGGAGGAGCTAAGGATTTTGAAGGGTCGTGTATGTGTGGCCAACAATTAACACCCCCTCCCATCAATAAACCATTGCATTAAAGTCTGACAACTACCATATATTGGTATTTTCTAGGACATAGGACAGTGTCCACAATAGCCTGCTGCTTCACAAATAGGGCATGATACGGCGTCTATAGTGTAGTCTGTTGTTTCATGTACTCAGGTTTTGCAGAAGTCCTGCTGTAAAGTAAAAGATGAGGCAGGCAACTGTATGCAAGTTGCATGAACCAACAATACAGGAGTTTGAATTGTGGACAGCCTAGATGCCCTAAACACATCTGTTCTCATCTGATTTCAGAAGCTAAGCAGAGTCACCCTTGGCTAGTACTTGGATGGGAGGTCACCAGGGAAGAACAGGTGCTGTAGGTGCCTGGAGTAGGAACTGGCAAACCACTCCAGTATTCCCACCAAGAAAAATTCTATGGACTTAAGGTCACAAAGAGTCAGTCACAACTCTAATGATGCAACACACACACACACACACACAGAGAGATAGATAGAGATAGATAGATAGATAGAGAGAGAGAGAGAGAGAGAGAGAGAGAGAGAGAGAGAGAGAGAGAGAGAATAGACACAGGCTGGAAACATCACTGTTTGGGAGCTATGGATCCCAGAATTAGGAACAGCAATATGGTCATAGTGGGGATTCTAGAAGTTAACAACCCAAGAAAATAGGAAAGCTGAAATCCTGTTGTGCAGTTATGTAAATAGGGCAACTTTTAGAAGCAAACTGTCATAAACTATCTGTTGCATATTGAGTTGCACAACAAGTGATACTTTGGGGGGTATGCTGTTCTCAGAACTGCGCAGCAGGATTTCAGCCAATGTTGAGCATTAATGAATGTTGTTGGAGATGAAATTTTGCCCATTCAGTTTCACTCTTCTACGAAAAGCAACATGATGCTTTTCTGTCCTTCCACTTCAGTCTGGGTTCCCAGGCCCTGCATTCCAGTGATAACTTGTGTGGCCTTTTTAACTCAAGAGTTGAGGGGAACAGGATCACAAGCATATACCTGCTGCACGGGGGACACCAAAGTACTTCCAAGATTCTCTTTTGTTCTTAAAAAAAAGTTGTTGGGCTCATCATGTGCTCCGCATCATTGCCTGAGAATTCCTTTGAGTCCTTGAGGCTGCAGCTGAAGGGGCTTCCCGTTAAGGGACGTAGCCCTGCTGGAACTGAGCCTCACCCGGAGGAAAGTGGACAAGCAGAGGAAGGAGCAAAATCTGACAAGGAAGCCTCAAACAATAAGGGGAGGAGAACTATTCTGAACGTGTCTGATCCCAAGCAGTTCTCCTAAGCTACAGGGTGTCTTTCACTCCTCTCCCCCTGCAGCTCAGTGACACAAATCTTGAAACAAACTGGCTTGTTTACCGCTAGATACCCCCACCTATGTTTCATAGTGTGACATTATTTTTGTCCTCCCCAGAGTCGGACTCTTGGTGAGAAACCCAGAGCTTTGAAATAACGAGCTGCAAGTAGCTAGCTACTTGTAATTAACTGATTCTTTTCCCTAGTAATGAAAGGACAGCTACATTAGATCACAATGATAAGTTGAGAAGAAAAACATCACGTCATTTGTGGTATAGCTAACTTGCTGGTTGCTTTTACAGTCTCTTATTATTGTGCACAGATGCTTTCACACTTGAGCCATTCAAGCTGAGGAGGTATGTGGTGGCGGGGCTGTAATGGGATGATTGAAAGAAGCTTGGCTAGTTGCAAGACACAGCACAAAACACCTTACAATAGGGAGAGACGAGTGGACACTGAATGTGAGGTCATGCCAAAAACAAGCAACAAAAACCTGGCTCCATCTTGCCCCATAGCGGTTTCCTCATTTCACACCATCTGGCTGAGGTCTCTTGACACAATGGTTTGTAGAAAACATGCAGGGCATTTCCATCTTCTTTTAAAGAGGGTTCAAAAGCAAAAATCCTACACCAAGACATGTGGCCTTCTGTGTAGCCTAGTCTACAGGACCTTAGTTTCTTAAAACAAAGATGGGGAGAATGGACAGTATTTGATAACCATATTCAGAGCTGGGAGAGTTACTTTTTTAAAAAAACCATTCAATTGGCATTGAAGTTACATTTTAAAGAAATAATTATTCACTCTCCTATGTCTCAAATGTAACTGAAATAGTTACTTTTAATTACTTTTCAGTAAAACTACAGAGGCCTGTGATACAAAAATACATTTTCCTGCCTCCTATCTCATTTGTGCTTTAACAGTCACAACATAGGATAAAGGAATGGCAGAATGTGCACCAGTGCTTGAACTGTATAATAATGTTAGTTCAGCATTTAGTGAAGCCACACTCTCCAATTACAAAATTAATTTCTACAGTAAAGGGTACATTAGAAATGGTGGCAATGCATCCTTCACTGCATTGCAATCAAACTGCATTGCAGCTACATATCTGACAATGCAAAAGGGAATTATACGTAATCATTTATTTTTGACTAGTTACCATGAGGCTCTTAACATAACTGTCAAAACAGAGCTTCTATTTTCAGGTTAAGCATATATCTGAATCCCTCCTTGCCTCAGAGGGATAAGATAGCACCCTCCCCACATTCCGCTGATACAACCTGACCCCAAGAAAAGGTAACTTTAGTGTTTATCTGTGATGGGCTGCTGCAAAAAAGGTGATGAACATGTCTCAGCCGAAGTTCTACAAGATATTTGGTTACTAACTGGACACATGAATGACCACCAGTTTCCAACTATCTTTTTATTTCCATTTTTTAGATATTTAAAAAGACAGCAAGAAGGGGCATTTATCTGAAGTTTGGAATTGCCACAGATTCTATGAACACCATAAATGTAGCTTGGCAACATAGAAAAATGAATGGTGGGTGCAGAAGGAACCACCTATTTATCTCTAGGGACTCCTGCCTGTCCTTCAACCCTAACTGCCACCTCCTGTTGGCTGACTTCCTCACCCTGCCTAATGGTAGGGTTGGCCTTACTCTGAATAATGGAAGTTGGCAACAAGCGACAAGAGAAGGCAACTTCCTGCATTCTCCCATTTCTTTGAGTTTGGTAGAGGCATCTTTTCAACCTGTATTAAGCAGAACATGATGGACTGTGAACAAATAAATGATTAAGAATTTTCTAAAACTCTACTCCTTTTTCTTGACTAATCTATAATGTTAAACATAAGTTCTTCAGGACTTTTAGAATAATAATTATAGACTGTTAGATGTAGGATAGGGAGTGGGTTTTTGTCCCACTGTTCATGCCCTGTTTCTCACTGTTTATTTTGATATTTATTCTATTAATTACACAACACTAACACTAATCATAAATCTGATCTTTTGGCACGAGTATTCTTTGCTTGGACTGCAGAACTTGTTGTTTGTTTAGTTGGTTGGTTTTGTTTTATCTCTTCATTCTGGCAGCATTTCAAGTTGCATTATTTTGTCTTGCAAGATTGCCTTTATCAGTCCTTTCAGGAAACTGCTGGGCATGTCCAGGTGACATCATTGATGAAGAGCAGGATAGGGCAAGGTTTGGGAGAGGAGTTCCTTCCTTCTGCCTCCATTTGGTTTGCAGTGGTTAGGGCTACAATTGTAAATTGTATTATTCACAATATATTTTAGTTTATCCCTATATAACAATAGTGCTCAACTGATATAGCGCTAACTCAAATCCTTACCATATATTTTCAGATCAGTGCAATTTCACTAGTTAGTGGGACATAATTTGAATGCTAGCAAAAGGAATGGGTGAGGAAAGTTATCCGTGGCAGAGAAGGTTGGGGAAAAGGGAGCTTTGTGATATGTGGACTCTTGAAACACATCTTCCCAGGATAAACATTTCTGTGGCAGCAATTTAAATACCTGGGTATTTTACAGAACAGTTTGCATCAGTTGGCAACAAACTTCTTTGTAGTCACAATTAGACATGGGTGCTTCGAATTCTTCGCCCTGAAGATACAAATACAAAGAGTGGCACCACAGGTACCAGGGAAATCCATTCTGTTCCCCCAGAACTAGGTGGTTCACTCACTATGCGGAGCACAGCACACACCCATGTCCTTGTCACAAATGCTTCAGGATATCACAACAATGGTGGCCACTCTGGGAAGTTGGCCACTCTGGGAAGAAGGCAGGATGATGAGTCTCCCTGCTTAGCTGTTAAGCAGTTGGCTATGCAGGGAGATGGGAAAGTACCATCCAGGCCATGTCTACAAGTGGTACATTTGCAATGAGGACAGGTGCATGGACTGTGCACCAACCAATTGGTGCCTAGTATTTGGGGGGAGGAAATGGACCTCCCTGGCATTGGTGGTGCCGTGCTACATGTTTGTACCCCCAGGAATATAACCACAAAGTGACCATATCTAGTCACAGCTTTACTTTGTTATTATTTAACCTAGGGTTAGATCAGATGTTGTTCAGCACCAGCTGCCTTCAGTCCCAGCCAATATGGCCAGTAGGTAGGGAATAGTGGAGCCACACATCCACCCAATGTTCAGACTTTCAGAATTTTTTTCAAGTCTCAACAACAGCAAGGTTGGTCCTATAGCAATAATGTGATTGTGTTTAATGTTTGGGATTAATCTTTCTTTCTTTCTTTCTTTCTTTCTTTCTTTCTTTCTTTCTTTCTTTCTTTCTTTCTTTCTTTTTTTCTTTCTTTGGACTGCACTTCTTTGAAGCTGATGGGCAATAGGGCTTCTTTTCTGTATCTCTGCCCAACAGAAAGCAAACAAAAGAAAGTTATGATATCCTGTTTAGACATGTGATGAGGAAAGTTATAGGGACCTCTTTGTCTGCCACAGAACCAAACCAATAGCCACCAAGACCATCAATAATAAAGTTTTTTTGGGACTTTCAAACAAAAGAAAACTGCTTGCCAATGAGACCTGCCTTTTATAGTGTTGCTTTTTAGAACATGCACAACAACCAAAGAAAATGAACTGGGGTTGGCATCAGTAATAGCCCCATGGTCCCTTGACTGTTAGTTCACAACCTCTGTAAATAACTTGGAGTCCCATTGATCGCCTTTGCTGGGATCATTTAACCAGAAGCTGAATGGTCCTGTGCCAGGGATGGTGCAACTGAATTGTTCATTGTACATCCTGCATTGCTGCCCTAGATCACAGGTTCCCAACTTGGGGGTCACAATGTGTTTTCTGGGAGGCGAGGGGCGGGGGGAGTTGCCTAGTTTATTTTCAGTTGCTGTTGTCTTTATATTTGGTATATTAAATATGGTATATACATTTTTTTAAAAAATAAACCTTTTATTAGATAATTTTAATCTGAACCAGAATTGCAGGCAACCTAGATTTCTTAGTACCCGTTCGGGTGTGTTTTTTCTTTTATGCATGCACATCACTTTTCCCCCCATGAAAGAGCTGCTTTTGCTGTTTCTTTCTACTTCATGAAAATATTATCAGCCAAATGGTATGAGTGCAACAAGTCTTTTCCACTCTTTTGTGACATTAATCTATGGTGATGATGTTAAATATATCATTAAGGATATTTGATGAATGTTTTGAACACAGTTTGGAAGCAAGTTGTTAGAAAAAAAGAATTATTTGCAATTTGTTCCTTTCTTATAATAAAGAATTAAGCAGTGTAATTAGAATTAAGCAGCATAATTAAGATGGATTTCAACTGTAATATATATTGGGTGGAATCTAGTCACCCATGACATCAGCCTTACAACTGCAGGATTTCAATCTTTTGTAATGCAATTAGTTTTAATTCTACTTATGCATACAGGACAGAGTGGTTTGTAAGCTAGGCTGAAGGTAAATGACTTATAGTATTTGTATGCTTTTAAAAGTAACTAAAATTAACAGATCTATTTTTAATAGCAAATAAGCAAAGACTAATGTTTGGCAATTATAACAATATTTAGCTATTATTTAAGTGTTACATCTATATCCAACCTTTTTACTATAAAGTAATGCTGAAGGTGGCTTATAAAAATGGTAGCTGTTTGGGGGACATTGTAATTGTAATTAATTATTTTTTAGAACTCTCTTTTTAAGAACTAGTAATATTTTATTGACAGCCCCCAATTTCTGGAAGTAAGAGAGAATCTCAATAACATAAATTTTCCTGTTGTTTTTCTCCCCTTTTTCCAGATCTTACAAAACCGCCACTAGCACCAAAACCAAAGATTCTAAGTCATCTTGCTTCCTTAGCTGCTTCCAAATTTCCTCCATCACTGTCAAGGGCTGGCATACATCATAATACAAACTCTATGTCTAGGGGTCCAAAGCCACCTATTGCTCCCAAGCCAAAAATCTCCACTGACAACGATCCTGCGATTGTTCAGAGACCCTGCGTTCATGCCAACAACACCTTTAACACATGTACCAATGGAGAACTGGAAGGCGAATGTTATGAAGAAAGCCAGTGCAACATTAAGAGAGAAGATGCTGGTGAATATATTGTAGTTCCTGACACTGAGCTGCCCGCTGGAGAATATGATGACTTTGACCATGACCAGGATCCACCACAGAATGAGAGCTTACCCACCCCTGAAGGAGCAGGTGAAGAAATGGATCAATGCACTGACGACAATGAGATCTGTCATTTTGAAATAAATGTATTGGAAAACCATGACATGGAACCAGAGGAAGAGAGCTCAGCTGCACCTAACAGACACCCATCTCTTAGCTGGCCTGAAGAACCTGAAGAGGAAAAGAAGGATAGGTCAAAGGATGCAAATGAAAAAGGAGACTGTGAAATGGACCCCACTGACGCCAAAATGAACGGTGCCGATGAAACTGATGAACCACTTGGAGAACCGGATTTGGTAAAGAACAATAATGAGTATAATATTATGGACAATAAAATTTTGAATGGGGATGAGGCTTTGCAAGACACTGTATGCGAAGACATTATTTTAAGGCCTTTAGAAGACTCAGTGCCAGATTCAGAAGGGCTGCCATTTACTGGTGCAGATCATGGAGAGGAGGAGCAGCAGCAGCAGCCCAGTGCTGACCCAGAAATGGATCCACCACATAATGATGGAAATGACTCATCCCAGAATATAGGGAGGGAATCTATAGAAGATGTCCCTGCATGTTCTGATGAAAATCCTGGTGATGATTCAGAAGAAGAGGACACTGGGTTAGAACTAATGGGACCTGATTCTGATTCTGAAGGAACTTTGGGAAACATCCCGAATGAAGGTGATGCTGGAAAAGATGAGGAAACAGGCCAAAATGCTGAACCCACAGCAAGCATAGAAGAAGAAGAAGAAGAAAGCATAGACAGGGGCTACCAAACCTCTGAGATAACGAGTCTGGAGGAAACATCAGAGCCAGTGGACAACACAAGGGAAGATCAAAATGAAGTAGTAGACACAGAGACCACAGATGATAATTGCCAGATCATTCCTTTTGAAAAAGAATGCAGTGACGATGATCCCAATTCTCCTGAAGATAGTGGGGAGGATTTGCTCTCTGAAGGGACTGAAATGCTCAATGGCAACAATCCCCCTAATATTCAAGAAGTGAGTGGTCCTGTGTCTGACTCTGAGCTTGTAGAAGGAGCTAAGCTGGATACTGTACTGGGAGAGCACACTGTGGCTGAATGTGGTTTGGAAGAACCACAGTCAGATAACCAAATGCTTGAAGATGATCATAACAATCCTGAAGAAAATGCATCTGAAGAACCTTTGAGAGAAGCTCCCTTGCACTACACAGAAGAAAGAGACAAATCCCACAAGAACAACAGTGAAACTAACACAGGCAGTGGATATGTGACAGAGGAAGAACTGGTGCTCCCTGAGGTGGTCATTCTTCCTGAGAATGATGAAGAATCAGCCAGTGACTCTCTAGACAACCCCTATGTGCTAGGAGATTGTTTGCCTTCTGCCAATGAAGCCGTGTGTCCTGGAAAGCAAGCAGGGGTGGCTGAGGTCCAAGACAGCTCAAGTAATTTGAGAGAGGGGGCGAGCAATGACAAGGAGAACCACTTGCTGTTCATTGATCGGAAAAGCATCGTTACCAGAACAAGATCCCTCTCTGGAAAAGTACCGGGCTATGTGCCAGAAACCGTTCCAGAAGAAACGGGCCCAGACAGTGAACTGCAGGCTTCACCCACAGCCTCCACTGCAATTGAAGAAGTAGGGCATGGTTTCCCTCTGCCAGAAGGAAAGCACATGGAACTGAACAGAGCGCTGCCTGCCAAGCCAAGGCGCTTTGTTTTGTATCCTCGGTCTTACTCAGTAGAAGGTAGAGATACGCCCGTCTCTGTATATAGAGAAACAGATGCCTCTCTATTGGACTATAATAGAATAAATAGGACGGAAGACCTCTCTTTGCCCGGTGTAATTGGTTCCTCAGGTAGCTTCTCCCAGAGGACTCCCCTTCCATCCAGTGGGGTCTCCACCCCCTCTTCGGTCGTGGATATCCCGCCTCCTTTTGAACTGGCCTGTATCACCAAAAAGCCCATCACAAAAAGTTCACCTTCACTTTTGATAGAGAACGAATCTCCCGATAAGTACTGCAAGAAAAAGAAGTCCTCTTTTAAAAAGTTCCTCACTTTAAAGTTCAAGAAGAAGACGGAAAATAAAGTCCACGTGGATGTTCACATTTCTTCTTCCAGGTCCTCTTCGGAATCGAGCTATCATGGTCCCTCCAGGGTTGTGGACCTGGACAGGAGGAGTTTGAGTAGTTCTCCTCAGCTCTTGTCACGGACTGGCAAGCTGAGGGCGTCTGAGTCTCCAACGGTTCTCTTCTACAAAGATGGCAAGAGAAAAGGGACACCCAAGGCCTTTAGCAGAAGTGTGTCAAGAGTGGAGTCTTTTGAGGACCGCTCAAGGCCCCCTTTCATGCCTCTTCCTTTAACTAAGCCTAGGTCTATTTCCTTTCCTAACGCCGATACGTCTGACTATGAGAACATACCAGCAATGAACTCGGATTATGAAAACATCCAAATCCCCCCACGAAGGCCTACCAGGGCGGGAACTTTTACAGAATTTTTTGAAGATCCCAGCAGGGCATTGTCGGCTGCCAATGAGAATGACGGCTATGTGGATATGAGCAGTTTTACGGCCTTTGAGAACAATAAACAGCCGCCTACCCACCAGGAAACAGAAAGGTATTGTAACATGCTTATGTAAGGCACACTAGCCTTGACCAGAGAGGCTAGACATCCTGCCTATGGGGGGGTTGTACTTGGAACATTCCCGACTTGATTCAGTTTAAATCTCCTTTTCAGGAAGCACTCTCTATAAGGTGTTTGGAAGTGTATAAGAAAGAGGAGTGGGGAGGGAAAGAGAAATAGACTCAGAAGTTTAAATATATCCTTTAAAAGGGATATTTAATGAAAATAAGAACAGCGGAGTTTCATGTGCACCAGAGTGGGGCATCAAAGGGATGCAGGGATTGTTGATGTCTGTTAAGATTCTCAGTCACCCAGGTGAGGTTATCTGGAAGCTGAATCATAGCAGTTGGACTTATTTTCTTGAAGAAATCCAGATAGCGATTGTTGATGAAAAACGTGCAGGGATTTGAAACTACAGCTCCTACTGTATTTTACCATCAGCCATGTTGTTTAGAATTTCTGCGACCTGAAATACAAAACACCTCCAGGAGGCCTAGGATTTCCCCACCATGATCTACAGGAAGAACCAGTAAATTAAGGTTTAAGCAACCTGTTTTTTTTTTTTTTTAAACACACCACTTCTACAGAGTTCGGACTGAACCACGCTCACTTATTTTCACTCTGGCCTGGGCTTTTGTGTTTTCATTTGATAACGTGCTATCATTTCAGTAGGGCTTGTGACTCTTTCATGTATGTTCCCATGAAATTAATGAGCACTCCGGGGCAAAATCTGCCCCTTGGTTTCCATATTACACTCGGCACTCCCTGCTATCATACCATTGTTCTTGTGTGTTCTTCTAGGGGTCATTGTCAGTTCTGATTCCCGCAAGTAAAATAAGCAATCCATAGTATAGACTTTCCGCCCCCTCAGACTCAACCATTATGAACTGTGCAAAGTTCATTATCTGTATCAAAGGCGTTCACAATCAATGTTTGGGAAAGATCTGAATGAATTTCAAAAAGCATTAGAAGCTCTATGGTCCAGGACATCAATACAGTTATCTTTCTGTTATCATTTAGAAAGTGAGCAGGGGAGGGGGAGCTGGACCCAATCTTTAGTTACAGTGATAACCGTCCCCTTGGGTTGAGGCTTGTGTTTTCTTGCAACACTCCATTTTACCAGTTTTTGTATTACAAATCTGTTATGGGGAAAATATGCATAACAAGTTTTACAACAAATATGTCTCTATTTGACTCAGAAAGGAACTAGTTAGTGAAGAAAAATAATAATAATGTGGATACTAAGTAGTTATTTCTTAGGGCTATCCAATTTTATTATTATACCGGTATCTACACTGTTGTATTTGATGAATTATGCAAATACATATATGCTTTTAAAACATTTCTAACAAAATTATCATTCCAGTCTTTGTTGTGTGTTCTGTTGCTTTAGTTATCAGAACATTGTTGAGTGCTACTGGATTGGAATGCTTCATTAAAGAAGCAAAATAAAGCAATGGAAGATAAAATAAACTCATAATTTATAGAAAGTAGAAAAAGTTTGTCTGAGAAATGGTTAGATCTGGGCCTGTGATGCCTTCACGATCTAAAACCTCCAGATCGAGAATTTAGCAAAGATTTTATATGTTTTGGGCAGAGTTTGGAATTTCCTTATAGAGAACAACTTTGGTGACCCACACTACTGGCAGATTCTACACATTAACCCCCCACCACCACCAATTTATCAAGGTGTTGTTAGGACTGGGGATTTTATAAAAGAAACAATTGTACACTAGAACTTCCCTTATCACTCAATGTGCTGTTCAGTTCTATACCTTCCATTTAGGCCAGGGGTGCCCAAAGTTTTTGTAAGGAGGGCCAGATTTGGTGGCTGAGAATGTGTCAGGGGCCGGTTGCTCCCTGATCCTGCCACCCCGCTGCAAGCCCCACCCACTGACCCCTTGCAACCCCACCCACAGGAAGGAAGGCGGGGACCAAGGGAGGAAGGGAGGGAGGTGGAAACCAAGAGAGGAAGGAAGGAAGGTGGGGAACAAGGAAGGGAGGGAAGGAGGGAGGTGGGGACCAAAGGAAGCACAGGGAGCCGTGGCCACAGGTTGCCCCTTGGAAGAGGCGATCTGTGCGACCTTGCACCCCCCCAAGCTCCCCAGCAGTACCCAAAGTACCCAAAGCTCCTTGGCGGTGGCAGAGGCCCACTGGCCTGCCCACGCCCACACATTTCCCTGCGGTGCCGGTGGCGGCAGACCGCCCGTCCACCCGTCTGCCCAAGCTTCCCAGTGGTGTTGGCAGAATTTTTTTTTAAAATGGGGCAAAGGAGGGGGAGGGAGGGGTGGGCCAGCCAGCCACGAGCCACTCAGAATGGCCTGACGGGCCGGATTTGGGCCCCGGGCCAGACTTTGGGCAGGCCTGATTTAGGCTATTCTGTGATGGACTTTTTAACATTTAAAAGACTTTTATAATTTTATAATTTTATTATTTTCTGGGGTTTGTGCACATTTCTTTCAATTCTTAGGTTTCTGATTAAAACATGTTCCTCGGTAGTATTGTGGCTTTGTGTTGTCATCATCAAGTGAAATACAATCCCATTTCAGACACTTTGTCATGGATAAAATTTAAAAATACAAAGTATGCAAATTTCTGTGAGACACATTGATGAACTTCCCATGGCGATGTGCAGCCACCAAGAGACAGTCGATCAAAACTGCTGTGTGAGGGGAGGGGGATAATTTCCCTATTATAAATAAAACTCTGTTGCTTTTAACACCTCATGCCAAGGGCTTCCAGATGTTGCACAATGCATCATCATGTAGGATGATTCAGATATTATATCAAGGGGAGGGAGGGGAAACAGTGGGCAGCCAGTAGGAAGGACTTGCCTTGTTACCATTACTGTGAAATGTTGAAGAAGAAGCTCTTGAGGCAAAATATTTCAGGACAAAATCATGGAGGCAAGTATTTTTCATAGCTCATGCCTTAACCTGTGTAGCACAAAAGTGGGCATCACCTGTTGCCTACCTGTAGAGTCTCCTTCAATGATACTATCAAGTTGTAATTACTGCAACAGCATTGAAGGCTGGCCTTTCGGAACTGTTGAACATCAGCTCTAAGAAGTTTTTGCCAGATTGGCTAATGGTGAAGGATGATAGCAGTTCCTGGTTAGTACAGGACGTCTGGAGGGCCAGTGCTTCCCCAACTCTACAGTAAGGGATGTCATTCATTTGGGCCCTAGGTAGAAGAAGTCTACTCCAGAGATACCCTGTTGGCAGAACAGGATATGGTGATTTATTTTTCACCCGCTCACCTTCATCTGGCAGCTTTCTCTGCCTTTTGAACAACCAGCTTCAGAGTGTTGGAGCAATATTAGAAGCTATACTGGAGCCTTCAGGGCAGAGAGAGTATTCATGAAGCTCACTAGGGCACAGGACAGTTGAAGATGCATTTTGATAACAATATTTGAAGATTTATGCCATTTGCTTATCTGTTAGAGCAGGGGTCCTCAAAGTTTTCGAACAGCGGGCCGGTTCACCACGCCCCAGACACCACTGGGGGCCGGACCACAAGCCAGTGGGCAGGGTGCAGGAGGAGCAGTGGTGGGGCCTCAGGGCCATGGAGGGAGTAGGAGACCTTGCCGCAGCCTTCCTGTTTTAAATTGCCCCACTCGGCTGCACCCGCTGCCCCGACCATCTGGGCAGTGGGTGGAAGGTGTGGGGGGGGACTTTGCCGTAGGCCTCCCACTCTGAATGTCTCACTAGCCAGCATGCTGATCATCTGGGCGGTAGTTGGGGGGAGTGGAAGAAGCGACATAGCCCACTGCTTTGAACTGCCTCAGCAATAGAAGCAGCTGTGGAGGCTGGCTTGCTCGCAAAGCAGGGGGTAGGTGGGGGGTTGCAATTGGTCCCGAGGGCCACATTCAGGACCTTGAGGGGGCGCATCCGGCCCCGGGGCCTTAGGTTGAGTACCCCTGTGTTAGAGGTACCTACCCAAAGTAACTAAAAAGTATTCAGTAATGTACAAAGTAATTCAATTTGTTGCTTTGTAGGTATGGCAACAACTACCAGGAACGAATAACTTCAAGCATGATAAGAGTTAATAAAAATGAACTACTTAAAAAAAAACCCTTTCCAAGCTCTATAAAGTACTGTCTCAGGCCCTGAAGACTGCTGTTTGCAGTGGGTTTCAAAAACTAACCAGAGAGAAAATTTATTTTTTTATTTAAAAATTTTTGTACCTAGAAGATATTTTTTTTAATGATTGTGTGTGGGCACATGTGTGCCTGTACGCCCATGAGCGCTGTGTTGTGGCCGATAATTTTAATTCGATTCAAACAAATTTATAGAGAAAAAACCCAATAAGGAAAGTATGGTAGATACAATATTTTCCTAAAATTACTGATGAGAAGATTAGTTCCTAGAATATTGTCCCCCAACATACCGTTATAGTTCTTCCCCACCTCCCCAAATTTAGCCATCTACCATTAATAATTAAAATACATTTTTGGCAATTCAGCACTAGAACTGCCATTAGCATTGTTCATGCAGTGAAAAGCAGTCTGTCTTGTCATGTGGAGAAGGCCTTTGGGCCCCACAAAGAATGTAAATGATAAACTCTGCATGGTATTGTATCCCTTTGATTCTGAGGTAAATCCAACCTTTATGTAATCCTAAGAAGATCCCGATATAACAAGAAACAAGTTTGTTGCCACACAGAAGGCCCATCTCCTGAAATCAAAGTAGTCAAGTCACCCACTATCAGGGATTTTGCCCTCATGGCAACAAAACAGTCAATGTACAGGGGATAACTGACAGGTTCATTTATTTTGTGTTTTCCTAATTTTATGGTACATGTTTGAAATAATGCCAAAATAAGAGTCCCTGCCAATGTTATTGTTCCTGGAAAGATGTCATATCTGAAGTGATCCTGAATAAGGCACAGCCTTAAACAATTATCCAATCCAATACTGTTGGGTTGGATTGGATAATTCTTTTTCCCATCGTAGGCTTGATGGTGCCTACTATGAGGGAATGGGACAGAAGGCAAAACAGCCAATGGTGGGCTGAGGCAGAGCTGGTTCCAGAGTCCCAGTCCATTACTCTATCCACTATACCGCACTGGGTCCCCTGCTGGTCCTGATATGTGTATGGTATTAATCAGAGGCACTTCTGTGTCAACATCTCTCTACATATTTACTTCCTCCAGAAAACACTGTTTGTTTACCCTTACCAGAAATGACAAAACTCTTCATAAACAACTGCAACTATGGGTGTATGCTCACTCCTGAGGGAATTCATCAAATTCCAGAAGTAGACCTGTGTTACCCATAATGAGAAAAGGGATAAGAAGTCAGCCAATATGTGTTTAGGTTCCAAATCACCAACTTCTAGTCTACCCTATAGGAAAATGTTATTTTTTTCTATATGCTGATGCTGACTTATTGCAGAGATTTATGGAGTGAGACATGGTGCATTACTATTCTGAGGCAGCCAGTGAATCTTCTTTTCTTTGCTACTTAATGATACACAGTGCCTATATCCCTATATCCCACAGCATTAAAAATGCAATTGCTTTTGGTTGTTGTAGTTGCAGTTGTAACAAATCTAATTCAATAGTTTATGGTCTGTTGTTCAATCTAGCACAGTTATTTATAGTATACTGTACCCTCTTAATTATCCTGCAAGAACTGCACTTCCATGAGACCCAGGGGGGCTTAACATAAAGCACCTTAATATTGGCTCTTCACTGGCATGCAACAATTAATTTTATCTTAGTGGACCAATTAGAGTTAATGGATGGGTGAATGTATTTAAGAGGCATGGTTTGTTTTGCCAGGACCCCCCTCTTAAAGGAGCTAATAAAAGGACCCTTCCACTTGGGTAATTTGTTGGATTAATTAGATGGTACCTCTTCAAAGGCCTAAAGTAAGCACAATTAAACCTATCATCACTAAACACCTTTCAGTGATCTATTGGCTACAAAGCCAATCTCAGTTATGTCTGTTCTGGGGATATGTCTTAAGTTCTTCACCACAAACAGACCATCTCCTGAACCAAGTGTGTGGCAGAGATAGCTGCTCCGCAGCATTTATATCATTTACATGCCTTAGCAGGGGCTGGATATTAATCCTAAAGGAGCTTCTCACCCATGAGTAGAACTTGCCAGCTTCCTCTGAATCTCCAGTCCAACTTTTCCAACTCTCCCTGTTGATCAGGCCAGATTCTATTCCCTACTAGCAAAAGATGGCCACCATTTTGTCCTTCCTTAACCTTTGGAGCTGTGGAGAGAGGGCAATGGCAATTATTCCACAATAAATGTTCATCAGGTTTTTCAGCCATTGTGGTGTGGGATGTACGAGAGGCAAAAGAACATCTTTCAGCTGGGTGACACAGCACTAATAAAAGGCTAATGAAGCATCTAATTAAAGGCTAATAAAAAGGCTAATAAAATTCCCGCTGCATTAACATCCAAGTTTAGTGTCCAGAATTTTAAGAAGAAGATAACTCCGTTGTATTCTGTTTGATCAGAATACAATAGAATCCAGTTTCTCCAGAATTCTGCCCACTTTCTAGGCATCACAGTGTAATAAGGATATTTGACAAGCCGGAACATGTCCAGAAGAGGGCCATGAAGACAGTGATAAGTATGGAAATCAAACCCTTTCACAAATAGTTGAGGGAGGTAGAGAGGTTTTCGCCTGCAGAAGGAAGACTGAGAGGAGACCTGTGATAGCCCTTTTTCAGCTTCAAAGAAAGTAAGATGTTCTCTGATCGTAATGCCAGGAGAGTGTCTCTAGACAAATCACATTTCTTAAGCAAATTATAATGACAATTGCTGTTACTGTTTTGTATTGACTTCCAAAAATGAGAAGCACCATGTGTACATTTAGTTTGTCGTGCCTTCAATCAGGTAGCTTTTTTGTGCATGCTGTGTGTGTGTACACACATGGACAGGTGTACAATACTTTGGTAAAGGAAAAGAGCACTAAGTTAACGCAGAAGACTAAAGAATTGATGTGTGCAAAATACAGACCTCCTGAGGAAGAAAGGCACCCCTTGTCCTGCTCTGCAGATAAGGAATTTTGCCAGGGTTGGAGATTTCTCATGCAGGTATCTCATTGTGTGTGTGTGTGTGTGTGTGTGTGTGTGTGTGTGTGTGTGTGTGTGTGTGTGTGTGTGTGTGTATCATTACAGTTGTGACTGACCTTTCGTGATCCCATGTCCATGGAGTTTTTCTTGGGAGGAATGCTGGAGTTGCTTGCCAGTTCCTACTCCAATCTCATAGCACAGCAACAGCCTAATTTGATAAGAAAGTAGAATTTATCTAGTGTTCTTTACACCCTCAGCTAATGGTTGTCAACAGTGGCCCTCTGGATGTTGCTGGACTACAGCTTGCAGTGTATTCCAAGCCATAGCCAGTGTTGTGCCTTGGCAGAGTGAGAAATTTTGGCTAAAAATCTCTAGCGACGTAGTGGACATGTAGGGATTTACAGAGCAGAATTAACTCCAAGTGTCTCTAGAGTAGACCACCAGCATAGGAAGCTGGCTAAAACTCCAACATAGATGATGATGAGGAGGACTCATGGGAACTGGGATCTAATAACACCTGGAAGGTGGCAATGACCTTCTCACAGCTGACAGAGTAGATCTGTTCTTTCAGCATGTAGGCGCCTGGTTAATAGGTTCAGGTACTGAGAATCCTTTCTGACTATACAAGCTGCTGAAGTGGGGGGACATCTGAGATGGTGATGGATCGTGTCATTAGAAGTTATTAAAGAGAGGCTTCATGCCAACCTATTAGTGTGCGGCATTCGTGTGTGTCCTGCATTTAGAAGCAAGTCGGATTACCGAAGACCTACCAGTTCCAGTGTTTCCGTTTCACCAATGGCTGCAATCTAAGCCTACTTGCCCATAAGCAGGCAGACAAGCTTATTTCGAACTGCAATCGGTTCTCCTTAGAATGAATGAATGGGTGAATGAGTGAATGAAATATATCTTACTCAACATGCATCATTTGAAAGGATACCATTTATCTAAATACTAATACATCTGGAGCCAAGCCAGGCCATTGCAGCCTAAACAAATGCTGCCACTGAAGGAGACTCCCCCCCCACTTTTTTTAAGGGAAGGTGAAGGTTGACTCAAGCAGGCATTTTTTAGAATGCAGGGCTAGACAAAGTGTGGTGGCTGCCACAGGCTGAAGGCTTTTCAGTGTTGATAGTTGCCTTACTTCTTATTGTTGTATCTCTGTTTCCAAGCAGTGAGGAGGAAGTGGTTGTGGCATTTTCTGTCTCTTGAGCCAAAATAAGTTGGCTGTGTTTGGGCACTATCTAGTTTGGATAGGGGTAAGAGGTTGCCCTCTACCACTCAGCCTCAGGCATAAGATGACCATGAGAAAGTTCCTGTGCAGAGGGGCTTTACCAGGCATATTCCTTCAAATGTCCACCTCAAAGTCAGAAGGGATATGCATTTCAGAGTTTTTTGGGGACTACAAATCCCTTAATTTCAATTATAAGAGTACCACCAAACAGATCATGACCTTAGAGATACTAGAGCTGTGTCCACCTGAAGTGAAGGCCCTTTTGGCCAACTCCAAGGCTTGGACAGACCTAATTTCCTGTTTGAAAAGGAAGGTGCCTCAGTGATGGCCAAAAGCTTCTTTTTCAAGGAGGAATCATAGACTTATCCAGTCCAACCCCCTGCGATGCAGGGGCTCTGGAACTCCCCCCCCCCAGAGGCCAGGACTGCCCCATCTCTGATGTCTTTCAGGAAACAGGCAAAGACCTTTCTCTTCAGGCAAGCTTTCCCTGAATGATGGACTACCTATTATGTGTCTTTCATATGAACCTATAGGATCACATATATTTTGTGTTTATAACCAGGTATGATTGCATTGACACTATGTTTTCAATGTTACTTTCCATCACTCATAACTTTACATGGAATTTTACTCTCCTTTTATCTGCTCGCATTCTCTTGTACCTTTAATTTAATGTTGTCTTTTAATGCTGTAAGATATTCCTCAATTCCCTGTTCTCAATACTTTAACACATCTTAATTGTAGTGATGCTTTGGGTCCTTTTCCAAGGAGAAAGCCAGTATAAAGCTACTCTAAAATAAATAAATAAATGACCCCCCCAAAGTACCTCCAACACATGGCCATCCAGCCTCTTCTTAAAAACCTCCAAAGAAGGAGACTCCCCCACCCTGTGTGGCAGCATATTCCACTGCCAGACAGCTCTAACCATCAGGATGTTCTTCCCAAAGTTCAGATTGAACCTCTTTTCCTGCTGTTTGAAACCATTTTCCCTAGTCTCTTAAACCATGGAAAACAAACCAGTCCCCTCTTCAATATGACATCCTTTCAAATATTTAAACATAGCTATCATATACCCTCTCAGCCTTCTTTTTGTAAGGCTAAACATTCCAAGCTCCCTAAGCCACTCCTTATAAGACATTTCTTTCAGACCTTCAACCATCCTGGTCACCCTCCTCTGGACTTGTTCAAGTTTCTCAACCTCCCTTTAAAATTGAGGTGCGCCAAACTGGACATAGTGCTCCAGGAGGTTTGGCCTCTGGCAGAAATAAGGTGACTGTAGAGACTGGGCCTGGCAGGTGGGATGCCAAGAATGGATAATTATGGGATTTGAACAGTATATTAATGATTCAACCTATGACATCATGCACTGCACCACTGGGCCATGTCTTCCAATGAATAAAAGACTGTTGTTATCTCCTATTACTCTATAGGCCAGAATGGAACAGATTATTTTTGAATGTGTCATAAGGATTTTCCATGGGAACTATAAACTAAGACACTGGCAAGACTTTCAAAGTCTAATGATGCATAATTCAGCTTTCATGATTGGGCCGTTTTGCCAAACATAAGTAAAGAACAAACATGCATTTAACTTTCCAACACAAAGAATGAAAAGGGATATGCTATAATGAAGACCAAGTCTGTAGCTCCAGGTCTGAAAAGCCTTTAAAGAGTCAACAAAAAGTCAAAATAAATCTGTGCCCTTTGATAACTGAATACTAGAACATTTGTCTAGGCTGGGAAATCTGGGCTGGTTGGTGTTTCCCAGTGCATTAGCTGGTCAATGGGAAAAATTCCCCTTAAAATGAAATGATAATATTTTCTGCAGCTTTTGGTAGTGTGGTCACCCTCTTAGGTGCCATGTCACAGCAGTGTAACCCAGCTAGCTTCAGTGGGCCTCTGTTCCTGCAACAGAGCTGTGAACTGTCCTTTTCAGTCTGCATGGTTTTTTCCCCCTTCCTGTTATGAACAGTGAACTCTCAATTGTTGTGTTGGCCCACAACAGCCTGGAAAATCTGGAAATAATTATTACCAAAACAATTATCCTTTTTGTATTCTTCATCTCATTTGACTATGAAATTATATCAACAAATTGTTCACCTCCTGCCAGGGAAAATTCCATGTTGTTTTCCAGCCAGCTGATGAATTGTACTCTTTGGTGTGTGGAACCACTGTGATGAAGGCCCTGGAAGCGAACAGCTGTAAACTTCCCAGGGACAACAAATGCAGTGAGTCAGAGGCAAGAAAGTACAATGTATAGCCGGAAACAACTCATGCTTAAAGTTATCCTGCCCCCTCTTCTTCTTCTTCTTTTAATGAGCATCATTGTCAAGAATCAGCCTAGGAAAAGTAAAGTAATAATACAAGTGGGAGTGATTTTGAAAATAGGAGCTTGTCTCCTGAGGTTTCCACAGTTCTGCATTAACATGGTGTTCTTACTGTGCTGACGGCTGCTGTGATTCTCAAATTTTTGCAAAGAGGTTTCACACAGTAATTAAGAAATGGCAATACATTCTTTTTGGATAACTGAGGGCTCATTCGGACAGGTGATTTGGAGTGTTTTTTCGTGCACTCCGTCAAGCATTGGCTTCGTGGTTTACACTGGCAGTTTGTTATCTGCATCAGCATGCCCATCAACATTCCAGTGGTCCATTCACACAGAGGGTGCAAGCAGCCACATTTTCTCACAAGGTTCTACATGGGTCTATTCTGCATCATTCTCTGCTGCTAATTCCTGACACCCAACTCTCTGTCCTTGTTGCTCCCTGTTCCCTTATGTCTCCCACTCCTCTCTCTTCACCCCATTCCAAACTATAGGTTTGAGAGAAATTATTTACAGTACAGTAATTTTGTTCTGTTGGTGCCAAGTGCATTACTGCTGCCTTCCCATCGTTCTTCTTTTCTCTGCCTACACCCCAGTTTATCAAGAAGAAATGACAGACATTTTCCAGAAGGACAACTTTGTGGACCGTGTGGTGTGTCTGCTCCCTATGAATCTTCACGACAACTCTGTGATGTTGCTTATTGTGAAAGTGAGAGTGACTAGCTCATTAATTTCTCAGCAAGGATTTCAAATTTAATATCTTCCATCATTTAATCACAGCATTGTCTCTAAAACACACTTCTTCTTTTTGACTCGTGCTATAACAGAACAATATGGGCAGCATTGCTCCAAGGGATATTTGGGGGCTGGTTGTGAAGAGAATTTTGCCATGTTCTGAATGCTGAAAAGTGCTGTGTGTGTGATTATTGTAGGCTTTGGACTCCACTTCCTCTGAAGGAAGTGACTGTCGCACTTCATCTCCCGGATTAAATTGCAAACTTAGGCTTCCTTGTTTCCTTACCAGCTCACACACGGCCCAGATCCCACTTCTGTTCTTCTTGATTTGTTCCCACAATTTCTCTGTGTTTGGTCTGAAAGGGGACTGAAATCAATAATTCTGCTAGAATGTTCAGCATTACTTCTTTAATTACCATTCCCTTTGTGATTTCCAGTTTCCACACAGAGTTATTCACAGTCTGAATAGCTTCTGGAGCATCGGCCATTTTAGAAGGCTGTGGACCACAACAGAAGAACACAGTAATGTACTCCTATACTTCCAATTGAGCAAAGGGTGGGTTCCTCTGGCAAACACTGAGATTTTCAGAAAAACAAACTAGTATTTGGGAAGAAATGAGGAGAGACTCTAAAATGAATGTCCCCATTAACTATAAAATGCTGACTGGCTGTATATCAGTCAGACCAAAAACTGGGCCTTCTTGATGGTTGCTCCCTCCCTTTGGAACAGTATTCCATCCAAAATCCACCTGGCTCCTTCACTGGATGTCTTCAGGCACTCCTTAAAGACATCTACAGGCAGGCATTTCCAGTGCTCACAACATGATACCATAATCTGGAAGTTGAGTCATGGCTACTGGACTTCTTTTTTGAGAGATAGAAACGTTTCGCTGCTCATCCAAACAGCTTCCTCAGTCACAGATGATACCATAATGGATGTTCAACTGGAACCACCAGCTCCACCATATTATTTTTATGTGTAAAAGCCTGTTTAATTTGTTTTTATGTAATGTTTTGGTTTTATTTCTATATACTTTTATTTGAATTTTACTGTGCACCTTTGCCTTTGTCTTCAGTTGTTGTAAACTGCTGAGAATGGTCTTGCTGCCAGATGGGTAGTATAGAAATCAAATCAAATCAAATCAATCAGATAGATAGATAGATAGATAGATAGATAGATAGATAGATAGATAGATAGATAGATAGATAGATAGATAGATAGATAGATAATATGTAAAACCAGAGGTGAGAATGTGGTGGAGTGGTGGGAATTCCAAACTGGAAGCCCATTGTAACACTTTGCGCTGCAACATTTATTATCTGCACATTCTGGAAGCAGGCACTGAGAGTAATCACACCTCCCTATAGTATGCTTCTGTAAAAACATCATTAAAAACACACACACAAAAATACAGGAGGCAAAGTGGGAGACACCAAATCTGAGGATACACCTATTCAGTGGATTTATGATTTTCCCCCTGAACCTCTCACTGCTAATTATAAGTAATAATGCATGTGAGTGTATCCATGTTAAATAAAGGAATCTGAAAAGGGCTGAAATTCCACAGGGGAAATAGGGTTATAATGTTATTGAGAGCATTACCTTTGGAACCTGCTTTTTACTGGCATGTTTCCTAGTTGTAGAAAAATCACAAATCCCCATCTTGCTGCAAAACCGCTGTTCCATTTTCTGACAGCTACGAAGCCATTGCCTGAAGCCTCTGGGATTTGTTGGAAGGATTGCAGGAAAGTCTATTAATTGGAAAAGAACTACACCAAAGTACTGTAGTGTGTTTCTGGCTTGTGATCTGGCAAGTTCCCAAGCTGGGGCCACTTGACTTCTGTTTTCCTTCTGAGATATTAGCGTGGAGACCTTTCTGGTAGCATTTGCTCCTCCACCGTAATATGAAATGGCTTCACTTGTTCTCCAGCACCGACCCGATCTATCTTACAATGTCCTGTAAGAGCTCTGTGAAATGCAAAGAGTGAAATTCCCAACAATGCCCTAAGGTCCTTTCACATTCTATCACCTGCTTTACTTGACTACTGTAATCCAATCTAGGGGGAACCGTCTTGAAGGCAACCCCTGTATTTTAGCTCATCCAGATGATAATTAGCACTTAGTGTTTGCTGTGGGACATACTCAGAAACGTTCCTTGAGATTCCAATAAGTTTCCAGCCTGAGGTGCTTCCAGATCTGAGGTGTTGTTTTTTATTTTTAAAGCCCTATATTTTGCCGATTCCTCGATCACCACTTTCTGAGCCTCTGTTTTAGCTACCAAAGAATCCAGAGAGAAACCATAGGATAGAATAACAGTCATGATGGGAGAAATTCCTCTCCCGTTAAATGGGACTGGGCATCCTTGGATCCGTTCTATGAGAAACTTTTGGCTTTCTGTGCCAAGACACCAACTTCAGAATTTGGAACTTATAGGTGACAACAACTTTCTTTTTACTGTTCTAGATTTATAGGAGCATGGGGAAAGTCACCTTTGTACAGGACTCTCAGTGCTGGCTTGGCAGCTGCTCTTTAGATTTCAGGTTAGGATCTTTTTCTATGTAATGTCTAGGACAGGCATGTCCAAAGTCAGGCCAAAGGGCCAAATGCAGCCCGTTTTCAAATTTTGAGCGGCCTGCAGGCTCTTCTCCCCACTGGCTCAGCCGTCATGCATCCCCGCCAGCTGGCCCCTCCCCATACTGGATGGAGGCACCAGCTTGCAGTTTTGCAGTTTGCCTGCCCTCTCTGCCTCTGTCCACCACACCACACCCAGCCACCTGCCCAGCCTACCTGCCCCTCGGCTGCTCGGCTGCAGCATCCTCCCTGCCTCCTTACATGTTATAGAGACATGTCCAAAGTCCGTCCTGGAGGCCAAATGCAGCTGAATGGTTGGCCCCCTCACATTTTCACCTCGCCAAATCTGGCCCTCCTTGCAAAAAGTTTGGACACTCCTGATCTAGGAGGATTCCATGTTGCTTCAAGGTTGCAGGCTGCATTGCACACCCCTGCCCAGGCCGATTGTTTTCTGCCTGTTTGGACCATAATTGGACAGGGCAGAGTGCAGAAGTTGATGGGAGCCCAGAATGGGTTGGGCCATTTTGTCACCTGAGGTGCAGAATAAGATGGTATCTCCTGTCCTTTCCAGGTGCAGAAGATGACAGGGTCAACAGCAAAATCTTACTTCAGCTTTGGCTACTGAACAGGGTCTTCCACCACAAGCTTGAGGCAACAGCATAGTTTAGGGGGCTTAGTACCAACATAACAGTGCCCTCCCACAAAGGAGAACAGCTAAGATATCAGAAAGAATACCATTACTGCCATTACTATCCCACCATCTATTACCTGAGGCAACTGTCTCACTTGTCTCCAGTGATTGGGCCAGCAGTAGGCATGAGTGAATGAGAATAATTGGATGTTGTAATGCCAATAAAGTGCTGTTAAAAGTATTTGCAGCAAAGAACAGATGGATGAAGCTCTGTAAGAGATCTTAAATGTAAATGAATGTTTTCTAAGAAGGAAGAGGAAAGAGCTATTCTAATACCTGATTAGAAAGCTGGTGGGGAAATGAAGAATGGCTGCAGTGATATTGCTAGTGAGGCCATTTCTTTGGATGGGGCTCTTTCTACTATTATCTGCAACATTACTGTTATACAAACATGCTTTTTACCCTGTAAACTACCCAGAGTGGCCTTTGTTGCCAGATGGTGCAGTATATAAGCCTAATCAGTCAATCAATAAATATTCTCCTACACCCCCTCCCAGCAAAAATGTCGGCCTTTGTTTCTATTCTTTCTAGGAAAATTAATTGTAAAGATACCCAGGTGTTATTTTTTGTTTGTTTGTTTTGCTCCCCAGTTTTTGTGTGGAAGATAAAAATGGAAATTCATTCCTGTCCTCATGTTGCTGTGGAAGCACCTCCAGCTTCTGGGTGTTTCTGCAGAATGCATAAAAAATGCAAGGCCCTTCTTGAGTGTTTCACAGAAACACTCAAGAACTTTCAACAGGCAAAGTGCCGTTTTGCCTTAGGGTGGTATTGGGGAGAGCAGCGCTGACAAATCACACAGGATTGGTGTTGGAGAGCTACGCTTGGGAAGATCGATCATTTTTGCTTACTCCTGTATCTGGACTTTTTGAACCTTAAATTCTTTCCACTTAAGAACATAAGAAGAGCCATGCTGGATCAGGCCAAAGGCCCATCTAGTCTGGCTTCCTGTATCTCACAGTGGCCCCACCAAATGCCTCTGGGAGCACACAAGACTAGATATCTGTCTCCTGCTACCACTCCCCTGCATCTGGTCCTTGAAGTACCCTGGTTTTAAGCTTGGAGATTACACATCTCCATCATGGTTTGTAACCTGTGATGGACGTTTCCTCCAGGAATCAGTCCAACCCCCTTTTGAAGGCATCCAGGCCAGATGCCATCACCACATCCTGTGGCAGGGAGTTCCATAGACTAACAATGCGCTGGGTAAAAAATATTTTGTTTGTTCTTACTCTCCTAGCCCTCAATTTGAGCTCATCTGAGAGGCAGAAGAGTGTCCCTCTATCCATTTACTCATGCCCTTCATTATTTTGTATGTCTCAATCATATCCCCCCTCAGGCGTCTTTTTTCCAGACTAAAGAGCCCCAAATGTTTTAGCCTTTCCTCATAAGGGAGGTCTCCCCACCCAGTAATCATTTTAGTCTCTCTCTTCTGCACCTTTTCCAGTTCCACTATGTCTTTTTTGAGATGCGGTGACCAGAATTGTGCACAATACGTCAGGTGCGGCTTTATTATTGTTTTGTACAATGGCATTATAATGTTGGCTGTTTTATTTTCAATCCCCTTTTTGATAATGCCTAGCATGGAATTGGCCTTCTTCACCCCTGCCATACATTGGGTAGACATCTTCATGGAGCTGTCCACCAACACACCAAGATCTCTTTCCTGATCTGTCACGGATAGCTCAGAGCCCATGAGTTGATAGATAAAGGGTTTTTTTTTGCCCCATTATGCCTTACTTTACATTTTCTTTCATTGAAACACATGTGCCATTTTGCAGCCCATTCCCCCAGTTTGGAGAGATCCTTCTGGAGCACTTCACAATCTTCTCTGGTTTTTACCACACAGAAAAGTTTTATGTCATCAGCAAACTTGCCCACTTCACTGCTTTTCCCTGTCTCTAGGTCATTTATGAACAGAATGAAAAGCAGCAGTCCCAGGACAGATCCCTGGGACGCACTGCTTTTCACCTCTCTCCATTGTGAAAATTGCCCACTGACACCTACTATTTGTTTCCTGGATCTCAAGCAGTTCTCAATCCATAGGAGAACCTGCCCTCTTATCTCCTGACTGTGCAATATTCTCAGCAGCTTTTGGTGAGAGACTTTGTCAAAAGCCTTCTGAAAATCAAGATAGACAATATCCACCGATTCACCCAAATCCACATCCCTGTTGACCTTTTCAAAGAATTCTAATATGGAACACATGGGTTTTGATAATTTATTTAAATGTGACAAAATGTGACATAATTTGTTTAATTGTGACAAAAAATTTCCTGATGTATACCATCCAAGTTCAATAAGTAAAGTTGTTCCCACTAGCATGGAGCAGAGTATGTTGTACCTACCTGCCAAACAGGCTTTAGACATGAAGACCCTTTTGGGGGTGGAGTTGCCTGTCCTGATGCAAGATTGCAATCCTAGGTCAATACACAGGTTTTCCAACCCAGACATTAGGGGGTTAAGTATTCAGATGGAAGGCTGGATGGATATACTGTATTAGCTAGGCTTGGCTTCTTCCAGATCTACATGTTTTAAATTTCAGATTCTTTGTATCCTGAAATGTGCACATTTTGGTTGATTCTTAGAAAAAATGGAATGAAGCCAAATATCCACCCATACTAACCTATTTGTTCTTTCTTTGGATGGGCTTCTCATCTTCAGCAGCCAAAGGGCAGGCAAACACAGAAAACAGTATGGTGAGAACTTGAAGCAATTTGCCAGATTTTGCAGGTGATTTCGCAGAAATGATGGAGTATTTGCAAGAATTTATCAATTCAAATGCCTGAGAAAGCAAAACGGACAAGACTCTTCCTCCTTACATACAGATAGTCATAGCAACAGAATAGGTGGCTAAAACTATGAATGAAAAGCTCAATGAATCTCAAAATCAGTGATGTACACTGGTATTATTTTATTCATTTATTTTAGAGTATTTTTACCCCGTCTTTCTCTTTGGAAAAGGACTCAAGGCAGCTTACAGTAATAAGGGACAATATGCAGCCCAGTACAATTAAGACATATTCAAGTTTGAGAACAGGGGACTGAGAACATTAAAAGTTTGAGAACAGGGAATTTTACAGCTTTAAAAGACAACATTACATTAAAGCTACAAGAGAATGCGAGCGGTTAAAGAGAGAGGAAAAATTCCATGTAAAAGTTATGAGTGAGGGAAACTAACATTGAAAACATAATGTCAATGCAATCACACAAGGTTATAAGTGGTTATAAACACAAAGTCTATGTGATCATGTATGATAGATTCATATAAAAAAGACACATAATAGGTAGCCCATCATTCAGGGAAAGCTTGCCTGAAGAGAAAGGTCTTTGCATGTTTTCTGAAAGACATCAGAGATGGGGCAGTCCTGGCCTCTGGGGGGGAGTTCCAGAATCTGGGCACAGCAGCTAAGAAGGCCCTTTCATGTGTTCTTATGAGACACACCTGTAAAGGTGGTGGGATGGAGAGAAAGGCCACTCCTGATAACCTTAACACCTTAGCCAGTTCATACTGTGAGATTTGATGATCGAGGTAGCTAGGACTCAGGTCATACAGTGCTTTGTCGGTTAAGGTCATGGCTTTGAATTGTGCACGATAGCTGATTGGTAGCCAGTGGAGCTGCTTTAACAGGGGTGTAATGTGATCTCTGTGCCCCAGCCCAGTCAGCAACCTGGCCACTGCAATTTAGACCCGCTGAACTTTTCTAAGGCTTTTCATCGGTAGCCCCACATAGAGCACATTACAGTAGTCTAGCTGGGATGTCACTACGACATGTGTCACCGTGGCCAGAGCTGGTTTCTCAAGAAACAGGTGTAACTTGCATACTAGTAATCAAAATACTTGTGTCTGTTGGTTTCTTGTTCTTGTTTGGTTTTGCTGCTGATCTGAAGTTTGTTTCTGATCTGTTGATCATATTAAAATTCATTAAACCGTAATCAAAATAATCTACAGTGCTTTCAATAGTATGCAAACCAGAAGGAGCATATATTAATTGCCTGTCAGCTGTGCTATAGCTTGGTGATTTAGGTATTCAGCTGTGGAGCCAGAGGTCAGGAGGAGTTCAAATCCCTACTATGCTTCCTGCAGGTAGACCCAGCCTGTGTCACCTTGGGCAAGCTGCACAGTCCCACGGTGCCCCCAGAAGAATGGGAAACCACTTTCGAGTACTCTCTACCTGATAAACCTGGAGAAGAGTCACTGCAAGTCAGGATTGACTTGACAGCATATGGTTATTCATTTTTATATCCGTGCTGGTAGCCTAATTGCTGGTTGCTGTTGGTCATGTCCTGCTTGTGGGCTTCCCAAAGACATCAGTTTTGGCCACAGTGCGAACGGAATCCTGGACCAGACGCACCCTTGATCCGATACAGCACAGATCTTCCCATGTGATCATGTTGTCCAGTCGTAGTTTTGTAGCCAAAAACCTAGGTCGCACATTGGGAAATAACTTGCTGGGGCTTCTTGGTTAGGTTTATCCTTTTGCGTGAAGGGAAACATAAATGGGCTGAATGAGCCTGCACGCTTCTTTTAGTACCCTGCCTTATAGTTAAGCGCTAGCTTTTCTGCTTGGGAACGGTGGTGCTGGTGGGGAGGGAGATCACTTTGGAATTCCTTCCCCTTATAGTAAATATGTATGTGTGCAAGCATATTGAAGCAGCCCCTTCCTGAAATTTCCTATAGAAGTGTTCTCTGTCTTGGCATCCTCCAGATTCCTCATCCATACAACCAACAACCGTGTGTGTGTGTGTGTGTGTGTGTGTGTGTGTGTGTGTGTGTGTGTGTGTGTTTTTTTATTTTAGAGCATTTTTACCCCACCTTTCTACTTGGAGAAAGGACCCAAGGCGGCTCACAGAATGAGGGATAATATACAGTCCAGTACAATTAAGACAAGCTGCCTAGATGCCCTAAGCACATCCGATCTCACCTGATTTCGGAAGCTAAGCAGGGTCGGCCCTGGTTAGTATTTGGATGGGAGATCACCAGGAAATACCAGGTGCTGTAGGCGCCTGGAGTAGGAACTGGCAAACCACTCCAGTATTCCTGCCAAGAAAACTCCATGGAGTCATGAAGGGTCAGTCCTCACAACTGTAACGACACCACACACACACAATTAAGACATGTTCACTTATTGAGAACAGGGAATTAAGGAACATCTTACAGCATTAATAGACAACATTACATTAAAGCTACAAGAGAATGCAAGTTCCATGTACAGTTATGAGTGATGGAAACTAACACTGAAAACATAGTGTCCATGTAAACCCGTAAGGTTATAATTAGTTATAAACACAAAGCCTATGTGATCCTGTAGATTCAAATTAAAGACACATAATAGGTAGACCATCATTCAGCACAAGATATCTGGAGGGCTTCTACTTGGGGGAAGGCAATCTAATTGCAATTCTACGTGTGTAAGTGCCTTGCATGTTTATTGTAGGCTTGCAAGAAGACAGTAGCTTATCAAGTTAAGGTCCATGGCCTTGCCTCTCCTTAGAGGTCCTGTGCAGTGAAAACAGATGTCAACATGTGCCATGATTACAGCTCCAGTCTGTCTAGCTTTGTGGCCTTGTGACACTTCCTTAAGATTCTCTGCCCTTTGTACAAGTCACTGAGATGCCTCTCGGCACTTCTCTGTCCCTCTTGTTTCTCCAAGATGGAAGCAGGACTAGATAAATCTTCTAAGGTTGCTGCCCTTGTCTAGTGTACATATTTGCACAGACACCATCAGGATAAATGGCTACTTAGAAGATGTCTTGAGTCTAAAATGAAATACGGTGGGGAAGGAAGGACCCAGAGAGGTTAAACCAAACAGGCAACTGGAAAGACTGTGTCCTCCAGATCCTGGAAAATTATCTGCCAATTTGTATTTGTTTGTTTGTTTGTTTGTTTACCACCCATGGGATAATTAATTACCATTTTGATTCTCAGCCCTCCAAAAGGAGTAAGGTACCATTACTATTACAATTTTAATAAAAGACATTTCTGTTTCTCCTTAAAAATAGCACCCCCTCAACCATCAAGTATTATGTAAAACGAATGCTGTAAAACTTGAAAATTCCTGTCCAAATACCGGTGCTTCTGCAATACCTTTAAATGTATTTAAAAATAAAATTTAAAATAACTAAAATATATTGCTTGTAATACCAAATAAAAAATTAAATTACATTTAAACAATAATGCTATATTTTTAAAATGTAGTATTTCTGTTATGAGTCATTCTTAATAAGCAAGTGGGTTATTTTAATTTGTTGGTTTCCATATCTGGGTAAAGGGACCCCATTACAATAAAGTTTTGTTTTGGTTATTTTGTTTTCTTCAGGTTATGATATCTACTGAGCCAGGATTCCTGGTAAGCTGTGGCCTCTAACCCTGGCTCCTTTAACTTGGTTTGTCTACTACAGTGGTTCCCATCTTTGAGTAACTCAGATGCCCTTGGACTGCATCTCCCAGAAACCCCAACCAGTACAGCTGGTGGTGAAGGCATCAGGGCTACCCAAGGTTGGGAAACACTGGTCAACAGAGATGAAAAGCAGGCAGTTTGATATGTCTGATCATCTCAGTTGTTATTGTTGTTGTTAGAGTCATGACTGACTCTTCATGACTCCACATCCATGCAGTTTTCTTGGCAGAAATACTGGAGTGGCTTTTTAGTTCCTACTCCAGATGTCTACAGCTGGTACTTGGTTGCCCTTTGAAGGACTAGCTAGGCCCGGCCCTGCTTAGCTTCTGAGATCAGGCGAGATCAGATGTGCTCAGGGCATTTAAGTAGCTATCTGATCGTCTCTACTGTTGAACTAAAACTCACAGAAGGATTGGGGAATGTAGAAAAAATATTTTGCTGTGGATTCCTCTCCTTTTCACAGCAATACAATAAGGACAGATGCAGATAAAACTGATGAAAATGTGATTTGCATGGCCAATTGACTGGAAAATTGTAAGAAATACTTAGTAATCCAAAGTGCGACCATCTTAAAAATGTAAAAGCAATGCTTTAATTCAAATATGGGCAACTTGTGGCCCTCCAGGGGTTGCTGGTTGCAATTCTCATCAATTCTAGCTAGCATAAGACATTGGTAAGATATCATGGCTACTGATGTCCAGTCCAGAAATGCTTTATTTCATGGAAGTCAGAGGAAAAATGAATTCTTAAGAGGAAACCTAGCACCCCCTAAAAACAAATAAAAAAACAAATCAGGAATTAGAGACCAATATGGATGTTGAAACTTAAAGTTGTGACTACATGATCAACTGCTATGGGATTTGCTGTAGTTATATTGTGGGTTGATTTAAAATATGTTTTTCTGATCACACAATGCAAAGACCAATTCAAATTGGCCCAGTCCATTTTTACTCCCAATGCAACTCTCTCCCCCCACCCACACCCATTCCCACTACTGGGGGCTCCTACTTTTTCAAGCTGGTTTGATTTTAACAGACTTTTCCCATGTGATTGGTTGATTCGTTCTTGTAAAGTTGAGGGGCATGTCTGTGGGTGATGGTTTGATGGTGCTGGTGATGAAGCTTCGGCACTCCAGATGTTTTGGACCCCAACTCCCAGAATTGCAAACCTGTATTGCCAATGACAAAGGACTGTGGGAGTTGGGGTCCAAAACATCTGGAGTGTCCAAGGTTCACCACCACTGGTGTAGGCAGTTGGGATGTGATGTTTAGGACCTTGGGAACATCTGCCCCCATGAGGTTTCTCCCTGGTCGTCCTCCAGTTAATTAATATTAATATGCATATGCATATGTGGGATTAGTGCTAGATCACTAGTGATGACATCCTAATTTTAGCACTAGATCGACTATGGATAAGAATTTACAAATAATGACAAACAAAATAGAAACAACCCAGATGAAGTAAAAGATGTTCCTGCGGTGTGTTGAGTTTCTGTACACATTAAGAAGATCTTTGGAATGCTATCATCTTTTCTGGAATTCAGTATGACTCTTTCAAAGCCAAGTGGCTTGACTGCAAACTACAGAATGATCAACAGAGGTGGGACCCAACGAAAGAGGAAAAGAAGGGGATGAGTGGGCTGTAATACAAATAACGTTCGTTTGAGTGTGAACAATGAACTCTGGAATAAATATCCAGCCCCTCCAGAGAGCTCTAACTGCAATTCTAACCACACTACAAACTGTGAATGAAATAGTAACCTAAGGCAGTGACCTAAGCATTCAGGAGGCAACTAAGAAGAACTGATCTCAAAACACATGCATAGTATGAACACATATGTCTTTAAATCCCATTTTCATTTATCATGAATTACCATATCCTTTCAAAGTTTGCAGAGTATCCTGGAATGTAAAGTTTGGTGAGGTGTTCAGACAAGAGCTCCACCCTTCCCTCACAGAATGGGAAACCAGCTTCCTTTGGTTCAAGTTAGCCCAGTTTTGGACTACAGTTTGCAGAATCCCCCACTTGGTGGCCGTGCTGTCAGGAATGGGGTGGTTCTGAGAGAAGAAAGGGAACATTTGCAATCTGTGTGCCTCTGTGCATGCATGTGTGTCCAGTCATATAAGAAGAAAAAAATAGTCCATTCTAGGTTGCTATCATGCCTTGTCACGGTCAGTAAATACATGATCAGAGTCTATAAAGGGTGCACTGGCTTTTTTTTCATAGCATACTATATATGACCAACCTCCTGGATTCTACCTCTGGCCCAGCAGGAATCTGGGTGTGGCACATCCTAACATCAGGCCTTGCCAGGCCATTGGTGGGGAGGAAGTGTTCCCTGTCTACAGGAAATGTGGGCCAAGGGCCAACAAGAGCCGCCAGAGCGAACACAGTCTGATGGCGGGAAATCCTGTTCAAGTTTTAGCCTGCGAGCCTGTGAGCAGATCACAGAAATCTCAAGGACAGTGTGTTTGGAGGTCTATTTTTGAGCAGCTTTTCTGTAAAAACAACAACAATAACAAAATAGAGAAACATCCCCCCCTCCCCAAGTTTTGTTCTTGTTTCAGGCCTTATATTCCTTGCCTTGAGCTGCAGAGAGACTCATCAAGTTCAGCTCCAAATTTACAGCGGCCCTTCAGAGAAACAGGCAGCTTCAGGGCGGGAAGAATTTGGAGATTTGCAGCAGAGGAGAGGTGCTTGTGGACAAGTGCATCTATAGGACTTGTTTTTCCCCCAGGGCAGAGTATGTGTTTTAAAGCTGCATAGTGGTATGTTAGTGTAATTTCATGTTTACATCGCACACCACATGGACCTGATGTATCTGTCTGTGCAGAGTCAATTAACAAATACAGTGGACCCTCGTATAACAAACAGTTTATATTATTCTGTACAACATAAACAATTCCAGAGAGAGGGGAAATTTGCTTAACATAATCGCCTATGGGGAGAATCTGTACAACATAAAAATGGGATTACTATGGGAATTTGTATAAAAGAAAATATGCTTAACATAATTTCATTTGGAACGAAATAATTCCTTTATACAAGGCACCACTGTATAGGATTCTGAGGGAGGCAAGTGCCTCCTTTTCCTCCCTTCCCCCTGACGCCAATGTCCACGGTCTTTCCATTTACCGTCCTTGCTCTTAAACATTGTGCTTTCTTCTTTATTCAAGTCAGAAGCACCAGCTAATTATATGGACCTATAAAGATAAATATTGTGCTACAGCCATGTTACCAGTATTTGAATGTGAAATGCTGATGACTTCTAAATTGTTAGTGTGATCTTAAATAAGTTGTTTAATTTAAGGTAGAAATGGAGAAATATGACAAGTGGAAGGGGTGGGTTGCCTCCCTCGAGCCTTCTACATGTTGTCTGCTTATATCAGAGTGTCAGATTGTACCTTTTTTATGATCAGTGTTAGATGGAGTTTCTTGGTTCTGCAGCTTTCTCTGGGGTCTGGCATCACCCATCCTGCGTCTTCACCAGTCATGGAAAAAAGAAATGAAGTGAAAGCACTGCTAACTGAACAAATAACGGAAGGAGTGATCCATTAAATGTTACGCTTGGGGATTACTTTTGAAGAGTAATTTATTCCTGGAACATATTATACTGTCCATTCATTCTCTTTCCTTTTTGCAGTATTTTAAAAAGTCTTGCATTGTGTTGCTTGATATTTTTATTTAGCTCTTCCCTTTCATGCGTTAAAACAATTGCCTTAGCATTATTAAAATAATGGCATCACAAATCCACCCAAAATGCTTCTAACAACAATAACAACAACAACAACAGCAACAATGTATTTGGTATTCTAATTTTGTCAAAGTTGTTTGCATTTTAATATGTATGGGGCTAACTGGTCATTTCTCAGCTAACATTCAATCTGGGATGAAATTATGCCTCAGTTTTAATAACTCCATTTTCAATCTTTTAATATATTGTTATAGCAATAAGTCATATATTTGGAGGGGGGCAAAAAGAAATAGATACATTTGACAAAATCACAGGCAAAATGGGCCTATAGTCACACCTTGAGAACAATTTGGAACGCACATGTATTTTGCTACAGATCTTTTTAAAAAGAAAAGGAGAGTCTACAGCTTGAGGTGGAAAAAAAGGATGGAATGAACATGTGTTTTAAATAATGTGAACATTGTGCTGCCTGCCAAATCACACATCGGGAAGGCACAGCCCAATTGGCAGAGATAACGGAAGGATTCTCCTTAACTTAATGGAGCCTGATCAAAACCACAGACTTTGGCACTCGCATGGGGTGTTCGCATTCAGACCCGGCCAGTTCAGTCCCTACTGTTGGCTCAGACATTTCATTCTCTGTACACTGACATTGCCTTTACAGTACATGTTTGGCCGCAAACCTAGAACATGCTGCAGCCATCAGCAAAGCTGTGACTGCAGTTTCTAGCCAGCGTTTGTTGTGGCTCCTGGGAACGTTTGGCTCCCTAGGTATTTTGGGTCACAATGCCCATCATTCCCTACACAGCATGGCTAATGTTAAAAGGATTTTGAGAGGTGCGGGCCAAATACCTTGAGGCTCAAACACTCTCAGTCTATTAGAGGGGGGCAGGTGGTATCAGCACAGAAGCGATGTTAGCAGGTACATCAGCTTGGTGCTAAAAGCCCTTCAAACGGCTGACAGTCAGATAGCACCGCTCATCATGGGTCTTTCCTGATTTTGCAGTAAGCTAAGATCCAACTTCCTAAGACTCCTCTTTTCCCTACCAGAGAGGCTGCATGCTCCGAATGCATCATACACATCACTGAGGTCAGGAGGGGTTTATGACAGAGGCCTTATCAGGAAGAGGCATCAGCCCAGTGAGTGTGAAGAGTAAGAGTCATGGAGCAAAGGGCAAGCCAGATGAAAGCCTCTCGTTGGCTGATAAGCTATGCTGATTATCTGGTGCAACTGAAACTAGTCAGGATAATGCCTTCAAGGATCTCATTTCTCTTATGCCTTCTGGCAGTTCAGGAGGGCTTCCTTTGCTGTATATCAAGAAGTGGCCAGGAGCCCAGAGCACTCCAGCGACAGTATCAGTAGATCTGAGGACTGTGGTGGCTTAAAAACCAATAAAAAGGACATCACAAAAATGATGAAACAATACACTCTTGAGGCTGTATACAGGCAGCAGTTAGTGATGGGGAAATATCTGCAAAACAAAAATAAATTCTAATAGCCTCTTACGTGACAGTTGATTCTGAGATAGTTATGTGGACAGAGTGAGGATGTACAAGTGATCTGGGTTCAAATACTTGTCCCGAGATGGAAAATCACAGGGGTGAGATCATACTGGTAAAACTACCTCTTATATGCCATTTACCTGGAACTGTGGGACAGTTCAGTGATTTAGGTACTATATCTGGTTGGGAGTTTGATTCCCCAGTGACAGGGTATGGATTCATTTATCCATAGGCTCCCTTCCAGCTCTGTTCTAAGGTGGTGATGGTGGTGGTGATAGCCCTATTAGGTTTAAGAACATAAGAAGAGCCATGCTGGATCAGGCCAAAGGCCCATCCAGTCCTGCTTCCTGTATCTCACAGTGGCCCCACCAGATGCGTCCGTGAGCGCACAAGACTAGATATCTGTCTCCTGATACCACTCCCCTGCATCTGGCCTTTGAAGTACCCTGTTTTTAAGCCTGAAGATTACTCATCCCCATCATGGTTTGTAACCTGTGATGGACTTTTCCTCCAGGAATCTGTCCAGTCCCCTTTTGAAGGCATCCAGGCCAGATGCCATCACCACATCCTTTGTCAGGAAGTTCCACAGACTAAAAACACGCTGGGGAAAAATATTTTCTTTTGTCTGTACTCACTCTCCCAACCCTCAACTTGAGTGGAAGTCCCCTGGTTCTGGTGTTTTGTGAAAGAAAAAAGAGTGTCACTCTATTCACTTGGCTCATGCCCTGCATTATTTTGTACGTCTCAATCATATCCCCCCTCAGGTGCCTTTTTTCCAGACTAAAGAGCCCCAAATGTTTTATCCTTTCCTCATAAGGCAGGTCCCCCAGCCCAGTAATCATTTTAGTCGCTCTCTATTCTGCACCTTTTCCAGTTCCACTATGTCTTTTTTGAGATGCAGTGACCAGAATTGTACACAATACTCCAGGTGCAGCCTTACTATCATTTTGTACAATGGCATTATAATGTTGGCTGTTTTATTTTCAATCCCCTTTTTGATAATCGCTAGCATGGAATTGGCCTTCTTCACCACTGCAACACATTGGGTAGACACCTTCATTGAGCTGTCCACCAGCACACCAAGATCTCTTTCCTGATCTGTCACAGATAGTTCAGAGCCCATGAGTTGATAGATAAAGTTTTGACTTTTTGCCCCAATATGCAATACTTTACATTTTCCTACATTGAAACGCATTTGCCATTGCAGCCCATTCCCCCAGTTTGCTCTAAGTTGGTTCCGGCTTGATAGCATGTAAGATAAAAGAACATGTGTATATACCGTAACTGTTGCCACCTTCTGTGTAAGTGACCACAATCAATAAACAAATGCTTACACCAGTGTGTAACTGGAATAGGCTGGTTTACAAGATTAGAGGCAATTTATTGTTCTTGTTACTCTTATCAGGGGCTCTAACAGACATAACAAGGAGTGCTTCTCTCTGTAGAGGGAGAGGGGGCTGCCTTGGTCTATGGCAGTGTTGGCGAATCTATGGCACAGGTGCCAAAGGTGGCACTCGGAGGCCTTTCTGGGGGCACCTGACATCGCCCCTTCACAGCCACCAGTATGCAAGTTAAATTGCTGTATTGGCACTTTGCAAAAAAAAATTAGTGGGTCTTGAATTGCAGTCTGGGCACTCGGTCTCTGAAAGGTTCGCCATCACCGGTCTATGGTTATCACTGGGTTTGCATTTACAGTTATTCTTCTTGCAGGCACAGCAGTAGGTCTCAGAATTATGTATCATCTCATGTGAAATATAATGTTACAGAATATAGTTTTCCAGTAGGAGTAATTATCCAGTGGGAGTCTTTATTATTGATTGCTACACAGAGGAAAATGTAACTCATCATCAACACTGTTATTTGAACTGGGTACATAGAAGGAAGGTGAGAAGCCATAGCTGGTCTTGGGTATATTATGAAAGGTTGGCTCCAGCCAACTCAAAGAGTTGCAAAAGTCATCTCATTGAAATCAGCAAGACTTCAGTATACTGTTGAGTTGTTTTTAGTGAGATGCAGCAGTGTGAGCTGAAGCATGGAAGACTATACAGATGAACAGGACTTATTTTCTGGGAAATGTGCCCAGGAGTCACAGCCATTGTAACAATCGATGTCATGATCCTGTTCGCTGCGCCAGGTTCCCATGTCAGGGGAAAATGATCTTCCAGGAAGAAGAGCCTGGGTATCTCCAGAAGGGAATATGTAAACCACTTCTGAAATAGGGTCGCCCTAAGTCAGACTTTGATTGATTGACTCTGTTGACAGTGGTTTCAGTCTTGCATTGTTTGGACACTGCGATGCAGTTCTGGTGTCATGGGTACAAAGAAAATTGAAGAAATTCCTCACTTTGCACACACTCATTTGCCCCAGCTTACTAATTTTTTAATAAGAAAAGCCAATATAATTATATTACAGTATTTGTATTTATTATCCAAAGCTAGCCTAATAATTAAAGACAAATTTAGATCAAGGTTTAGGTTGCTAAGCTATTACTACAGTGAACTTTTGCAGTTGGTTATTGGTTGCATTGTATTCAGCCATCTGTGGAGCTAAGCACATCGTGAAAGCATTTAACTATGTAATGATTTAAAAACCTTGCAGGATAAATAAGCTGTAATAGCGTTATACTGCTTCACTATTCAACATGTTCCACCACCTTGCAAGCATCTTCTCCCAACCTAAATAATGTGTTTTGAGACCACTATCACCCAATTTATAGTGCACAATCCAAACCTTTCGGAGAGTCTTTATTATTGAAAAATATTGAGACAAGGAGAGATGCCATGCTTGCTAGTCTATCCAGTTGTGGCATATAGCATCTTAAAAGAGGTTTGATGTCTTTCTAATCAACTACCATAAATATCATTTTCTAAAGAAGCTGAAAAGCAAGGTCAAAAACAGATTCCTGGAAATCTGCGCCCTTTAAATAAATCTATCTAGCTTTATTTATTTATTTATTTATTTATTTATTTATTTATTTATTTATTTATTTATTTATTTATTTAGCTTGTATGCTGCCCACTACCCAAAGGTCTCTGGGTGACTCACAATCAAAGTTAACAATTTAGACAATTAAAACATCAAATTGTAATAAAATTAAAACAATAAAACATTTAAATACAATAAATACAATATATTAAAACACTGCACTGAAATCACCATCAGGACCCACAATAATCAGTTAAAAAGACTTCTTGAAGAGGGATGTTTTTACCTGGCGCCGGAATGACATCAATGTTGGGACCAGGCAGATCTCACTTGGGAGGGCATTCCATAATCTGGGGGCAACTGCTGAAAAGGCCCTGTTCCTACAAACCATCCCTTTCACCTCCTTGAGGGATGGCTCTTTCAGAAGGGCCCCCTGGCTAGATCTTAATTGCCGGGCAGGTTCATATGGAAGGTCCTTCAGGTATCTAGGTCCTAAGCCGTTTAGGGCTTTATATGTCAAAACAAGCACTTTGAATTGGGCTCGGGCAGCAACTGGTAACCAATGAAGGTTATACAGAATCGGTGTGATGTGTTCCCTGGCAGCCCCACCACTCACCAGCCATGCAGCGTGATTCTGAACCAGTTGCAATCGCCGGACCGTCTTCAAAGGCAGCCCCATGTAAAGAGCATTGCAGTAATCAATGCAGGATGTTACCAGTGCATGTGTAACTGTCATAAGGCTCCATTCATCTAGGTAGGGGCACAGCTGATATATATTCCGCAGCTGGAGAAAGGCACCCCTGGCCACCGAGTCCACCTGGGCTTCCAGAGTTAGACCAGGGTCCAGGAGCACCCCCAAGCTGTGGACCCTGTCTCTTAGGGGGAGTGCAACCCCGTCCAGAAGAGGGAAGTGGCCCGCTAACCTGTCCGGCAAAGCACCCACTAACAGCACTTCCGTCTTGTCTCGATTGAGTTTCAATTTATTAACCCTCATCCAGTCCATTATCTGGTCCAGACACGAGTTCAGAACAGAAACTGCCTCACCTGGATTGGTGGAGAACGAGAGGTAGAGCTGAGTATCATCAGCATATTGCTGACTCCTCAGCCCAAACCTCCTGATGACCTCTCCCAGCGGTTCCATGTAGATGTTAAACAGCATGGGAGATAGTATTGAGCCCTGTGGAACCCCGTGACATAAACGCCATGGGGCATTGCTACTATCCCCCAGCACCACCTTCTGAACACGGTCAGCCAGGAAGGAGCAGAACCACTGCAAGACAGTGCCTCCAACTCCCAACCTGGCCAGCCTATCTAGAAGGACACCATGGTCGATGGTGTCGAAAGCCGCTGAGAGGTCCAGGAGTATCAACAGGGTCGCACTCCCCCTGTCTCTCTCCCGGCAAAGGTCATCGTACAGGGCGACCAAGGCAGTCTCTGTTCCAAAACCCGGCCTGAAACCAGATTGAAATGGATCCAGAAAATCTGTTTCATCCAGCAGCGCCTGGAGCTGTCCGGCCACCACCGGCTCCAACACCTTGCCCAAATAAGGGAGGTTCACTACTGGTTGGTAATTACCCACCAGCTCTGGGTCCAGGTTGGGTTTTTTAAGGAGTGGTCTAATTACTGCCTCTTTCAAGGCAGCAGGGACCACTCCCTCTCTTAAAGAGGCATTTACAGCTTCCTGGACCCAGGTGCGAACCCCCTTGGCTGATATTTCAATTAACCAGGAAGGGCAAGGGTCGAGTGGCGTGGTGGTAGAGCGGACAGATCCAAGCACCCTGTCCACATTCTCGGGTCTCAACAATTGAAACTCATCCAATAACATTGGACTTAAGCACAGCGCACTGGACACACCCCTTGATTCTGTACCAATGGTGGAATCCAATTCACTGCGAATCTGAGCAATTTTTGTCCTCAAAGTGTACAGCAAACTCATCACAGCGTGCTGCCGAATGGTCCAGGGCCTCCACCGTATCTCCCGACTGAAGAAGTTGCTGGACCACCCAAAACAACTCCGGTGGACGGCACTCTGAGGAAGCAATGCTGTTGGTGAAATGTTGCCTTTTCGCCAACCGTATTGCCATGGAATAGGCTCGATAGTGGGCTCTAAGCCATGTTTGATCTGACTTACAGCGATATTTTCTCCACTTGCGCTCAAGCCGTCTCCCCTCCCGCTTCATTGCCTGCAACTCAGGTGTATACCAAGGAGTCGTCCGGGCTCTGCGTATGGGAAGAGGGCACTTAGGTGCGATCGTGTCAACTGCCTGGGTCATCTCCCTATTCCATAGGGTGACTTGAGCTTCTACAGGAGCACCGACCATATCAGCCGGATAATCCCCCAGAGCTTTCAGGAAACCATCTGGATCCATTAGTTTCTGAGGGCGGATCATCTTAATGGATCCCCCACCCTTGCAGAGGTTTGGAGTAGCTAATAGCCTAAACTTGACCAAGAAGTGGTCTGATCATGACAATGGGGTCAAAGCCAACCCTTCCACATCCAGACCACCATCCCCCAATCCCATTGAGAAGACTAGGTCCAGAGTATGGCCCTTCTCATGTGTTGGGCCAATGGCATGTTGAGACAGCCCCATGGTTGTCATGGTGGCCATGAAGTCCTGAGCTGCTCCCGTTAAGGTAGCCTTAGCATGGATGTTGAGATCCCCCAGTACCAACAGTCTGGGGGTCCTCAACACCAGGTCCGAGACCACCTCTGTCAGCTCAGGCAGGGGGATTGTTGGAATGCAGCAGGGTGGGCGGTACACCAACAGAATCCCCAATTTGTCTCGTGAGCCCAACACACAATACAGACCCTCCAGACCTCCTCCCAAAGAGACAGGAAGCCTGGTCAAGGAGATAGAACTCCGATAGACTATAGCAGCTCCACCTCCCCGGCCCACCGGGCGACACTGGTGCTGGACTGAGAACCCAGGAGGGCATAGTTGGGAGAGAGGAACCCCACCTTCCTCTCCCACCCAGGTCTCAGTAATACATGCCAGGTCGGCACCCTCATCCAGAATGACATCATGGATGAGGGCAGTCTTGTTTTGTACCGACCTGGCATTCAACAACAGCACCGTGTGGCCCATGGTCTCACTGATATGGTCACCTGATACCTTCTGGCTGGGAGCAGAACCAGAAGAGGGGATAGATGTAAGATATCTAGCCTCTCTTCTCCTACGCAGGCATGTTCTACTCCCACCCGAATACCTTCCCCTACCCAGCATGAGCTCAATAGTTGCCCCCTCCATTGCTCTCCCACCTTCCTGTTCCTTCAGCCTTATTGTGGGTCCTTACCAAAAAATAAACAAAATAAAAAACAAACACAAAATAAAAACAATGCAGAAACTATGCCCCTCCCCTAAGCCACACCCCAAGGCCCTCCTACCCTTAGCCAGGTGGTAGATGATTGGGGAGGGAGGCGGGGCAGCTCAGCAGCAGAGGAGCCAGGGGCCTGGAATTGCCACAAGAGTCCTTAGGCCCAGCTCCCCCAGAAAACCCTGTCTCTCACTCAGGGGCTGTGGGAGTGGCAGATGACACCAGACTAGAGATGGGCACAACCAGAAAAAAATTTTTTTCGAGTTGTCGTTTTTCAGGATGGGTCCGTTTCAGGTCGTTTTCGTTTTTTGCAAAATTTTTCAAAAATTTGTCGTTTCATTGTGTCGTTTGTCGTTTGTCGTTACCGCCGTGATTTAGTGCGATTTGACTTCCCAGAGCATGGGGTTAGGGGGTAAGGGCTAGGCTTAGGGTAACGGTTAAGGTTAGGGTGGGTTAGTGGGCTGTACCTCTGGATGCCTCTGGCCCACTAAGAACACAGTGTACTGGCGCATGGGTTAGGGTTAGGGTTAGGGTTAGGTTTAGGGTTAGGGTTAGGGTTGGTGGGCTTTTTATGGTTGGCCATGCGATTGTGGGCTTTTGCATGCCCATCCCTGGCACATCCAGGTCAATCAGCAAAAAATTCCATTTAAAATAGCTAATTTTCCATGTTTCTGTGATTTTGGTGGAATTTTGGCTCCAAAAATTTGCATTTTGGTCCCATCCATGGCAAATGGAGACCAGCCCATCATGGTACCAGCAAGTCTCAGCAAAACCTGGCCACAGGTGTAAAAAATTTGCATGGTCCCATAAAAATAAAAAATAAAAATAAAATAAAATAAAATAAAATAAATGGAGACGTTTTGTTGCAAGAAAAACCCACTGCTGCTACTGTAAAAATTCAAGCATTTAAAATAGCTAATTTTCGCATGTTTCTGTGGTGCTTTGGTGGGTTTTGGACCACGATTTTAAAAAAAAATTGTGGTCGCCATTTTGGATCCCCCCGCACCGCATGGCAAATGGAGACGCCGAGGATGCCCCCTCCCAGCCCAGTACCAGCAGCCCAGGACAGGAGGGGCGAAGGCTGGAGTGGGGACCCCCAGAAACCACCCTCTGGTAGGTGCCCTCAGGCAGGCATATTTTCGCCTGCTTTTTTGCCGGGAATCGGGTTTTTTTTTTCTAAAACTTTTTTCTGTGCTGCTTGGCATCGCACGATCGCTGCGATGCCAGGAACGACGACAAATCAGACCCAATTTTTCTTTTGTCGGTTCGAGTTCGAGTTCTGGGGGAGTAATTGTCGTTACCGTTTCCATTGCGTAACGGAAACGAGTAACGGAAACGGAAACGAGAATTTCGCCAAGTCATGCCCATGTCTACACCAGACTCTTCACTCACAGGAATGATGTTCTTCTGGTCCCAAGCAGCTCAGCTTTTCAGGCCTCCCTTCCCTCGGCCAGGTGGTAGATGATTGAGGAGGGAGGCGGGGAAGCCAGAGGAGCCAGGGGCCTGGTCCTTGAATTGCCACAAGAGTCCTTAGGCCCAGCTCCCCCAGAAAACCCTGTCTCTCACTCAGGGGCTGTGGGAGCGGCAGATGACACCAGACTCTTCACTCACAGGAACGATGCAAGACAAGCATCAAGACAGAGCCATCATTTATGGAGAATGGGAAGAGGTTGCCTTCCTGGATTCCAGACCACAGTTCATTCATCACTGGTAGTGCTTATTGTTAAGCTGATCTGCTGACTCCATCCAGTGGCTGAAATCTTTTTGCTTAGTGTAGTAATTTGCAATGGAAGAGGCCCGTTGAACCAATAGGGTTTTTGTGAGTTAACTGCTCTGTAAAATCCATTGATTCAAAGGGGCCTAATCTAGTTGCAATTATTGTGATAAAGTAAATTACAAATAGAGTAGACCTATCTGAATCAATGGAACTTATAGAGAAGTTGATTCAGCAGATCTAAACAGGCATGTCCAGTATATCCTAAACATGAAGTTTGCTGAACAAGTCCAAGTCAGAGATCCAAAGATAAACTGTATTGGCTCGATGACTTTCACAGCCGGGATCTGATGGTTGTCATGGGTCTTCTGGGCTGTTTGGCCATGTTTGGCAGCAAGAAAAACCTCCAGAACACGTCCAAACATCCCGGAAAACCCATAACAGCCATATATTGGCTAGCATAGTCTTCCAATGGTTAGGCAAGACAAGAGTGATCCATTTCCCCATTCCATTCATCAGTATTCCATTCATCATAATCAAATAAGATTTGTTCCCTATTTATTAACTGACAAGAGACACTTAAAGAGAAATAATGTGGGCTTCCTTTCCTGAACTGACCCAGAACATATTTCCAATGGTGGGCAGATCTCAACACTTGCTACCATAGTATGTTTTACTCTTGAGATGATTGGCAACTCATATGTAACCCTCAAACTAGAAAATAGCAAAAATTGTCATTGTATTGAATAAACTGGCTAACATGAAAATTGCTTCTATTCAATAAGCTCTCTTCCCAGTTTTTTATGTCTGGCTTGCCCCATAGAGTTTGTTTAATATTTCTCAGTGTTTTTGAAATGTATGGATATCCATCCTGCAGGATTTCAGTGTACCAGTAGAGGTGTGACCAGCGACTGCAGGGATGGCCGTGCTCCTCATTCTCCTAACATCTGATGTCCCCTTGCCATTTCTGGTTAAATTTCCACCTGCAGTTGCATTTTCTGGTTTGGTGACCAGTGTAAGAGGATACAGTAGAAAATGTGATTTTAGGAAAGGACCAGCCAGCAACTATAATGAGATATGGAGTGTCATCTGGATTCCCCCACTATGTCTTCAGCCAGATTTGAGGTCATGAATTAGGATCTCAACCTCTTGCTTGCTTATTTACCTTCCAGGCTTCTCATCTTTAACAGCTATCAGATATACTAGTAGAAGGCACAGCATGAACCTCTCCATACTGGGAATAGCTGTGCTGTTAAACTTGACCAACACAGATGGCTACAAATTTACTTGGTATTGTTTTCTGTACAAAATTACAAATCATTCACAAACTCCTTCATATACAGGATGGAAATAATTTAAAATTTCAAAAATTCAGATACAGGGGAAAAGCAAAACTAAAATAGTTCCATAGCTGTGCAGAAGAAAGTTGGCTTTTGAGTTGACTATCAGAGCCAGTTCAGAGGAACATTGTGAAGCACACCCAGGCTAGTGCGGGTATGTGACGAGTAACTTGTGCCCGTTGATCAGCTGAAGAAGATGACTTCTTCTCCAGCAGGTATTGAAACATGCCAGCTATTTCGGCTGTAACATTAAGGATCGTATACTGTTAAGGCTGTTGATTAGGCTGTATTGGACTCATGACTACCATCTTCCTTTCATATAACTCTGTTCCCTCCCTGGTTTCTTGTTTTGGGGCAAACCATCCTTTACTGTTGAATTGAAACGTGAAGGTTGATCAATTCATGCCCCGCCCCCTGCAAAGCTGAGCTAGAATTGCATTTCAACTGGCAGTTTCCAAATGCGATTGAAAGGACAAATGTGAATCATAGGTTGCTCATTCAGGAAAGGATGGGTTGCCAGAAGAAGAGTGGCCAGGAGGAAATTAGGGCACTTGAAGAGAAGAAGAAGCAGGTAGAGTAAGCAGGCTTGCTTAAGGACAGCCAGTCTTTGAACATAAGAACATAAGAAGAGCCATGCTGGATCAGGCCAAAGGCCCATCTAGTCCAGCTTCCTGTATCTCACAGTGGCCCCACCAGATGCCTCTGGGAGCGCACGAGACTAGATATCTGTCTCTTGATATTAATCCCCTGCACCTGGTCCTTAATGTACCCCAGTTTTAAGCCTGGAGATTATACATCTCCATCATTGTTTGTAACCTGTGATGGACTTTTCCTCCAGGAATCTGTCCAATTCCCTTTTGAAGGCATCCAGGCCAGATGCCATCACCACATCCTGTAGCAGGGATTTCCACAGACTAACAATGCGCTGGGTGAAAAAATATTTTCTTTTGTCTGTTCTTACTCTCCCAGCCCTCAATTTCCGTGTATGTCCCCTAGTTCTGGTATTTTGTGAGAGGGAGAAGAGCATCCCTCTATCCACTTGATTCAAGCCCTGCATTATTTTGTATGTGTCAATCATATCCCCCCTCAGGCACCTTTTTTCCAGACTAAAGAGCCCCAAATGTTTTAGCCTTTCCTCATAAGGGAGGTGCCCCAGCCCAGTAATTATTTTAGTTGCTCTCTTCTGCACTTGAATATGAGTTGCATGCGAATGGCGGAATGGGTCTCTGACAGGCAAAGGATGGCCAACATGGAGGCTTTCCTCATTGCCAGAGAGCTGACTCTGGCGTACTCCCTGCTACAGGACGTTTTATTATCATTATTATTATTTATTATTATTTGCTCCTAGACAGCCTCCTGCACCATTGCAGTCAGTTTTAACTTGTCCCAGAAGCATTGCTTCCCCTACTGTACTGGCTAGCTCTTGGAATGATTGCCAGCAATCACTAGGAGAGTAGAGGATAATACCCTATACCCGCAATCTGCTCCCATTCAGGCATATCACTGCTACAAGCAAGCAAATGAGTTGGGGATTAGGGAGGCAATGGGGACATCTGTCTTTCTCTTTCCAGCCCTTCCGAGCACACTTTTAGCGGCACAGTTTCCTCACTCCCACTCCCACCCCCACCCCCTTTGCTATTACATTAAAGTTTACTGCTTGCAGTAAGTTTTACTTAGCAATGATTTTAATGATCTTGGGAAGAATATCATTTAGCTGAATTAAGAAACACAACTCCCCTCTTTGCACCGGCTTTGAACATTTTACGAGCCTATAATGGTTAATTTTATAGAAAGTCTTAGCCTTGTTGCAGCAGTAGTTTAAGATAATGACTTTGAAGTGGCCACATTTTATATACACTTAAGGGGGGAAAATATGCTGGGAGGCAGCTGTGCCCAGACAGCATATTGAACCTGCTTGATCAGAGGCTCTGATTGTTTAATGATGTTTGCCAGAACTTCTCAGAGTCATGGCACACATTTTGCCTGTGTCATGTTTTTTTTAAAGGCTCTTTCTGGTGAGGAGTGGGAAGCATGCCTTTTGAGATGATGTGCTAAGTGCTTTTTATGACCAATCTAAAGACGTGTGGAATGGCTGAGATCTATGCACAGAGCAATAGGAAACCTGTTCTGGCTTCCACAAGCTGCTTCATGGTTTTGGTAAAGCATCCTTCTCTGCACACACGCACGCCAATTTTTTGAGCAGGTGAAGAAAACCCAGGCAAGTTTGCCAAGCCATGCTAGGCTGGCATGTGTCCCACAGCATCCTGTATAACAAGGAAAATCTTGCCTCAGTTCTTCTTTTCAGCCAGGGAGGGTGTGGATAGATGAATTCTCAAAGATCCTGGCATGACAATGCAGCTGAGTGTACTTTGCCACAGAAATTTGCATGTCTCCTAGTAATGATTTTTTGTCAGGAAAAAAATGTAAGTGATGCCTTGTATAAAGGAATTAATTTGTTCCAAATGAAAATATGTTAAGCAAATTTTCCTTTATACAAATTTCCCATAGGAATGCATTGAAAACGGAGTAATCCCTAATTGCGACCATTTTTTTGTTGTACAGATTTGCCCCATAGACGATTCTGTTAAGCATATTTCCCCTATCTCTGGAATTTTTTATGTTGTACAGATTTTATGTTATACAAACCATTTGTTATACGAGGGTCCACTGTACTCAAAAGCCTGCATACATTCGGGGAAAAATACAGACAAATATGCTTTAGTCAGTGGAAGCAAAAAACAAAGTTTGCTGCTTATATATACATGGTACATAAGAACATAAGAAGTGCCATGCTGGATCAGTCCAATGGCCCATCTAGTCCTGCTTCCTGTATCTCACAGTGGCCCCACCAGATGCATTTCGGAGTGCATGAGACTACATATCTGTCTCCTGATAGCACTCCCTTGCATCTAGCCCTTGAAGTACCCCGGTTTTAAGCTTGAAGATTGCACATCTGCCTCATTGTTGTAACCTGTGATGGACTTTTCCTCCAGGAATCTGTCCAATCACCTTTTGAAGGCATCTAGGCCAGATGCCATCACCACATCCTGTGGCAGGGAATTCCACAGACTAACAACACGCTGGGTGAAAAAATATTTTCTTTTGTCTGTTCTTACTCTCCCAGCCCACACTGCTATTTTGTGAGAGGGAGAAGAGCTTCCCTCTATCCACTTTACTCATGCCCTGCATTATTTTGTACATCTCAATCATATCCCCCCTCAGACGTCTTTTTTCCAGACTAAAGAGCCCCAAATGTTTTAGCCTTTCCTCATAAGGGATGTGCCCCAGCCCAGTAATCATTTTAGTCGCTCTTGTCTGCACCTTTTCCAGTTCCACTATGTTTTTCTTGAGATGCGGTGACCAGAATTGTACACAATACTCCAAGTGCAGCCTTACTATTGTTTTGTACAATGGCATTATAATGTTGGCTGTTTTATTTTCAATCCCCTTTTTGATAATCCCTAGCATGGAATTGGCCTTCTTCACCTTCATGGAGCTGTCCACCAACACACCAAGATCTCTTTCCTGATCCATCACAGATAACTCAGAGCCCATGAGTTGATAGATAAAGTTTGGATTTTTTGCCCCAATGTGCATTACTTTACAAATACATTAAAATGCATTTGCCATTTCACAGCCCATTCCCCCAGTTTGGAGAGATCCTTCTGGAGCTCTTCACAATCTTCCCTGGTTTTTACTACACAGAAAAGTTTATCACCCCACAGTACTTAAAGCAGTCTCTGGGTGGGTTACAGTTTAAATATGTAGGCTACATATTGCCCCTGTACACCATTTAGCAACCTAGGAAGGATGGAAGGCTGAGTCAGCCTCGAGCCAGCTACCTGAATCTGATGGGATCAAAGTCAGGTCATGTGCAGAGTTTTGACTGCTGTACTGCAGCTTAACCACAGTGCCATGGGGCTCCTGCACCACAAGAGAAGATGTGTATAAAAAAGCATTTTGAACACAAAATATGCACAACTGTAGACATGTTTTTCGGGGTGAATTGGGGAGAAAATTCTCAGCAGAATTCTGAGGCTATTTTAAATTTTCAAAACTTTGATTTTTAAAAGGAGCAGAATGAACTTTTATTTTGACAAAAGTGTAAGCGGTACTAATTTTAGACAGTAAAGGAAAGTGGCTCTCTAGAGAAGCTGAGAGGGACAAAATATAATAATAAATACATATTTAACTGAGCAGCAGCTACATCTGATACGTGCATTGCACAGGCAAGAAAGTCCCAGGGTTGCTGCAAGGGATTAAAAAGTCATGCCATCTTCTACTCTTTGTTGTGAATTGTGAAGTTTGTTGGAGAACACTTGCTGCTCAGCTTGCTCTGCACAGGATCTGACAAAGTTGTTGATGACAATACCTTTAGATATCCCTGTGTACATCTCATATATTGGTACTCAATAGGAATCAGTGCAGGTCCAGCTAATGACCTGGTTGGAAATATGAGCTATTTATTAGACTGAAGCAGCAATCCCTGCCTGCCCTCTCCCACTATTTCCCATAAAGAAGGCAACTTCATGGAAGGTTCCAGGAATCATGATTCACCTTGAAAATAGGTCAGAGAGCCACCACCTTGGATTATTTAACACCTTCAAATGCTATAGTTATATTGTATCTCTCATTTAGTAGCATTGTTGGTTCATGGAGGTAGACCAAAGGCTCAAGTCTAAAGATTAGGAATCAGATCTAAAACTTTGTGGGTGAGATAAAATGTTTGCAAAATCACTGATTTATTTTTATTTCAGAAAGCAACTTAATAGCCATTCGTAATTACTTTCAATTGGTAACTATAGATTTTGGAATTACTCCAGTTGCTGAAGTATGGGGAGGAGGGTAACTTGAGATCAAGTATATATGTATGTATGTATGTATGTATGTATGTATGTATGTATGTATGCATGTATGTATGTATGTATGCATGTATGTAATATCAAGTTACACTGCACCCCATACTTCAGCAAATTTACACACACACACACGTGCACACACGTGCATGCACACGCACGTGCTCACGCACGCACACACATACAGAGTATTTGGTGCTTTGCAATTTTTGTACTTTCTATGCTTTTTTGAGGTTATTTGTTGATGACACTCCCACTTCTGTAAGGTATGAATGATTATTGCTTATCCAGGAGTATAATATCCAGCTTATTGAAATCAACTGTTTTATCTGTGATGATGATGATGATTTTCCTTTTTTTTTTTGCATGATACCATTTTTGGCAAGAGTGTCCTGGGTACAGAGAGCAGCCCACCCCACCCCACCCCCACCAAGCTTGCTTATTCCTCTTTTATCCAGCAGTGCCATTCCCTGTTAGCTGAGGTGAACACGACCCCTAAACTCCGGGGGCAAATGGCTCCCAGCTCCGGAGCTTAAAAATGTTTCCCCATCAGCTCCAGAGTTTACAGGAAATTAAGTGCGGCCACGCCCACTTTAGCGCGTCCCAGCGCACCTTTCTAGTACCTGCTCTCTGGAGGTGAAAATTCTTTGATGCGGTGTAACGATAGTGAGTGCAGGGCTCTCCTCACTTCTGTTTGTTGTTGTTTTGGCTCCCTCCCCTTTAAGAGCTACTTTACAGGGACAGGAATGTTGCTGGCAAGAGCGGAGGCAGAACAGAGGTGAGCCATGATCTTTTCTTCCTTTTTTTCCTTCCTCCCCTCACATAGCCAGCAGCCAGGGTGGGGACACAAGAAGAGCGACAAGCCCCTAAGATCTCTGGTCCGAATTTAAGTGGTCAGCGGATCTTAGGGGTCGTGTAAAAGCGCCCTAAGACTGTGAGGTGGTAGAGGAAATATGCTTTCCCTATTGTCACAGCCAGTATCATTGTGGAGAGATTCTATGGCCCTGAAGTGAGAGGAATACCTGGACGTGTTGTCATGCCTTCCTTGCCTGGTTATTCATTCAGGGCGAACTATCTTTTCAAGTCCTGCTTTGCAGCACTTGGTCTTGATAAGACTGGAAATTTGCTCCCTGGGAAGATATAGAGGTGCCGTTCCCTTTGACAGGTATCAGTGTCTCATATCGATGTGCGGTTTCATGGGGCCCAAGAAGCTGAAAGGCATTTCCCCAGATACTACAGTCTTTTCTAAAGAGCTTACATGTTGAAATTCTGAGGCTTGTTTTGACAAAATTGCTGTAAAGCCCTCTCTCAAAGACCAGTGCTTTTCCAAACATCCTCGAAATGTTTCAGGACTTGAACTCCTGGGGGTGTCCTTTGAATTCTCCGCACCCTCGTGTCTCCGCATCATCAACACTGACCTTTGAAGACAGTTTGGCTAGGAAGATATTGCGCCCATAAGGGACAACGTAAATGTCTTCACACAGAAGGCAATCTCCAGCTCCATTTGTATTTCCATCGTATGTGAATTGAGTTTATATGTGCTCCTATCTTCTAAGCAGTCTTGTCTCATTATACTCGGTAAATATCAGGGCATCTTGCTTTATGGAAGCATGTCTGAAAATAAAATGCGCTCACTAGAGGTGGGCATGAACCTTGGTTCGGAGGTTCGTGCCAGTTTGTATGCACGGCACCACAGGTGGCACTTGTTCCTTTCCCCCACCTTGCTGCCCAATGACCCCACTCACCAGTCAGAGTGCGCTTCTCTCCGATTCCTCTATAGTAGGAATAACCACTCCCTAGCAGGAGCATGGGTGTGCTTGTCCTGCCTCCATAACTGAGTGCGTGATCAGCCAAGGAAGCGGAGGAGGAAACCCAAAGTCAAATAGCTGAGGCGGAGGAGCAGAGAAGCCCATGTCCACTGGTGAGTGGGGGAATCCACCCCAGAAGGTGGGGTATGGGAAGACACAAGCCCTATGGAGCTGCATGTACAAGCTATGACAAAACTGTGAACTGAGATTTGTGCCCATCTCCAGTGCCTACGCTTTGACCATGGCAGCACTCACATGAATATGTGATGTGTAGTGATTTGGGCTCAAAGCCCACCAAAGTGTATATGCAATGGGAGGGAAAACAGGTATTTGACAGTAGAGCCAGGGGTTGGAAATCTAATTTTCCTCCTGAGAGACAAGACAGCCTGTGTAGCCTCGGGCAAGCTGCACATCCAAAGGCAACCCCAGAAGAAGAGAATGGTCAACGATTGCTGCATACTCTATACCCAGCAAGCCTTGAGAATAGGGCTGTTAAGTTGGAATCGATTTGAAGGCATGTAATTATGAAATGATTGAATGAAACTGAGTTGTTGTTCTTTTAAAGAATTGTGCCTAAGTGATCCTTGTAAAGTCAAGCTCTGTGGGCTAGAAGATGTATGAAAATGTAGAAAAGATAGAAGCATATTAAGTTATGTAAAATAATTTGTGAAATGTATGTATTAGGCAAAATTATAGCAGACCCTACCACCAAGTGGGGCAAATGCTAAGAAAAAGAAGTATAGACAGTGGTATCCCTACTTTGAGTTTAATCCATTTCGAATCCATGCTCATAAGTCAAATACAGTGCTCACCTGCTCTTTCGCGGTTCACATACTGCAGTCCCACTATATTGCGGGACCCCAGAAAGGGCTTGAGGGAGGGGGGAAGGTTTGGGGGCTTTTAAACCTTCCCCCTTTCCCCAAAGCCCTGGGCTCCAGCTGATTGGCCCTGGGGTGGGGAAACAAAAGGTTTTTCTCCCCAGCCCCAGCGCCAAACAGCTGGAGCCCAGGGCTTGTCTCTGGAGGTATCGCACACCACTTCTCCCCACCCCCTCGGGGTGCTGGCAAGCAGAGTGCGATGCCAAAAGGGCTTTTGGCCGCGGAGCCGAGCACTCGACTACGTGGCTGAGAGTCCTTTTTAAAGATTGCACACTGCTTCCCTGCATGCCCCCCCCGAGTGCTGGCGAGTGGTGCGCAATGTTTAAAATTGTGCCCCCCTGACCTGCATCCGCATATCACGGATTTTCAATTATCGTGGGTCGGGTGGGTCCCTAACCCCTGCGATGGGCGGAGGTTACTATAACTTGTAAGTAGAGTAGCCGTATCTAAAAAATCAAAAAACAAAATTTTTGAAAAAAATGTAAGTAGAGCAGACCACATCTAAAATTTGTAAAGCAGCAGTTAAAATGCGAACGGTTTTCCTCTCTTAAGTCAAATTGCTCATAAATATTGCCACTCGTAAGTAGAGGTACCATTGTATCAAGCAAAATCGCAAACAAAATTAATACAAGCAAAGGGGAAAGTACCTAAAATGTGCCTAGAACTTCATGGATGCTCTTTCTCTATTCCAAAATTCAGAAATGGTACCAAAAAAGAATAAGACTGGAAAGGAGAACAGGAGAAAACCAGCATTGACCTATTTGTGCCTCCATTCATAGGTGCCCCTGTTTCATTTTCCAAAGACCAGAAAAGGGTTTAAGCCAGAGGTGCAAACATTGCAGTTGGCAATATGCTATTGAACTTCAGCTCCCATCAGCCTCATTTGATATGGGCAGTGGTAAAGGATTGTGCAGTTATATCCCGTCGAGTAAAAGTGTGCTACCCCTGCTCCAGGGATGCAAGTCCAGTGGCAGAAAGTTTTATGTTGCCAACTTTCAAGCACCCTGCATTTGTTTGTATCTTTTCCTTCTCAGCTGTAAGCTGCGTCCATTCCCTAAGGCTTTTTTCCCCCTGATGGCTGTATGGGTCTGGTATGATGAGAGCTGCAGCCTGCCAGCACGGGGTTGACTGGGGGTAGGATTCCAGCTTTGGTTTCAAAGAAGGATGTCGAATTGGAGGACAAGCCGGAACCTTGCTGGTACATTGTTGGCTCTTGAGAACAAACGTTACCACCAGCCAATGGGGCAGCTGCCATAAATGAGATCCTGTGCTGCAAAAAAAGGGAGTGGGCATTTCTTCAAAGGCTGGTCTTGTACTAGTGGTTAATAGCACCATTCATAACAATTAGTGCAGTAAGGTACTTGCACGTTCACCCTATCAGAATGTGTTTCTACATAAATATAATATGGCCATTTATCTTGGAAGGGGGGACAAGAGGGGGGAGGAATCTAATTCTGCATCTGCTAGGGCAAACCATTACAAATTGCACACAAGCAGTTTCCTGCAGAGGCTGGTAAAGCTGTTCCAAGGGCTCTCAATCTGTTCGGAGATCTGTTTTGTTGCCGCTGTTGCCGCTGCCCTCTTCGCTTATGCTGACTAAGCAGCTCATAGCTCTGCTCTGCCACTTTGCAGCCTCTTGGGCATTTTCTTCACATCTCTTATTTTGGCGAGCCTCTAATGGGGAGAGAATCACAGAGCAAGGGGAGCGTCCTTTTATTATCATTCGTCATCATGATTGCATATTATGCAGGGGTAGCATGTGGCAGGATTATTTTTCACCAGATTCAGCTAAAACTGAACTATGAAGCAGTTTGCTTCAATGGTTATGAACACATGCACATATGTTTATATACATAATGTACACAAATGCACATATGTTGTATTCACATTTCTATGTTGTAAAATCTCAGTGGATAGATCCGTGATGGTGAACCATTTAGAGACTGAGTGCCCAAAATGTGATTCAAAACCCGCTAATTTTTCGCAAAGTGCCAATGCAGCAATGTAACCTGAATACAGGTGGCTCCGAAGGGGCAATGTCAGGTGCCCACAGAATGGGCTCCGAGTGCCACCTTTGGCACCCATGACATAGGTTCGCCAAAACTGAGATAGATAGATAGATAGATAGATAGATAGATAGATAGATAGATAGATAGATAGATAGATAGATAGATAGATAGATAGATATCACTGAGGTTCTACATTATTATTTTTTAAAAAGACTGCACACTTTCCATCCATCCCACCCCCTACATATTGTGTTCAGAATCCCATACAGTATAGTAAATCTTACATCCTTAGCAATGGCTGCCCTGCTTTTTTAAAAAAATATTTTTTTTTCAATAGGACTTTTTCTACAGGGCCCTGTTCCAGCCTGGCACTGTGGCATGTTTTTCCCTCACTGTGTTAGGATTGTTGGATCATAGAATTGTAGGGCTGGGTAGGGCCCTAGGTGTCACAGTGTCCTATGACCGGCAGATGCCTTGTTTCTGCATAACATCACCCTACTACAAGGACAATTCCCCCCTCTTGACCCAGAAAGTAATGTTTAGTGAACAGCCCCTTAGAGGGCAAGCTGGAGCTGCTCTTAGCTACTAGGCTACTAGGGCTACTTGTGAGTTAACCTCTCTCATGTGCACTGTTTCCTGCTGATGATGCTGACTAGGGCATGTTGTCACGTAATGTGCCTGCTGACTGAGTAGGTCTGAGGATGATTTTTGTTTCTCAGGCAGTCTTCTCGTGTGCACTGCACTTTCGGAATAGGTTATTATCTGATGCCTACTTGTTTTGACAATCATGTCAAAATCATGATGGAGTCCCTGAATGCCATGCTTAAGTCAGGGATATGACCCGACCCACAATAAAGGAAAATCCACAATATGCAGATGCTGGCTCGGGTCGGGACTGGGGGGGGCTGTCTGGGGCCTCCTACACTTACTTTAGGCCTGGCACGGCCCCAAACGGGCCTCTGACGGGCTTCCTGGCCCTGTTGGAGGCCCCAGAAGTGTTTTGGGCAATCCTAAAGGTACTTCCGAATTTTCAGAAGTCATTTCCAGTTCGCTGATTTCTGGGGCCTCCAACAGGACCACACAGCTTGCCCCAGGGGCCCTTGCCTTCATATACTGTGGTCCTGAGACATACCGGGACTGCAGTATATGAACCGCAAAATGGCAGGGGATGACTGTATTTCAATTAGTGTGTTGGTTGTTTTTTAATTGATAACATCTTATGTTCTAAATTCTATTAATATTATGAGCCACCTTGGGTCCCCTTATTGGGAGAAAGGTGATACTACTACTACTACTACTACTACTACTACTACTACTACTACTACTACTACTACTACTACTACTACTACTACTACTACAAAGTTGTCCCGGATTCACACGGATCTAGCCTTGACCATGCCAAGTGGAGGGCCAAAACAAGATTAGTGGATCCCACCAACAAGTGGGACAAATGCTAAGAAAAAAAGATATTATTATTATTATTATTATTATTATTATTATTATTATTATTATTATTATTATTATTATTATCATTATTATTATCTGATGGTTCTGTATGGCTTAACTTGGTCCAATGCCCCAACAAGTCAAATGGAGTATATGAAAGATTTGGGCCCTTTTGGTTTTGCTGAACCCCTTCCCTCTAGTTTGTTGAACTTTCTCTCCTTTCCCAAAGACTTGTTCTCTGTTCCCCTCCACTCACTTCAGCTGACTTCTGCTCCGCTGTATCATCCTTTCCTCTGGATGGAAAGGGACACCACAGGGGCACAGCCATGGAAGAGGAGATCCCTGAAAGAACCTGAAACTTTTAAGGAAACCAAAAACACTTCACTCTTGGGCGGGAACAGCAGAAGTCAGCATCAAGGCAGTAGCAAAGGTGAATCTGCTCCAGCATCTCCAAACTGGAGGAGAAACGGCACAGAAGGGAGCTTTCTGTGTGATTTGCAAGGGCTCCCTATTAATTAGCAGCGCCAATTGGAGGAGTACGGAGATCTCATTGGTTCCTATATTATACCCTGGTTGTGGCGAGTCGGGCTCATCAAAGAGCAGCTGAGACATTTTGCAGGCAGTGGGCGGATTCCCCCCAGCATTTTAATTGGAGGCACACCGTATCCCAGGCCAGGCCAGGCAGGCTGCACTACTTGACCCGATGGTGGAATGTAGTAGCAAGAACTGGCCTCTGTCCTTCCTTACTCCCTTCCTTTACATGGATCCCAGGACCTTAAGGCTATTTATTTATTTATTTTAGAATATTTTCACCCCGCCTTTCTCTTTGGAAAAGGACCCAAGGCGGCTTACAGTAATGAGGGATAATATACAGTCCAGTACAATTGAGATATGTTCAAGTAATTGAGAACAAGGGATTGAGGGACATTTTGCAGCATTAATAGATAACATTACATTAAAGCTACAAGGTTATAAGTAGTTATAAACACAATGTCTATGTCAACCTATAGATTCATATAGAAGACACAATGGTAGCCAATTATTCAGGGAAAGCTTGCCTAGGAAAGGTGCTCCTATTATCACCGTTCATCATTCACCATCTCGAATTATAGGTCCTCTAGAGATACAGTACTGGCATGAAAGCCACTGAGGCTGCCAATAATGCTCCTGAAGAGCTTACCTGGCAGCACCATTTAGAAACACGGAGACCCCCATATTCTGTTTCTCTTAAAACATTGTGCCCAGCAGACACTAGGATAAGGCTAAGAGGATAGATGTTGGCATTGATGGGTGGTTGTAAGAGTAGTAGAAATGGCTGAGCTTGTTTAGCACAAGGGTTGGCCAAATGCAGCCCCCCCCAAGGGCTCAACCGTGACATCCCCCAGCTTCTCTGCCACTCTCACTTTTTTCCCCAGTTTTTACAAATCCACTGAAAAAGCCCCCTCTGACCTCTAGTCAATGTAGCTCTTGCTCTCTCACATCTACTAACCCCCCCTTTAATGTGCATTAGATATGCTTGCTAAGAATTCTGGGAATTGTAGTCCAAACGGGAAGAATTTCTAAACATGAAAGGTATGCTGTGCCTTTCAGGAAATCTAACAAGAGATGCTGCTGGAAGAGCTGCAGGCGCTTCTGGCCCAGGTGCAGCTCATTAAAACCTCATAGAGACCTGTTGCTCAGCAGAGTGATCCTACCTGCATCTTTTTAAAAATCTGTTTCCCCTTTAGGGCTGTTCTGAGCCAGCTCAGCTGAAAATGGATGTCTAGTCCCTGTGTTCTCCCGCTCTTGTCTCTGTGAGCTTGTTTCACGTGATCTCTTGGCAATGAAATACCGGCAGCTGAAATACACAGTAGACTTGCTGTATTTGAGAGACTATGCTTTGAAAAGCTTTTAAAAGGGGTGGGGTGTGGGACCCTGATTAAATGAATGAGCAGAGAGCACCAAAATAGAGCTTTGCTTGAGATCACTGTAGCTGTTACTTCCAGAGACACATGATGCATCTGGAATATAATTCATCATCATTTCATCTAAACGAGGGAACAGCTAGGTTCAGTCCCTTCGGAGCTCATTAAGTCATCAGTAGGAACAGTGAAATAGCAGCAACAGAGTATATATGAGTTCCTGTGTGAACAACCTAAGGGGGATATCATAAAAACTCTGTTCTTTATTTTACCAGAAAAACCACTACAGTGCCCAACCAGAAGACATGGTGGCATTTGCATTGTTGTTGTTAAAAGGAAAATCCCAAGTATTCTAATCCCAAATAAATGGCTGCTGTTTTATGGCAGAATAAGAGATGATCATTTGGACAACCCAAGAGACTGAATCCTTGGAGACTGTACTTCAGATTGAAGATGGCAGATTGAGTTTCTTAACATACATACAGACAGACAGACAGACAGACAGACAGACAGACAGACAGACAGACAGACAGACAGACAGGCAGACAGACAGACAGACAGACAGACAGACACAGAGAGAGATTATATCCTTCATATGCCAGTCTTTTACATTAATGATGGAGGATTTCATTTTCACCTTCCTTCTGATTGATCTTTACAAAAAAAAGTTGGAAATTTCCACTTACCTGAAATCTAAAGAACTTGGCATTTTCAAAAATTAAGGCCAGAATCCTATTGCCACGCCTAGCTATTGAACGGACCTGTTGAATCCATTTGTTGTGAATCAACAATTAAAACCCTCTTGTTCGGACTACCACTTGATTTCTGAGAAGGAAATATCCTCTAGCATTGTGGGCAAAATCCCATTGGCATAATTTAGTAGGACATAATCCACATGAGTCACCAGAAACACTGAATTCAAAATAGGGCCAGGGCAAGACACTGTACTTTCAAGCTTGAGGCAAGGCACCAAATGGTGTTGAGTCCTTGACTCTAAATCCCTGTGCACAAGGCCAGCCAAGTTATTCTGGGCCATGAGATAGAGCATCCCACACATACATGTCCCCATGCTGGACAGTAAAATTATACTGTAATGGCTAAAATCCTGTTGTGCAGTTACACAAAACAGTGAACTTTTGGAGAGGAATTGCCATAAGTTAAGGCATCGTAGTGAGATGGCTCAGCACGCAACCAATAATGCTATGGAGATTTCTTGATTTATGGTAGTTCTGCCTAGATGCCCTAAGAACAGCCTATCTTGCCTGATTTCAGAAGCTAAGCAGGGTCGGCCCGGGTTAGTACTTGGATGGGAGACCACCAGGGAATACAAGGTGCTGAAGATGCCTGGAGTAGGAACTGGCAAACCACTCCAGTATTCCTGCCAAGAAAACTCCATGGACATGGGATCACGAAGAGTCCGTCACAACTGTAATGACACAACACACACACTCCTTCAAAGGTTATGTCTTTTCCCTAACAGCGCAGTAGGTTTTTGACCACTCATTATAAATTAAATACTTAAACAAGTTGCCACCTATTTATGACACTTCCCCTAGAGGTGACCACCTCCCTCTGCTCATCTATTAACTCTTTCGGTATCCAGATCAAATTTCCAAAAATGAGTTACAATTTTTGTCAGATTTGTATTAAAAAGCCACATTTCAGATATAAAGGTATGGAGATGGCATTTTGAAGTGCAAAATGGGTCTTTCTCTCTCTCTCTTGTTTAAGATGGGTAATGTTTTCTAGTTATTGTTCAGTTTATTTTATAACATTTTAGAGGCATTTCAGTGACATGCTTCATATTTTAATTGCATTGCATTGTATTTTAATGTTTTAATTGCTTATAATTGTTCATTTTAATTTTGAATTGTACGCTGCCCAGAGACCTTTGGGTAGAGGGCAGCATAGAAGTTGTATAAATAATAATAATAATATTTTAGGTCTGTCCCCCTCTGCCCAAATGAAGTAACAAACAATAAAAAGTAATGAATAATGCAATATAAAATATAAAGAGCAAAATGTTGACGGTGGTGATAATTATGATAGTGGGCTGTTTTAGAGGGTGGGGATCCTTGAACAAATTACAGAAAATGGAATCGGGTTGGTTTGTTATTTTGCAAAGCGACTTTCTGGGTTCTGCTAGAGCTTAGCAGCAGGTAACTCATTTCCTTCTTCAGCTCATGGATATTCTTTGCCTCTTGACAGGTTCTGCTGCTCTTTTGGGAGAATATTTTTGCTTAAGGTTGTAGTATAAAGAATAATAGCTTTCTGAACTGGAAAAACCAATTGCCCATCATAAATAATCATGGGTGAAGATGAATGCTTGCACAGGGTATGCATTTGCAATCATCTACTTGGTGTGCACTGAATATCACTGCCGTGCCACATCATATCTCACTCCAGGACCAGAGAGATGGTCTTCCTAAATCACTTGTCATTTTAAAAATGTATTGACAGAATGATTGTGATATATGTACATTTCGTTATTATCCTTTAGGAAGTGACAGAATCCTTGATTTCCTTTCTTTTGGGGAACTTTTTGGGCCTGGCTCCTAGAAGATGTTTTTCTCACTGATTTAAGAATGTCTAAATATTTTATATTGTTTTTAGAACACTTGTGTGCTTTTGCTTATTGTTCAATACATGTTTTTGGTCTATATTTATTACTCTACAGCCCAGAGCAGTGGTGGTGATGGCGAACCTTTGGCACTCTGAATGTTTTGGACCACAAATCCCACAGTCCTTTGTCATTGATTATACAGTCTTGGAATTCTGGGAGTTGTGGTCCAAAACATCCGGAGTGCCAAAGGTTTGACACCACTGGCCAACAGGGTGCTTGCTGTACAGCCTCAGTCTTAGCATTAATAGTAATACACAGAAAGAAAGAGTGTGACATACACTTAGGAGGAGAGAAAACTGCCTTATACTGTGTCAGACCATGGTTCCATCTAGCTCTGCCTTGTCTGCAATTGACTGCCCTAAATTGCTGCCCTTCATCTGTTGCTGAGTTTTAAATTTCTGGTTCTATTCTTCTAGCAGGGCAGAGGTGTAGGGATTCACAGAGCAGAATTAGCTTCAAGTTCCCAGAATTTAATCCATTCCTTTTCTCATTAACTGCCACTTACAATCTCAACAACTCATCAACAGTAGAAAGAATAAAGCATGTTCCTTTTATGTACAGTTCTGCAGCAAAACTGTCAATTTTGATTACTCTCAGCAACAGGCCTCAATGGACTTACAGCTACTATTTATTTATTTATTTTTTATTTTTACAACTTATATGCCGCCCACTACCCAAAGGTCTCTGGGCGGCTTACAATCAAGGAATTAAAACAGTTAAAAACATCAAACAACAATAAATAATTGAAACAACAATAAAAATGTTATACTAAAACATCACACTAAAATTGCCATCAGAAGACCCACAATCTAAATTGTATCAATTAAAAAACGTCTGGAACAGGAAGGTTTTTACATGGCGCCGAAATGTCATCAGTGTTGGCGTCAGGTGGATCTCACTTGGGAGGGCATTCCATAGCTTGGGGGCAGCTGCCGAGAAGGCCCTGTGTCTGCAAGCCATCCCTCTTACCTCCTTGAGGGATGGCTCTTTCAGAGGGCCCCCTGGCTAGATCTTAATTGCCGGGTAGGTTCATAACAGACTTTAGAGAGGGAAAGAGATACATAGCAGAGCAGTGGATCTTTCTTTGAACTCAGAGGCATGAGGGAGCTTTCGTTACTGCTAGATATATTGACAGTCACGCCAGTGCAGAAAGGTCCCTTCCAGTCACACCTACTAGAGGGAACATGGGATGTTGCAAAACCTCCAAGTCAGTTTGCTGCCCTTTAACACATATAGGGTACACCACATGAGGTGACATATCTAGAGGTTCCATGCTAGAGATCTGGAATCTGCAACTCACCTTCCTCCAGGGCCAGATGTGATCTATGAGCTTCCCCATCCTGTCTGGAGCTTCTTTTGCTCATGTTTCCAACCAGTGGTTGGTGATAAGAGGCTATGTAAAGCCTGAGAATCCACTAGATGAACTGCAGTTTTGGTTTGCTAATGGAACTTAATTGTGCTTTGCAGCAAGAAGGTTATTAGGAGCCAAACATCTCAAAGGGAGTCAGCCCATTGGTTGAGCTAACCCAGTATTGTCAAATTTGCCTAGTCTCCAGTGTTGCAAGAAGGAGTCTTTCCTAGCCCTATCAGGAGGGCCATAGAGTTGTTTTACCTTGTATAATTTTCAGGAAATTGATGACATCTGATGCTGTTTGCTTGTTGATAGCCCCTCTCTGCACTTTTAGCTTTCTCATCTGCTGCATCTTGTCCTTGCTAAGGCCGATCACAAATCAAAATGTAGCTACCGAGCTGAAAATGAATCTCCACAAACCCTGCTCTATGTTGACTGCCAGAAGCTGTGCAGAGTTTCAGATAAAAATCTCTGCTTCTTCCTAGAGATTCAGTCTAGACCTCAACAGATATGTTTCATGGGTTGTCTGCAAGGTATTACAGTTTTCCAAGTATTTAGAAGTATTTGGGTTAGCTTCCCTGTCCATTTGTTCATCATCTTTTTGGTAATGGAATGCCGAGTACTGTATTGTTATGAGGATAAGGCACCATCTCACTGTCCATGTTTCAATACCGGCCTGATCTCTAACACCATGTTCAAAAGCAAGAAGGAAAAAAAATGCAAGATGTATTGTCATGTTATTAAGACTGAGCCGCTGAAATGATAATTGTGCATATTTAGGTTGTATCCTCGGGATTAGAGTGGCAATGCTTATCTCAACCATTCCATCTATTTTTAAGGAGAAGAGGGGCTAAAACGTTCATAACTTGACATAAGGGCTGATCACACCAGCCAAATGTTCTCTAGTTATACCCCAGTTACATCATTGCATAAATTTCCAATCATACAACAAACAGCCATTATCAAATTGTTTTTCTAGCCAGCAATGCATCTGTGGTATATTTCCCACTTGCTGGGAGGGTTGTAATATTTTGTTCCAGTGATGTATCAGATCATTCCTTACTAGCACTGCTTGTGTGGACATCACTCCTACTGGGGAAAACAGAGAAGGGAGAGCATCCAGGACCAAGGCACCACCTCAAGGAAACATGTCCTCCCTGTGGGGCCCTTTGCCAGCAGAGGGAGGGAGGGAGGGAGGCAGGCATGTGCTGATGGGGGAAATATGGAAGCACCCCAGAGCAATCCTATATGGGGAAACTGTGGGGCAGAAATGAGCACCAGGAAAGGAGTAACAGGGGAGGATGGTTGCTATGGGCATCTCACCCTGCAAGGTAAGGCTCCCTACCCAGCTCTCCACAAAGTCAGTCCATACAACCCACATAATCCAGAATATAGCAAATCAAGCTGAGCCATTAGGTGGAAAGGTTAGGGGCTTAGCCCTAAAAGAATCACTGTGACATTTATCTACAAATATAAAGCAAGGGGCTGCACTGTGACGGGAAACAAGATAATAAATGAATTGGTTCCATGGCATAGCCAGCCATAACATCTCAAGTATGATGAAATGAATCAGTAACATAAAAACAAATGGGAACATTTGCCCCATTACATATATCACATGACCATGATTTGGTAAAACAGCATACCTGCCAGGTGTCCCACATTGGCCGGGAAAGTCCCGTTTTTTACCCCTCTTTCACGCCCTCTTCCCTGATTATTATTTTTAAAAAATCCTGAATCTGGGGGCAATTGCAGACCCCCCCCTTTGAGACGTTGATGACAGCATGGAGAGTTTATCAGGGAGTAGATCTCCTTCCATCAGCTGTTCCTCTTGACTTAATCCCTCTCTGCCCCTCCTGCCTTTCTCCTCCTTTGACCCAATCACCTGGTTTGCAACCCTCCTCTTTTGTAGCTTGGGTTCCACAGTTCAAATCACCTCGTTTGCAAGCCTCTCCTTTTGCAGCTTTGATTCCATAGCCCCATCATCTTGTTTGCAAGCCTTCCCTTTTGCAGCCAGAATTCCCTGTTCATGAAAGCTTAGGCTAAACATTTTTTCTTGTTTTCCTCCTCAAAAAACTAGGTGCGTCTTATGGTCAGGTGCATCTTACAGAGCAAAAACTACTCTCTCTCTCTCTCTCTCTCTCTCTCTCTCTCTCTCTCTCTCTCTGTGTGTGTGTGTGTGTGTGTGTGTGTGTGTGTGTGTGTGTGTGTGTGTGTGTGTGTGTGTGTGTGTGTGTATTATACACCTATCTTAACATCTGAGAGATACTGGAGCTTGGTTGTGGTGGTGGGATGCCTCGCGGAGGATGTCGGCAAATTTCCCTTATTTTCAAATTCAAAACTTGACAGGTATACAACAGAGGTATGGAAAGTATTGTTAGAACTGAGGAACATTTGACTGGAATGGTCAGGCCCTTGTGCTTAAACCTTCCTTTTAGACAGAGTGAGAAGTTTGCCACAGGTGACAAATACCGAGTGCTGCAGAGTGGCCAGTGTCAATATCCATCTTAGTATTCCCTCTGGTTGGAGGAAACTTCCCTCTTCCAAACAGAGCATCATGTGCCCCTTAAGCTAGCCTGATGCCCTCAAGTGTAGTTGAGGATGCTGTCTCACCACCATGTTGAGGAAAGATTCCACTTAGGGATCGGCATTTCGTTTCTGATTGGCTTCTGTAGGCCAAATGAGGGAGGTGTTTATTTTCCTCCAGCAGCATTTCCCCCCCCAAGAACCCTGAATGTGACATCTGAAGAAAGGATTCCAGAAGCAAAAAAAAGTCCTTTTGCCCTCCAAAAATGGGATGGGTGTTGTTGTTTTCTTGCTTTAGGGCAGTGTTGGCGAATCTATGGCACGGGTGCCAAACGTGGCGCTCGGAGCCCTTTCTGTGGGCACCCGACATCGCCCCTTCACAGCCACCTGGATTCAGGTTAAATTGCTGTATTGGCACTTTGCGAATAGTTAGTGGGTTTTGAACCACAGTTTGGGCACTCAATCTCTAAAAGGTTTGCCATCACTGCTTTAGGGTATAGCTAGGAACTGCAGAAATCCTGCTAGGGTAACATTGTTGTAGAGTTTGTGGTAATAATTTACTTAGCCACATTTTTGAGCATTTTACAAAGGAGCCCTTTTTTACCAGAATACATGATAGGAACCTTAACCAATTCATGTGCAAAGTTGTGACATAGGGTCAAATGATGGAATCCTGTAACTTATCAAATGTGAGTGGTTATGGACAATTATGGAGCAATTTGCTGAATTAAAGTCTACAAATCTCTAATAGCAGGTTAAAAAGACAACCGTAAAGGTGATTAGTTGCCTACTGCAGCAATTAGGGGAACTCATAATGGCTTACATTTACATACTTGCCTGTCGTGCTTTCAGTGAAAATGTGGCATAAGTTACTTCCCTAAGCAGTTGTGGTTCATTTTAAAATCATTATGGTCTCACCGTGTACAAAAGACATTATTAACAATTGTTATGAGCTATTACCAGAGGTATTGTATGATTAGTCTAGGACCTGCCTGGAATAAGATAAAAATAAAATAAAATAAAGGGATGCCCTTTGAAGGCCATCTTTCATACCTATATGAAGTAAAACAAAAGTAGGTATGAGCTCTACCTACCCTCACCTGGTCAGTGGGTGGACCCTCCTCCATTCATAGATTCTTGAAATCAGCACTGGTTTTTTGCGGTAACTACATGGTTTATTCAAACATGGGATGGGAGAGCAACATTCAACAGTCCAGCTAAACAGTCTGCCTTTGGTATAAGTTGTAAGGTGCAAATTGAGTTTGCTATTCCCAAGCCAGACTTGCTTCTTCCAAACACACCCAAGTTGGCTTCCCTGGGGGGTTATAATCCAAGATCCTCAACAGGGGTGCCACATTCCTCCAAAGATTGAAGTCTGTACATCTTCAATGAGGCCAGGCCATGTGGCATATTTGAAGCCCTGCCTGATTGGGAACCTTTTGGCTGTTCCCTCTGGAAGTGGCACAGATGAGATTTTGGGTGCTGCTGCCTCCCATGCCATAGCTGGGTCAGTGTTGTTTCTCCTTCAGTTCCCTGAGATCTGAGTGCCTTGTCTTCAATGTCAACACAGATATTTATTTATATACAGTGGACCCTTGTATAACATAAAATCTGTACAACATAAAAAGTTCCGGAGATAGGGGAAATTTGCTTAACAGAATAGTCCATGGGGCAAATCCGTACTGTACAACATAAAAACGGTCGAGATTAGGGATCACTCTGTTTTCAGTGCATTCCTATGAGAAATTTGTATAAAGGAAAGTTTGCTTAACATAATTTCATTTGGAATGAATGAATTGATGAATGTATATAGTTCATTTTTATATCATCCATCTGGCAGCAAGAACTCTCTAGACAGTTTACAACATATATAATGTACAACAAATATATTCATATTTGGATCCCTCACCTTTAGAGACTCTTAAATTCAGCCAGCTCCCTGGACCAGGAATCTTCGTTCACAATATAATCCAACTCCCTGGGGTGTGGTGGGAGCTCTGGTTGCTGTCCCTTGACCTCCTCAGCCTGTAAGCCCCCCCCCAACTGTGAGTGGAAAATCTTGGAGTGGCTGCCCATTTTTTTCAGCATGGTATGCTGGTGTGTAGAGCACAAGAAAACACACCGGTGTGTTGGATCCTTAAATTGGCCTCCATGATCAAGACAGCTGAAGACCATAATCCACCAATTGCCATTATAACAGTGCCTTCTGCTGTTTGCCCTCATAGAGTGTTTCCAAAGAACAACCTTGCTTCTTCTCTTCACAGTGCCTACACGGAGCCTTACAAAGTGTGCCCCATCTCTGTGATTCCCATTGAAGATGTGACATCTGACGAGGAACAGAAAAGTTCTGGAGATGAAGATAGTAACCAGGGAGACTCCCATCTCATGCACAAGGTAAAAGACCAGAGCTTTTCATTTTGGAGAATGTGAAACAAATTGAGGGTGGCAGCTGAGCGAGGACATATTTTTCCTCTTGGCCACCATCAAACAGGGTGTATCTATTACTCAGATGGAAGGGTCATTGAAGAATGGGGATCTAATGGGGAGGATTCTTTAGGGTGCTTTCCCCATATTTAAATTAAATTAGGGTGCTGAATAAAATTACCTGCAGATATGGCATGTTGGAGTCTTTTACCATATTTAACCATTGTGCTCTAAGCAAAGGTGAATTAAAAGCCAACTTTCTACAATGTAAAAAGAGCACAATTAAGCTGAGAAATAAACATTTAAGCCATTGTTTAGGAGACTCTTCCAGTAGGTGGCAATGATTAATTTACCAATATCCTGAAGTGGCTTTCTTATTAACCCACTTCACAATAATGGGCAATTCAAACCAGAAGGCTTACTTTGGATGCAAGAGCATTTTTATGTGAACCCTTGGGCTTCATGAGAGCCATTCCAAAGCAGCCCACAGTAGCTTGCTCCCCACTGCTAAGGTAGCTCCACCATAGGTAGATTTGGATGCTGAAAATAGTATAAGGGGTTGGAAAATGAGCTGTGTGTGTGTTTGTGACCCCATGACCATGTAGCTTTCTTGGCAGGAATACTGGAGTGGCTTGCCAGTTCCTACTCCAGGCACCTACCGCACCTGGTATTCCCTGGTGGTTGCCCATCCAAGTACTAACCAGGGACAACCCCGCTTAGCTTCCAAAATCAGGCGAGATCGGATGTGCTTAGGGCATCTAGGTTAACCTTGTGAAAAGAGCCTCTGGGGTAATCTAGGAGCCAGAGTAAGGTGATCCCCCTTTCTTTTAAAGTGTTTTGTTTGGTAACCTGTGACTTCCATCTACCAGGGGAAAAATCAAACTGAATAAAGGCATGAGATCATGTAGCAGATAAGATCTATGGCTTTATCAGGAAAGTGTCCTTTCTTTCTTTCTTTCTTTCTTTCCTTTTTTTCTAAACCCTTCTCCTCTAAAAAAATCTTTATTTGTAAAGATTTGTTAACTGTTTCTGCTGAGGACAGAGAGATTTTCTAAGACACAAGATTCCTTGCTTTTCAGTTGTGTTGTCCAGATGTTATTAAATGATTGTAAAGCATAGCTATTTCTGGGCTAGATCTAATTGTTAGTCCCGACTGCCCTGATCCTTGTTAATTAAATGGGCATGCTTCATTTAGGGGTTGTGTTGTGGGTTAAACTCCCGTGCCACTGGGTTTGTCAATTGAAAGGTCAGCCATTCAAATCCTTGCCATGGGGTGAGCTCTTGTTGCTTCTCCCAGCTGTTCAGCTCACCAATAGAGATAAACATCAGTTCCTAGAGCTGGAAATGACTGGATTTAACTGTTGATGGAACCTCTACCTTTACCTTTACTATCGCTGGGTAGACACCCAGTATGGTATGTATGAAATAATTGATGAACTAGGACTCAGGAGCCCTGGGTTAAAATCCCAGCTTGGTGATGGTAACCCATGGGAGGTGCTGTGAAATTGGTAAAATAACTCTTAAGAAACTTGTGGCACAGTGGTTAAAATGGCTGTACTGCAGCTATAACTGTGCTCACAGTGTGGGGTTCAATATTCCAGGTAGAAGGCTCGATGTTCACTCTGCCTTCCATCTTTCTGAGGTTGGTCAAACCTCAGCTTGGGGGTTGGGGGGCAATGTGCAGCCTGTATAATTACTTGTAAACCACCCAGAGAGTACTTTAAGTGCTATGCAGTGGTATATACACATCATGCTTTGCTTTTGGAAAAAGCAAAAAAAAAATGTGGGGGGGATATGATTGAGACGTACACAATTATGCAGGGCATGAGTAAAGTGGATACAGGGATGCTCTTCTCCCTCTCACAAAATACCAGACCTAGGGAACATTCACTCAAATTGAGGGTTGGGAGAGAGAGAACAGACAGAAGAAAATACTTCTTTCCCTAGCATGTTGTTAGTCTGTGAAACTCCCTGCCACGGGATGTGGTGATGGCATCTGGCCTGAATGCCTTCAAAAGGGGATTGGACACATTCCTGGAGGGAAAGTCCATCACAGGTTACAAGCCATGATGGAGATGTGTAATCTCCAGGCTTAAAACCAGGCTACTTCAAGGGCCAGATGCAGGGGAGTGGTATCAGGAAACAGATATCTAGTCTCGTGCGCTCTCAGACACATTTGGTGGGGCCACTGTGAGATACAGGAAGCTGGACTAAATGGGCCCTTGGGCTGATCCAGCATGGCTCTTATGTTCTTATTTGCTTTTTGCTTTTATGTATCTCATTTACATGGAAAACACTATTAGGGTCACTGTGAGTTGGTTCTGACTTAAAAACACACAACATACACACAACAGGTTTTAGCCTTCTGATTGTTCCATCCTAAGTATAGAATCTTTGCACATGTGATTATGTTGTAGAGCTCTTTTTCACATTTTTTGTGTGCATTAGGATTAGGGATAAATATTGAACATTTTAAAGCCACATTCAACTGATTTCTAACCCACTCACCTCCCACTTTAAAATATCTGAGTAGCCTTCAAGAATACATCTGAATAGGGTTTATTTTAAAGAAATTTAGTATTATTTGTTCTTTGGACTTCAGAGCACCCCCCAAAAAAAAACTGGCATTTTTTGGGGGGGGTGTGTGCTTTCAGGTGACTGTGTCTTTGGGGAAATAATGACCCATAACAAGAGTGGGCAAAATATGGCACTCCAAAGGTTGCTGGGCTCCATCCTATTCCTACTCACCTTTGGCTACATCATTGCTCACTGTGTTAGTGAAGATTGGTGGGACCTGAAGTCCAGTTATATCTACAATGTCACAAATCACCTACCCCAAAATATCATCTTTGGGCTTCTGCAGTTTCCTCCATATGGGACAAACATTTGGTCAATGGATACAAATTTGACCCAAAACATGATGCCAATTGCTCTGTCACCTGCTTGAAACTCTATTTCATTTCATTTAAAAAGATGGTGGTGGTGGTGGTGGTGGTGGTGATCTGGCCGCGGTTCTCTCAAGAAACATGTCCATTGATTGGACTTCACGGTTTCCCCCCAGTCCAGAAATCATATTGTACTTGAATTCTTTTTTTTTTAATTTAAAATTGCATCAAGAGGGTTTGCCCATCTAGGCTAATTGTACTTTTGAATCCATTAAAAAAAATCTGGCAGATGGTGTTGGGCTATAGAACTCCCAGCTAATGATGTCATTTTCCTAACCTCTGTGATGCTCCTCAGAGATGGAGGTGCCCTTCACGTAGCTGCTCATTCTTCTCTCTTTTACCTTGCTGAAGCTGCATAAGAGGCAGCTTGGGGCCAACCTTTCCTTGTGTATATGTTGTAATTTTTTTGATTGCTCTGTGCAAAGGTGACCTTGGTTTTTCAAGCTTTGTTCAACAACAAGAACTAGAATCCTTACTGGAAGAGAACGTCAGATCACAGCACAAAAAAAGTTTCCTGTTTCCTGAAATACTCATTAAATTCCAATTAAAGTTGGGGCTAAGTAGAGGACTTTGCAGGGGTATTTCCTCATCATTTCAGGCAGTGAAGAAAAACGGAGATGTAGGCTGCAGCCTTCTTTGTTGCTTTTAGAACTTGGCACAAAGGAACTCCAACCCAACCAGCAAAGAGCTGTGCATGGTTTTGGCAGATGTGCAGTGTTCTTTTCCTCTGCTGTCCCATAACTGCCCTGTGACGTAGTCACATGAGGATTTGAACCTGAGTCTTCCACATCCTGATTCAAGTATCTGGAAAATATTGTACACTGAAGTCCCCTTCTGCCACCACTGGTGGAAGAGTAAGAGAAGAAAAGCTGTCACAACACTACCTCTATGGTTTCCCCACATGCCCCCAAAAGAAGCTGCCCTGTTCCACTTCGCTCCTTTGGGTGCCAATTATGCAATCTGGCTGTGTCAGTCAAACTTAACTGTAAGCAGAGATGAGATTTCCTTTTCTCAGAGCAACAGAATTCTTAGCTTATTTACATTTCATTCCCTCTGGTGGTTAAGATGCTCCGCCTCACATATGAGAACTCCTTCTCCAAAGTTCTGCTTTGCCACAGTGATACAAAGTTTTTATGCTTGTCATGTCTGTGGAAGAAATTTAGGAAAAAGCTGAACAGTGCAAGGTGGATAGTTTATTGCACCAAATCCCATAGTAAATTAATTTAAGCATCAGCGGCTCCTTTGAACGTAAACAGATAATTAGGGAATAAAATAGTTTTAAAACCCAGTCCATCCTTCTCCTGAAGCCCTGTGTTTCTTCTCCTCAAACCAGTCCATCCTTCTCCTGAAGCCCTGTGTCATATCAGTAGCCCTCACCTGTAGAGGGTGAAGTGAATTCTGTGATTCCCTGTAACTAGATTGTGCCCATACATACATCTACTATCCCTTGACATTCAGGAATGCAAACCTGTCATGGGCTAAGGTGGTCAGATAATATGCAGAGAGAATCCAGAACAAAAGTCAGCAAATTTGGAGAGCTGAGCTGTTGTTTTTCTTTCATTTTGCTCATCTCAGAAGAGGTGAAATCCAAAGTCCAAAAAAAGCCACTCTCTAATTTGAATTAACTGTAAATACACACAGTGTGCAGCATTTTCAGCAATACTGAACTCTTCAAGATATATAGAATCCCCCCCCCCCAAAAAAAAGAACCTGCATGTTGCTATTTCCTATGTCCTTGCAGAGAAGAGGTGTTATGTGCTCATCTGGTTCCTTTTTCAGTGGGCTATGCCTGAGGTTGCGTGATACCTGCATAACTGTCAAACTCAGGGATGGCGAACCTTTTAGAGACCGAGTGCCCAAACTGCAATTCAAAATCCACTCATTTTTTGCCAAGTGCCAATACAGCAATTTAACCCGAATACAGGTGGCTGTGAAGGGGCAATGTCGGGTGCCCACAGGAAGGGCTCTGAGTGCCACCTTTGGCACCCGTGCCATAGGTTCGCCAACACTGGTCTAACTCATCAAGCCATGCTATGATTCTATGATTCTAACCAGGAACTTTGTTTGCAGTTTTTATGGCTTGAAATAACCATCTCTGTCTTTGGATTTCCATGCTTTCTCCTCCTCTCTAGTTTTTTTTAACAAACACTCCACCCCCGCTTCTGTCCCACTCCCATATCTTCAGACAGCTTCTCCCACAGAATGGAGAATTTAGTCTTCTTAACTATACAAATTTCTGATTTTTCTTTAAATGGTCCCCATAAATCAGCAAAAATTGTTGCCTTACCAAGGGTGAAAATAATAAATGGAAAGTACAAATATTTCACCTTAACAAATAAACTGGATTAATGGGATATCAGCAATCATGCTAATATTTATAAAGCGAAAAAACTCAGGAATACAGATGTTTAAAGGTCATAATAGAAGCAATTAAGCGTGATTTTGGATTTCTACAAAGTCATTTGAAGCTGCACCGTAGTCTCTGCCTGCCATTTAGTCTAGATGTGGAACGAACAAAAGAATAGCATTCATTACCCTTAACTGCTACCTAGGGTTTCAATACAAAAGTTAATGTGATATGGGATCCCAGAATGGCACATATTCTCTCTCATATGTCTACTCTGCTTGATTCTTCTCCAAGGGGAATCTCTGTTTATATTAAGGGTAAAAGAAGGAGGGGAGAGTAAAATACTTGCTCATGAATCACTACATGCTGGTTGTACAAAGTAATAAAGAGATACAAATAGTTTTGGGGAGGTAGTTACCACCTACAGGTACACACCATTTCTTTTCACACTGAGGGGCCCTATAGAAAGTTGTTTAGGCAGTGGAGCACCCAGGGCTGTTCTGAAACGAGCCCATCCTGTTTAGATTTCACCAGTGTGATTTACATATCCCCATACTGTATATAGGGATATGTAAACTATTTGGAAGAAATAAACAAATTTTATATTAACAATGAGCTTTGTTAATTCAAGGCCTTTGGGAAAATGTTCTGTTTGAGCAGAAGACAAGACAGAGTCCAAGTTCAGGTCAATGTCTGCATCTTCATGTCTGTCAGGTCCACAGGGTGCCATGAGATGGAGAGATAGCTCATGTTTTTGCATCATGGAGAGGCACAAACACTTTTTAATCAATCAAATGACATACAGGATATTTCCAACCGGCCTGATCCTGCCCTGCATCCAAGCTGGATCTTTTTGGTCCAACCTTGGGGCTCTTATTTTAAAATCTCATTTTTTTAATTATTTATTTTTATTTTGGGGATCTGGCCTTGAGAGATTCCTGTATGCACGGAATACAGGAGTTTCTTTAAGGGAGCTGGTTCACTTCAAAGAGACCCTTTCTGGAGCGATCAGACATAACCATCTCTTGCCATATGCCTGCACCCACAGTCTCCATTGGACAGAGTAAACATGCATTCTGGCATACCAGTTTGGGACAGGGTTGGAACCTGGAGATGGGGAGGCATAGTTTAATTATACCGCATATGTTTTCAGTGCGGAAGTTCTCAGGTTCACATGACACCTCCCGCAGAGAACATACAAAGTGGACTGATGCCCGGTCACTCAGGGGCAACATGAGCACTATTTAAAGCATGGAAATTTATTGAGACCAACAAATACCGAAGCCATCAGTGTGCCAGCAATAGCTGGATAAAAACTCTGAAAACCAGTTAAACCTTTACTATTTGGAAGAAATAAACAAATTTTATTTTAACAATTATTTCTATACATTTTAAAAGTGCTTACAACAAGTCATGTCCAAGCTTCATGGAACATGTAAAAATGCTGGGGTACAATTTTCCTGGTGTCTTTCTTGATGAAACGCAGCCAACACTTTATCAACTGTTTGGAAAACCTCTTACAATATAAGAACTGAGTGCCAAATGTTTTAAAAATAAAGTCCAGGGCTGCTGTTTACTAAGCCCCCTTTTGACGGTTCGTTACAGAGGGAAGAGGGACCTCCCAGCATTTCACAAAAGGAGAAAACACCTCAGCACCAACGGGTGCCTCTAATCAGCACTGATTCTTCAGAATGTCATGTATTTTATATTTAGGTCATCGTGGGGAATGAGACCCTGGCACTCCCAACCCCGGCAAGGTGCCAGAAATAGATGACAACAACAGAACAGGGGACAGGGTGGTGGTGAACAATCGCAGCATGCGGAGCAGACTTGTCTGCCTATAAAGGAAACGGCAGGCTAGGCCACAAAGATTTTGCAAAGAGCCAAGAGCCATGGGCTTGCTGGTGCAGCGTGTCAAATTGTCTTTGCCATTCCTTATCTTTCTACTGGGTGGGATTGGTTTCCAGGCTCCATTAATCATTCTGTTTTGTAAACCTTTTAACCTTCGTATAATGAAGCAAGCAGACACACACACTTTAAAAACTCATACATAAACTAGAGTTAAGGGGAGTGACTGTTTTGAGTCCCTCTCTGAGGAAGAGGCAAATTTAGATAGATTTCTCCCCCCCCCCATCTCATAGTAGGATGTACATAATTAAACAGATCCCCTTGGCAATGGCAAGATTCACAAAATACACCAGAAGACAGAATTTCCAAACCCCATTTTAACATACATGTATTTGCGCTCAAGGTCAGGCAACTGATAGAGGTCTGCTGACTACACACAGCCATTTCCCATACTGCATCTGCTCCCAGGGACTCTAACTTTATAGTTTCCATCTTATTTTAAACTAAAATAGCCCCCAGAGATGGGAAGTGCAAGGCTCTTGGGGCTCCTCAAAACAGCACAGAAATTCTCACTTATGCCTTTGAACATTCTTTTTCTATTATTTTTGTTTATTTGGAGGCCCCGGGTGGGGGCAGACTCCATTTTGACCCTCTGCCTCAGAGAGCGAACTAGATTATTGGCCTAATTCCAGGCGGATATTGTAATCATAGTGACCCCATTCCTAGTGCACTCAAATCAAGTCAACACCCCTGTCTCGGAAAGGCAGAGAGGATTGCTTCAGTCCCACAGGGGTAATATTTGAAGAATTAGATTATTTCTTTGCCACCGCCTCAGACATCTTTGTATGCAGGAAAGAAAGGCCCAATCTTCCGCAGAAGGCCTAGTCCCATGGCTGCTTGCTAATTTGCTTGTTGGAATGAAACACAAAATGAACTGATGGATTAATTAACATGAAAAATGAAAACAAACAAAGCATCTGCATCTGCTGGTGGTGTAAGAAGAATCTCTTTTTCTTATTACAGTTGTAATGGTAAAGTCTACATGGTTACTTTTTGAATTAGTGTCTTTCTGGCCATCACTCAGTTGGATGAAAATTAGTATTAATTAATCAATCATTCCATCTTGAGTTTCATTCAGATAGGCAAATATTCAGGAACCTTTACAAGTGGTATAGAATCATAGAGTTGGAAGGGGACTGTAAAGGGCCTTTTCACACGACCCCTAAGATCCGCTGGTCCCTTAAATTCAGACCAGAGATCTTGGGGGTTCATTTCTGTTCCTCCGTCCCCACCCCTCAGCACTTCCTGCTCCTGTCGGCGTGAGGGGGGGGAGGGAAAAAAAGGACAAAAGAAGCCTTTACTAACCTGCCGGTGCGGTCAAACTTACCACGAGCCCCATTACTTCCTGCTTCCGTCTCAAGGAGCTCTTAAAGGGGCGGGAGGCAAAAAAACAACAGACAAGCCAGGAGAGCCGGGCACTCTTATCCACATCTAATTTTTTATCACCTCTAAAGAGAAGGTACAAGGAAAGTGTGCTGGGTCGCGCTAAAGTGGGCGGGGTTGCACTTAATTGTCTCCAAACTCCGGAGCTGGTGGGAAAACATTTCTAAGCTCCGGAGCTGGGAGCCATTTGCAGCGCAGCTTAGGGGTCGTGTATAAACACCCAAAGTCATCAAATGCAACCCCCCCCTGCAAAGTCCAGGAGTCCAAATCAATGTTAGATTGCTAAGTATTTCCTACTAAGGTTTCTGGGGAATTGAAATCTAATTCCGTATTTTAAACTGAAGTTTTAAAAATTGCCATGTTATTTCAGCATACTATCAGACAAAAAGCAGCAAATATTTATTGTAGGACTTTAAAGACTGACAATTTTATTTCAGGATAAGCTCATATAAAATAACTTCCATATACCTAACCAACCGAAACTTGTAGCAGCCCACACAAACAATTACACAAAGAATATCTCAGTGCTGTATTGGAAGTCTGCAGCCTGTTGCACCAATTTGGCTACAGAAATGAGTTCTAACCCAACATTAAGGCCCTCGGGGAAAAAATCAAGGCTTCCTAGCACATTGCATGCATGTTTTGTTATTATTTAAATTTAAAAACAAAAAACAAATTACATACATGCCATGTGTTGTTCTAGTTTAGCTGTGAATATATTTGCATAGTGTGCTGCCACACTGGTACAGAGGAACTAAACTTTGCTACAAATCTAGATGCCAATTCTGTCTCCACATCTAAACTGGCATCAAAATAATAGGTCTCAGCAGTCACATATAAAGTTAGGGACCTGCTCACTTGTTCCTCTGCTAATGTGATCTATGCCATCTTTTGTCAACACTGTCCTTATGGACTCAATGTAGGACAAACAAAAGAAATAATGGATATAAATCTGATATCAGGAATAGCAATGCACAAAGCCCTTTTTCAGAGCATTTCAATCTACCTGAACACTTTTTGAATGACTTGAAAGTCACCATTTTAGGTGGAAAATTGCTACAAAACAACAGCTAAAATAAGGAATATACAAAAGGACTAAATATCAATCAGGGGCTCTTAAATAGAGATGAGTGCAAAATGAAAAATGAAATGCTGTTTCAACATTTCTTTAGGTAACAAATTAATTCGTTACCAAATGAAATGGTAGGACGTGCTTCGTTTTGTTTTGTTATGAAACACCATTTTCCCCCTCGAGGACGAAACGATTCTTCCTAGACTCTATGAAATGCTGTTTCAACATTTCTTTAGGTAACAAATTAATTTGTTACCAAATGAAATGGTAGGACGTGCTTCGTTTCATTTTGGAATGAAACACCATCCCCCCCAAGGACAAAACGATTCTTCCTAGAGCAGGCCTGCCCAAAGTCCAGTCCGGGGGCCAAATCCGACCCGTCAGGCCATTCTGAGTGGCCCATGGCTGGCCACCCCACCCCTCCCTCCCCCTCCTTCGCCCTGGGAAGCTTGAGGGGCTGGGCGGGCCAGCCGGCTGGTGAGCAGAAGCTTGTGGGGCTGGGCGGGCGGGCCGGCCAGCCATCGTGCGGGCTGCTGCCACTGGTACCGCCGGTAACCATGTGAGGCTGAGCGCACGCGTGGGGGTGGCGTGTGGGCGGGCCGCCGCCACTGGCATCACCAGGAACCTTGTGAAGCTAGGCGCGCGTGTGCAGGATGGCACACGGGCGGGCCGCTGCCACCGGCATAGCCAGGAACATTGTGGCGTTGGGCACACGCACGGGGCAGTGATCGGGTGGGCCGCACCACCGGCACCGCTGGGAAGCTTGGGCGGCTGGGCGGTCTGCCGCCACCAGCACTGCAGGGGAATGTGTGGGGGTGGGCAGGCTAGCGGGCCTCTGCCACCACCAAGGAGCTTTGAGGTGGGTTGGAGGGCGAGTCATCGCCACCACTGGGGAGCTTGGGGGGTGCACGGTCGCACATATCGCCGCTTCCAAGGGGCGACCTGTGGCCACGGCTCCCTGTGCTTCCTTTGGTCCCCACTTTCCTTCCTTCTTTCCTCGCTCCCTTGGTCCCCACCTTCCCTCCTTCTTTCCTCGCTCCCTTGGTCCCCACCTCCCTCCCTCCATTCCTTGTTCCCCACCTTCCTTCCTTCGTCTCTTGGTTTCCACCTCCCTCCCTCCCTCCCTTGGTCCCCACCTTCCTTCCTTCTTTCCTCGATCCCTTGGTCCCCACCTCCCTCCCTCCCTCCCTTCCTTGTTCCCCACCTTCCTTCCTTTGTCTCTTGGTTTCCACCTCCCTCCCTCCCTCCCTCCCTCCCTCCCTTGGTCCCCACCTTCCTTCCTGCAGGTGGGGTTTATGGGTCAGTGGGTGGGGCTTGCAGTGGGATGGCAGGGTCAGGGAGCAACCGGCCCCTGACACATTCTCAGCCACCAAATCTGGCCCTCCTTACAAAAAGTTTGGACACCCGTGTCCTAGAGGAAATGGCAGGGGAACAATTCTAGTGAAGCCCCTGAAATTTGGAAAGGTTTGCCTTTAAGGGGGCTGAGGTAGTAAGGTATAAAGGAAAAATTCTTTCTAATTGGATTCAGAATGGAAGCCAAGCTGTGGGCGAGAGATAATTGAAAGAGTGTGTAGTGTAACTAACACCACACACCAGCAATTTAGGGGTTAATTGAGGTTATGCTGGTTGTGCGCTGAACACACTGTTTCATTTAACTACCCCGACCCCCTTTGGAGCTTAATAGCTCAGTCCCCTGAGCCCCAAACCTCTCCAAATTTCTGGGGCTTACCTAGAATTGCTTGAGGAAGGTACCCTGCCCTTTCCATGCCAAAACATGGTTGTGATCCATATTTTTAGTACATAATGTTTTGTTATGTATGTACTCAAAAATACAGATCTCAGCCATGTTTTGGCATGGAAATGGCACCGCCACGGCTTGGCTTAAATTCCAAATCCAAGTAGAAAGAATTGTTCCCTAGGTGCACTCCCTTTGGTCTTAATAGCTCAGCTTCTACCCCAAAACCTTTCCAAATTTCAGGGTCTTACAGGGAAGAGCTTGAGGAAGCTCTCTAGTCATTTTGGTGCCTCTAAGACCCAGGGTAGCATTTCATTTCATTTCATTTCGTTAACAAAAGTACTTTAAAATTTTGTTACAAATGAAACGAAAGGAAAGGAAAAACGAAACGAAATAAAATGCTATTTTTCCATTTCGTGCCCATCTCTACTCTTAAGTCATTACCAAGTGTGAAATGTTCACACAGTTTGCAACTTATGTCAGCTGTGCTAATGTTACTTTGTAGGCTGTCATTTATTCATAACCTGATAGCCTTTACTAATGAAGCATTATCTATTATCTGCATCCCCACCCGGTCATAGGGCCATGTACAAATATAAGAGTCATAGTCTCATGCTTATGTCTAAGGAAGTGGACTTCATCCACAAATGCTCACATTAAAATATAGCAGTGAGTCCTTATGGCGCCTCAACTGTTTTTGTCTGTAGCCTCGTACAGCATTTCTATGACAACCAAGTTAGGGTACAGCTATTGGCCTGGCTTCGTTGCTCTCACGTGTGGTAAACCTGCTTCCAACGTATGGCAAGCCTGTCAGTCCGTGACCTCCAGAGGGCCCTGCCCTCAGCAGCCCTGCTCAGCCCTCATAGGCTCTTGGCTGGGGCTTCCCTTTGGGAGTCAAGCCACCTCCTATTGGGTCTTTTTCTTCCTGCCTTCAACTTTCTCCAGCATCTCCATCTTTTCCAGAGAATCGTGCCTTTTCATAATGTGTTCTATGTAGGAGAGGCACAGTCAAGCTTGATTGGGTCTAGGGCCTACATGTCTGTCAATTAAAGTAATTAACTTCTTGATGACCTAATTCCTGTGTTTTTTTTAAAAAAAGCAAAGTGTTCTGCTCATATACTGCCCCATAGCACTTCAAGCACTCTCTGGGTGGTTTATAATTTAATTATTGCCCCCCCCCTAAAGCTGGGTACTCATTTTACCGACCTCGGAAGGATGGAAGGCTGAGTCAACCTTGATCTGGCTACCTGGGATTGAACCCCAGGTCTTGAGCACAGTTTTAGCTGCAGTACAGGCATTTAACCACCGTGCCAACCCATTGTCACATTGTTATCTGTGTGCTCACCTCATCATGAGGATAAGTACTCATATTACAGCCATGTAGGTGCACTCAGAGTCTGCAGAAATTGTCTTTGATTTATGAGAGCTTACATTAAAATAAACATGTTAGGTTTTTAATGTGTTATCTTTTCTTTTTATTTTATTTTACCAATATTCTAGGCTTTGACAGGCGGTATAGGCCTTTTATCCTTTGGGGAGGGGAAGTGTAAATGACTTGTAGCCTCTACTGAGAGTAACATATCAATAATACTATTGCAGTTTAATGAATTAAATGGCTTCATTTTTAATGGAAACACCAATGACCAATTTTTCCAGTTCCGAATTAATTTCTAAGCCTAACCGTCCAGAACCTGATGCAATGTAGTTACTCTTTTTAAAAAAAGGTAAAAGGAATTACCACCAGTAACTAGTTGTTTGCAACTAACTATTTCCAAACTCTGGTTAAAACAAGAATTGCCTCAGACTCTGTGATGTGAAAATAGAGTGCCCTGAAAGAAAATCTGGAAACTAGGTCACTAATGATCTAAACCTCTCCCAGATCTCCCCAAAGAATGATGGAATGATGTACCTGATAAACAGGATGGTCCCAAACCGTCAACTTGTTGGCACCTCGTGAAATAAGAGGTGCTTACAAAGCACCAGTGGCCTCCCAAAATACTCTCAATCTTACAATTGCCACACATCAGACGCAAACCTGCACTTCCTCATTATTCATCTTGTTCCTCAGCCTTTTGGCAGGCAGGGGTAGTGCCTTATCAACAAGATATGTATATTTCTTATAGGAACGGCAAGTTGCTATTTTAGCCATGCTGTCTTGTGCCTTTTCCTGTCTTATCTGTTCGGTGCCACCTAAGCATACAAAGCTGAAGACAAAAGAAGGGCAAACCAGCCATTAGAAGAATGTCATGAGGGAACCCTTTAGATTTACTTTGCTGGTGTGGGCATTTTATTTCCATTTCTTTATGGCTGACGCTTGGATGCCTGCCCTGCTGAGTGCGGGCATGTTGTTCTTCTTGTCTGACATTTCCTTCTACTAAATGTACATGCCCACTCAGAAATCAGTCACACTAGTAAATTGGGGTAGGGTTACATACAGTGGTACCTCATCAGATAAATGGCTCGTAAGACAAAAAAGTTGTAGGGAAAAAAATCCAGGAATAGGCATGCTTTGCATGACAAAAAAAATCTGCATGTACCCAGGTAAAAAACTCGGTTATTTTTTCTTTATTCTAGCCTCTGGAATGGATTAATCCATTCCCAATGCAGTCCTATGGGAAACTGCATTACGTAAGATGAAGTAACCCATGGCCTCTGGAACGGATTAATCTATTTTCAATGTGTTCCTATGGGAAACTGTGTTTTGTAATACAAAATTTTCTTAAATTGACCCGTAGAATGAATTAAATTTGACCCGTAGAATGAATTAAATTTGCTTTTAGAAGTACCACTGTACTTTATAGTGTTTTTTATTATTGTTTTTAAATGCTGGGTTTTTTTGGTTATTTTTAATATTTCATGTATGTGCTGTTTTAATATACTGTATTAAATTATTGTTGTAAGCCACCTTGGGTCCCTTTGGGGAGAAAGGCGGCATAGAAATAAAGTTGTTGTTGTTGTTAAACACTTTTATACTTATATAGTTCTGATCCTCACTGAACAGCAACAGGATTGGGATAAGGCAATTACAACAGCAGATTCGTTTTGTTCAGTCACACCATAAGTCTTCTGCTTAAAGTGTTTTGCTTATATACCACACATACCACTTCAAGTAGTCTCTGGGTGGTTTACAGTTTAATTACAGTATGCAGGCTACACATTGTGCCTGCCCGCCGACCCCAGCAGGCTGGGTACCTATTTTACCAACCTTGGAAGGATGGTAGGCTGAGTCAACCCCGGGTTGTGAGCACAGTTTTACCTGCAGTACAGGCATTTAACCACTGTGCCACAGGGCTCGCAGCTTGAGGGCAGGGAATGCTTGTAAGTTGTAACTATATAATACCAGAACGTTTTCGTAACAACCCCACAGATTCACAAGAATCGCATGGTGTACTCAGATTCATACTGACCAGAATCCATGTTCAGGTGGAGAAGCGATGCAGGTATACATCTGCAATAAAATAGAACCTCTTCGTATGTCTAGTGGATATATAGACAGCACCAGATGGTGGGGTGTTATTTCTTTTATTTCTGTTCTACTTTTCTTTTGCTGAAGGAACCTACTGCATGCAGGTTCCATATAACGTTTGAGACTGTTGTACTCTTAAGGATGCTAGCCTCTCAGTCTTTCAAGTCTCGGGGTGGCGGGGGGGAATCTTTGTTTCTCCTCACAATAAGGAATCTTGGTGTGATTATTTTTCTCCAAGGAGTCTCTCAGAAACCCTTGTGGGATGTTCTCAGGGCTTTTGTGGTCAAAGGGAATTATTATTGCAATTCTTGGACTTAATGGCATCTGTCCTGCACAGGATATACTGGAGAGGGCATTACGCTACATAAGATTTGGCAGCTTCCAGTGTGGAATAACAAGTGAAAAACAAGGAAGGGTAGAGGGGGAGGAAGCTAGACTCTTAGTGCGTTTATACACGACCCCTAAACTCCGGGGCAAATGGCTCCCAGCTCCGGAGATTAAAAATGTTTACCCACCAGCTCCGGAGTTAACAGGAAATTAAGTGCGACCCCGCCCACTTTAGCGCGTCCCAGCGCAGCTTTCAGGTACCTGCTTTTTGGATGTGAAAAATATTTGATCCGGTGTAAGGATAGTGAATGCGGGGCTCTCCTGGCTTCTGTTTGTTGTTTTTCTGCCCCCCACCCCTTTAAGAGATCTGAATGCTGCCGGGAACAGAACGGAGGTAAGCCGGCATTCTTTTCTTTCTTTTTTCTCCCTCCCTCACGCAGCCAGCAACCAGGAAGTGCAGAGGGGGGTGGGGACAGAGGAAGAGCGAGGAACCCCTAAGAATTTAAGTGGCCAGCGGATCTTAGGGGTCGTGTAAAAAGGCCCTTACATGTTGAAAATTCACTATTCTTTCTTCTTTAGATGTTTCTGCACTACCCAATTAATATCAGTTTAACTGGCATGGTTCTATCCTAAACAAAATCTTAAGATATAAAGTATGATGAGGTATTTTGAGCTATATATTGGAGAATGGCACTGCTAAACTCTGGACCACACTTCCTGAGGCATCCCGAGAAGAAGAGGAGAATCAGCTCCCTCTGTATTGATGCCTCAAGCAGAATCAAGGTTCCCAGCCAAGGTGTAAGGGACTCAAATGGTTGGGCAAGCTCTTCCAGCATCTGATGCCAAAAGTGTTTCTTTCTGCCAGTAAATATTGAACAATAAGTGGAAATAACAGAATATGTGCTGCCTTTTAAAAAGACCCACATTCAGTATCCTAAAGCATCCATCTTACTCTTCCTATTGACTGCGAGCCCTCAGTAAGAAATGCAGGGTTGTTTTTAAAAAGAATTCCCTTTTATGGGGATAAAATACTGGCATTGTTTTGTTGCTGAGAGGGAAATACACACATGTGTGTTTCCTTCTTTTATGTTTTTAACCCAGCAATGTGCCACAATACCTTGGCCAAGTTTCCCCCCATACCCATGTGTGGAGAATGAGCTAATGAAAGATTTAGTAGCATTTGTGGTTGTGTAGCCTACGGTGTGGTTTGTAGTGCTTAAGGGTGGCTTTAGACCAGGGGTCCTCAACCTAAGGCCCCGGGGCCGGATGCGGCCCCCCAAGGTCCTGAATCCGGCCCCTGGGACCAATTGCAACCCCCCACCTACCCCCTGTTTTGTGAGCAAGCCAGCCTCCGCAGCTGCTTTTGGACTGTGATCCGGCCCCCAGTGGTGTCTGGGTGGTGGTGGACAGGCCCACTGTTTGAAAACTTTGAGGACCCCTGCTTTAGACTATTTCAGAGCCTTTAACAGGAGCCAGGGCCCGTGCCAGTAAAGCCTTGCCCCAATGAAGCTGGTGCCAAATGGTTTGGGAGCACTGTCTTTTCCTGGGTAGATGACTCATGATGACCAATAATCATCAGACAGATCAGCAGGCTGTTGCTTGTTCCCAACTTTATTTCTCCTGTAAATATTTTGTAACGCCATTGTGGCAACTAGTTTAATGGAACCCAGAAGGGCTAGAACTGATGGATAGCTCAGAGGCTTAGGTCTCCGGTTGTGGAGCCAGAGTCTAGGAGCTCGATTCTCCACTGTGTCTTCTTGAGAGCAGCTGGACTTGATGATCCATAGCAGTGGTGGTGAACCTTCAGCACTCCAGATGTTTTGGACCACAACTCCCACAGTCCTTTGCTACTGGCAATCTAAGGCTCAGAATTCTGGGAGTTGTGGTCCAAGACATCTGGAGTGCCGAGGGTTTGCCACCACTGATCCATAGGGTTCCTTCCAACTTTACAGATCAAAGGTTATTATTAATTTTTCAGCAATGATGAACCATGGATGCACCATCTTCTGACTGTATAAGAAGGCTCAGGAAGTGTGTGTTTGCATGAGAGAGAAAGAATGACCGGGGGGGGGGCAGAGAGAAACTAAATGCTTTACTTTCAGTCCTTTTAGTTTTAAGAAGATGTAGCTAACATACAGATGTTTACTCTCTCCCCATGACCTGCTTCACCACAAACCAATGCCAAACAACAATTCCAGGAGCAAACACCAGAAAGTGCCTCTCTTTTCCTGCCGTCAGCCTCCATCTCTGACCTTCAAGGGGAGATCATGGGGAAGCATTTTTTTAACTTTTCATTTCAGGCTGCAAAAAAATAATCATTTGTGGCCGGTACCAGATGCCACTGTTGCCCGATTTCCCAGTGCCTCATATTTAGAGCATTTTCCTATTTAAAATGACACCTTTGTCCCTCCCATAATCTTTTTTTAAAAAAAAAAACATTAAAATGTTTTGATCTTTTGCATTGAGTTCACCTGGCCTTCTCTAACGGGAGAGTGGGACATTGTATTAATAGTATTGGACAGGGCTAGTGCTAAAGATATTTTTTTAAAAAAATAAATTCATCTGGAAAGGCCCTTAGATTCTGAGGAAGATAGGGCTATTAAAAGCAATGGGGCTTGACTAGGCAAAGAGCCAGGCCTTTCTGCCAAATCCAGGGCTTCCTTTACTTACCCTCAGACTTAACAGCAGGGACTGAGGCCTCTGTTGCTACAAGGAAACAGAAGTCTGGGAAGGAAGCACACAGAAGGCTTGCTGCTGGGCTAGCGAAGAAGAACGGCCAAAGATCACTGAAATGAAGTGACAGCTCTTCATATTTCAACCACTGTTGTGACTTCCGTGTTCTGAACCTGAGAGTTGAAGGACCCTCACTCCCTACATCTCCCTGTTCCCAGAAGTCTGCCTCCGGATACTGTCGTCAATCTCAGAGTTCATTTCCTGGTTAAACAAACACTAGTTAAACAACACAAGATATGGGCAACGCCTAGAGACACTGTCTCAGAACTCGCCCTAGACAAGCCATGTGACACTGGGGGTCTCAGTGTTTTGACTTTTGGCTCAAGACAAATTAATCATTAATAGAATGGCCGACGGTGACACACTGTATACAAGAAAGGAGATGGAGCCTTGGTCGGTGGTGAAATATGCTGGCCGTCTTGGCAGTTCTCAGCCAAGCCCATCCACTGAGGACGTGCAGAGTGGCTAGTGTTGCTACCCTTTGCATTTCATGAACCTTGGCAGTACCATTTATGAACTTCCTCTGCACTCTTTGTCCATATATATGTACGCATTCGAATTTACAAAGGCTCACAGTACAGTAATATTTTGGGCCTTCTAAGAGATCACAGGCTAAAAATCCTGTGGCTTAGCATAGTAAGTCATAACTAGAGTGGGCCCATTTGAACCCATGGAACGTGTGGAGAAATTGACTCATAAAATCCCCTGGGCCTTTTCTGGTGCAATTTACTAAACTAAGCAACTTTGTTTTCAGCCACAGAATTATATTGCTTTCAGTTTAATATGTGGGCCCTTGGTGTCTGGCAGAATGTGTGTGTGTGTGTACGCATGTGTGTGTGTGTGTGTGTGTGTGTGTGTGTGTGTGTACGTACGCATGCATGTGTGTGTGTGTGTGTGTGTGTGTGTGTGTGTGTGTGTGTGTGTGTGTGTGTGTGTGTGTGTGTGTGTGTGTGTGTGTGTGTGTGTGTGTGTGTTATTATCACTTACAATCAGAGAAAATTTTATGTCCCTGAATAGATCACTTGCGTGGATGGCTAATCTGACTACAGAAGGGAGTTTATCATGAGGTCCTTCTCAGAGTGCCCCCTCAGTCTGATATATAGTGAATAGCTTGGGCGGGGGCAGGGGGGTTTGGCAATGCTTCCCCTCCCCTGGATGCGAAATCCTGTTCTTTACAAAGTTTATCTGGCACCCTTCCTATTGTTGTGGTTTGGCACCTAGAAAAGCTCATTTCAAAAGGAGGGAATTCTGTCAAGGTTTTTGATACCACTTTTAAAAATCCATTAAAATTCATGGACTATTGAAAAATCTAGACCATCCAGTGGTTGTAACAATTATTGTTTTTGTCATCAATGGCAGTGGGATGATTTGCACTTTTAAGGTGTTTTTAACCATCATGAAGGAACTTCATGAGGGATAGAGCTGTTTGGCAGTGGAATATGCTGCCACAGGGGTGGGGGTGGGGTGGAGTTTCCTTCTTTTGAGGTTTTTAAGCAGAGGCTGGATGGCCATCTGTTGGAAATACTGTGATGGGGGTTCCTGCATGACAGGGGATTGGACTGGATGGCCCTTGAGGTCTCTTCCAACTCTATGATTCTATGATTCTATGACTCTATGACTCTCTCTCCTACAGGATCCAAACAGTATGCAAGCCAAGGGCATCCATAACTACTTAGCTTTGTCTGCCTTTGACTCTTTATTATTTTATTGTTGTTATAAACAGAAAGAAGGACAATCCAGAGCTCATCTCATTGCCCAGGAGCTTGTGTCTTCAGAGAAAACGTGAGTCTGTCAATTTTATATATACAAATATACACAATTATCTTTATAACATATGAAATGTTAAATATATATGCTGTAATCTTGCAAGCTGAGTGCCTTCCACATTGATTCATTAAGTCTAGCTAGCTAGCAGTTTAATAAATCTGAATCTCTTTTCCTGCAGATATGTGGAGATGCTCCAGCTGTTACTTCTGGTAAGTAAATCATTTTAATTGTCAAGACCTAATTGCCCTCCTTTAGTTAGCTAATAATTTAGGACACGGAAAAGGCTGGCTGATCCCTTGTCAGGAACATCTTCTCGTGCAGAACTACTCATCCATGCTTACAAATCTGTCTAGTGATAAAAATGAACCCGATGTGCCAAAAGAACCTGGAACTTCATGTAGGTAAAAATGAATAATTGTCCTAAAGGCTGCCTGAAGAGAATTCACAGAATCATAGAATTATAAAAGCATGATGTTGGAAGGGACTTAAAATCCCATCGAGTCCAACCCCCTGCTCCATGCAGGAATACAAATCAAATAATATCTGCCAGGTGGTTGTCCAGATTTCTCTTGAATACCTCCAGTTTTGGAGGTAATTGGGTCCATTGGGTTCTAATGGTTAGAAAGTTTGTCCTGGCATTCAACCAAAATCTGGTTTCCTGATTTGCTTGGGAAGTTGCTTGGGAAGAATCGTTTTCTTGAACCCATTGCATAGACAGGGGAAGAAAGAAATCCATGCAGTTCCGGCCACTGATTTGCACAGAAAAGGTTAGAGAGAGCTATGGGACCTGTGTGAATAATTTAGAGGCATGTGACTTTTGGATAAAGAGAATGGACATGCCTGTAAAGTTGTTGGGAGAGGGGTAAGACAGGGTGTTTTCTTGCCTGTCCACCCTGTGCCTCAGCCCAAACAGAAATATTTCCTCTCCCTGAGTGACAACGCTCAGCGTCTGCCACCGCCAAGGCCCAGTTGGATCCCAGAGGTCTCCTTTCTGCTGCAAAGGGAAGAACATGCCTCACTCACCTTGTATGTGAAAAAGAAAACCAAATGAAAAATTGCCAACTAAAACAGATCATTCAATCAATTAAATGGCAAATTAAAATTGCAACCCTAATCATACTTCCTAGCCCCATTGCCTTAATGTATAACTACCAAGTAAACCTTCTTAGGATTACACTGTACATAGCAGCACAGAGTACTCACTTGACATGTTTTTTTAAGGCTAGTTAATGACGATTAGTGCAGACGAGAGACATTCTTGACTATACGAATACAAGCAAACCCTACATTGTCAGGGAAATTATCTAAACGGCATTGCTTCATTCTTGTTGCACCTACAATGATGGCCCTGTGAGCATGTGGTTTCCCTAAAGAGACTATCAGTATCTGGAACAAGCACCTGTAAAGGGAAGCAGCGAGGTCTTAGCATCCACCCTTTGTGCCCTGGGTTCTCTTTGTCCATTATCTGATTCTGTCATGACTTCTTAAGTCTTCTAGTGGAAAGTTTTAGCCTGAATGGTCTTTTTTTTTTTACTTCTGCCTTGACTAGCATAAGATGTTCCAAAGAATCTTGGAGGGTTACATGGCTGAACAAGTATCATGTAGCGCAAAAACTAAAAACTAAAAAAAAAAAGTGGTTGGGCATAAGTGCACATTAGTGTTTGACCTGTGCCAGCAGGCTGGGTAAGAAATGGGTGATATGTTGTTTTCCTGCTATTTGAATACTTCTTTTTAAAAGGACAGCTCCTCCAGTCAGAGCTTGGAAGACAATTTTGGTCCACAATGCTAGGCATGCCCCTTTCCTCAAGACTGGTGCTGTATTCAGTGTGTGTTTTTATGGCTGGAATCTTATTAGTTTCTACATTAAGATCTGCATAAGCTGCTGTAACTAATGGACAAGGTTTCAGGCCATATCTCAGCTGCAGACTTGGGTGGGTGACCAGGCACACGACACAGACATTCCCTCCAATTTTGTCAATTAGCCAAAATCTGCTTCATTAAGTTACACAGACCTTTATGTCAACATCAGCAGAATTCTGTCCTAAATTTAGAAAATGATTTTGCAAAGGTTCAAAAGCAATCCTACATGGAAGCTGAAGTACTTTCAAGCTCTGATTCCTGAATTTTATTTCTTCATTTTTTATCAAGTATTCCACTGAAGGCGTAAGCCACCTTTGGACCTATCTGTATTTTGTTCCTTTGTAATTCCAAATGCCTGTGTGACCTTCTTCTCCTATATCACTGCTGCAGAGGGCTAGAATGTATGCAAAATCTTAAAAGATGCATACAGGTCAAAGCAAAGCAAAAGCAAAGTGCTTTGCTTATACAGTATACTGCCCCATAGCACTTCAAGCACTCTCTATGCAGTTTACAATTTAATGATGCAGGCTACACATAGTCAAGTGATATAAGCAGCCAGTAAAGCCATACAAGGTATTATTTGACAGCTGCCTCTAGTGTTACTGTTTAGTAAGCATATTTATTACTCAGAGCTTAAAATTTATTGGAAGCTTTATCTGGGACTTCTGGTCTGCCTTGAGATTTATCCTTCCGCGTTCCAGATCAGCAGGCAAGCTGGCAGTCCTGAGTTGGCCCTGCTCTGTATTTGCCATGTTTTATTGACCCTGCCGCAGTGCCTTAGGAGTAGCTGGATATGAAGGGTTTTTTTTTAACCAGGTTACCATTTTCCCAACATGGAGATGAAGTGACTGGAAAAATCTAATTTGTTAAGTCCCTACATCAGGCATGCCCAAACTTCGGCCCTCCAGATGTTTTGGACAGCAACTCCCAGAGTCCTTTGCCATTGGCAATCTAAGGTTAGAATCCTGGGAGTTGTGGTCCAAAGAGGGCCGAAGTTCAGACATGCCTGCCCGACATGATGATGTGCTGCTCAAAGCACAAGTGTAGCTTCCTCTCACACCAGCTCTAGCTGTTTAAATCTTCACTTGTTGGTTCCTTTAGCCTGAGTAGTCATGGTTTGATTAGACACAACGGTCTATTTTTTTTTGTGACCTTCTAATAGCAAAGTGGATACGTCCCATAGAAGGCGAGAGGGATCCCTAAGCGGACATCCTTCTATTATCACCCTCTTTGCCAGCGCAGCATTCTGCTGGATGGGGAAAATGCTATTTTTAAAATACACTGCATCTTCTATTACATCTTAATAAATGAGAACAAAGGCATGCCCCACCCCTGGTTGAGAAGAAGAAAAACCATCTTATTTTCTTAAAGTCTCGGGAGCACCTTTTTTTCTTGCTGGATCCAACTCACCCACCCTGCACCCCAGCCAGAGCAGATCACCACCCCATTCAGCATAACAAAATCCGTCTGGCCTTTTAGCCAAGACCTTAATAGTTTTGATTGATTGCCAAAATGATGACATTTCCATGCACCCACTCTGCTATTCAACCCAAAGAGTGGAACCATTGTGTGAGCTCAAACTTTATATGAGTTGGTGTGGCTCAAAAATAAAGAGTATGATGCTAATCTAGATGTTTAGTTGCTATTTATCTAGCTTTGATCGCTGTGTTTTAATTAAGATGATCAACAACTTCTGAAATGAAGAGGCTGAGCGAAATCACTTTTTGAGAAGGAAAAAATAAGTGCGAGCTGATACATTCTATATTCCATCATTCAATGAATATTGTGTCCCATGAGCCATCACAGAGCTAACAACATAGACAGAAATGACACTATCACTGAATGCAAGTTTAAATGCAGACAGATATTAAGCACAGACATTTTGTGCTTATCAAGCACAAAATAAACAAATTACTGGGAAATCAAGTTAAAATCAAAGGACACCAGTTCCACATCCTCAGTGAGCTTCCATGGCGAAGCAGGAATACGAACCCAGGTCTCCTGAGTCTTAGACCAGAGAATAAAAAGTGGTTTAGAATAGCCAGTTGCCCAATTGCCTGTTGGATCATGGCTTCTGCACAACCAGTTGCTTGCTTAAGGCCTGGCATACAGTGAAAGGGATGGCTTGTAGGTATAGGGCCTTTTCGGCAGTTGCCCCCAGATTATGGAATGCCATCCCAAGTGAGATCCGCCTGGTGCTGACGTAGATGACATTTTGGCACCAGGCAAAAACCTTCCTGTTCCAGAAGCTTTTTAACTGATATAACATTGATTGTGGGTCCTGATGGCAATTTTAGTGTATTGTTTTGGTTTATTGTATTTAAAGGTTTTTATAATTTTACTGTAATTTTATAGGCATTTTAATGCTTTAATTATTTGAATCATTTATTGTTTATCTTAAGTGTAAGCCACCCACAGACCTTTGGGTAGGGGGCAACATATAAGCTATATAAATAAAATATATAAATAAATTATGGGAATGCCCACAACCTGAAGGAAGCCAATGGCAATTCAAAGCAACCCATAATACAGCTGCAGCCACCACTTTATCAGTCTTTAGTGGAGAGAAATTGTCATTATTGAGCAGTTCCTGGGACAGTAGCACCACGCACAGCAGTAAGTTTTGTTGTCATGTGCCATCAAGTTCACCTCTGACCCATGGCAATGGCTGTATATGAGACATCGCAAGATGGGCAATATAGAAACCAAATAGATTATGTAATTGGAAGCTACAGATGGAGAAGCTGTATTATCTCAGCCAAAACAAGACCAGGAGTGGATTGTGGTACTGAGCGTGAACTGTTTATAGCAAAGATTATAGGAAAGATGAAAAAGAATGCTAAATGAATTGTAGTTCCAAAATATACTCTAAACAACATTCCTGATGAATGTGAAATCTATATAAAGTACAGATTTGCACTGCTAAACTCAATTGACCATGAACGAGATGAACTATGGAATGAAACCAGAGATATTATCAGAAAAGAAAGCAAAAATGCAATTCCAGTAGTTAAAAGAAAAGAAGAACCTGGAAGGATGATGGAAGAAACATTTAAAACACAGGTGAGCCTTCGCAAAACCCCTCTTTCTCTGTCAAAAGGTGACAGAACCTCAGAGTCAGAATCCTTTCAAAGCAAAAAAATTTTCAGCAACTGTCACAAAGCTAAAGACAAAATTTGAACTACTAATAAAAAGAAATAGAGAAGAACAATGATCCATCGGGGGCATTCGAGTAATCCCTTCCTAAATCCCTAGAGCAGTGACTTCCAAACTACCATTAAAATCCAAGATATCAAATTTCGGAGAAAAAGTAACTGAAAAAAATTTAAAAAAAGAAAAATTAGGAATGACTTTGGATGAGAGACCAACAAGGAAACACACAATCTGGCCAGAAGAATATAAAGACAAGGTAGGAACATCATCCTGAACATCTTAAAACACAGCAAAAAGCAAAAGGGGTGGGTAGAGTCAGAATCCTGAAAGCAAATTTTCAGCAACTGTCACATAAAGACAAAATGAACTACTAATACAAAGAAATGAAGAACCAATCGGGGGAGTACTGCTTCCAGAAAACAATATCAAAGGGAAATTCAGTGAGATTAGGAATGCTGCCAGCCTTGATGACAAGTTTCATCCTGAACATCTTTACAGCAGGGGGGTGGGCCGAAGAATTATAGACTCCTCTGAAGAGGAATCCTGAGTTGAAGAACCTACGGTACTCGAAAACAATGTGAAAGCAGTGAGTTTAGGCCAGCCTTGATGGTTTTCTCTACACTTCCTGTTATGCTGAATGAATTTCTCTCCCCCCGCCCTTCACTAAATGAATTGAGTTGAGAATCTGGGTCTTTCCTCCTTCCCCCCTCTACTACACAGTACTTAACATGATTATAAGCATTTTTCTAGTACTTCAATAGTTCGCTTAAAATAGAAGAGAATGTCACACTTTAAAAATGAAGACCAAAACAAATGTATTCAGACAATGCTACATGTGTTGCTAACTAATGAGATTTGGGCCAGTAACAATTAATTGGAAATGACTGGGAGTGGTAGCAAGCAACGAGCCAAAGCCTAGTTTATTCTGTCTTGGAGTTCTTGGACAGTGTTTAAAGGTCTGTTGGACTAATCAAGGACTTGTTTTGCTAATGGAATCCTTCAATGAATAGAAGATATACAGCTAAATGAAAGAACAACTTTGAATGTTATACTGCCCAAAGTTCTGGGCTAAAGTTTAGCGGCATGTCACATCTGAGAACAATAGGCCATTTTTACTTGCAGTTGGACGATTCATGTACTCTTCTGTTTCTTCATTTTTTTCCCTACCACCAGGTGGGAAAGGAACTTTCTCGTATATGGATTTTTACAGAGGCAGCAGGAAGGCCAAATGGCTGTTGAACCATTTAATGTATCTCCTTTAAAACACACGCAGTGTGCCGGCTCCACTTGGCATGTGTCCAGCTATTGTGCAAAGCACCTACAGATGCTTTGAAACATGCATTCTGTTGCTGGCCGGTGCTTAACCTCACTAGCTGTGTGTGAGAGAAAGTGAGGGTGTGTGAAAATATGTCCGTGTACACACATGCTTCTGAGGTCAGGGTCCATGGCCTAGATTTTACAAAGACAGTGGGAAGATGGCAGCCATGTATTCGCTCTGTTAAAAACTACTGTAGTTTCCCCAACACCACAACAGCTGGAAAAACAATAATGGATAATGAGTAGGATTTTGGACACCCGTACTTTGTATAGTCTAAGGTGATTCATTCTTCAGCCTCAGTAGAGCTCATTCTCTTTGAATGGCAAAACAGACACTAATAGTCAAATGTGCCCATTGCAGACCGAGGAACACCTGGTATGTTATTGCTTGAACGTTGCTTAATTTTCTAATTTCTCTGCTGTGGCCCATCATAGCCTCTTGGGGTCAAACTATATGGTACAGTTATCAAGTTATTGAAAATGGAGCTGCCTTAAATAATAAAAGATGCTTATTTGCAAAACCATGTGCTTCGGCTCATCTGGTATTCCAATGAGATTTGCTTCTTGATTGGCTAGTAGAAAATAAACAATTTTCATTTGCAACTCCAATGGCTCAAACTGGTATCCCTGAAAAAGTCATGTTGTGGGAGAGAAAAATGAACTATTGGTGGGAGATGTGCATTTCCCCCAACTTTTATTTGAACCTTAGATCTTAGGAGACACTATGTTGTTTGCACGAGAACAGATGACAACAGTAATGAGGAATTTTTCTTGGTAATTATGCATATATGTGGCACTTCGACCCCATTACTGCAATCTCTAATACCTGAGATACACTATTCAACCATTCAACCTCTCCCTCAAAGAGGGAGTATAAGGTATGATAGAGTATGACAGCATTACATAGATTTATTTATTTATTTTAACCTGCCTTTGTCTTTAACAGACCCCAAGTAGTATTTAAATCTGAAAACAATAAGTATACAAATACTGTATTAAAAAGGAACAAATATAACTCTTAGAAATGGTAAATAAAACAATACTAAAAACACATTCAACACAATAATGAAATACTCAGGTAACCAGTCACTGAGGAAAAGCTTGCCTAAAAAGAAAGGTCTTTGTCTCCTTGCAGAGGGACAGGAAATGTGGGGTCAGGCTGGCCTCCTGTGGAAGAGAGTTCCATAGTCCAGGAGCAGCAACAAAGAAGGCCCTCTCCTGTGTTCCCACCACATGCACCTGTGAAGGTGGCTGGACTGAGAGAATGACCTTTCCTGATGGATCTTAGCTCCTGAGCTGGCTCATAGCTTGGACCCAAGCCATTTTGGGGCTTCATAGGTTAGAACTGGTGTTCTGAATTGTGCCCAGAAATGGTGGGGAGTTATATGATCCCTGTAACCATTTCCAGTCAGCTGTCTGGCTCTGTGCTTTGGACCCACTGAAGTTTCCTGATACTTTCAGTTATGGCAACATGATTCCACTTTAACTGCCATGATTGCATCCTATCAAATGCTGGGATTTATAGTTCAATGAGGAATTTAGATTTCTCTCTAAAAGAGCCCTAAGGATCCCCACTGAATTACATGGAAAAAATGGATGGAATCATGGTAATAACAGTGCCATGTAAATGTATCTTTTGAGTGCTTCTTGGGACTAGCTTTTCATAGACATGGATAACAGATACAGATAATTTTAATTTTAAACAGGGCAGAAACTGGACTTGATCACACATAAGTAGACAATTGAAAACAGTGGAATTTAAATTGGCTACCCCTAACTTTGCCTGTGCAAATAATAGTTCATTCCTGGTAAAAAGCACAATGTCTTGAAGTGACTACTGGGGAAGGTTAAAGAAGAAATTGCAAAATATTGATTATGATCGAATATTAAGTAGGCAAAAATGTCTGTTAATGTTGACAGCAAAGAAACTGAAATTGTTGAAAATTTTGTATAGCTTGGATCAATGGAGACAAAGACTTGGAAGGGCAGCTTTGAATGAACTAGAAAAAATATTGAAATATGAGAATTATTATTGGATAGGGAAACATGATTTATTCAATGGGATGTTGGAAGAGAGCTTTATGGGTACCATGAACCCCAGAAAAACAAACAGGTAGGTTGTAGGGCAAAACAAGTCAATATGTCTAAACAAAGGCAATAATACTTTGGGTATACTTTGGGCATCATACTTTGGATATTTCCAGATAAGGCATTACATGGTGGAAGGGACAGTAATATTGGGAAAAGTGGAAGGCATCAGAAAAGAGGAAGACCTAACATGAAAGTGATTGGCTGAATAAAGGAGGACTTTAGTTTTCAAACTCAAGGAGGACTTTTTAATGATAGGCTCTATTAGAGGTCAATAATTCATAGGTTTGCCATACATTAAAAACAAAGTGAAGGCATATATTATTGTTTTCTCAAAGGCTTTCACGGCCAGGATCTGATAGCTGTTGTGAGTTTTTTTCAGGTTTTTGGCCATGTTCTGGAAGTTCAAGAACATGACCAAACTATCCAAAAAAACTCACAACAGCATACTTGCTAACCACTCAAGATTAAGTTTATATTAGTTGTATCAGGACACAATGATAAATGATGGAACAGCCAGAAGGAAGAAATTGAAATTTTCAGTTAGCCACAGTTAGTGTTGTAGATATGAACACCGACTAAATGTGGTTCATCTTAGTGAGGCAAGTCAACTTGAATTTTGGTTCATTAAGCAACAGTACTTTACCTTTCATTAAGACTTTCCCATGAGGCTATAGTAACTATTGACCATGGTTTATGGTACAGGCAGGGTTCAAAATGAAAAGATGAGCTACCTAGCTTCTTATTTCCATGACAGAGGATGAAAAGGAAGTACACAAGCCAATAAATAGCATATAACAGGAAACCAGATTTTCTTTGTGCTTGGAAGGAATAAGCTGAAGAAAGAGGTGGAAGAATGTGCTAAGCAATTGAGATGAACATAAGAACAGCCTTGCTGGAACAGGCCACAGCCCATCCAGTCCAGCATTCTGTCTCACACAATGGCTCACCATTTGCTTCAGGGTATTCCCAAACAGATGTCTTCATCTCCTTACGATTCCCTGCAAATGGCATTGAGAGATATCCTGCCTATCTCTCCAACCCGGAGGTTGTCCTTAGGCATCAATAATGATAGCCACTGATACCCTTGTTCTCCATGGACTTGTCTAATCCTTTTTTAAAGCTGTCAAGGCTGACAGCTGTCACCACTTCTTCTGGCAGGGAGTTCCTTAGACCAATGATCCTCTGGGTGAAAAAGTACTTTGTTTTATTTGTTTGAGATCTTGCACCCAAATGTTTCATGGAGTGCCCCCTAGTTCTAGTGTTGTGCGACAGGGAAACATTATTCCTTATGTACTTTGTCCACACAGTGTATGATTTTATAAACTTCAATCAGATCACCTCTTAGGTGCCGTCATTCAAGAGTGAAGAGGCCCAGCCGCTGCAGCCTCACATGGTAGGGAAGGTGTTCCAGTCCCCTGATCATTCTGGTTGCCCTTCTCTGCACTTTTTCCATTTCCATAGTATCTTTCTGGAGGAATGGTGACCAGAACTGTACACAGTACTCCAGATGGGGCCTCACCATAGATTTATAAAGAAGCAAAATGACACTTGCTGACTTATATTCTATACCCTTCCTAATGATCCCTAGCATTGAGTTTGCTTTATTCACTGCTGCGGCACACTGGGTTGACACCTTCATTGAGCTGTCCACCAGGACACCAAGGTCCCTTTTCTGGCTTGTTGCAGAGTCCATCAGATAGCAGTAAATCAGGTCCTAGTTAAATACCTCCTACTGGTCAAGTCATAGTAAGTTATGAGAAGTCAAGGCAAGAGCGTTTGTTGGCCTTTTAGTATTGGCAGACTCAGTGGCAATTAGCACCATGGATAGCTCCCAACATGCTTCATTTGTTGAGTGGGAAAATGATGTTGTCCCAGCAAGAAAAGTACAGTATAGACAAGTGAAGCCTAAAAAATATACTGGGAGAGTTTCCAGTGGATCAATCCCTGACAGCTATTAATTTTGGCAGGGCCTATGGCTGTTTGTGCAGCGTTATGGCTGAAGGCTACGTAAAGTTAGGGTGGTAACAGAGCTCTTCAGGAGGATATAGAAAAGAGGGTGAGACTCCCTGCAAAATGGGGTAAGCTGTAATCCACCTGTCCTCCCTGTCTCAGATGCAAGAGACGCATCATTTAGTGTGAAACTACTACTTTCAGTATTTGTAAAAGAAAGTTGCATAGGCTGACAGTCGGAGTCTTCTACTGGGATTAAAATTCATATGCTTAGGCAGGGATTGTATCATGCTTCTGTACTATTAATGTGTAATGACAGTTTGTTTCAACTGAACCTTTGGGCAGAAAATACTCTCTGGCACCTGCACTCTAGACTGAATCCCACAACCAGTTCAGAATATAACATGATAAATTTATTTATTTTTTAAAATCTAGCACAAAATTAAATTAACTTTAAAATATTTGAGGTGGGTGTGGTTCCCCCCCTCAGTTTTTTTTTGGGGGGCCTATATTTTTCAGAAGATAGTTTTGGAGGCCTTTCAGGTATAGTGATTGATTGTAGTTATTGAGACAGCAAATGCACTTTACCTGTGATTAATGGTTTCCCAGGCCTTTAGCACCTCAGGCAACAGCACCATTTTTTAAAAAAAACGGATGTTGTGGTGATAACTATTAGGCTTCCATTTTTAGGAATTAATCATGGGCATGGCAAGTCTATCTACCCAGCCTACTGAAATGAAATCATTCATCTGAGAAATAATTATAATAACACACCAATAAAAGCAATTAGTGATTAATTAAGCTTGCTAGAGTTATGCTAAGATAGTAGCACTGTGCTTTCTTGTTACTCAATGGCCATATTTAGTTCCGCCAGGTAATTGTTGAATTTCTGAAGCATTACTTATTTGGTTCTATTGATAATTTTTGAGTTTAAAGGGGAAATGGAATTCAATACTTTTCAGCAAAAAGCATTAAAATAAATGTTCATCCTAAGTATAATAATCAACATACCACAGGACTATCTGTACCACAGAGGTTAAACAAATAAGGGCCTGAAAGGCACTAGAAAACAGATACAAGGAAAAGGCAGAACTCTATTACTCTGTTGGATTTAAGCATGGCACAAGCACTACTAATACAAGACAGCCTTTTGTGTAGCCAGTTGTGCAGTGGAACACAGTAGTGCATCCTTTACTTATTCTAATGCTTGAAATACAGGAAATGATAACAGATCCCTTGGGGTGGACAGTGCTTTCACTCTTCTGTCTTAGCTTTTACTTCAGGAGCTGAAACCAGCATCACAGACTGAGTTCATATTCCTTTTACACTGCATGTATAGTCCAATGATATGGTCTTCTGGAGGTGTAGCTAATAATTTGGTACCTTCAAGCAAGCAGTTAAAAATGCTGCCTCAGATCAATTCATGATGTGAAACTTTTGCAAGTAATTACAACATGGAACACTTTGCTCCATTTCTTCCCCACAAGGGATTAGCAGCACCATGAAAGTTACAAAACAAATGAAAAGTGGTCAAATCAAAAGCTTATCAGATACATTAATAAGCTGACATTCTGTATTATCCAGCTGAGAGATCTGGTCTTCCCAGAGTTGGTAGACCTGTTGATTTACAAGGGAGGCCTATTTTAACTGCTTGCTTCCTTTTTCCTCCTCTTCCAAGCCAGAGGCCTTCTACTGAGCCAGGGTAAAGTTCCCCTCTGCTGCCTCAGTGAGGCCTGGTATGGAAAGTATATTTTATTTCAATAAGCTTTCATGTTCAACGCTAATACTGTCTTAACCTGGTTTTAAAACTGACTTGCTTTTAGATTTCAGCAGCATTGGTTTTTTTAACGGCATTAGTTTCTACTGTCTTTTTTTTCTTGCTTCTCTGACTGCTGCATCGGCAGAAGTGCAGGTTCTAAATATGAAATTAAAACAACATTTGGATAAATATTCAAAACTAGGAAAATTTTCAGGACAGCTTTAACCTTCAAAGGTTAAGAATAGATGTTAGATTCATCATTGCTGCCCCAAGAACCGAGGCTGACCACCCCACGTTTGTCTTTCCAGCCTTTGTTTTTTTTTTTAAGGTGGGCTTTTAAGCGACAAGCCCCCGGGGCCTGGAAATTTTGTATTTATCAAATTTAGATATTTTAACTGTTTTATAAAATGTTTTTGAAAGTATTTTAAACCTTGGTTTTAATACTGAACAATGTTTATATATATATTTTTCAAGGAGGCACATTAACCTGTTGTATTTGTTGAGCCTTGCTGGATCCTCTATGGGCAGCATATGAATTAGACAGACAGACAGACAGACAGACAGACAGACAGACAGACAGACAGACAGACAGATAGATGAAAGATAGATAGATAGATAGATAGATCTTCCCTGTGTCACTGGTTATCAAGCAATTGTGGCTATAGAATGGTTGTCCTGTATAGAAATGGTTCAAAACCTTCAACTTCAGCTCCCCCAAACCTTAGCCAGCTAAGCTGGCAATGAAGGCTTCTTGAAACTTCAGTCCAAGAACACCTGGTTTACCCGAGGCTGGGAATCACTGCTGTATAAGCTTCACTTTTACTCATCCCTTGCCACTAGCTGGAGAAAGTGACGCGTTTCCTGAAACCACTCATGAAACTAGGAGTTTGCTGAAAAGAGTGTTTGCTTCTGCAACTTGTCAAATATAATTTACAGAGCGACCTATATGCGTGAGATATGGCATTCTCGGGTGGGATGTATAGCCATTTCTTCCTTTCACAGCACGTTTTTGCCCTGCCACATGTGGTGAAAAGGGAAATGGATGCTCACCAAATTGGGAGGAGGGTGCTATTTCTGTGAATTCTGCCGAATCTCAGCTTTCAGAGAATTGCTAAAACAGCTGCACCCCTCTCCATTAACATCCTACATTTCAACTCAATCCTTATCCAGTAGTCTATAAAAACCTCAAATTCCCACCAGGATTAATCCAAAATGTCTGGTCTTGAAAAATATTGTGTCATGTTAAACAGCTTGATAAACTCCCCCCCACCCAAAAATATTTAAATTTGTTAAATCGTACTCTGTTTTTGGCCCAATGAGGAAATACAAGCCTGAGAAATATGCATAAGGCACTAGTCAAAACTTCCTGGCATGCATATCACCCTGCATGCATTATTAAAGGCCCGGGACAATTGCTTTCATTTCCTGCATGCATATACATTGCTATTTCTTTGCAAACTGCACACACAGACACTTACATTATGCCAGAATCAGACTATTTCAGAGCTTGAAAAATAATCAATTGCTTTTTTAGCACAAAAAGAAGTAATCATACTTCCTTGTGTGTTTATAATCAGATGGTGCATATATAATGTTTCTTCTTATGTTGGCTTTAGAGCAAGCTTAGTTAATGTACCTGAACATGCTGTTATCTGCACAGCTAGATCCACTGTGAAATTAAACATGCTATTAAATGTACTTTTTTAAAAAAAAATCTTACTGCCATTAATTTACACTGTGCACACTTTCAGAGCTGAAAATGACCTCTAATATATTTATTATTATTAATTTACTTATTAGACTTATATACCACACCATCTAGCAACAAGGCCACTCTGGACGGTGTACAAATAATTCAAGAAACAAAACAAGTACAGTATACAATGAAGCTAATAAGCAAAATGAACATAACTAAATCAACAATGACATCATAAAAATCACTCAAGGAACAGACAGAGACTGTCTTTCATGAGTGCTTGGGAAATGTTCAGTCAGGGCAGGTTTCCATTAGTGTTCACACTATCTCAGGAAGCATCCAGTTGTTTTCACGGTTAAGTTCAAAGGTCTGTTTTGTTTTGTTTTGTTTTGTTTTGTTTTGTTTTGAAGGCAGGGAGAGAAACCTCCAGTCCTTACCTAGCCCCAGTTCAGCCTATGAAGGTCTGTTGGATGCCATCCCCAAACCCCGCTCCTGAGGATTTCCCCATCCTATTCCTCCCGGTAATCAGAAACAAAGTAGAGAGATAGAAATAGAATGGGCATTGGAAGTAAAAGCAGGGAATTCCTCTCCTCATTCAGAACAGCAGTTCTGCCCAGAAGAATCACTGCTGTTCCCTCCCCTTCAGTGCAAGGTGCTGCCCTGACTACTATGTTGTCTTCTCACTGATTGCTCTCTTGTATTTGCTGCTTCCTGTTTTACAGCCTGTTGTGGATTGTATGGGTTCGGTCACCACCTTGTGGACATCTTATTCAACGGGAAGGCAGGATGTCAGTATTTAAATTAATGAGTCCCTGATTAGGCAGCAGTGGGGAGGTGAGATAGGATTGAGCAGATGATGTGCAAAAGTTGGGTCTGCTAATAAATGGCCTACAGAGGCAGCTCCACGTGAGACCCTTAGCAGAGGTTCTAATGGCTCGAGATCGGAGGACGGTGGATGTACGAGTGCAGTGATATTTTTCAAGATTGTTCCCTTTGTTCTTCTTTGGCACTTTCATTCTGTGTGGCCACCCCCCCACCCCCCGGGAAGCCCATAGGGTTTCTACCCGTAATCGGTCCTTCTCAGTGGCTGGCCCCACTGTGTGAACTAAACTTCCTTGTGAAATCCACCAAGCTGAGTCCCTCTTAGCCTTTATAAAAGACCTAAAGACTTGGCTTTTTAAGGAGGTGTATGGTGATCAGTAACCTGTTATGTTTGTCTTTCTCCTGTGTATTATTTTTCTCTCCCCACCCATTAATATTTTTGCCTCTTGCCAGACTCTTGTATCTTATTGTGTGTTTATTTGCTTACTCTATTTGCTTATTTAATTTGGTTTAAACTTGCAAATGCAAAGCTTTCACTTCGAACTAAATGGCTCTGCCGGTGCTTTGCTATTCCGGTTGAGTTTCATAAGGTGAAGAATTTCGATGGCTTCAGAGATTAGGACTCAGGGCAATGGTTTCAAACTACTATACAGGGAAAAAAAATCTATTTGAAGATTAGGAAGAACTTCATGATGGTTAGATCTGTTCGGTAGTGGGATGTGCTGCCACGGAGGGTGGTGGAGTCTCCTTCTTTGGAGGTTTTTAAGCAGAGGCTGGATGGCCATCTGCCGGGAGCACTGTGATGGGGGTTCCTGCATAGCAGGGGGTTGGACTGGATGGCCCTTGAGGTCTCTTCCATCTCTATGATTCTATGATTCTAAGGGTGTTTATACACGACCCCTAAACTCCGCGGCAAATGGCTCCCAGCTCCGGAGCTTAAAAATGTTTACCCACCACCTCTGGAGTTAACAGGAAATTAAGTGCGACCCCGCCCACTTTAGTGCGTCCCAGTGGAGCTTTCAGGTACCTGCTTTTTGGAGGTGAATATTATTTGATCCGGTGTAAGGATAGTGAGTGCAGGGCTCTCCTGGCTTCTGTTTGTTGTTTTTTGGCTCCCGCCCCTTTAAGAGCTACTTTTACAGAGACGAGAGGCAGAACGAGGTGAGCAGCATGCTTTTCTTTCTCTTTTTCTCCCTCCCCTCACGCAGCCAGCAAACCAGGAAGTGCGGAAGGGGGTGGGAACGCCCGAAGAGCGACAAACCCCTAAGATCTCTGGTCTGAATTTAAGTGGCCAGCGGATCTTAGGGGTCGTGTAAAAAGGCCCTAACTTGGTTGTGGTAGAGAGGAGAAAATAATCTGTCAACAGTTACACCACATGGATTCCTTGCAAAAGGAGAATGGCAGGCAGAGGGTGGACTAATGTTGAAACAACTTTGTACAGAGAAATATGAATAAGAATGCTAGAAGGAAAAAACCCACAAGGAAAATGTAAGAAACAGGGTATGCTCTGGTCATCTACAATTTCTCCCACTCTCTGTGGATGCCTCTTATTCTCAGCATTATCCAATGTGTCTTGCAATATCCCAGGTTGCTTTTTTTTCTTAGCAAGAGTTAATAGTGTATCTCCTTTCCACACGAGTCATCAAGGAAGGTCAGATCAGGACAGATAATGATTTTTAAATAATAATGAAACCACGAAATTTTGTAACATCCACAGCTGCTGCAGCTGCCATTAGGAAAGAGCCACTGGGAGTTTTCCAACCTCTCCCTTTCATAGGGCATCCTTTTTGAGCCGGTGTTTCAATTAACAGCTCCCCCTCTTCTCCTCTTAGTTACTTTTCTCTAACTCTCTTTCCTCTTTCTTGTGCAATAACATCTCCAGATACTTCCCTAGTTTATTGGGATGCAAAAGAAAAACTGGGAAAGCATGGGCTGTTCTCAAAGCCATTCCATATGGTCCTCGATGCATGCAGAAGCTCAAAATGTGCTTTCCTTCCCTCTCCAGGGTGCACTTACTCTTGTAGACAATGTGAGATCCAGTTATTTCCCCCCATAAAGATGCAATTGGCCGAAAATGAGAAATGCTGCCTGCAAAAGCCTAGACTTAGGCTACAACGTGGAACACCCAGCTGCATGGCTCAGGCTCCTCCCCAAGCATATCTGCTCCAGGGGGATAGAGAGGAACATTTATATCCGTGAATAGTCTTGCAAGATACTAGCCAGGCACAATTGAAACACTCAGTTTGTTTCTACCCTGCCCAAGTCCTATAATGCTTTGTTAATCTAAGATGGGCAAAGACCTATCTGATATTCTGAGTCAAGGAAATATGTGGTTGTAGAAGATCTTTGCATATATTAATGTTTAGGTATACAGTAGATAGGAGACGCGGTTGCTCAGCGGACTAGAGCACTGAAACGGTTGGCTGCAAAGACAAGAGCTTGGTGGTTCGACCCTCGGGTGCCATGCAGCGGAGTGAACTCCCGCTGTTAACCCCAGCTCCTGCCAACCAAGCAGTTTGAAAGCATGTAAATGCCAATAGATAAATAGGTACCACTGTAAAAATATGGGAATGTAAAAGTGTGTTTGAGGGGTGTGGTGGCTCAGTGGGCTAGAGCGCTGAATTGGTCGGCTGCAAAGTCGGCAGCTCAGCAGTTCGAATCCCGGGGGGTCATGCAGTGGTGTGAGCTCCCACTGTTAAGCCCAGCTCCTGCCAACCTAACAGTTTGAAAGCATATAAATGCAAGTAGATAAATAGGCAATGCTATAAAAACTGGGAAGGTAAACAGTGTTCTATGTGCAAAAATGTGTTCAGCTATGCTAGCCACATGGCCACGGACTTCCAGAACACTGGCACTTTGGCTTGAAAACGGAGATGAGCACTGCCCCTAGAGTCAGACATGACTAGCAGGCATGTACCGGGGGGGACCTTTACCTTTACCTGTACAGTAAATGCAGATTTAGAACTCACAATATATGTTGTCCTTGTGGAAAAGAATGTGACCCCCTTAGTATCTTACCAAGGTTCTATCAATAGGCAAGTTCAGGGTACTTCAGGGTGCATGTTTTGGTCATTTCTCTTTAAAATAACATTCAGCCCAATAGTTCTCTCTCTATAATATAGGACACCTTCAAACAGATCTCTGATATTTCTGATGTCAATTAGATTAATATAAATGACTAATTCTTGTTTCATGGTAACTTTAGTTTACTCTTGTGTCCAAAGCAATTAAACTAGAATCTGTTAAATATGGGATCACCTGCTGCATATGTGGGGACTATATCATGTTTAAAAATTATTTTTGAATGGGATGTAACTTAGCTTGAGTGAAAAGAAGACAAAGAGAAGAAACATGTTAAAAATAATGGCAACTGAGGAAGTGATACAAGGAGCAGGAAATGCAGAAGAAATCAAAGTGTTCTGCTTATATACCGCCCCGTAGTGCTTAGAGCACTCTCTGGATGGTTTAGAGGTTTTTTTTATTCAGGCTACACATAGCCTCCCCAGCAAGCTGAGTACTCATTTTACCAATGTTGGGAGGATAGAAGGCTGAGTCAGCCATGAACCAGCTACCTGTTAACAGCTAGTTATAGTACTTGCAGTACAGCTGTTTAACCACTGCGCCACAAGGCTCCTGAAACTCACAAGAGTTTTAGGATAGAAAAAAAGATGATGAAAAGAGAGAGAGCTTTGCCAGTGCTCATAGAGGATATTCTAAATTGTATATTCACAGGATTTTCATGAAGTGATCTTAAAAGTGCTGGGAGAGGAAGACAGTGACCATGAAGAAGTAAAGCTGAAGGAGGGACTGAATGAGATCCCAGAAATCTACAAGCTGCACCAGGAAATATTGGCAGAACTGGAAGAAAAAGTTCTTAATTGGTGAGTGACCTGCAGCCATATTCTAGCATACAGAAATTCTCAGGAACGGTAAATGACTATTTTTTTTCTTAGTTGTGATAGAATCAAAAGTAAAACAATTTGTCCCTGTGATGGTCTCATTCTCCATAAAATGAAGAGACTCACCTTGATCCTTAAAGGCAATGTCTGTCTATCATGGAAACCTGTTAGTATTATGTGGACTCACTGCTTCCGCCATTATATATCTAGCTATTGAGACAGTTCAGTGGCATCACCTTTAATAGATTTGGTTCCTCTGAACAATGACACTTAAACGTTTAGGATTGGTGAAAGCAGACGGCTGTGGTCAATATGAATTAGAGCCGGGTACGTTTCCTTGTCCCTCACGACTTTCCCCTTACGTGGCTTTTAGGGACAAGCATCAGAAAGTGGCCGACGTTTTCCTCTCCAGAGAGACAAGATTCAGTCATCATACAGCTTACATTATGCAATTTGATAGGAGTTTGGCTTTGCTGGATGAAGCCCGCCTTAAGTCTTCCCAAGTGGATACTGTACTTCGGGAGTTTGAGGTAAGGCACTTCTCTGTTCTTTTCTCTCACTTTTTACTACTACTCAATGCATTCTGTCTCTATCATTCTGTGTCACTATAGTTCAGTGGTTTAGGTAGTTGGCTGCAGACCTTAAATTTTGGAATCCGATGCCCCTGTTTGACCAGGGATTGGACTTGATGATCTATTGCAGGTATGTCCAAAGTCCACCCTGGGGGCCAAATGCGGCCCGTTTTAAAATTTTGACTGGCCCTCTGCCTCTTCTCCCTGCCGGCTCAGCCTGTCACTCATCCCCGCCAGCCGGCCCCTCTACGTGTTGGCAGGAAATGTCATCTTGCAGTTTTATGGTTTGCCTGCCCTCCCTGCCTCCGTCCACCCCCTCAGCCACCCACCCTGCCTACCCACCCTGGCTCCATTGCTGCAGTGTCCTCCCCACCAACTTGTGAGGGAGGGCAGCATATATGAGCAGTGGTGCATCTTGGGTGTGCATGGTCCAGTCCCAGGCTGTCCAACAGCTGCCGGACCCTTGGGCACCTTGAAACCAGAGTATTTGCGGCTGTTGCAGATACATGTGGGCCATGCCGTTTCTCCCCCCTTCAGGCTGAAGGGTCGGCCCCCACACATTTTCACCTCACCCAATCTGGCCCTCCTTGCAAAAAAGTTTGGACACCCCTGCTCTATTGGGTCCCTTCCAGTATCGCAGTTCTAAGACTGTTGTTGTCTCTCTGTGTTTGTCTGACTCCTGGCTTCCTTTCCTGAGGTAGCTCTGTCTTCTCAAACACACATAGGGCATGGAGGAAGGTGATATTAAACGGTCTCAAAGATGGCATCAGATGGGATGTTCCAGATGAGAGGCACATTATCCTCAGTAGAAGTACATAATAAGGCTGTACCCCAAATCTTCCGATAAGCACGCACAATGTATATATAATGGGGGAAATGGAGAAGGATTAAAGCCAGTTCTTGAAATGACATCAGAGAACAGCTAGTGGCCAACTCTATAGGTTGCTCTTCTGGCAGTCTAAGAGCTAGGAACTGACAATCTTGGGATTATTCTTTCCTCCTTTCTGGGTAGCAGCAGTAGCAATGGTTGACCCCCCCAGCACCCACAGAGTAGCAAGTTTCCAAACACACACACATACGCACACAGACCATTGCATTTACCCAGCTTAAGTAATTACTCATCCACCACTCTTAAGATAAAAAGAAAACAGCTCTTCACTCATGAAGGCTGCAAGTACTGGGCTTGGACTTGGTTACAAAAGATTTCAATAAAATGCAAAGGCTTCAGAGGGTAATAGAAGAAATGGAAGGGAGGTTTAAATTAAAGATGGGCACGAAGTGTTAATTTGACAGTTCGTGTTGGTTCCTCTGAGGGCAGCACAGATGATCCATGGTTTGCCACCCCGCCACCGCTGGCAGGTGCCCACTCAGAGACAGCATGCAGATGAGGCAGGGAAGTAAAGACTGGGTGCCCACCAGAGGGAACAAGATGCCAGACCACGTATCAGCGGTGTAGCCATCAGCAAACCGGTTCTCATCACAAAATTGGCAGTTCATGCACATCTCTAGTTATAAAAAGTGAGTTCTTTCAGACCACATGGCTGAGCGACAATGGTGGACTGAGAGCAGGAGAAACTCAAATGAGCATCTTTCCCCTTTAGTGTCCCTTCTCACTAAACAAATTCAGTAAAACAATTGAATGGAGGAGAGGGGTCATCTTTGCCCACCAAAGAAAAAGGGTTTGCTGATTGGTCAAAAAAAAATACCAGCAGAGAGGTCATGCAAGCTACCCAGCATGTTAGTTTTACAAGTGCTGCCTTCCTCTCAGGTGACCATCCATTAATTTGAGTTTAAATTTCCCATAATCCTAACAGTAATTTAATGTTGTCCTTTGGGGTTTTGCTAAAATATAGTCTTTCTCTGGCATTTTCTTTTGTGTTTCCTACTTGATTCTCTCTCCTAGACATTATTTCTTCTCCATGCCTCTGCCTCCATTTTCCCTTCCAGACAGAAGACATAATGGCAATACATTTACAAAATGATAAAGGTTGAGGTTCCCCAGTACTATCCTGTTTATTGTCACACAACATTTTCATTGAGACACAGAGGCCTAGCACTAGTGCAAGGGGTCCCTAGCCTCCCAAGTCCAAGGCACAATAACCCCAGGGAGCTCCAGTGCTGGACCCCAAAACTCCCCTCAACACAACTATGGATAACACTAAATATGTAGCTGCACTAATTCTCGACTTTGTGTATTCTATTCTGCCCAAATCACCATTATGACACAAGGAGCAAGTATCCCCACCAGTTATTTGAATATAACGAAGGCATTATGGAGAAAGCTAAAGAGTTCCTGAAAAACATCTACTTCTGCTTCTTTGATTATGCCAAAGCTTTTGACTGTGTGGACCACAACAAACTATGGCAAGTCCTTAAAGGAATGGGAATGCCTGACCACCTTATCTGTCTCCTAAGAAATCTACATGTGGGACAAGCAGCAACCGTCAGAACTGGATATGGAAAAACTGACTGGTTTAAAATTGGGAAAGGAGTACGATACGGCTGTATACTGTCACCTTGCCTATTTAACTTATATCCAGAGTACATCATGCGAAAGGCAGGTCTGGATGAATCACAAGCTGGAATTAAGATTACTAGAAGAAATATCAACAGCCTCAGATACGCAGATGATACTACTCTGATAGCAGGAAGTGAGGAGGAATTAAAAAACCTCTTAATGAGGGTGAAAGAGGAGAGTGAAAAAACTAGGCTGAAGCTCAACATAAAAAAACTCCTAAGATCATGGCCACTGGTCCCATCACCTCCTGGCAAAGAGAAGGGGTAGAAATTAAGGCAATGAAAGAGTTTATTTTCTTGGGCTCCTTGATCACTGTAGATGGCGACTGCAGCAATTAAATTAAAAGACGCCTGCTTCTTGGGAGGAAATCGATGGCAAACCTGAGCAGCATCTTAAAGAGCCGAGACATCACTTTGCCAACAAAGTCCAGATAGTCAAAGCTATGGTATTTCCAGTAGTGATGTATGGAAGTGAGAGCTGGACTATGCAGAAGGCTGATTGCCACAGAATCTATACTTTTGAGCTGTGGTGCTGGAGAAGACTCTTGAGAGTCCCCTGGACTGCAAGGAGATTAAACCTATCCATCCTGAAAGAAATCAACCCTGAATGTTCACTGGAAGGACAGAGTTTGAAGCTGAGGCTCCAATCGTTTGGCCACCTCATGAGGAGAGAGGAGTCCCTGGAAAAGTCCCTGAAGTTGGGAAAGTTTGAAGGCAAAAGGAAAAGGAGACAGCAGAGAATGAGATGGTTGGACAGTGTCATTGATGCAACCAATATGGATTTGACCAAACTCTGGGAGGCAGTGGAAGACAGGAGGGCCTGGTGTGCTCTGGTCCATGGCGTCAAGTTGGACACGAATGAATGACTGACCAAGAAGAAGAAGAAGAAGAAGAAGAAGAAGAAGAAGAAGAAGAAGAAGGCATTATTAATCCTTATTTGTCTATAATACTCCACGACTTTAGAAGTGTTGAAAAATATGAGTTTTATACTCCATATCTGTAGAATATGTATTGAATAATAAGTTGTGCTTTTGAGTTACTGGCAAAAGACCTCTTCTTTGATTGCATCCATGTCTTTAAGGTGCTGGGAGTAGTGTCATTTGTCAATAATCCTCTGCCACACCAATCCTGATTTGCCAAGGACCAAGGCGTTCTCTACTCCCCTTTTTGCTTCTTGCTGCCTTAATGCTGTGGCTTCCAAAGGTGCAGATACTGTTAATGTCAGCCCTAATGCAGATCTGTCTCTTCATTTGTAAAAAGGGAGGGTGGGGAGCCAGTAGTATTTACTTTGATGGAAAAGGTTATGAGGATAAATTGGCTGTTGTATTTTTAATGTTGCTTCGGCTGTCGAGTCCTTGAGATATGGATTATGTCTCCCTTAGCAGCACATCTGAAATATTAATAATGATAATTCATAAAAATGACCATTCATCAACATTTGTCCATGGATATTTCATCATCTGAATTGTGTTTTTTTTTTAGGGAGAAGGGTTGGAAATGCTATTATAAAGACCTTGCTGAGGAATGCAGATGTCTAAATTGCAAGAAGAGCGTTAGGGATTGTTTCAAGCTAAGATGCTCCTAGAGAGTAGATGTTGCCCAGGTGTTCTATCTATTGGAACAAAAATCTCCTTGCACAAAGACTCAAGACAAAGGAAACGTTTCCTGATAGTACTATCATCAGCAGCCGTAGCTATCTAATTGTAAAATGACTAGCTGGGTTAAGTTTCTGGGATGAGAGTTTGCTCATTGTGCCTCCCAGGAAAAGACCAGGTGTCAGCAAGCAGCAGCATCCCAGAGAGCCCCAGAAGAAGGGACTAGTAAACCACTTATCTGATAGTTGTTGTGAGTTGGGCTGTTTGTCCGTGTTCTGGAAGTTATCTGGACTCATCTGTCCATCTACTAGTAAACCATCAATACCTAGAAAGCTTTGGCAAGAGTCTCCAAGAATTATGTACCTGAGGATGCATACTTATAGTTGTGAAGTGGAAGAAAATTGTCTTCTAAATCAGGGAATGGAGAAATAAGTGTTTCACTCATGTTAAGAACAAGCAGTCTACCTCTGCCACCTTCTGGTTGCTCATTCAGCAACTGTGAGAAGCACTGACATATCTCAGAAGCTCCTCCATAACAGGACAAGTCCTGACTGTCCCACACAAAGCTCTGCAGTCGCTCATGTATTGTTTTTAACATGAACCCCTTAAAATCCCTCAGTGTGGGGGATTTGAATGTGCATTTGCTGTCTTCTGAAACATAGCCTTTCAGGGCAGACAGCAACCCTATGCAGGTGTTTGTCTGCACTTTAAGATGGGCAAACAATGTGGGTGAACAAGCCCCCCTCCCTAACTATCCTTACATCACTAACTGCTTGTATATCTTTTAGTGCATTCAACAGGAAGGTCCACTCCAGCTGCTATCTCCTACTCAAGCAGCAATACTGGTCTATTTGTAGACCTGCTCTAACAGGCATGGGAGGCAGCCAATGGAATAGAAATCCAGAAACATGGCACCACTACTCAGCAGGCCCTCTCCTTTGCTCTTATTTACCTCATTGCTCATAAAGGTGGGCATACAAGTAGGGCTTCTAACGGTTATCTCAGTGGTTGTTACGAGTGAAGACATTCTGTTGAGATACTTGAACCTAAATGAGGATCTCTGAATAATGTTGCCATTCCTCGTACTGTCAGTAGTAGCATCAGACCATGGACCACAGATGCAATAACCTCCTGCTGCTCCCCCCCCCCCCGCCGCAGGGACTGGTATTCAAAGGTCTCTCAAGTTGACCTTGAACTTGGGGGAGCTGTCCTAAGAAATACACTCTCGGATTCTTCTTTCCATAAACTTTCATTAGCCTCTCTGCACCAGCCTAGAGGTTAATGCTTGACCTTTTCTCCAGAAAGATCTTGGCTCCCTCTTCATCCTTACATTTGGTACTTGCATCTCCTCTGTCCCTTTGAGAGCAATTCAGACTCTTGCCTTAATCCTGTGCCTGTTGCCGAGCCCATAAATCAGCGCAGCCCTTGTGAAGAAGCCATCGGTGTATTTCAGATCAATGGCTCTTTACCCTTTTCCTTCTACCTGGCAGCACCCCAGGAAGCAGGGTCAGAATGTATTTCACAGGGACATCATGGCTCCCAGGATTAAGTAAGAGATAAAAGCTACAGTGTTGATGCTTTTGTCTTGGCCTCCTCTGTTGCCCCTGAGTTCAGCTACAATTGAAGTTAATGGGATTTTTATTTGAGCCATAAATCTGAACTCAGAAGCTCTGTCTCTGTGTGTATTTGGTATCTCCGGTCCTCTCACTCTGAATGCTATTCAAAGAGGAGTAAATAGTCAAGTTTTTCTTTAAAAAAGGTGTTTTTAATTGTGTTCCATGTTTGTTTTAATAGTGCTTTGAATCAACAATTTACTGTGTTTTAGCTTCCTCTTTTTTTAAAAAAAAACCAATCCTATGCTGTATAGTGTCTTTGGTCTTGGGATAGAACTGAGGGGTTGACTACATTTGGCCTCTCCAGAATTAACATCAGATTGGGCACTGATAAATTTGAATTAAAACCTGAGGAAGCACAATGTGGAATCATCTTTTTAAAATTGCGAATCGTCTCTTCAGCCATCAGGAGTGACTTAAGTTTGTTTGCTCATGGCTTGATAATGATTTTCCCCCTGCTTTCTGCCAGTGTGGTTACCTGTTCTGAATACAAAAGTCTCAGTTTCCCTCAGCTGAGTGCCCCTTGCCTCCAAACCATTTCTTTTCTTTTTTAAGGATTTTAAATCATCAATGAAACTAGAGCACTTGGGAGAACACTTTTTCCAAAAAGGAGCAGGGGAGAGGTAGAAGTTGTCAATCAACACTTGTTAGCACCTTGTTAAGGCAGCTTCTGCTATTGGAGATTAGTGCCTGCCAAGCTGTCTGCTTTGGAGGCACCTCCAAATCTGGATGGCTACAGTGATTTCGTGCAGGGAGACCCAGTTTTCACAGATGCAAATCAGAATCGATAGATCTGTATTTTACCCTGTTGTGTAGTTGTATCCTAATATGACTTAAAATAACAAATAAATAAGTATTATCTGTTTTGGAGGAAGGATGGAGGAAGATATAAGTTCCTCCTATATCACATTAGAACCTAATGCTGAAAAGGCCCGAACAATTAACTACAGGGCTGGTCAAGGTAAGGTTTCCTAATTTCCTAAGATCAGGATTCCTGTGCCTTTGTTAATATTAAGTGCTGCCAAGACACCTTATATTGATGGTGACCCTATGAATGAATGAGTGACATTCATCATGTGTTGTTATTAGCAGCCCAGCTCTTCTCTTGCAAACTCCAGGCTGTTGTTTCCTTTATGGAATCAAGTCTTTCTCATTTTTGGTCTTTTGCTGCTACCTTTTCTACTGAATCTTGCCTTCTCATGATGTGCCCAAAATACCCCAGAAGCTTCAGATTCATCATTTTTGTCTCCTGAGAATTCAAGACTGATTTGATCTAGGGCCTACATACATGTTTGTCTTCCAGGCTTCTTGCGGCAAAGCTGTTCTCCAGCACCTTATTTTAAAAGATTTTTTTCTTTTCCTATCAACTTTCTTCACTACCCAGCTTTTACACCCACAGATAGATAGAAATGCATTGTATTGGTAATGTAGGCCTTGGACTCCGCTGACACATCCTTACACTTGATTAACTTTTCTAATTCTTTCCTTTTGGCACTTTCTTCTGCAGCATTAGTAATTTGCATTATGATTGGAAACATTGGAGCTCCATGATAGGAAAATCTAAATCAGCTGTGTGGGGGTTTTTTTAAGCATGCATTTTATATACATCTCCCCTCTTGACTAAAGCTTACCTGTGTACATTTTTCAGCTGTATTAGCAGTTTGTATTTTTTGAAATGAGCTCATGGTTTTATTTATTTATTTATCCTTGAAATACACATCAAACCTTATAGTTGAGAAGACTTGCAAGGCAAAATGTGCTGCTCAAGTATAAATCTTAGGTGGGAAAATGGCTGCTTGCCACAACACTGGCTCCTCCCCCACTTCCCACACAATGGAAAGGAGTGCTAATCACAACTTTTTCATGGAAAACTCTTGCTTCTCATATCAGCCTTGCAATATTAATCCGTTATGTATAGCATCCTGGCTATCTTGGACAGAATAGTGTCAGTTGGTACAAAAGCTGCAAAATCAACAAATGGTAGTAATATTCTTATCTATTTAATTTAAATGATTTTACCCCGCCAGTCTCCTAAATTGTGTATGTGGGTCTGACGGGGAAGAGGCTGTGGCCATCTGGAAAGGCCAGAGATTGGTTCACCAGGCAGGCTGGTTTTTGGTTCTTGGATCAAATAATGCATCTGTCTATGCACATAGAATAAATTCAATTATTTTCCCTTCAGAATTGGGAAGAAAGAATTTGAGGGAATAGACTTGATTTACTTTCCTTTGGCATTCCCGCATGCTAATAACCAGGTGCCTAATGATGTCTGTCACTATGCCACTGTGCCAACTTGGTAGAGGTGTCAAATGTCAGCTGTATACAAAGAGAGATGACTGATTATATTCTGATTATGGATATCCAAGCTCTGGCCTTTATTGTCTTCTTTTTTCCTTGTCTTGAGGACAGCAGTTTCGTGATGGCAGTATTTTGAATGCGAAACACCAGCTCTTGAAAGTTGTAGAGCGCATCTTCCAGTACCACGTGCTTCTCACAGGTCAGCAAGACAAAAACATTGTTCCTCCTTTACTTGTTTGGTTTTGAATATAGAATGCAACAGTTAAATTAGCCAATGTGTTGTTAATGGCAGTTGAGTTCCACTGTACTTTTTACCTTTACGATTGTGTCTGTGCACAGAAAGATTTGGGGAAAGAGAGGTACCAGGAAAGATAGGCAGAGGAAACAAGAAGAAAGGGAAAGGGGGAAAATCATGGTGTTAGAGGGTGCACAGTGAGAGCAATTTTAGAAAAAAGAAAACATTGAATGTGGCCCACATTGCAGTTTAAGGTTCAGGGCGAATCCTAGGTCTTTTAATCATAAAGATTACTGGTTGTCATGTCTGTGAAGATTCTCAGTCATCTAGGTGAGTTTATCTGGGAGTTGAGTCATGGTAACTGGATTTCTTTCCTTGAGAGATCGAAATGTTTTGCTACTCATCCAAGCAGCTTCTCAGTCTGAGGAAAGTTAATGGCGAGTCCTCCATTTTATAGTTCACCTTCATTTCACACCACTCTGGTAGTGGTTGTCATGTGAATCACAGCACTGGATGAGGCAGGAGCACAAAAAGAAATTGGTGCAAAATCCTGTGTGTATATAAAATATAAGGAAGGAAAACAAAATGACAGGGTCCATTGCTTCATGTTACCAGTAGATGGAATGGCCATAATGTGAAGTGGGGGGTCTCACTGGAGAACTAGAGAACACACAACATGGTTTTCTAGTTGATCTAACATAAACTGTTTCAATCTGCATCTGGAAAATGAGCTTGCTTTTGTTCTCTAAGTCATTTGGGAGATAGTACAGGGGTTTGGTTTGTAGTTTTATGTCTGATGCCCCAGGTGTGTAGCAATGCAAGATTTTTATGATGGGAGTGATCTTATTGTAAGAGGAGGAAGTATATATATTTGCCTTTATATATAGTCTGATCCTAAGTAAGGTATCAGCATTGATAAATATTGCCTGAAATTATCTCTGATAAGGCTGATGACAACAGGAGCAGGAACACCTTTTCAGAAATTATACATTTTTGATTTCTCTCCCAAAATTCCCAGTGCTCTAATGTAATCACTTTCATCATTGGGATGCTGTTGGGAACTGAGGGACAAGAGATGGGAGTCTTTATTTACTGAAGTCACTGCCACTGATAAAGCAATCCTGGCAGCACTGATTTTTGGTAAGTCTTTCCCCTGCCATCCCTTGTCCCCCACTGGCTTTCCAGTGATGAAAGTGATTGCACGGCGCTCTGAGACCTTTGGGTGCCATAATTATCCGCCTGATATGGCATAACTTACACAATAGGATTTCGGTCATAATATGATAACATTATGCTCATATTCCACTGAGGCAGGAGGTGGATTCAAAATTTAAAAGTTATGCCAATTAGAAACAGAAATCCCATCCAGTCATTGTGTAAAATTCAAAGACATGAATTGGCAATAACATTTTTGTGAGTCACTAAAATATTTAAAACATGAAAGCTTTTGAGTCTGGCTGGGGCATTTTTTTCATGCTGGGCACTGTGAGACTTCAGGTGTCAGTGGAAGAAACAGAAAAGTATAAAATTATCTTGACCAGATATTTATTTATTTTCCTAAGCCAAACAAGACACAGACATCAAACTTGTCATGTCACCTTCAGGCATTAGGTTTCACCTCTGACAATGTAAGAAGAAATGTTTTTCCACATATAGTTGCCAATCAGCTTGTGTGTTCCACAAAATCTTCTCTCCAAATATATAGCTCTTCTTTGGCTGGGAACAGAGGCAAATAGAGTCATGTCAGATGAGAGATAGATTAAATGTTGATCACCTATTATTGAGCTACAATGCAAAATATGCCTGTTGGAACCAAATTACAAGTTAGGCCTGAGTGGAAATTCAGTGTCAGGATAGTAATGTGGGAATCTGCTGCTTGAACAAGCATGGCTGTTGTCAAGCTGAGGTATGTTTATTCACGAAGATGACCGTTTGTCCAATGACAACATTCATGGAAGTAGCACAAACTTGCATTGCTACACTGAGTGGAAGTCCAATACAGGACTGGCGTTCATACCTTAATACTGAAGACTAACAGGAACTGGAATTCCATATGTAAATATAAATACTGTGGACCTTGAAGCACCTCAATTTCAAATCAACGTTACAGAATCTGGCAGTTTAAAAAATTACTTCCCTCAGCCTTTATTCCTCTGTTTCAATTCCACATTATGTACCATTGTGAATATGATTACACTATCTCTTTTTGGTCTGGACAACATTATCTTTTAGAGGAGTTAGACTTTCCTTGAGGTCAGCATTTCCTGCAGGCCCATTGAAACCTCACAGCATGGCCCATAACCCTTTTCAGGAAAGCACAAAGGTGGATGACTTGGCCTCCTATTTACAAACTGTTACCACAGTGACAACAGGCTGGATGGAACAGATTTTGTGGTTGACAACAGGGATACTCAGAAACCTGAAGTGATGTGAGGTAAACATATCACAGCAAGAATCCCCACACGGTGAGCTGTTCCAGGTGATTCCACTGACTCATAGAACAGTTGGCAGAGAAGAAAACCCACAGTGTGTGCTAGCCCTCTCTCAAAATGTTAAGACTTGGGGGCATCCATGGGAGTGGAATGGTGGAAGATAAAGAACAAATAAAAGGAAGCACTTCTTCCCTCAACACATTCTTAAATAGCAAAAGGCATTTACTACTCAGTGCAGTGTGTGTGTGTGTGTGTGTGTTGTTATAGTCGTGACCAATGGGTGCCAAACTGGGCACCCTTAAAAGCAGGTTGGATAAATTTGCAGGGGATAATGTTAGCAATACCTGGACTACGGTAGTTGTGATGGATTTCTTTTCTTGGCCCTCAGTACCGAACTCCATATCCACATGTTCTCCAATTTGGTGAAGACTCATGATGTACACGAGCTTAGGCAACTTTAAGAGGGTTAGACCAAGCCATGGAGGCTGTTAGTGGCTGCTGTTCAAGCTTCTGTGTTACCTCCCCAAGCAGAAGTATGCAATATTAGAAATGGTTGTCATCACTTAAAGAGAAGTATATTACATTTCATCCAAGTGATGAATATTAGCAACCAGGTGAGCTACCAACCTGCCTAGTCTGCTGTTACCTGCACATGGACGAATTCAAGGTCCTTGATCTCACCCTTAGAATTGCTGAGTTTTCATGCAGACTTGGACCAGACAGCTTTACAGGAGAGGGCACCTACAAAAGAATGCCTGCCCTATGGTAGAACTTCACATGAAGGACTCTCCTATGTAAAAAAAAAAAGTACACACAGCTGCCCTATTGCTAGATGGCTGGTCTGTTGGCTGCCATGTCATCAACAGAGAAGTTGGCTTCCTCCAGTACAGAAGGTACACACCCTTGTTCAGTTCACACAAGGTTCCTAAATTTTGCCACTGAGTTAACTTTTACCTTTACCTGCACAGACTGAGTTCTCATTTCCTGGCCTGCATAGGTAACTATTAAATCAATTATAGTCATGTGTTCTCCCTTTAAGGTGCATTTTTCTAGTAATGGGATGCCAGTTTTCTGAATGACCTCTTATCCCTACAATCCAAAAGAATACATTTAAAGCTATGACATAGACTCATCACCCTCAATGTTGTTGCTTTCATTTGTATTACTAACAAAGAATAATAAAACATATTGCAGGATAGATTTAAGATGACCTGCCAAAGCACTACAGCTGCAGTATTTCTGACTTCCCATGCACATTTGGGAGAAATTATGGTAGACCACAATGATTCATCAGTCAGGGATAAGTAATGCCCTGTCACTGGAGACAGCTTTTGTGTACAGCCTACACAGATATTGCAAATTACTTCCTGCAACAGTTCTTGCCTTAGTCCAAAGAGGTCCACAAATAACAGAGTCTTTCCTCAGCTTCTATAGACTTACAGTATGTGAGTCACAGGTCATGTTAGTCAGTTCAAAGTAATTGTAATCTGTGTCAAACTTCATCTAGACCCGGATTGAATATAGCCTTCTCTTGCTGAATGTAATTCCACAGGGAATCAGTTTTTGTGTATCAGTGTCTAATGATAATCTATCACAGGTGTTGTTTTTCTTGGTTTAATTAAACTGCAATGTAATTAAACCAAAACAAGGGTCAGTGAGAGAAAACATTTCATTCTGTCAGGCAATGTGAAAATCTTGGTAATTTAGAATTACCTTGGCCACTAACCAGTTAAGCAGAGGCCTTAGGTTCACCTTGGTTTTGATTCACAGCCTTCAGTCAGATAGAATAGGCTTCACCAGTTCATTGCAGTGGCTACTTAAACCTTGCTGAAGAAATATGAGCATGAGGGAGGTAAAATCTAGAACAGAAGGACTGCTACTAGCAAAGCCTAGCTGGGTCCCTGCTCCACAGAAAGGAAAGTTCGGAAGAGTGACTATTGGGGTGGAGGGAGGAAAGGGTGGAGAAAGAAAAAGAAAAAGAAAACATACTAGTTTGAGGATTGTTGTAGTCTCCCTCTATGGTTGGTGGGGTATGGGAGGAATGGAGAGCTCCCAAGCCTCCACTGCTCTCTTTGTCCAGAACCACAGCAGATGCATCTGTGAAGATTCTCAGTCATCCAGGTAAGTCTATCTGGAATTTGAGTCATGGCAACTGAACTTCTTTTTATTGAATGATAAAAGAAGAAATAGAAGTCCAGTTGCCATGACTCAAATTCCAAACACAGCAGATGTAGACTTTCCTTTCCATACTGTGATTGCAGGCACATCATCAGCAGGTGAAGATATGCACCACTGCGTGCTCCCCTCTAAGAGGATCCGTTCTTTGGACCACAGTTCCCAGAAGGCCAGAGCCACTAGAGCTATTGGGAGTCAAAACAAACATGCAGAAAGGAAAACAAATGTTTCCAAAATTTGGGATGTTCACAGTAGCCTACAGCCCCTAGAGGGCCCTTTCAAAGACAACTTGGCTGTGCTTAATAATATATACAGTATGTGGTTAAAGGGTATATCAGGAAAAAAATATTGGAGACTTGACTAGATGCTTAATACTTGATTGTTCCCTTTCAGATTACTTGAATAATCTTTGCCCTGATTCTGCTGAGTATGAAGATACACAAGGTAATAATAAGAAAAAAATATTTTGCATGATAAATAGTCAGTGGCACAACTTATCCAGGAGCATGTCTATGAACAAACAGTGTCCTTGTACTCAGATGTCAGTTTAGTTTTATGATGAATTACCTCTTCATGTTGTTTCGGGATAAAGCCCCTCATTAAAAATTTACCATTTTCTGATTTTCCAATCCCTAAAGATCTCAAAATATGTAATGTGAGATATCTGAATAATGGTGTATGTGGTATCAAAATCTAATGTAGTCTCCGGATAAGAAATAATTCTACTAAGTGATTCTTTAGTCAGAAGTAGTGATACCAATTTGAATGGTAAATTGCCCTAATGAAGCTGTTGGTTATAGTCTCATCAAAAAAAACTACTTGATTGATGGGTTCCAGTTACAATGAAATTATGACAGGTTGTTGTTTTTTCAAAGAAAAAAATTATGTGATCTAGTATCTTTATGAAAGATTCTGGAAATAATACAATATTAAAAAGGCATCCCATACACGATGGTACTTCTTTCAGGGACTGTTACCTACAAGGAAAACACTTTAGCAGGTCAACCTAGAAAGGTAAAGTTGGATGGAATGAGGGAAGCAAAAAGAAGCAGGAGCTTTGGGACTGAGGAAGCTTGGGCTTGAGGCCTCTGAGACGGAGCATGCAAAAGAGCAATTTTGATTATACAGTAGGATCCCGGTATCCACTGGGGATTAGTTCCAGGCCTACCCATGGATAATGAAATCTGTGCATAAGAGAGAACACCAACCCCCCCCAAACCCTGCTGTTTCATGACTGGCTGCTGTTTGTGACAGTAGCTTGCTTTACATTGCTGTTTTATGACAGCAGTTTGCTTTACAGCTGCTGTCTGTGACAGTAGCTTGCTTTGCAGCTGCTAATTTATTTATTTATTTATTTATTTATTTGCAAACCGTGGACAACTAAATGAGTGGATAATGAATCAGTGGATATGGGGGTCCTACTGTAATAGTGATATACCAAGAGAATCCTGTATCACACCATCCTTTCTTATGCTAGCTCTGGGAGATGGGCAATGGATAGACTTTCATTTTATAGAAAAAGGCAACAAGATAATGCCTTGCTGAGGACTACAAAACTGAGGTTTCAGTTGGGCCAGAATGTGAACCCATATTCCCTAAACTGTATTTGTTTAAAAGCATAATATATTTCTGGTGTTTACTCATGCCCTTCACTGATGACTTAATGCTTTGTGTTCCCCCACACACACACACCACCACAGCTGCTTTGCTTTTCATCTCTGAGGTTGCAGATCGAGCCAATGAGAGTATGCAACAAGGGGTGAGTGCTAACTTAGATTCTAAGCAGTGTTTGTAACTACCAGTTTAGTATCACACTGATGCATTTTGTTCTGTGTCATGTCAAGACTCATCTCATAGGCTAAAATCCTGTAGCACAGCTATACAAACAGCAAAACCTTCATGTGCAAATTGTTATCTTTCACACACCAATTCACACAAGTAGGTACACAACAAATAAGGCCCATGGACATTTCCTAATGTATGGCAATCCACTTCTATTTGCTTAATTGCACAACAGGATTTCAGTCATTGGGTCCTAAATAGAGATGGGCACAAAACAAAAAATGACACGCTGTTCCATCATTTTATTACCTAATGAATTGTTTCATTATGAAAGGAAACAAAAGAATCCATGTCAGCCCGAACCAAACCGAACCACTTTTTTTCGGTTTGGAAACCAAATCGGGGGAGCTGCCTTAGACTCATCCCTGGAAGCTCCCCAAATTTGGAGCAGTTTGGAGTTTAGTGTTTTGGATGGTAAGGGGAAAGGTGGCAGGCTGCAGTGAGATCGTCACCGCCACCCAGCTGGTTTTGACAGCTCAGGTTGCAGGGAGGGGGCATGGCTTTACTCCTGCTGATAGATTTCACTTTAGGCAACGGTGGCTGTGATGAGGGGAGGCTTTACTCCAGCCACAGTTCTCCCTGAAGCCAGTTGCCTGAAGCGAGACTCGGTGGCTGGAGAGAAGCCGTTGGCCGCCACTCATCACCGCCACCTAGCTGTGGGAAGGAGGGGCAGCGGCTTCCCCGGCACAGAATGGGGCTGAGAGGGCAAGCGATGAAGTCAGTGCTCACCTGCTCAGCTCCTACTGTGCCTGGGAAGCTGTGATCCCAGCTGCCCCGACATAGAAGGGGGATCCCGACTCTGACAGTGCTCACCCGCTCAGCCCCCTGCTATGTCGGGGAAGCCCAGATCCTGGCTACCTTTACACAGCAGGGGGATCCTGGCTCTGACAGCAAGAATCTGCTTTTAAAATACCCCAGCAAGCCATGAAAAAACACTTTTTACCTGGGGTGCAGGGGTGTTTTAAAAGCAGATCCTTGCTGCTCTGACCCCAAGGAGGGAATGGGCGAGGGGGGAATCACTGGTGTCAGAGCAGCAAGAATCTGCTTTTAAAACACTTATGCCTGATCTGACACCAGTGGGGGTGGGGGTGGGGTGAGGGGAGTTTCCTCCCCTCCCCTCCCCCCCCAATTGGAGCAGCAAGAATCTGATTTTAGAACACCTGTGCACACCTTGCAAAAAGCACTTTTTGCAATGTGTGTATGGGTCTTTTAAATGCAGATCCTTGCTGCCAGATCCGGGATCCCCCTGCTGTGTTGGGGCAGCTGTGATCTGGGCTTCGCTGCCACAGCCGGAGGCTGAGCAGGCAAGTGCTGTCAGAGTCGGGATCCCCCTGCTGTGTCTGGGCACCTGGGATCCTGCCTTCCCAGACACAACAGGGAGCTTGAGTGCTGACTTCACTGTTCATCCTCTCAGCTCCCTGCTGTGCTGGTGCGGCCGAAACTGAATCATATCCAGTTTGGTGGTGAGCAAAGTCAGGTGGCTGGTTACAAAGCCTTTCTTGCACTTTAAGGCTTCTCAACCAGCCATCTGACTTTGCTCCCCGCCAAACTGACTGCCCTTAAGTTCTGGTGAAGAGCCAAAGTGGGAAGGGTGGGCAAGGGGTCAAAGTAGCAAGAGTGTGATTTTAAAACACCCCTGCTTTTTGCAAGGCATGCATGGGTCTTTTAAAATCAGATTTTTGCTGTCAGAGCCAGGATCCCCCTGCTGTGTCAGGGAAGCCGGGATCCCGGATGCCCCAACAAAGCAGGGAGATCCCGGCTTCCCTGACACAGCATGGGGCTGAGAGGGTGAGTGGTAAAGTCAGTGGGTTGCAGCAAGATCTGTTGGCTAGAGTAAAGCCATGCCCCACCTCCCCACAGCCTGGGCTGTCAAAACCAGCTGGGTGGCGGTGGCGATCTCGCTGCTGCCCACCACCTTTCCCCTTACCGTCCGAAACACAAACCACTCCAAATGGGGAGCTTCTAGGGAAGAGTCCAAGGAAGCTGCTCCTCATAAAGTTTCAAATAATTTTGTTTCATTTCCTTTCCTTTCAAAAAAATAATTGCTACTTATGAATCGAAATGACTAAAGAAAGGAAACAAAACGAAATGAAACACTATTTTCATTTCATGCCCATCTCTAGTCCTAAAAGCAATGCAATTTTTGTGGATTAAAACAGAGTTTTATACGAGCCAACATGTCTCAAAACAATGTGATTAAAATAGGCAAAGCAGCTGTTGCCTGAAGATCATCTGGCTGGTGGGAGGCATTCCATTATTCAGTGAGAGGAGCTCCACCAGAAAGGAAGGATACATCTGTCCTAGAGCCCCCAAGTAAATCTACTGCTGATAGAGTTATGAGAGATAAAGTTGGATGAAGCATTAGAGCCATTGGATCCAAAGCCCATTTGTCTGACTTCCCAATACTCTGGGATTTGGCCCCTCATCTATGCTAACTTGGAATAGTTTTCCTTTTCACCCTATACTGTTTAGCTAACTTAAATCTTCCTCTCCCCAGGGCTATACAGTAGTTATCTGCCTCCCCCAACTGCACTGTTAGAGCTGGTGTACAGTATTTAACTATGAAAACAGTTGCAGGGAAAATGTTTCCAGTGATATGACCTGAGTCCTCAGGACAACGCTTTATAAAGAAAGAAAAAGCTGTCAGGAGCTTTTTCCTGTGTCACGTCTTGTCTAGCTCTCACATATGAAACAAATTTCCCTGGTGTATAGTGTATTCTGATGTTTGGTCTGTCATCCAGTCCCTTCCCCCATCTATTGTGCATGGAGAACTCTCTAGCAGGTAGAGAACAGAAATAAATCATGGGACTGACACCTAGTGCCTTTCCCCTGTTGCTTTTGGGTGAACTGCTCAGTTTGGCCTGTGGGCCACCTTTTCTTGATATCTATCAGTGGATCGGAATTAAAACTGCCATCCTACTTTTCGCTGGTCTCCAAGTTACAAAGTGATGTGCATCAAAAAGTTTCTCTGGATTCATATGGTGGGATATGTTAACTGCTTTAAACATGGTACTGGTGATATTTTTGTAAGGAGAGTTCATTATTCTTTTTAAAATAAAGTCTCTGGAGAAAGCAACACACCAAGTGTTTTCAAGGAAATGCCACACAACACTTTGTCTGGTGTTGAGGCGCAGCTCAGCTTTTTCCTGCTATAATATGGGATTGTCACAGCTATGAGGAAGAAAGAAACTTTCATCTTTTAAAAATGAAAGCCAGGTGCTCTGTCCCAGTGGAAAGTCAAAACAGCTGCTCAAAACTGAGCCAAGAATGTCCCATATTTCCACACAGCTGAGAATCTCTGATTGTGAAATTTTAAATTCAAGCCTCAGAAACATGTGCCAAAATGAAGTGTAGCCAATATGGTTGTAATCTGTGTTACTGCCCAGGTTTTGCTAATGTTTTCTTTGTAAACCAGAGACAGATGGGTCCTTCCTGCAGATATTTGCACACTACTGAAGGAAAAATCCCATTGTTACCTCATTAAACTAGGAAAACAGCTTCTACAGGGCTGTGTCCCTTCTTTCTCACCTGTTAATTAGCTTATTTATTTTTACAACTTTGTTGTTACTGCACTTAGGAGAGGTGACAATGTATGTTTGGCTACTTAAATTCCTGAGGATTGAGGCCCTGGGGATCCATGGAACTTTTTATCAAGATTTACTGATGCCTTATGGTAGACATAACCCATTTGGAGGGTGTTGTTCTACCAGAATTCTTCTTCATTGGCAGAAGAATACTCGTGCCCAATATAAATTGATGCCAGCAGTAGCTTAGAAAGAATTAACATTGAATCTAGACTTCCCAATAGGTACTTTTTATCAAGCCTTTCTTAGGGCCTTTTTACACGACCCCTAAGATCCGCTGGCCACTTAAATTCGGACCAGAGATCTTAGGGGTTCCTCGCTCTTCCTCTGTCCCCACCCCCCTCCGCACTTCCTGGTTGCTGGCTGCCTGAGGGAGGGAGAAAAAAGAAAGAAAAGAATGCCGGTTTACCTCCGTTTTGTTCCCGGCAGCATTCAGATCTCTTAAAGGGGCGGGGCGCAAAAAAAGAACAAACATAAGCCAGGAGAGCCCCGCACTCACTATCCTTACACCGGATCAAATATTTGTCACATCCAAAAAGCAGGTACAAGAAAAGTGCAGTTTGGTCGCGCTAAGTGGGCGGGGTCGCACTTAATTGTCTGCAAAGTCCGGAGCTGGTGGGTAAACATTTTTAAGGTCCGGACCTTGCAGCCATTTACGGCGGAGCTTAGGGGTCGTGTATAAACGCCCTTAATCTCCAATCCTGAAATGGGTCTCTAAGATGATATCTGATGTATTGTATAGTATAATAAAATATAAAAACAAATGAAATATAAAAATAACTCTTAGGTTCTTAGCACCAATCTCAACTAAATAAAAGGATTTAGAATCAAACAGCAGATTTTGTTTTCCACTAGTTAGCTATTTAAGCAATCTATTAAAACACTGTAATGATTAGCCTTATTCAAAGGATGCTTTCATGTTATTTAATAAAGCCAGATGTTTCTCTTAACCAAATTAATTTTTCTCAGCCCTAAAATGATGCACTTGGTAGAATGAAGGTAGTCAGTTTAACAATATTTCCCATATCAAGGGATGTGCTTCAACCACACAGAGAACGGACAAATTCAGTGCATTCTATGAGTCATTTAGTTTTAAAAAAATTTGTCTTGTAAAATGCAGTTTCCCATAGGAAGGTACCTTTTTTTGTTCAGACCTCTTTTAAAGTGAACTTTAAAGTCAAACAGAGCCAGACCCCCCCCTTGGACACCTCCCCCCCACAGTGCAATGCAAAATAAAAGCTCCAAGACAAACCCAGATCATTCCCGCCAAAAGTGCAGTGGAAAACAATGCAAAAACAAAAGAAATCAAGGAAACCTCAGCCCCCTACCTTTCCAAATTCTAAAAGTCCAAAAGCTGTTGCAAAACAATCTCCAAAATGGCTCCAAAAGTTGATGAAAAAACTCCTCCCACCCTTCCACGAACTACGGAGATACAATGCATCCTGCGTAACTTGTTTCAAAATGCAGAATGGATTTTCGTCCTGTGAAGCATCTCATAGGGAATTTTCGTCTTGTGAAGCATGCCTATTCCTGGAATTTCATTCATCTTACAAGGTTTTTTTTTAAATCTTATGGGGCATTCCTCTTAAGAGGTACCACTGTAGTTACTCCAGAGTAACTCTGTGTGTGTGTGTGTGTGTGTGTGTGTGTGTGTGTGTGTGTGTGTGTGTGTGTGTGTGTGTGTGTGTGTGTGTGTGTGTGTGTGTGTGTGTGTGTGTGTACACTTCAGCAAGTCATCTACCCAATTAAAATATTTTTCAGAGAACTGTGGAATCGTAACAGAGATGTGAGGAGTGAAACGTTAGCTGACTTAGGAGGTTGTACTGAAACTGGGAGCATAATGAGAGTAATTTATTAAAATCTCATCCTTTTCATCTCCAAGTGACAGCTACCATTGTGCCTTTAATGGGGAAAAGGTCTCATCAGATTCATTTTGGAGACCATACTGTGAGCTATTAACACAGCTTGCTGGCAATCACTTCACTGATTGTGTCCAAGCATTTTAGTTCAGGTAGTTAGTCAGCCAGTTCAGGATGGCAACCAGCTCTCCAACCTCTGCTTCATTATGTACTTCGCCTTACTTGGAAAGACCGCAGTGACACATTGTTGAGTAAAGAACATCAGCATCACTGAGAATCCTGTTGTTGTTCCACTGCCGCTAAAGGTTGGGTGGGATTTCTGGTCCTCTTGCCCCCTGGGCAACGTCTTCCACAAAGCAGCTTCAGAAAGCAGACAGTGAAATCTCATTTTAAAAAGATGATGAAGTTATATACATTAATACAACTGCCAAAGACTCTGGAAAAGTAACCATAACTTTTAAAATGGTATAAAATATCTCAAATACATTTCTACTTAGAAAATAGAAGATCCCACAATCCTGAATACAGTCTAGCTAGTGCTACCAATAGTAGCAGCCTTTTTAGGCTCAGCTAGAATACAAAACAAAATGTTAGAGCTCAACTAGATGAAATACTTTTATAAAGCTAATATGAAGACCCTGGTCTTGATTTGGGACTTGTCAGGGGGTGGCGGGTGGCAAGGGAAGCTTTCCAACCTATAACTCCTGCTAAGGTTCTGATCCAGATCAGTCTGAAGATATTAAAGCTCTGTTCTGTTTCAAGACTATTTCAAGAATATGATGCTTTATTACTATTAAAGGTCTCCAGAGCAGAAGTCCTTAAAATGATTTTAAGAAGGGATTTAAAACCCATCTTTTTAGACTGGTATAGCTAGTTGGTCCTGTTGTGTTGTTTTTGTGGATTTGAACAGTTTTTAGGTATTCATTAATAGTAGCAACATTTTAAAGGTATTCATTGCTATTAACAGAGTTGGTGTACACTATTTAATAGTTAAGTTTAAAATTATGCTATCTGTTTTTAATCTTTTAAAAGTTTGAAACCTACCTTGAGTGCAATTTGTTTAGTGGAAAGACAACAAACAAGCAGACAAACATACAAATAAGGCTAGCTTTGTTTCAATAAGCATGTTATTGAAGCCACTTCCCCTTAATGCTGGATGAAGCAGAGAAAGGTTGTCATAACTATTATGCAATCATCTGCATTAATAAGTTGAATATTAAACCCTCTTTTCTGGTCCATACTGTGTCACAGGAAAATTTGCAGAAGCTGGTACATATTGAGCATAGTGTGAAAGGGCAGAGCCATCTTCTCCAGCCGGGAAGGGTAAGTTCTCTTTTGACTCATAATAATCTTCTTTTTCTGCAGAGGCTCCTGGGACTGTAACGGGTTTATGATAAGGGAAGTGTAGAAACGTTCACATTTTCAGTGACTGCATGCCTCTTTCTCTCAAAAAGGTTCATGGATTAAATTTATATGTTGTGATGCTTTTAAAAGGGGGGAAGATGTTGTTAACCCTTACAAGCATATCTATTACACATGAGTGGTGCAGGAAAAAATATCTGTTTTATTGACATAAATGTTGGTCATTTTGGAGGGGTAATCCTTTTCTTGTTGCTTAATCTACTCCTGGGAACATTTGGCAGGGAAGAACAGTGGGTGAGGAACGTAAGCAGCCCTTGTCTTCTCTCCTTCTGTCCTCCTCTTATGTGTTTGAAACCTTCTCTCTTCCACCAGTCCGTTATTGAATTCCTTGTACTCTCTCATCCCAAGCACATGTATTGATTTGTATTTTAAGAAAATACTGATGTAATTAAAGTAAATTTCACAGTTAAACTGAGAAGTTCTGCTCCCCCCCCCGTCCCCAGTTAGTAATTGGCTATCATTGCCACACAGAGACCATATCATTTCCTTATTTTTCCTTTTGGGGTGGACATAAAAAAAACTTTTTACTATATTTTATCTCTGGCAAGTCTAAGTTCATTTTGTGCTTTTTTGCCATCCCACTGCATATACTGTCTATTTGCTTATATTCCACTTTGGTGTATTCCCCATTTTTCCATTTCCTGTACTTGGTTTTTTTATACTTAGCTGAGTTGAAAGTTCTTTAGTCAATTATTGAGGTTTCCTTAGACATCTCTCATTTTAGATTGTGCCTTTAATATCTCACTTTTAAGGAATTCTCATACATCTTGGACTCCCTTCTCTTTCAGCCCCTTGTTCCATGGAATCATAGCCAATAATTCCCTAAGTTTACAAAAAACTGGTTTTCTTAAAGTCCAGGATGCTTGTCTGGCTATACTCCCAGTGTATAACAAATTCCAAAAGAGCATGGTATTTCTACCTAAAGATCTCACCACTTTGACCCCATTTACTGTACAAGGTCCTCCCTTTTGGTTAAGATCATATCTAAAATGGCTGTTCCTCTTGTTGCCTCCTCCACTTTCTGGGCCATGAAATTGTCTGCAAGGTCAGTAAGGAATTTATTGGTCCTTGTGTTCTTGGGTGAGTTAGATTGCCAGCATATATTGGGATAGTTAAAATCTCCCATTAGTACTACATCTCTCCCTTTTGTCTGTAAGGCCATCTGCTCACAGAAGGCATCATCCAACTCCTCAGGCTGGCTTGAGGGTCTATAATGTACCCCCACAATGACATCCCTTACATTATTCTCCCCCTTAATTCTCACCCAAATACTCTCAACCTTACTTCCCAGATGTATATCCCTGGATTTCTTCAGCTGTTTAATGCCCTTAACATATAAAGCTACTCCTCCTCCCTTTTTTTTTACTAGGTCTGTTCCTCTGAAACTGGTTATACTCTCTGAATAATCGCATTCCAGTTGTGAGTCTTATCCCACCAGGTTTCAGTGATGCCAATTATATCATATTTATTTTGCTGTATTAGGAGTTCCAGCTCCTCCTGTTTGTTTCCCATGCTCTGTGCATTGCTCCAGAGACATTTAAGGCTGTGTATCCTTCTTACAAGCCCTTTGCTTAACCTACTTTTCCTTGCACTATTGGGCTATAATGCTCCTTCTCCTACTACAACATTTGGGATATTCCCCCCAACCTCTTCTGGATTCCTACTCTTAAGAAGATTATCTCCCTCCCCCTAAGAACTCATTTTAAAGCTCTTCTTATCAAAACTGTAATTTTTAGTTGGAAAAGTATGGAAAGGGTGTCTTATACATGGGAAGACATATTTTAGATTGGGAAATATGGTAATCTGTAGGCTTTTATATAGTGTTTTGCTTCTTGCTATCTTTCTGTATTTTATGATGGTATTACTGATGAGTGTTTTAAAAGATGTGCATTAATGGGAATTGCTGCGGAATTAGTTTGATGATGGAGAGTGGTATTTAAATTATTTAATTACATAAATGAAAATTAATGCAATATTACATTTCCTTTCATGAGAGAGAGCCTTGCAAGCTTGCTCTAAATTTATGATGGACATGGTGCATCCTATCCATTTATTTGCAATGGGCTACCAAGATGCTCATCTGACTTGTACCTTCACCATCACACTGCCACTGCAGAGTTTTACTAAAATAAATGGTGTGTGTGTGTGTGTGTGTGTGTGTGTGTGTGTGTAAATGTGTGTGTGTGTGTGTGTGTGTGTGTGTGTGTGTGTGTGTGTGTAAGACAACTTTCTTAAATATATAAATATATCACTGTCTTAAATACAGTTAGGTTTGGGATTAACTGGAAAATGACAAAGGTTTTGCTATTTCAGCTGTTCACCAAAATAAATTCAAGCTACAGCTGAATAATGAATATGGGCTTAAAGTGCAGTCTCTCAGCTTTAATTTGAGGGAGTTCACATCCAAATTGGAGAAAGAAAGTCTGCAATTCAATTGCACCTTGCTTGTTTCGTTTCAAATCCATTGTGGTACCATACAGAGCCAGAATTATGAAAATTTTGTCAGTGTTCAATTATTTATGAACCTAATTGCATATATAAATATATAAATATATCACTGTCTTTAATAAATATAATATGAATATATATTATGTTTTATAAAACCAGCAGCAGCCCACCACCAAGTGGGACAAACGCTAAGAAAAATAAGAAGATATTACATTTTACAAATATATTTAAGGCAGTGATACCAGCATATGGGGTGCTGTTAGGGAATTAGGACTGAGAGTCCAGTCCGATCCAGTTCACATGCTGAGTCCTTGAAAATCCCATGGAAATAGGATGTACTAATGCTTCTGTATTTCCTCCCCTCAGGTGTTTCTTAAAGAAGGAACATTGATGAAAGTGTCTGGGAAAAACAGGCATCCCCGCCATTTGTTCTTGGTAAGAATATTAGGGTACTTTCCTTGTTGTTGCTTGTCTCTTTTGTACTTCAGCCAGATGTAAACAAGTAAAAGTGGATAATTAGGGTTTTCTTCCTTCCTTCCTTCCTTCCTTCCTTCCTTCCTTCCTTCCTTCCTTCCTTCTTTCTTTCTTTCTTTCTTTCTTTCTTTCTTTCTTTCTTTCTTTCTTTCTTTCTTTCTTTCTTTCTTTCTTTCTTTCTTTCTTTCTACAACATATGCTGCCCACTACCCAAAGGTCTCTGGGCGGACTGCAGTTAAAATAAACAATTAAAACAATTAAAACATTAAAATGCCAATGAACAATTAAAAATGATAAAACATTTAGATACAATACACTAAAAATAGCCATCAGGACACACAATCTATGTTATATCTATTAAAACAACTTCTGGAACAGGAAGGTTTTTACCTGGCACTGAAATATTACCAACGTTGGCGCCAGGCAGGTCTCATTCAGGAGGGTGTTCCATAGCCTGGGGGCAGCTGCTGAAAAGGCCCTATACCTACAAGCCATCCCTTTCACCTCCTTGAGGGATGGGTTTTCCAAGTGGGCCCCCTGGTTAGATCTTAATTGCCGGGTAGATTCACATGGAAGGAGGTGATCCTTCAGGTATAGCAGACAGATCCAAGCACCCTGTCCAAATCCTCAGGTCTCAACAATTGAAACTTATCCAATAACACTGGACCTAAGTGTGTTGCACTGGACACATCCCTTGATTCTGCACCAATGATGGAGCCCAATTCAATGCTAATCTGAGTGACATCCCCCCAATGGGGACAGCAAACTCACATAGTGAGCCGATGAGTGGTCCATGACCCCCACCATATCTCCTGGTTGAAAAAGATCCCAGACCACCAGAAACAGCTCTACCAGATGGCACTCTGAAGAAGCAATGTGGTTGGTGAAATGTTTCCTTTTTGCCAACTGTATTGCTAAAGAATAGGCCCAATAGTGGGCTCTAAGCTGTGTTCAATCAGACTCACAGCAATATTTTTCCACCTGAGCTCCAGCTGTCTCCCCTCCTTCCTCATCACCCCCATCTCAGATGTATACCAGGTAGCCATCTTGGCTCTTCATATAGGGAGACGGATAATCCTCCAGAGCTTTCAGGAAATCATCTAGATCCATTAGTCTCTGAGGGCAGATAATCTTAATGGATCCCCCACCCTTGCAGAGGATTGAAGAAGCTAATAGCCTAAACTTGACCAGGAAGTGGTCTAACCATGAAAATGGGGTCAAAGCCAACCCCTCCACATCCAAACCACCATCCTCCAGTCCCTTTGAGAACACCAGGTCCAGAGTATGGTCTTTCTCATGTGTAGGGCAGGAGACATATTGAGACAGCCCCATGGTTGTCATGGGGGCCATGAAATCCTGGTCAAGGCAGCCTCAGCATGGTTGGTGAGGCCCCCAGTACCAACACCACCTCCGTCACCTCAGGCAGGGAGACTGTTGGTAAGCAGCAGGTTGGGAGGTACACCAGCAGAATCCCTAATATGTCTTATGAGCCCAACACACAACACAGGCCTTCTAGAGCCCCTCCCAAAGAGACAGGAAGCCTAGTCAAGAAGATAGAACTCCTATAGACTATAGCAACTCTCCCAAACCCAACCCTCCGAGCAACACTGTATGTACCAAAAAAAGTCACTTTAAACCCTTCATTCAGCCAAGTTCTCAATGCTGGTCTCCCTGTAGATGATATTTAGAGAAACCAAAGCAGATATGTTGAATTCAGGCAAGTCTTCAAAATCTAGCTTACTTGATGTCAACCTTTGCAAGATCCAGGTATTGATATAAACTTAGTTGAGACTCAGCTTCAAAAGCAGGTTGTTGTTTTTCTGGGGGTTTGATTCTGGAAAATGTGAATCCATCATCAGGGCAAGCCTGCCTCCGAGCAGGGCAGTGGGGATTCCTTTCTCCAGTGAGTGAATGGCTTGTGCTTGTCACTGTGGTGGCCTTAGCAGGCGCAGTGGAAGTTGTAAACATTTCCCTTTGTTTCAATTATGCTTTTCAAGGTTTATCCTAACCATAAAATTGTAGTGACCGAGTCACGGTTGTAGCTGATACAAAGCATGCATTGAAATGAGAGTAAATTTTACAATTAGAGGGCTACAGGGTAGCCATTTCTAAGGGAGCTATGAGTCTAGGCATCTGCTGGAAGTTCTGCAGTGTGGAATAAAATGTGTTGTTCACGGCAGGGGAGAAATAATAATAATCCGGTAGCAGCTGGGGATATGGGGAATGTGTGTTCGTGAAGCTTTTAATAGACACATGAATATCCACCAGTGACAGGTTTTTTCTGCTACCCAGCCAGAAATGAACAGTGTGATCAGACATACATGTTGTTGAGAAAGACAATCCCAAGTTGGACTGAAAAATAATACTTGGTAGGGAGAAAACGACAGAAAGCAACAGGGCTGTGTGGTCCTATACCTGTGATTTTTCAAAAACATTTTCCAGGTAATGGACCTTTGGAAAATGAAATGCCTGAAAAATCCTGGTGGGAGGGCTATTTCTCCCTACGATCAATTAGCCTAAAGGTCATCAGTAGGTCTAGTAGTAGTATCACAATTCGCTGAGTAATCCTTATTCACATGGTAGTTAAACTAACGTGAATAGAATGTGTGTGTACATATTAAATGTATGCAGAGCAGGATATGTTGCATTTCTGAACTGTTATTTTTCATATGAGACAGAAATGGTCTGGCCTAATAAATAAGTTTACTTAGATGGAAGTGCTTTTGAGTTCTCAATAACCAGTGTGGTATAGTGCAGTGGTCCCTAGCCTTGGGTCCCCAGATGTTCTTAGACATCAACTCCCAGGTATCCTGGCTAGCATGCTGTCCAACCCAATATTCCTGAGAGTTGTAATCTAAGAACATCTGGGGGCGCATGGTTGGGGACCACTGGTGTTACGGATAGACTGATGGATTAGGAATAGGGATGAGCACCTTACAAAAAAGCATCAAGCTGTTTTGTCGTTTCATAAGGTTTTGAACCCTTTTGAAATGAAACGAGACAGCATACAGCGTGTCATCCTGAAACGAAACGAAATGATGTTTTCAGTTCAGGAGGAACTGAACCAGGAGCGGCCACCAGGTCTCGCTTCAGCAGTGAGATCTGCCGGCTCTTTACCTGCTTGGTTCTTGCCCACCACCACATCCCAGGTGGGTTTTGGACAGCTTGAGCTATCAAAAAATCCCAGCCGGGAGGCAGGCGGCTAGGGAGAATGCAGCAGCCGGGCAGCAGTAAACTCCTTTATTCCCTGCCACCCCTTCCTCCCAGGGTGTGCATGTTTTGGACAGGGAGTGCTGTGAGCAGTGGGGGCAGTCCCCATTGTACACATCCCTCCCTGTCCCCCCCCCAAAAAAAAACCTACCTTGGAGGAGGTGGAGCACAAGAAAGAAGGAGGCAGGGGTAAATTCAAACCACCCTTGTTGTGGTCTGGAGCCTTCTTTCAGAATCAAAGAGGATTCCCTTTGATTCTGACTCAGCAAAAGGGATCTGAGATCCCCTTTTGCTGCATCAGAATCCCAGGGATTCCCCTTGGATTCCGAAGCTGCAGGGACCCCTTTTGCGGCATTGGAATCCCAGGGAATCTCCTGGGATTCTGACGCAGCAAAAGAGGTCAGCCAGAGCACTGGTGACAGGACATTTTAAAAAGGCTCTAGTCAATGGACTACAGCCTTTTTAAAATGTCCTGCTACCACCGCTCTGGTTGGGGCAATAGTGCTGGTGGTGGGAGATTTTAAAAAGCCTGAGGCCCACCACCTGGGTGGTGTGATGGAGGCTTCTTTGGATCCCCCGCCACAACAGGGAGATTCAAAGAAGCCTGGCTCTAAAGATCAAGAGAGGGCTGGTGGGCTGGAGGCTTTTGAATCCTCCGCCGCACCAGCTCTCTCACTGTTGCTGTGGGGGATTCATATTTTGTTTCTCATTTCATTTCAAAAGGAAACAGAATGAGAAACAGAATGAGAAATGAAATGAAATGAAACAGTATTTTTTCTGTTTCGTGCCCATCCCTAATTAGGATTCTGGAGACCATGGTTGGAATCCCCAGTCAGCCATGGAAACTTTCCAGGGAGTAGAACCCATAAAATGTCCACTCTTTAAATGTCACACTTACCTTGAAAAAGGCTTATTAAGTCAGTTTGGACTTGCCATTGTATAACAATATTATATACAATAAAAATAAACATATTTCTCAGTTCAAAAAGACTCTCTTCTTTACAAAGATATGATTCAGAGTGCATCCCCCAAGGGAATTTGTGCTTAATGAGCTAATGAGCTTGGGTCCAAGCTGTCTAACAGATCACATCTCCGTCTTTGAGTCTGCCTAGGATTTAAGATGTTCAAGAGAGGCCTTTGTTGGGGGTCCCTGCACCCTCACATGTGCATTTGATGAAGACCCAAGAGAGGGCTTTTTCTGTCATTCCTCTCAGACTCTGGACCCACCCCCGTGAGATGCTAGGCTTTCTTTTAATTGACTGGCTGATTAAGGGGAATTTTTAAGGCAACTGAATTATTTCTATTATTTTAATGTGTTCTTAATTCAGTATTCTTTTTACTTATAGGCTTTTAATATGGTATTATCCACCATGATGACCATAGAGTTGCTCTTCAAGACAGGCTGAATGGGAGAGCTCCCTCCCCTGGATTCACTTTCTACCTGTCTTGAAGAGCGGCTCTATGCTCATCCTGGTGGTTGGTCTCTAGCGCAGTGATGCAAACCTTTTAGAGACCGTGTGGCCAAACTGCAATTCAAAACCCACTAATGCTGTATTTCACAAAATGCCGATACAGCAATTTAACGTGAATACAGGTGGCTGTGAAGGGCAGATGCCGGGTTCCCACAGAAAGGGCTCCAAGTGCCACCTTTGGCACCCATGCCATAGGGTCGCCAACAGTGCTCTAGCCCGTTTCTCATCTCTATGGTCTCTGGTCAGGCTGTTTACTCTCCATCTTCTATTCTATGGAAAAAATCAATCATGCAAGGTATTTTTTTTTAAAGCAGCCAGGTCAGGAAGCTTCCACTGGGGTTACAACTGGGCTGGGACATGCACTGGTCCAGAGGCAAGTGCAGATTAAAATGGCTTACCAAAATAGAAATCACCTTGGTCAAGTTGGTGGACATATTTTAAGCAAAGCAATGGTGCTATATCAGTTGGCTAGAACATTGTTTTATGCAGGACATCTCTATTATAAAGTGCCCCTTAAACAAGATGGCTGTTGGTATTTCCATGTGTACAACTCTTTTGTATAGACCAAATCTGGCATCAACCTGCAGCTTCCCCACTCCCCGTGCTGGCGAGCTGAGCAAGTTAATTTTATATCATAGTGGCAAGTCATGGCTAGTGAGGCTTTCGAAGAGATTATAGACACATTTCCTTAAATGTAAAGACAAAACAGATGGGAAATAACTCTAATGGGCAATTAACAAACACAGCCACCATTAATGTTTAATAAAACTGAGGGATACTAATTGTGGCTACCATAGCAACAGTACACCAGGGTGGCTTCCCTAATCAGCACCAATCATAAAATGTCTTGGGCTTTGTGGTAATATTTCATATAAATAAAATAAGCAGGATTTGCAGCCAAATGGTGCAGCACCGCATGCTGGGGGAAACCTGACAGTGCCTCACGGAAACTAATTTTTTGGTTGGTAGGGTGCCTTTCATTAGCTGTCTCTTCTGTAATTTGGCCTGACCTCAAACTATGAGTCTGCATTAACAGGCAAAAAGAGGCCACAACTTCTCCTCATAATTAAGTAGACTTTGAATATTCTAGGAATGCTACAACCTAATTCTCTCATGCATTTTCTGTACAGGAGCCATCTTATTGGTTAAACTACCAGCTGAATGATCCCAGAGCATTTTTATGTCTTAGTAACTTCTCTGGATACTCTTCCCTTGGCATTGGGTTTTACAAACTCACATCTAATATATATATATTTTAAAAGCACACCTTAGTGAAAGTCATTACAACAAACTTCTTTAATAGCCAGTGTTTCCTTCCTGAAACCTCATTGATCCAACTTCTAAAAGGCTGTAATGAATTTGTCTCTATGGATTTGTCAAGACCTTGCTAAACTGGGATTTATAATGAGTTCATGTCAGTTTGTGTATGAGAAGGCCATTGTGAAGATGAGATTTATGTTTGCCATATTATGAACTGTTAACCAAATTGTACCAAAATTTCCTTTGGAAGCTTCTTTTTTTAACCTTGTATATGGAATGTCTATTGTCAAAAATGAAGAAGTAAAATCTTGAACTGTAGTTACAGTGATATAATAAGATCTTGGATCTGGTAGGGTTTAGCAGACAGATGAAAAAACACAGCAAGTCTGAGGTATGGGTGGGAATGAATGTGTTGATTGTTCTACCTCTTCACTGGTTGTTTCACCAATTTTCAGACTTTGAACTTAAGGGGTATATTGCTTATTTTTTTAGTTATACGGTGAGCCCAAATGTCACATTTCCCATTCAGCGGGCCTACTCTAGTGCAATTTAGCAAAGCAAAGTGTGCTGCTTATATATTTAAGATGCAAAGTAACATGATTTGGCCAATATAGTAAAACCTTGGCTCAATAGCATAATTTGTTCTGGAAACAGGTTTGTAATCCAAAGCGCTTGTATATAAAGCAAATTTCCCCATAAGAAATAATGGGAACTCAAATGATCGGTTCTATAGCCCAAAAATCTTCATATAAAATGATTACAATACTTTAATATAATATGAAATAATAAAGAAAATACAAAGGATATGGAAACATAAAAGGCATATAAAATATAAATATAAAGTAAAATAAAACAAAATCCTAACCTGCACTCACCTTTGAAAACCTTTGTGCCTGGCGTGAGGGAGACAAGAGGAGGCTGTGCTGGCTGCCAGCACCCACCAACTGGCTGTCCTTCCTTGCTTCCTTCCTGGAGGGGGCCAGCTGGCAGGTGGGTTCATTACCTTCCCTTCCTCTATCCTCCCTCTGCTTTGGAGGCTGCCTGAGATGGAATGTCCCAGATCATCGCCCACAATCCAGCAGGGGGAAGAGAATCACATAGGTTCACTTGTGATCATGTGACCTGCTCCTGTGCTCGTATTGCAAGACATTGCTTGTTGATCAAGGCAATATTTGCTCATCTTGAAAAACACTTGTAGACCAAGGTACTGACAAACCAAGGTTTTACTGTCTATTTTGACTGTGGAATCATAAGGAGAAACCATTGTTGTACTGTTGAGCAAATATTTCCAAACTGGGGGAAAAGCATGAGTGAAGTTCACATTCTCAGTGGCAAGTTTTGCCTTGGGGGTGGTTAGGGAAGGTAATTGTGGGTTTTTGTCATCTTCTCTGGCTTAAACCTCAGATCCTGAACAATCAAGGTGTAAGGTATGGAGTAATGGCTTTACACAACAGTACACTTTTGAGGCTGTGCCCTTTGCCTGGTTGCCCACAGAAAAGGTGTTGCCAAGCAGAAATTTAGGTTTGACTTGGAGGCCCAGTTTAGCACCATAAGCTAAGACAGATCAGGCCTTCAAGGCAGAGGTTTTCTGCTAATTGTATGGCCTATAGACCAGGTCACTGAGGAGAGCAAAAGAAAGGTTGATGTACAATGCCTTGCTGAGGCATTTCAAGGCAAATCTGCTCAGAGATCGGTAGAATGGCTTCTAGCAAAAAACGACATTGCATCCAGGCAGAGAGCTGATCAAAGAGGAAATATGCTAAAGGCATGTATGGTTTTTTTAAAAGCCCAAGCAACTGAAGAAACCAGAAGCCAAAATGTTTTTCTTTAATAACTTATTGCTTAAATGATCTGTTTGAGACTTTTATAGGACTTTTAATAGATAGATATGGATATAGATAAAGTATATAAAGTGAGAGAAATGAATGTGTCCACTTCAAAAAGATTAACTATCAGTCAATCAGTCAGTCAGTCAGTCAAGTCAGTCAGTCAGTCAATTAATCAATCAATAAGAATTTAAAGCTGTGCAGCTTTTTACATGTGCACATATAAGATCAAGTTATATTATGTTTTAGAATATAAGAGCAGCTCTGTTGGATGGTGAGGAAGATTTGTCATCCTGTTAAGCCTGGAGTAGGAACTGGCAAGCCATTCCACTGCCAAGAAAACTCCATGCACATGGGGTTACGAAGAGTCAGTCACGACTATAACAACACAACATGGATACAGTATAGATAACAGATACAGATATTGACATAGACATAGACATAGACATAGATATATCTTTTTGGTAGTTCTTATAGTGCCACTGATCCCCTATGGAGAAGGGGAGATGTTGACAAGATTTTTCAGCACTTTAATTAAATTGTAGCTGGCTGGAGAGTTCAGTGAGTTGATTTTCTGGAGTCAGGGGTTGAGAATTCAATTATACTGTGCTTCCTTTAAAAAAAAAAGCTGGCTTGTGTGGCCTTGGGCAAGCTACACAGTTCCAGGGCAATCCCAGAAGAAGGAAGTTGTAAACCATTTTCCAGTACTATCTACCTAGTAAACCCTTGAAAGGTTTACCATAAGTCAAAATTGATTTGACGGCGTGTGATTATCATTATTCTATTTCACAATAAGAATTATAACAGTGATTAACAAATGTTTTGAAAGTACGGTACTCAGACAAGTAATACATGGTAACAATTAAGTGAAAGAAAGCAGTGAAGTCTACCACTTGAAAGCACTCAATATTTTAATCTGTGTGTGTGTGTGTGTGTGTGTGCGCGCACACACACACACACACACACACACAGATTTTATAAGGTATGGAGTCCAGTCACCACATGGAGCACACTCACACACCCCAAAAAAACATTGGGAGACCACAGACACGTAGCCAGACCAAAATGAATTCACAAGACACAGGACCCCACTCCACCAAAGCCCAGGATACTGCCAGAACCTACCAGCCATCTAACCCACCAGCATGTAAACAGCCATCTAAACAGCCATCAGCAGTTAATCCCTTAACGATCGCCTCAGCCACACAGCAGATCACAAAAGAACAAAGGAACAAAGGAACCTACAATCAGCAACAGAGCAAGCAAACCACACCCCCCCCAGCAGTATTTATAGAAGGACTTCAACTGAGACCACACTTTGCTTCAAGAAGAAAGAAGCCAGAACACCAGCCTGAAGATGACGAGTGAGACCTCGTCGAAACGTCGCCAAAACAACCAGATTTCTACACGGGAAGAAACCCGAATCCACCCTAACATGCATACCTATACCCGTGAAAATCTACGAAAACAGATATGTTGACGACACCTTTGTTATCTGGCCACACGGGAAAGATAAACTGAACAACTTCCTCACACATCTCAACAGCCTACACCCCAAAATACAATTCACTATGGAAATAGAAGCCAACAACCAACTTCCCTTCCTGGACGTCCTAATCTACAAAAAACCCGACGGCTCCTTAGGACATACCATCTACCAGAAAAAAACACATACAAACCGCTACTTAAATGCACAATCACACCACCACCCTGCACAGATCAACTCCGTAGCAAAAACCCTCATCTCCAGAACCAAACGCCTCGCTGACAAAGACCACCTAAAAACTGAATTACACACTCTCTCGAATGTTTTAATTGCGAACGGATTCCAAAAAAACACCATCACCAAACTAATCCAAAAGGAAACACCCCCAAGAACCAAGAAACAGAAGAGAACAACGGCACCGCCCTCCTCCCTTACATCAAAGGCACCACAGACAAAATCAGCAAAATTCTCCACAAACACAATATCAAGACAGCCTTTTGCACCGACCAAAAAATAGCCAACATCTTAAGAAACCCCAAAGACAAGATTGAGCTAGAAAACCAAGGAGTCTACGAAATACCATGCAAAGTCTGTCCAGCCACATACATCGGACAAACAAACAGGAGAATAAGCGCACGCATCGCAGAACACAAGAACGCAGTCAAAAAGAAGAAAAATCTTCCTCTCTCTTCCAGCACATAAAAACAACAGGTCATGAAATTGACTTTGAAAGAACCAAACTCATCTCCAAAACTGAACACTTCAACAGTCGAATAATCATGGAAGCCATTGAAATAGAGAAACACCCAAACAACATGAATAAACGTGATGACACCTCCCGCTTGCCTGACATCTGAAACTAGCCCTGGTCAACAGACGAGCCTCTGTCACAAAGACTGACACCAGGTCCAAAAGGACACAAGATGCCACCACCTTCCATCCACACCAAACACAAACCCAGACCCTTCCCACAGATGAAACGAAACCACCATCCAATAACAAAACCACGACTGCACCATCTACTGCGGCACCCCACTCCAGTCACCACATGGAGCACACTCACACACCCCAAAAAAACATTGGGAGACCACAAACACGTAGCCAGACCAAAATGAATTCACAAGACACAGGACCCCACTCCACCAAAGCCCAGGATACTGCCAGAACCTACCAGCCATCTAACCCACCAGCATGTAAACAGCCATCTAAACAGCCATCAGCAGTTAATCCCTTAACGATCGCCTCAGCCACACAGCAGATCACAAAAGAACAAAGGAACAAAGGAACCTACAATCAGCAACAGAGCAAGCAAACCACACCCCCCCAGCAGTACTTATAGAAGGACTTCAACTGAGACCACACTTTGCTTCAAGAAGAAAGAAGCCAGAACACCAGCCTGAAGATGACGAGTGAGACCTCGTCGAAACGTCGCCAAAACAACCAGATTTCTACACGGAAGAAACCCGAATCCACCCTAACATGCATACCTATACCCGTGAAAATCTACGAAAACAAATATCCGACCTCTACGGGAGGAAACCTTCCAGCTGACCAGAACCTACGAGAAACTAGAAGTCCGAAGAGCCACCATCTTATGTGACATTGCATTCCTACGCAACTGCCGAGACAAAAATGTGATCCCCACAAGCTTCCAACTGAAATTCCACTCAAAAACCCCATCCAGCGAAAGGATCCTGAAAAGAACAGAACTAGCCCTAATCAGAAGCGAACTACACAGGAAAAGATACCTACTAGATCAAACCAACAGAGACCTACTCACTCTCCACCTCAAACTCAGCAACAAAATCCACCCAACACTCTGGAACAAATCCAAGCAACTGGCCGCCTGGAGAGCTGAAACAGAGACCTCCCACAAGACAGACACACACACCAACAAACTCCACAAACTGGAAAACGCCAGAAGCCCAACCCCCACACAACAGCCCATGAAACAAACAGTTCACAACATATCAGACAGGACACTCACCATCGCAGAGACCAAAGTCCTTTCCAAAGGATTCAACTTTGGAATCGCCCCAGACACATCCCCACCGAAAACATCATATGCGGAGTGGAAGCCAGCCTAACCAAAATCAACCCAGATGAAGCCAACAAAATCAGACTCAAAGTCACCAATGTCCTCTGCTCCAGCAAACCACCCAGAAGCAATTTACACAAAGAAGAACAAAAAGCCCTCTCCAACCTGAGGAAAGACAACAACATAATCATTCTCCCAGCAGACAAAGGCAATGCCACAGTGGTGATGAACACATCCGACTACCAAGCCAAATTATCCAACCTACTACAAGACCCTGCTTACATACCTTTGAACACAGACCCCACCACCTACCTGGAAAAAAACCACCAAAGCCAAAATAAAAGCCTCTCCCTTAAGTGAAGAAATCAAGCCAAGCATCATCCCCAGAGAGAAATCATCCAGATGCCCCAAGCTCTTCCCAAGATTCACAAAGAAGGAACACCTCTCAGACCCATAGTCAGCTCCATAGGCTCACCTCTACAAAACCTCGCCAAATTTCTTGCCAAACAACTCCAGCCCTATGCAGAATCCATCACTTCATACGTACAAAACTCGTTCCACTTCATAGAAATTATAAAGAAACAAGACCTACAACCCAATGACCTACTCGTGAGCTTCGATGTTGTTTCGCTCTTCACACAAGTGCCCATTCAAGAAGCCTTGACAGCTATCCACAACAAATACAACCCCCAAACACATCCTAGATCTGACCAACCACTGCCTAACCAACACATACTTCATCCACAATGGACAAAGATACAAACAGATAGAAGGAGCACCCATGGGATCACCCCTCTCACCGGTCATCGCAAACCTATATATGGAACACTTTGAAACCAACGCGTTACAGAAGTCCGAACATAAACCCAAACTCTGGCTCAGATATGTTGACGACACCTTTGTTATCTGGCCACACGGGAAAGATAAACTGAACAACTTCCTCACACATCTCAACAGCCTACACCCCAAAATACAATTCACTATGGAAATAGAAGCCAACAACCAACTTCCCTTCCTGGACGTCCTAATCTACAAAAAACCGACGGCTCCTTAGGACATACCATCTACCAGAAAAAAACACATACAAACCGCTACTTAAATGCACAATCACACCACCACCCTGCACAGATCAACTCCGTAGCAAAACCCTCATCTCCAGAACCAAACGCCTCGCTGACAAAGACCACCTAAAAACTGAATTACACACTCTCTCGAATGTTTTAATTGCGAACGGATTCCAAAAAAACACCATCACCAAACTAATCCAAAAGGAAACACCCCCAAGAACCAAGAAACAGAAGAGAACAACGGCACCGCCCTCCTCCCTTACATCAAAGGCACCACAGACAAAATCAGCAAAATTCTCCACAAACACAATATCAAGACAGCCTTTTGCACCGACCAAAAAATAGCCAACATCTTAAGAAACCCCAAAGACAAGATTGAGCTAGAAAACCAAGGAGTCTACGAAATACCATGCAAAGTCTGTCCAGCCACATACATCGGACAAACAAACAGGAGAATAAGCGCACGCATCGCAGAACACAAGAACGCAGTCAAAAAGAAGAAAAATCTTCCTCTCTCTTCCAGCACATAAAAACAACAGGTCATGAAATTGACTTTGAAAGAACCAAACTCATCTCCAAAACTGAACACTTCAACAGTCGAATAATCATGGAAGCCATTGAAATAGAGAAACACCCAAACAACATGAATAAACGTGATGACACCTCCCGCTTGCCTGACATCTGGAAACTAGCCCTGGTCAACAGACGAGCCTCTGTCACAAAGACTGACACCAGGTCCAAAAGGACACAAGATGCCACCACCTTCCATCCACACCAAACACAAACCCAGACCCTTCCCACAGATGAAACGAAACCACCATCCAATAACAAAACCACGACTGCACCATCTACTGCGGCACCCCACTCCAGTCACCACATGGAGCACACTCACACACCCCAAAAAAACATTGGGAGACCACAAACACGTAGCCAGACCAAAATGAATTCACAAGACACAGGACCCCACTCCACCAAAGCCCAGGATACTGCCAGAACCTACCAGCCATCTAACCCACCAGCATGTAAACAGCCATCTAAACAGCCATCAGCAGTTAATCCCTTAACGATCGCCTCAGCCACACAGCAGATCACAAAAGAACAAAGGAACAAAGGAACCTACAATCAGCAACAGAGCAAGCAAACCACACCCCCCCAGCAGTACTTATAGAAGGACTTCAACTGAGACCACACTTTGCTTCAAGAAGAAAGAAGCCAGAACACCAGCCTGAAGATGACGAGTGAGACCTCGTTCGCCAAAACAACCAGATTTCTACACGGGAAGAAACCCGAATCCACCCTAACATGCATATATATATATATATATATATATATATATATATATATATATATATATATATATCTCCGAAGCTACTAGGAGTTTTTGAGACAGAGGAGCACTTCAGAATAATATTCGCGCTTCTGCCTTTCCTGACAAAGAAATACAGCTACCCAATGTTCCCAAATAAAGGATTAAAGGAAAGATGGAAAGTGTGCTTGTGTTTAATTGGGATTGGTTTGGTGCTGCAGTGTAGCATGCGTGCTCTTAGAGAGCAAACAGTTAGCAAATGCCTTTTTTTAACATTTTAAAACACTGATTTATAAAATTCACAAAATAGTTGCACTAGTATTGGATTTGAGTGAGACTGTTACAAAACCATGTATTTTGTAACAACTGTTAGCTGGGGGAGAGACTTCTGAAATATTGCCCTTCTCAAAACTGTACTCACGACCTGGGGTTCAATCCCGGCTCTTGGTTGACTCAGCCTTCTTTCCTTCCGAGGTCAGTAATATGAGTACCCAGTTTGGGGGATGTGGGGCAATGTGTAGCCTGTATACCGTAATTAAATTGCAAACTGCCAAGAGAGAGCTTAAAGTGCTATGGGGCAGTATATAGGCAGAACACTTTGCTTGTTGCTTGTTGCAATACAAACTGATAGCCTGAAATGGCCCATAGTGCTCAAGCACTTCACCCACCAGAAGCTGATATACCAACCTGTGATTGAGCCTGGATGATGAGGACGCAATAACTCCATCACAGGCCAGGCTTTGCCCAAATCCTCCCAGACCTACTTCTGAATGTGACTATTTGGTCCTTACTGCATTTGAAGACCAGATTGTTTTTCAGCAACAATCCAGAGTGCAATGTTTGCAGCGGATATAGAATGCCAGGGGAATATGAGAGACATATTGCAAATAATTGATTTGGTCATTCTCTCCATACAGATGAATGATGTTCTGCTGTATACATATCCCCAGAAGGATGGCAAATATCGTCTTAAGAGCACCTTGGCTGTGTCCGACATGAGGGTAACGTGAACTCTACTCTTTTGTTTAGCACTGTATTTGATTCAGCTGAAAACCTTTTAATTTTCTTGGAAAGAAAGTGTAGGGCATTTTGTCTTTCAAATTACCTTTGTTTGATGCAAGGAAAAAAGATGGGAAATACATAAATTACAGAAGTCGAAAACAATTTCAGGAGTGGACAGCAAACATCAGTGAAATCCTACTGAGGAAGCCTGTCAAATTGTTGTCTATGAATTAACGTAATTATAATTGGCTCAGGATCCCAGGTGGGATTCTCTTGATTGAGAGCTGCTTAAGAGAACTAGAAAGAAATCCTTTGCTACATCACCATATGGTTAAACAATAGATGAAACACTGTTGTTTAGGATAGTAAGTTGCATTAGAGTAGGCCCACTGAAGTGGTCCAGTACAGGTTATATTACACTAAGCAGCATGATTCAGCCCCTGTATATTAGATTTGTCAAAATAAGAGAAAATACTCCTCAACATAACTTAAAATACATTTGGTTAATATTTTCCAACTCTCAAAAAGTATAAAAATACTCAGAGGGGTGGACTTTACCTAATTCCTTGTTTCCAGTTTTGTATGGGTTGATAAAGGCCGAATCAATCAATCAATCAAACAGAAGAGGCCTATGATCTCCATCAATTTCCTCAAGAACAACTGACCAAGGCTTTTTTAAAAAAATAAATCATGTGAGGTTAATCTCCAATCTGTTCCTCTAGATCAGCTTGCTAATTTAGTAGGTTGCATGACAGCTGTGTACATAACTGATGCAATATTCCCCATTATTGTTTGTTACCAAACTGATGCAATGTGGGTAGATTAGGATCTTTCTATTTGATGGGCATCTGCAGGCGGAGGCTGGGTAGCCACCTCCCAGACATGTTCTTGCTTTGGAATACGTGCATTGAGCCAATGGCTGGACTAGATGGTCTACAACCTACCCCCCATAAATTCTGTGCCACAGGAAACACATTATTCTTCCAGGTGCCCCATAACTTCTTTAACTGCAATGGTTTGTGCACAGGAACTCTTGCAGGATGTGCACGTAAAGCTTTTTGTTTTGCACTTTAACTGTGGCAAGTCACTCACTTTCCTATTGTTCCTGGTAACTTTTTTTTTCAAAACGCACAGTTGTTAGTCTTTCTCTTCTATTTATATGACATACAAGGAATATCCATCTCCTTAGGAGGGCAGTCCCTTCTGAGGGTTTTGTGTGAACCCTTAGGGAAGCCGCACTGTACTAAGTAACATTACAGAGATCTTCGGAAGCAACCACAGAGGTGGTCGTCTCTCTCCTCCTCCATGGAGGAGGAGAGATGAAAGTGACTTTGTATGTTTTGGATAATGATGGTTTCATTTGTTTCCTTCCTTCATACAAGTGCTATTTCCCCTTCCTTAGGTTAGCCGTCCAGTGACAGAAAAAGTCCAAAATGTCCTGAAGATTGAATACGCTGAAAATTGCCTAACCTTATCAGCAAGGTAGGTGGTATCATGTCACTATTTTTCTTTTACTATTGAAATTCTAGGCAAGTGCAGTTGCCTTTCCCCCCAGCCCCAGCCCCCACAAGATCTAATTGTCCCACTATATTTAAAATCCATTAACGACCATGGTGTTGTGCTGGAAAACGGCTGGGTGTTTGACTATAAAGAAGGCATTCATTTAAAATATATGGCTCAGAAGACACAACTAACTCAGCACTTCTAATGAGCCATAGGCACTTCAAAGGATCTCAGGCACAGAGGGAAGAGCAGGAAATCCATTTCTAATAGATGCATGATCTGGTGTCTTGATCGTTTGTGACTTTTTCTCTGTCATGCTTTCCCTGCTTCATTTCCTAAAATGTCACTTGTCATGTCCTTGAGGCAATTGGAGGACGAGGGGAAAGCAGTGATTAACTAATTCTCCTCAGTGAATTTAAATGTATTTTGTAGCACTTATACGTCAGAAGAAAGATTTAAGATTTCACTGAGAAAAGAATTAGGTCTCTGTTTACAAGGAGCCTTCCTCATGATGAGTTAATGGCCATCACAATCAAGAAGAGCGTGGAGATCACAGGGTTGTCTGGTGGTCACACAGATGGAATCTTGCTGGCCTGATGGGTGATGCCTGGGTCCAAAGAAGAAAGGCTGATGTCTGGAAGCTGGCCCTCAGTCTTCCATTAAGGCAGGGGTCCTCAAAGTTTTCAAACAGCGGGCCGGTCCATCACCACCCAGACACCACTGGGGGCCGGATCACAGTCCAAAAGCAGCTGCGGAGGCTTGCTTGCTCACAAAACAGTGAGTAGGTGGGGGGGTTGCAATTGGTCCCAGGGGCCGGATTCAGGACCTTGGGAGGCTGCATTCGGCCCCGGGGCCTCAAGGCCCTGGCTTGGCTGAATGGGTGGGGGACACCTGGCAAAAGGGCTGTGTATGCACCAAGGGATGCATCTGCCAGTTCTTTGGCTGGTTTGCCACCTTCCCCATTTTCCATCGGAAAGGGGAAAAAGAAAGGCAAAAAGTTGCTATCTTTGCCTTGCTCTGTCTTTCAAGAGATGCCTTCACCAAAAATCAAGTTTTCCACGCACTGCAGGAAACCCTGAAAATGCAGCAGCTAATAATGTTGCCCAGTTCCTAATGTCGCTGCATTTCATCATGAAAGTGGGACCCACTTCATCCATACCTGATTATTCTGGATAAATCATTACTACTCTTATTTCCTTCAGTTAAACTACTCTGCTTAAATGTGGCTTAAGAGTGGATCTCCATTTCACAAGATGCAGGTGGGAGAGGCTGCTAAAAACCACAATTCCACATTGATCCCCTCTCCCCTGTAAAGTGTATTACAAATTTCCTCTGGTTGTCATGATGCCATACACCATTTTAATCCATGATATTGTGCAGCAATATCAGTCCATTTCCTGACCATTTCCTGGCTTAATGGAAGTACCATATCCCACATTCATAAGCTGGAGGGTTTGTTGGTTTTGAAAAAATTGAATCTACCACTGACAACTCTTGCCATCTCCATGGTGATGTTTAGTTTGCTGGCAATACAGTTAGCCCATCTGTGGAAAATGAATGTGATTCTTTATGCTTCATCTGCCCATCATATATTTTATTTTATTTTACTGAGTATTTTTACCCTGGGAAAGGACACAACGCGGCTTACAGTAGAGAGAGACAATATACAGCCCAGTACATCTAATACACATTCAAGTTTAAGAACAAGGAATTGAGCGGCATCTGACAGCATTGAATGGCAACATTAAAGCTAAAAAAGAGAACATGAGTATTTAAAGAAATGAATAAAAGCACAGGCGCATTTATGAAGTCAGTCAGTGTAATTATGTGAGGTAGATCATCCAAAGTTATGAGGGATGGAAACTAAACATTGAAAACATACTGTCAATGCAATCATACAGGGTGAGGTATAAATACAAAGTCTATGTGATCATGTATGGTAGATTTATATAATAGGTAGTCCATCATTCAAGGAAGCTAGCCTGAAGAGAAAGGTCTTTGCCTGTTTCTGGAAAAAGCAGAAATGGGGCAGTCCTGGCCTCCAGTTCCAGAGTCTTTGAGTGCAGCAGCCAAGAAGGCCCTTTCATGTGTTCCCATGAGACGTACCTGTGAGGGTGGCGGAATGGAGAGAAAGGCCTCTCCTGATGACCTTAACACCCGAGTCGTTTCATACTGTGAGATTCGATCCTTGAGGTTGCTTGGATCCAGGTTGTATATTCCTTTGTTGGTTAAGATCAGCACTTTGAATTGTGCCCAATAGCTGATTGACAGCCAGTGGAACTGCTTTAATAGGAGTGTGATGTGATCTCTGTACCCCGCCCCAATCAGCAATTTGGCTGCTGCATTTTGGACCCGTTGAGGTTTCCTGAGACTTTTCATCGGGAGTCCCACATAGAGCGCATTACAGTACTCTAGCCAGGACGTCACTAGGGCATGTGTCACTGTGGCTAGACTTCAGATAGCTTAGCAAGAGGTCATTCAGTAAATTGCCTTCAGGCTGCTGTGGCATTGAGCTCTGTAATGGATTTCCTTTTGTTGTGAGTTCCGATGTTGCACTAAGGGCGTTTATACACGACCCCTAAGCTCCGCGGCAAAGGGCTGCAAGCTCCGGACCTTAAAAATGTTTCCCCACCAGGTCCGGAGTTTGCAGACAATTAAGTGCGACCCCGCCCACCTAAGCGCGACCCAGCTGCCCTTTCTTGTACTTGCTTTTGGGAGGTGAAAAATATTTGATGCGGAGAGTGCCTGAGCTCTCCTCGCTTCTTTTTGTTGTTTTCCTTTCGCCTCCGCCCCTTTAAGAGCAACCAGGAAGTTCGGAGCAAGCTTCCACGCACGGGAGGTATAAGGCTTTTTTTGCCTCCCTCCTCCCGCAGACAGAACAAGGAAGTGCGGAGCGGGTGGGGACGGAGGAACAGCAAGGAACCCTCAAGATCGCTGGTCCGAATTTAAGGGACCAGCGGATCTGAGGGGTCGTGTGAAAAGGCCCTAATAATCCCCCACTACCCACCACTGCTTAGTAACAATCTGGCTGCATGGTTCCAGTTAGCACATGTGCATTGTAAAAGGCAAACAAGCAGTAACACACAGGAATCATGAGACCACCATAAGGCTAGGTATTAGAGATCCTAGCTTAGTTCTGGAGATTATAGTACATGTATCTGGAACTCTTCCAAGGACCTCTGCCCTAAAAGCATACTCCAACAAGGAGACTGTATATAAAGATAAGAAATTACAACACATTAACAAAACAAAGCTATTCGAACTCCCATGTTAAGGGTATCACCACCCTTAATGTCATGATTCTAACATTAGTTTGATGGAACAAAGAACAAATGAAAGACCTGCTGGGGACCAAGCTTGCACTGATGTACAATCCCTGATCAGCTGTTTCGGCTTAAGGTTGGCCCACGCATGCTTTCCTTCCTCTCTCTCAAAGCCAACATAAATGCTCTATAGATGAAGTTGGTGGCAGGTTACATTTAAAAATGCTGTGGGTTTCATTCAATCAATCATTCATTCAATTTATACCTTACATGCAGGAAAAGAAAACTAGAAAGTGCAACGGTAGTTAGTTAGTTGCTTGGACTGCAGACAATGAATAGACCTTTTCGCATGTGGGCACAGATAAACACACATTGCTTCCTCTTTATATTGTTACTGACTGATACAAAGCCCAGCCATATATTTACTACTTCCTGCTTGCATTTCTTTACAAATCCTCTTCCCTTATCTGCTCCATGGTTCATAGCCATGGTTAACTGTATGCATAATATAGTTATAAGACATTACATACTATTTCCAGAAATCACAGATTGCAGCTACCTTTGGTATATTTTTTACTGACAGGCCACTTACCCGTATATACTTGAGTACAAGACATCCCGAGAATAAACCGAGGACGTACTTTTACCTCAAAATACTGGGAAAACTTATTGACTCAAGTATAAGCCAAGGGTGTTTTTTTAGTTATACTCTAATATATACAGTATACTGGCCGAGCTCTAAAGGGGCTTGGGGTAGTAACTGGCAATGTGTGCTGAGAGAATGGAGGCAATAAGGGAGTTAATACCATAGAGTAAACTCCTTGATTACTTCCACAGTCCCTTTACAGTTGCCAATACTACCCTCAGCCCTTTAGAGATTCATAACTGTCCCCTTACCACCTAATTTTACAAAAAAAAAAAAAAAAACTGGGAAAACTTATTGACTCAAGTATAAGCCAAGGCATTTTTTTCAGCCAAAAATAAGGGCTGGAAATATTGGCTTATACTCGAGTATATACAGTATGTCTTTATCAGCTGTGTGGCCAATTAAAGCTTTTCCTAGAATGCAATCATAATGTTAAGTATGTGTTGGAGAAAGACTTGCCATGTTAATATTTTGTTTGTTAAAGCAGTTCGCAGAGACAGAGGAGTCTAGTCATTGAAAAAGTTGGCAACATGCGTATCAGGAAGTCTTTGAGACAGAAGGAACAGGAGGAGTGTAGAAAGCAAGCAAGGCTATAAATGTTGCCCATGTGGTGATGTATGATATCTTCTTGGGCCCACTTTTTGTCAGCCGGGTCATTGAGCTTTACTGCAGCAGCGGATGTTTTCCACAGTTAAGTGCACACTCGCGAGGTGTGTGGGGATTTCATCTCAGCCAAGCGTCATTGATCAGCTCCTGCTTTTCTCCCACAAAAGATAAACTAGTCTCAGGTGCCTTTGTGTGGTACCATGTGGACTGGACAGAAAACTCACAACAGAAATACAGCCAGCTCAATCCTGGTGCCAATGGGGATTTTATGTGGAAAAAGAGAGCAGTTAAGCTTTCAAACAATTCCCTCCAAGAGGCAACAAAGCCCAGAAGAGCCCAGCTTGCTGGGCAACATTTTCAAAGTTACCACAGGATCCTTCATCATTTGGTTACAGCGTTCCTTTGCTCCAACCTGGAGGTGTTGTATTGTAGCAAAGAGGAATTTAAATTGATTGTAATCTGTGTAGGTCTTACTCCCACCCCACCCCCAATGCCTAGGCACTGAAAAGTATGCAAAATATTAAAACCTAGCAACATGGTAGCATTGTGTAAAAATCCAACAGATTATTTAAAATGGCCTCTTACTTAAGATGTCCACTATAAATCCATCAGCATAACTATCAGCTGTGAATGGCTGCAAGTTAAGACATTAGCATAAGGATTTGAGATCTGCAGGACTAGAACAGGGCAGCAAATGCCTGCATTGACCTCTTAACTTCACAGTTCACAGCTGAAGTTGATGCTAATTAATTTACACTAGAGCCATTTCTTAGTTGGACTCCAGCCAACAAATTTAAATTAAAAATGCCTCCAAAGGCACCTTGCACATATTGCCAGTGGAAACTCGAGAGAAGTAGGAATGCAGCATAAGGCAGGGCTCTTGTTGATGCCCTTCAGCCCGGTACTGTATGTTGCCGGTGGTATGACCAATATGTACTCTAGGTTTTCCAAGGGCACTGTGTCCACAAGGTGATGCTCTTGGTTTTAGACATCACGTCTCTCTCTAGTCTGTCTTCAAAAAACAACCAGGAAAGGCTGGGGCACCAGTGACAAAAGCATTCAGAATGCAGTTTAGTGAGCTGATGAAGGAGCTTTAACCTTTGGTCCATACGCAGATGAGACAGCAAGAGATTCACTATTGATTTCCCTTTGGTAGATGATTGAACTGCCTGAGAGATGGTTTGGATCAGAATCATGACATTAGAGCAGGGGTCCTCAAAGTTTTCAAACAGTGGGCCTGTCCACCACCACCCAGACACCACTGGGGGCCGGATCACAGTCCAAAAGCAGCTGCAGAGGTTGGCTTGCTCACAAAACAGGGGGTAGGTGGGTGGGGTTTGCAATTGGTCCCAGGGGCCGGATTCAGGACCTTGGGGGGCTGCATCCAGCCCCGGGGCCTTAGGTTGAGGACCCCTGCATTAGAGAATAGCTGTTAATGTTATGCCCTGCATGGCTTTTTAAAAACCTCAGTCTCCACCTCTTCCTGGAGATTTGGCACATCCTGTTTGCCTGTATGGCACTCATTAGGCAAACAGGGATTCCAAGGGGGCAACTAGATTGAAGCCCACCCAAGCAGGCAGAAAAGTAGAATGTGCTACTAAGCAGGGGCTCTGCAAGCTTCTTATAGTTCAACAGTGACCTCTAATGACCAATGTGCAAAAGTGTAGGTTTGTATATCCCATTTTCCTGTCCAAGTGAAGTTTCCTGTCAAATAGTGCATTGTCAGATTATCCTGAATTTAAAGGCTGCCCCTAATCTCCATTGTGGCCCTCTCTAATGCTTCAGAAGACAACCTGGGGAGAGGAAATCTTAAAGAGAAAAGTAAGTTACAAAGAAGAGCTGACTAGATGCCCTAAGCACATCTGTTCTCACCTGATTTTGGAAGCTAAGCAGGGTCAGCCCTGGTTAGTACTTGGATGGGGGACCACCAGGGAAGACCAGGTGCTGTAGGCACCTGGAGTAGGAACTGGCAAGCCACTCCAGTATTCCTGCCAAGAAAACTCCATGGACATGGGGTCACAAAGAGTTGGTCACGACTGTAATGACGCAACACATACAAGTTTCAAAGAAACCACAGGGCCTGACAGTGACAGAGCTGCCATGTGTTTTTTTTTCCCCACAGCTCCTGCTCGGAAAGGGATGAGTGGTACAGCTGCATCAGCAGAAGCATCCCAGATGACTACAGGGCTCACAGTGCAGCAGGATTTCACAACAGTGTTGAAGTAAGAGCAGCTCCCAACTGGTTTTCTGACCTACAGTATTTGAGTAAGCCTGAAAAAAAAGGGTCCCTTCGGGCAAGGCATTTATCTTCCTTTCATGTAGATGGCTCTGAAAAGGTTAACCGACAAAGGTCATCAGAGCATAGGCGCCTAATATTAATCTTGCTGAAATTGCTGCCAGATTTCTCAACAGCTATGATGGGTGGAGATTTGGGACGCATGCCCCATGCATCGAGATGAAGAGGATTCCTATTTTTTTGAAGGAAAATGTGTTAACACATTGCAGCCTGGAGATTCTCGAAACTGCACTTGATGGCTTTTTGAATACCTGCAGCCCTGATTCCTATACTTTAGCATGCTTTCGTTTATTTTGACTCTTTTTAAAATTGTAACACACAAGGACATTGCAATAAGACAATGCCATCAGAATTTCTTACGAACTATAAAAACTACCTCCACCGTAATATTAGTTAATATTAGTTAGGGAGGCAGTGGAAGATAGGAAGGCCTGGCGAGCTCTGGTCCATGGGGTCACGAAGAGTCGGACACGACTGAACGACTGAACAACAACAAATGTGTCAACAAGTTGAAAAGAACTAATCGGGCTTTCAAGGTACATGAGATATTTAAGAATTGGTTTTAACAGTTCCATTTCCCCAGCAAGCTTCCATGGCCAATTGGGAATTCAAACCTAGTCTCCAGAGTCCTAGGCCATCACATGATCCTCTGCACCCCACTGGGAACAAAGTAATATTATATGCATGGGTTTGCCAGTTGTTCCAGGAAAATCACCATCTTGATTGATCCCCAAATCCTTTAGCCCCTTTGTGAGAGCAGGGAGAAAAAAATGGCACCCAATGTGTATCTGATCTTGCACATTGAAGTGCTTTATGGGGAATGTCATGTTTTCCAAAACAAGCACAGTTCTACTATGTTCATTTTGGATATAAATTCTTGTTTGTCTTTTTCTGGAGCAAGATAATAAGAAATCACATATTTTTCCTTGTCTGCTTAATATTTTCTGGCATTTTCAGTGAGAGACCACATATTTTGCCTACATTACCAAAAAAGAAGAAGAAGACAAAGAAGAAAAGATAACTGTTGCCTTTTTGCTTAAACATCTGAAAAATTAGATAGCGCATTTGACCCATTATTTAGTTTTATGCTATCCCTCGCTTCCTCCTTCTTTCCCTATTTCTCTCTCTGTAAACAAACACTAGCACATTTTGGTTGAGACATGAAAAAGAAAGTAGTTTTTGCACACACATTTTGCACTCAACATGGAAACAACAAAAGCAAAAAACAAAAAGCCCCTCTTAGTCACTGTCTCTTTTGTATGCTGGTAATGGTAACTTCAGCAGCAGCTGGTGATTTGGACTTGGTAGTCTCAGGGTTTTGAGACAACTTATCTCACCAAGAATGAGTAATTTTTCAAGCATTCTTCACTTCTCTAGTGTGTACAGGGCCATGAAGTCCATTCAAAACCAACATGCAAAGCATGTGCGTTTGAGCAATGTTAGTCCCCTCCCCTCCCCTGTCACCACAAGAGAGATCAAAATGCTGAGTGCTCAGACCAGCTGAAAGGTGTGTTTACCATTATGATTTTTCAATGATGTAAAGCAGGCATGTCCAAACTTTGGCCCTCCAGATGTTTTGGACCACAACTCCCACAGTCCTTTGCCATTGGAAATTCAGGCTTGGAATTCTGGGAGTTGTGGTCCAAAACATCAGGAGGGCCGGAGTTTGGACATGCTTGATGTAAAGAGTTTAGTCTCGTATCCCAGTGAAACCAACAGCTTGTGCTATGTGGGGAGACTAAAAATAAGCCAGAGCTCTCTTGTGTTTTATTTGCAGCTGAGGGAAAGATTGGGAATATCTTTAGGTGAGAGGCCTCCAACCCTGGTACCTGTGTCTCATGTCATGATGTGCATGAACTGCGGATGTGACTTTAAGCTCACATTGAGGCGTCATCATTGCCACGCCTGCGGAAAGGTAAGTCCCTTGTGTCAAAAGTTGGATTTCCTCAGCAACAGATTCTGGTAAAAATCAACCAAATAAAACGTTCTCACCTCAATTTCTTGTTACTTCCTTACAACAAGGTTTGTCTTGGGATACGATTCTGTTGTCAAGCAGAAGCACCTTTGCTTTGCTGTTCATCTGTATAACGTGGATAGCAAAGAACACCTAAGATCATTTGCTTCTATTGGGCAAAGGAGATGAATGCCAAAAAGGTGGCCTGCATTTTGATTTTGTACCCACTATGCCAACAGGATAGTTGAGGAGATAAGGACAGGCTGTGGAGCACACATAGAAAAGGGAGTAGCAAGAGGACCCTGCACCAACATCTAATATCCGAGGTTGTTCCCTCCTCTGCCCAATAATAGAGCCGGCTGTAGTTACCAGGTCTGTGGTAAGCACAGATCACTTGCAGCTCCACTTATAGGGGAGACTTGTAGGGGAATGGTCCCCCTGTCCATGGGGTTGGTGCCAACTGCCAGGTGTTTTAGATAAAGCAGTGAGCAGGAAGTAACTTCCTTATAAAAGAATAATGCAGATGATGCCATCAAGCTGTTGTAGGATGACACCGCAGCCAACATTCTGCTGCTTAGCATGGCGAATCGCACTTGAATAGGTCCACTGAGTCAAGGTGGTTATTCACTGACTCACCTCCTCCATAGGTTCCATTGATTCAAATGGGCCTCCTCCTTACTTCTGTCATAGTTAGAACAGGCCTATTTGATTCAGTATATTGAATGATCCCACTGACTCAACAGGCCAACTATAGTGCCACTTACTAAATCAATTAAATAAATACTATGCCAAGCAACAGGATTTTGGCCAAGATACTGATATCCAAGAAGAAGAATAAAAAAACTTATTTCCCTGCTTGAGTCATCTTGACCTCTGTGTCCCACCTCTCTATCTCATTTGCCGGGCGTTTGCTAAATGGTAAATTGAAGGGATTGATCAAAACTGGATACTCTTGCACTGGAATGCATGATGGCTGGGTCGCATTACAACTTCAATTTGTTTCAGGCTGTTATTCACTCTAAAGCAGATTGAATATACCCCATCCTATGCCTTTGCAGATTATTTGTAGAAACTGTTCAAGAAACAAGTATCCTCTGAAGTACCTCAAAGACCGACTAGCAAAAGTCTGTGATGGCTGCTATGCAGAACTGAAGAGGAGAGGTGAGTCCTTCTTAACAGTTCCTGTAAGCCAGGATTGCACAAACTTTTCAGCCTTGAGGATTAGCCGCTGCTGCTAGTGAAGCAACAAGAGTGTGATCAAGGCCTGCACACAAATCATTTATGTGCACACAAACATATCAGCTTCAGAGGAAAGTCCTAGTGGAGGACTGTGTTTAAGAAATGTTGACAACCTTCATTACCCAAAGTGTTTGTCTTTTAATACAACATAAAGCTGTGTTATAAAGGTATCATTTCTGTGCTCCTCTGTATATAATGCTTAGCGGTTTAGGACAGTGTGTGTGTTGCGTTGTTACAGTCCTGACCAACTCTTCGGGACCCCAAGTCCATGGAGTTTTCTTGGCAGGAATACTGGAGTGCTTTGCCAGTTCCTACTCCAGGCGCCTACAGCACCTGGTATTCACTGATGGTTGCCCATCCAAGTACGAACCAGGGCCGACCCTGCTTAGCTTCCAAAATCCGGCGAGACTGGATGTGCTTAGGGCATCTAGGCAGTGGTATAGTACAAATATTTCCTCCAGCCAAGCACTGTGACACTCACTAGGTGACTCTCTGCTAGTCATCTTTTCTTAAACTGGTCTTACCTCCAAGGGGCTTTGTGGAATTCAAATGAGGAAAGTATATAGGCTGGGTACTAGAATCTGGATCAGTGGTTCCCAGCCTTGAGTAACCCAGGTTTCTCTGCAATTCCCAGACACCCTGGCCAACAGAGCTGGTGGTTTTCTTGGAACTTCAGTCCAAGAAAACCTGGCTTATCTAAGGTTTGGAACCATTGATCTAGACTCTAGAATCCTCTAGATTCTAGAGGATTGGTAAGAAATACATCATCAAGAACTGTGAAGTGTTTTGAGAGGGACTGGGCAAAAATGTTGATGGAACAGCCCATGTACCAAATAAAATGCACTACTGTCTTATTTTTTTTTATTACTACAGAGCGACCAATAAGCATGAGCTTCCCCACAAGTTCCTCCAGGTTGTCAAGCAGTGCCTTCTCTTCTGTCTTCCACAATATCCAATACTCATCCTTCAAAAGACAAAAGAAAATCCCTTCAGCTCTTTTGGAGGTAGGATCATGGATGCCTGCACATATGCAGGGAAACTAAACAAGACATTTTTACTACATAACCCAAAACCCAAATTAGCCTGCTTCGTGTGCCAGAGTGTATTCTTATATCAAATGTTAATTTTGAGATTTAGTCAATTTCCAGCACTGGAATGAAAAACAGAGCAGGGGAGAGATAATAGAAATGTTCATGTTTCCATTCATCGTCAAAATCTAGAATTGCAACCAACTCCTATTCCTGGTAGTAACTTGACTTTTCATTTTCCTAATGGCATGCTTCCCCTTGACACAACTAGAATTTAACGCCAGCTGGGTAGCTCAGTGAGTTAGGTATCTGGCTGCAGAGCCAGTGGCTGGGAGTTCAATTCTCCACTGGGCTTACTGTGAATGGTGTTAACCTCTGTACCCTTGGGCAAGCTGCATAGGCCCAAAATGCCCACAGAAGAAGGGGAAAGTAAAGCACTTTGGTGCATCATGTACCTCATAAACTATGAAAGGGTTTCTGTACCTTTATGTACTTCGTAAACTATGAAACGACTTGATGGCACATGCTGATGCTGATGATGCTGATGATTTACAAAAATGTAGTTCAGTAATTTCCATTTGACCACAAGAGGGCAGCACATAGCTATCCAAATTAGATTGCCTCCGGTGAATTATTGCTGCTTGAGAGTGCAGTAGTGATCTTGTCCTGCCACAGCAAATCAACAATCTTTAAGTAAATTCTATCTTTAGAATAGCTTTGGAGAAAAACCAGGTCATGCTACTGATTGCCAACATTCTACGAGGACAGGATGCTAGAAGAAGATAAGGAAAGTCTAAAAATTGAAACAGTCCAAACAAAAACACTATTCCCTTTGAACTGGTCTTCAAGAACTGGGCCTCTTGTTTTATGCCAAATGTGGGCAAATTGTCTTTAAGGTATGATTTATTTTAAAAGTAAAACTGTTTTACCGCTCTCATCCAGAAATAGGCAGCCCTAAACATGTCCCAATTTTTTAAAAGATCACATAAATTGAATATGTATCTTATTTTTAAATATAATGGCTGGCCCCATCCACTTCTTTTAATTTGGGAGGACGCCATGCTGCGCAGATGAAATATTGATCCAAAAAAAAAAGGCCTTTCAAGAAAGAGCATGTATGTTACAGCCTGGCCTGCAGGAGATTATTATTTTATTTTATTTTAGTCTTTACCCTGCCTTTCTCCTTGGAGCTTCACAAAATAAAACATTGTATGTATTTGTAGGGGGGAGAAGGAGCTATTTAGAGAGAACGGTCATCAAAACAGACTGAAAAGAACACTTCTTTCTAAAAAGTAAATAAGTCTTACAATGTGAGTCTAACAATGTGTTCTGTTTTAGTCTCAAACTTTACATAACCATTATTTCCCATTCCAGTGAGAAATGCTGCTTCACCACCTCCTATTTTTGAAAGCTGTTTGACATAACATATATTTTCCATCTATAAGATGCTGCCATATATTAGATGCCCCCCCACTTTTAAGACTCCAAATTAATAAAATTAATAAATCCTTCTTGAGTTCTACTCCACCCCACCCCATGTTGTTTCCTTTCCCTGTTCTGAAGACTCCTCTCTGCTTTGTTCTTGCAGGATCAGATCCTTCTTTTCAGTGTGGAAAAGCACTTCTTAATGGGCTGCTCCACCCCCAAGCATTTTCCGCTGAAAAGAAGGCTCCGATCCTTGCAAAAACAAAGTGCAGAGGAGTCTTCAGGACACGGAGAGTAAACAAGGGCTGCCAGAAAGGAAAGGAAAGCAGCAAGGTTAGTTTGGGTTCTCCTCCACCCCACTCCCCACACGTCAGGAAAGCCATACTTCAGTGTGCAGTATACAGCCCCCCTTAATTTTTAGTGCCATTTTAGGGGGAAATAGCATAGTATGCATGGAAAAATACGGCATATTGCTAAAAAGAATGGGTGACTATACAAACAGACCTCTTGTCTGTTGCCTCACACTATATAATTCCAATGTAGTCACTATGAAATCAAGCTAAGTAACCTGGCATGTGAGATGGATGGAAATCTTTGTCTGGAGAGATACATCTGCAGTTTGTATCGCTTGTATGACCACATGTACTTATGGTTAATGCTGCTACTTTGCACAAGGGCTATATAACTATATAAAAGTTACTACAACCAGCGTGAATATTTATTTTAAAAACAATGTAGCCTGTTAAAATGCAAAACTCTTTTAACTTGAAGGCGAAGGTTCTTTGTTAAATTTGCCACATGCCAAGGCATCTGGCGTCCTTAATTTTTTGTGTTGTCATCTGTCTGTAGGTGGCAGCCTCAGGAGAGGGTTCTTCCATCAGTGGCTATCTCAGCAGATGCAAGAGAGGGAAGAGGCACTGGAAGAAGCTGTGGTTTGTAATCAAAGGCAAAGTGCTCTACACCTATACAGCAAATGAGGTGAGGCCTGCCCCAGGGAGAGTATTCTCAGTCTCCTGTGAAGATGTTGTATCACAGGGTTTATAGAACAAGAAAGTGTGTTTGATACTTCAAAGATGTTTGATATTATCCCCCAGAAGAATATTAAGAATTTTAAATGAATCCTTTAATGATCATTAAAACATGCTGCAGACCTCTCTGTGGTCATCAGATGGGAAATTCTCCGAGTACTACTAGCAACACAGATTTGTTGATATTCTGCTATCACTCAAATGAGGCACAAGTTTATTTATAATATAGTAAACAGCTTTTGGACTCCTTTTATATTCTTCAACATAGTAATAGTGTATGCACAGGTGCAAAGACTTTTAAATATATCATCTTATAATGGGATCTCACCTTCATTTCCAAAGACCTGACTTATAACTTTATGTCTGGTGCTCCTCTAAAGCCCCTTTCCCCCCCTTCTGCACTGATTTCAGGATAAAGTCGCCACAGAGAGTATGCCTTTGCTGGGTTTCACAATTGTCCCAGAAAAGGATGAGAGAAATATGGATGCAGTTTTTCACCTTTACCACAAGCAAACTCTGTTTTATAGCTTCCGAGCAGAGGATAACAATTCCGCACAGAGGTACTGGGTGTTAGCCTGCCCATGATAACCTACTAACCATGGAAAATTTGCTTGCAATGCTTCTCATTCCTCTTAAGTGTCCCTTCCTCTTAGAAACTCTTTGCTGCTCAACAGCTATAACAGCTTTTATTTACACCTTAATTAGAACCAGCTTTGGCTCAAACAATCCAGCAAGCATTAACACCGTAGCAGAATTTGCTTGGCACTGGCAAGACGTCTAGGATGGCATAGGTTGATCTAATCAACACAAAGAAGCTTCATGATGAATAATTTCTGATTTAGGAAACCTGCCTTTAGTAAAATCTTGCATGTTAAAGGAATCCAGAAGTTGCATGCATTTTTGTGCTTTATTGGTTGGCCCATAAAAGGTATCTGTGGTAGGGGTTTCAGACTAGGTAGTTAAATACTTTCCATATTCCATCTATGTGGCATAGTTTTTTTCAAAAAAATATGATGCTAAATATACACAAAAGAATACAATCCTATACCTAGAAATCAGAACCAACAGACTTATTCACAGCTAAATGTGAAGAGAACTTTAGCCTGAAACGAATACGTATCTATACTATTCTCTATACATCACACATACAAAGATTTCCTTCCATTCATATTGCACTCTAGTCACCATCTTTTATTACAGAGGGAAGAATACCTCACTTCCACACTATAACCACGCTCAAGAAAAGCTGAAGCCAAAAAATTAACCACATTCCCCAGTTCTCACTATCAGCAGATTATAAAATGAGGCCCAAAAGAGCTATGCATGTGTACATTTTAATTCTGTAATTGAAGATGTGTATAATAAGACTTATGATTCTACTTTTTTTTAAAGATGGATTGAAGCCATGGAGGAAGCATCTGTATTATAGCAACATCCAAGTGGACTTTGAATGAACACATTTGTATTTGAAACAGCATCTTTCCCCTGGAAGAAGCAATGTATATATCCTGCTTTGGCTAAACAAACTGGAGAAAACCTGTATAGTTTTTTTTTCTTCCTTCCTCAAATTTACCTCCTTTTTCATGGAACCTTTTTTTAAGAGTATTTTTGTGCTCTTTTCCTGCAAGTTCATCCTGTACAATGGCTGCATCATATTTTGAAGATGTAGCATAAATGCTTCCATTTCACAAAGTAAAAGACATGCTTACTGTCGGCAACACGTTAAATTTTGAAACTCATCCAATCAATGTGTTTTTTCTGTCAGCCATTAAACAGAAATATAGTGCCCCAAATAATACTTTAAAAGTGTTTCTTTTCATCCTGCCCTCTTTGGGCCCAGATAACAATGTCCTGCCTGCGTAATTAAGAGTAAGTTGCTGCCACAAGAAAGTGTGTGAAAGCACTATTTCAGTAGTGAGGATGTAATAACACTAAATTATATAAATGGTGGTATATTTGCTCACCAACAACTAATGCACTGCAACATCCCATTCTATACTTCATACTGATGAAGGCTGCACCTGTCTCCACTCCAAAGGATGTTAATTTTTTTATAACCCTTCAAATACCATGAAACTGATTTGTCTAGTAGAATATGTCAATAACTGGTATAATGAAACATGACTTTCACTATTACTTCCACTTTTCCGAGTAAAAAGAGCTAATGTTGTCAGCACACTGCTTCCACGGCAAAACACACTTCGCTTTGGGAAACGTATGCCAGGTATTATGATAAAGGCAATACCTCAGAAATCATAAAACATGCCACTCAGTGGTTGGAGACAGGGCCTGCTCCCTTCCACAGTATTCAGCTCAACAAGGGTGGCTAGACAAAGACAAACACATTGCAACTGTTACTGGTGTGGTCCCACTTATGTATAAGAGTCAGCACATATGAAGACTGGCAGCAGCCACTGCACCTCAGTGTTACCCCAGTGGCTTAAGTACCCCACCATATTCTACTAAGTGGGGTTTATAAACAGTGGCATCTGGATCAGTGGATAGAATATGGTCCTAAATGTGAAATCGGGGCTTCAGTTCGCAATGGCTGGGACCTCAGTGGCAGTGGGAACTGGGAACCAGGAGTATGCAGTATCTTTCTGTGAAACAAATTTTCATTTATTTTCAAATGTACAGTAAAATATGTTTGTGAAATAACCATAAATATTTAATAGGCATATTGTGGCCCATGATCTGAACTGCTAGTTGAACTTCTGACGGGGTCAAATCTTCCCGATTTTATGAATATTTACATTTACAGTACTTAAATTTAATAATTATTCTTCTTTTCAATAATGTATTTGGTGACAATAGTAGAAATAAGAAACATTGCACTGTTTTCTCTTTAAAACTTCAGGTTTTCCATTTAATGTAGGATAGGCAATATATGAAAATGAGGCACAACAAAACTTACATATTATCTTAAAGATCAATATTCATTTCTTTTTCAGTTATGAATTTTACCTTGCTAGAATGACAGTGACTAATGTCTTCTTCAATATTCATTTGCCTGGAACCACAAACATGGAAACTGCGATGATCAAATAAGGTGCTGGTCATGTGCCTTGGTTATTAATTGGTGTTCCACATTAGCACTGCACAAGAACACAGTGATGTCATTGTGCATCAGAGTAAATCAACATTTTACAAAGCAATTCTAAAAACGTGGAAAGCCCAAGCAAAAAGAACTGTGAAACTCAACTTTAGATCAGCACAAAATCTTGACACAGATTTAGCTGACAGTTGCTTTTATGCTGTGCCAAATTTGGAGACGTTTGGGTTATGATTTTTAAAAGTCAAACTGTTTCCCCTTGTACAGAAAAAAGCAACCTTAAATGTCCTCAGATTTAAAATAGGTCAAATATATTGAAAATACCAATCTTACTTATCATGAAAGCGAATGTTTGGTTCCACCAGAACTGCAGTCTAGCAACGCCTGGACTGTCCAGTTTTGAGAACCACTACTATAGGGCACTGAAAGGTCATAGAGGCAGTCAAATGACAGGTTTACTTTGAAGAGTAAGAAAACAACCACCCCAGGCTTTTTTTAAAGAAAGTAATGGAGTGATAATCCATTACTAGTCTAGAAAGGGATGTTTTGGAATGTGACTCTAGGGCATTATAATACATTTTTTGCAATGCACGTCTAAAGTATTTCTTCATTAGAAAAGCATAGAGTTTTGTCTGCCCCAGCCCTGAGTTCTTTCAGTAAATATTATCTCAGTCTGCTGATGCAAGTCTTGAAAGAGGAAATCATGCCTGGGACAATTGGACCTTTTTTCTCTGCCAGTCAGGACCAAATTAGGTGACTCTCGAGCTGGCCAAACAGGAACTGGTGCTGGGGAACAAACCGTGTCTTGCTATAAAATGTTTTAAAAGGTATATTAGAGAACAAACATTTAAAAGCTCACTCATTTAAGCTATGAAATCATTGTTTTCTGCTTTGTGTCTGGGGAGCGTCTCCTTTGAGGCTTGGTGCCTATATCATGTCATAGTTTCAACCATTCCACCAATTTTGTCACTATACAATTGTCTGTTAATGAAAAGATGCAATGCGCCATCAAGTCACTCTGATGTGTAGTGCCTCAGTTAATAGCCACCAAAATAATACTGTATTATTAACATCTCTACTTAGATCTTGCAAACCAACCCCATCTCATGTTACCCTATTCTCTCTTCCTATTGTCCTCCCCTTTCCAGCAATATTTGGAGAACTGAATATGTGTAAATATTGAATAAGATACTTGACAGTATTTACTATACAGTATAGGGAAGAGTGGAAAGAAGGAAAAAAGTACATTGACAGAAACAGAATGTTAAATACCAAATGCTACATTCTTTAAGTAATGGACACAGCAAGCCTGCTACAACACATCTGAGAGTAAGCCCCACTGAATTCAAAAGAACCTCTGAGTAGCGGAACTTCTGAGTAGTGGAACCTGTGAGTAGACATGCTTAAGACTGCACTATAAGGGAGGCTTTAAAAACACACAGTACAGGATAACAATATTGCAATATTTTGGTGCTGGCATTTAAATGCTCTTGTGTTACATCAACAGAAAGACTACTCAAACTTTCTTGTAAAAATAAAATAATTTTGTTTTAATATGAGAAAATAAAAGAAAATACCAGGTACTTAGGAGTATGTTACTGTTTATTCCTGGTTTCAATATCAATATTATTTGAATCAATTCCATACATTACAAGTAGCATGCATTTTGCAATCAATCTCAAACTCTCTCCATAGACACAATATGAAAGAAATATAAAGTGAATTAAGATTGTATAAATTATACAACAAACCTTATAAGACGGCATTGGTTTGTGTGTGGCCCACTTCAAATTTGTCATGACCCTCCACTGAGAATGGCTGGCCTACAGCACTTCCCCTTCCCTACCTATTAAATGAAGAAGCTATGTATTTCTAGCAAAAGCATCCTGAACTAATGCCTTGATAAATCTGAGCTATAAATATACTTGCTGAAATTCTGCTGATAACCTTCACATACATAAAGGTGGCATCATCATTGGCAGCAAATCACTACTAATTAAAGGCATCCTTTGGTGATTTGGATGCAAAGAACTTCATTGTGCAGGATGAAGTCACCTTTAATAAGTGTCTATTTGTCTTAATCAGCAGCGATTTTCTACTGATGATGACATAATCACTGCTGCAAATACAAAACAGTGCAATAGGATTCCAGCCACTTTATGGAAAATTGCTCAGTGCGTTGTCACAAATGTAACCTAGAGGAGAAATCTGCTGGGAGAGGTGGCTATAAGCATCACTGTATCACCACTGTTCTAGAATCTGAATTATGGACATGACTGAAAGTGCTGAAATGAACATAAAACGTTTTTAATATGTGGATACAGAGTCAAAATCAGGTTGTGTGACTTGAGCTTGGAGCAGCAACCATTCAATACAAATACACCCAAGTCTTGAAAATATCACATCATAACAGCCAAATTTCATTTTTAAATTTAAGGTCAGTTGATAATATTCTTAATCATGCTTGCCAAGAGCTAGATTTAGCTAGGAAGAGAGTTATATCTGCACAGTTAAAACAAGATAAATCTATATGCAAAGTGCCACCTACTTTCAAGATCATATCCCTAAAAGAACCCCAGCTAGCAGAGGAACCTTCTGATAGCTCGTTTTATTTGCATTGATTTCTGCTGTTCATACAAAACTAAGTGTGGTTCAAATTTTAAATTGTTTAATATATCCCACATTCCTGTTTTGAAGTATTCCAGTTATCATCTTAGCTCAAATATAATCCTTGATTTAGATATTATTATGAACAAGACTATTGCTTGTTCCACTATTGAACCATTTCAGACACAAAATCCAGTGGCACCTTAAAGACTGATAAATTTATTCACTGTTCATGAACTACAGCTAATTTCACTTGATGCATGTAAATACACTGGTAGTTAACGATATATATAGTAATACTTTGGACAATGCCTCTGATAACTAATAATTCGGATAGCGAATGGAAATTTCCAGGTATAAGGTTGCCTCGGATAACGAGTGTTGCTTATGGGCTGTTTCATGCCTTGCAAAAAAAGTGTACCCAGGATGCATTGCATCCCTCATAGTTTGTGAAAGGGTGGGAAGAGTTAGAGCATTTTTAATGGTGTTTTGGTGCCATTCTGGACATTTTTTGCTGAGGGATTTGGACCTTTCAAACTTGGAAAGGTAGGGAGCTAGCCTTTATTAATCTTTGCCTTTCTTTGCATTTTTGGCAGGAACAGGCTGGGGTAGTCTTGCTTTCTTCTGACCATGCTTACATTTTTTTCTATTGCTCTGCAGGCAGGAACAGGCTGGATTTCTCTTGCTTGCTTATGATTGTCTGTTTGCATTTTTCCCCCATTGCATTTTTGGCGGGAACAGGCAAGGGTAGTCTTGCTGCTTTCTTCTGTCCATGTTTGCAATCTTTTCCATCGCTCCACAGGCAAGAACAGCCTGTATTTCTCTTATGTTTGTCTGCCTACATTTTTTTCCTCATTGCATTTTTGGCAGGAACAGGCTGGGGTAGTCTTGCTTTCTCTTCTCCATGTTTGCAGTCTTTCCCATTGTTCTGCAGGCAAGAATGGGCTGGGGATCTCATGCTACTTGTGTTTGTATATATTTGCATTTTCCCCCATTGAATGTTGGGCAGGAACAGCCTGGGGTAGTTTTGCTGCTTCCATTTCTCCATGTTTGCAGTCTTTTCCATTGCTCTGCAAGCAAGAACATGCTGGTTTTCTCTTCCTGCTTGTTTACATATGTATGCATTTTCCCGCATTGCATTTTTGGCAAGAACAGGCTAGGGTAGTCATACTGCTTTGTTTTCTCCATGTTTGCATTGCACTGCAGGGAGGGTGTTCGTGTGTGTGTGTGTTCCAGCACTGCATGCCTTTAAAGTGCACTTTATAAACAGGTCTGGGAACCCAGCTTTTTTGCCCTTTTTTGGACCTCTGGAAGGTATTGATGTTTCCCATTCATTTCAAGGGGAAACCATGTTTTGGACAACAAATTTTTCGGATAACAAACTTCCTCAGAGAATCAGAGGTATCACTGTTTACATTACTGTAGTACTAAGAAGAAACAGGAGACAGTGAACCAAGACAACACAGAATGCAAGACATAAGACTATATCCAACCTTGGGCTGGTAGTTGCTCCCCTAGATTATACCATTTGACCAGGATACGTTCAATGTGAAAGCCTGCCCATATGTATCCTTATTTTAGGAATTCAGTTTAGTACCTGCAAGAAACTGAATAGGTGAAATGATGCACATGTTGTTAACTATCACCCTCCCAGGCCTATTACAAAAATTGAACATATTCTGCTTGAGGCGACTTTGTTCTTGACTGAGTCACCAACACACAAAATGGTTGGTCACCAATCCTTCACTGTCATGTGACCTCTCAAGGAGCCAGGCCCTACTGGGTGCACATTACATTGGGAGTCATAGTCTTGCAGTCCATTAGGATCTGTAGAGGACACCTGTTAAGAATTGATTACTCCTCTGGTTTTCCAATACCATTTTAAAAGCTTTTGCCACAGAAAAGGTAGGGCAATATGCCTTTTGTCACTTCTATTGAAGTGTGATCAAGTCACCAGCAAGTTTTGAAGTTCACCAAAACACTTATTTAGCCTGTATGTTAAATTCAATTTTCCTCTGCTTTTATTAAGTCTAAATAAGAAGTAGTAATTTGTGGCCTGGGGATTTTTTCTCCCAAAGAATCAAGACAGTTTCAGCTAATTTTCCAAGTAGTCTTCCTATGAAGGGCTGGCATCAGAGATCTGCTGCCACCCCAAATCAATTACTGTATGTTGAGGACCACCAGAGATCATTTGGAAGGATGTCATAGCTCAGTGGTAGAATAACTGCTTTGTACATACATCTAGGTTCATTCCCTGACATTCTGAACAAGTGCAACTCCTGCTGAGAAACAGGTGCTGCCAGTGCCAAACACTGCTGACAATACTGGGTTAGACAATACAGGTCAGCTTCTTGGTCTGCCTAAGCTGGTATCTATATCAACAAGTGATCGTCTGCCATGACAGAAAGAAAGAAAAAGCACACATGAGAAAGACACAATAGCATATGCTCCTGCAAGGAACATTGACCACTCCCTCTTTTCTGAAAGGCCCAGGGGAGACAAGTGGATGCGTTGAGGATACTCAGACTGACAGTAGTGGGTTACAGCTCCTGCCAAGATGTAGCAGATGTGATTCCTGCCCTCATGGACCATGGAGCAAGCAAGATGAACCCAGTAGGCCTTAAGAAGTTGTGCTTTTTACTACGGTTTGGGCAATTTGTTTTAAGTACAAAAACTGGCCATATCCCCCCTCCCCTTGCCAACAGCATGCTTAAAAAATATAAAAATAAAAACTTAATGAGGAGAAATATATTTTATTTATTTTTATTTTAGAGTGTTTTACCCCACCTTTTTCCTTGGAAAGAGACCCAAGGCGGCTTACAGTAATGAGGGATAATATACAGTCCAATCAATTAAGACATGTTCAAGTACAGTGGTACCCCGACTTAGGAGCAGCTCGACTTAAGAGCAATGACTTAAGAGCGGAAAACTGTTGGCATTTTAACTGCCACCTTACAAATTTTAGATATGGTCTGCTCGACTTACAAATAATTTTTTTCATTTTTTTATTTTTAACTTATTTTTACAATTTTTAGATAGGTACCCTGACTTAAGAGTACTTCGACTTAAGAGCATGCAGAACGGATTAAATCCGTAAGCCGAGGTACCCGCTGTATTGAGAATAAGGAATTGAGGGGCATCTTAAAGCATTAATAGACAAGATTACATTAAAACTACAAGGTTACAGTATAAGTACAGTAGTTATAAACACAATTATCTATGTGAACATCTAAAAGACACATAATGGTAGACCATCATTCGGGTCACCCAGGACCAGCCTCCAAGTGGCCACCCCATAATTTGGATCTAGGTCTGGTGGTTCTAACTTTTCCCTTGCCAGCCTGTGGCCCCAGAAAGCCCCTAGGAGGGCCTAGCTAGGACATTTTATTTCAGCCCAGCTTGCTGCAGCCCTGGGAGATGATGGCATTTGCTCCTCCTCTTGGGAGGCGCAGCACAACTCCTCGTGGCTTTTGCTGTTGTTGTTTTTTTAAAAAAGGCTGAAACCCCCACCGACCCCAGCAGGAACCACCAGGCCCCTGCCTTCTCTTGCCCAGTGGCTCCGTCCCCCCTCCCCCCACCCTGCCCGCGAGGCGCTCCCGTCTACCAGGGCGAAACCGTTGCCGACTCGCGGCCACGCGGCGACAAATCTTTCCGCCCTTAGAATTCCGGACCTCTTGCCCGGTCCCTTCAAACCCCCCCAACCCCGTTCCCACCCACGGCGCGTGCTGCTGGGACCCCCTCCCTCCCCCCATCCTTCACTGGGCACGCCGCTCCCACCAGCTCGGCCGCAACGGGCGAGCGTCGCGAGCCGCCCCCAGGTAGCCCCTCCCTCTCTCGCTCCTTCTCCGCCGTTCCCCCTGCTCGGGCCCCGCCTCGTGAGGCGGAGGGGGGGGAGGTGGGAGGGGGGCGGCGGAAAGGATGGCGGGGGCCGCGGCCGGCGCAACGCTGGGAAGAGGAAACGGGGGGCGGCTCTGAGGCGACAAGGAGTGGCGACAGCAGCAGCAGCAGCGCCTAGCGGGGTCACGAACTCTGACCTTTCAACCACCAGAAGCTCACCTTCCATCCCAAACAATAACAACGCTCACTCCTTCCTCCCCCCCCTCCCGCGCTTCACCTCGAGCGACTTAACCCCCTCGGCGCCGCCCTCCTCTCGCCGCCTCCTTGCTGGGCGGGCGGGCGCGCGCGCGCCGGGGGCGGCGGCGGCGGCGGCGGAGGGACCCAATCCAGGCCCAGCCGGGACCGTTAGGACGGAGCCATCGCCGCCTCCTCTGTGGCGCCCCACCCTGAGGTAAATGCAGGTGTTGTTGTCCGCCCCCCCCTCCGCCTTTCCTCCGGATTACTAGCAAGCCGCTCTGTTCCAGGGGAGGGAAGCCAAGTGCCCTTGCTTGGTGGCGTCGGATGGCGGCGGGTCCGTTTCTTGGGCACGCGGGGCTGTCGTGGGAGGGAGGCGAGCGCCTGGCCCGGCGCGGGGGTGGCGCGGCGTCTTTCCGAGGGCGGCTCCGGCCGGCCAGCCTGGCCCTAACTAACCGCCACCCGCAGCATGCCGAGGGAGGAAGAAAGATGGAGTCTGAGCAGGCGGAGGCAGTGGCTTGAACCCGACCCTTTTACCTTTGCCACCGGGAGGGCGGAGGGGAGGGGGCGGCGGCGGCGGAGGGTATTTTGCATACGGGGCAGCCCGCCGCCATCTTAGCGGACGCTTTTTTCCTTTCTACAACGCCTCGGCAGCTCCGAGCCTGCCGCTGGGCCCCTGCTGGGCGCCCGCCGCCGAGCCTGAGGAAGGGGACGTTACGGGAGGGCGGGGAGACTAATGGCGGAGAGGCCGCGCTTGGCCGGTTGCCAGCGCCGCCATCTTGTGCCTCGCTTGGTGCCTCGAGCGCCTTTCTCCTCCCCCTGCCCGCCCGCCTGCCCCCACCACCCCTCTCAACCTCCCTTCGTAGGAGGCGGGTTAACTGTCATGAATGACGGCCGCGTTCGCCAATAGCCAGAGAACTGGGGATGGGGCGAGGACCAATGGTTACGCTAAGAACTCAGGAAAGGGGGGGGTTGGTTTGGTTTGTGTTGAGTTTGTGCGTAGAGTTAAACCGGGTAGGATGGTGACGAGGTGTATTCATCAAATAAATAAACATTAGATCCTTTCCCCTTGAATACCACACCCCCGTAGATTCACGAGCAGTGCTTGATTCGGCTATTATAATTCCGTATTAGGCTTTTAAAATTGTCCACCAGTGGCAGCAAAAACAGCCGTTTGTGCGACCCACGTGCTTTTTCTAATGTCCGAAATGGGCATTGGTTAAAGGGTTTTTGTAAGATTAGGAAAAATAAAAGTAACTCATTATAATAAAGGAATAACGATATACCAGCTGCTGCTTGAAAAAATGATGCAAAGTATGCGGAAGCTTCTCACCATACAGTCTATATATGATTAAAATGTTCTGATGTGTGTCAACAAGTCTTGAGAAATACCCCTTGCATATTTTGTGGCTATTGTTTACTAATATATTGTTCCTTTTTTCATTAACGATGACACTGTTACTATATTTCATTATTTGATATAACAGTAATTAGCATTTTCAATCATTTTATATTGTTATGTCCTATCATATCACTTCCAAATGATGGTGACCCTATGACCTACAAAAGAATCCTGTCATGAGCCCTTTTCAGATCTTGCAAAGGAATGGCTGGGGTTCCTTTTATTATTATTATTATTATTATTATTATTATTATTATTATTATTATTATTATTATTATTATTATTATTATTATTATTATTATTATTATTAAACTTATATCCTGCCCACTACCCAAAGGTCTCTGGGCGGCTTACAGTCAAAGAATTAAAACAGTTAAAACATCAAATATCAATAAATAATTAAAACAATGATAAAAACCTCACACTAAAATCATTACACTAAAATTGCCATCAGAGGACCCACAGTCTATATTGTGTCAGTTAAAAAACTTCTGGAACAGGAAGCTTTTTACCTGGCGCCAAAATGTCATCAATGTTGGCGCCAGTCAGATCTCACTTGGGAGGGCATTCCACAATCTGGGGGCAGCTGCCGAGAAGGCCCTGTTCCTACAAGCCATCCCTCTCACCTCCTTGAGGGATGGCTCTTTCAAGAGGGCCTCCTGGCTCGATCTTAATTGCCGGGTAGGTCGTTTGGAAGGAGGCGGTCCTTCAGGTATCTAGGTCCTACCTAAGCCATTTAGGGCTTTATCTATTCAATCCTATGCTAGATTTTCCTGTTTTTCTACTGCCTTCAGTTTATACTTGTATTATTATTTTTCCATTGAGTCTTGCCATCTTAGGACATGTCTAAGGTATGATAGCCTCAGCATAATCATTTTAAGTTATTGTGAGAGTTTAGACTAGGTGGCAAAGTGGCTAAAACTGCCATACTGCTGCAGCCAAGACTTGACTCACTACCAGAATTCAATTAGTACCCTGTTTCCCTGAAAATAAGACCTCCCCAAAAAATAAGCCCTAGCAGGATTTCTATGCATTTGTTAAATATAAGCCCTACCCTGATAATAAGACCTAGTGACGGGCATGGCTATGGTTGTGTGCAGGGCTGACATTCAAGCATATTATACTTAATACAAGTAAGACGTCCCTTGAAAATAAGCCCTAGTGTGTCTTCTTGAGAAAAAATAAATATAAGCCAGTATCTTATTTTCGGGGAAACACGGTATGTTATATTCAGCTATTCGGGTAGCAGTCTCAAGATTGACTCAGTCTTCAGTCCTACCTGGGTTGGTAAAGTGAGTAGCCAGCTCACTTGAGAGGTGGGGGCAATGTGTATCTTACATAATTAAATTCTAATCCACCAGAGAGTACTCCACATATTGTGGAGGTGCTATATAAATAGCACATGTTCCTTGTCACCTTTCTTGTGACAGTGGCCCAGTTTTCACATACAGTATTGCAATGTAGTAGTATTTAGGAACACAGTAGCATGGAGGATCTTGGTCTTAATCACCAGTGACACATCCTTGCACTTGAGAAGCTTTTCACATTCCTTCATAGCTGCTCTTTCAAATCTCAGTTTCTGAGTTTCTTGGCTGCAGTCTCCTTGATTGATTATTTTCTCAAGAATATAGAAGTAATCTTTATATTAAAAAAAATTAAGGAAGCCTTTAAAGGTTCCTTCTTTACATTGGTGTTATGTGATTTATATGTAGTCATTATTTTGCCTTCTTCATCTTTGGGTGTAATCAGGGTGGATAAAAAAGATTTTTGAAATAAAAAATATTTTTTTAAAATTTAAATTGTAAAATCATATTTTTAAATATTTAAATCATTTAAGTTGTTATTTAGACCATATCCATCCTAGGTTTGATTTTGCTTATATAGTGGTACCTTGTATAAAGGAATTAATTCGTTCCAAATGAAATTATGTTAAGCAAATTTTCCTTTGTACAAATTTCCCATAGGAATGCATTGAAAATGGAGTAATCCCATTTTTATGTTTTACGGATTTGGCCCATTGGCTATTCTGTTAAGCAAATTTCCCCTATCTCCAGAATATTTTATGTTGTACAAATTTATGTTATACAAGCTGTTTGTTATACAAGGGTCCACTGTACTTTGCTTTGTTGTCATGCCAATTAGTTACCATTTTCTGCCATTAGTGTGGTATCATCTGCATGTCTTAAATAATTGATGTTTCCTCCATCAATTTTCACTTCTTCATGTAGATTTAATAAATTTTTCTGTTTATCATGTTGTACATAGACTCTGGACAGATATTGTTTTAAGCATCATCAGGCCATATCTGAGTTACAGCAATCCTATGAATTAGTGACCTCTAAGTCCTGATCATGACACTCGTCCTGTGATGCTCAATAACAAACTATTTGTGATCAGTTTCTTAGTTAGATAAGAAAACTTGTGCCTTCAACTTGCTTCCATTTTACATATACCCTAAAAAGTTATGAACTTCAAAGATTTTATCATCGAAAGCCTTGCTGAGGTTAAATTAAAAGTGTGGCTTTATTCACTAAAGTACTGTATGCGTATAGGAGTCATTGGCATCTCTTCTGCCACATCTGAGTATCTTCCAGCTGGAAAGAACTGTGGAGTCAATCTCTCCCTTCTTCTCCAGGAGCTCTGTATGTTTGTCGATTTTGGGGACAGAACAGAGGTTCAGCCTTTTGTTTTCCATAATGTGTATATAACTGTTCATTGCATGGAAAACTCTGAAGAGGGGAGGGGAATCTTAGGTTGTGCTCATCCACACACATGGGTAATGAGTTCAGTGTCCTGATTCCATTTATCAATATGGTGCCTGATCTGTGAAGTCCCATACATGTTGTACAAATATTTTATTTTTCTAATAAGGCAATTCTATTATTGTAACAAATGTGCTCTATTTTCTAATCAATGTTTGAAATCATGTTTTGTATGAGCATAGAGCTATATTGCATATTTAATTAATCTTGCTTTTAAAAATGATAAAAGGTCAAATTTTCCAGTGCCTAATAAAAATGTATTGGCATCTCTCCAATTAGGTTCTCTAATGATCTTCTTTCACTATGGCAACCAATATGGAGGTGCTGGCTCAGCAGATAGTAGAAACACAGCAGGTGGCTGAGGTGAGTGATGGCTTATATTATAGAATTTTGCTGTATGTTTTTTTTTTGTAAAGGAACTATAATTACGTATTGTTTATGACTAGTCACTTTAACAGTAGAAACTCAGTGATTTAAGTAGAGGTTGGGAGTTCCATTCCCCACTGTTCCTCCTTCATAGGGGCTGGGCTCAGGAATCATCATCATGATCATCCTCATCATCAAAAAATGTACCAGGCATAGTCGATCAAGATTATAAAAACATTGACTGTTATTAAAACACATACAAGTTTTAACAAAAAAACCCTAAATATCTGTTAATTATAGGTACAGTATCTGTGCTGTTCCTAATATTGCTATTTTTATGATATTGTGGGAAATTTCTTGAGATTGTTCCAAAAGTTATAACTGTAGTTTAAACCAGTGTTTTTCAACCTTTTTTGGGCAAAGGCACACTTGTTTCATGAAAAAAATCACGAGGCACACCACCATTAGAAAATGTTAAAAAATTTAACTCTGTGCCTATATTGATATGTTTAATTTTTCAATTTTTCCCCACGGCATCCTGCACTGGTTTAAACCACAACCAAGATGTTTTGATTGCCAGGTGTCTGTATTTTGTTGGGTTTTGCAATTCTTTTGCTTCAACTCTGGAATCCCCTGGAATTGAAATGTCAGTGTTCTAGACATTTTTTCATTCTAGTACTACTGTGTCTATTACTTTGGATCCAGAAATTGCACAAGAACTTGACTTCATCATTTTTCGATACTGTCTCTACCTGATATTCCCATGGGCTTTTTGAAGGCTTGCAAGTTAACGTTTTTGCATAATGACCAGTGCACTAATTTTGCCACTTTATTTTCTAATTTTGTCATCTGTACAGTCTTTGGACATTCACAGATCTCTTGACAAAGTCAACATTTGCTGTTGGCACCAGGTCCTTGAATCTTAGCTTTCAGCACATTGGTTTGAAGTGCTTGTTCCCGTGCAGCGAAAATCAAGCCAATACTCTGTTTCTTAATGGTCTCCAGTTTTAGCCATGTCCATGTTGAATTATTATCATGTTTTGCATCAGTATTTCTAAGGTGATGTCCATGTAGTGGTTATTTTTTCTAGCTGTTTAATTTATATCCAAATTGCTGTTTATTATATTTAACCTTTGTTCTCTTGTTTTCAAATTATTCTCTTTTTTACCACAAGTATTTTTCTTTGCTTATAGTAACATAATATTTATGATTCTTTTTTCCACTTCTACTAGCTGCTGTATTTGCAGTAATCCAGAGCCTCCATTTTGTTGTTGTTGTAGATATAATCTGTCCATGTCACTCTTTGGATGTTGTCCATGATACATGTTCATTAGTTTCCATGTTTTTCAATACAATTCTTATAATTCATTTTGGGTCTTTTGGGTCCAATCAATCATTCAAACCTTTATTACAGTCAATGACCAGCAAAAGATACAGTAATAATAAATAAAAATAAAAATAATAGATATAAAATATAGAAGATAATATATAATATATAATATATATAAAATATATAATATATAATATAATATAACAACTGCCCACAAATCTATCCTGACCATCACAAAGCTATACCTTATTAATATCTGAGGAACTAGTGATGCCAATGAGCCAGAGAGGAAGATTGAAATAGATATATACAAGGGACATCAGGGTGCATATATACAAACTGTTCCATGCACATAAGACATTCCACATTTGTTGATTAATCAAAAGTTGTTGATAGTTAGCGGGCTATGTATCATATGTGATGCTTTTAATTAATTGGTAACACTGGTCATCGTCCTGTGGATTTTGATCGCAGTGGCGCAGAACCTGGCCAAACTATATGTTATAGAAAAATTAATATCTGATAGAAGTGACTGAGTATAGTAATGACCAGAGTGTCCTGGATGTTTATAAAGTATTGGAGATATAAGCTTAGCCCGGGTATCTTTATAAAAGGAACAGTGAAGAAGTACGTGTTCTGTTGACTCAGTATCGCCAGAGTCACAGGGACATAGCCTCTCCGAATAGGGAGACCTCCGATATCATCCCTCAAGAACAGCGGAAGGGAGGGCATGACATCGGGCCAAGGTAAAGGCTCTCCGGTGAGTGGGTATCTCAAGCTTGGCTAAATATCTCATTGGAGAAGATAGATACCTGCAGGAGTCATTAATAATAAAGGCAGAGGAGCTAGCTAGATCCAGTTGTCATTCTGAATCGGAAACCCGCTGCTTAATAAGCGCTTTGGCCTGATCATAGTTCATGGTAAAAGGAGGTCTTGGGACATACCTAAGGATAGGATTTTAGATATTATAGCCCCTTCCCATTTGGACTTAAAGTCATCTTTTCTAATAAGTGGGGCTAAACCCTTAGGGAAAAAATGCAGTCTAATCCAATAGGTAAGAATAGCCACCCAAGCTCTAGCCTCCACTTTCATGAGGCCTAACTCTAATCGGAGAGTAACATTGGGGACACATTTGGGAACTTGTAAGGCTGATCTAACAAATTTAGATTGTACCCGTTCCAGTGGAGCATAATTGGAAAGGGGACCTAATTGGGCTCCATACAGAAGTTGGGAAATTGACTTGGCTTGGAATAGTTTAAGTGCTGCAAGAATATATTGGCTGCCAGCTGTCTTAAGATATTTAAGAATGGCTAGAGAACTTCTTTGAGCAATGTCGGCAACATAATCTCCATGGGCTTTTCTGCTACCATTAGCCTGAAGAACTACTCCCAAATATTTGAAGGAGGAAACCTCCTCAATTTTGTGCCCATTGATACTCCAAGAGTAAATCTTAGGTCTTTTGGCAAAGGCCACAATTTTAGTTTTCTGATAATTGAGCTTTAATTGCTCTTCCTTATAAAATTGTGAGACCTACAGGTGTTCTAGAGAGGATTGCCACATCATCGGCATAAAGCAAGACAGAGATATGCCTTCCAGCCAGTTTGGTGGGTGGAAGGTTCCATGGTCAAGGTAGGACACTATGGAGTTAATGTAAAAGTTGAAAAGAAGAGGGGCCAGAATACATCCCTGTTTAACACCTTTATCAATGGCAACAGAATTGGTGAGTTGACCCTGGGGATTACATCTGATCTTAAGTTTGGTTCCTTCGTGGAGCATACGTATTAGGTAAAATAAACGTCTTATCTATTGTTGAAGCCTCCAGTTTCTCCCATAACCAAGTTCATGATATTATATCAAATGCCGCCTTAAAATCTATAAAGGCAGCATAAAGGGAGGAAATATTATAGGGAGAATATTTTTCAATAAGATGTTGGAGCACCAAACATTGATCTATAGTCGATCTGCCTTCTCTGAAGCCGGCTTGCTCTTCTGCAAGTATGTTTTCTTGTTCCAGCCAGTCTTGCAATTTCCATTTTAGGTGCCTAGTAGAGATGGGCACGACCAGGAAAAATGACGTTTCGAGTTTTCGATTGTCGGGACAGGTTCGTTTCCGTTTGTCGAGGAAATTTTCAAAAATTTGTCGTTTCCATTTGTCGTTTGTCGTTGGGGTTGGGGTTGGGGTTGAGGTAAGTGGGCTCTGGGAGGCACCTCCCTGGGTGCTTCTCTGACGTCTGACCCACTAAGAGGGGAAGCAAGGGAAGCGTTTTGCGGAGCCGCCGCATACCATACATTTACATAACATTGTGTTAGGGTGGGGTGGCAGAGGCACCTCTCTGGGTGCCTCTGACTCGGTAAGAAGGGAAGCATAGTAGCGTACTGCCGTACAGGTTAGGGAATGGGATAGGGGATAGTGGGCTCTGCGAGGCACCTCTCTGGGAGCCTCACTTTGACTCACTAAGAAGGGGAGCGTACTAGCGTACTGATGTACAGGTTAGGGAATGGGATTGGGGATAGTGGGCTGTGGGAGGCACCTCTCTGGGAGCCTGGGACCCACTAAGAAGGAAAGTGTACTTGCGTACGGATCTGGGTTAGGGTTGGGGTTAGGGTAAGGGCTAAGCTTAGGGTTACGGTTAAGGTTAGGGTGAGTTAGTGGGCTGCACGTCTGGATGCCTCTGACCCACTAAGAAGGACAGCGTACTGGCGTATGGGTTAGGGTTGGGTTAGGGTTAGGGTTTGTGGGCTTTTAATGCCCTCTCTGGCACACCCAGAAGTCTCAATCAAAACCTGGCCATGCGATTGGTGGAATGGGTCCAAAAATTTGCATTGCGCATGCGCAGGTGTAAAAAAATAAAAATAAAATAAAATGGAGACGTTTTATTGCAAGAAAAACCCACTGCTGCTACTATAAAAAATCAGGCATTTAAAATACCTAATTTTCAAATGTTTCTGTGGTGCTTTGGTGGGTTTTTGGACCACGATTTAAAAATAAATATTGCGGTCGCCATTTTGGATTCCCCCCCCACCGCATGGCAAATGGAGACGACGAGGATGCCCCCCCCAGCCTGGTACCGGCAGCCCAGGACAGGAGAGGGGGGGAGGCCGGGGACCCCGCCAGAAACCACCCCTCGGTAGGTGCCCTCACTGAGGCAGGCATATTTTCACCTGCTTTTATGGCCGGGAATCGGGTTTTTTTTTTTAACTTTTTTCTGTGCTGCTTGGCATCGCGCAATCGCCGCGATGCCAAGAACGACAACGAAAAATCAGACCCAATTTTTCTTTTTCGGTTTGAGTTCGAGTTGGAGCGGAGTAATTCTTATTACCGTTACCCGTTACGTAACGAGAACGAGAACCGAAAACGGAAACGAGAATTTCGCCTAGTCATGCCCATGTCGAGTGCCTAGCATAAAGTTTGCTGATTGTGTTAAGAAGACTGATTGGTCTATAGTTGGCAGGATCATCCTTTTTGCCTTTCTTGTATATAGGTATTATAATAGCCAGTCCCCAGTCTTCAAGGGATTTGTCCGTATCTATCAGTACAGGTGAAAAGTGAAGATAGGCAGCTAGGAAAGAGCAGTAATCTGTTATTCCCGCTGGACAGAATTCTCTGTAAGCTGTGAGCGAGCTCACAGAGGTTAATTGGTGCCAAAGTAAATGCCTATTTATTTCCAGGTTTCATTTGATACTGTGGCCCCTGTGCAAAGACATAAAAGGCTCCCATGCAGCAGAAGAAAAAAATAGAGGGAATATTCCCACTAGGTATCTGATTGCAGGGACTGGCCATGTGTTTATGGCTTTCATTCTATTCCGACCATTTAATTTGGATTTTAAGATTATCCAGTCTTTTGTTGTATTCCCTTTCTGTCAGTTCTTTAACTTGTGTGTGCAGGATTTTATCTGCTTCTAGTATTCCAAGGTATTTATACTTTTCATCACTTGATAGTCATTTTATTTATCTATTTATTTATTTTTATTTATTTATTTATTTATTTATTTATTTGGCTTATATGCCGCCCACTACTCAAAGGTCTCTGGGCAGCTTACAATTAAAATGAACAATTAAAACTATAGAAACATTTTTTAAATTTGATTTTATACTTTTTTTCTTATATCTACATTTTGCCTCTGCTGCTAATTCTTGGTTGCTGTGGTGGTGGTTGTGTTTTATTTATTCTTATGTACACCACCTTGAGTTCCCTTTGGGAAGTAGGCAGTATATAAATTTTAAAATAAATAGATAAATACAATACACTAAAATTGCCATAAGGACCAACAATCTATATTATATCAGTTTAAAAATGTCTGGAACACTTTTACCTGGCACTGAAATCTCAGCAATGTTGGAATCAGGCAGGTCCCACTTGGGAGGGCATTCCATAGCCTGGGGGCAGCTGCTGAAAAGGCCCTATACCTACAAGCCATCCTTTTCTACTCCTTGAGGGATGGCTCTTTCAGGAGGGCCCCTGGTTAGATCTTAATTGCCAGGTAGGTTCATATGGAAGGAAGCAGTCTTAGGTATTCGGGTCCTAAGCTGCTTAGGACTTTATATGATAAAACAAGCACTTTGAGTTGGGCTCAGGCAGCAGCTGGTAGCCAAAGCAAGTTATACAGAATCGCCATGATGTGATCCTTGGCAGCCCTACCACTCACCAGCCATGCCGCATGATTCTGAACCAGTTGCAATTGCTGGACTGCCTTCAAAGGCTGTCCCACGTAAAGCACATTTCATTAATCAATATGGGATGTTAGCAATGCATGCGTAACTGTTATGAGGCTCCGCTCATCCAGGAAGGGACACAGTTGGTATATTTTCTGCAGCTGAAGAAAGGCACCCATGGCCACTGAGTCCACATGGGCTTCCAGAGTTATACTGCGGTCCAGTAGAACCCCCAAGCTGTGGACCTTGTCCCTTAGGGGGGGAGTGCAACCCCATCCAGGACAGAGAGATGGCCTTCTAACCTGTCTAGTGAAGCACCCACTAACAGCACTTCCATCTTGTCTGGATTGAGTTTCAATTTATTAATCCTCATCCAGTCCATTATCCGGTACGGACACAAGTTCAGCACAGAAACTGCCTCACCTGGATTGGTGGAAAATGAGAGGTAGAGGTGAGTATTGTCAGCATATTGCTGACTCCTCAACCCAAACCTCCTGATTACCTCTCCCATTGGTTTCATGTAGATGTTGAACAGCATGGGGAACAGTATCAAGCCCTGAGGAACCCTATGATGTAAACACCACGGGGCAAAGCAACTGTCACCCAGCACCACCTTCTGGACACAGGCAGCCAGGAAAGAGCCGAACCATTGCTTCCAACCTGGCCAGCCTATCCAGAAGGACACCATGGTCAATGGTGTTGAAAGTTGTGGAGAGGTCCAGGAGTATCAACAGGGTTGCACTCCTCCTGTCTCTCTCCCGGCAAAGGTCATTGTAAGGGGTGGCCAAGGCAGTCTCTGTACCAAACCCTGGCATGAAACCCAATTGAAATGGATCCAGAAAATCTATTTCATCCAGCAGTGCCTGGAGTTGCAGGGTCACCATCAGGCCCAAATAAGGGAGGTGCAGAAGAGCTCTTTAGTCTGGAAAAAGGCGCCTTAGGGGGGGATATGATTGAGACGTACAAAATAATGCAGGGCATGAGTAAAGTGGATAGAGGGACGCTCTTCTCCCTCTCACAAAATACCAGAACTAGGGGACATACACTCAAATTGAGGGCTGGGAGAATAAGAACAGACAAAGAAAATATTTTTTCACCCAGCTCGTTGTTAGTCTGTGGAACTCCCTGCCACAGAATGTGGTGATGGCATCTGGCCTGGATGCCTTCAAAAGGGGATTGGACAGATTCCTGGAGGAGAAGTCCATCACAGGTTACAAACCATGATGGAAATGTGTAATCTCCAGTCTTAAAACCAGGGTACTTCAAGGACCAGATGCAGAGGAGTGATATCAGGAGACAGATACCTGTATCTAGTATCGTGCGTTCCCAGACGCATCCGGTGGGGCCACTGTGAGATACAGGAAGCTGAACTAGATGGGCCTTTGGCCTGATCCAGCATGTCTCTTCTTATGTTCTTATGAGGTTTGCTACTGATTGGTAGTTAACCACCAGCCCTGGGTCCTGGTTAGGTTTTTAAATGAGCTATCTAATTACTGCCTCTTTCAAGGCAGCAGGGTCCACTCTCTCTCTCAAAGAGGCATTCACGGTCTCCTGGACCCAAATGCGAACCGCCCTGGGAGATGTTTCAAGAATGGCAAGGGTCGAGTGGCATAGTGGTAGAGTGGACAGATCCAGGCACCCTGTCTACATCCTCAGGTCTCAGCAATTGAAACTTATCCAATAACACTGGACCTAAGTACAGTGGTACTTTGTATAAAGGAATTAATTCGTTCCAAATGAAATTATGTTAAGCAAATGTTCCTTTATAAAAATTTCCCATAGGAATGCATGGAAAATGGAGTAATTCCATTTTTATGTTGTACAAATTTGCCCCATAGGCGATTCTGTTAAGCAAATTTCCCCTATATCCGGAATATTTTATGTTGTACAAATTTTATGTTATACAAACTGTTTGTTATACAAGGGTCCACTGTATGGTGCACTGCAAACATCCCTTGATTCTGCACCAGTGGTGAGGCCCAATTCATTGCGAATCTGAGTGATTTCCCCCTCAAAATAGACTGCAAACTCATCACAGTGACCCAGGGTTTCCACTGTATCACAGGACCTCCACTCTATCTCCCGGTTGAAGAAGATCCCAGACCACCCGAAATAGCTCTGCCAGACAGCACTGTGATGAAGCAATACAGTTGGTGAAATGTTGCCATTTTGCCAATCATATCACCACCAAATAGGCCCAATAGTGGGCTCTATGCTGTGTTTGATCAGACTTACAGTGATATTTTTTCCACCTGCACTCCAGTCGTCTCCCCTCCCATTTCATCACCCGCAGCTCAAGAGCCATCCGGGCTTTGCATATAGGGAGATGGTGATTAGACATGATCATGTCAACTACCCAGATCATTTCCCTATTCCATAGGGCAGTGTTGGTGAACCTATGGCTCATGTGCCAAAGGTGGCACCCGGAGCCCTTTCTGTGTGCACCCGACATAACCCCTTCACAGCCGTGTGTTTGTGTGTGTGTGTGTATGTGTGTGTGTCTGTATATGTGTGTGTGTGGTGTCGTTGCAGTTGTGACTGACTCTTTGTGACCACATGTCCATGGAGTTTTCTTGGCAGGAATACTGGAGTGGTTTTCCAGTTCCTATTCCATGCGCCTACAGCATCTGGTATTCAATGGTGGTCGCCCATCCAAGTACTAGCCAGGCCCAACTCTGCTTAGCTTCCGAAATCAGGTGAGATCGGATGGGCTTAGTGCATCTAGGCAGCTCTACAGCCACCTGTATTCTGCTTAAATTGCTGTATTTAGTGGGTTTTGAATCACATTTTGGGCACTCGGTCTCTAAAAGGTTCACTATCACGGCCATAGGGTGACGTGAGCTTTGACAGGAGAGCTGACTATATCAGACAGATAATCCCCCAGAGCTTTCAGGAAATCATCTGGATCCATTAGTCTCTGAGGGCAGATCATCTTAATGCAGTGCTCCCCAACCTTTTTGTCTCCACGGACCAGTATTTGATTATTTTCCCGTGGCCCGGGGTGGGGGTGGGGAGGGGGAGATGGGGGTGTGGGGGGCAGGGGAGGGGGGGGGGTGGGGAGGAAGGAGGAGGTGCGGGGGGCTTGGCGTGTGTACCTTGGGGGCCAGGGAGCCTGGGGGCGTCAAAGCCCGGGCTCCTGGGCGGGCGGGCAGGCCCCGCCTCCTCCTCCTGTCGGCGGCCGGAGGCCAGAGGTGCCCCAAGTGGGCCGCTAACCTCTGCACCGCCGCTGACAGGGGGGGGGAGGGAGGTGGGGGTGGCGCGCTCCGGCCCGAGGGCGCCACCGGGACCGCCAACCGGCCGCCGGCAGCGGGGCGCCCCAGCCGCGGCCCGGCGGCTCCAAAGGCGGGGCCCGCCCGCCCAGGAGCCACCATCCTCCCGTGTCCCTCCTCCCGGCTGCCCGCGGAGAGAAGAGGAGGAGGAGGAGGGCGGCGGAGGACCCCCAGGCGGCCCGGTGCCGAGTCCAGAGTACCACTGTCTTAATGGATACCCCACCCTTGCAGAGGATTGAAGAAGCTAATAGCCTAAACTTGACCAGGAAGTGGTTTAACCATGACAATGGGGTCAAAGCCAACCCCTCCACATCCAAACCACCATCCTCCAGTCCCTTTGCGAGGACCAAGTCCAGAGTATGGTGTGATGGAAATGGTAATGCTGCCACCTTTTTAAAATCGTCGCCTCATGAATTGGGACCGATTCAGAGATATATAATATAAAATTAATGACGAAGTTTATTGAGAAAATAATAAATATAACAATATCTGAGGATGGTATGTGTTGCCTTTAACATATAATAGATTTCATCAACTCTTCCAGCCCCCTGTCTTCAATAACTAGTAAACAGTATAGCCCTCACTGCCTGACAGAACTCTCACAGAGCAGTGCTCTCTCTCAGCACTCTTAGCTCTCAAAACCCTCAACTTAAGTTAACTCTACTGAACTGCCTCAACTGACTAGGCTCCACCCTTTTTATATCATACCATTCCCCGCCCTCCTGCTGGGATTGGCTGATGATTTGTATATTCATTACTCCTGTTTCCAGGATTTTGTCACATATGGTCCTTCTCATGTGTTGGGCCGGTGACATATTGAGACAGCCCCATGGTTGTCATGGTGGCCATTAAGTTCTGAGCTGCATGAATCAAGGCAGCCTCGGCATGGTTGTTGAGGTCATCCAGCCCCAGCAGCTTGAGGGTTCTCAACACCAGGTCCAAGACCACTTCTGTCAGCTCAGGCAGAGAGACTGTTGGTACGCAGCAGGGTGGGCGGTACACCAACAGAATCCCCAATCTCTCTTGTGAGCCCATCATACAATACAGGCCCTCCAGATCCCCTCCCAAAGAAACAGGAAGCCTGGTCAAGGTTGGCACCCTAATCCAGAATGGCATCATGGATGAGGGTGGTCTTATTTTGTACTATCAAAGCAAAAAAGGGGGTGAGCCGTGTGGCCATCACAAAACACAGTTGCAAAAATAGGTTACAGGCAATACCTTTATAGGCCACTATTAAAAATAAAAAAGTAAGGAACATTGCAAGCTTTCGAGTTTACATAACTCTTCTTCAAAGCAGGTCTTAGAAGTTCAGACATGGTAAAAAATGTGCTTTACCAGGATGTGCCTCTTAGGTGTTCTTAAAATCCATGGCTACAGTAGATGGTGTTGCAGCCAGGGCAGAAGTCTTCTAAGAGGCTAGAAGGGCAGTTGTAAAAAGCTGCTTCTTAAGTCACACCCCAATTCTTCAAACAAAGAAACATGGGTCATATACCACCCCCATTCCCTTACCCAGCTCCATTTGGCACTGTGAGACATACCCTTTTGGCCTAGAGGAGGGGGAGAAAAGGGTTGATGCATGGGGCCCATGTGCTTCATACCGGGATTGGGGTAAAAAAAAATTGTAAGTCCACTAGGTTTGCCAATTGGAACCGGATTCTCAACATCAAAGGGCAAGACTGCATCCACTAGGTAATATAACTTTAATTCAAAGGACCAGAAACCAAATCTTCTGAGAAAAGACTGAAAGAACTGGGCATGGCCTTGAGGGGGGAAAAGAAAGAATATAGGATAGCCCTTTTCAAATACTTGAAAGGTATTCATACAGAGGGCAGGATCTTCTCCATTATCCCAGAGCGCAGGACATGAAATAATGGGCTCTAACTACAGGAAGCTAGATTTAGGCCGAAAAATCAGGAAAACATCTTAACTGTTCAAGCAGTACAAAAATGGAACCAATTAACTTGGGAGGTGGTGAGCTCTCCAGTGTTGGAGGCATTGAAGAAGAAAAAACTTGGACAACCATCTATCACAGAGGTGTCGAACCTTTGGCACTCTAGATCTTTGGGACCACAACTCTCAAAGTCCTTTGCCATTGGCAATATGGGCTTGGAATTCTGGGAGCTATGGTCCAAAACATCTGGAGTGCCCAAGGTTCACCACCACTGATCTATCACATCTGCTTTGATTTGTATTCCTGCCTTGAGCAGGGGGTTAAAGGCCCCTTCCAGCTCAATGATTCCTTGGCCTTATAGGCCCCTTCCAGCTCAATGATTCTATGATTCCTCACAAGCTGAATAAAAGATCTTACGGATATTTTTTCCTTATATAATGAACAATCTTGAGCAGGTGAGATGGTCCAGCTTCTTACTGTACTGGAAACATCTGAGTAAGTTAATGGGAACAGAGGGGGAAAGTTACCATGTCCCAAAGTTCTTCCATCAACCTTGCCGAAGATGATGTGTGGATGGCATCGGGAAAGTTTGTTCCTGGGAATAACAATATGCTGTCAGCCATCAAGTTGCATCTGCCTTATGGTGACTCTAGTAGAGTTTTCAAGGTATGTGAGGCAATTAAGGAATGGTTTTAACAGCACTACCTCCCCCAGAGAGTTTTCATGGCAGAGTGGGGATTTGAACTTGATTATCCTGACTCATAGATCCACACTGGCTATATAACTACAGTGGTGCTTTGTATAAAGGAATTAATTCATTCCAAAGGAAATTCTGTTAAGCAAATTTTCCTTTATACAAATTTCCCATTGGAGTGCATTGAAAATGGAGTAATCCCTAATCATGACCATTTTTATGTTGTACAGATTCGCCCAATAGGCGATTCTGTTAAGCAAATTTCCCCTATCTCTGGAATATTTTATGTTGTACAGATTTTATGTTATACAAACCATTTCCTTCCCTGTAAGTTTCAAGGCAACATATCTAATTGTGCCTTTGAAAAAAGGAGGCAGGCACACTTAAATGAGCATGAACTGAGCATGGAGCTATAACCAGATGCATTTCAAAAGGACATTTTATTTTAAAAGGATTGCTCAGCTAAATATGCATTATGTGAATTTCTGAAGCAGTACAATAAATTCATCCAATGTTGAAAAATATTGCAGTTTGGCACAGTGGCATGTCCCTGAGTTCCATATTTATGTAAACCATTTACGGACCTGTAGAAGTGGTAACTGTTATTCTGTGCATGTATTATAGGGAAAAAATAAAATAAAAGTTTTGAAAACTGATTTTAAAAACAAATAAAAAGACAAAAATGTGGTGGCACCTTAAAGACTAACTTTTGTTTTTTAATGTGTCCTTTTGTGGACAAGTCCACTTCATCATACATAAGAGAAAGAAATATAACATATAAAATATTGATACATGGCATCAAAATATAGATAGAAAAATGAAGAAATTGTGGTAGGATTATGGTCAATCTGAACTGCGAGTAAATTTTTACAAGGGAAGTTTAAATTTCACTTGTACTGTAAAATGCACTGATGGTTTCAACATTTTTCTGTTGAATCACAATGCGTTGGGATTTTTCATTTTTCCAGATTTGTCTGGTTCCTAAAATAATTTACAAGACATCTGTTGTTCCTCCAGAGAATTAAAATGGTGGCTTGTAGCTCTAACATATATCATAAAATCAATGCATTTTTCCTCTATGTGCAGTGAAACTGATTACACTATATAATATTTGATTGCACAATAATTTAGTGAAGTCTGTCTTTCTTTAGCAGTATCAGCTTAATGAGCTGTAAAGGTAAAGGATGTTCGATGGGGAACAAAATAATTTTCTTTTTTTCATTGTAATAGTATGAAAATTATTCAAAACAAATTATTTCCCCATAAAATTTGCTACTTTTAAGGTTTATTTACAAATAATAATTGGGCCAAGAGAGACAAAGAGAAGAAAAGCTTTGTAACCTGGGTAATCTCCCCCCAATGAAATTAATTGTATTATTAGACAAACTGCTTCAGCAGCTGGCAAAACAGCAGGAACATGTCGATTCTGCTTCCTTGGTTACAGGGAGTGATAGTGTACTTGACCTTCAGAGGAGCAGGGTCAAAGAGAGGGCATTTTTAAACAATTCTGTCTGGTTTTGTGATTAGAACCTTTATAAATGGAGCTTGGATAGAAATGTTTGGGAGCAGCCTGAAACTGTCCTCTTCATTTCTCAACGATTGTTGCACACAAAGACCTTTTCTGAGGAAAAATGTAAATAAAGCTGCAGAAGGATTTGGCACTGTAAGTACTAGTCTGTACTGTATCAGCCTAGAAGCTCCAGGAAGCAAATTATTGAAAGGTTATTGAAGATGGGATTTTAAAAAATGTATATATATGCCAAGGAAAGCTATAGTCAATTTACTTTGCTTATGGATTGTTTTAATTATCCTTTTTTTTAAAAAAAGAAACAGACTAATTTCATAGCAGTTTTAATGAGGAAGAGATTATTAATATTGCTACCATTGAATAGATTTAACATTCATAATATTTTCTCACTAGAGTCCATTTATATTCTACAAACTGACTTCTAATTAAAGTTGTAATGATAATTAGCACTTCTTGATCTGTAGTAAATATGTTTGAATTCTTCACATGAAGGGCAATATTTATTAACATAAACATTTGGTCACAGTTTGTAGCAGCTTCTTAACAATTGGATTTGATATCACTTAACATTATTTTCAAAGTATAGTGTATTGTATTTTGTTTTTGAAAAACGTAATTGTATGTTATCATTGCCTATTTTAAGAAAAAAACTGATACCATTAAGCTCTCTCCTTTTCTCTTTGTAAAATCTGCTACAGTAATCTTTCTCCAATTTTTATAAAAAGAGTACTGCTCATAATATTGTAAAATGACAATATATATGATATTTGAAAATAGATTGTGAAAATTTTAATAATTTTAGCTAAATGTTTGAATATAATGTTCTTTATAATAGTTTAGTTTGTTCTGCAGCATCTTCCTGCATTTTCTGTACAAAAGTCAAAGTTAGCTTTCTAAATGATTGTACTTCTGCTGTGAACTTAAAATATACTTATAGTATACATTATTTCCTTCTGAAAAGCATTAGCATGGCACCACATGTTTAATATGATATATTGTGTTTATGTAGAAGTCCTTGATTCTCTTATTCAATTATTCTTTGTTGTTATATGTCATTAACATCCCTTCTTACAAACTAAAGTCTGTGGAAGTGGACTAGTTAGCAAAACTTACATGGGATACAGCAGAGGGTCTTTAAGCTCCCACTTTTTGCAATATTTGTTTTTAATTTTCTTTTCTTTTAAAATTCTTTTTATTCTTATTACTTTTTTGGCCGTAAAAACTTAAAGATTTATGCCACTGCATTCATGTCTGCATTTATGTTCTGCTTATATACCGCCCCATACCACTTCAAGTAGTCTCTGGGTGGTTTACAGTTTTTAATTACAGTATGCAGGCTACACATTGCCCTCCCCCCAGCAAGCTGGGTACTCATTTTACCGACACAAGGATGGAAGGCTGAGTCAAACTTTTCCAGAGGGCATGTCTTCCCATGAAAGACTAAAGGACAAAATACTTAGTGTTTGATTAGTTTTACCTTCTGATGAGAGTTCAATGCTTCATACCATTTAGAACCAGTCTGTCTAATGGTCCATGGTATGTTTATTATGTTTTTCTCCAAAGCCCCTTTTCAGATTTCTCACTTTTTTCCTTGCAGATTGTTTTGTTGTCCAGTTTTCACAGCTGTAAATTGTAACTGGGAATAATAATGAGCAAATCAACATTGTACCGGCCAGTTATAAGTAGAGATGGACACGAAACAGAAAAATGGGGTTTCGTTTCCGTTCCGTGCCCATCTCCCTTCATTTACCGTTTTTCGGAAATGAAAGTTTTAAAAAACTTCGTTTCTGTTTTTCGTTTTTCGGGTTATTCTTCCCTGTGGTGGATGAGAGCACCAGGCACACTGTCATCCCTGCGGGGAAGATCCCTTTAAAGAGACCCCATTCTGCCTCTGCATGCGGAGGCGGAACGGGGTCTCTTCTTCCTCGCGCCGGTCATGACAGCGTCGGGCACTGTCATCTGGCTTGGGGGGGGGAGGTGGAGGGTGGTCGGGAAGTGGCTGCGTTCCGGCCTCCGCATGTGGAAGCCAGATTCCAGACCCCTCTCGCCGCCCTCCCTTGAGAGGAGACCGAGGGCTCTGCTCTGATTGCACAGCTGAGCCCGCGGTCACCTCTGAAGGGAGGAATGCTGCCATCCTGTCATGGGCTGGACCCCTTGTCAAATGACCTGGTTGGCAATAGGGGGTCCCCCCAGTGCCAACCAGGTCATTTTTGAAGGGGTACAGCCCATGACAGGGTGGCAGGATCCCACTGAAAATGGCCCCCTCGCCAGCGCAAAGCTCCTGCATTGGCGACCGGGCCATTTTCAGAGAGGTCCTGCTGCCCTGCCATGGGCTGGACCCCTTCAAAAATGGTCTGGTTGGCACTAGGGGTCCCCCCAGTGCGAAGCGGGCCATTTTTGAAAGGGTCCAGCCGATTACAGGGCGGCAGGATCCCACTGAAAATGGCCCCCTCGCCAGCGCGAAGCTCCTGCATTGGCAACCGGGCCATTTTCAGAGAGGTCCTGCCGCCCTGCCATGGGCTGGACCCCTTGTCAAATGGCCCGGTTGGCACTTTGGGGACCCCTTAGTGCCGACCGGGCCATTTGACAAGGGGTCCAGCCCATGACAGGGCGGCAGGACCCCCGCCCGAAGCTCAGCTGATCTCCTCAGCCCGGGATGACAGCTGTGCTGGCTGTCACCCAGGGCGGAGGAGATCGAGCCGCGGTCTCGCAGGACTCCGACCCACAGCCTGCAGCCCACCGGGCTGTCAGGCTGTGTGGTGGAGGGCGGCGAGAGGGGCTGGGATCTGGCTTCCACATGCGAAGACCAGATCTCAGCCCCTTCCTTCCCAACTCCACCATGGAGCCTGCAGCCCGGTGGGCTGTCAGGCTGTGTGGTGGAGGGCGGTGAGAGGGGCTGGGATCCTGCTTCCGCACCCAGAGACTGGATCTCAGCCCCTTCCTTCCCAACTCTGCCCACAGCCTGCAGCCCACCAAGCTGTCAGGCTGTGGGGGGAGGGCGGCGAGAGGGGGCTCCGATCCTGCCTCTGGGCGCGGAGACCGGATGGCAGCCCCTTCTCGACTCCGCCCCCGGGAAGCCGGAAGCTGGAAGACTGGCACTGGACCAGGAAGGCCAGCAGCAGCACCAGCAGGTAGGAGGACTTTCTTCCATTCATCAGGCGGCCAGGCCAGTAACGGAAACGAAGAGAACCGAAAAAAAATTTCTTGGTTCTGTTCGGTTCAAGCCTGGCCCGTCCAAATTGTTGTTCTTCGTTCCGTTACATAACGGAACGACTAACGGTAACAGAAAAATTGTCGTTTCGTGCCCATCTCTAGTTATAAGAATAGAAGCAGCCCAAACAAAAATGTATAACTTTGAAACTGGGCTTCAGATTAATGCTGGATTTGGCGCAGATATAGCTGACAGTCTGCTCTTACCCTGCACCAGATTTGGAGAGATTTGGACAATTGATTTTTTGGTCATTTTTTTTAAATGTAAAACTTTTATACCCTCCCCCCATGCAGAAGTGACGTCAAATGTCACCAGATTTAAAATAGATCAGATAATTTGAAAACACCAATTTTGTTTATCTTGAAAGAGAATGGATGGCCTCATCCTCTTTGTTTAATTTGGAAGGAATCCAGAATGCAGGGCTGAAATATTGATCATCCAAAAAGACCCTTCAAAAGGGGAAAATAGTGGCTGTTATAAAATGAGCATAAATGGAATATGTTTACCAGCAAGAGTTTTCAGTCTGGTTATACTATTGCAGCTTTGTGGGCTGGTAGGGAGATGTCCAGAGGGCAATTGAGGTCACAGAAACAGTCAAAAAACAGTTCTGTATTTCCTTTATACATGCATGGTAGGATAGCCTCAGTTGACTCGTTTTCCCTCTAGCTAGGAGTTTAGGCTTGACTTGATTGAGCAGCCACTTTTCTGTCTGTCCTTTGTATCTGCACAGGTCTCCTTTAAAACCACATTTCAAATGAATTGATTTTATCCCAGTCTTTCTTTCACATACTATGGGTGTTATGATCTTGGTTTCCAGCAACAATCTTTGCAAACTCCAAGTAACCCCTTTTTGTTATTTCAAAGAGGTAGGGGACATCTTTTGAAAAATGGGCATGCAACATGTTTGTACAGGTTTGCTCAGGTTACCAATCCCAAGGAAGAGGTTTAGAAATTGGAACAAAGCTTTCTAGTCTGTGTTCTTAAGAGCGGCATGGCAGTGTTAGTTTACCTGTGAGGTTAAAGGATGTGTATGTATCTCTTTTGTATGGATTGCACTCATTCACACCTCTGCTTCATCATTTCCTGAAGTCCTTCAAATATGTCAGCACAAAGAGACTGCAGCCACACCCCAGCTATTTTTGCATGCCCATTTTTCAAAAGATGTCTTTTCCCTGCCACCATAGTACAGATTGTGTGCTCATTTTCTGGGATCCTCTAGCACAGTGATGGCGAACCTTTTAGAGACCGAGTGCCCAAACTGCGGTTCAAAGCCCACTAATTTTTTTCACAAAGTGCCAATACAGCAATTTAACATTAATGCAAGGGGCTGTGAAGGGGCGATGTTGGGTGCCCACAGAAAGGGCTCCAAGTGCCACCTTTGGCATAGGTTCGCCAACACTGCTCTAGCACTTGGAATTCTACACAAGGGTAGTTTGTATTGGAATCTATGTGTAGTATATGTATACTTGGTGCCCATTTTTAAAAGTCCAGGAATTTAGTTCATAAAAATAACCCTCTCTGATTTATTAATATGTGATATGGTGCTTCTGTATCCAAAATTACCTAAACTTAGATCTGAAAATAGGGTTTACTACATGGCATAAAGTAAGATTTTTTAGTAGCCATCTTTCATTTCCAGACACTCAATACTCAAGTTTTTTATTATAGGGGTTGAGGATGGTTGAATATATGTTTGGCAGTAGAAGGAAACACATCTAACTTTCAGTTCAAAGTACCAAATTTCTTCTATAGGAGTCTTCTTCAAAATATGTATATGCATAATTATTTTTCTCTATGAGATGTTTCCACTGTTTCCATATACCACTATTGTCGCATCCTTATTTGTGCCTCCAAAGGCCTAAGTAAGGACATCCAGTTTCATCATGGCTGTCCACCCACCTATTGGAGAAGTGGTAGTCCTTGAGAAGTGGTTATATTAGTTAAAGATCCTTTTTATTAGGAACACCCCCATGTTGTTCAGTATACTGTATATGAAACCAGTTTTTATTTATTCAATGCAGGTGCAAACTTTACAGACAACATTATCTGACTCTCCAGTGATGACCAGCCCTTCCCAGCGTATCCAGATCATCTCCACAGATTCCTCTGTATCCTCACCACAGCGTATTCAGGTATACCTTTTTGATTTTTAAAAAAAGGTTTATGTCATCTTAGGGGCTGAGTGTATTCCCATGTATAATGCAATTTAAAAATTATTTGGAAATAAAATGTATAGGTCATTATTATTATCAAACAACAAAGAATCACCTAAGAATTGTTAGGCATCAGTTCATTGTAAAAACAATATTCTTTGCATAAATCTTGAGACATCTTCCTTGCTTATCTGTACAATGAATGGATGGTCGCTGTGCTGGGAAAATACCTGTTGGCTTGCATTCTGTGTAATCATATGCATATTCAAAACAATTCTAAACAAATGATTTTCACTTCTTACTTAGAATACGGTATTTTGTGTTTGGTTTGCTTATGTACCATGACAATGGAGAACGAATATTATTTCCTTATAAAGTGATGAAACATACTTCTTATTTATTCTTCTTAAACTTCTAAACTGTTGCTTTCACATAACGAAGTACATTCCCCTTTTTATTATAGATTGTCACAGATCAGCAAACAGGGCAGAAAATCCAGATAGTGACAGCAGTGGACTCATCAGTATCACCAAAGCAGCAGTTTATATTGGCTAGCCCAGATGGAACAGGGACAGGGAAAGTAATATTGGCTGCACCTGAGTCTTCTAATACCAAGCAACTTATTTTTACAACAGCAGATAACATTGTTCCAAGCAGAATACAGGTAAATACAGCAATTTTGGAAGAGCATACAGCATACATGTTAGCCATAGGCCAAGGGAATTAGATGTTGATTAATTAGAAAAAAAGTTTTATTTTTCCGAAATGATATAGGGAGAGGTAATAAGACAAGTTAAAGAAGCATTTTATCCTTTGTTTGTTGTTTTATTTTATTTTAGTTTTTTGTTTGTTTGTTCTGATTTTTTGTTTTTTGCTTTGGTGCTGCTTTTTCATCTTTTGTCATATGGCTTCCCTTTCTGCTCCTGAAAGAGACCTGAAAGTGTTCTTTATCTTTACTTGAACATGCCACTGCTAGTATAGACTGTGCGTTTTGGCTTAAAGCAGTTCTTTCTTAATTTCATTTCTTATTGAAATGATACGATTAATCTTAAAATGTTTCATTTCAGATTGTGACTGATTCTGCTTCTGTGGAACGTTTGTTGGCTAAAACTGATATCCAACGACCACAAGTAGTAGAATATTGTGTTGTCTGTGGGGACAAAGCATCAGGTATGTTTTTGTAATGTTGAGGTCATCAGCTTCTGGGGACCAGTAGCTGCACATGTTGTTTTGAGAAAGTATCATCACAAAATAGCTGCCATGCATTTTCACAGAATGGCTGCTATACAATCATAGAACACCTGTTACAGAGAAAGGCAGGTTAGTGAGGCTAACAGCTAAGGCTGGCTTGCTTGATTTATGTCAGAAGAATCACAGTTTAGTTAATAATCATATCAGACAACATGTGCCCTAATTTTTGCCTCTGCTGCGTGGGAGTCTCTTCTATGAACGTGCACGCTAGGAACTCCCTTTCCCTCCTCTGATTCTGTTGCAACCAGAAGAAATGCAACCGTGGTGGATTCGTGGAGGTGGAAAAACCCATCACAGAGGGCATCCAGTTCGTGCACAGCCCCTCAGCTTAGAGAGAACCTTGATATCAGGTATTTTTTGCCCATTATGGGCAGTATCAAGAACATTTGGGATGACTAACATTGAGTCTTTCATGGTCCTCTATGTTGAGGGACTGACATAGATGTGAAACTGCCTGTTCTTCTCTGTACTTCCCAAGTACTATGATGGCATAAATTTTGATAATAGAAAACTTTCTTTTGAAGACTATCACTGAATGATATAGGACTAGAATTTGCTGCTATTTAAATTGTAAGAAGTTTGAAAAGCAATACATTTTAAAATCCACTTTCTTTGTCATACTACTTGTATATTTTTAGTTTCTTATCTTACTCTTTTTAGGGCGTCATTATGGTGCTGTCAGTTGTGAGGGATGCAAAGGTTTCTTTAAAAGGAGTGTGAGGAAAAATCTGACCTACAGTTGCCGTAGCAACCAAGACTGTATCATCAATAAACACCATCGGAATCGCTGCCAGTTTTGTCGGCTAAAAAAATGCCTCGAGATGGGAATGAAAATGGAATGTGAGTCTGCAGGGCACAAAATGGTTCTTTGTCTATCAAGATTATAGGAACTTGTCTGTTTTTTATGATTACATTCTGTTCCTGTTACACTTTCTTGCATGTTTTCAGCACCCCACATCAGCATTTCTTTAATCTTTTATGCTTTAGTTTGGGGATTATTTTCAGAGTGGATGTTCACAGTGCACTAAAGCTGCTATACTTTAGTAAGCACTCTTATTGAATTCAGTGGCATTGACTTATGAGTTGAAATGCATAAGATTGCACTCTTGAATGACTAAGAGTGCTAGTGGTGGTGCTCTGGTATTTATTAAGCCATAAAACAGAATGCTAAGATGATACTCAAAACAAAGATTGCGTGTTGAGATCAGGTGTCTTGAAAATGAGTGTGTTAACTAACACAGGGCATGAGGATTTTATGGGAGTAAGCACGGTAACATGGCATGGCAGCAATGAGCAACACAAATGTCACTTTGATTTGATCAAAGTGCAAAGACTGGAGGTTTAAATTATGTAAAGTGGTGAACTCATCTCTAACCAAATGGAAGCCACTCTTTCAAATTGCCACTGTGTTTGATAATTCTGCACGGATTAGTTATACAGTGAGATATGATTACTAGCACATATAAATAGGTAGGATGGTTGTACTCAGACAGTGATGATTAACGGCTTCTTCTCAAACTCGGAGATGGTAACAAGTGGGGTACCCGAATAAGGGTCAAGGGAAACCCCATGTAGAGAGCATTACCATAATCTATCCTTGATATGACCAGCGCCTGCACGACCGTTCTCAAGGAGCCCCCATCAAGGTACAGTGGAAACTGGGCGTAAGCCTCAGGTGGTAAAAGGCCAACCTGGACACGGCAGCCACCTGAGACTCCAGGGACAATACCAGATCCAGGAGAACATGCAGACTCCTCACTATCCACCAGCTGGAGGACAGTCCCATCCAGACTGGGGAGAGGGCCACTGGACCTCAGTCTTGTCGGGATTGAGCTTGATCCTGTTGGTCCTGGCCCATTTCAAGATCACAACCAGGCAGCGGTCAAGGGCCTGGACAGCCTCCACTGCAGAGGTGGAAAAGGAGAGATAGAGCTGCGTGTCATCAATGTACTGATGACAGCAGACTCCAAATCTGCAGATGACCTGAGTCAGCAGTTTCATATAGATGTTAAAGAGCATGGGTAGATAGCCAACCCCTGAGGCACCCCATAAGAGAGTGTCTAGGGGGACAGCAAATCACCCTCTAAGCTCACTCACCAGGGTCGGCCCTCAAGGAATGAACAGAGCCAGCGAAAGGCTGAACCCCCGATCCCCACCTCAGAGAGCCAGCTCAGGAGGATACCATGGTAGCAAAGGCCGCTGACAGATCGAGGAGGACCAACAAGGTGGAACAACCCCTTTCGGCCCTCCTCCATAGGTCATCCTGCAGTGTGATCAGGGAAGTCTCCGTCCCATGATATGGCCTGAACCCGGACTACAAAGGGTCCAAGACAAGGTTCTCCAGGAACGACTGAAGACGCATAGCGGCAACTCACTCCATCACCTTACCCAAGAAGGGAACATTGGCTATTGGGTGATAGTTAAACACATTGTCCATAGCCAAGCCAGGTCTTTTGAGAATGGGCTTAACCACTGTCTCCTTCAGCTAACAGGGAAAAACCCCATCCCTAAAGGAGGTAGTGGCGATCAACTAAGCCCATTCTGGCATGCTCCCTCCGGTGGTCTTAATCAGTCAAGACGGGCAGAGGTCAAACAGAGAAGCTGCTGGCCTGCAATGCACCAGCACCCTGGAGGCCTCAGCTGGAGTCACAGGCCCAAACTCAACAAGCCGAGGGGGAACAGCACCAGCCACACTCGGGCGTAGATTAGTGAAACTGGTGTCCAGATCAGAACAGATGGCCTCAATTTTGGATTTTAAAAAGGCTGTGAATGACTCACTAGTGAAATCACTAGGAGGAGGCTCAGGCGGACCAGGATTGGTGAGGTCTCGAACCACCCGGAACAATTCCGCCTGGCAGTTCAAGCCCCCACCAATTCTCAGGGAGACAAAAGATCTTTTTGCATCCCTGATCGCTCATACATAGCACCTGGTCAACGCATAAACCGTAGCCTGATTGAATGCTGTCCAATCCTTCCTCCACCTGCTCCCTAGCCTCCTCCGCTCTTGTTCATGACCCGCAACTCAACCGTGAACCACAGAGAGGAGCAGGGTCGGCATCGGATGAGGCGCTTGGGAGCAATCTGGTCAGCAGCCCCGGCGACATCCACAAACCACCTATCCACCAGGGACTTGACCAGATTGTCAACCAGACTGTCTGGTAAGCCCCTAAAGGCTTCTGAAAACTGCACAGGGCCCAAGAGCCTTTGAGGGCAAGCCCAGGTGGTAGGGCAAGGCTCCCTGCAGGGTAGGGCAGTAATTGACAGGGAGAAAGTCAGCAAATAATGATCTGACCATGACACAGGCTGGGAATACAAATTCCCAACCCCCAGATCAAAAACCACAAATGTGGAGGCAAACACCAGGTCCAGGGTATATCCGCCCTGTGGGTGGGGCCGATAACAAACGGGGACAGGTTCATGGAGACCATGGACTAGAACATAAGAAGAGCCATGCTGGATCAGGCCAAAGGCCCATCTAGTCCAGCTTCCTGTATCTCACAGTGGCCCCACCAAATGCCTCTGGGAGCTCATGAGACTAGATATCTGTCTCCTGATACCACTCCCCTGCATCTGATCCTTGAAGTACCCTGGTTTTAAGCCTGGAGATTACACATCTCCATCATGGTTTGTAACCTGTGATGGACTTTTCCTCCAGGAATCTGTCCAATCCCCTTTTGAAGGCATCCAGGCTAGATGCCATCACCACATCTTGTGGCAGGGAGTTCCGCAGACTAACGACACGGTGGGTAAAAAAATATTTTCTTTTGTCCTCACTTTCCCAACCCTCAATTTGAATGGATGTCCCCTAGTTCTGGTATTTTGTGAGAGGGGGAAGAGCGTCCCTCTATCTACTTTATTCATGCCCTGCATAATTTTGTACGTCTCAGTCATATCCCCCCTCAGGCACCTTTTTTCCAGACTAAAGAGCCTCAAATGTTTTAGACTCCATGAACTCCAGAGCTACTCCAGACAGCCCATGGCCAGCATGCCCAATGAAATCCCCAGCCACCAAAAGGCGGTGGTGGGGTGCCTCAACAATGCTGCCAAAATGAACTGAGAGAGCTCTGGGAGGGAGTGTGCAGGGTCGCGGGCAGCTTGGTACACGAGCACAATCTCAAACCTGTCCCTCTGACCCACCACACAATGTAGACATTCCAACCCTGGACACACCACCATTGTAGATTTGCTGACATGAAGATATTCCCTATGAACAACGGCCACCCCCACGACTCCAACCTGCCCAGATGCTTTATGGAAAACCCTTGGGGGCACAGCTGAGAGAAAGAAGCTCCCCCCCTCCTGCACCGAACCAGATTTCCGTAAGAAATGCCAGGTCGGCCAGCTCATCCACAATCGTGAATGATGGGGATCTTATTGTGAACTAGCCTGGCATTAATCAGCAAACAGGACAGGTTGGAGACACAGGCGGAATGGTTCCCTGGTATGTGGCAGTGGGCTGGAGGGTCAGAAACGGGAGACAGTCACCAAATCCTTGACCCGAGTTCTCCTTACCCAATTGACCCCCCCGCAAGACCCAAAGCATACCTCCCATGGCCTGACACCACAAAGAGGAAGAGCCCCATAACATCAGCAATCACAATCAAACAACACAAAGGGTGTAAACAAAGATACAACACAACACAAAATACAATCCAATAATGGCACCCCACCCACCCATCATAAGAAAAGAAAAAGAAAAAAAGCAATAATAAACAATTAAATATTAATAAAATAACATGCTAAATAATGTTGTTGTTGATGATGATGATGATATGCCAGTCCCAAAACAAAAGGTGACAAAATGAAATATAGTGGGGGAAGGGCCTCCTCCCCAAGCTTAAAAGTCCAGCATGAAGTCCCACCCAAGCTTGCAGCCAGACGTCATAAGGCAACGTCCCAGCAGAGTGAAGATGAAACAAATCAGCCCCACAACCACTCCATGCACCTCCTGAATGGCCCCATCTGCAAATGGGCACACAGCGACAAGATCTATCCTCCAGGGGAAGATGGTAAAGCCAACAGCTCCCCCCCAGAACATACCACTTTGGCAGGTCTTCTATGGCGTGCCACAGGGTCGCTCTGGCCGAGAATGGGGATGCAGCACCAACGAAAATGCTGCTGCCACCCACATCTTCATGGCTTTCGCCTTCGTTCTCACCTCCGCTGCCACCGTCACCACACCGCCATCACAGCAGCAACCACAGCAGCAACCAGCAACCTTGCTGCCTCGACTCCACAGCTGCCCACGCTGCCAGGACCATCACCACGATGCTGCTCCCCGCCACTGCCACCATCAACACCTGCAGCATCGCGGCTCCCCACCACTCAAGGAACTGGGCACTCTCTGCCATCGCAGCAACGACCACCAAGCTCTGGCCAGATACGGACAATGGGGCCCAGTGAGCCGGCTGGACCCCACAGCTGACTGAGTGGCAGTGTAAGCGATCCGACAAGGCTGAGTGAAGGGTTCTGGGCAAACAGATAGAAAGGAAACATGGGGAGGCAAAGGAAAACAGTCCCCATCCCCCAGAGGCAGAGGCACAAGGGTCAATACAAAGAACTAAAAATATAAAATAAAGAAAGACAAAAATGAAAATGAAAATGAAAAAAAAAGGCTATCATAGAGAGGAGTGCCAGGATCTGCTCTCAATCAACTCAGAATGCAGGACACGCAGCCATGGGCTCATGTTACAGAAAGTCAGGTTTTGGTTGAATATCAGGAAAAAACATCCTAGCTGTCAGAGCAGTAAGGCAATGGAACCAAAGACCTTGATAGGTGGTGAGTGCTCCAACATCAGAGCCACTCAAGGGAAATTTAGACAACTGCCTGGCAGATCTGTATTGATTTGTAGCAGTAGGTTGAGCAGTAGGTTGAACATTGAGCAGTAGGTTGGACTCAATGGACTTTGTAGGCCTCTTCCAACTTCTTGCTTTTATGATTCTAACAGAAATAACATTTTGCTATTGGAATTCAAATGTATAAAAGCAGGCCAGTCAATCTGAGATGAAGTTGGCTGAAATCTTGTTGCTTGCTGTTACATAGTATGCGACTTCCACTCCTTTCCTAACTGGCAAATAAAGAGGTCCTCACCATGATTCTCAATCATGCACCAAGTCAGCGTATGTACACACTGAGAATCATGGCTGGGGCTTATATACTAACATTCTAAGAACAGACGGCAAGGTACAAATTGTGTTAATGAGAAAACAAGATTTCAGCCACTAAGTGGTAATTAAAAAGTTTTGTCTGTCTGTCACCACACATCCAATTCATGACAACTAGGCAGTGGTTCAGAACTGAAACAGTTGATCAGAATGCACTGAAAAATTGACCAGATGCTGCCATTATACTTATAATGTCATTACTGTTACACTAGGCAGCTTTCCTGAGGTGTTAAAAAAGTTGGTTAATAAAATTAAACTTCGAAGAGTTCTTGGGGGGGGGGACTGTGAGTCAGTATCAGCCATTACTGCCTTCTTGAGATCAATGTCTGTCAACTATCAAGTAGAATGAAAATCAGTGCATTAAACAGAAATACACAGAGATTTCACACAAGCTGAAATCCATTTAAAAATCTAACAATCTAATTTTTATAAATCTGTGAATGAATTATCTTCAGATGTCTCTATTTACATTCTGTTATATAGCTGTACAGAGTGAAAGGAAGCCTTTTGATGTGCAACGTGAGAAACCAACCAACTGTGCTGCTTCAACAGAAAAAATTTATATTAGGAAAGATTTAAGAAGCCCACTAATAGCAACTCCAACTTTTGTAGCAGATAAAGATGGCACCAGGTAAGTGACAAGTAGTTTCTGAGATATCTTTAACTCAGAGTTCTTCTGAAATATGATCTCCACAGACCCAAAATAAAAAAACAACTTTCAAAATGTAGTTGCATTTTAAGATCACTATTTTTTCCTCGTAAATTTTCAAATCTGCTGTTTTGTGTCTAGGTTCCATACATTTTAAGTTAGGGACATATTACATTCAAGACGATAAAGCTGTTATTTTATGTATCAGCATAAAAGATATATTTTTCATATTATAGGACGGTCTTATAATGCAGAGGAAGACCTTCAAAAGACTTTATTATCAAGACTAGAATTTGAGTTGATCTAATAAATCCTGTGAGGCAGAGATTTGTGTTATATAATTCATCTCTATTATATCATAAAAACCATAGTATTGCAGACATTCCTGCTGGAAAATGGGCGGTATAGAAATAAAACAAACAAACAAATAAATAATAAATTATTATTTTTAATTGCAAGCTGAACTTCAAAAGAGGCTGTAAAATATGTAAGGAAAACAAAGAAACACCCCCCACTGAAAATAGGCTTTCTAAGGAATTAAAAGATACAGAGGTAGCTCGACTTAACAGTTGCTTTGACAACCGAATAATTCGACTTACAAACGCTGTTGTCGGTTCCACATGACAGCTGACATTGACATGTCCAACCTGTCAAAGTCATTAGTTGTGTGGAGTGGAAAGCAGTGTTCGCTGCCCCTCGCCGCCACCTCCTCCTCCTTGGTTGCTTCCATCAATGCAAAACCCTGCAAAACCCTTCAAAACCGTCTGGGCTGGCCAAAGTTGCATCGTTCCCAGATAATGATGCAACTTCGGGCAGCCTGAGCATCTTGCAAGGGAAGCACTTACCTCCAGGGAAGCCCTTACCTCTGGTTACGCTTCCCTTGCAAGGTGCCTGGGCTGGGTGAAGATTGCAGGGACCATGGATCTTTGGCCAGGACACCTTGCAAGGCCAGCGGTAGCAGCGGACTGCCAATGCTGCTTCCCCTGCAAGCCTCCTGGGCTGGCCCCAAATCAATGAGTCCGTGCTCTGCCCACTAATTTGGTGAGCAGAGCATGGACCCATTAATCTTTGTGCAGCCCAGGAGGCTTGCAAGGGAAGCGACGGTGGCAATCCACCTCTGCCACGTGCCTTCCAACCCCCCCCCCCGGCTGGGCAAATATGCATCCCTAGGACGGATGCATCTTCCTGCAGCCCAGGCACCTTGGAAGGGAAGCGCTTACCTCCGTGAAAGTGCTTACCCTCAATCAAGGGCAGCCAAAGTCTGCTGTCTGCAACCCTCCCAGCTGATTTTGACATGTTGAACCTGTCAAAATCAGCTGTTTGTCGAGAAAGCGAAAAGCAGCCTTTGGCTGCTCTTGATTGAAGGGGGTTGGGACAGCCTTCCCATACGAATGCATTGAAAGACTATTAATCTGTTCCCTCCAGAACAGATTAATTGATTTTCAATCCATCCCTATGGGAAACTGCTTTTCAACTTACGACTCAATTGACTTTCGAAGATGCCTTCTGAATGGATTAATGTTGTGAGTTGAGTTACCACTGTACAACTAATTATCATTCTGGGGATATTCTTTTATATATTTATGTGCCATTGCAGTAGTATGGGGCGGTATATAAGCAGAACACTTTGCTTTTATAGTGATCATAATTGGGTAATTGAGGTACAGTGCAATTCACCCTGTAAGACAAATTCTTCTTAAGACAAATGAAATTTCCAGGTATAGTCATTTTTCACAAGATGACGGTATGCCTACCAGATATCTTGCAAAAAAAATCTGTCTTGTGGGGTAGGTTGAATTTCACGTCCCCACAACCTGAAAGGTTATGGGTGCATGAAATTCAAAACCCTGGTCTTCCATCCTGGATTTCCTGACCCTGTAGCACCCGATCCGCAGGTGCTACAAGGTTGGGAAAGCCAGGATGGATGCCGCCTCTGCCTCCCCTTTGCCTTGGACTCCGTGCTTGGAGCCCTTTAAAGGGATCCGTCCATGGAGGCTGGCTGCCTTCTTTTTGCTAGCCTCTGCAAAGGCAGCCAGCCTTTGTTCACGGAGCCATTGGAGGGGTGGTTTCCCCGACGCAGGAAGGGGACAAGCGGACGAGTCACCCATCGCCCACTCCCCCCCCCCAGGTTGGGGCAGCCAGAAAAGGGGGGAAGTTTTTCCCCTTCCCCAACCCATCAAAGAAGGGAAAAGATTCCCCCCTTTGTTGGGCTGGGGATAAACTCCCTCAATCAACCGGCAGTGGAAGGCTGCCTATTGATTGAGGGGTTTTGTGACAGCATTCCCCTAGGAATGCATTGAAAACCAATGTAACCTGTTCCTCTGTAATGGATCAATTGGTTTAAAGTGCATTCCTATGGGAAAACATGCCTCTTAAGATAAAATTTTCATAAAAGGAATGGATCCCTGGAACCAATTAAATTCTTCTTAGGAGGCACCACTGAGAATTGGTTTTACCGGTTCATACTTCCAGTGAGTTTTCATGGCTGAATAAGGCTTTTTACAACAGCAACAACTTTTTATTTAATGTCATCAGACCATTTCAAAGCTGGACAATGAAACACATAAAGATATATATATATATAAATAGATATACAATGTAATAAAGAGCAACAATACATGTACATGAGGTTGTCTTTTACACTTAAGGGATCCTAAAACATACAGCAAACCTCCTAAGACAAATGTCCCTTAAAATGAAAAACTCATAAGACGAATGTAATTTGCGGTGATTTTTTTCCTTCCCGTTTACATTCGTCTTATGAGGTAATGGAAAGCACGCTTTCCTTCAAAGCTGCACTGGGTGGGTGGAGATCAATGGGATCCTGCTCCCCCCCCGGGGGGGGGGACTCAGAAGGGAAGTCGTGGTGGTGATCTGCTCACTGTGTCAGGTGTGTGGTTTTCAAAGGTCTTGAGCCCGTGGCAGCTCAGCTCCAGCCCTTTGAAAATCGCCTGCCACAGCCACTTATCTTGGTCCCGGGGAAGAGGAGGTGGTGGAGATTTCTATCCTGCCTTCCCGTCCCTGTAGCACGCACAGATCGGATGCTACAGGGAAGGAAAGGCAGAATAAAACCACCACCATCACCACCTCCTCCTCTTTACCTAAGTCTCTGCACACAGACCCAGGCAAAGAGGAGGTGGCTGCTCCCTCAATCACCGGCAGCCAAAGGCTGCTCTCCGCAACCCCCCGGAGAGCAGATTTTGATAGGTCCAACCTGTCAAAGTCGGCTGTCTGGCGTGGCTGTGGAGAGCAGACTTTGGTTGCCCTTGATTAAGGGGGTTTGGGACAGCCTTCCCATAGGAATGCATTGAAACCTATTAATCCATTTACTGGAAGTGACTTCCGAAAACAAGAGGTTGCTTCCGGATCACCCAAAACCCCTTCTGTGGCCTCCTACAGGCCCAGGAAGCCCATCGGAGGCCCATTTGGAGCAGCTCCAGTCCAGGGAGTAAGTACAGGAGGCCTGAAACAGGCTGTTGCAGCTTACCCCAGGGGGGGCTTTTTTCATATACCGGGAGCACAGTATATGAACTACAAAAAGGCGGGGAGTCACTGTAAAGCAGGTTTGTGTGAGAGATACAAGGAAAATGGATGATTGTCTCTTTATTTTTATTAATTCAAGCATGCCATGAGTAAAGTTGTCTTTACAACAATCAAGTTTTTTTACTTTGTTTACCCACCTATAAGAGAATGACCAATGTTTACACTTAAAATGCAGGTGCACAAAAGTAAAACCAGAATGTGTTTTAATAATGAAATTTCACCTGAGGGAAAGGCACATAATATTTATTTTCATTTTAAAAATGTTGTAACTGTTTAATATAATATTACCAGTAATATAACAAATACTGCTCATACTTTTTCAGATCAGCTGGCCTTCTTGATTCAGGGATGCTAGTTAATATTCAGCAGCCACTAATACGGGATGATGGCACAGTGCTCTTGGCCACAGATTCCAAGGTAACGCTCCTTCACTCTTATTGCACAATTTGCATTTTGCTGGTTTACCATTTTCTTACCGTATTAAAGTAACAAATCTCTTAATGGCTGTTATTTGCTTCCCTTGAAGCTTAGTATAACTTCACTATATTGATGATATGCACTAGAACAGGTCTGTCCAAATTTGAACAGGCCGAGGTCTATTGGCCCAAAGTGCCTGAGGGCTGCTACACTAATACCTCTACTTATGAATTTTATCCATTCCAAGCACATGACCGTAAGTAAAAAAAAATTGTAAGTAGAGCAGCGGTTTCCCATAGGAATGCATGGAAAGTCAGTTAATCCATTCCAGAGGAAACAGATTTCAATGCATTCCTATGGGAAGGCTGACCACCAAGCACACATTTCCCTTCACCCGCTTGAGCCGGTGGGCAGGTGCAGGGGAGGCGTGCATGCTTGCGAGCAGCCGGGCAAGCAGTGGTGGCGGATCTACCACCACTGCTTGCCTGGGCTGCTGGAAGACTTTTTTTAAAAGGTGCGGTTTCCCCCTCAACCCGCCCAGGGCTCAACTTGACTCTCCTCCTCCTCCTCCTCCTCTTTCCCCTCTTCTCCCTTCCAGCCCCCTCGCCGCTGCTGTCAGTGCTGCCCGCGGCTCTCACTCACGTCTGCCATGTTTGCTGCGCATCTGGGGCGGGCTGAGCCAACAATGGGGCAATCACATCACCGCTGCAGCACAAGGAGGAGGGAACGAGAAGGGGAGCAGGAGGATCAGTGACAGCAGCTGATCATGGTCTCTGTAAGGCGGCCATGGGGGTGGGAGGAGGAGGGTGGGAAGAAGGGTGGGAGGAAGGAATTATCCAGGGGGGAAGAAGAGGAGAGATGTCGCCGCACAAAGGAGGTGAGCGCGCCCGCAACCCCACCTCTCAATGTTCCCCCCTCCCCTCCTCTCCCTCCGCTCCATGCCAGCAACTCAGCTGCTCATGAGACAGTGGTGTGCCAATCATGTGGCCAGCGGGGCGAGCAGGGGACCGTGCCATGGCCCTTGAACTGCCCCGCTCAGCTGAGACAGTGGGCTGGCAGACCCAGAAATTGGCTGGGGCAGTAGTGGTTCTTGGGATGGGGCTGGAGAACTTATCCCCTCACTTTTTTTATTGGTGGTCGGCGGGCTACTTTTGAACCCTTCGGGAACTACCGGTAGTCCACATTCTACCTGTTGTGCAGGCCTGCATTAGAATATACACCAGTGATAAAGAATAGGTTTAGCTAAGTATCAGCAATAATATGTATTTTGTTATTTTGCTTTTGGCTTTTTAGCATATATTTTTTCTCTTTAAATGGCTATAATTTATTGGGAAAGAGGCACGGATGATTGTTAAAGAAACTAGTTTGCTTTACGTATCTACAGTGGACCCTCAAATAACAAATGGTTTGTATAACATAAAATCTGTACAACATTAAAAAATTCCGTAGATAGGGGAAATTTGCTTAACAGAATCGCCTATGGGGGGAATCCATACAACATAAAAATGGTCAGAATTTGGGATTACTCTGTTTTCAATACTTTCCTATGGGAAATTTGTATAAAGGAAAACTTGCTTAACAGAATTTCATTTGGAACGAATTAATTCCTTTATACAAGGTACCACTGTGTTTAAATATATAAAGTCATTCTTTGCCATTTCGTGGTTCATATACTGTGGTCCTGGTATATCGCAGGACTGCAATATATGAAGGCAAGGGCCCCTGGGGAAAGCTTCATGGGCCTGTTTGCGGCCTCCTGCACTTAACCCAGGCCTGGCGCTGCCCTGAGCAGGCCTGTCAGTGACATTTCCTGGGCCTGCCAGTCCCAGAAATGGTTTCTGGTGAACTGGAAGTGACATCTGAAAACAGGAAGTGGCTTCTGGATCACCCAAAACAATTTCTGGGACCTCCTACAGGCCCAGGAAGTCCATCGGAGGCCTGTTTGGGGCAGCACCAAGCCTAAGGTAAGTGTAGGAGGCCCTAGATGCCCCCCCCCCAGTCCTAACCCAAACCAGCATCCGCATATAGTGAATTTTCCTTTATCATGGGTTAGGTTGGGTCCCTAACTGCCGTGATAAACGGGATCTCTCTCTCTCTCTCTCTCTCTCTGTATTTATTTATTTATTTATATACTGCCCATCTTCTAAACAGAACTCCGGGCGGTCTCTTTCATTTCATTTCATTTGTTAGATTTATACCCCTCCCATCTGGCCAACAAGCCAATCTGGGCGGCTTAAAACAAATATATATGTTTCTGTTGTAGGCTGAGATGAGCCAAGGTGCCTTGGGCACGCTGGCAAATGTTGTAACATCACTTGCTAGTCTGAATGAGTCACTTAGTAATGGAGACACTTCTGAAATCGAGCAAGAAGACCAGTCTGCAAGTGAGATCACTCGGTATGTGCCTAGCATTTGTTTTCCTGGTATTTCCACTCTACTATAAGGAGTTACTTAGTGGACTAAAATAAGATAGTAGTATCTTGTTTGTTATGCCTGTGGTGTTAATTCCATAAGCATAAATTTTGAGTGGTGAATTCACATAGGTTAAGAGCCCCATGGCCGGTGTAGACATTTGCTACTGCACATTAGCCTCATGGATTGATGAGTGATAGCAAATGATCACGCTGACTTCTTAAGTAGTGACAATTTCCTATTGAAATTTACACTAATGTAAATTTCTGTTCCATTCTTGTAATTGTATTTTGTGTTGATAGGTTAATGCAAATACTGACATTTTATCACAAAGTCTAAGTTGTGATAACCAAATAAAGGACCTGCACCAAACTATTGCACCATAAAAACTATCAGTCTTTCCATTCCATCCTGCCCTCCATTGCCCAGTTTTCCAAATTTTCTCTGATAATTATTATGGTACACTAGGACCCCCATATTGCTGGGGTTTGGTCCCAAAGATTGCCCCCTAGCTACTGAAAACTGTGGTTAATAGTGAACACTTTACATATAGCATGGTATAGGGCAGGGGAGGAAAGAATGTATGTCCACTGAGTATGCTTGGTCTTCATTTGACTGTTTCTGGCTTTCTTTCCCCACTAGGAATTCTTTCTCTAGAATAGTTACAATTCCAACAAGCCTGCTAATAACTTCCTGTTTTGGCTGCTTAGATTTAAAAAGTTGGATTGTGATAGAATTACAGGCATGGTGGATGAGGGGAATGCTGTGGATATTGCTTATCTAGATTTCAGTAAGGCCTTTGATAAGGTTCCCCATGGTATACTTGCAAAGAAGTTAGTAGAATGTGGGATAGATAGTGCCACTGTTAGGCTGCGGTATATAAGTTCAAAAATAAATAAATCAAAATAAAATAAAATGTGTAATTGTTTGACTGATCGCACCCAAAGGGTGACCATTAATGGCTTCTCTTCAGCTTGGAGAGACGTGACCAGTGGGGTGCCCCAGGGTTCTGATCTGGGTCAAGTGCTATTTAATATCTTTATTAATGACTTAGAGGAAGGAATTGAGAGTAGACTAATCAAATTTGCAGATGATACCAAATTGGGAGGGGTTGCTAATTCCCTAGAGGATAGGATGAAAATCCAAAAGGACCTTGACAGATTAGATTCCTGGGCCAAGGCCAACGGAATGGGGTTCAACAGAGGAAAATATAGGGTGGTGCATCTAGGTAAAAAGAATGAATTGCACAGATATAGGATGGGAGACACCTGGCTGGAAAATAGTACCAGTGAAAGGGATCTGGGAGTCTTGGTGGACCACAAATTGAACATGAGCCAGCAGTGTGATGCAGCAGCCAAGAAAGCCAATGCGATTCTTGGTTGCATCAACAGAACCATAGTGTCTAGAATCATGAAGGGAAGTGAAAGTACCACTCTATTCTGCTCTTGTCAGACCTCATCTGGAGTACTGTGTCCAGTTCTGTGCACCTCAATTTAAAAAGGATGTTGACAATCTTGAACAAGTCCAGAGGAGGGCGAAAAGGATGATTGAGGGTCTGGAGGAAATGTCTTACAAGGAGCGGCTTAGGGAGCTGGGAATGTTTAGCCTTACAAAAAGAAGGCTAAGAGGGGATATGATAGCTATGTTTAAATATTTGAAAGGATGTCACATTGAAGAAGGGACTGGTTTGTTTTCCATGGCTTCAAAGACTAGGACACGGGAAATGGTTTCAAACTACAGGAAAAGAGATTCAATTTAAACATTAGGAAGAATTTCATGACAGTTAGAGCTGTTCGGCAGTGGAATATGCTGCCATGGAGGGTGGTGGAGTCTCCTCCTTTGGAGGTTTTTAAGCATAGGCTGGATGGCCATCTGTCAGGAGTTCTGTGATGAGGGTTCCTGCATGGCAGGGGGTTGGATTAGATGGCCCTTGAGGTCTCCTCCAACTCTATGATTCTATGAGTTCACTGTTAGTCAGGATCTCCTCTGATTTGTGTGGCCACATGGCCGTGCACACCCCTGGTACCCTCCATGCTGGAGTCTTCCACCCCTGCTTACATCACTATTTTCCCCACCCCCACCCCCGGTTGCAGTGGAATCCACAAGAGAACAGTTGTTTGTGTGAGCACACCTATGGCATGTATGTTCCCGTGGAAGGGGGCCACATTCAGCAGAGACAAAAAATGAGAGGACATGTTGCAGTTAGTGTAAAGATAACCTGGTTTATCTATAAATAATAGTTTTATTCAATCCTATAACATACATGTTAAGAGAAAATGGAGGAAGCTTCTCTGATAGACTGACTCTTATTTTCAGGGCATTTGATACTTTGGCTAAAGCACTTAACACCACAGAGGATGCAGCAGCTCAGAATGTAGCAGATGGGATGGATCCCACAGGTGGTGGAAATATACATGTAATCAGTAGGGATCAGTCTACACCAATCATTGAAGTCGAAGGACCCCTCCTTACAGATACTCATGTGACATTTAAGGTATGTGCTTTCTGACATCTGTTATGACATTCTTTGTTTTTTAAAAATGCAGCAAAAATATATCTGTATCCTATTAGCCTATTTCTTTAAGAAATAGCCTGTTGGTGTACTTATCCAATTGTAGCCTGGATCTAGGTGTTGGAAATAATTTATCTAAATTAATTGAATATTCCCTATCTTCCATCTTAGGTTTCAAGGCTCCCCAAGGTTCTCTTTTGTCTTGGAAAGCCTTCGGTAGCCTCAAGATAGGAATGAGTCTTTAATTATAAAAGATTGCTGCTCTTTGCCAGTGCTGGTCCCAATCCAAGCAGTGGCAATCTGGTGGTGGTTTTTTTTTTTATATAGTGGAATGTCCTCCAAAAGAGAAGCATGACACGTGAAGTGGTAGGGGAGAGAGGGGTGTAGGAAACTCTCAATTAATTATTTCCAGCATTCAGATCTGGTTTAAGTAGGTGCAGCTATGCCAATAGGATAGCCTAGTCCGTGTTTTACTAAAATTATTTAAATTGTTATCCACTAATCCAGTTACAGTCTTTAAAGGCAGCAGAGATGGCTTCCCTTCATACCATGATGGTAATCTTAATATATGTGGTTGTGCATGCTTTCTGACATTTACTGAGGGAAAGTCATTAAGGCTTACAAGGTTGGAAATTTAGAAATATTAGTGGGTTACAAAAGGAAATCTGTTTATCAAATGTCACCCACCTGCAAAATATAAAATTATCCGTGTTGATATATTAGAATTTTTATTTCCTGACATGCTTATGCAGAGTGTATTAATCATTTCCCCCTGAAGTTCCTATATTGTCCTGCAGCTTTGAAATATGATCCATAAATGCAAAGAAATGCAAAATATAATAAAGTTCAGTAGTCCTGTGCCAATACACAATGTCCAACTTCATTTCATTAGCCAACATGGCTTCTGCAAAGGCAAACCATGCCTCGCTAATCTGTTGGAATTTTGTGAGAGTGTCAGCAAGCATGTGGATAAGGGAGATCCAGTTGACATTGTTTATCTGAACTCTCAGCAGGCTTTTAACAAGGTTCCACACCAGTCTCTTGAATAAACTTGCCAGTCATGGAATCAAGGAACAGGTCTTGTCCTGGATCAGCAACTGGCTAAGGGACAAGAAACAGAGGGTAGCACTAAATCAGTGGTCCTCAAACTATGGCCCAGAGGGCTGAATGCGGACCCCCAGGGTCCTGAATCCGGCCCCCAGGACCAGTTGCAGACCCCCCCACCTACCCCCTGCTTCGTGAGCAAGCCAGCCTCTGCAGCAGCTCCTATTGCTGAGGCAGTTCAAGCAGTAGGCTATGTCACTCCCCCCACCCACCGTCCAGATGGTCGGCGTGCTGGCTAGTGGGGCAGTTCAAAGAGGGAGGCCCACAGCAAGGTCCCCCGCTCCCCCCACCCACCACCCAGATGATTGGGGTACCAGCTGCAGCTGAGTGGGGCAATTTAAAATGGGAGAGCTGCGGCAAGGTCTCACACTCCCTCCATGGCACATGAATTGCACAGATATAGGATGGGGGATACTTGGCTAGAGAATAGTACCAGTGAAAGGGATCTGGGAGTCTTGGTGGACCACAAATTGAACATGAGTCAGCAGTGTGATGCAGCGGTCAGGAAAGCCAATGTGATTCTTGGTTGCATCAACAGAACCATAGTGTCTAGATCAAGGGAAGTGATAGTGCCACTCTATTCTGCTCTGGTCAGACCCCACCTGGAGTACTGTGTCCAGTTCTGTGCACCTCAGTTTAAAAAGGATGTTGACAACCTTGAGCGGGTGCAGAGGAGGGTGACCAGGATGGTTGAGAGTCTGGACGAAATGTCTTATGAGGAACGGCTTAGGGAACTGGGAAAGTTTAGCCTCTCTAAAAGAAGGCTGAGGGGGGATATGATAGCTATGTTTAAATATTTGAAAGGATGTCATATTGAAGAGGGAACAGGTTTGTTTTCCATGGCTTCAGAGACTAGGACTAGGGGCAATGGTTTCAAACTGTAGGAAAAGAGATTCCATTTGAACATTAGGAAGAACTTCTTGAAAGTTAGAGCTGTTCGGCAGTGGAATATGCTGCCACAAAGGGTGGTGGAGTCTCCTTCTTCGGAGGTTTTTAAGCAGAGGCTGGATGGCCATCTCTTGGAAATATTGTGATGGGGTTCCTGCATGGCAGGGGGTTGGACTAGATGGCCCATGAGGTCTCTTCCAATTCTTTGATTCTGTGATTCTTCCTTGTATGTCTGCCACCTGTGTTATTGTGGTTGTGAGGAAGGAAGGGGGCAGGCGGAGGCAGCACCAGCCAGCCTTCCGAGCTGGAGCAGCCACGGCAGTGGACCTATGGAGGGATGGATAGTGGGCCACCGAGGGGGAAACAGCTATTTCCCGCCCCCCCAGCCCCCCCTCTGAGCTGCTGCCTTGCTCCGTGAAGCAAGGGAGCTGAGGAGGAAGCCCAGACATGGTTGGAGGCTGAGGCCGCAGCCGCCGCCACCGGGTTACAGACCAGTGAAGATGAGGTGGCGGATAAACAAGAGAAGGGAAGGGAAGGCCAACGGTGACCGGGCCTGGTTTTTGGGAGGCTGGTGGGGCTGCATTTGTCCCCGGTTGGTGATGGGCGGGCTGGTGAGCCAGCAGAGCACCACAGTCTGGCTGGCTTCTGCCGGCGAACAGGTTGCAGGTGGCTTTGGGCAGGCTTTCCGGCCTCCCCTCCCTCCTTCCCAGCCCTTGCTCCCTCCCTCACTTGCAGTGCACCGAGTCAGGCTGCGCTGGGCCAGGCCAAGAGAGCAGGCAGCTTTCCCTCTAGGGCACAGCAAGGGCATGATGGCCAGGGCACACAGCTGGATCCACGCACAGTGGCGCCAGCCTTGCCGCAGCTGCTGCTCCTCATCCTGAGTTGCCACCTAGAAGGTGATGAGGGGTCTGAGTTTGCCTGGGCTGCTACCACCTTCCTGATGCAATGAAGGAAAGAAGGAAGTAGAGCCTCTCCAGCCACTGCCACTGGAGGAGGAGGAGGAGGAGGAGGAGGAGGCACAGCAGAGGAATCCCAGTGGCAGGAGTCATTGTTGAGGCCCCGGAGATGCACTTATCATGGGCCGATCATGGGGGGCTCTGCCCAGTTGCCCCTCCCTCCCCCTTTTTTCCCATGCCGGTGGGTTTTTTGGGGGACTGTGGTCCAGCCCCCAGTGGTGTTTGGGAGGGGGTGGACTGGCTTGCTGTTTGAAAACTTTGAGGACCCCTGGTCTAACTGCTCTGTGCCCATTTGTTAAAATGACCCTATTTGAAGTCAGCCTGGCTAGTGCTCCATTTATTTGGAGCATGTCTGAAGCACTAAGTGAGCTGTTATTGCATATTACATTTAATTTAATCTTTAATCTCTGAATTTTGAAATTATTTGAAGGTTAACATTGTACTTCTACATTTTGTTCTCTTGCAGTTAACCATGCCAAGTCCCATGCCAGAGTATCTGAATGTCCATTACATTTGTGAGTCAGCATCCCGGTTGCTTTTCCTTTCCATGCATTGGGCTAGATCTATTCCAGCTTTTCAAGCACTAGGGTAAGAAAATTACTTTTTTCATAGAGAATTGATAGAGTTGAATTCATGACAAAATCCACAGTTAGTTGTGAGTTTTTTGGGCTTCTAGACCCCACTACCTACAGAAAATTAAAGCAGGATCCCACCAACAAAATCACAAAACAAACAAACATGCTAGTCAGGAGTTCCTCCCTCCACCCCAATGTTATTCTACGTATTTGCAAGATGGAAATGTTTCCACCACGATTATATGGACTCCCAAAAACCCACAAAAACTCAACCCCACTCAGGCCCATTGTTATCATCATTGGATCCCCAACATATTAATCAGCAAAACACCTAGCCACCCTCCTACAGGCCCACATTGGACAGACCTCATTCCACATCAAGGACTCAGGACATTTCATAGACAAGATTAGCACCCTACAACTCAACCCTAGGAACAGACTGATCAGCTTTGATGTAGTATTCATTTTCACCAAAGTACTGTACCAATAAAGGACACATTAGCACTCATCCAGCAGATCTTCCCAGAAGATATTAAGGCCCTATTCCAACATTGCCTAATGACCAGCTACTTCCAGGGACTTCTATGAACAGACAGATGGAGTTGCCATGGGGAGCCCTCTCAGCCTGGTAATAGCAATGGAACATTTTGAAAAACAAGCTCTGGATGTGGCAGCCTTTGCACCCACAGTCTGGTTCCGATACACGGATGACACATTTGTGATTTGGAGCCACGGTGAAGATAAACTGGAAGAATTTCTAAACTACCTGAACAATATCCACCCAAATATACAATTCACCCTGGAAAAAGAAATAGAGGGGAAACTCCCATTCTTAGATGTCATGGTCATACGCAAACCAGACCTCCAATTAGGACGCAAGATATACAGAAAACCTCCACACAGAGATTGGTACCTACATACAGTAAATTCCAACCACCAACCACAACAAGGCATTTGTTGGCCAACCGAAACTATGAAGCTGAATTCCTCAACCCTGAACTCAGCCATCTGAATTGGGCCCTACAGACAAATGGCTATTCCAAGAATGAAATCAAAAGAGCCATCAAACCGAAAAAACAACACCAAACTGAAGAAGAAAAACAGCCTCAAACAAACAAAGTATTTCTGCTGTACGTAAAAGGAGTCACGGACCGCATGGACAACGTGTTGAAAAAACAGAACCTACAAACAGTATTTAGACCCACCACAAAAATACAACAGATGTTATGGTCAGCAAAAGACAAAAGAAACCCATTCGTCACTGCAGGAGTATACCGGGTACCTTGTAGTTGTGACCAGGTATATCAAAAGCGCCAACATCCAGACCAGAATCAAAGAACATGAAAGACACTGCTGGCTAAAATATCCTGAAAAATTAGCAGTAGCTGAACACACCCTGAAACACTGGACATGAAATCCTCTTCCAGGACACAGAGGTACTGGACAAAACTACCAATCATTATGTTAGACCACACAGGGAAGCCATTGAAATCACAAACATATGCACAGTTTCAACAAGAAGAAAGTCTAAAAATCAACAAAGCTTGACTTCCAGTACTAAAAACTGCAGAGTGCAAAAAGGTCAACGCTCAATTATTTCCATCCAGCCACAAGCAAAGGTGATCAGTTCACACAATAGAACAACTAATGACACCTATCTACTACACCTATCTGCTACCCCTGATTACGTTGAAACTTCTTAAACCCTCCATCACAATACAATGACTAACACTTATTGTCCTGCATAGGACACACTTCCTCTTTCCCACAAAAATGAGACCTGATGCTGGCTGTGGCTCAAATTATCAGCTTCTTATAGCAAAATTCAAACTTAAACTGAAGAAAGTAGGGAAGACCACTGGGACAGTCAAGTATAATCTAAGTCAAATCCCTTATGAATACACAGTGAAGGTGAAAATAGATTCAAGGAACTAGATTTGGTGGACAGAGCAACCACAGAACTATGGATGGAGGCTTGTAACATTGTGCAGGAGGCAGCAACGAAAACCATCCCAAAGAAAAGAAAATGCAAGAAAGCAAAGCGGCTGTCCAATAATGCCCTACAAATAGCGGAGGAGAGAAGGAAAGCAAAATGCAAGGGAGAAAGGGAAAGATACAGAAAATTGAATGCAGACTTCCAAAGAATAGTGAGGAGAGACAGGACAGACTTCTTGAATGAACAGTGTAAAGAAATAGAGGAAAATGATAGAAAAGGAAAAACCAGAGATCCATTCAACAAAATTAGAGATATTAAAGGGGCATTTTGTGCAAAGATGGATATGGGACCTAACAAAAATGGGACAAAAATGGTAGGGACCTAACAAAAGCAAAAGACATTAAGAAGAGATGGCAAGGATACACAGGAATTACAATGGTACCTCAATTTACGAATTTAATCCATTCCAAATGCATGCTCTTAAATTGAACTACTCTTAAGTCTGGGTACCTATATAAAAAAATTGAAAAAATAAGGTACAAAAATCAAAAAATGAAAAAAAGTACTTGTAAGTCGAGCAGACCATATCTAAAATTTGTAAGGCAGCAGTTAAAATGCCAACAGTTTTCTGCTCTTAAGTCGAGGTGCTCTTAACTCAGGGTATCACTGTATATCAGAAAAATCTGGATGTCCCTGATAACCAAGATAGTGTAGTTAGTGACTTCAAGCTAGACATCCTGGAGAGTGAAGTCAAGTGGTCCTAGAAAGCATAGTAAACAACAAAGTCAGTGGAGGTGATGGCATTCCAGTTGAACTATTTAAAATCTTAAAAGAGGATGCTGTAAAAGTGCTATGCGGAATATGCCAGCAAATTTGGAAAACTCAGCAGCGGTCAGAGGATTGGAAAATATCGGTCTACAACTCAATCCCAAAGAAGGGCAACGAGAATGCTCCAACTATGATACAATTGTACTCATTTCACACACTAGGAAGGTTATGCTCAAAATTCTACAAGGGAGGCTTCAGCAGTATGTGGACAGAGTGCAAGACAGATTTTGAAGGGGCAGAGGAACTAGAGATCAAATTGCCAACATGCACTGGATTATGGAGAAAGCTAGAGAGTTCCAGAAAAAACATCTAGTTCTGCTTCGTTGACTATGCCCAAGCCTTTGACTATGGCAAGTTTTTAAAGGAATGGGAGTGCCTGACCACCTTATCGGTCTCCTTAAAAATCTATATGTGGGACAAGCAGCAACAGTCAGGACAGGGTATGGAACAACTGCTTAGCTTAAAATTGGGAAAGGAGTACGACAAGGCTGTATACTGTCACCTTGCCTATTTAACTTATATGCCGATTACATCATGCGAAAGGCAGGACTGGATGAATCACAATCTGGAATTAAGATTGCCGGAAGAAATATCAACAACCTCAGATACGCAGATGATACTACTCTGATAGCAAAAAGTGAGGAGGAATTAAAGAACCTCTTAATGACGGTGAAAGAGGAGAGTGAAAAAAAATGGGCTCAAGCTCAGCATCAAAAAAACTAAGATAATGGTCTCTGGTCCCATCACTTCCTGGCATATAGAAGGGGAAGAAATGGAGGCAATGACAGAGTTTATTTTCTTCAGCTCCTTGATCACTGCAGATGGTGACTGCAGAAATGAAATTAAAAGATGCGTGCTTCTTGGGAAGAAAGCAATGTCAAACCGAGCCAGCATCTTAAAAACAGAGACATCACTTTGCAGATAAAGGTCTGGATAGTCAAAGCTATGGTTTTTCCAGTAGATGTATGGAAGGGAGAGCTAGACCATAAAGAAGGCTGATCACTGCAGAATCGACGCTTTTGAGCTGTGGTGCTGGAGAAGACTCTTGAGAGTCCCCTGGACTGCAAGGAGATCAAATCTATCCATCCTGAAAGAAATCAACCCTGAATGTTCACTGAAAGGACAGATTTTGAAGCTGAGGCTCCAGTACTTTGGCCACCTCATGAGGAGAGAGGAGTCCTTGGAAAAGTCCCTGATGATGGGAAAGATTGAAGGCAAAAGGAAAAGGGGACGGCAGAGAATGAGATGGTTGGACAGTGTCGTCGATGCAACCAACATGGATTTGACCAAACACAGTGGAAGACAGGAGGGCCTGGCGTGCTCTGGTCCATGGGGTCACGAAGAGTCAGTCATGACTGAATGACTGAACAACAACTATTTTGATAACAGACATTACAACCAAGTTTGTTAGCAACATAATCTAAGGATTTTCCTACAGGTGTTTTAGTGCTCTAAAAAGGTTAGGAAAACTATACTAAGTCTGCCAAGCCGTAAAGAAATCCACTCAGCTCACTCTTAATCATTCGACAAAGTTAGAGCAACTTGTTCATTCATCTCTTTTACCCACCTTTTTTCTCCTTGTATTTCCACATTTCCTGCATATTCACCACCTAATGCTGCCCTTCTGGTCTTCTGTTCACATAACAATTGCAGGCCTTTAGGCTGTTCATTCTCCTGTAAAATGTTGGGCTCTTTTATATCCCTAGTCATTCTTACATTCTTACTAGACTGGAAATGTTTAGCCTTAAAAAAAGAAGGCTGAGAGGGGATATGATAGCCATGTTTAAATATTTGAAAGGATGTCATATTGAAAAAGAAGGGACTGGTTTGTTTTCCATGGCTTCAGAGACTAGGACTTGGGGAAGTGGTTTCAAACTACAGGAAAAGAGATTCCATTTGAAGATTAAGAAGAACTTCATGACTGTTAGAGCTGTTCGGCAGTGGAATGTACTGCCACGGAGGGTGGTGGAGTCTCCCTCTTTGGAGGTTTTTAAGCAGAGGCTGGACAGCCATCTGTTCAGAGGTACTGTGATGGAGGGTTCCTGCGCAGCAGGGGGTTGGTCTGGATGACCCTCAAAGTCTCTTCCAACTCTATGATTCTGTGACTTCTTAGTTTAATTTTCTTCTCAACTTCTGCCCTCTAGTTTTCAGATATCATTTCTTCTTCATATTTAAGCCTACCATGCAAACTTCCTTCACTAATTCTATTTATTTATTTATTTATTTACAGCTGCCTTTCTTCTCTCAAACTCAGTTTTTTGCTGCTACTGCTGCTGCTGCATTTACATCAGTATTTTCTGCTACAGAACCATTCTTCTAATCATCATGTAAAAATGGCTTATACAGGCCCCATTAAAATTGTTCATAAAACATTGTATGCATAAATTCAAGTTATATTCAGATAGCTTGAACTTCTCTGTAATTCAAAGTTTGGTGTTTTCTTTCTGGATAGGAAGCTCTACCACTTTTTCAAAAAAAGTTCTAGTTCTAATTTTTCCTACTTATGGCTATCCTATTCATGTAAATATACTATGTAAGACTGATGACATCATCAGCCTTACATGGTGCAACTGTGTGAACAGGATTCAACCACTGTGTGTGGGGGGGGGGTTGTATGAATTACTTGAAAACCGAAACCCTGTTAATTCCAAAATGTAGGATATAATGCTTTTTGTTGTGTTTGAAAATGTATATGGAATCTTAAAATACCGATCATTTGCACTGATATGTCTAAAGACATAGGCAGTCACAAAACACCTTGTATTCTTCTGTGCAATATTCAGCAATTGACTCTGTCATATCTTTGAACTAACCATTTGCAAAATGTAACTTGCCTTTTTGATGATACAAACCCAAAGTTGGTTATTGCATCATGTTGACTATGTAGATCCATATTCTTAAGATGCATTTAATATATTTTTTCATGTTCATTTTCATGTAGTACCACTGTCTGACTTTTGAAATTATTTTGGGATGGGAATAAATCATAACCACTGACATTGTGGGACAACCAGTCAAGAAGGTAGCTTGAGGTACAGCTGATCTGTATAAGTTCACTTATGTATTACAACAAATCGGAGCACTGAATCATTAAAATACAATATGGGAACGACAGTGATGCTCTGATAAATGCTAATGGGACCAAACAGAATCCGGAACTATTTGGAGATTGTCCCCCTAACCAAAGATTATTGCAGTTATGGTAGTTCTGCTTGCTGCATGGTGAGAAAAATAGCTACATTAGGGTCTTCTTTCTCTATCAGCCAGTCTTGATTTACGGTCTTCTTTCTTTTTTTGCTTTCAGTATTGACAATTGTAAGCAATTTAGGAAAAAAGGCACTTCTCCAAACTTGCATTAATAGTCACTGGTTCCCAAACTTGAGTAACCCAGGTATTCTTGGACTGCAAATCCCAGAAGCCTTCAGCACCAGTTGTCCTGTTCAGGGTTCTGGGAGTTGCAGTCCAAGTACACCTGAGTTACCTGAGGTTGGGAACCACTGCACAAATTCATTATTTTTTATTGTACAAGTAACATATTCCAGATAGTGAAAAATGATTTACATCTTAGGGTTCAGCAATTCCAAAAATGAATTATAATCTGTGCACAAAATACATGATTTGCAAAATATTTTTCCCTTTTATAATATTTATAACAATTTTAGCGGATCCTGCCACCAAGTGGGCATAGACTCTTAAGAAAAAGAACTTGATGTTTTTAACTATTTTCTTTTAAAAATTTTAGGCAGGACTGTAATACAAGTCTTGTGCGTGCCTGCTGGAATGAACTGTTTACTTTAGGCCTTGCCCAGTGTTCACAGGTGATGAGTTTGTCAACTATTCTGGCAGCTATTGTCAACCATCTCCAAAACAGTATACAGGAAGGTATGTGTGACTTTATTTCCAAACAATGTGATTTGAAACATGCTTACTGAGATGTCAATACAATTCACTACAAGTGTCTGTGTATAGATAGGGTCAGGAAGTCAAAAGGGTTGTAAGGTTGCAGTTAAGGTTTTGCTAAGTCTTTTCTATGAATGTTAGCCCTGTTCATCCATTATTCACATGTAGGGCATTCCTTTGTTGAAGCATGAGCAGAGGTGCCAGTTTAGCCCACTCCTGATATTCATCTCCTTTATTGATATCCACATTTGAGAATGTTATCCCAAACATGTAAGGAGTCGCTTGCATGGTGGGGCTACACATGACCACTTATGACACAGTAATCCAGAGCACCTGCATGTAAGCTGATGTTCATAAATCAACTGTAGATAGTCATGTTGATGACAGAGGAAGGAGATGGATGTTGAAAGAACAGGTTAACATATGATTCTTCATGTTCACAGATGAACACCCTATATGTGAGTACTGTTTGCATTAAATTATTGTTTCATCAGAGACAAGCCATGGAGGAAAAATATTTACAGTACATATGATTCCTTCTTGTATTAGTAGTTGGAGGGCATTTGCTGTTCTTGTGTCAGTATTTCTCTGGTTTGGAAAGTAACTGTATATTTGAGACAAACTGAAAGATAGATGCTTGTGGTGTGCTGTCCTTATCTCCTTGTATTTGTAAGGAATTTAAAGGTGCAATTGTCGTATGTGTGGTTCCTAGCTGGTGGAATTTTAAGGTGTGTAGGTACCTAGAAGTGTATATGTAGCTGCTGCCTCATGATTTGTGTCCACTCAGCACAACAAGAAACAGTCCACAATTGGTTTCCTTACATATATTCTAGCTTTTTGGTTTAAAGCTACCCTTAAGGCATTTGCTGAATTTGACAGAGCTGTTATCTTGTATGACAGAACTAGATGTGTAGACAGATGAAATGCTTCTTCAGGACAATAGAAGATTCCTCTGACATTCCAGTGTTTGTTTATTTTTAGGACTCCAGTAAGGAAGATTTAAATATTGTATAGCAGAAAACAGTAAAAAGGCTGTAGATAGTTGCCTTAAGCAGAAAAGGCAGACCCATTGATTTCTTTCAGGTTTTCCACTCTGCTCCAGCTCTCCTCCTGTCCTATCATATACTGTTCCTCTTCCCCTGCCCCCGAAGTGTCCCCCAGATATGCAGGAGGCCGTAATAGCAGGAAAAAGGAGTCAGGAAAGCCACACTCTGGCGTATGCCTCTCTGGATTCAATCCACTGTGTGGAATGGTGGTTGTACCCTGTTAAATAAATGTGAAAAAGCTGATGGCAATAAACATTTGTTGCTCTGAAAGCCAGTGAATAACCATTAAACTGTACATGAAATATGGACACCTTGCAAGACTACTCCAGGACACAGAAGTTCTGAACCATAGCAGAGTTATATAGTTCCAATGTGTGATGATAAAAATGGAAAAAGTGATTTGTTTGGAACAGCATGTATTTGTCTTCCTGACTGCATTATTCTCTGTAATGGAATTTAATCTAAACAGCATTACCTTGTAACCACCTGACAATAGGATTATTATATATAAAAAACTGTTGGCTAGAATAATAATTCCTTATTATTAAGTGACAGACAACATAGGTACAGTATTTGATGGGTTTGGTTATTTTCTCATGTTTGTTTTGCATCTAGTAAGTATAGAGTGAGCAGTTATCAATTACTGATTTAATTTGTAAATCCTTTCAAACTTAATTATAATAGGCAGGTTCCGCCCCCACAGGCAAGGCCCTCAAAAACAACAGAACTGATGTAGTTCCTCTGGGCAAAGAGACAGGATATTCAGAGGCCATGCAGAGGTAGGTGCCCTACATTTGACTAAGTATAGGGCTATAAGATTTTCCTGCATCCCAAGCTGCTGGGGTATAAAACAGATTATTGGAAATAATAGAGCAAGAGTTACTGGCCTCACAGTGAAGCATCACAGTATAGGCTGTTGCAAAGATATAGCTCTAGTAAATTGTGTTTTATGTTAAATTGATTCTTTGTGCTGAGGAGTAAGATAGGATAAATAATGTGTTGTTTCTTGAGCCCTGTTTTGGGGCTGGACGAGGACTGTAAGTCATATTTTTAAAAATGAAAATATTACTTTTATTCTCTAATCAAGAGAAATGAATTCTCACATAATACTGTATGAATTTATGAAGCATCAAGCTTCTGTATTGTGGTTGCAGAATATAAAAACAATATATAACAAAATATAATAGTTAAAAAGATATAGCAGTAACTATATAGTTAGAGTATATTACTAGTACAGGTCAAAGTGAAGCATTTAAGCCATAATGAAATATATATATCATAGGTGACACAGTGTAAAGTTCTTAATAGAGGGTGGAGGAATGAAACATGAACATCTCAAATTGAAAACTTGAGGACCTGAGTCTTTTTCTGTAATTATCATCTGTGCTTCTTTTACTTGATTTACATAAATGAAAATTTCAGAGTGAAGAAAGATTTTAAATTTTTTTTTCCTATTAGTCATGAATTCTTCCACAAAAATTTACAGTTTAAAGCTTCTGACATTGTTTCATGCCTTTAAAATACTTGTTCTCAGACAATGATATTTTTGATGTGTTGAGCTTCACCTTCCAGAACCTATGATAATTGGCCATACTGGCAGTTTCTGGATGCTGAAATCCAACTAAACTAAAGCACAGACTGAGTACTGCCTGAAAAGACCCAAAAAAGTGCTGAATTTTGCTCACTCATTTGTAGAAAAAAGAAATAAAAGAAACATGGAGGAGTTGATAGTCTTGGTCACTGAAGGATAGAACCAACAGAAAAGAGTTAATCATCTGGCTGGAGAAGGCACACATTGTACTCCATTGTAGCCTTCCATCTATATTCTATCTGTTACTTCATCTCACTGTGCTTCTCTGAAAAAGCTCACTAGCCTTTCAGGCTGGTTTTTAAACTTTGAAAAAATGAGTAGAGTAGGACCCCGGTATCCGCTGAGGATCGGTTCCAGGCCTCCCCATGGATAACATAAACCATGGATAAGAGAACGCTGCCCCCCCCAAAAAAACCCTGCTGTTTTGTGACAGTAGTTTGCTTTATGGCTGCTGTTTTGTGACAGTAGTTTGCTTTACAGCTGCTGCTTTGCGACAGTAGCTTGCTTTATGGCTGATGTTTTGTGACAGTAGCTTGCTTTATGGCTGCTGTTTTGCGACAGTAGTTCGCTTTGCGGCTGCTGAATTATTTTATTTTTTCCTGCGCCAACCGTGGATAACTGAATCAGTTGTTAATGAATCAGTGGATACGGGGGTTCTACTATATGCATCTGACATGAAAGATTCCAGTGTCAAGGCTTTTTATTCCAGAGCTTGTTGTTCTGTCCAGGCCTGGAGTTGTTCCACCTCAACACTTGGAAGCGGAACAAATTCATCTTCCAAGTAAATAGAAAGTGTAGCCAGTACCATCCAGTCTTTTAAGAGTGTTCTACATAGGATCTTAAGTAGCTGCTTCAATCCATCACCAAGATACCGTTTGAAGATCATTCATTTGAAGAATTTCGTTCTATGAAGAAATTAACCTCAAGGTGCTCGCATCCTAGGTGGTCTTGAAATCCCTATGCTATGTCTTTAATCTGGTTTGCCAAATAGACCCAACATTTGTTCCCAGAGTAAACACGATGTTCCACTGTGCTTACAGTGCTATCAAATTTTTGTAATGATCCCATCTTGGGTAAGAGAAGATACAGCACAACTATACAGCACAAACTATATGCTTGCCTGCAGCTTGGCTTCCGAAGTTCTAATTTCAATTAGAAATATTTTTGTCCTAAGGGCATCCCATTTGGAGCTTCATAACTCAGCCCCCTGAATCCCAAACCTTTCCAAATTTCGGGTGCTTACAAGGATGTGCTTGAGGAAGCTCCTCTGCCATTTTGATCCTTTAGGACCCAGGGGAGCATAGTGGTTCGTTTCGTTTTGTTTCATAACAAAACTACTTTAAAAATTTGTTACAAACAAAACAAAACAGAACTACTAAAGGAATAAAACAAAACACTGTTTTTTTCGTTTTGTGCCCATCTCTAAACTGGGTATTACTGTAAGTACTGAGAGCCTACTTTTCCTGCCCATGGGTCTTGGCTATTTCATTTATTTTATTTTTTTAATTGCATTCTTCTCTTGACAAAGAAAATTGAACTTTGTGTGAATTATCTTCCTTGTCAGCAGGGAGTGGACTTAACAGTCTTACCATAAGTTATCTCTTATATTAGGGATTTCTCTGTAGTTTGTCTTTCACTCTTGTATGCTGCTCTGCTTCCTCTTGTAGTTTAACATTAGGTGAAGTTTCTTGTTTTGGGTTACAGTATTAGTACAGAGCTACCAATAATGTCAACTTCTGCAACTCCATCCTTTCATGACAGAAGACGATTTTTTTCTTCTGGCCATGCCTTCTTGAGCAAAATCAGTTAACTATTTCCTGTTAATATTTCATTGTAAATCCAGCTTTCTACGTTTGAGCCATGCTGTTTTTCCCCTACAGAGTTTGGCCTAGCACCAGTTCTACATTTCCTGAACAGAAACCCCACACTTGGCTCTGTTATGTTTCACACTGTTGGTATTGTTAACAAAACTGCAAAGGCAGACAGCTATTCTCATTGAAACAGAGGAACGATATGGTATAGCAACGTATCATTAAACCCATAGAGCAGAAGAACGTGAGGATAAGATACTGATTCTCCTCTTAAAAACTGTACATTTCTAAACTTTCCTTTATACTTTAAGAGAAATAGAAATCTTTTAGTTTTCACACAGTGTCAGTCATTTTCTAAACAGCTAGATAATATGTTTGATTGACTGACAACTCTTAATAGATTCCCCCAGTTTCTAGGTTTTATGTCTCTTGTGAACATTTTTGGTCATATCCCAAGTCTTAAATAACTCCATATTTCTGCAGGTTTTTGCTCTACAGATTAAATTTCACTGAATAACCAAGAGTATAGAAAAGAGTCTGAATATAAACCAACAAAATGAAAATGAAAGAAACTTATTTCCTTTAGATACTGCATGAATTTGAATAGTTTGAAATGTATAAGAACCTGAAGAAGACAAGATGCAGTATTTGGTTGACTTTCAAGTAAATGTCTTCTTTCTTTAAGAAATGTGTTATGTCTACTTGTAGATAAACTTTCTGGAGACCGAATAAAACAAGTAATGGAACACATTTGGAAGCTTCAGGAGTTCTGTAACAGCATGGCTAAACTTGATATTGATGGATACGAATATGCTTATCTTAAAGCTATAGTCCTCTTTAGTCCTGGTAAGGCATTTTGTCATTATTTTAGTAGTGTTTTCTTGTCTTAAATGCTATTTCAATGCTGAACTTAGAAAAGGTTGATATTGTAACTCCAGTTGGGATGTCAGTGGGAATTCACTGGGGAAGAAAGAGTTATACTGAATGAGCAATATTAGAAGGAATTTTTGTTTTGTTTGTGGTGTTGGCTTTTCACTCTTGATTCAGTGAAACATATAAGTGTCTTATTTAAAATCAAAATTTATACAAATGCTCAATTCTGTTGTCTCCTATTTTTTATCTGTCTGTATCTCTAATAACCAAGGTTTTCTTTAATGTGCATACATGAGCATGCGCCCCAACTACCGCTCCAATGCAGGGCTCCTCCTTCCCTGCGCACTCAAAGCGATCAGTTTTGGAAGCTGGGGGAGGGGTGTCTTGTCTGTGTGCATGTGTGTAAAGTCACACACATGACAAAGTGAGCCCTGTCCAGCGAGGCTGAAAGTTACAGGGAACATTGGTAATAAATGATTATCATTGCAGGATGACATCACGTAAATTACACAAATGGAGAATTTTCCTAGAGCAGATTAGAAAAAGCTTGAGGGTTGCAACCAGTCTGTCAGGGCTTTCCCCAGAGCTTGCAAAGTACTACTACATCACGGTCTGAGGCCTCTTAAATTAATTATGGCTGTGCTGGTAAAATTACCTCAATTACAGGGCTATCATTGTTGGTTCTTCACTGTTGATTTTCCATATATCTCACAAACAGAGTACCTAAAGTGTTGCCCTTGTGCAACTCCATCCTTAAGAATCCCCTCTCACGTTTATAGTTCAGATTGGCAGCATTCCTTTCAATATTTATGCCATTTTCCAGTTTTATAATACTAATTAGCATTAGTTTACTCTGGCTTTTATATATATCTTTAAAAAGTACATACCTTATATTGGAGAGGATATAAAGTTTATAAAATATTTTTATAAATATCTTTTAAAAGTACATACTTTATATTAGACCGGCTATAAAGAAATATGCTGAAAGGAAAAAGATCAGTATCAAAAATACTGGAAAACAACTTTCCTTCACAAAGTTGTATTTTCATTAGTTGAAACTGTACAGCAAGTACACAGTCACTAGTTACAGAAAAATGAATGAAATTAAATCTTTTTTATTCACCTGCACTTCCTTAGTGGGAAAAACTGACTAGTGATTTGACGAAGACGCTTAACCTGCATTCTATTATTTTCTGATCCAAAGTTTTGTTTTAAAGAGAGATAAGACGAGATAAGAGGAAAAAGAGACGCAAAAATGTCTACTATGTCTACCTCTTTACCTTCCAAACGTACAGAGCAAGTCCTCTTATGAGCCAAGTGCTTAACTAGTATTAAGGGAGGTTCTGCAGATTATGGGCCACCTTTGAATTGCAAGTATTATTCTCCTTGAAAGTTCCATAAGAGGTCCTACCATATATCTGGTTGGGCGCAAAAAAAATGCTGAGGATCACAGGTGCCACATTACATATCTGTTTGGCAAAAGAAATAACTCTTCAACACAGTTGGTTTATTAAGGTCTGAAAGATGTCCAGAGTTAGAATAATTTGTACCTCATTTAACTTCAGTGCTGGTCGGTGGTTCCATGATGAAAGTGAGGCTTTAGAAAAAGGGCTTTAGATGTGCTCTACAACTTTCCTACAGTGCTTCCAAAAGCTGCTGCCACAAAGAGACTGCATGTACAGTGGTGAAGCAAGCTATGTCATGTAGCTCTGTGTTTATTACCCTTTTCTTTATAGTTATCACACCAGTGGAATCTTAATCTCAGTCAAATAGAATGAAAATGATTTATACTGTCTTCAAAAACAGAGGCAATGCTTATTTCTCTTTGCAATAAACCATTGTCTGTATCCGCCAGTTTTAGAGGCTGGGATCATATTTACTGGAAGGCACATCCCCAGAATAGTAGCTTTTCAGTAATAGGCTTTTGCATTTTCTGCCATTTGGAGGGCTGTTGTCTTACCTTTAAAAATGTTAACACAAATATTCTTTTCAACCACTTTAAAAACAGCTAGAGGGATTAATGTTAGTCACTCTTTGATCCAAAACTAACACAAAATCTTAACAAGAATATGCCAACAGATATATTAAACAAGATAATGGCCAACAGACGGAAGGCATTCAAAAGACATTTCTGTTTCCAAGAAAAAAGACTCCAAAGGATGTAGTATTACAAGACAATTTCATTAATTTCCCACCCAAACAAAGTGATGCTCAAATTGCTGCAACAAAAACTTGCACCATATATGGAGTAAGACATTCATTACTTAATTTAGAGAAAATATCTCTGAACTTTTGATTATAAGAAGCAACAGATTGTTGTGAAACAATAAAATATGCCTCATCATTTAATTGCCTTGGTATATAACCTATAATCTGAGCAAGACGTTACTGATAGACTATCAAGAAAAACAGTCATTTCTCATAGACTAAAGTATTCACTAGTGTATTTTGTCTTCCTGTCTCTTTAATCTGTATGCAGAATCTGTCATACAGAAATCTGGATTAGATTCAGATGAATGAGGGTAAAAAAATGATGGAACAAATAATAATATTGTAAAATATGCTGATTGATGCCACATTAATGGTAGAAAGCTGCAATGACTTGAAACAGCTAATGAAAATGAAAGAAGTGCAAAAGCAGGTCTGCAATTGAATATTAAGATCAAAATTATGTCTACTCAATAATTACATAATTTTAATGCTGACAATGAAGAAATGAAATTTGTTGAAGTTTTCTATACCTTGGCTTAAATCATTAATCCAAATAAAGACTGCAGCCAACAAATCAGGAGGCAACTGAAACACGGAAGAACAACTATGGAACAACTAGAAAAGATCCTCAAGTGTAATCCTCAAGAGTAAGCTTGTGTCACTAGAGGTAATTTTCATTGTGCTATGGAGTTCCCAATTACTGTTTACAGATGTGAAAATTGGACAGCGTGGAAAGCTGTCCAGGAAGAAAAAGTATTCAATTGGAATGTGTTGTTGGATAAAATGTTACAGATGCCTTGGATGCAGGACAGGACACATTTGAAAAGACAGCAATGCTGACAAAATCTAAGGCAACAAGAAAAGAGGAAGACCCAATACGAAATGCATTGATTCAATAAAGGATGTGATAGTCTTGAGTTGCAGGAGCTGCACCCGCCTGTTGAAGATACAACCTATTGGAAGTGGTTAATTCATGTTGTTGTTCAGTCGTTCAGTCGTGTCCGACTCTTCGTGACCCCATGGACCAGAGCTCGCCAGGCCTTCCTATCCTCCACTGCCTCCCGGAGTTTTGTCAAATTCATTTTGGTTGCATCGATGACACTGTCCAACCATCTCATTTTCTGCCGTCCTCTTTTCCTTTTGCCTTCGATTTTTCCCAGCATCAGGGACTTTTCCAGGGAGTCCTCTCTTCTCATGAGGTGGCCAAAGTACTGGAGCCTCAGCTTCAAAATCTGTCCTTCCAGTGAACATTCGGGGTTGATTTCTTTCAGAATGGATAGGTTTGATCTCTTTGCAGTCCAGGGGACTCTCAAGACTCTCCTCCAGCACCACAGCTCAAAAGCATCAATTCTGCGGCGATCAGCCTTCTTTATAGTCCAGCTCTCACTTCCATACATCACTACTGGAAAAACCATAGCTTTAACCATCCTGACCTTAGTTGGCAAACTGATGTCTCTGCTCTTTAGTATGCTATCTAGGTTTGCCATTGCTTTCCTCCCAAGAAGCAGGCGTCTTTTTTATTTCATTGCTGCAGTCGCCATCTGAAGTGATCAAGGAGCCCAAGAAAATAAACTCTGTCATTGCCTCCATTTCTTCCCCTTCTATTTGCCAGGAGGTGATGGGACCAGTGGCCATGATCTTAGTTTTTTTGATGTTGAGCTTCAGCCCATTTTTTCCACTCTCCTCTTTCACCCTCATTAAGAGGTTCTTTAATTCTTCCTCACTCTCTGCTATTAGAGTAGTATCATCTGCGTATCTGAGGTTGTTGATATTTCGTCCGGCAATCTTAATTCCGGCTTGTGATTCATCCAGACCGGCCTTTCTCATGATGTACTCTGCATATAAGTTAAATAGGCAAGGTGACAATATACAGCCTTGTCGTACTCCTTTCCCAATTCTAAACCAGTCAGTTGTTCCATATCCAGTTCTGACGGTTGCTGCTTGTCCCAATATAGATTTCTTAGGAGACAGATAAGGTGGTCAGGCACTCCCATTCCTTTAAGGACTTGCCATAGTTTGTTGTGGTCTACACAGTCGATTTGGCATAGTCAATGAAGCAGAAGTAGATGTTTTTCTGGAACTCTCTGGCTTTCTCCATAATCCAGCGCATGTTGGCGATTTGATCTCTAGTTCCTCTGCCCCTTCGAAATCCAGCTTGTAGTTCTGGAAGTTCTCTTTCCACATACTGCTGAAGCCTGCCTTGTAGAATTTTGAGCATAACCTTGCTAGCATGTGAAATGAGTGCAATTGTGCGATAGTTGGAGCATTCTTTGGCATTTCCTTTCTTTGGGATTGGGATGTAACCGATCTTTCCAGTCCTCTGGCCACTGCTGGGTTTTCCAAATTTGCTGGCATATCTTATGCAGCACCTTTACAGCATCCTCTTTTAAGATTTTAAAGAGTTCAATTGGAATGCCATTGTTTGCAATGCTTTCTAAGGCCCACTTGACTTCACTTTCCAGGATGTCTGGCTCCAAGTCAGCAATTACGCTATCTTGGTTATCAGGGACATCCAGATCTTTCCGATATAATTCTTCTGTATATTCTTGCCATCTCTTCTTGATCTCTTCTGCTTCAGTTAGGTCCCTACCATTTTTGTCCTTTATCATATCCATCTTTGCTACCCCTTTAATATCTCCAATTTTCTTGAACAGATCTCTGGTTTTTCCTTTTCTGTTGTTTTCCTCTATTTCTTTGCACTGTTCATTCAAGAAGGCCGCCCTGTCTCTCCTTGCTATTCTTTGGAAGTCTGCATTCAATTTTCTGTATCTTTCCCTTTCTCCCTTGCATTTTGCATCCCTTCTCTCCTCCGCTATTTGTAGGGCCTCGTTGGACAACCACTTTGCTTTCTTGCATTTTCTTTTCTTTGGAATATTTTTCATTGCAGCCTCCTGTACAATGTTACAAGCCTCCATCCATAATTCTTCAGGTGTTCTGTCCACCAAATCTAGTTCCTTGAATCTATTCTTCACTTCCACTGTGTATTCATATGGGATTTGACTTAGGTTATACCTAACTGGCCCAGTGATCTTCCCTACTTTCTTCAGTTTAAGTTTGAATTTTGAAATAAGAAGCTGATGATCTGAGCCACAGTCAGCACCAGGTCTTGTTTTTGCTGACTGTATAGAGCTCCTCCATCTTTGGCTGCAGAGAACATAGTCAATCTGATTCCGGTATTGTCCATCTGGTGATGTCCATGTGTAGAGTCGCCTTTTGTGTTGTTGGAAAAGAGTGTTTGCAATGACCAGCTTGTTCTCTTGACAAAACTCAATTAGCCTTTGTCCTGCTTCATTTGGAACTCCAAGGCCAAACTTGCCAGTTATTCCTTTTATCACTTGACTCCCTACTTTAGCATTCCAATTGGAATTGGTTAATTCATAGGGTGCCACAATTCTGAAGCTACATTATAATGCATAATAACATCACTGGCTTAAAAGCATATCTGTTCCATCTGTATGCAGAACATTTTGTACAAAAGTCTGAATTATATTCTAATGATGGATGAATGAAAAATTCCAAATAATTTAAGATATTGGTAAAAAAAATAGGAATGATTTTAAACAACTATTGGTGAAGGTTAAAGAAGAAAGTGCAAGAGCAAAATTATAGTTGAACATAAAAGATTTTCTATCCCTTGGTTCAGTAGTCTGTATCATGGACTTTTATTAAATTTATCTACTGTTTAACTGTTTTATCTGTTAACCGGCCAGAGTTCCACTTCGGAAGATGGGCGGTATAATAATAATAATAATAATAATAATAATAATAATAATAATAATAATAATAATAATAATAATAATAATAATAATAATAATAGTCATTCAGAATGGAAACTGCATCCAGGAAATCTGAAGACTGACACTTGGAAGGATAGATCTGAAGGAAATGGGTAATGTGCTGTGGTGCAGACAAGTGTCAACAGAGACAAAGATACAGCTAATTATACTACAGTACGGCTGCCCTGTCTGTGGGGGATCGGTTCCGAGGTCCCCTGCAGATAGTGAAGATAATGGTGGTGGAAGGGGTGCTAGGGTGAAAGCTTTCACCCCGACAACCTCCAGATGGCAAAGGGGGAATAAAGTTTTTTCCCTTTCTCCTTGCTGCTTAGCTGTAGCAAGGAGAAAAGGAAACAAATGTTAGGTGGCAGCAAGAAGGGGAGAAAATTAAAAACAAAACTTACCATCCCGCTGCCCACTGCCCTCCTCATTGCCACCGCAGGCCAGCCAGCTACCCTCTGGAGGGGTGGAGTGGGGACTCACCCGCCTGGCAGATCGGAAGTTTTGAACTTCCCACTCAAACTTTCGATCTTCCACATGGGACCTGGGGGAGCAATTCAAAGTCCCCAACTCCTCCCTCTGGATAGTGCCTGGCCCGGCAGTAGGCAAAAAGAAAAAAGAAAAAACGTCAGCCAAGGGTGACGTGGGGCCTTTGAATTTCTCGCTCAGGTCCCAGGTGGCAGATTCGCAGTTTGAGTGGGAAGTTCAAAACTTCAGAATAGGAAGGTGCCTGGCGCCAAAAAGCCAAAAGCATTTTATGGACACTGTCAACCATTAGAATGATAAATAAGTGTGTTCAAGATTCTGGTCTGAATTCTAACAAGAAGCTAAAATGATTTAATAGGAGCTATCATACTCTGGACATGTCATGAGAAAATAAGGATCACTGAAAATAATTGTAAGAAAAGCAGAAGGCAGTAAGCAGAAATACCTGACATGGTATGGATTGCAACCCAGAAAAAAAATCATTAATAGGAAATAATACTGAATATAGAACATATAATATTTTGGATCACTTTTGAAAGGAAAACCACAAGATAGCTTGTGCTGTCTTCAGATGCAGTACTGTCCATTTTTTTTGTTAAGAAACTACTTAATCAACATATGTCCAAAGAGGCGTGTATACAGTTATGCTTGTCAGTTGACAAGTGTATGACAGTGGCTGTGTCTATTATCTGTTGAGTATTCTGTGCAATGTGAAAGAGAAACCTAGTAGACAGCAGTGACACTAATTCAAAATTCTTTTTTAAAAGTCAGTGCCAAAGAAATAAACAGTGGTTTTTTTTTTCTTTCAAAATTGTAGATCATCCTGGTCTAACAAATTCCAGCCAAATAGAAAAGTTCCAGGAGAAAGCTCAGATGGAATTGCAAGACTACGTTCAAAAAACCTATTCAGAGGATACATACAGGTACAGTATTCCTCCACCACATCCGGTTCATACAGCAGTATTACAGTCTCAGTATATCAGGTTTTTTTTTCCTTGAGAGGAGCACGCTTCCAAAGAATGGCTTTTAACCCCCTCCTGACACCTCAGCAAACCAACCTTGGGCTCTTCCTGGCAGCATGCACCACCGGCAGCAGCCCCTGGCCTGTTTGCTGAGGTGTCAGGAGGGGGTGAAAAGCTTCTCTTTGGAAGTACACGCCAGCAGGAGCAGAGCAGTTCAAGGTCAGTTTGATGATTCATCTGCATTTCACAGATTTTCCTTTATCGCTGGTGGGTCGGGCACTTAACTCCTGCAATAAATGGGGGAGTACTGTATTTTATTTCATAGAGAGCTGGCTTGTTGAAAGGTGGGAGGGGTTTGCTAAATATAACTGCAAAATTGTCTGATTAAAAACCAAGTGCCCAGTTGAGCCAAAGCCATTTTTTCGATCTCTTTATGTCTATGGCAAAAGTCCTAAACGCATTTACCTGTGAGTAAACTGCGTTGCTTCTGGGCAGAAATGCATACTGTGGGACCTAAGATGTCTAACTTTGTGTCGATTGTGACAAATTTCCATAAAACCCACTATTTCTATGCTTGTCTACCCAGAAGCAAATACAGTGGTACCTCGGATAACAAATTTAATTCATTCTCCGAGGCAATGCGTTATCTGGAAAAAAATTGTTATCCAAAACACGGTTTCCCGTTGAAATGAATGTGGAACCGATTGATCCATTCTGGGAGTCTGAAAAAAGGCTTGGGGGGTTCAGACCTCTTTGTAAAGTGCACTTTAAAGGCACGCAGTGCTGGAACACACACACACCCAGAACACAACAACCCCCCCGCAGTGCAATGTAAACACAGAGAAATGAAACCAGCAAGCCTAGCCCAGCCTTTTCCCACCCAAAGTGCAAGGGGGAGGAATCCAAACAGAGAAATAGAAGCAGCAAGTAAAATCCATATCAATGGAGAAAGGTTGCAAACACGGAGAAATGAAAGCTGCAAGTCTTCCCAAGCTATTTCCCACCCAAAGATCAATGGAAAAAAATCCAAACAGAGAAATTTAAGCATAAAACCAGCAAGCCTAGTCCAGCCTTTTCCCACCCAAGGTACAAAGAAAATCAGTGCAAAGATTAATATAAAGTAATTAATTACTTTGCTCCCTATTTTCCAAATCCAAATTCTCAGCAAAAAAATGTCTAGAATGAATCCAAAACACCATAAAAATTCTAACTCCCCCCTCCTCTCCACAAACTACAGGGTCTGCAATGCATCCTGGGTACACTTTTTTCAAGGCATTTTGAAACATTCGTTATCCGAGGCAGCCCATAGGGAACATTCATTATCAGAGGCAACCCTATACCCAGAGATTTCCATTCGTTATCCAAAAAAATCGTTATCAGGGGCATTCATTATCTGAGGTATTACTGTATTTATTGTTAGTAGCTTGAAGATTAGTAACCAATGGTAACTATGCAGAAGAGTTTAGAGCTGAAATTGGGTGGACATTAGATAAAATAAAAGGGGACTTACTGCTTCATTCATATGATAAGAAAAAAGAAAAGAGTTTAGAAACTTAGAAATCCTTGCATCTAGATGCTACAATGTATTAGATTATTTTCTTTATTTGTAAAAACAGACAGAACCATAAGTGGTTTTAATTTTTTAAAAAGCTGACATGCATTACATTTTACATATTTGTAAAATGTTCAAACTACCTCCTACTTATAGACACGTTTTAAAGCAAAACCTGCTAAGTGTCTCAAGCTTTCTTTCCTGTTTCCAATGCATTATTTGAAAAATGCTTCCTGTTGCTTAGAACTTTATCCTATCTTATTTCCCACTTCTGTCAAAGCTGCTCCTTTTTCAGAACCACCTCAGCAGATGCTCACATAACTTTGAGGAATGAAGTGAAAGCACACCTCTCTAGCTGTGGAATCCTTAAATATCATGCCCCATAGAGATAATTTGAGCTGCACCTTGACCTATTTCCACAACTTTCTTATTTCAGGCTAGCCCGAATTCTTGTTCGTCTGCCAGCACTTAGATTGATGAGCTCTAGCATTACTGAAGAACTGTTCTTTACTGGGCTGATTGGAAATGTACCGATTGACAGCATCATCCCCTATATCTTGAAAATGGAGACAGCAGAGTATAATGGTCAAATAACAGGATCGTCCTCCTAGAAGAATCGGAGAGCCTTCCTGGATCAGATTACTAATAATTCACTAGCTAACTTGGATAATATAGGTACATGCAACATTGCAAACATTTTTTGGTTTGGTTTTTTGTTTTTTGTTAGCATTACTCTTGTCTGTATTGAAAGGCAAGTCTTAAAAAATCACTTCTGCGCAAAACCTTTTTCTAGGACCTGTTTCTACTGAAAGAAGGTATTTTACTTGCTTTCTTTGAAAAGGCTACAGTGTACTGTTGAACAGGTCTTTTAATGTGCATCTTATTTGGAAACAACAGTGACTTCAGTGTCAGAATAGTGCCAGAATGCTAATTTAGAAGAATTAAATTAAGAACAGTCATCTAAATTCCAAGAACTGCACCTGGCATTCTAGTTGTGCATTGAGGTTTACTGGTCCTCGCTTCCTCTTACAGCCTCTTATGGTGTCCTTCGTCTAAAATGCCACTCTTAAGAATCAGAGGATTTTCCAGGTTGCTGTCTAACAAAGTATGGTGGGTTGTTGCACAGGTGGGAGTATTTTCCATGTGATGAAAGGACTCTTATCTTTAAATTCAAGACTGTATTTATGTATATTTTAAAATCTTTTGAATTAATGTTTAAATCTCTTGGAAATAATAATTATCCATATTTTAAAGCACTTGATAAAGCTACAGCCTTGACGTTGTACATTGTTCTGCTTGTATAAGCAGAGTAAATGAATAATAGCATTTTAATTACTGACATATGCTAGTGATTTCTGTGAAAACACAAGAAGCTATGGGAGACAATCATTTATTCTGCAAAATATCAATTGTCTGTGTTTATTGGTAATACAGTTTTAAGGATATTTCGATACCATTCAAAATTAAACTTGGCTAAATTAAATGTAAATGTTTACAACACATGAGAAACAATGTTTATAGCTCAACTTTTGGCATCATAGGTGTGTAGGATTTATTCACACTGGAAGAGAGCATACTGACTTACTCAATTTGTAATGAAGAACTGTCACATTTTTAAGAGGCTGTATACTGTAAAAATGTCTCATCACAATATGCTTTTTGTAGATAGCTATACTGTGAAGGGTCCATTACAGTTTCAGTACCAACTGTGTGCTCCTGAGTGGTTGAATATACATTATAATTTCAAAAGACTTCCTTCTCTTTGAAACTTGAGAAGACTGATGCTCCTATAATACAGTGATTGCTGACTAATACGAGGTTCAGTCTTCCAAATGGTTCTGTCTCCAATTGCAATTCAATCTGTCACATTCTGAACCACTTGACATCTGTTTTCCCTGCTCTGACATGACAATCTTGGTGGAGAGGATGTATTCCAGGAGTATGCAAATTTCATGGTGCCATTTCTTCCATTATTACATATGTTTTAGAGCTGCCGTTCTCATCAGGGACATTTGGCCCCGTGGGTGGATCCAACTCAATCTACTGAAACTATAAATATGACTTAGTTCATAAAACAGATATCACAGAAAAATTGAAATAGTATGGTCCTTTGATTTAATTTTGGCTCCTCCTTTAAGTTTTATTCTACTTAATCTTTAAATCTTTGATAACTCAGGAAAATTAGATCTGAAAATTATAATGAAAATTAATTGAATTTGGTGCTAATTAAAGAGTGAACAGTATGAATACTTAGGAACAGCATGAGTTGTATAATCCTTAGCTTGGTTTATTTGCATACAAAAAGTGTGTGTCTGGCATTTTCTTTCTCATAATGTAGATCCTCCTACAACTAAACAGCAAGGCATATTTTTAATATTGGAGAGTTTTAAAAATACACATGACTCTGCATTATACAATTTTGGTTCAGGAAAACAAATGAAAAGATCAGTGTGAACAAATTGTTCTTTGACCTGGGTCTACTGTATATATAGTGATAGGATATGGTGGAGCATGCCTCCATCAGTCTGATCTCATTGAGTTCCTTAAATTGTCACAAGAATGGACTTCCTCTCTTTTGGAATGTCCCCCCCAAGTCTTCAGAGTAGTTAAAGAGGCTCCGAGGCATCCAGTGTGGGATGGGAGAATCTGTTCCACCAGAGCAAATGGACACTGTTGGATATAACCCAATTTGTAATGATCACTGACACCACTATGTGCCTGATTTGGTGTATTCTGTGAAGGTCTTGGGTTTGGTATCATGCAGCCCTGAAATGTTATGTAGTGTTTTTCCCCTGCTGAAATTATTATTAGTTGGTATTTCATCATTAAATTGTGGTGATTACAAGATTGTCATGTCACTAAGCAGAATTCTTTGTTAGCATTTTAATGCTTGTTTTACTGAGGCAAACATCTGCTTTATCGTATTAATTTTATGCTTAAGAAGTAAGTTCCTCTGACATCATTAGGACTTAAAACGTAAATATACAGATTTAAAGAATCTGCATTTAAACCACATTAACAAGATAATCTGTCTGGTGCTATCACAGTGAGTTTATTTCAGAGACGCTTACACTGATTTACCAGCAGGTTCAGGAGATGGTTTGTAATTTTTTTAAAACTAACAATTGTAAAATATGTTTATATAGCTATCAGCTGTTTCTCCAGAGTGGAAGGGGATGATATGCCATTCAAATGAAAAAAAATCCCTAAATTAATTAAAACAATATTGGTTTTAATCCTGGTCATATTTATTTGTGAATACAGTACTGGTGTGCTAATATGTAAATAGCATGGCCAGGTATATTATGTACAGTGTAATATAAATGTATATAGAAACTTGTATATGCCAGATTTCTATGTGTTAAGAAAAGATTTATAAATGCATTGTAAATCTTGAGCTTCCTAAATCTTCTTTCTTGCTCAGAGCTCAGATCTTGTATAAACAATATAAATTCCCACTTTCCTCGGTCAATTGGGTCCTATTTCTAAACACATAATGTGTTAGCACTTTCTTTCAAATATAGAGAAAACTAATTAATAATTCCAATTTATTTCTAATAAACTCTGTTGAAATGAATGGAGATTGTGCAGTGACAGCATTCAGTGAAATCCACTCATGGACCATAAACATTTCTGTGTATGTTCAGTATATACTGAAAGCACCTTCTCTACTTTTCTGATATGTTTTCTCTTTGTGCATTTCTCATTTTAGCCTGCAGAATATGATCATTGTATTTTAATGTTATGTGTATGTCCCTCGGTTGGCAGTTAGAATGAAGAAGGTTGTCACATAATAGAAGTTTTAGATGGACAATTATCTTGTTGAAATTGAGGACCTAGCATAAATTAAAAAGGCAGTGTCATAAATCTCAAATTGAGCTAAGCAGTATGTGGTGCTCTTATTGTATCAGTATGTGGTGCTCTTATTGTATCCAAATTAAAAGGGCTATCCATGAAGCATTTCCCGTCAGTACGTTGCAAAATTGGTTGCACTGGATTTGCACTACCAGTTGCACAATTGAATCATGGAAATTCCTTGTTGCAGGAGTGATCCCTAGCACATTTACAATGTGAACAGGATTTTGCCCATTAAGTGCTTGGTGAATTAGTTTATCCTAGGAAACACAGAAAGACTCCATTTCAGGTCTAGCCCAAACGTATGCATCTCTACTGAAAAAATAATCCACATTGACTTCAAAGACTTAACATATAGGTATGTTTGTGTAGGTTTGCAAACTTAGTGTCATGACAATCATTACTTCTTGCTTGCTATTATTAAATTTAAAATGGAACGGAAAACTTATCATTAAATGATTTTCCTATTTTGACTCTTTTAAATGTATTAAAGATATGACATACTCCAATAAATTAATTTCTGTTGTGAGACAAATTGAAAAATATGTATGTTGAGAAATCTTGCTAATTAGCAACCTGTAATAACGTAAAAGTTACTTTTCCCTGTCCTGAAAGTACTGCAATAATTTTTGTTTCCATGAATAATTTATAAACAAATGTTGCAATTTTTTCTTTCTGTACTCTTCTCCCTTTGGAAGAGCAAGAAGGAAGAGAATTTTTCAAAAATGGATTTGAGTGGTATATTGTGCAAAAAGACTGCATGTTTACCAAGGGGGAAAAGGCATAACCCACAAATAATGCTAAGTGCAATACAAAGACATTGTTTCTAATACTTTTGAAACTCGAGGGGGGATCCTGCTCATATTTAACCATTAAAAATAAGTGTATGTATTTGGAGAACCACTTAAGCTTTGAGCTCTTAGTAAAACTATTCTTTTTGCCACAAGAGGAATTATCTGTGATTAATTCCCTATAGTATATTTTGTAACTTTCCTCTTTTCATTGTTTATTCAAATGTTCTCTCTCTCTCTCTCTCTCTCTCTCTCTCTCTCTCTGTGTGTGTGTGTGTGTGTGTGTGTGTGTGTGTGTGTGTGTGTGTGTGTGTGTGTGCACGTATATACACACACACATACACATATATAAAATTTCAGGTTTAAAACCTGATAAAACCTGTTGGTCCATTAGTTTATTTTGTGAATTCATCTCTGTAAATGTGATAGCATTTAAAATGGCATGTTTTTTTATTCTAATTTTTTATATCTAATCAAGAGTCTTCAGTCATGAAGAGAAATTGCATTGTTGTGTGTGTATACAGGATATTGCAGTGCATGCTTATGCATTTTATTAAATGCTGTCTAAATGTGGCATTACATTGTTGTGGCTTAATACTGCTGCCTACAGAAGGTTTATACTATTAAAATAAAGACTCTTATGTGGCCTTTGATTTCATCTTTTCTATTTATGACTTTGAACAGTGGGTGATTATAACAGTAAAAGGGTCCCAATATGGGTGAGCAGATAGAGTTTCAGACTAGGAGATCTAGGTTCAAAGGTATGCTCAACCACAATGGGTTAGCAATGATAAAGCCACCTTAAACTGTTGACAGACATAATAGTAAAGGCCCTTGCACAAGTCTATAACAACACTGTTCTAAACAACATGAAGGTGTAAGATGCCACGATCCACGGCACACAACCTAATTCTGCATCTGAAAGATCCTGTACCTACCCTATGGATTGACAAGTTGTCTCTGTGGCATTCATGAGTTTCACAACAAAAACAATGGCTTATGAAAATGGAAAAGACTGCTGTGGTCCTGAAGACTGTACATATACAAGTGTAGGTGGTACCTTTTATTGGATGGACCACTAAAAATAAAATGAATGGCCAGCTTTTGTTGGTGAAATCTACTTCCTCGGGATTTAAACACACACCCCTCATGGGTGGCACAGAAAAATTGTCCAAAATTGATACATATCTGACAAAGATGACCAGTTCTTGTGAGCCTGGCCTCTACTGTCTCTGTAGCAAGGTTTGTTATTTTTTACATCCTAAACAATTACATTCTGGACAGTTACTTTTACTATGCTTAGAGCCTGAGAAAATGGATTCCATCCATGAAAGCTGGCTGATTTGTTTTAAGTGGTCCAATAAAAGGCATATCCTACTCTTGCATTATTAATATATGGATTATGTGATGGAGAGAAAACTGACCTTAAGGGTTAGGGGCAGCTTAAAACCAGCTATTCATGAGGTATACAATAGTGCATGATAATTCATTCATAGTCTTACATACAAGGACCCTGATGAATGTGACAATTTTGCCCCATCCGTCCTGTGCATGGGGGGCGTGGGAGTTCGCCTTCTTTGGCAGGCAGGGATGTTGCCTCTTCTACCCCTTCAGACTTGTTCTCCTGTTCAGATTTTAAGATTGCTGTTTTTATGTGCTGTCAAGATTAGACTTAGAGCGACTCCAACAGGGCTTTCAAGGTGGCTGAGATTTTATTTTAGGAATGAGTTACTGTATACCAGTTCCATCCCCACCCGCCGCCTCTTTCCATGGCTGACAAGGGATTCCAACCCTGTTCTCCAGAATCTTGATCCGTCACTGTCCACTCCGCCACACTGGGAAACCGTTTTAATAAAGAGCCTGTAGCAAAAGTTATATAGACCAGATGGGCTTTCCTGCGTACCTTCCCTCCCATCCGGGCAAGACACCAACCAGTGCTACACAGGGCGCAGCGGAAATCACTTGCCGGAGGTGCGTACATTATTTCAGTTTAATCACTGCACGCGAGCCATTCAGTACAGTGAAATAAATAAAAATTTTAAAACCCTCCCAAACCCTTTCTTGTTAGGAAAGACGTACAGACTATCGCTTCTTGTTCAGAACCACTTTTTATTCGCGTTTTTATTAGTCACTTTCAATAGAGAAACGTCTGGACGGCAAAGGAACAGCTCAGTGGTTCAGGCCAGTCGTTTGGGAACCCCCGCCCCCATCCCCACTGTGCCTCCTTGACAGGTGCTTGGAGTCGCTCTGTAGTTCCAGTTCCAAGATCCCCGTTTTCCACTCCTTTTGGGATGCGCACGCACACAAATCCTGCGCGCCTTCCTACAGAAGTACAGCCCACTGGATTTTGTCTGGGATTTCTGGAGAGAGAAGCGTATCCAGCGGTGCTGCTTCCTCTTCCTTTGGCCGCCTCTCCCCTCCTCCTCCTCCTCCTCCTCCTCCTCCGCCCCCCTTCCCTGGACTCCTCCGCCCTGGTGCGCCTGAACCCGGCCTCTCGTTTTCGTTTCTTCCAGGCAGGGGAAGGACAAACTACGATTCCCACCATGCTGTGCGGCCGGGCAAGGCGGCTCCGGCCAGCCCTCTTCCGCCCGGCGACTGGGTGGCTGCTTGCCCGCCGTGCGCGTTTGCCTCCCCCTTGGGCACGAGGAGCGCGCGCCGCTGGGTCGGCGCAGTCCGCGAGCGCCCGCAGTCATGCCGATGAAAGGTCTGTACCCGATCCGGAGGACGCTGCAGTATCTGAACAAGGGCGACATCGTCTTCAAGGACTCGGTGAAGGTGATGACGGTCAATTACAACGTGCGCGGCGCCAACAGCGAGGGCGCCCGGTGAGTGCCGTGCCCAGGTGGAGAGCCGAGCAAGGGACTGCAGCGGCGGCAGGGCTTGGAGGGGAAGCATGGGCTTGGAGGGCGACTACAGCTCCCATCCAGAAGGGGCCGGTCAGCCTGGCCCTCGGCCGGGCTCGATGGGGGATCCTGGGAATTAAAAGTCCACGAAAGCCGCGCCCCGACCTTAGTCTCTCTCCGCCCAAGAGCAAAACCCGGAATAGTGCGGGAGGAGAACTTAACGATGGGTTCAGCGGGGCGCGTGAAAGCAGCCCAAAGGCAGAGGGGTGTGGGGCTGCTAGGCAGGCGCTCAGAGTTCCGCTGGGCCCCTTTTGCTGGGCTATCTTGCCCCACCTGCCCTCTCCCCCCACACACACACCTGGTACCTTCTAGATGTGTCGGGCTAATACAGTGGACCCTTGTATAACAAACAGTTTGTATAACATAAAATCTGTACAACATAAAAAATTCTGGAGATAGGGGAATTTGCTTCACAGAATCGCCTATGGGGAAAATCCGTACAGCATAAAAATGGGATCACTCCACTTTCAATGCATTCCTATGGGAAATTTGTATAAAGGAAAATTTGCTTAACATAATTTCATTTGGAACGAATCTTTGATCCTGCTGGGTGATGGGAACTATAGACCATCACTGCTGGAAGCCACTGGACCAGGGAGGGTTGAGCTTCACTGATGTAGGAAACCCTGAGCAACAGTATTCCTGCCAGACAGCTGTCCAGTGCTCCTCAACATTCAGCAAGAGAGAGTTCCCCAACTCCCTGCCCCGCCCCCCATGCAGGGACACAAGTCCTTCCTCAGTCCTTGAGTCCGCTTTGGCACCGTTCTGACCATCAAGGCCAAATCCTGCAACTAAGTCTCCTCTCTTTAGTTCTGCTGTCCATATTGCTTCTCTGAGGGATGGGATGGATCCCAGTGGCACACGCATTATGGAATCTGGAGAGAATGGGGAAGGAACACAACATTTAATATCATTTATTATAATTCTATTCCACTTTTCCGCACAAGAGGGCATCCCCAGTTCTTCCTGCTTCCCATTTTAATTTTCGTCATGACTCTTCGGAGTGAACAAGGCTGAGACAGGCGGTGGTTGAACCCAGGTTTAAGGTCTGGCTCCTATTTACGTAGGGCTTTGAACTTGGTCCTCCTTGGTCCTAGGCCTGCACTCAAACCATCACTGAGACACCTATGGCCCTAAAGCAGTGATGGCGAACCTACGGCACGGGTGCCAAAGGTGGCACTCGGAGCCCTTTCTGTGGGCACTCGACATCGCCCCTACATAGCCACCTGTATACAAAGACCTTTGGGTAGTGGGCGGCATATAAGTTGAATAAATAAATAAATAAATAAATAAATAAATAAATAAATAAATAAATAAATAAATAAATTACTGTATTGGCACTTTTAAAAAAAAATTAGTGGGTTTTGAATTGCAGTTTGGGCACTCGGTCTCTAAAAGGTTCGCCATCACTGCCCTAAAGTGTTTTTGGCCAGTTCTCCAATGGCCTCTCCTATTTATGAGGGGGAAATGATGAACTGCAAACTTCTAGGAGTGTTGCTCCACTCTTGAAATAAATATCTGCATAGTTTTGCCAGTCACAATTTTTTTTTAAAAAATTGTAAGTGAACTGCTAGCTGCTACTTTTTTGTTTGCATTTTGGGGCAATTTGTGTGTCTCCCAGAGGATGCCACAGGTGGAAAACTGACCCATTACCAGAGTTACCCACCCTCTGGATAGCTCAGGGGTTTAGGTATCTGCTCAGAGGTTTAGGTATCTGGCTACAAGGCCAGAGGTTGGGAGTTCCTGCCCCACTTTGCCTCCTAGGGGAATAGCCAGCCAGTGTGTCTGTGAGCAAGTTGCACAGCCCCAGGGCACCCCCAAAAGAAGAGAACTGGCAATCACTTCTGAGTATCCTCTACAGTGGAACCTTGACTTACATCATTAATCCGTTCCAGAGGTCTAGACTTAAGTCAAACATGACTTAAGTCAAACGAACTTTTCCCGTAGAAAGTAATGGGAAAGTGGATTAATCCTTTCCAGATGATCAAAAAGACCCCCGAAAACAGCAATTTAACACAAATTTGACTGGGATAGGAGATTCCTTCCGGGGATGTAAATGAAATGTCTCTTCAAAGAGAGGAGGAGGCAGTGGAATTGTAGTCCACAAGTTATACGCCTCCACTTTTTAATGTTCATAGCAACAATGTCTAACATTTAAGTTTTACTGATTTTAAACCTGATGTCCCAAGTTCTGAACAACTCTATGCTTACCATTAGAGTCCCACAACTGTACAGCTCCCCAACTAAAATGCTTCCATTGTGGACCAGAATTCTGCAGCCAGATTTTTTACAAGACTGAGCCAACTGTCTAACCAGCGAGGCCAGCCCTGAGCTCCCAGCTCTTCTTCTCCTCTGGTGGCAATGGCGGCTTCAGCGAGGCCGAGGACCAGCTCCAGGAGCTGGCCTCGCCGAAGCCGCTGCTGCCGCTGCCGGAGGAGAGGAAAAAGGCAGGAGCAGTTTGGAGACAGCAGCCGTGATGCTGGGTCGTGGCTGCTGCCTGATTCCGGGAGTGCCTTGCGCCGGGGCTCCGAGATGTAAGTCAAAGCCTGCGACTCAAGTCAAACAGGCCCCTTCTTGCTGCAAGTCAAATATGATGCAAGTCAAGCAGCATGTAAGTCAAGGTTCCACTGTACTTGGAAAACCTTGAAAAGGGTCACCATGAATCAGAATTCACTTGACAGCACATGGTTGTTATTAGATGGTGGGGCAGGCCACTTCAAAATGCAGGATTGCTGTGGTATCTCAGTTTATGAGTACCTTGGTTTGTGAGTATTTTGCAAAACAAACACAATTTTTAATAAAATTTTGCTTCGCTTTGTGAGCAGTCACAGCTTTGTAATCATGACCTGGCTCTCTTCCTCCTCCTCCTCCTGCTGACTGGAGGTGGCCTCCGGGGCTTGTCGTGGCCCCTGTGTGCGGCTCGATGGAATGCCCTGTATCCGGTGCTGCCTATCCACGGCCCCTGCGTCGTGTCCTGGGCAACGCTGGGCCTGGGGCAAGCTTCAGAGGCTGCTGCAGCTCCCGGCCAAAGGAATTAATGGAAACTAAGCCCCCAGTGGCTCAGTGGACTAAGGCTTCCGAAAACTGTCAGCTGCAAAGTCAGCAGCTCGGCGGTTCGAATCCCGGGTGCCACACAGGGGAGTGAGCTCCCTCCGATAACCCCTAGCAGTTTGAAAGCTTGTAAATGCAAGTAGATAAATAGGCACCGCTGTAAAAAGCAGGAAGGTAAAACAGTGTTTCCTTGCAACAATGCCGGCCACGCAGCCAATGACTTGCACAACACTGGCTCGTCGGCTTAATGCGGAGATGAGCACCGCCCCTAGAGTTGAACACGACTAGCATGCATGTGTGAACTTTACCTTTATCTTTTAGGTCCCCAGAACCAATCAAGTAAGTTTCCATTATTTCCTATGGGGAAATTTCCTTTCGTTTACGAGCATGCTTCCGGAAAAGATTATGCTCGTAAACCAAGGTAGCACTGCATGCAATGTATCAAATTCTTCAATTGTTTGGGTATTTTTTCTTGCTCTCTTTATTTGACAATATCATAGATTTCATAGAGGTCGTATTCTGAAAGGCTAAGCATGCTTCTTTTTCTCTTTCCCTCACCCACCTTTTTTATTTTAAATCTCTCCATAGAAAATTTGTATTTTTCAACATACCTCAGATTCAGTATAAAAACATTTGGGTCCAGATTGTGATGTTTAAGAACATGACACCGTCGCCCTTCATAAAATTCTATTTAGGTAAGTGATCCAATTAGGTATAGCTTTTGCTGACTACCAACTTAATTAGTTTATTAAATGAATAACATTAGCAAACTCCATAACTGTAATAAGCTGAGAGGAATGGCAAGATTGCATGTCATTTCCCCTGCATTTTTGAGTGTCTCTTTTGGGGACAAGGAGCTAGCCCCCCCCAAAAAAAGGTTGAGGTTATCCCTCCCATTTCCCCCAACCGTTGTCCATTTAAGTTCAAGTTGGTGGGAGTTGGAACTCACCAATGAGAGCAAGTGGGTTTGGATGAACATCGGATCAACCCTATGTGATTGGCTAGTTCTGTTTCTTTGTGGTGTCGGTCAGTGAGGCTGTGTGTGGGCTCAGTGATGGGTTGATGAACATCAGTAAACAGAAGGTGAGTCCTAGCAAGGTTGAAGTCTAGTGGGTCAGTGGTTCTCCTGCCCATAAACTTATGGCAGGCAGGGCTGGTCTTCTTTTTTTGGGGGGGGGGGGACTGCACACGTTGGGAAACCTCCTTTCTCTGTCATGTTTTCCTTGAGACTCAGGTTGCCTGAGTGATTTGAAGTTATACCAGAATTTTAGTAGGCTCAGCTGATTCACCAACAGCAACTATTCTTGGGCAGGGTTAGGCTGGACACAGTAGCCCATACCCTGCTGAATTCCCAGTTCGATTGCTGTAATGATACGTTGCATATGAGGATGACCCAGAAGCTTATAACTTGTGTGGAATATAGCTGCCAGAATTTCAACTGGTACAATCAGGTTGTTTTCTGTGACGCAGATTCTGAAGGAGCAGCATTGGCCATCTGTTTATTTCCGAGCCTGGCTCAGGTTGCTTTAAAGCACTTCATAGAAAAGAGAGATACTTCTCTATTCTGTTGCAGCCCAGGACCAGAACCAGCAGTATACCTCCACTTGAAGGACAAAGGGCACTCATTCAAAGATGAGGATGTACACATATTAGACAGAGAAGATAGATGGTTTGAGAGAGGGGTCAGGGAAGCCATTCATGTGAGCATTGAAACCCCTTCTCTCAACAGATCTGTCCACTGCTTATCAAGCTGCCCTTTCATCAGTCCCCAGACAAATCGGAAGCACTTCACACCTCCACCAGCAAGGCCATAGCTAACAACCCATACTTAATGCATGTTGGGAAAGGTTGCATAGGTAGGACTTTCGTGCACCCTAGCCCATTGTCCACCTAATTGTCCTATTCAGGCCGTTGTCCAACATATGAGCCTGTTCAGACCAGGGTGATGTGAAATCAAGGTGAACTATAAATTGGAGGCCTCGCCACTAATTTTCCTCAAACTGACAACACTTCTTGGATGAGTAGCGAAATGTTTTGATCTCAAAAAAGTCCAGTTGCCATGACTCAACTTCCATATAAACTCAGCTGGATGACTGAGAATCTTCACAGACTTCTCTACTCTTATACAGTATATCACAGAAGTGATACATCCCCTCACCTTTTCTAAATATTTTAGTCTATCTTTTCATGTGACAACACTGAAGAAATGACACTTGGCTACAATGTAAACCAATGAGTTTACGGCTTGTATAACAGTGTAAATGTGCAGTCCCCTCAAAACAACGCAACACACAGTTGTCGTTTCAACCCCTAAGTGACAATGTCCAAACTGGGCACAAAGTGTCAATATTTTGTGTGGCCACCATTATTTTCCATCACTGCCTTAACCCTCTTGGGCATACAGTTCATCAGAGCTTCACAGCTTGCGCTGGAGTCCTCTTCCACTCCTCCATGATGACATCACAGAGCTGGTAGATGTTAGAGACCTTGCACACCTCCACCTTCTGCTTCAGGAGTCCCCACGGATGCTCAATAGGGTTTAGCTCTGGAGACATGCTTGGCCAGTCCATCACCTTGACCCTCAGCTTCTTTAGCAAGACAGTGGTAGTTTTGAAGGTGTGTTTGAGATTATCATGTTGGAATATTGCCCTGCCATGCTCTGCTGCAGTATGTCACAGTACATGTTGGCATTCATGGTTCCCTCAATGAACTGTAGCTCCCCAGTGGCAGCAGCACTCATGAAGCCCCAGGCCATGACACTCCCACCACCAGGCTTGACTGTAGGCACCAAACACTTGTCCTTTGCACTCCTCACCCGATTGCCACCACACACGCTTGACACCATCTGAACCAAATAAGTTTATCTTGGTCTCATCAGACCACACGACATGGTTCCAGAAATCCATGTCCTTAGTCTGTTTGTTTGCAGCAAACTGTATGCAGTTTTTTTGTGTGTGCATCGTCTTTAGAAGAGGCTTCCTTCTGGGACGACAGCCCTGCAGACCAGTCTGATGCAGTCTGCGGCGTATGGTCTGAGCACTGACCCCCCCCCCACACCCCACCCCTTCAACCTCTGCAGCATGCGGGCAGCATTCATATGTCTGTTTCCCAAAGCCAGCCTCTGGAGATGGTGCTGAGCAGGAGCAGTCAACTTCTTTGGTCAACCATGGTGAGGTCTGTTCTGAGTGGAACCTGTCCTGTTAAACTGCTGCTTGGTCTTGGCAACCATGCTTAAGCTACAGTTTCAAGGTCTTGGCAATCTGCTTATAGCCTAGGCCCTCTTCCTGTAGAGCAACAATCTGTTTTTTTTCCGGATCCTCAGATAGTTAATTACCAAGTGGTGCCATGTGGAACTTCCAAGTGTGAGAGAGCATGATAGCACCAAGTGGGAGTGGGAGAGGAGTAACACCTGGGCTCCCCCTTCACACCTGAGAGCTTGTGACACTTAACAGGTCTCATGGCACCAGGGACGGAAAGGGGCTACTTGGGCATTGTCACTTAAGGGGTGTCCTCACTTTTGTTGCCAGAGGTTTAATTACTGGCTGCGTGTTGCATTATTTTGAGGGGGCAGCACATTTACAGTTATATAAACTGTCTGCAACAACACAGCAACATACGCGATATACTCACTGCTTTAGCCAAGTGTCATTTCTTCAATGTCGTCACATGAAAAGATATGCTAAAATAGTTACAAAATGTGAGGGGGTGTACTCGCTTCTGAGATATACTGTATGTTGACTGTGAAAGGCCCTAACTTTAGAAACTCATCTGGTGTTGTATTTGCTACCGCTCAGTTGTAAGTGGTTGCATTTTATATCATAATTTATCACTGTGGTGCAGTGGAAGAATATAAAAGTCAACTTACTATTAACTAATTCAATATGGCAGCAGGTAGTCCTTCAGTCATAACGAGTTGACTGCACTGAAAGGCAGTGGAGCAATTTCAGAATTTAAGAGCTGTGATCCACATAATCCTGTCAGCAACCTTAACTGTTGCGTTTTGAAGCAAGACAGAATGCACTGCAGTAGTTAAGCCCATTTTTTTAAAATGGAGAGGTTGCCTCTGTCTCTGGCAGTGGGGTGGGGGTGGGGGGCCCTTGTGTGTTTGAGAGAGAGGCACGGAAAGCCATGAAAGCCATTCCGGGGACAAATCATTCTTGACGCCTTGTTGTTGGCAGATACCGGAGAGCAGGTCCTGGTTGATGTGGAAGACAAGACAAACAAAGAGATAGCTGAACATATTAAGAAAATTCTTGGGAAGCGCACGTAAGTAAACACATGTAACAAAGGGGTTGTGCAGCATCTTTTAGTGTCTTAAAATCAAACAAGGAATTTGTCTCCCTGTTTTACGATCAGTAGTCTAACAATAAGCTTAAAGCAGGCCATGGGCTCCTCACCAGTTGGAATTATGAACTGTCAAGGGCTGTATGGTGGCACTGTTGTGTTACATGCACAGAATATGAAATAAAATGGGGCTGGAGAATGTTGGCGGAAGAGATTATGCTGCAGTAAATTACTAAAAGGTCCTAGGTACGAACACCATCACCCCAAATTACAAGATTTTTTTTTGAATGTGTAGCTGTTAGGATGCAATGATGTGTTGGCCGTTCATTTCCACAGGCCTGGGAAGGGGACCGAGGAGTTTCACTGAGTGCCTCAAAAGTTGCTGATAGCAGTCAGCTTTGCTCCTTCCCCCTTTCCCAGACAAGAGGGAAGCACTTCTGCTATTGCAAATGCAGGCGGAAATTGTGTATTGAGTGGCCCGACAGGGTGCAGTCCCCACTATTATTTCTGGTCACTGATCAGAGATAATATCTGAAATCTCTTTCTCCAGCAGACCCTGGGCCGAAGTGGGTTTTCTGCCCTGCCTCACCTTCTGTTGTCCTTCTCATGGCTATTTTGTCTTTCTTGGTTAGGGAAGCACCCCAGGACGGAGAGAAAACGGAGGTACAGCGCCCTATAACATTTGGACCCAGAAAATACCACCCGCTGGAATGCATGTGTGAAATCGAAGGCCAGGTGCCCTGCCCTGGCAAGGTGCCACTACCAAAGGAGATGACTGGAAAGTACAAACTTGCCATGAAAAACAGCACCGCCTCTGAATCAGTGTAGCATGAAGCATTCTTAGGTCAAGTATCGAAGGATTCAAACTGACATGAAACCATCCAGATCCAATCAATCAGTAATGGACCACTTACATGGCAGTAAAATGGGACTCGAAAACAAAATTATTTTTTTTCAAATAAACCTGTACATTTGTTCTTGTCTTGTATATATTTTGTTTATGCCTCCTGTTTTTGAATCCAAGGGGAATACATTTTAGTTCATCCTGGGTGTAATTGTTATTTTTTTCCCTTGTCCAATACGTAACCGATGAATCAGAGGATCTGGTTTGTGCATCGCGTACATCCTCCTAATGGGATTGCCTGCCAAGGTGCTACAGGAGTTGGATTCCCATCCTGCATTGAAAGCTTTATTAAAAGCTTAAAATGGCCCTGCTCTACTAAAAAGAGAATACTTTTGCAATGGGCGGTGTCTGGTAGTGGTAAAAAATACACCTCCCATTTCATTTTGGGGGCATTAGCAAGCGCTCTTGTGGAGCACACACTCTGTGAACGTAACGACCCAGGTCAAGCCACAGCACCTTGGCACAGAGCTGGGGAAGGCTTCTGACGGACAGAGCAGTGGCCTTCCCGAAGATAAGGCAACATCGTCTTTGCTCTTCAGATCATGTCTGGAAGCCCCTACGCTTCTTAGGAAGTGCCTGCTTCAGAACTGCAGCTGACTTTGACCTAGTAGTTAATAGGTGATGGAAAACGCAGACTACCTATGCACAAACAGAACAAATATGTTACTTTATTTCATCAGAAAGCTTGCAAACTATAGAGTAGTGCATGCAAGTGTATAAACAGATGTCATTAATGTTCAATCTCCACAATGGCATGGTTTTGCTCTTTCATAGTGTAAATTCAGTAGTACAAATGGAAGGCTGACAAAATGTGGGTCTACCATCATCCTATCAAGAAGGCTAGCTACATTTCACATTGACCTGCAGTCATAGAGCTACAAACCAGCATACGTACTAGCAAAAGTACATCAAAGTTCTAATTATGACTTCAACTATAGCATACATACAAACAAGGCAGAATGCATGTAACCAGGAACAATAATAGAATTTAAAAAAAAAAACACTAAAACATTATTTTGGCCAGGATATACAAAAAAAATGCCAGCAGTTTCGTGCCTTGCTATTTATAATAAATGTAAGTTGTTTTTGTTTAGACAAATCAATTCTTCTTGGCAGGTAGTATTTTAATAGTGATAAAGGTCACTAAAATGAAATGCATCATTTCTCTTCTTTTTGTATATTACCAGAAATCAACTGGAATTACCTGTTCCTTCTCTATTCTGATAGTTGTGCTACATAGAGCACAAATCAACTGCCAGTTACTCCTGATCAGGAAAAAAGAATTTATTTAAAAACATAAGCACTTACTGGTGTAGCCCTAAGTTCTGCACTCAGGTCAGTTTCCACAGGAAGGCTGAATGCAACTCTTCAGCACTTATTGCAACAAGCTATTACTGAGAAGTAGCAGCTTTCACTAAGACCAGTTCCATGAAATTAGATGTACTGTATTTAAGCCAGGTTTTTCCTCCAAAGCAAAGCAGGAATGTTTTCTTTTTTAAAAAGGACCATCCAACCCACCCAATGATTAAAATGTAATACATAAAAGTTTCATGTAAAGTGCTTGACCATATTGACCACCTATTAACAAAAAAATTGTAAACATTTTTCTGAGAGTCCCACAAGCCAACAACTTTGCAATAATTACCAAGTCTTTAGTTCACTAGTGATTAGTGTTCCACTGTTCTTGGGTTAATCTCATTTCTCTCCTTCTGTTAGTACTTATGCTACCATTTTGAGTGGAACAGAATCTCTAGTTTCAACACTGGATCAACTGTCAATGACTGAGCCATCCTGCTCCCAACAGAAGCAGATTTGGGCTGTGGAACGTTCATCACACTCTTTTGGCAGACTTGTTATGCTTGACATTTAAACTGTCTGATCGTTTTAGCCATGCCGTACAACAGAATCAAATCCATTCAGTACAACACGAGGCCTGGAACTGTTAAGACAGCTGCTACTGTTGTACGTTCTTCCTCAAAATCCATGTCCACAGCAGGAAAGAATACGGCCCCTCCAGTTTTTCAACAGCCCAGTCCCTAGTACAACAGGGCGTGGGCTTCCACAGGCCTCAAAGTGAACGAGAGTTGCACCTTTTCCTAGCTGTTTCATGTTCTCTTGAAGATCACTACTCTTTTGTTAAGGGTTTATAAATGGAACACACTGCATTACTGTTGTATTTAAGAGGCCTTGCCAATTCAACTGAAGCAGCTACATGTTGGTTAAAAATCAGAGGCAGGCCTGCATTCATTTGTTCAATGGCCAAACCAACCAACCACAGGCCACGACTGGCTCTCGCTCTGCTTTTCAACAGTCGGTGCTCGTCATCACCATAAAGCTCCCCTATTAATATAAACCCCAACTAAAAGGCCAGGTCTCCAGTGCAATCAGAAGACAGCGTGGCTGCCACTGCATTTCCACTAGCCCTGTAATTTTGGAAACCAGATGTGTGCGAGGGTGAAAAGGCGCAGACCTCTAAAAAGCTAATGAGGATTAAGCTAATAATATATATAAGCCCTAATAAAGAGATGCAGGGGAAACTGCATTACCTAAATGCAGGGTTTGTGGGTTTAAGTCTTCTCCAAGGAAAAATATTCATTTAACATCACAGTTACCCATATCTACTGCATGTAAAAATCCCTTTATATTAGTTCTTGTATTGCACCATCAGGTCACTGGTCTTTTTATTCTACAGGTTACTATATATCAGTAACCTGCTTTTAACACTTCCTGTTAACATATATGGCAGTTATGTGCACCTACTAAAAGCACCATCTTATTTCATGCTTGACACAAATGGTGTAATCCTCCTCCTTCCACTGGAAGGATTCTACCTTTGGGTCAGGCAGAAACAATTCCTCCTTCTGCTCCCTTCAAAACTGCTACAAATATTTAGGGCACTGTGAGGAGCACAGATTTTTTTTTGGGGGGGGCAGAACACAGACAGAACTGACCACCTTCCTCCTCTGCTAGCATAAGCCTTCTTCCATGGGCAAAGGGAAAGTAGATGGATTTCACCTGGAATCCATAAGCCAACTAAGCACAGACTGAAGGACTGCTGGTATTTTCTTCCCTTTAAAGCGTCTGTTTCCCTGTTAGCCTCTGTTCACATCACAGGGGCAGGGGAAGGGGAGTCCTTTAAAAAAGAACATACAGCTGTGATATGACAAAAAGTTGCTTGTGCTGTTTAAAATGTTTGTTAAAGTGTCTGTAGCAGAGTTTTAGGATATTACATCATTATAAATAAGTTGGAATAATAGTGGAAATGTGCCTACACCAAAGTGCCCCAAAATTGTCTCTTGCGACATGCTTCTCCATTGACCTCCACCTGTCCTGCATAGAAACAGGGATCTGTAAAGTTGTGTGTGCGTGGATACAGTGCCTCCCCTAGTGGCTGGATTTCTCTTTTTGTTTTGCTAAGGTGCACTTCAGTTCTTTTAAATTCTCAGTAAGCACTTCTACCTCATCCATCCGTCCACTGTGTTTGGCATCAAAAATATAAGCTTTGATATTATCTATCTGCTGGAGCAGCAATTCCTCTTCTATGATGTCTTCTCCTGACACTTCATGAGCCTCATCAACTTCAAAAGGGTTCATGGAGCTGGAAGAAGAGGCCTCCTCAAACGGATTGCCGGGCTCTTGACCTGTGGGGGCCTGAAAGGGATTCCCAGCAACATCTTCAAAGGGGTTGGCTGCCCCAATCACCACTCCATTTGCTTGCTGACCATCGTCTTCTTCAAATGGGTTGTATTCTCTCTTAGCGCTGCCTGCTACTTGGAAGGGCCAGGAAGTTCCCACTGTAGGGGAAGCTTCAACGAAGGGACTATCAGGTTCCCTCTTTGGAATATCAATTATTGTCTCCTCTTCAAAGGGGTTTAGGGGGGCAATTACATTCTGTTCTCTTGCTCTGACATGCTCGTGGGCCTTTGCGGGTTGACAAGGGAAGACTGGGCTCTCGCATGCTGGTGGTTTGGCACCACCGCTTGGAGAAGGTGCTATAGAGCCAGGGTTACTTTGGTTTTGAGTTGTATCCAGATCCAAAGCCTGCGCCATTTGGTTTATGCTCTCTTTCCCCATCTCGGCCTTATCGTGGTTCACTTCTCTGAAATCCAAGGAACGAGTCCGCAAGTGCTGGGACATTCTCTTTTTGTGCTCTCTCTCCCATTCCTTTTCGCAGAGGATCTGGAGTTGCTCTCTCTGCATCTCCTCCATCTCGGCCTGCCTTTTGGAAAGCTCAATGGCTTTCTCAGTTTGCTGTTGGTCGTACTCGTCCTGCAGTTGCCGCAGGTTCTCCTGCAACATCTGGACCTCGTCTAGGCGATTGGCTTCCTTCGCTTGCTCAATAAAGGACGTGATGTTGTCGATTTGCTGAAGAAGTGGGTCTGCCAGTTCCTGCTGGCGAGATACGCTGGCGGTGGGGAGCCAGCCTTCTGCCTTCTTGACGGCAGCCCGTCTGGGCCATGAAACGTCACCGTTGGATGCTGCCAAGGATCGTGAAACACCGTCCGCGGACTTCTCCTCCAGCCGCCTCTGTGTTTCAAAGGTAGCCTAACCGAGAGAAGGAGAAACAGAGATGAAAAGGAGCCACAGCTTGTCAAGAGCGCCTCCTCTTGGCAGCACTGCTTCAGTTCCTGGGAGATGGGTAGCTTCCTTCCACGGTATCCCAGGAAGAGGACATTAAAGTGTGACCCAAAGATGAAGGAAGCTCTGCTGAAGCAGTGCAGGAAAAAGTGGTACCCTGCTGCTAAAAACCCTAAATATGTTAAGGTGGAAGTGTGGTCTTTGATGCACAAGCTTTTTGGAACAATATTTCAGGAGCTAGTAATTAGAGATGGGCATGAACCGTCAGCTTGGCAGTTCATGCCACTTTGTTCATGGTACGTACAGGTGCTCAGTGATTCAAAGCCCCACCTCCTTTAGTGGATGCCCAGTGCCCCAGAGGAGGTGGGGCATGGAATCCAGACCACTCCCTCCAAGTAGGCAGCAGCCAGAGAAGGTGGGGCCTTCTCTGAAAAAGAACCGACACGAACCACTGAACTGGCGACTCATGCCTATCTTTATTAGTAATTTTAATCCATGTATATCAACAGAGAAAACAGCTCTCAAAAGCGGTATCTCAGTGTGGAGAGGCATATTCAAAGCAAAGCAAAGTGTTCTGCTTATATACCGCCCCATACCACTTTTTAAGTAGTCTCTGGGCGGTTTACAATTTTAATTACAGTGTGCAGGCTACACACTGCCCCCCCCCCAGCAAGCTGGGTACTCACCTGTCTTTCCATAAGCAATTTCCTATGCAGTTCTTGTTTCCTTTTCTCTTTCAGTTCTTCATACTGATCTTGGGTTGGTAAGGACATCAGACCAAGCAATTTTTCCTGAGGAGGGAAAAGCCACTACTTTTCAGAAGGTGCACATTATATGGCTCTAAATTATAATCAAAACTTAAAAATTTCACTGAAACGTATAACAGAATATATAACTACATGGTGATGATTATACTTTTTAATTGAATATTTTTTATTCTGCCTCTTCACTAAAACCACTCCCACTATTTAAATATGATGTTAAACGCATGTCGACATGCCAAAGAAAAAAGGCAAACGTGATTTTAACAGCAGCATCAAAGACAGAAGCATTCATATTAATTGCCAAATTAACACATCAATACCACTGATTAAAGGGACTAACAAAGATAAAATACTATTCACTTGACTCTTAAAAGAGATAAGTGTATGTACTGGGTGGAATCCATCTCTTGTTAATCTCTGAATGAGAAGGTAGATTTTTCAGGAAGGTTTCAAACTGTAACACAGACTCCAACATAAGAAGGTGGTAGAGATGTGTGTTTCATTTCGGAAGGGGACTGGTTCTGAAACGAAACACGCCGGCACAGCTGGCATTCAGAAAGCAGTCCCACCCTCTGAAACAAAATCAGCCACTGTCTTACCTTGCTTTACCTCACACGGGGCGAAACTCCAAACAGGAAGCATCCTCCAACATGTCCTTGTTCATTCTCCTTGGTGCTAGCCAATAAGGAGCTGTGCAAGGACATACATCATCCCGCCTCCCTGTCTGATTGGCCAGCACCAGGGAGAGGGAAGAATGATGTGTCGGAGGCTGCTTCCTGGTTGAAGTTTTGCCCAGCGTGAGGTAAAGGAAGGTAAGACAGTGGCTGATTTTGTTCTGGAGGGTGGGACTGCATTCCAAATTCCAGCTGTGCTGGCGTGTTTTGTTTTGGAACCAGTCTCCTTCCGAAATGAAACCCCATCTCTATTAGGCAGGCCTTCAGATGCCCTGGCACTAAACTATTTCTTAAGTTGCATAAATCAAAACCAATACATACAGTGAACTTTCTGCTGGTTTTATTCGCCAACAGAACTATCTTACAGGAACGTATCTAATACTTTTAAAGTCATACTGAGATCATGATCATCATTACTTCTTATTATGCAATCCTGTATATGTCTACTTAACAAGTTGGCTCTGTGACTTAAGCAATAGCTTTCAGAGTGCAAGTATATGAACCACTATTAATCAAATGACTATATAATTTCTATACGTTTGAGATAAGAATACTTCTTGGTAAAAACAGAACAAGCAGAACACAATGAAATAAGGGAAGTGGGGTAGAAGTTACAGGAAATGAAGATAAAAGAGTGCTGGCCTTGTGCTTAAAGAGCAGAACTTTACCGAATCCGAAGAATTGTCTTGTTCGCATAGCTAACATTTAGATACAAGAGAGTGTAGGGTTTCTGCTAGGCGTCTACATGGTAGCCCACCTGTAATATATAAGAACTGCCTGCTGACAGCCCAGAAAGACATCATTTCTACATTGAAAGGTCACTTGTTTCTGTCTCATATAGAAAGCTCTAAAGCAGGTGCCAAACTTCATAATTTTCTAGGAAAATATAAATTGAAGAATAGCACTTCATCTTATATTCTATTTCTAGTGATAACATACTATAAGCTTATGATCAGATCGTGCACTGCAGACAACCTACCTGAACAAAAAGTGTGGCAGAATATCGGATCATTCTTTGAAGCTGTAGTGTTCTTGGATGAGGCTGTGTTTGTTCATTCAAACCCAGAGTTAGAATCTTCTTACTGAATAATAAAACACAGAATAGCAGAATTACCAACTTAACAGTCAGCTATGAGTAAAATGCAAGCACAGTACAGAAGGATCATAAAAGCCACATCCTTGGGTGTTTTGTTTTGGAAGGGACAGTATAGGTCTGTGGAGCTGGATTGGGACCAGGCATTTGACATTAATTTGTCATAAACATTCATTCAACTTCTCATGATTCTCTAACAGCAGAATTTCATACCCACTGCTTAGAAATGATGCAGTCTTCCAGTTGTTAAACAGTTTTCAATTACCATCACAGCTAAGTTGGGAACTACAGTGGAACTCTGACTTACAAAAGTAATCCGTTCCAAACGAATCACTTGTAAGTTGGTTAGCTCGTAAGTCAGGGAGCAGTTTCCCATAGGAACGCATTGAAAATAAATTAATCCATTCCGAAAGGATGGATGTCAACGCATTCCTATGGGAAATAGCTTTAACAACACCCGTCTCCCCCCCCCGCCCCCGTGGGGTGGGGTGGGGAGAAGACACACATTGTTTAAAATGTGTTCATGCCACCGACCCAAGTGCTTGGGTCAGTGGCACAGATACATTTTAAACGAACTGCCGCCCCCCCCATGAGCCCGATTTTGGGCAGGGGGAGCACGCCATTTTCAAAAGTGCTGCAGCAACCCAGGCAAGCAGAGGTGGTGGATCCGATCTGCTGCTGCCGCTTGCCCGGGCTGTTTGCAAGCATGGACAAGCCTCCCTTGCACACGCTCTAGGGAGACATATGCATGGTCAGCGTGAATCGCCGCTTCCAAGGAGCAGTTTGCACGACCATACACACTCTTCCTTAGCATATGGCTCAAGCGTGCATAAGGGAGGTTGGGAAGCATGGTGCGGGTGCTTTAAAACCTCCCAGACACAAAGCGCCATGGGAGAAGCGGTTTTTAAAAATGGCAAGTCAGGGGAACCCTATCTTTTGCTCTTAAACAGCCGGTGCGGAGGGGAACCGCAGAAGCACACTTGGAAGTCGAGATTCTCGGATGCCGAGTGCATCGTAAGTCAAGGTACCACTGTATGTACAAATGGTCATTCAAATCTTAAGTAAATCATCATCATCATCATCATCATCATCATCATCATCACAACCAATATTTATGGACTAAACTTAATTAACTGAAACATGCTTCGATCATGTCCCTTGGCAGTAACTATTTATTTAAAACAAGTGCATGTTGAGTGGTTCTCTGCCAGATAGGTGGTATATAAATCGAATAAATAAGAACAATGTTATATGCCGACAGGTCATGGCAAATCAATAACCTCCAAAATGTCCTATCATTTACAGCACCATTCAGCTGTTGCAAACGAAAGGCTGTGGTTTCCTTTATGTAGTCAATTCCTCTCGTGTTATGTTCTCCTCTTTTCCTCCAACATTCAGTTTTACTTAACATTATTATCTTCTGTACTGAACTTTCTATTCTTATATGTCCAAAGTCTATACTGAACTTTCTATTCTTATGACATGTCCAATCCTCAGTAAGCTATTTTAGTTTCAACTCATTATTCAGGCATGATTTGAGCTAAACCCCCACTTACTGGCACTACAACATTTACTGATGGAAATTTTGGAGTGTAAGCATGCCTTGGTAGTTCCTAGCACAGTTAAACATTTAATATCTCTGCGTGTTAGTTTTAGAAACTCTTATTTCCAAATATTGCCACTTACCTTAAAGCATCTATTAACTCATATATTTTTTGCACCTCCATTCTGAGACTATTCGCATGATCAAGGCTGTAGGTTGTCTCCCCAGCACTAGAAGAAAACATGCAGATTGACATTCTTCTAAACTATAATTCTCACAACCACAGCATGCTTATTTGGGGGTGCTTCATAACCCCATATCATGAGTTTTTCCCCCGAATGATGTACCCACAGAAAACAAAGAGTAGGAAAAAACACTCTGTAAAACTGAAGAGCACCAATTATCTCTCCTAGAAATTATTTAGTTCAATAACATGAAAAATAATACAATGGCAACCAACTACTCTTTCTAGATTATAAATTAGAATGACACAGGATTACAGTAGAAACCCCATATCTATGTAGCATCTGTTCCAGTTGTTCTTCCCATAGATACTGAAAACCCTGAATAATAGTAAACTATTGTACAGTATACATCACACGGCCTGTCTCCCTCTAGTGACCAGCTCCGGCAATAACATTTTGTATTTCTGGCAGGAGGGGGATTCTTTTAATATTTTCACTGTGAAGAAGTGAAACCATAGATACCAATCCCACAGAGATGGGAGTCATACTGCACTACTTTAAGATAAGCTTGATAAGGCACCTCTGTATGGATATAAAAACCAACTGTTTACAAAATGGTAGCTGTAATACAGGTTGCTCTGCTTTGCACTTTTCATTTTATCATTACATTGTTCCATTTCTGATACCTAGCAATAGTAGAATGCAGTTAATGCCTTAAATGCAACAATATTATAGTACTATTCAATGAAATGAGTTACAGAGCTTTACAGCAGCTGATAGGAAATACCTTCATTATCTACATAGAATTCAAAGCACAGCTTTTTGCACTGCTTCTTTCAAATTTTCCAAAAATTTCTGCAGGACGCACATTTCATAAAAGTACACTTTTTAAAAAAATCTATTGTTTTCTGGTATAATCCAGAAAAGCTTACTTTGCTGACTATGTTTTCCACGTAAATGACTAAGCCAATACATTGGAGAATTACATGGCAAAAGCTCTTATGGTTAAAAAAATATCCCCAGAAGATGTGACAGAATATAAAAGTGGTTTGAATTGTATCTTAGATCCCATTATTAATTTGTCAGAAAATACAGGAAACTTATTGGTCCTTCAGACAAGCAGAAAATTAGCACTAGGATAACAACTTTACTAAGACACAGCAAGATGTCACTACATATCAATAATCCTTTTTTAGGATAAATGTAACACAAAATGAATCCCAATGTGTGGGGGAAAATGTTGTTGTTGATTGGAGTCTGCAGTATAGAACTTGATATCACACCTTTTTCATCTCTTATCATCCATTTATTAATAAGTATTTGGTGTCTCACTTCACTATTTATTTTTGTGGTAGATTCCACAATAGTTTTTCTTCCTAAACATAACACAGACATACTCATTATACAATGCAACCGAGTGGACTTACTTTAAGGATTCTGCCATCTTGATGTATTCTGGGGCCTTCTGATCAACCTTTTCCATACAAAGCCGAAGTTTCTTGTTTCATCAATAAAATCAATAGATTAGAATTCAATTATTTATACCAACAATTCTGATACACAAATTGGCATAATATAAAAGTTTAACAAGCAAATAAATACAGTGGTACCTCGACTTACGATTGCTTTGGCAACTGAAAAATTCGACTTACGAAGGCTCTCCGCAGCTCCGCAAGACAGCTGACTTTGACAAGTTGGACCTGTCAAAATCGGCTCTCCGGCGGGGCTGCGGAGAGCAGCACTTGCTGCCAATCACCACGTCCTCCTCCTCCTTGGTTGCTTCTATCTCTGCAAAAGAGATTGAAGCAACTAAGGAGGAGGAGGAGGTGGCGATCTCCTTCAATCAAGGACAGCAGAAGGCTGCTCTCCGCAACCACGCCAGACAGCTGACTTTGACAGGTCTGACCTGTCAAAATCAGTACTCTGGTGCGCTGAGAGAGCAGCCTATGGCTGCCCTTGATGGAGAGGCATCAGTTCCAGCTCTGCCCAACAAATTGGTGGGCAGAACAAAAAACAATGCATCTTCAGCCAGCCCAGGTGGTTTGGAAGGGAAGCATGCCTCCCTTCCAAACTGCCCAGGCTGGCTGAAGATCATCCAGTCCCTGCTCTGCCCAACAAATTGGTGGGCAAACAGGGACTGATGGATCTTAGGCCAGCCTGGGTGCCTTGCAAGGGAAGCGCTTACCTCCAGGCCGGCCAAAGATCAATCGGGCCAGCCCAGAGTTAAGCGAAGGGAAGCACTTACCCAGAGGTAAGTGTTTCCCTTGCAAGGCACCCAGGCTGGCCAAAGATCGATGGGCAATCTCCCTCAATCAAGGGCAGCCAGAAGCTGCTCTCTGCAACCCTGCCAGAAAGCTGATTTTGACAGGTTGGACCTGTCAGAGTCAGCTGCCTGGCGGGCCTGCAGAGAGCAGCTTTTGGCTTCCCTTGATTGAGGGGGGTTGGGACATCCTTCCCATGGGAATGCACTGAAAACTAATTAGTGTGTTTCATTTTTTTGTCTTTTTTAAAACCTCCAGAATGGATTAACTGAGTTTCAATGAATTCCTGTGGGAAACCACTGCTCAACTTACGAATAGTTTGACTTCTGAAGATGCATTCGGAATGGATTAATGTCGTAAGTCGAGGTACCATTGTATGTTTATATCTATGCACATTGTATCACCATTTGTTTCATTTGCCATTAACCACAGGACTATACTTGGGTCTATATCTCACGAAAGGAGACCTCTTAGTTCTGAATGTTTAGTGTTATACTTGGCATGGGCTGCCAGGAATGGGACTATGATGAGAAACAAAAGGCATACTTCCCAAGAGAATTAAAAGGTTTTGGTAATGCAAGAAATAGTAGCAGTTTTCACTTACACAGCAAACAAGAGGTTGAGAATGCCTCTTCAACTTGTCTACCCCAGAGAAAAAACTGTTCCTACATAAACCCACCTGCATCTTATCAGACATTTTACATATTTCCAACCCTTAGAAGGAACAATACTTGCTGAATTAATTGTTGGTTTTGGACCAGCCAGAACTTCCATCAGTGTACAATCAAAAGACAATCACAAAACTTCAGATTCTGATGTAAGATTCAGATCGGAGCCAGATCAGGTAGTCTTGTGGAGGATCCAAGCTGATGTAAGCCATCTCCTGAATCATCTAAGCAGGCTCACAACCAACACTTCTCATTAAACAACCTATGATTTGTTTTTAAAGCCAACAGTGTCAATATCCTGCATAAGATGTTCCATACACTGCTGATTCCTTAAAACACATGTGCTCAAGACAGCCACTTTGTAGGGTCAATGGGACCTCAGTTTACTTGGAGGAGACCCGGAGCCTGGCACACCTACTCTACACAAGAGGTGGGTTTAATTTCCAAAATGCCTGGCTTAGGATGGAATGTTACAATGACCCCACTTATCATTGATTCATTTTTTTGAATGCATCCTGAGTAGGAAACAGGGTATTACTGTGCTACTTAAATCATAATATGGAATGTTAGACATTATTGGTAACAAAGCCCATTTCACTCATCTGTTTTTAAAAGTTCTTTTACCTCATATAGTTTCACTATGTCTGGCGTGTACTCTCTCTCGTCAATCTGCTGTTCTCTTTTGAGTAGTGTGTCTTTACAATGTCTACAACAACGTATACGGTCATCATCTTTCTCCTCGAGGACAGAGCTCACACTGCTCACGCTACTGATGCTGCCACGGCGTGAGCCCTGGGTGCTGCTGGGAGAGCAGTTGGGGCTGGTGTGAGAGGCCAACACCTCCCTGGTGGCAGCCGTGAGTTTAGCTGCAAAGAGAAATGGGGGGGAAACATGAAAAAAAATGCCCCCTGCCTGCTGCTGGCACAATCATAGAATCATAGAGTTGGAAGAGACCTCAAGGGCCATCCAGTCTAACTCCCTGCCATGCAGGAACCCCCATCACAGGACTCCCGACAGATGGCCATCCAAGAGGAAATGGGCATGCCAAGTCACATACAAAGGCACATGGTAGCAGGGGAAACTGCTCAAGTTACTCAGCTTTGGAACATCCCTAAAATGGCTTTCTTCACAGGCAAGATCCAGACATGTGGAATACTGGGACCACAAAGAAGAAACAGGTTGATATATGCCTAGGGCAGTGATGGCGAACCTTTTAGAGACCGAGTGCCCAAACTGCAATCCAAAACCCACTAATTTTTCGCAAAGTGCCAATACAGCACTCTAACATGAATACAGGTGGCTGTGAAGGGGCAATGTCGGGTGCCCACAGAAAGGGCTCCGAGTGCCACCCTTGGCTCCCGTGCCATAGGTTCGCCAACACTGGCCTAGTGTTATTTCTGTGATGGGGTGGAGAAAACTGCAGCCCTCTAGCTATGATTCAATTGCACTTCCTATCTGCACTAGCCAGTGTAGCAAATGCTCAGAGTTGAAGCCTTGCAACATCTTTGCCCATCCCTACTAGGACAGTCAAATATTGGGAATATATGACAAGAAGAGGAAACCTATGATGGGAATGAAAACAGATGCAGCTGTTTTTCTGAATAATAAAGTGGCTAAAATACTGTTCTGTAAATTAAGCCACATAAGGTTAATGACATTTTTTCAGCTGTGGAAATTTATCAAAAATAAAAACATTCCAGTTCCTCTCCCAAAGGACCCGAAGGCTCCCATGAAATCCCTTTGGTTGTGCGGCAGCCATTGGAGGCTGCACCTGGTGGGGACATCAGCCATAGATGACATAGGTGTGGGGAAGATTGCAGGCAGTGTTTGAATGGCCCTGAACCAGAATGTAACAAAGACCAGGATTTCAGGCACTAGCATCCAATCACGGTACTCACTTGCAAAGGGGAGGCTGACCAGTTCCATACACTTTTTACACATGATAGAGCCACAAAGGCGGCAGTGGTGACGTCTGTTCCGTATGCTGAATTTACTGCCACAATCTGGACAGAAGGGGACATCCTGGTCATTCACCCAAGGCACAACAGACTTCTCTATTGCTGTAACAGAACAAGAAACCTATCAGACATCACCAGAGAGGTCTGTAGCAGAAATAATTAGCAGATGTCAAGTACGTGTGCACCTACCTCTTATCTTTGCAGAATCAGTATTAGTTCTGTCAAAGGATGTAAGCTGGCCAAAAAGAAGAGGCACATGAGTCAGACACAATGGAAATGTCTAAAATACTTCCCTTTAACCAAATAATACTGTACAGTAGTACCTCATATAAGACAAATGTTCCTTAATACGAAAAACTCATAAGATGAATGAAATTTCCAGAAATAGGAAAACCTCGTAAGACAAATGTTTCCTATGGGATGCTTCGCAAGACAATTCAATGCAGACTTATGGGAACCACATTAAACTACATTTCACATGACAAATTTTCATAAAACGAATTGACCCAGAGAACAAATTAAATTCATCTTAAGAGGCACCACTTATTGTCTAGCCAGAATCCAGTTGGTGGCATCAGCTTACATTAAAATATAGCTCAAGGTGCAGCACCAAATTATTGCTCATCAAAAAGGTCCAAGGGGCATCCTAGGCATACACTCATTGCACAACTGGACACACAGAGCCAAGAACACAATTAGCACATTGTTAATTAACAGCATTTTGTCTACATGACTTATGGCATTTAATTTATATAAGCATAAATTACCAACTGAATTCTTGACAATGTAATTGTCATCACCATGGCAGCAGTATGTCCGTGAAGATTCTCAGTCATCCAGGTGAATTTATCTGGAAGTTAAGTCATGGCAACTGGACTTCTTCCCTTGAGAGACTGAAACGTTTAGCTACTCATCCAAACAGCTTCATGAGACTGAAGAAGCTGTTTGGATCAGCAGTGAAACATTTCAGTCTCATACGAAAAGAAGTCCAGTTGCCATAACTCAACTTCCAGACATGGTAGAAGTAGTTGTAACTTCTTTTTAAATTTCATTCAAACTGGATGTTTGCTCTGAAAACCTTTTTCAAATTTATCTTAATAATACACAAAGCAGGGGAAATTAATAGAAAACAGGAAGCAGATTTCAGGGAACTCCTCGTGTTACAGAAGTAATTTTTATTTTTTTAATGTTTTTTATAATTTGCAACTCTGAAAAAGCAAAGTTCTGCATTTAAAAGCCCATGGAGAACAAGATGGCTCTTCATTATTCTAGTATTTATTCAATTCCTTGTGTGGAATGTTTGGCCCACAAAACCGGAGTTTTTGTGCTTAGATATTTGTTTAGTTTAATACATCTGTTCTTTGACAGAGAATTTTAAGAAAGACAGTATAAAACAGAGCTGGATCTTCTATTTCCGGCATCACACAGACTACATTGGACTTTCAAGCTGCCTTTTCCTGAAGAATGCCACTCAAAGTGCCCAATGAACAAAACAAATTGTTTTAAATCATAAAACTGATGAAGCACATCAATTAAAACATGGACACCAGAATGACAACTTGGAAAGCATTAGAAATCTACATGTCAGAAGCTGCATCACACACACACTGCTGGTTCAAAGAGGACTTGTGCACAGAGGGGAGAAGTACGCCAAAAAGCAACCTATTTACCTTTTCTAACCTGATTATTAATTTATTGACTTCGACCACATAATGATCAATTCTGGCAGCTCTGTGTTTCTTAAACTCAGACAGATGACTCCTCGTAGCACCTGGAAGAAAAGAAACCACAGTGGAATTTTTAACGTCATTCAATTTTCCCTCCTTAGTAAGTTTATTGTTTGCTTTTATATATTGCAAAGGATGAAATTCAACATCGAAGGAATCACATCCTCTGTTTTATGCTATTGCTCTAAGCATACGTGACCTTAACTGATAAAACAGCAGGATGGGGTGCAACATGATGCTATTTCAAAAAAACAGTGGTAGCAAAAATCATTGGCTGTCTACTGCCATGTCCCTCTGTAGCACTATCTTGTAGAGACAGGCGTGAATCAAAAAATGGTGTTTCGTTTGTTGTTTGTCATTTGGGGGATCCGCTTTGGTTCGTTTCCATTTTTCGTGAATTTTTGCAAAAAATTCATTTTCGTTTTCATTCGTTTCATTACCATTTTGTTACCATTTACTTCCATTTTTGTGATTCTTTTTTAGCTTTTAAAGCAGTTCAATGTATTGCCGTAACGAAAACGAAACGGATGACAAAATTTCTGGTGTTTCTGTTCGTTTCGTTTCATTTTAGAGATAAGATTCGTTTGTCGTTTTGTTGCATAACGAAACAAAAAAACAAAAACGGAAACAAAAAATTGTTCGTTTCATGCCCATCTCTACTATCTTGTCTAGCCAGAGGTAATCCCCATTGAATTCAATATGTCTCACTGTCAGAGTAATGTGTAAAGCACTACAGCCTTAATCTTCTGGTCCACAATCAACCCCCCCCCGTAACATAGCAAAATATTCTCAAATCATTTTCAAGAGGGAAAAATCACTTTTTATGTTACCATACCACCTAACTTTGAAAACAAAGATACAACATCAAAAATCCAGTCAATTGTCAAATACTAAACTTATTTGCTCGTGTCCTGTAAGGTGTGAAAATTGTGGAAGCAGTTGCTGCTGCCTGACAATGTGCCTTTTACATGCCTCTTCATGACAGACTGGCCTTCCTCTTTTGGACTGTGCAGTACAGGACATACAGAAAAACATACAAAAGGATTTCCAAAATCACTATGTGTAGCTTTATCTAATAACTCCGACCTCCCCACTTGGTAGAAGAATTAGAACCTCTCCACCGTGCATTCTCCTGGACATCACAGCGATGATTCAATAGCCCAACTTCAGGTTTTTACTTCTCTCTGCCGCTAACCTTTGCACTATGCCCAAAGCTGGTTGTGAATTTTCTCTAAACATCAGGCGCAGGCTATTAGGTAATACTCAGAAACCACACTGGATGCCTACAATTTACCATGTTGAGTGACAGCACGGTGGAGTACGATGCTATTGCTAAATACCCACAGTATATACAGTACATAGCTGAACATTTGGGCTGACTTCAGACCCTACTATTATTTTATTCACATATTGTTTTTTAATATACTGGTACATCTTTAATAATATAATAACTCATACCCTCTAGCTAACAGGTACAGTGGCTGGACACAAACAGAAAAAAAACCCTGTTTTTAAAAATTTCACATCTGAAAACCCCAACCAGAGAAGAAAAGTGACAAAGATTTGAGGTCAAACATCTAGCAGGATAAGAAGCCCGATGGACTAAATCAGTCTGTGCTATCTGCCTAAAACATGGCCCCTTTCTCAAAGGGCGTTTTTAAGAGAGCCTGAGGAATGACACAATGTGAGCAGATCTGCAAACCACAGTGCATTTTAAAAACAATCAATGATGCAGCATGAGGTTACAGTGTATATCTGGACTGCAACCTAAACCTAAGTTACATTTCAGCTAACACTAAGCAAGCAACTTTAAACTCAAAGGAACTTTTGCACTGGGATATGGTCCTGGCATTAAAATATCCCCTTCATTTAAGAAGATTTATTTAGAAACATTACGTCCATGGCTGAAATCCTGTTGCACACTACTGCACGGACAACTGTGGGGATGTCAGGAACTGCAGGAAGAGCAAATTACAACTGATTAAAGACAAACTGCTGGTCATCAAAAGTGATTTCAGGAGTCACATGATTTGTACACAATGTGACAAAGTTGCATGCATCCCACAATTGCCAAAGGAAGCCTTTAACTAGCAGTTATTTGTTGCGACTCATGTCATTGCCATTGTGCGTACACAGCTGTGCAACAGGGTTTGAACCATTCCGTATGAACTGCAGGCTATCCGGACACTTCCCAGGGAAGAAGGAAGCAAATTCTTTACTGCATACCTAATTCCTGAGGCTCCCACATATATGGATCCACTCCACCGTAGCTGTAAGATTCATAACGATCCTGAGGGGCCCCATCAGTTCGGTCATCATCTCGTTTCAACAGTTTGTTCTTTGCTTTTTTTGCTTTTTGGACAAGATCTGAAAGACACACAAATAATACACATCACTCACCCTCTTATAAACTGCATTTATAAAAGTTACCTCTCTCCTCCTGAAAGTCTTTGCTTGCCCATGAGACTCTGGACAATACATGTTACCATTCAGCCCCCACCTCCTGCATCCATGGGACATGTACCCTTTTTTTATTTTGTCTGCACAAACGAATGGTGTCAACGTAAGGGAGAAAAACAGCTTGGAAGAAGTTTTGAAGGTGAGAAGATCTATGTAAACACTTCACGTAAGAACACATGCCTGATAAAACACTCCTACTCGTCCCAACCTGGTGGGAATACAAATGTGTCAGTTAGCCTATCCATTCAATTACTGGCAGCTCGTAGGAATATGTGTATCCTAAAAAAGTCTTCATTTGAAAACCAATTTGTGAAACAGAACAGTGGACAATTCGGAAGACGGAAGCACTTTAAAGGTACAAATATGACGCATTTGACAGCCTTCAGAGAGTTAGAAAATAACTCAAAACAAGGGAAGGAAATTAACACTTTTAACACAATCACTTGCTTTCTGCAACTGAGTGTGAACAGAATACAGAGTGCTTGGCTAATTTAAATAGAAAAAGTGGCCAATAATTAGCTACTGTAATGCATTTCTTACTTAATTTTATAATCAAAGCTATTCTTCATTTTTGTTAGTAGTTTGCTTATTCAAATTGAATGGCCACCAAAAGCTGTTTGCATGCCAGATTTCATCCTGCAGGATTGTTCCCAACAGTGATGGCGGATTTCTGAAGGCCTAATCAAGTGAGAGTTGGCATGTCAAAACTGCCATGACAATCAGCTGTACCCCTGAGCTAGAAATCGATTGGTGACATCTGTGTACCTGGAGGAAGAACCATGTAAAGTTCTGATATGGGACATTCTTGAAGCACCACCACATCCTCATTACAAGTGGCTCAAAATGGTACCCATGCAAATCAGCTCCAAGACTGCGATATAAAACAGACATTACTTCTACCACGTTAGGTTATAAGAATAGTGTCATACCAACGTACTTCCTTTGTTTACTACCTGATTTTACTAGGAAATATCAGAGCAAAATTTGAAAGTGAACCCAACACAAATGAAAGGATAGGTAGCAGGAGGACCACTGCATCCTTTGCCATTCTGGCTCCAAGGTACACTTGAACACTACTATCAACTTCTTGCACAACTGCAGCACCTTCACCTTTCCCCCCCCTTCTCACCCCTCCCCCGAAAATTCATGGGTTGTTGTCAAAACAGCAGAAAAGCTGTGCTATCCAAGCAAATCTATGTTCTCTATTTTGATGCTCACCTCTTTTTCCATTACTCAGTGGACCTCAAATCTCTTGTCTCACACAAACAACAGCACTGCTTTACCTTCCTTTTGTCTCACATTCTCTCTCTTTCTTTACTTCATCATCAGGAAGAGGGGGATTCAAACCATCATTCTCCTTTCCCCCTGGGCTACAGAAGATGTCATGGGTTCCTTCTCTGCAAATAGGTTACTGTGGCTTCCCTCGTCCTGTGTGCCTTTCTCTCATAGCAACGCTCTTTGGGTCGTCAATATTCTTCACCAGGAACCCTTGAGGTCCCTCTATATATTCATTTCCTAGTGAACTGTAAAGCTGGCTGTTCTGAATTATTACCTATACTGTACCACTACCTAAGTGTATTTTCCAAGAAACAGGTATGGTAAGTTCTTATCCCAAGGGACTTGCAACCAAAAAGCCCACTGACCCCCTGACCATATATCTACCTGTACAGTTATATATATTTGCAATTCAACAATGTAATGAATACATATAGATTTCACTTTACCTTGTTGAAACGTGGGTAACTGCTGGAAGATATGTATTTTATTTTTTTGCTAACAACAGCATTCACCAAAATGAGAGAAAAAAACTTTTTTTGCAAGAAACCTGTTTTCTTCCATTTAAAACCTTATTTATTTATTTTATTTATTGGATTTTTATACCGCCCATCTGGCAGTGAGGTCACTCTGGGCGGTTTACAACAATTAACAAATTCAAACAATTCATACAATAAATCCATAAAATAGTAACACAATAAATTAAAAATAAAATTAATATTAAAGTGACATAAAACAATGCATTATTATTGGCAGGCTAATCAATTAAAAAAATCAACATTTAATGGGCAAACACTGAAACTGCATTATATTTGAGGGAATGCCTGCTTAAATAACCAAGTTTTTAATAGATTTTTAAAGGCAGCCAAAGAGGGGGCCAGGCAGATGTCTGCTGGAAGGTTATTCCACAGGCGAGGGGCAACGGCAGAAAAGGCCCTATTTCTTCTTTTTATTTTGGGCGTCTCATGGTGTTAATTGCCTCTAACACCTAGCCTGGGAGGATCGGGTATTATGGGCAAGGTTTTCTGTGAATAACATTGTGGTCATTATACACACACATTACATCCCAAATATAAAGGGATTCAAACAATCTCATCTCTATTTTTTGTAAATAACTCTGCAGGGATCCTTGGTGCATATTAGTTACTAGTGCTATATTTCAACCTCAATGGTTTAACTGTTTATGATCTGCTGCAGTATGTCACATTACATGTGTGTGTGTGTGTGTGTGTGTGTGTGTGTGTGTGTGTGTGTGTGTGTGAGAGAGAGAGAGAGAGAGAGAGAGAGAGAGGGTATGATGAAAACCATTTTTAACAACATGACAGCTTGTCTCTTTCTATCCATAGGTAATTGCTAGTGATATCATCAGTTGATGAGTGTTAGCCGTTTGACCACAGGATATAGGGAAGTTAACGTTTTCACGGTCACCTATCTTTTTCCCTAGTCAGTAAACCTCAAATCTGTCAGAGATCAAAGACAGCACAGAGCTGCTGGACAGATCAGTGGCCCAGGTCTCTGGCGGCAGAGTCAGAGACTGGGCGTTCAGTTCCCCTCTGTGCCTCCTTGAGGGGGCAGGACTCCATGATTCATAGGGTCCTCTCCAGTCCCACAGTTCAAAGTTTTGTTTTAGGTTTGCCTCTTAATAGACAGACACATTCTTCCTTCATTACATAATTCGCCATTGGTTCTCAAACCATTGCCTTTCTTTTCTAATGAGCCACAGAGGAAAGAAAAATTGTTAAACTGTTTGCATTCTAATGTAAAATGAAACTGCTGTTAACTCTGCCAATGGCAAAAATATATGAGTATATTACACCAGGGTTATACAAACATGAGCAGCTCCTAACATCAAGAGGATCATAGATCTTCAAAGATACTGTAAAGTAAAATGGTAGCCTAAACCAATGTCCAAAATCTAGATATCTCAAAGATCTCAACCTACCTTAGTAAATTTAGTTCAGTTAATGGAAATTTCTCATGTTACAAAATCATATAATTGTAGGCCAATGTGAATTACTATCTTGATTTAAAGACTATTGGCCATCAGCTATTAGCCATCAGAAGAAGTAAATGATAAATTCTGGATTTACTGCGAACATTCCAGTTTCTTCAAATGCTATTTTCCTTTCTGATACACCTAGTTGAGAATTGTATATACAGTAGCCCCACCACCACATTGCAGTTCAAACATTGCAGTCCTGGTATATCGCAGATATGCTGGCTGCACAGACACACACACATGCCTTCCCCCTCACCTGACCTGGAGAACTGACCTACTGGGTCGTGCCCCTCTTGCACACCATTCTACACATACCACGTACATCTGAAAAGTGTCCTGCTGGGTCGTGCTGTGTGTGCACCTTTCTACACCTTCCCCGCACCTCTGGAAAGCTGTCCAGCTGGGTCACCATTGACCACCTTATCAACTGCTGAATGTTGAATTTCTTCTGGAGATAAGTCTTTGTAATCATGACACATTCTGCCCACAGCTTTTTCCAATATGTATCTAAAGTTTCTGGTTTCAATTCCTGTAGAATCTTTTGTACCATTTGAAGACACATTCCAGTGGTGAAATTGTGCCAAAACTCCTTAACAGAAAAATTATTGTGTGAATCCATGGCCTCAACAAGGTGCTGCATACAGTTCTGAGTATAAAGTGCCTTAAAGGCATGGATGACGCCTTGATCCAAAGGTTGAATGAGGGTGTTGTTTTTGGTGGGAGGAACGCAATCTATACTCCCTCGTAGGATAAATCCGATGGCTGGCTTTCCATCATAAGGAGCTTTGAAAGGCATTCCTTTTTCCGTGAAGTACCTTTTAGCTTGAGGGCCGAAACATTGGTGGAACCAGACAGATGCAAGTACTTTCGTCATCCAGGCTTTAGAGCCATGCATCCTGTGGACTGGCAGCAGGTTTTTATTTTTATTTTTTATTTTATTAGGTTTTTATTTATTTTTTCTTTTCAGGGCCCAGGAGTTTGCAGACCTACATATAAATCAATGTTGGCTTCATCAAAAACCCGGCAACATTGCCACACATTATCAAGGTCATTCGATCCTTCTGAGCTTTGAATCCAAAGTGTGAGATTGGCACAACCCAGCAGGACACTTTTCAGAGGTGTGGGGAAGGTGTAGAAAGGGACAGGTAACCGGTGCGACCTGGCAAGGTCAGTTTCCAGAGGGGTGAACAGGGTGCAGAAAGGCATGGGCAAGTGGCCCAGCAGGTCAGTTCCCTGGGGTTCTGGGGAGGGGTGCAGAAAAGTGTGCAAAACTGGCACAACCAAGCAGCACACTTTCCAGGAGGTGCAGGGAGGGTGCAGAAAGGCTTGCGTGAGTGGTGCGACCTGTCAAGTCAGTTTCTGGATGTGTGGGAAAGGTGCAGAAAGGCCAGGAGCCCCCGCCCGCCGAGGCGTCCCCACACCATGGATTTTCCTATATCACAGTTGTTTAAAAAACCTAACCACTGCAAAAAACGGGGGACTACTGTAAATCAACAGCTTGCACTGCTACAAATAAGTTATTCTTCCACACAACTATAATATTACCAATCATCTATGATCATTAATCATGAACACTGAGAACAGCCCTACAGTTTATAACACAGGCTTTTGGCACGTCTTACTTTTCAGTTGTCCTTTGACATCTTTGTCTTCAGTTGAATGTTCTTCTTCATAATGAGACTGAAGCTGATAAAATGACTGCAGGTCCTTCAGACACAGGGGACACAGAAAGCCCTCTCTCACCTCCCCGGGGTCATCAAATGGAGGTGTGTAGCTTGTTGCCATAGTGGTCCAACAGCTCCAGGGACATTAATACACCCCAAGACTTAGCAGCAGCAGCAGTGAAGCAGTGATAAGCCATGCAACTGGATGACTTGAATGCCAAGCCAAGAGAAGATGTAGCTTTGTCCTTGTAGTTTGTGCAAAATATTGCTCTGAAAAAGATCCAAAGAACAGTATTAAGTATGAAGAACTGAACCGAGTACAAAATCGGGAGGCACAAAGCTGGCAGCATTTTCAGCAAAATGCTAATTGATTTCCTTTTTGGCAATAGGACTTGGTGGTGGCTGTCATAATAAGAATTGAGTTTGAGGGCCAAATTGTCATTTACAGCATGAAAATATCATTAGGTTGGCTAATGAAATTTTAAAATAATCCAGAATGACACCTCCAAAAGAATTTTGAATTATTTTATTATAGACAACACAGCTAATTGCTTTCTGTATGATGTGAAGAAAAGTATATTTAGCCATTTAGCTGTGGGATTTCATATTAGAGGAATTTATTCCACTTGGACATGGGGTTTTCACTTTCCAAGGGTTCATCTTATTTTACCATTATTTTTATTTTTATTTTAGAGTATTTTTACCCCATCTTTCTCCTTGGAAAAGGACCCAAGGTGGCTTACAGTAATGAGGGATAATATACAGTCCAGTACAATTAAGACATGTTCAAGTACTGGGAACAGGGAATTGAGGAACATCCTACAGCATTAAAAGGCAACATTACATTAAACCTATAAGAGAATGTGTGCCGTTAAAAGGACAGCATAATTCTATGTAAAGTTATGAGTGATGGAAACTAACATTGAAAACATAGTGTCAATGTAATCACACAAGGTTACAAGTGGTTATAAACACAAAGTCTATGGGATCCTATAGATTCATATGAAAGACATAATAGGTAGTCCACCATTCAGGGAAAGCTTGCCTGAAGAGAAAGGTCTTTGCCTGTTTCCAGAAAGACATCGGAGATGGGGCAGTCCTGGCCCCTGGTGGAAGGGAGTTCCAGAGTAAGGGCGCCACAGCCAAGAAGGCCCTTCCCTTTCATGTGTTCCCACATGACATACATGTGAGGGTGGCAGGATGGAGAGAAAGGCCTCTCCTGATGAACTTAACACCCAAGCCAGTTCATACTGTGAGATTCGATCTTTGAGGTAGCTTGGACCCAGGCCATTTTGTGCTTTGCAGGTTAAGGTCAGCACCTTGAATTGTGCCCGATAGCTGATTGGCAGCCAGTGGAGCTGCTTTAATAGGGGTGTAATGTGATCTCTGTAGCCCATCCCAGTCAGCAATCTGGCTGCTGCATTTTGGATGCGCTGAAGTTTCCTGAGACTTTTTGTTGTTAGTCCCACATAGAGCGCATTATAGTAGTCTAGCCGGGATGTCACTAGAGCATGTGTCACCGTGTCCAGAGCTGATTTCTCAAGAAAAGGGCATAAATGGTGTACTAGCCTTAATTGTGCAAATACACTCCGAGCCACAGCCATGACCTGGGCATCTAAGCTCAAGGATGAGTCCAAGAGCTGGGCATCCAAGCTCAAGGATGAGTCCAAGAGCATCCCCAAGCTGTGTATCTGTTTTTTCAGTCGGAGCAGTGGTTCTCAACCTGTGGGTCCCCAGATGTTCCTGGACTGCAACTCCCAGAAGCCTCCACCACTTGCTGTGCTGGAAGGGGTTTTCTGAGGAGTTGCAGTCCAGGAACATCTGGGGATCCACAGGTTGAGAACCACTGAGTTGGAGGGTGGCCCCATCCAGTACAGGTTGCATCCCTATCCCATATTCTCCCTTTTGATTGACCAGAAGCACCTTTGTCTTGTCTGGGTTTAGTTTCATTTTGTTCATCCCCATCCAGTTCATTACTGCAGCTAAACACTCATGTAAAGTTGAGATAGTAGCTCCCTTAGAATCCGGAGGTGACAAGAGGTAGAGCTGGGTATCATCGGTATACTGGTGGCACTTAACCCCCAAAGTTCTGATAATCTCCTTCAGTGGTTTCATATACAATGTTAAATAACATAGGAGACAGAACTCTGGGGGACTCCACAGGTCAATGGCCGTGGTGTCGAACATGAATCACCTAATACCACTTTCTGTGTTCTTTCCTGCAGGAAGGACCAGAGCCACTTTAATGCAGTGCCCTCAATTCCCATTTCAGAGAGACCAGTCAGGAGGATAATGTGTTCTATAGTGTCAAAAGCAGCTGAGAGGTCTAGTAAAATCAAAAGACACACCAATCCCCTATCTAACTCAAGTACTATATATACAGTAGTACAAGAGATGAGCTCCAATAGAGTTAAGGATCCGTCCCAAACCCTATTATATAGCTATGGAAATGGCATATCTTTGGAGGTAAATTGCCTCAAGATAAGAAATGTTTGTAGATATTATCTGTTGCTTGCTGAGTTGCACATACACCAAAGCATGCAGCAGATTTCTAAAGAAATTTCTCAACTTGAGGTCTGCCTCCAAAGTTACATGGTATCCTTACACCAGCATTAGCAAGGCAAGAGGATTTTAGCCTCTTTCCCCCCCTAGGTAGCAAAAAGCTATTTTTACTTAAACCTATTAAATACTGAAAGACCTACTTCCTCCAAATTCAGATAAATTGGACTGGACTAGTGAAGGTTATGTAACTCTGGTTTGTGGTACCATCTGCTGTTTGCAAAGCTTTACATTTCATTCCAGCTCTTACATTCCATTAAGGATGTGTTTTCCAGAGTCCAGGACCAGCAGTGGGGCTGTGCTCATCTAGTGCTTACTTGGGGTGAAAGTTAACATACACAGTGGCTGCATTAATGTGACAGTGTTTTCAACAAGATGGTTGATCTATTACAGTATCCACATTCCTTACTTGGAGGGGAATTTAACTTAAGCTGTAACATTTTGCTTTACACCTGCTTTTTAAAATGTAGGATGTGAAGAAAGAAAGACTAGCTTTACTGATTATTTCCATAGGCTACCATAATAAAAAATAAAGTAAAAGGAGAAGCACAATGTAGTACTCAGTAACGTATTCCAAGATGTTCTAGTTGAATCTAAGTAAAAAAAGGTTCCCCCACCACCACCATGCATGCTAGTCGTGTCCAACTCTAGGGGCAGTGCTCATCTCCATATTCAAGCAGAAGAGCCAGTGTTGTGCAAGTCCATGGCCACGTGGCCGGAATGGCTGCAAGGAAACACTGTTTTATCTTCCTGCTTTTTACGGTGGTACCTATTTATCTACTTGCATTTACATGCTTTCGAACTGCTAGGTTGGCAGGAGCTGGGGTTAACAGTGGGAGCTCGCTTTGCTGTGTGGCACCCAGGATTCAAACTGCCTAGCTGCCGACTTTGTAGCCAACAGTTTTCAGAGCCTTAGTCTGCTAAACCACGTTTATTCACAAACAGGGCCGGCGCTAGGGTTTTTCGCGCCCTAGGCGAGGGGCGGGGGGAGGGCAGGGCGGCGGCGGGGGGGTCAGGCGGCGGGGGCAGCAAGCTGGGCAGCGCCCCCTGTCCATTTTGGCACCCTAGGCAACTGCCTAGTTCACCTTAATGGACTCTCCGGCCCTGTTCACAAAGGAAAGAAACTTGCCATTAAAGTCTATTTTAAAGAAACAGGTTCTGTATACTCAACAGGTTCTGTGCACATGTACTACAAGCCTTTACTTATCTGTCTTCACCTGATAAGCAGTTGACAAGATGCTCAAAGTTTTCCCTGAGAAACATATTCTAGCATTTGACATATTCCACCAAAAGCTAGTCCTACCAAGAGAGTACAGTATATCAGAAAACCATAATTTTCACCTCAAAGTTGCCACTCTACATTTTCCATTTAGCTAAAGAGGGTAAGTAGAGGCATGAATCTTTCAGAATGATTGATTGAATAGCCATAATTTAATTTCTGTGAGGAAGATAACATGCAAACCTCTCACCCACCATAACTGCATATTAGCAGTTACCACTATATAATTAATCCCTTTTTACCCAATAAGCCAAACAGACTTTGTTCCTTAGCCTCTTCCTACATGTAATTTGCCACAATTAGCCCCAAGTAGGATTCTCATTCTTGCTTCCCCAATGCATTAGCATCAGTGTAAAGGAGAATGAGCTGGATCCACACAAGAAACAAAACAAGGATGTATGACAGTAAATGACAAGTGAGATTCCTGTTGGTCTTACTCAGTGTAAACCCAAAATTGCATATGGTAACTAGTGTGCCCATTTGTTCCATCTGCCACAAGCTCAGACACGCAACAGATGACAAGAAAACTGTGAAAACCACATGTGCCACTTCCCTTAAACATGCAACATATTGGAAAAGGATTCTGGCCCCTCTCGTTTAAAAATTCCCGGCACCTGAAAGCTAGCACATCAAGAAGAGCAATTCAAGCTCAATTCTTTGTTTGGGTACTAGTGTTATGCTGGAAGGATCCACAAATGCCATACAGTAAATGTGTGTCTATACCTACTGCTGAAAGTAGTACATGTCATTCTGTCACCTCACATCTATTAGGCCAGTTATGGCATTCTTTCCTGACTCAGCATGTGAGTCAGGGCAGCTCAAGCAAACAGGCTTCACACCCACACAAATGGCCCAAATACTATCCACAGACTGCCTCCCTTTTTCCCCAGCCAGTATTTCTGATACAGTCAACAGCTGCCTATTCGGCTGACATTTGACTCGTAGAACACAAACCAAAGAAAAAGTCTTGGGGCACCATTGTATGCAACAAATCAGACTTCAAGACCCTGCAAGTCTTGGGGGAGGTGGTGCCCTTTCAGTTTTGCAAGTTAAACCAGACTAACAGAGCTTGTCCTTTGAAAATGGCTACCATGCAAGCTATCTGACAGGTGTCCTCCTCACCACCACCACCACCGAAAGGTGGCAAAACCTGCTCCCCCCCAAAATTATTCATCTTTCCAAATTTCTGCTGGTAGCTCAGGTGGAAAACAACCCGAAGAATCGGAGCAAGGTTCTTTAGGAGCAGCCAATGCTGTGCTATAATTCAGGATATAAAAACGCGTGGGAAAGAGGCTCGTTTCCTCTTTGGTGGGGTGGAGCAGGCAGGAAAATGATGGGGTTTTTTTGGGGGTGAGAAAAAGCACATCTAATCTTTACGAGGCGAACGAACTACAGAGGAATGAGGATGATGCCCTCACCTTCCCCCGCAGAATGCCAATGCTCGAGTGAGTGTGTGCACGCGTAAACACACAAACACGGGGGGAGAGGAGGGCGGCTAGGGAGAGACCCACCAGGAATCCCAACCCAAAAACACCAGCCCTCCTACCCGGCCAGGGTCAAAGAGCTGGGAAGCGACGCCCCCTCCCCGAGAGCCCGGAGCGGGTCAGCCCCGGGCGAGGGGAAAGAGGCGGGAGCCCTCCCCGGGACGCCCCAACCAACACCAAATGCCAACACACACACACACACACACACACACACACCACCACCACCACCACCACCACCCGCCCGGGGCCCGAGTGGGCGTCGGCGGCGACCTCGCGGGAGGGGCTCTCACCTCAGCCTCCGGGGAGGAGGAGGAGGAGGAGGAGGGAGGGCGAGGGCGAGGGCGGCCACCGGCGGGGCCCGAGAGAGAGAGAGAGAGAGAGAGAGAGGGGGGGGGGGGGGGAGTGTAGGCGTGGGGTGGGGGGGAGGCGGAGGGAGCGCCGGGGCCTCTTCTCCCGCAGCAGCCGAGCGCCGAGCGCGAGGAGAGTGGGCGGGCTCCCCCTGCTGGAGCCGAACGCCGAGCAATCGATGGCTGGGGCGGGAGGACGGGAGGATGGAGCGAGCGGGTGGTGTGGGCAGCAGCCGAAGAGGGCGGAGAGTGTGTGTGCGTTTTCGTGTGTGTGTGTGTGTGTATATATATGGAGCCCTCCACGCGTCGCTCGCGAGGACCCGATAGAGAGGTTTGTCCTGGAGCTGAACGATAAGGCGGACCCCGGACCTCTTTTAGTGGCGGAATCACCTAATGACCTATTGAGACTATTGTCCCCCTAAGGAGCCTATTCAGGCCATTGTGCATCTTATGAGCCTATTTCAGATCAGAGTGGCATGAGATCAATGCAAACTATAAAAATGGGGCACTCCCAACTAGCTTTCCTCAGACGGAGGAAGCTGTTCCGATCAGCAGTGTCACGTTTGAGTCTCTTTTAAAAAAAAAAAAAAGAAGTCCAGTTGGCATCATTCAACTTCCAGATAAACCCACCTGGATGACTGAGAATCTTCACAGACATTTAGTGGGGAAAGTTCTCCATTCAAATGAGGCTGCCCACCCTGAGCTCCATTGGAAGATGAAGAAGAAGTGGGGGAGATTGAGGGCTCCAAAGGGACCTGATTCCCAGGTATCCCCTGGGATCTGGAGAACAGAGGCTGCTGGCCAAGAAACCGCCTTTCCTTCCCCCCTGCAATGCCCGGCATTGAGCCACCTTTTGTTTTTCTCCAGATGTTTCTAACGTTGCATCTGCAAGGGTTTGCAGTGTTACAGGAAGCGGTTGCTGTGCTTTATGGTTGTGTTTTAAACTCCCCTTTAACAGATGCCCGACTCCCCCTTGTGGTTTGTGGGTAGTCACCCTGCTGAGAAAATGACAAACAGGTGGTGGCAATAGAGGTGAATGAATTTAAGAGGTGTTGTGGAGAAGGCCAGGAAGGGTTTTGTTTTCCCCATCAGGGCTAGAACCCAGAAGGATTATCTGAATGGCTGAAAATTTCAGGCCAGGCTGAAACTTGATAATAGGTATGTAATATATGTAGGATACCCATTGTGGTAGTGGATAGAGGAATGGACTAGGTCAGGACTTGGGAGGCCTGGCTGGGTTTGAATTCCCCCAGCCATTCACTAGAAGTGGGGAACTGGTAAACCCTTAAATATCTCACTTAACCTTGAAAGTTGATTAGGGTCACTATAAGTCTTTACCAGTTTAAAGGTAAAGGTTCCCCTCCCCCACGCATGCACGCTAGTCTTGTCTGGCTCATTTCCATATCTAAGACAAAGAGCCAGTGTTGTGCAAGTCCATGGCCATGTGGTCAGCATTGTCGAACATATATTATTCCTTCCATAGCATTAACGTTTTATCTACATGAATCCCCACTTCCATACATCACATGTTAATAAACTGAAACTCAATCCAGACAAGACGGAAGTGCTGTTAGTGGATGCTCCGCTGGACAGGTTAGAGGGCCACTTCCCTGTTCTGGATGGGGTTGCACTCCCCCTAAGGGACAGGGTCCGTAGCTTGGGGGTGCTCCTGGACCCCGGTCTAATGCTGGAAGCCCAGGTGGACTCAGTGGCCAGGGGTGCCTTTCTCCAGCTGCGGAATATATATCAGCTGCACCCCTACCTAGATGAACGGAGCCTTAGGTAACATCCCGTACTGATTACTGCAATGCGCTTTACGTGGGGCTGCCTTTGAAGACGGTCCGGCGATTGCAACTGGTTCAGAATCGTGCTGCACGTCTGGTGAGTGGTAGGGCCACCAAGAAACACATCACGCCGATTCTGTATAACCTTCACTGGTTACCAGTTGCTGCCCGAGCCCAATTCAAAGTGCTTGTTTTGACATATAAAGCCCTAAATGGCTTAGGACCTAGATACCTGAAGGACCGCCTCCTTCCATATGAACCTACCTGGCAATTAAGATCTAGTCAGGGAGCCCTCCTGAAAGAGCCATCCCTTAAGGAGGTGAAAGGGATGGCTTGCAGGAATAGGGCTTTTTCAGAAACTGCCCCCAGACTATGGAATGCCCTCCTAAATGAGACTTGCCTGGCGCCGACATTGATAACATTTCCGCACCAGGTAAAAACCTTCCTGTTCCAGAAGTTTTTTAACTAATGATTGTGGGTCCTGATGGCAATTTTAGTGGTGTGTTTTTAATGTATCGTATTTATTGCATTTACATGTTTTTATTGTTCTAATTTTATTGTATTTTGATGTTTTAATTGTCTATTTTGATTGTGAGCTGCCCAGAGACCTTTGGGTAGTGGGCGGCATACAAGCTATATAAATAAATAAAATAAATAAATAAATGTGATATAAATACATGATGAACTAAAGATTATTTAGATGTAATCCTTTAGTCTTATTTCCAGCACATTGATTTTGTGAAAATCGTATTTATTCCTTCAATGAATAGCACCAGAGAGTTACAGTTCTACAATTGCTGATGGTTAATTGTACTCCCAGACTTGATCTATTAAAGAATAATTAATGTTTAAGCTCTTATATAGAAGAACTTTCAGTCTTCCACAATAAACAATCAGGGTTTAAGAGAAAGAACTGCCTAACTTAGCGTGGACAAAAAGCCATGTTTGCTGAACCATTGGGCCCTTTCTGTAAATTGACAATTTGGCAACAAGCCACAATGATAACTTTTTAGTATTAAAAGAATCATTCTAGCAGGACGCACTGGATGCAACAGAAGAATGCCAGTGGGAGGCTGTGCTTTATTTATTTGTTTGTTTATTTATTTATTGGATTTTTATACTGCCTATCTGGCAGCGAGGCCACCCTGGGCTGTAGCATACACACACACACACTTTATATTGTGGTGCTCTGAAGGAACTACTCTGAGACCACTTCGAAGTTATAGACCAGTGATGGTGAACCTTTTTAGAGTCCAAGTGCCCAAACTGCGATTCAGAACCCACTAATATTTCACAAAGTACCAATATAACAATTTAACATAAGAACATAAGAACATAAGAAGAGCCATGCTGGATCAGGCCAAAGGCCCATCTAGTCCAGCTTCCTGTATCTCACAGTGGCCCCACCAGATGATTTTGGAAGCGCATGAGACTAGATGTCTGTCTTCTGATACCACTCCCCTGCATCTGGCCCTTGAAGTACCCTGGTTTTAAGCCTGGAGATTACACATCTCCATCATGGTTTGTAACCTGTGATGGACTTTTCCTCCAGGAATCTGTCCAATCCCCTTTTGAAGGCATCCAAGCCAGATGCCATCACCACATCCTTTGGCAGGGAGTTCCATAGACTAACAACGCGCTGGGTGAAAAAATATTTTCTTTTGTCTGTTCTTACTCCCAGCCCTCAATTTGAGTGCATGTCCCCTAGTTCTGGTATTTTGTGAGCGGGAAAAGAGCTTCCCTCTATCCACTTTACTCATGCCCTGCATTATTTTGTACGTCTCAATCATATCCCCCCTCAGGCACCTTTTTTCCAGACTAAAGAGCCCCAAATGTTTTAGCCTTTCCTCATAAGGGAGGTGCCCCAGCCTAGTAATCATTTTGTTTGCTCTCTTCTGCACCTTTTCCAGTTCCACTATGTCTTTCTTGAGATGCGGTGACCAGAATTGTACACAATACTCCAGATGCGGCCTTACTATTGTTTTGTATAATGGCATTATAATGTTGGCTGTTTTATTTTCAATCCCCTTTTTAATGATCCCTAGCATGGAATTGGCCTTCTTCACCGCTGCCACACATTGGGTAGACACCTTCATGGAGCTGTCCACCAACACACCAAGATCTCTTTCCTGATCTGTCACAGATAACTCAGAGCCCATGAGTTGATAGATAAAGTTTTGATTTTTCGCCCCAATATGCATTACTTTACATTTGGCTACATTAAAACACATTTGCCATTTCGTAGCCCATTCCCCCAGTTTGGAGAGATCCTTCTGGAGCTCTTCACAATCTTCTCTGGTTTTTACCACACGGAAAAGTTTTGTGTCATCTGCAAACTTGGCCAACTCACTGCTTATCCCTGTCTCCAGGTCATTTATGAACAGATTGAAAAGCACCGGTCCCAGGACAGAGCCCTGGGGCACACCGCTTTTCACCTCTCTCCATTGTGAAAATTTACCATTGACACCTACTCTTTGTTTCCGGGATCTCAACCAGTTCTCAATCCATAAGAGGACCTGCCCTCTTATCCCCTGACTGTGCAATTTTCTCAGCAGCCTCTGGCGAGGGACTGTGTCAAAGGCCTTTTGAAAATCCAGATAGACTATACCCACCGGTTCACCCAAATCTACATGCCTGCTGACCTTTTCAAAAAATTCTAAAAGATTTGTCAGACAAGACTTACCCTTGCAGAAGCCATGCTGATTTTCTCTCAGCAAAGTTTGTTCTTCTATGTGTTTTAAGATTTTCTCTTGGATGAGGCTTTCCACCATCTTCCCTGGGACAGATGTAGGGCTAACTGGCCTGTAGTTTCCCGGGTCCCCCCTCCTTCCTTTTTTAAAAATTGGTGTGACATCTGCTATCCTCCAGTCCCCCGGCACTGTGGCTGTTTTAAGAGACAAGTTGCATATTACCGTTAAGAGATCTGCAATTTCATTTCTCAGTTCCCTAATAACCCTTGGGTGGATGCCATCTGGGCCCGGGGACTTGTTAATCTTCAATTTATCAATTAGTCCTAAAACATCTTCTCTTTTAACCTGTATTTGATTTAATTCTTTAGTCAAGAGGGGCCGTTCAGGCAGCGGAATCTGCTCAAGGTCTTCTGTCGTGAAGACAGATGCAAAGAACTCATTTAATTTCTCTGCAATTTGCAAGTCCTCCTTAATCTCCCCTTTTCCTCCCTCACCATCCAGAGGGCCAACTGGTTCTCTGGCAGGTTTTCTACTTCTAACATATTTAAAGAAGCTTTTATTATTACCCTTTATATTGCTAGCCATGCGTTCCTCAAAATCTTTCTTTGCCTCCCTTATCATCTTCTTACATTTCTTTTGCCAGAGTTTGTGTTCCTTTTTATTTTCCTCATTTGGGGAGGATTTCCATTTACAGAAAGACCTCTCCTTGCGCTTTAGAGCCTCTCTAACTCCACTCATGCTGGTGCCCTCTTGGACCTAAATGAGCTCTTCTTTCTTTGTGGTATGCACTTGTGCTGGGCCTCTGTTACCATTGTTTTAAACAGGTTCCATGCACTCTGAAGAGATTGGATTCTTCCAACCTTCCCCTTCAATTTCTTTCTTACTAGTTTCCTCATCTGAGGGAAGTTTGCCCTTCGAAAATCAAGGATTTTTATGTCTGATTTGCTTGACACTCTTCCTCCAACATGCATGGCAAAGGAGATTGCAGCATGGTCACTGTTCCCCAGAGGCTCAGTGACATTCACATCCCTGACCAGATCCTGAGTATCAGACAGTATTAGATCCAGAGTTGCCTGTTCTCGGGTGGGCTCCATGACAAGTTGCTCTAAGGCACAGTCATTCAGCAAGTCGAGAAACCCAGTTTCTCTTTCTTGCCCGGAGCTCGCATTGGCCCAGTCGATGTGGGGATAATTGAAGTCCCCCACGATTACTATCCTGTGCTTCTGAGACACCTCCATGATTTGTCTCCTCATTTCAAGGTCCCCCTCAAGTTTTTGATCTGGTGGGCGATAGCATACCCCAACTATCACATCACTCCTTGGACCTGGTAGTTTAACCCACAGTGATTCTATGGTGGAGTCAGACCCTCTGTCAATCTCCATTCTGCTGGATTTTACCCCTTCTTTAACGTAGATGGCCACTCCCCCTCCAACCCGCCCATCTCTATCCCTTCTGTAGAGTTTATAGCCTGGGATTGCTGTATCCCACTGGTTCTCTGCATTCCACCAGGTTTCTGTTATGGCTATTATATCAATGTTATCCCTAGCTGCCAAATGTTCGAGTTCTCCCATTTTTGGTCGGAGGCTTCGAGCATTGGCGTAGAAGCACCTGTACAGTGGGTTCTGCAACAACAGCTGCTGCTTTGTTCTCCCCCCCCAGCTATTATTTTCAGTAGATGAACTATCACATTCCATTATTCTCCCAGTACTAATACCTGCTATGTCATCTCTATGTGATTCTCTACTCTTTCCAACCTCATTCCCTGTGGATGAGGTGTTCCGAACCGGATGCCACACAGCTCCTGTCGGCTTTCCCCCAGTTATCAGTTTAAAAGCTGCTCTGCAGCCTTTTTCAGATTGAGTGCCAGCAATCTGGTCCCATCATGATTCAAGTGCAACCCATCCCTCCTGAACAGGTTTGGCTTGTCCCAAAATGTTCTCCAGTTCCTGACAAATCTAAAGCCCTCCTCTCGACACCATCGCCTCATCCACGCATTGAGGCTTCTGAGCTCTGCCTGCCTGGCGGGTCCTGCACGAGGAACAGGTAGCACTTCTGAAAATGCTACCTTGGAAGTCCTGGACTTCAATCTTCTTCCTAACAACCTGAACTTGGCTTCCAAGACTGACCGCTTGGCCTTCCTGACATCATTGGTACCAACATGTACCATGACCACTGGCTCCTTCCCAGTTCTCTCTAACAAGCTATCTAGATTTCTCGTGATGTCTGCAACCTTTGCACCTGGCAGGCAAGTGACCATACGGTTATCATGCTCATCACAAATCCATCCCTCCGTATTTCTAATTATAGAATCCCCTAGCAGAAGGAGCTTCTCTCCTGCTGCCTGTTCTTCTACATGTACCTGATCCTGTATCTCATCAATTGTGATGAGGGAGAGATCCTCGGGTAGAACCAGTTGTTCCTCGGTGTGTGCCTCATGAGGTGTGATGAGGGAAAGAGCCTCAAATTGATTGTGCAATATGAGACTCTCTGAGCGATCCCTTGGCCTTCTACTCCTTTGAGTCACATTCCTCCACACATCTACCTCCTGGGTTGGGGAAGTGATTACATCCTCAAAAGTGTGCTCTGTCTCTTCTTGGACCTGGATAGTCTGTTCTGCTCTGTCCAAAAACCGCTCAAGCTCCTTAATATGTTGCTGGTTCGATATGCGGGCCTCTAGCTCCTGGACCTTCTCTTCTAATAGTGCAACCAGCTTGCACTTGCAGCAAGTGTAGTTCTCGGTGCGATTTGTCAAGATGACAAACATGGCACAAGTGTTACAGGTAACTACAGCTGCTCCCTCATACTCCATTTTAATGAGTGCAGTATTCTGGGCCTTGAATATTTTTAGTGTTACTGGCTACTACTCTAGAAATAATAATCTAGTACCAATGTTCCTCTTTTTAAGTGAAAAATAAATTCTCGCGCGCCGTTAGGCGCGCAGGCTGGTCAAACAGCCCTAGCTGAACTGTTCAAACCCAGAAACTTACCAGTGCTGTCTTCTTTTTCTCTCTCTCAGCAGTAGCTCTGCTTGGATTCACACCCAGGCTCAAATGCTGAGGCTCAAATTTAACCTGAATACAGGTGGCTGTGAAGGGACGATGTCAGGTGCCCACAGAAAGGGCTCTGAGTGCCACCTCTGGCACCCATGCCATAGGTTTGCCAACACTGTCATAGCCTGCTGAAGGATGGGGAGAAGGTGGATCTGGTTGTGTAGTTGTATGGCTGATTTGCAGTACGTCTGCAGGAGGTTTTGACTCCCAGCTGTTTAACAAAGGCGGCAGCAAAACGATTCCATTCCGAAGTGTCCAGCTGAAACAATGTTTGTGGCATTGTGTGAAAGGATTACTTTACTTGTACTTGGAGTGAACCTTTTACCCTCAAGTTCCATAATGCTAAATATGTGTTGCATCAGGCTGTGATTGGTGCACTTCCATCTTCTAAAAAAAAAGCCTGAAAGTCTGAAATTTGACCACACCTGGGGTACTGTTCCAGTTGACACTGTTTCTATTTTATGTGTCCTATTTTTTCTATTTTATTATTCCAACATATTTTTTTAAAAGAAAAGCAGATAAAGAGATATGTGACAATGGAATGTTTGTTTTAAAATGTTTAAAGTCCAGTTGAACACTGCCCTTCTTTTAGAGACTAAGCTTTAGTGGACACTGTCTTTCAGTGCTAAACTGAAAACTGGATGTTTATTTGAGCATTTTGCATGGAATAGATCACATCAGAAACAATACTGTGTGCCCTGTAAGACAGTCTTGTCTAAGGGGGACTGTCAAGGATCATGTAACCCTGTTGGTGCTCCTGGATCTTTCCACTGCCTTTAATACTGTTGGCCATGGTATCCTTTTGGGAGGATTATCAAATCTAGGAATCAGGGGTTCTACTCTTTGCTGGATCTGGCCTTTCCTTGATTAGCAATCCAGTGGTACAGCTTGGCAATACTGTCTCAATCCCTTGGGAACTCTGTTATGGGCCCCCACAAGGGTCAGTTATCTCCCTGATGCCTATTTATTTGGAATTTTGTAGTTAGTTATCATCAACATGTCGAGAATGCTATTCAGGCCCTGGAGCATTGTCTGGTGTTGATAATGGACTGGACAAGAGCCAATAAATTGAACCTGAATTCAGATAAAACACATAGCTATCTTACTGTTGGGAGGAGCATCAGACCAGTTAGAGAGAAATTACCTGGCATGGATAGGTTTCCATTCCCCCTGAACGATCAGTTCCACAGCTTGTGTGTGTGTGTGGGGGGGGTATTACTAGACCCAGCACTTTCTATGGAGACTCAAATATGGAGCCTTAATCAAAGACACTCCTGGCCATGGCCAATATTTGAGCCTCCATAGAGAGTGCTGGGTCCTGGACGTTTGTTGTTGTTACATGTTGTCAAGTTGCCCCCAACTTATGGCACCCACTATGAACGTCCTCAACAGCCCCACTCAGCTCTTGTAAATGTAAGCCTGTGGCTTCCTTTGGGGGTTTCAGTCCATTATCTTGTATTTGGTCTTCTTATGTTTCTGCTGCCTTCAACCTTTCCCAGCATTATTGCCTTTTTGTTAATAATAATCATGTGCGGTCAAGTCAATTCTGACTTATGGTGACCCTTTTTGAACTTTACCAGGTAGAGAGTACCATGCCCTTCTTCTGGGGGTGCCTTGGAACTGTGCAGCTTGCCCAAGGCCACACACACAATGGCTCTATTCACAAGGTAGCATAGTAGACAATTTAACTCTCAACTCCAACGTCTGGCTCTGCAGCCAGGCTCCCAAACCACTGATCAATCTAGCCAGCTATTGTCTTTTTAGAAATATTTAAGTCAACAAATAATAAGTTTTAAGCAAAAGAATTGAAATAATAGTTTCAGCTATCAGCTTCTGCTCTTCCAAACTGTATTGACGTGCTGTTAACCGTAAAGGATCAAGCCGCTGTCTAAAATGAGTAAGCTGCAATTCCGGCTCAATTGAGTGTAAGCAGTGATGAGGAATCATGGCAGCTGGAGTTACAAAATATCTGGAGGCCTTCAGCTGCCCTTGCCCCTCTCCCAATGGGGCTGAATATTGTTGACATTAATATGAGTCCTAGCTAGCACAATGTGTTCATCTAAGATATGAATAATAAAATTATTCAGTCACGGAATCGATAAAGGTGTGCTTTACATAAACTTAGTCAGATTTGTATGAAGCACAAGCTGTTCAGCAGAATGTTCATTTTCCTCAACATATTTCCGCAGAGCAATCCTCCTTTGTGGGAAAATTCCTTCATGACTACATATTTCTTCTGAATCTGTAAACTGATGTGTGAATTACAGTTGGTTCTGATCCATCTCAGCGGGGGGGGGATTTGAAACATAAATTTAGATGTGTGTATGTGTATGAGAGGGGCATTGCTCTGACTAAGGAACAGATGAGATGGAAATACTAACAAGGATAACTTCTAGGTACTCCAAGACAATGATCCACAAATCATATCCTTTGAAATAGTCTTTCAAAACCACAATCACATCGTACATTCTCACTGTTTTGTAACATGGTTGAAGTGGACTACAAATACAGTAACCCATTTGAAAATAAGCATGGCTTTTGAATTCTGATTGTACAACACAGGTATCTTTTTAGAGAGGCATGATCTAGGAAGGCCGCCAGGTGGTGCAATTAACTCATCTGAAGGAAATGGCTTCCCCAGTCCTTACTGCTCTGCTCTGTGGCTTGGTTTTGTAGGTGGCTTAACAGTCTTCAATGAACAATGTGTCTGTGCGAGGGATCTAATATATGACCAACTAGAAGACAATTAGCAGGAGATATAACAGGAATAAAAAACAGTTCTTTCATTTCCAAATAACCAAGCACTGCTACAAGGCAAGACAATTCACAGCATCTCTTGAACTCCAGTTTGCCAAATGCTACTAAGTGCAGATCACTTCACCAGACATCCCGCAAATTTGTGCCTTGCAGATGTTTTGGGCCTATTGTTATCAAAGGGAGTTGTAATTTCATATAGATGAAGGGCACCAGATTAGTGAATTGTAACCTGACACCTATAGAAGCTGTAAAAATTGGGAAAGTAGAGTTAAGCAAGTGTCTTTTAAATGTTAACTGCTTAACCCGATAGCATTTGCTTTCAAAGAAAAATGGCCTATCGAAAAGAGCTTTCTGGTGACAACTTGCAAGGGAGTTAGAGGTATGCTAAAATATGATAAGGAAGGGGAAGAGAAGAAACCATTGAGTGTTCCATGCCTCCCTTCACTGCAGAAGAAAATGTAGTGTAGTCGATATTCCTGAAGCAAATTTTTCATGAAGACCATCTGAGAGAAGTAATGTTGCAGATCTTTTTGACAAAAAATGTTGGTGAACAAGAAAGTGCAACAATTACCTTTTCAGAGTTTTCCTTTCTATGTGTCAGAACTTGGAGAAACCACAGAGAGAGGCCTCCTATAAGTTACTGGAAGAGAATCTGTCATTAAAGGAGTGACCAGTTTAATTTTTCATTTGTACGTAAAAGTGTAACAAGTGATTTTGCACTAGTATAAAATGTTCTGTTCACATGAGTCAAGGCATCTGACTAATCTTCAGCTCCACTTGCTTAACTACAGCAACATGTTTGCTTGTTTTGAGGAAAACTGATTCGTCTGTGATTTAGCCACCTAGTCATCTATCAAAATGAATTTATCAGAATGACAATACAGTACAATGATTTATAGATGTCATGTCAAGTACTTCTCAGATTATTTGTTGATTAATTGCAACCACCATTTTGAACATTTCAGAGGTCTTGGAGCAACTCATTCTAACTGTGACCATTCTTGGGATCATGGCAAAAGATCTTGGATCTTCTGGCTTCCTTGGCCATACATTTTTAAAACCTATAAATTCAAGAGAACAATTTGCCAATATTTTGATTATATAACTTTTAATTAAAGAGGAATTTGAAGGCTGTGGTGTGAGGCCCCTTATTTGGCTTTGAATGCCTAGGGTGAGAGTGGCTTTTTCTCACCCTAAGCACTCTAAGGCCAGGCTTGCTTCAGATCTTCTGCCTAAAAGGCCAGTCATAGCACAATTGCTGTAGCCTGCTACCCATTTGAATGGAAGGTGCCAGGGGACAGTTAGTGGCCACAATGGCTGTATGGTCTAGAATGCTGACCACTTTAGCACAACTGAGCTGTTGTCTGCCAGGTTAGGGAAGTCTGGACTTGTCTTTCCAGAGGGGCTGTGGGTTAGGGTAGAGACTAGAGAGTCCATCAATAACTATACTTACCATTACTTGAACTGATTTAAAATTAAAAACATAAGAAGCATTGACCAAAGACCTGTTTCTGAGAAATTATGTCACTGAAGCAGCTCACATAGATAGGTCTTTCCAAAAATTTCTTCTGTTTTCAAAGCACTTGAGAGATTTTAAAAGTTGGGTGTGGGAGTTGATGCATGGCTGCTCTACTTTTTCCTCTTTATTTGCTTACTTATAATGAGCATATATTAAAGTGCATGTGAGCCAATTAATGATCCCAGTTCCCCAATTTTTGTAGTGATCTGTCTGGAAGTTGAGTCATGGCTACTGGATTTTTTTTGAGAGACAGTAAACGTTTTGCTGCTCATCCAAACAGCTTCATCATTCTGAATACAGCTAGTGTGAGTCTTCCATCTTATAGTCAGTCAGCTTTGACCTCTTGTCACCCTGGTCTGAATTAGGCTCATAAGATAAACAATGGCCTGAATAGGCTAGTTAGGGAGACAATAGTATCCATAGCCTTAAGGTGAACAATGGCCTAAGGTGCTGAAACCTATCAAGAATGGGTCCTTAGCTATGGCCTTGGTGAAGGCTGTGCTTTCCAAAGTACCCAGACAAATCAAAAAGCCTTCACCACCAAGGCCATAGCTTAGGGCTAAACTGGTTCCTGAGCTTGTCACAAGAATGGGCAGTGTGTGTGTGTGTGTGTGTGTGTGTGTGTGTGTGTTTTAATTAGTAGGTCAGGCGGTGGGAGCTACTTTTGTTAGGATTTCAGCACATTTTCAAAGAAGGCTTAAGCAAGGAGGTCAGAAACTTTTGATTTTCCTGTGTTTTGGACTACAAATCTTAACAGGCCTTTATTGTTCACTGTATTTTATGGGGCTAGTGGGAGGTATGGGATACAAGCTGCCACAGAACCACAGGATGTTTTGTGAATAGGCAGGCTGTAATTGCTGAATACTACTTTTTGTCATGGTTTTTATCTCTCTTGTATTGTATTGTGTTGCATGCTCATTGTTTTTATTTTTGTTGTTGTTGTTGTTGTTGTTGTTTGAGGGGTTATGTGTTATGTCTACCTTGCCCTTTAGGGATGCTCTTATGTGAACAAGCTGTTTTAAACCTATATACAGTAGTATCTTTCCATCAACTTGTATAAATATGAATGTATTGCTTTCAGCCTTTTCACATTTAGTGGATGGGATCCTGGTTCTTGCCCCTGTGTGTATTTAATTGCCTTCTCTTTAGCCAGTGGGAAGTAAATAAAAACCAACATAACAAAACCAAGAAAAAGATGAAACCCTGTTCCCGTGGCACGGAGCAAAGTGGTGGAGGAGGGGGGGGATGCCTGTTATGAACTGAGTAGATAAGGATGCATGGTTGTGCACCAATTTTATGCACACTTTATAGAGAGTAGCTGCTATTTTGGCGTGAAGGGCTATGAATCCAACAATAAAATAACTTCTATAACTCCCAGTGAACACAGAAGGCCTTAGTTCTAAGTAAACATGCCCGAGACTACATTATTAATCACTAGAATGGAAAACTTTTTGGATTTTTTGATATTCCTACTAAACTTCAGATAATGAGTCATTAAAAATAATAATAAAGGGTTATTCAGTGCCACACTTCCCGAAAGGAGGAGTAGCACCTACTAATTATCATGATTTAGCATGGAGGGCGAGTATTTCCAGCAGCATCTTGTTGTGTGGGGGCCACAGTGTCAGTGATGAGCTGGGGTGAAATGAATTGCATGAGATGTTAATTATACAGCTTGTCCCTGTCTTCTTAAACCAGATCTGGATTGGTACAAACCCAGTTGAATAATTCTGTAAAGGTGGTTGTGAGGAAATCTGCTTCATGCTTAATTTGATGGCATTTACCCAAAAGTGAAACTTTTTGGAAACAAACCTCTTGACTACAGGAGGGTGTTTTATTTGCAATTTTCTGCCATTTAAGGAGAGTGTTTTCTTTGAAATTTTCTCCATGTCTCTTCAATGCTACAACATACCTCACAAGTGAGTAGTCTCAGAGTTATTGCCTGCTGTGGGCAGGAGAAATTTATGTCTCTGTCCTTCCTCATGGTGTAGAGTTTAAGCTGTTGTACTGCAGCCAAACCCTGCTCACAACCTCGGAATCAAGCCCAAGTAACCAGCTCAGGGTTCACTCAAGGCGCTTTTACACGACCTCTAAAATCCAGTGGCAACTTAAATTCGGACCAGAGATCATGGGGGCTTGTCGCTCTTCCTGTGTTCCCACCCCTCCACACCCCATTGTTCCTGTCTGCGTGAGAGGAGGGAGAAAAAAGGGAGAAAAAAGGGAGAAAAAAATGAAGGCTCACCTCCATCTGCCAGTCGAAGCAGCTCCAAGCAGCCCCGTAGTGATTCTTGTCTCTTAAAGGGGCAGCGGGGACAAAAAAAAAAAAAAACAGAAGGTGAGGGAGCCCGATATTCACAGCTTCACAATGTGCATCGGAAGATTTTTTACCTCCTGGAGGCCAGGTACTTGAAAAGTGCACTGGGACGCGCTTAGGTGGACGTGGTCGTACTTAATTTTTTTTAAAGTCCGGAGCTGGTGGGAAAACATGTTTAAGCTCCAGATCTGGGAGCCCTTTGCCTCGGATTTTAGGGGTCGTTTAAAAGCGCCCTCAGCCTTTCATCCTACAGATGAACTGCACCATGGCACTACCACCCCCATTATCCTAAGGTACCATGACCTGACTGGGAATTATGGGAATTCAAGGTCGAAGGAGGCCAAAAACTTTCATTGGTTAAGAATGTCCCTCTCCCAAACTTGAGCCATCCCTAACGTCTTTTCTGACCTCAGTTGCACTTCCATGTGCTCAGCTCCCTGCGGTGAGTATTATAAGGAACATGAAGGACCAGCAACAATATGTTAAAGTTTGGAGAGTTTCTATCCAATGCTCCATTGACATCAGCTGGGATGTTGTTCTTGGGTCTTTTGTTTCTGAGTGGCCCCTTGTGGAGGACACTCCTTCGGCATTGTCACAATGGCAGGGAGTAGACATTGCATTCATAACACTAGCTCCCAAACAACATAATCTGTCTTATGGCCCTACCATGTCTCCCCTTTTGAACAATTTTGCTATGAACGGATTCGGGTTTACTATCTGAAGAGCATTGATGTGTATGGAGATTATGCCGGTAGTAGCTTAAACAATGATGTGAAGCAAGCTGTAGACTAATTGGAAGTGATCTTCTGGTCAGATTTGTTCTACAGCTCTGGACACAGCTGTCTTCTCTTTGCATCAACCCATCAGGCTGCAACTGACCCATGCATGTGAGTTCAGTGTTACCACAGTAATTTCCTCATATGAGAACTGATTCAGTTAAATGTTTCCAACTCAGCCAGGGGCCAGATCGCTAAAGTGGGAAATAATCCAGATCAGCTGGAGGCTTAAATGGAATGGTCAAAGACTCAGGGAATCACACTTAGCTGACCCTGTAAGTCGAGTTACAACATGTCTTTGCTCAAAGACAAATATCAAATCCTTCCCAACCTCAGTAAAAGTCAGACCATAGAAAAGATCAAAAGCAGGCATCACCAAGGGAATGACTTTTTCAGCACGAAAAAGAGAATGACCCTACCCCTTTGCAACCCATTCTGCATAAACCTTAGGAAAAGGTATTTGATTATCCATTGTCCCTCATATTTGTAGCATGTTTATTACTGTTCCAGTTGCCTGCTCAGCACAGAAATGACACATGCTATTATTTACTTAGTTATAAATAGCTGTGTTGCCAGCAGTGTCAGCTACTGTCTTTCATCAGAACAAGCAGACCCAATAGTCTGTGTCAGGCATGTTTGGCATTAAAGTGAGTTGGCAAATCTGTGACCAGGGGGCAGATTCAATCTCTGTCCCTAATTTCTTACAAGCCATAGAAATCATATGACATGGAGAAAGGAAGCAAGAGAGATGAGGCGGCATAGATAGAGAAGAGGGGGGATGGCATGGCTTATTCATGCAGTTGTAATGTGTTGCAGGCTCTGCCCGCCGCTGTCTCTGGCCTTATCTGTTCTGATTCCATGTTCCACCCCCCCCACACACATACAAACATATGGCCATCAGCAGATTGTTCACAAGAGTACATGGTCTTCATCAGAAATAAATTCTCCACTCCTCTTGTGTCCCAAACTAGAACTCTTGTATGAAACTGCTGATTGGTTTATTCATATATCATCTATGTGTATATGCTGGTGTCCAATATGTATACTATACCGTATGTATATTATAAATGAAACACAGACCCCAATACATGTTTTGGACTCTCCACCCCTACATGTTATGTTGTATTTCTTTTCTTTTCAAAATCATGAAGGCATTATTCATTTGGCAAATTGTTTATTTGCAGTTGTACAATCCAAAAAGACAACTGAATCAGGACAATTGTTCATGAAGGATATTTGTTGACTTGAAGACTTGTTGTCTACAGAAAGTGAAGACATTTTGTTATGGAAACGTTGAAGTACTATTTTGAATGAAAAGCCCCACAGTGAAATGAAGACACCAGCTTGCTGCAGTTGCCAATTGTTAGATTGTATGTAAATCCTTTTGAGGACACATGTCTTGGAATGCTGAAATACACATGCTACTTCTGTAAGTCTACTGAATTGTTCATTAACAGAATGGCAGCCTGATGTCATTTAGGCAGTAGAGAGAAGACAATGATGGCTTATAATCATAAAGAAGAGCTTTATATTAGGATACCTCCCCACACATGTATTTCCTCATTCCCACATGAGAAACACGTCCAATATATCTAGAGGGCACTAGATAGGAAAGGTCTGGTCAGAGATGTGAAATAACAAGCTCCAAGAAAAAGGGTGTAGATTCATTGACTTAGTTATATAGTTGGAATACAATAGGACCCCAGTATCCACTGGGGATTGGTGCCAGACCTTCCCATGGATAATGAAAACCGTGGATAAGAGAGAATGCCAACACACACACCCCAAAACTGCTGTTTTGTGACAGTAGTTGCTTTATGGCTGATGTTTTACAACAGTAGCTTGCTTTACAGCTTATGTTTGTGACAGTAGCTTCCTTTATGGCTGCTGTTTTACAACAGGATATTGCCTTACAGCTGCTGTTTGTTACAGTAGCTTGCTTTGCATCTGCTGAATTATGTATTTATTTTTTCTTCTGCCAACCGTGGATAACTGAATCAGTGGATAATGGATCAGTTGATATGGGGGTCCTACTGTATATCTATACTGTAATTATTAAACAAACAGCAGCAACTCAAAGCATGGATGATGGGGTGGATGTCACTACCCCATCATCCAACATTGGTGTTATTTGTGCCGGCAATCCAGGCTGCTGCCAGGAAGGTGCTTGGTCTTGGTTCCATTTTTGCTCACTTCCCTTGACTGTCCGAGAACTGGCTGGTGAGCCTGTCAACTATAAACTTGACAACTATCAGGACAGTATGACAGTGGAACCAATTATATCAAGAGGAGGAGAGCACTCCAGTGCTGGAGGCATACAAGAGAAAACTGGACTGCCACCTGTCAGGTAAACTTTGATTTGAAGTCTTGCACTGGGTTGGGATGGTGGTGGACCAGAAGGCCTTACAGGCCCCTTTCAAACCCGTTATCCTATGATTCTATATAAGTAGCCATGCCTGTCTCTGATCATCCACCTTGCAGGTAGCAGCAGTCACGGTTGGGATAGTGTGGTCTCAGCTGCCTTTATGTCATACCACTACTCAAAAGACCTCTAACCCAGAGGGCTCCTTGAGGACAGTGGTACAGGCGCTGGTCGTGTCGAGGTTGGATTACTGCAACGCTCTCTACATGGGGCTCCCCTTGAACCTTGTTCGGCGATTGCAGCGGGTCAGGGGATGCGCGTCGTTACGACCGCATCACCCCCATCCTGGCTCGCCTAGCCCGTTGCCTCCCGAATAAGGTTCAAGGTGTTGGTTTTGGTTTACAAAACCCTCCATGGCTTGGCCCCCGACTTATTTGGCGGAGCGTCTTCCCGACAACTGGACCGGGCCCGGCCCACCCGTTCTTCGGTGGCCCTTTCCCTGCAGACGGTCCCCGAGGGAAGCCCGGCAGTACTACGCGGTCGTGCTTTCTCGGTGGTGGCACCGGCAATTTGGAACAAACTCCCAGGTGAACTACGGCAGGCTCCCTCGCTGGCGGCGTTTAAGAAGAACCTTAAGACCATGCTCTTTCGAGAGGCCTACGGCGAGGGCTAGGGACCCTGCTCCTTTTTTTTCCCCCTCCCTCCCGCCTATTTAACCTTGGATCTAATTGTTTTAGGAAATCTGTTGTCTATTATTTGTATTTGATTTTATATGTCTTTTTACTCTTTATGTTGTTAACCGCCCTGAGTCCCCATTGTGGGAATAGGGCGGTATACAAGAGTTAAAAATAAATAAATAAATAAATAAATATTGAGCTCTGAATATTGTTGGACTGGAACATCCATTGGCATTTGCTACCATAGCCAATAGAAATGGCAGTCTGGTAATGTCTAGAGGACAACACAGTCCCCATCTCTTCTTCTAAAAGACCCACTTTGTCTACACCATATATTAGCACTCAACTGAGGCTGTAAGAAGGATTCAAAACATGAATTTATATTGGCCAGTGTTATATTTCTCTAGTCCCTCACTGCTTCTCTTTAATTGGTGAAGACTGTATAATTTATTATAATATTCTGTTGCTGGTTACCAAGAATGAGAATAATCCAGATGCTATCCTTGCCAGGCCCATCAACCTAATCACAATTTCAAACCTCTTAAAATTCAGTGCCTGGAGCTGAAAAAGTTCACAACATCCTGGCTTCAGATCACTCAGTGAGCTCTTCCAAACCAACTTCTCCAGTTGGCTGGGTCTAGGCACAGATGGGATATAACCCATATTTGAAAGGATGTCATATTGAAGAGGGAACAGGTTTGTTTTCCATGGCTTCAGAGACTAGGACTCAGGGCAATGGTTTCAAACTACAAGAAAACAGATTCCATTTGAACATTAGGAAGAACTTCATGACAGTTAGAGCTGTTCAGCAGTGGAATATGCTGCCACAAAGGGTGGTGGAATCTCCTTCTTTAGAGGTTTTTAAGCAGAGGCTGGATGGCCATCTGTCGGAAATATTGTGATGGGGTTCCTGCATGGCAGGGGGTTGGACTGAATGGCCCTTGAGGTCTCTTCCAACTCTATGATTCTATGATTCTATGACCTCTGAAAAGGAATGAGGTCTTGGAAGGCAGCCCAGATGTGGCATGCTAATTTATTATGAAAGAGCATGCACATGTACTGGATTTGCATGTGTAGAAACTGATGCAGTCACCTTCCAACCTCTGAAATCCCACATGTTTCCATTCCATCTTCCTCTCCTGGTCCATGTTGGATAGGCTAATGTAACCTCTGTTGGCATATGGCAAAATTCACACACTGAACTCCCAAGCTCCTCACACTCAATACCTCCACTGCCGTTTATCCACTGTGCAGCTTCCAGTTTACAATGCAGGCATGAAGATTCCCCATGGAAACACCCTTTACTGGAAGCATTTGCCTGTTTGAAGCAGTCCTGGGATTAAGAAGGTAGACTACTCTTCAGCATGGGAACTGCAGCTGATTCTGAAATTATATTTTTCTGCTATGACAGAGATGATAAACAGGGGTGGGGGGGGCAGTTCTTCCCTGGACACTAGTAGCCTTCTCCTGATTAGGGGCCATGCGGAAGGGAGGGAGTTCCACAGATCTCTCAGATTAGTAATTGGAAGTAACAGTAGTACAGTGATCCCCCACCTATTGCTGGGGTTAGGGACCCGAGCCAACCCACGATAATTGAAAATCCACAATATGTGGATGCAGGTCTGGTCAGGCCTGTGGGGGCTCTAGCTGGGAGCTCTTGTACCTACCCCCAGCTTGGCGCTGCCCCGAATGGGCTTGCAAGGGCCTTCCTGGGCCTTCTGGAGGCCCCAAAAGGGCCTCCCTGCGAACCGGAAGTGACTTCTGGAAAACTGGAAGTGACATCCGGATCACCAAAAATCATTTCTGAGGCCTCTGAGGGACTTTCCTCCTTACCCTTGGGGGCCTTTTTTCATACACTATGGTCCCGCAATATAGCGGGACCGCAGTATATGAACCGCGAAAGGGCGGGGGACCACTGTATTCCCAAACATGCCTCACACTTTTCCATTATGAAATCCAGCAGAGTGTGTGGAAATCTTTCCCCACTCAGGACAAGTGATGTGCAGGGAAGGACCTCCACTGCCGGAGGGAAGGGCAGAGAAGAGGGAGAGACTTCCCCTGAACCTCCATCAGCCAATGAGGCCTTTGGGGGTTGGCAGATTTTCCTCTTGTCCTCTGCTTGAAGCCTTTTGAAGGAAATGCTCACAAACCAGGGAGACATGTCACCTTCTCAGTTGGTTTCCCATTTGTGAGCAGCAGGGTTCATATCTGACCCTCTTCTCATTATGACCATATTGCCTTCTTGTTTGTATCTTTGGCCTACAGGTGTCTAGAAAGAAAAGAAAGCTTGGAGCTCCCCCACCCCCTTCATTGGTGTGTTTTACTTTATGCAGGAAAGTGGGCCTAATAATGTGACTCTCGTGACGACAACTCCATCCTGTCCTCAAAAGGCAAACTAAATGTCCATGCGCTGCTTGTTCTGGAGCATGCCAAGTCGAAAAGGAAGCTACTTTCCATAGCTACCCAGTAGAGCAGAGCAGCAAGCAGAGAGGGGTGGGAGGGGCTTTGGGGAACCATTGGAAGGGATATAAACAATGAACAAACACACAGAGAGGCCTTTTCTCACGCCTCTGCTTCCACCTCACCATCCAGCAAAGCCCTTCTTCCGGGATGTTGTCGCTTCTCTTCCACCCTCCCTTTGCTTATGTTATCTAGCAGCTCCAGCAGCGGGCTGCCTTTGCTGCATTCCAAGGAATCGTGTGGGTCACAGGGGACAATGGAATCAGGAGTCTCTAAACTCAGGTACCTCTTGCCAGGATGCTGTCGCTTCTCCAAGGTCTGCTCCCCTTCCTCTGCCTCCTCATCCCAGCCTCTCTTGCCAGGGTGCTGTCGTTTGCTATACGCCAGGTATCTCTTGCCTGGGTGTTGCCTTTTGGATAATTCGTTCAGGTAGGGGAGCTGGCTGATTGGGATGTCAAGGTATGGATCCCACAGGGATCGCTTGCCAGCCCGCTGCTGCTGCTGCTGCTGCTGCTCTGTGTAGGGATCGAGATCGTTTTCCTCTCTTTTTCCAGGGTGCTGCCTCTTCTGCACGTCCTGCATAGATCTCTTCCCAGGGTGCTGCCTTTTGGACATCCAGTCCAGCTGGGAAGAATCTGACTCTGTCCAAGAAAATGGGAAACATTAACATACCTTAGAAGCAGCTCTGTTGTTGCTGCTGCTGCTGCTGCTCTAAGTGGATGTGCAGGACAGAAGTGTCTTGTCCTTTGACTCCAAGAGTTACAACACACATTAAAAGCATTGATGTCTCCCAATGAGCAATTACAAGTCAGAGTGTTATTGTTATTTATGTTACGTAAAGTCTATCAAATGTTGGCTTATCAATAGGAAGAATAGAAATGGCAATCTATAGAAAGCAGTCAACAGGCTTGATTATTATTTATATTAGCATTAGCTTTTAAATTCTACCTTTCTTCCAGTCAGCTCGAGGTGATATATTTTAGTTTGAAGTAGGTCAGGCTGGAGATTGTGACTGGTCTAAGTCACCCAATGGGTTTCAGAGCCAAGTGGGGATTTAAACCCCTGAGTCAAAGCCCGACACCTTTATATACTATTGGCTCTAACTAGAAAAACAAACTAATTTGCTAACTGTAGGGCTCCTTCTCATCACAGGCTGAGTGGTTCTGTGTCAAAGATGATGTAGTTGCAATCTGCGGGTGAATCTAGAGGGATGGTCTACACTTCACATGATCTCCAAGATGCCTCCCAACTCACTGATTGTATGATTTTCTTGGACATGCTAATTTATATATTTTTAAGGCAAAGGAAAACAGACTTCAGGCTTGTGAGACTTAATTTGGTTCCTGCTAAAATGTGTATCCACTATATGGATCCAGATGCAATATGGTGATTTTGAACAAAACCATTAATCTCTTATGGAGCCATCTCAGAGTCATATAGTCAGCAATGACCTCCTTGCAAAAGCCAGCATCTGCTATATATCAGGGGTACCAAACATTTGAGATTGTAAAGTACTGTATTGCTAAACAGTTGGGAGTTTGGAGACCCATATCATTCCCCTGCAGATCACCTACTGATCTATGTGTAGGTCCAGATCTACCTTTTGCCTACCTGTGGCTTAGGGGAATATGCAATTCTCCATATATGCTGGCAGACCACATGCCTGTGCAGAACCAAATGCCCGGATAAGCAGTGGTGTGCTAGTGTTCCAGAGAGGTGTTTTTCCTAGCCCTCATTAGGAAATACCAGGGACTGAACCCACAATATTTGGATTATAGCATGTACCTAAGAAAATAGACGCAAACAATATATTTCATAGATGATGGGGTAATGTAAAACTTCGAGGGAAAGGATGCAAATCTGACTTTAAGGATCCTATAAACTGATCCCAGGCTTGTCACCTTCAGCGGAAAAGGGTGTCTGTTCTATCCTAAATTCTCTCACTGATTTCCCCTAAATGCAAAGCAATTGAAAGACCCTTCTAAGAAGGAAAGAAATGCAAAAATTAGGAAAATGGATTTCAGCTTGGATTATCCCGGAAGCCCCTCGCATCCCATTTACCTTTGCTAGGATCTTCATCCTCCTCTACTTTCCTAAAAACAGACCTCAATAGGATGTTTTCTGCCTTTTGGACGATGTCATCCAGATGGCTCTTTTCCTCATCCTCATCTCCTTCTGGAAGCAGATGCCCCAAGTTAACAGAGACACTGATGAAAGCCAGCGAGAAGACCAGGAGGAGCCACTGAACAGGTGCCATTGTGGTCCTGGAAGCAAAACAGAATATGGCCACGTGTGGAATGAATATGGTGGCAAATGCAATCGTTTCACTGAGTCAGAAAAACGGGGGATCCCAAGGGATTAAATGCACACTCTTCTGCTCCTACCCAATAATTGCCCTTGGTGATGACTTATTTTGTCTCTCTTAATTTTCTGGACAGTCTTTCAGTTTGCAGGGAGGTCTTCAAATAAACAGGGATGTTTGCTTTGAAAAAACTTGGGGCTGAGTCAGTGGATATTGTTTTATCATCCTTATTTGATGCTGTATGTCCCTCCCTCCCTCCCTCCCGTGTGTGTGTGTGTGTGTGTGTGTGTGTGTGTGTGTGTGTGTGTGTGTGTGTGTGTGTGTGTGTGTGTGTGTGTGTGTGTGTGTGTGTGTGTGTGTGTGTGTGTGTGTGTGTGTGTGTGTGTGTTATTATCACTTACAATCAGAGAAAATTTTATGTCCCTGAATAGATCACTTGCGTGGAAGATAAATGCATGTCTTAGTAGTAGTTTTCAAGATCTCCATTTGCTTAAAGACATATGTACATATGGTGTGTAAAGATACAAAAAAACAACAACCCAACAACCAAAATGCATGCATGAGGAAGCTGCACAGTCCCCCCAAAAGAAAGGAATGGTAAACCACTTCTATGTTTTCTCCACCTAAAAAACCCTGAAAAGGCTCACTCAAAGTCAGAACTGACTTGACAGCATGGAATTATTATTATCTTTGCAAAATCTTATTATTGTTTGCTTAAAATGTTTTCCATTCTTAAAAAGTTGTTTTTTAAAAACCAATATGGGTTTGTTTCTCCTTTCATGAAACTCAAGCATTATTTCTGAGTTTTTATGGAATTAACATTAGCTCCTTTCATTAAAAAAATATAACTTTTATAAAGGGATGTGGGGTCATAACCCTAAATGTGAATGACCAAACTATACTTGAACATGTTGGCAATATACTGTATTTAGGCTAAGAGTAGAAAGAGAATAGGACATTTGTCAATGTAATGTCACACACATACACCCATTTGATGAACAATTGCAAATGCCTTTCACCCAATTAATCTGGATATGTTTTCCCACAGAATAATCAGAACTCCCTATTTTAAAACAAAACATCTTGCCAGATAAAAGAAATACAGGTCTTCTGAAGCGACCACTGAAATTCAGAATTGTCACACACACACCCTCACAGTAAACAGCATGATTTCATAACCAGCAAAAATATAAGAGAATAACAGCTGCATGTTAGCATATAGCTACTACTTAGCTTTGATCTCTGTAAAAAAGGAGAAACTTAAATGCAAGCAGTCTTGGCAGTGAAATTCTAAGTCATACTTGCCTTCTGCTTTGGTGCTTTGTTCTTTGCCTTTGGTTTCCACCGAGCTGTTTCTGTTCACTCTGTTCCTGCAGCTGTTGAGACAACTGAGTTTCAAAGTTGCCTTTCCTCCTTTGGAGCGCATGAGACATCCAACTGAACGGCTGCTGAGTTCTCCTTTGCAGTTTCACTCCCCTCTCCTTCTTATACCATGCTGTCTCTGGACACATTATGCAAATGGCCACGAGGTAGTGTACACGATGTGTGTGTATTTCCCCTGCCCACTTTCTCTCTGATGGTGCCATTGATCTGAATTTTTTTGTGCATGTTAAAGCCCTGCCAGTTAGGAACGAGTCACAGCAATTATGATACTTGGGGATGGGGGGGGATGTTCCGGGGGGGGGGGGATGGGCCAAGTTTTTGTTCTTATCTTATATGAAGAAAGCATACCAGCTTTAGGTCAAACAAACTCTGTTGCTGATGATCTAGTAAAAAGTTAAGTGAAATTGAAAAACAAATGATCCAGATTTATTTATTTATTTATTTATTTATATAGCTTGTATGCCGCCCACTACCCAAAGGTCTCTGGGCGGCTCACAATCAAAATGGACAATTAAAACATCAAAATACAATATAATTAGAATAATAAAAACATGTAAATGCAATAAATAAATACGATACATTAAAAACACCACTGATTGATCACATTGGTGTATTTCAGGACTGTTCTTCTTCCAGCTGAAGATTCTGGATTCCTGTGGGAAGTAAAACTGAGCCCAGATTATTAGGGAAATGCACACAGCTCCCTTTGGCACAGTGCCCTTATGTCAAATGCCAACATTGTACACATGGGGGGCAGAGGACCAAGTGGGCTCCTAACGTATCATTTCACTCAGAAAGGTTTTGGGTTTCTGCTCTACAAACAAAAATGGATCACACCACACTCATAATCTGCGGGTAAGATCCTGTCTTCTCCATGCAGTACCTGTTATTGCATGGGTGGTCTGATAGGTTTACAAAATATGATCCAGAACAAGTCAATAAGCTTTACAGCCTCACATATTCCAGAGGGGGAGAAGTATGCATGGTTTAATTGTCTTATTAATGGGAACGGGTTCTTCAGATCAACATCCATACTTATTTTTTAGTTGCATTCACTGAAATTTCATGATAAATTTATCATAAGCCCTAAAGGGAGAAAGAGGTTGTTGACTCTGAGGTTTATTTGTTGGATAATAAGAATCTCCCTATGAGCCCTACAGAACTTAGACCTCTAGGTTAAAATCAGAAGCCTGTGTTTGTCACAGCTGGCACTGACTGATTGATAGACTGTCTGTCTGTCTGTCTGTCTGTCTGTCTGACTGATTGATTGAATTTTAAGCTGCCCATCAAGCAAAATGTGTGGTATACAACCCAAGGCAAAGCATGTACTGTGTATTATAAAATCAACTATAAAAGACACTAATAGGTTATAATTACAAATAACAGTTTTACCAATAACAAAATAATTATACTTCAATACACTTTCACTTCTGTCCTTGGTTTATGCTTTGTTATCCTTGTAAAGCACGCTCAACTCTCAGGAATGTTCTGATACAGTGATCTTATTTGACGGGAGAGTTGGCCAATTTTGGGGGATTTTTAGTAAACTGCTGTTCAAGCTTCAATTTTAAAAGGACTTTCATTTTCAGGGCTGCTTTTTCTCTCATCACATGGGTCTCCAAGTTAATTTTGACTTATGGTGGTGCTTTTCAGGGTTTTCCAGGTAGAGAATACTCAGAAATAGTTTACCATTCTCTTCTGGGACTGTGCAACTAGCCTAAGGCCACACCTGCTCGCTCTACTTCGCAGGAGGTACCGTGGGCAATCAAACTCCCAACCTCTGACTCTGCAGCCAGATACCCAAACCACTGAGCTATTCCACTGATATAATAACCCCTTTAATTATTGTTTTCTATACACACACTGTTTCATATCCATTTCCTTTTCCTTTCCTTTCCTTTTCAGTGTTATGAAAACCCAATTTATTGTTTAAGCAAGGCATACCAAGTGTGTGTGAACATAGAATTGATTACTGCAATGCACTCTATGAGGGGCAGCCCTTGAAGACGGTTTGGCGATTGGAACTGGTTCAGAATCATGTGCCGTGGTTGGTAAGTGGTGATGGAGCCAGGGATCACATCACGCCGGTTCTGCATAATCCGCTGCATTGGTTACCAGTTGCTGCCCAGGCTCAATTCAAAGTACTTGTTTTGACATATAAAAACCTAAATGACTTAGGACCTAGATACCTGAGGGACCACCTCCTTCCATATGAACCTACCCGGCAATTATGATTGAGCCAGGGGAGGGAGGGCTTTTGAAAGAGCCACCTTTTTAGGGATGGCTTCTAGACATAGGGCCTTCTTAGCAGCTGCCCCCAGGCTATGGAGTGCCCTCCCAAGTGAGATCCGCCTGGCACCAACATTGATGACATTTTGGTGCCAGGTAAAAACCTTCCTGTTCCAACAGTATTTTAATTGACATAATATGGATTGTGGGTCCTGATGGCAATTTTACTGTAAAGTTTTTATTATTGGTTTAATTATTTGTTAACATTTTAATGCTTTAACTGTTTTCTTTTTTTTATTGTAAGCCGCCCAGAGACCTTTGGGTAGTGGATGGCATATAAGCTATAAAATAAATAAAAATAAAATAAATAGAATAATATAAGAGTGCATACAGGCATGTCAGGAGCAGACCCCGCACTTGTGGGGAAAACCCTAAGAAGAAAGAGGAGGAGGACGCAGGTATGTCAGTCATAACTCCAAGAACCTTACATCCCGACAGTGGATACCTGTTGTGAGTAGATTGTGGAAATACGCACCTGTTTTTGCTTGCTTGCCTGTTTGTTTAAATAGTTATGTTTGTTCTAGCTAATTAACAGCTATATGTAACCTGCAGCAGCGTATTGAGGCTGGACTAGAATTTCTCCTCCAGGAGAGGGAACCATCATTATGGGTTTTAGGCTACCTCCGTGGCATTCCTAACTCTTCAAGCAGAGGGAAAGACTTGATTGTACTCTGGCGCAAAGGGGGAAAGAGGGCAGCGGGAGCAAGGCCAGGGAAAAAGGGGAAAGAAAACAAAAGAAGAGGAATGGGAGGGGTTTCTAGCTTACACACCAATGACACAGACAGTATTTTTAAAATACATATCTAGAGAGCAAAATCTGCAATTCCATAGTATGGAATTTGGGTTTTTTTATTATTTTTATTCAATTTTTTTATTAGTGAAGATGGCTATCAGCCTTTCTTTTCTTTTCTTTTCTTTTCTTTTCTTTTCTTTTCTTTTCTTTTCTTTTCTTTTCTTTTCTTTTCTTTTCTTTTCTTTTCTTTTTTCTTTTTTTTACTGGCTGGCAGGGCTCTCTTAAGGCCTCTTTCAGACATATTGTCTGATAATTCATTGAAAAGAAGGGATGCCCTACATAATTTGAATGTGCCGGGGCAGGCTAATGTCACAAACATGAACCCCTTGAGCAGAATAGTTTTATCGAAACTTGAAGTGGTTCATTCACTCACTTGGAAACCTCACAGGCCAGCAAACATGTTCATCAGATCATCATCAGAGAAGATGATGTTGGAGCATCATTTATACAAGTGATTCCTCCATGGGCATAATAGGTCATTCAGTAAGGATTCCACATGTGGATAAGTCTCTCTCTCTCTCTCTCTCTCTCTCTCTCTCTCTCTCTCTCTCTCTCTCTCTCTCTGTGTGTGTGTGTGTGTGTGTGTGTGTGTGTGTGTGTGTGTGTGTGTGTAAGAACATGTGCACCTATTTGGAGAGTCCTCTCACCATTTCTTAAGATTAAAAGGATCATTGGAATCAGTCACAGATCGTTGACTTTGCATAATGCCCTCCAAAATGAGACAGGATGTCCGGGCATGTGTGTTTATGCAGGTAGAGATGCTGCATCCCATGAGAATACCAGACTGGTGCCTTAATAATTATGCAAATATTGAATAACGATATGAAAGAGAGATCAGCTGACATCTATGCATAGGTTCATGCACATTCCTTCACATAAAACCTGCAAGTGAAAACAATTGCTTCATTTGCAATCAACCATTAGGCTTAGACCAAAGAGATCTATTATTTTTAAAGAGGCTTGAGTTTAAAAAAACCAGGATTCAAATATTATCTCTCTTTTTTCCCCACTAAGGCAACTTGAAGGGTGATGAAAATAGGAGCACAGTGGCTTCACAACTTTACCAGGGACCTGTCCTCTTTAATCTAAGTCTCTGTCATTGTTGTTTACAACATTAGACATCGGGACCTGAGATCCACAGTTCCATATTGCTAAAAATTGGATTCAGGCATCTGAAAATTAGTTTAGTTTGGTGGAAGAGTAATAAGAAAGAGGCAAAGGAGGTGTTGGCACCACATACATTTAGGAGACAATGATCTTCAGAAACGGGGGGCTAGACTGGCATTGCAATATTTAGAATGTGTTACAAGCATTTAAGAAAGTAGCTCATCACACTCCCATGGACTGATAATAATAAAACCTTCCACAGAAACATAGAAGCTAGCCGTATTTCCAGTTATGAGTCAATGCACTGATTACAAGGATTTTTTACTAAGCACCAGTGGAATAGAAGAGCAAGGGCTGAAATGGATAAAGTCCTGGGACTTTCTGAATGGCAAGGACTATGACATCATCTCCCACCACCTCAAGCTTTCCTAGTTCCTCTGAGTTTAGCTGCAATCTTCATACTATGGCTATGTGTTTGGCTGTGCAACCACATCTATGCAAGGCAGATTACAACACTGAACTGCCAGACCAATGGCCTAACTAGCCATAAATCAATCTCATATACAGTATTTATTTACATATAAATGGCCCATCTGAATGTTTTACTCATTCATTATTATTTCAGCCCCTTCCTTCATAATTATTTATGTATGATCCATCTGATTACTAGCAGAGGTTTAAAGAGTCTTCCTTTCTGTGTCAGCAGACTATGTAATTAAATGGGACCCCCAATAGTATTAAACAAGCCATGGATTTCAATATCTTGACAAGTCTAGTAACTAATGACTCTGTGGGTCTGAAAAACAGAAGAAGAAGAAGAAGAAGAAGAAGAAGAAGAAGAAGAAGAAGAAGAAGAAGAAGAAGAAGAAGAAGAAGAAGAAGAAGAAGAAGAAGAAGAAGAAGAAGAAGAAGAAGAAGAGAAAGTCTCTGTTTTGTAGCATGTCATGTGATTTAACTATAAACACAGCAACATCACATTGATATTGTGATGTTAAACACAGCCAAACAGCCCGAAAAACTCACAACAGTTATCAGATGGCCGTGAAAGCCTTGGACAATATAAAGAGGAACTCTTTAACTGTTAGCAATCTGGTGCTGCGATTGTCTAGTTACCATTCCACCACCCTAGCTACCCAACAAGAAACTGGCCATTGGTAGGAAAAAAGAATGCAATGGTTAATTGGCCTAATTTGCATAGTATGGACATATGCATTGGTTAGCATACTGTTCCAATGTTTACAGTATACAAATGGGGCCACCTAATTTGCACAACCGGCAAATTAGGTTGCCTGGCTTTGGCGAAGTGGAATATGGCAACCTTATTCAAGTTCTGTCTTTGGTAGGTTGCCTGCAGGCATTGAAACACTAGTTTTTTTTAAGAAGGGCTCCATGGAAGATGCTATCATACTGGCTTTTGTACTGGTATGGTTGTGTTCCTTGGATTTTTATGATGATGTGTGATGGTTTCGTGATTTTCAAGGACCACTGAATGATATATCTGATTGTATTATTTTATTGTGTTTATTATGACTGCTAGCGTTCTTGGTCATGCTTCAGACAGAAATGTAGTATAAATATTCAATGACTGCAGTAATCCAAATAAAAAGTATGGGGGCTGCATGGCCTTTATCAGTTCCTCTTGCAGAACAGTCATGTAGACAGTAGTGGTGCCTGCAAAGGAGAATTTAGAGTTATATTGAGATCAGAACTAAGAAAGTTACTTTTTTTTTTTTTGGATGCCACTCTAGAATCCTTCATTCCTAGCCATACTGGCTACAAGATTCTAGGTGGTGTAGTTCCTGAAAGCATCTTTCCCAGGCTCTGTCTCAGAAACATGAACAGAGAGGAGAGCAATCTTCAACTCGCTGCTGAGAACTTTGTTTTGAAAAACTGTAAAGCCTTTGACATCCCCAGTTGAAGGGTATCCCACCTCAAAGAGCATCATGGTTCAGGCCTTCGTATGCAGTTAGTTCTGATTAGGCCCTACTCAGCTTTCTTGCTTTTTTGGCGGGGGGGGCGAGGTGGATCTGTTTCAGCACATCTTGTCTCTGATGCAGCCTTTAGCAACCACTGTGATAGGAAACCATATTTGATCCTCCCACTCTTACCACACAGGCAGGTATGACTTCCAGAATATGGCTATGCTTTCCAAGTAACCGGAGACCAATATGTTTTAAGGAGCCCTTTGTGCACCTCGTGGCATACTTAACCTTAATTGTCACCATTAAGTACTGTACTATATTTCATTGTGCCTTGGGGAGTTTGTTTATGCTTGCTATGAAGAGCAGAAACCTTTAACTACTGAGGTACGCAGAGCTGCTCCTAGCTAATCAGGCAGGGCTTTTTTTTTAATTAGCTATAATTATAATAAAATTTTCATTTCTAAAATGTCCCAGACACCCCCAAGGAGCTAGCCTTCTAAACAATTAGTGATTTCATTAAATCAACAGATATACTTGGGGAGTGCGCATGAATGGCGATAAGCTAAAAATAATAGAAACAGCGTATTCTCGAAGGCTTTCACGGCCGGGATCTGATAGCTGCCCAAACAAGTCACAACAGCTAATTGAAGCAGCCTTATAAAAAGGAACCCTGAAGGACTAAGAACAGCAGGACAATTTATGCATCTAGATAGATACATATACTTGGATAATATATTTTCTACTTTATGTGGATGGGAAGCTTGCACATCCAAGATAGATCCTACTAACAAGCTTACAAATGTGGCAGGCATCCTGCACAATATTTATATGTGCTAGATTCCAGTGGTGGCAATCTGACCTGGTGCCAGTTGTGCATGGCCACATATCTGATCATATGATCCAGTTATGGAACTAGGTACTCCACCATGTGCGACTGGTACTCTGGCAGCGTCTGCAGTTGGAGTCCATGGACCTTAATCGGGGGTGGGGGACCTTTGGCCCTCCAGATGCTCCCACAGTCCTTTATCATTGGAGATATAGGCTCGGAATTCTGGAAGCTGCATTCCAAAACATCTGGAGAGTTGAAGATTCTGATCACTGACCTAATACTCTACTAAACAGGAGACTCATCTATGCTAGTCTATGAGTTAAAACATATCCAGGAGTTCAAGAAAGCAGCTGATACATGATCATTTTCAGGAAACTGATTAGAAGTCATGACTCTCTGTCAGGACAGACTCTACTCAGTAAGTTCCATTCATTTTTATAGTTTTCCATTTGAACATAATGTGTGTTTAGCTAGAGATGGGGACAAACTATCAGCGGTACCTCCTCTGGCGGGCACCCATTCAGAGGCAGTGCTCAGAAGAGGTGGGACAGGGAAGAGGTGGGTGCTGCCTCTGAGTGGACACTCACTGGAGGAGGAAGGACAGGGAACTGACAAACACCTGTTTGCCCAAAGGAGGAACCAGCACAAAGCACCAAACCAGCAGTTCATGCCCACCTCTAGTTTAGATTATTAGTTAATATTAGTTGCTATAAAATATATTTATGTTCCTGCCTTTTCCCCATATCCTTACATTCTCTTTATGCTACATATTTACTTCACCCCTTTCTCCAAATGACTTTTGCCTGCAAAACATTCCTAAAGATCCACATCAAGACAACTGAACACTTTATGATTTTATACACCTCTCTATTAACCCCAAGAGTGACAAATTTCTTGCTGCTAAACTTATCCCAGTTTTTCTTTTCAGTACTATTTATCTATTTAATAGGAATTCCAGAGCCTGAAGCATTGGCAAATAATGCATTTGAATGGTCTGATTCATATTATTTTCTGTTCATTACACAATATACAGTTAGTCTGAATCAGCCCAGATTCTCCACACACACTACAAACATTTCTTCTTCCAACCCTGGGGCTTGTACTTTTCTACACAAAGGATATTCTGCAGTTAGAAGCTCATGGGACACACAGTCCTCCATCAATGGGATTCATCAGAGCTCTCCGCCTGATTAATCGGTCTTGCAAAGGACATTTGTGTTTCGCTCCTGATGACAAGTCACAAAACAAAGCCACCTAACAGCAAAATGTGGACATGAGAAAGGTTTGCCCTGAGAGAAACAGATGTCTTTTAACAGTTAAGAGAGCTTTACTTCTAAATGTGAGGCTGGCCATTTAATGTAGTTTGCCCGTTAAAGTCACTCGGAAGCCTATTCGGTTATTAACATCTGTGCAGAATCTGAATTTAGTAAGCAAGACACAACAGGCAGTGTGGTGACAATATGATCTTATTGGAAGTCTTCTTCTCATCTCCTTGAGCTAATTCATGCAGGCGGTGATTATTTTGAGCTGAGGAGCTGCCCAAAGCCTCTCTCCCTTTCTAAGGGCATTTATACACGACCCCTAAGCTCCGCCGCAAATGGCTGCAAGCTCCGGACCTTAAAAATGTTTACCCACCAGCTCCGGAGTTTGCAGACAATTATGTGTGACCCCGCCCACTTTAGCACGACCCAGCGCACTTTTCTTGTACCTGCTTTTTGATGGTGAAAAATATTTGATGCGGAGAGTGCCTGAGCTCTCCTCGCTTCTTTCTGTTGTTTTTCTTTTGCCTCTGCCCCTTAAAGAGGAACCAGGAAGTAAACGGAGGTCGGAGCAACCTCCACCGGCACCGGAGGTAAGAATGCATTCTTTTGTCCCTGTCTAAGGCTTTTTTTTCTCCCTCCCCTCACGCAGACAGAACAAAGAAGTGCAGAGCGGATGGGGACGGAGGAACAGCAACGAACCCTCAAGATCTCTGGTCCGAATTTAAGGGACCAGCGGATCTTAGGGGTCGTGTAAAAAGGCCCTAAGTCTTACAATGGTCAGATTTTATCTCTTAGTACAAATCGAGATATATTAATAAGTACTCGAGGAGGTGGAAGTGTGTTTACAAGCACTACATCTTTTCTCTCTCCGCTTCTGTAGTTATCTAAGAGAAGGAATGTATCGCAGTATTTCCAAGTTGCTAAAGAACTCCTGTACTCAAAAGCTGGCTGTCAAAAGCTGTTGTTTTCTTGTTTGTTTTAAATACTGCGTAAGAGTTCATTTTAACAACACTTGATGTTTTCCAATTCTTTCTGTCTTTTTTTCTCCAGAAAGGTAGAAGACAAATGTTATTGTGCGTGTGTGCGGGGAGGGATATAGAAATGCAGAGAGTTGCCTTGTAAATACACAGGGCTGATGTTAACATTGTTTGAGGTTTGTACTGTATTTTTGATACTGGAATTACAAATGATCTTGAGTTCACTGTCAAAGGAAATCCAATTGTCCAGGCGAATTACCTGTGCTTCTCTTTCGGTGGGGTAGCAATAACTCCATCACTGCTGGAATCATTTCTCTTTGATATTGAGGTTTAAGATCAAGTGAAGCAATTATTTATGGGGATCACATTGTGAAAGAATAAAACATGTACTGGAAAGAGGAAACTTGCTCCTGATCCTAGGGTGAGTTTTGTCATCTTAAGAAGAGGCTTAGAAAGAGAACCAAAGGAAACTTGTGGAATTTTGCAAAAAGGGATCATTTTATTTTTCTTAACCATTTGGTGTGTTTTTCTACCTATTCTGATACCCAAATACTTTCCTCAGGAGTGAGGAGACATTTTTAAGAGGTGGATTAGATGCGGTCACATGTATGTGGGGAGGAGCCATGACCCCTGACATCACTAGCTCCTTGGCCATAGCATCCTTTGGAACTTCGTACTTTGACTGAGAAGGCAAGGGAAAAATATAGCTGAAGAGTTCTGTTCCCTACTTCACTTAACTTTCCAACTGGGAAGATAAGCCAGCTGAGGGGAATTTCCAGAGATCATTATTTCCAGTAATGGATTCCAAATAAGACCAGGATGAACCTTCATACATAGGAATAAGCATGAGTAGGAGGGAGGTGGGGACCCCCCACACACATACCACAAAGGGCCTATGGACAGAGGTCTCCCTACTCTGACTTATTTCCTTCTTGTTTAATGTCAGGATAAAATGTTTTGACAGTGCTGCTGATATGGCCTTCTAAATAATCAGATACGGTTTGGAAAAAGGGACGGCTACTGTCTCTGTAAACAAAAGTTTAACCACTATTTATTTCTAGAATCAAGAATGCTTAATTATTGCATTGGTGATTTTTGGAACACCAGATCAAGCCAGCTCAATAGTCCAGTGGTTACTGAGAGCAAAATTTCCTCACTATGCCTCCCAGAAGAGCCAGCCTACGTAGCTTTGGGAAAGCTGTACAGTCCTAGGATACCCCCCAGAGGAATGGAGTGGTAAACCACTTCTGAGTACTCTGCACCTGGAAAAATCCTGGAAAAAGGGTTTGGCATAAGTAGGAATCAGGTTGGTGACATGTAATTATTACTTAAATTAATATGCAGACTGGGAGACAGTTCCACATTTCTTTGACTGTGGTACTATCATTTTGCAGTACATATACCAGGGTCTGTGGAAGTGATTGTCTCTATCAAAGCTCACATTAAAATACATCAGTTAGTTTTTAAGGTGCCACAGCATTTTTATCTACATTATATTCTGTTACTTTTGTTTCTGACCTGATAGATCAAGGAAAGCTAGATATATGAGGAAATGCTGCATGTACAGTAATAGGGGGATCTGCCTCCAAAAGGGTGTATTATGGGGAAAGATGCATAAGTCACAATTATTTTACATGTGTGAAATGTGTGTTTTCATATGGTTTTCAAACAACTGCAAGAAATTAGAGGGAACAGACTTATTGGACAAATACATACAAAGCTGACCTGCACCTGCTGTGTCATGCATACTCCCCTACTTCAGATGTTTTCCCAATTACATTGAATTAGATTACCTTTAACAGGACATTATTTAAATGATCCAACCAGATAGGTGGGGAACATTCAGTTCTGAATTTGGCATGGCATCATCATGGTAACCAATGAAATTCCCAATGATTTGGGCAGAAAAAGCATTGCATTGCCTATTGCCTGCAAAATTACGATAGTGCTGTTTTCTTTCAGCCATTCGTGTTGAGGGCATTCAAGAGTCACCAAATCAGTACCATTTATATTTTGGTGTCTGTGACAAATCAAAGCAATGGGGACAAATCTGGTGATAAGGCAGCAATTACCTTTTAAAGAGGGCTAGCATGATAAAGAAGGGAGGTGGCTGGCTGAATTGGGCATTCTTTTAGATCACAGGATGGTGATATATGGCTCCCGTCACCAAATGCTCTTCCCACAACACCAGGAATAAATAAATAAATAACTTTTATAGGGGGGGAGTTGGGGCCCAGAAAGTTATGTGCCACCTATGAGACATGGGGAAGCTTTGGCATGTATTGTGGAGGAATACTACTTTTAGAGATGGGCACGACCAGAAAAAATGACGTTTCGATTTTTCGTTTGTTGGAACGGGTCCGTTTCGTTCTGTTTCCATTTGTTGCGATTTTTTTTGAAAAATTTTCAGTTCGACGTTTCGTTCGTTGTTTTCTACCACGATTTGTGATATGTGCGATTTGACTTCCCAGAGCATGGGGGCATCTCGCAATGACCCAGAACAGGCGGAAAACACTTTAAACTGGGTGATGAATAATATATTTAATAAATATATCATAGCATAAGACTGCATCCTATGCAATAATGCAAACAAAATGGGCAGAATGCAATATTCTATTTTTTCTCTTGGTCAACGCTGACTGAACCGGCCACCCTACTTGGTCTGGCTGCCTGTTATACTTTTTTTTGTGTGTGTGTGTGTGTTTTGAAGCCTTTATCCATCCCATTTCCCCTCTACCTCTCAGAGGCAGCAGGAGACACAGTATTCCGTTCCTCCCAAAATCTGGATGAGGGTCTACTCCTCTCAATGTCCCCTCCCCATGACACTCCTTGTAAAGCCAAGCAAATGCCACCCTGGTCAACTAGCGGTCAGAGATTCAGATGCTTCCCCCCCCAACTCATCCTGATGAGTTCCCCTCAATCTCTCGGGGAATCATTGCCAGCTGGAGTATCCCGAGGAGACCGGTTCGCTCATGGAGCGAGCAGAGTAGACCTTCTCTCTCCTTGACCACGAGCAGGTTGCGCATCTTGAGGCCCATCTCCAGGGCAGAAACCCTCCGCTGCCCTCCACCCGGTCCGGCTTCCCTGCCGTGTCGCTGGAAGTGGCCTAACCCTAACCCTAACCCTAACCCTAACCCTAACCCTAACCCTAACCCTAACCCTGTAACTGTTTTCATTTGTGCCCTACTTGCAAGAAGGGCTGCCTGGGAAGAACCCCCCCCCCGGGACTGCCAGCCAAAGGGACCACTGGTTTTTCAAGAACTGATTGGCAAAGGCAGCCATTCAGACAGCAGGCAGGACGGGTGGTGGGGTTGGACCTGCTGCCTTGAACGGTTGGGGTGCAGGCAGCTGAGCCCGATTCATGACAGTCCACGCAGCAAAGCCACAAAGCCAGAAGGGCGGGGAACAACGGGGAGGGATTCTTTCAACCGCCTAATTTGGAGGCCAGTTTTGAAATCCAGGAGACCAGTTCCACCAACCCAGTGGAGACAGAGTCCACGCACGCGGCAAAGCCACGAAGCCAAAACGGCGGGGAACAACAGGGAGGGATTCTTTCAGCCGCCTACTTTGGAGGCCAGTTTTCATATCCAGGAGGAGACCAGTTCCAACAACCCAGTGGAGACAGAGTCCACGCACGCACACGGCAAAGCCACGAAGCCAGAATGGCGGGGAACAACGGGGAGGGATTGTTTCCAGCCTGGTAATTTTATCTCTCAGCGAAGCTTTCAGGGGAACAACGGGAGGGATTGTTTCCGGCCTGGTAATTTTATCTCTCAGCGGGGAGCTTTCAGGAGGGGAGACCAGTTCCACCAACCCAGTGGAGACAGAGTCCACGCACACACAACGGGGAGGGATTCTTTCAGCCGCCTACTTTGGAGGCCAGTTTTCATATCCAGGAGGAGACCAGTTCCACCAACCCAGTGGAGACAGAGTCCACGGGGCAAACAACGGGGGCGGGGAGGGATTGTTTTCCGGCCTGGTAAGACAGAGTATCTCACACACAGCCACGAAGCTTTCAGGAGGAGACCAGTTCCACCAACCCAGTGGAGACAGAGTCCACACACAAACCATGAAGCAAATGCCAACGGGGAGGGATTCTTATAGCCACCTACTTTGGAGGCCACCAGCCAGAGTTTTGACTGCCCAGGGGAACAACGGGAAAGCCACTAGATTCTTTTGGAGCCATAAAGCCTATTTTGGAGAGGCCAGTTTTCATATCCAGGAGGAGACCAGTTCCACCAACCCAGTGGAGACAGAGAGTTTTGGAGGCCACCAAGCCAGAGTTTTGACTGCCCAGTGGAGACACAGTCCACCCAGGAAAGCCACGGCCAGAGTTTTGGAGGCCATACAGCCAGAGTTTTGGAGCCACAAAGCTGCCCAGTGGAGAAACAGTCCACCCAGGAAAGCAAAATGGTTTTGGGGAACAACCAGAGAGGGCCACTAGGCCAGATTCTTTCAGCCACCTACTTTGGAGGCCAGTTTTGACTGCCCAGTGAGACCAGTTCCACCAACCCAGTGGAGACAGAGTCCACACACACACACCCAGGCAAAGCCAGAGTTTGGGAGGCCACTAGGCCAGAGTTTTGGAGGCCACCAAGCCAGAGTCCACCCAGGAAAGCCACGAAGCCAGAGTTTTGGAGGCCACTAGGCGGGCCCAGTGGAGAACAGTCCACGGGGAGGGATTCTTTTTCGGAGCCACTAGCCTAGGCTTTGGAGGCCAGTTTTCACATCCAGGAGGAGACCAGTTCCACCAGCCCAGTGGAGACATAGGAAAGCATTTTGGAGGCCACAGCCAGAGTTTTGGAGGCCACCAAGCCAGAGTTTTGACTGCCCAGTGGAACACAGCCACCCAGGAAAGCTAGAATTTTGGAGGCCATACAGCCAGCGGAGAACAAGTCCACCCAGGAAAGCCAGGGATTCTTTTTGGAGCCACCCAGAGTTTTGCCTGCCCAGGCCAGTCCACCCAGGAAAGCCAGCCAGAGTTTTGACTGCCCAGTTTTGCCTGCCCAGTGGAGACACAGTCCACCCAGGAAAGCCAGAAGCCAGAGTTTTGGAAACACAGTCCACCCAGGAAAGCCACTAGGCCAGAGTTTTGGAGGCCATAAAGCCAGAGTTTTGGAGGCCACTTTTGACTGCCCAGGCCAGAGTTTTGTCTGCCCAGTGGAGTGGACACAGTCCACCCAGGAAAGCCACGAAGTTTTGGAGGCAGAGTTTTGGAGGCCACTAGGCCAGAGTTTTGCCTGCCCAGTGGAGACAGTAGTCCACCCAGGAAAGCCAGAGTTTTGGAGGCCACTAGCCAGAGTGGAGACATAGCAAATGTTAAATGGGAGGGATTGTTTCTTCCGCCTTTGGAAGCCAGAATGCTAGTTGGAAGGAATCTCCCCTCCTTCTGCAAAGGGATTTCCCAACCTGGACTGTAACCGGTGGGAGTGAACCCCACCATGTTGGAGGACAGAGTACCCCAATTCTAAACAAAATAGTTGATGACGACTGTGCCTGTTAAAGTTGGTCTCCTCAAATGATTTTCTGCCTAGAGGCGGGGGCAGCTGGGGTTGCTGCCTGTGGAAGTCGAGGAGAGTGGCCGACAGGGTGCATGTTGGCTCGGAGGCTGGACTTGAAGCACTGAACCACTGATAGGCTGAAGGAGAAGCACCTGGAAGGCCTCCTCCAAGCTGGGAGTCCCGGGAGCCTGACAGGCAGGCAGGTAGGCAGAGGGGTGGGCAGGCAGCCAGGCAGGCAGGGAAGCAGGCAGTCTGGCTTACAGGTAGGAAGGCAAGCTTGCAGGTTACCCACCCAGGCTAAGGAAGGCACAAAGCCAAAGTGCCAGAAGGGAGGATTGTTTTTGCCTTTGGAGGCAGAGTTTCTCCACCCCAGGAGACCGAGTTTCGTCAATCCAGGAGACAGAGTGGATGCAGGAGAACATGGCTATTTCTTTAAGGCTGTAAGGAGAGCTAGGCCCCTGCTAATCAGTCTTTGAGGTAGGTTGTTGTAAAGTGCATCATGACCACTTTGTAAGCAGAGTGGCTCCAAAACCCCAGGGAAGGGAGGAACGCATCGAGGAAGGCAGGTATTGGGGTGTACTACACTCAGACCAGCCATGGCCAACAGGGAAGTATTGGGCCTACACTGACCCTAGGAAAAATATTCCTGGGCTGCTATAAAGATCAGGGAAGCCCTATAATAACTGGGCTAATTATGTAGCCCTTATTAGATCCATATATGCAGCGGAAGCAGCGGAATTACAGGCATTCAGGCAGACAAAGGTGGAAGGCAGGCAGGCAGTCATATAGACAGAGCAGACAGCCAGGCATAACTGCGTTGTGCTGGTGGAATGTTAGGATGGGAGGCATACAGGCATTGGTTAGATTGGGTTAGGGTTAGGGTTAGGGGAAGTTGCTCGGCTGCAACCCCAACAGTCTTGTCCGGTTCAAAATTATAAACATTGAGTGGTCCTCCCTGGTTCGGAGCCAGGCAAGGGCTAGACAAATTGGGCCTACACAGACCCTTCAAAATGGCACATTGAGTGGTCCTCCCTGGTTTGGAGCCAGGCAAGGGCTAGAGAAATTGGCCCTAAAGATAGAGGTTCCCTTCAAATGACACATTGAGTGGTCCTCCCTGGTTTTGAGCCAGGCAAGGACTAGAAAAATTGGGCCTACAGATACAGTATGATTCCCTTCAAATGACACATTGAGTGGTCCTCCCTGGTTTTGAGCCAGGCAAGGCCTAGAAAAATTGGGCCTACAGATACAGTATGATTCCCTTCAAATGACACATTGAGTGGTCCTCCCTGGTTTTGAGCCAGGCAAGGCCTAGAAAAATTGGGCAATAATCGAACCCATCAAATTGAGTGGGAATGCAGGAAGGCAGACAGACAGGAAGGCAGGCAGGCAAGCAGGCAGTTAAGCAGGTAGGCACAGGGCCAGCCAGGCAGGTAGGCTGGTAGGCAGGCAGGCAGGCAGGCAGGCTGGCAGGCTGGCAGGAAGTTGGGCTTGCAGGGAGGAAGGCAAGCTGGGAGGCAGGCATAATTGCAGGCAGGCAGGCATAAGTGTTGCTCTGGTAGTGCATGTTAGAGCAAGGGAGGCCTGTTTGGAAGGAACTGGTGGAAGAACAACTGTGGGCCTAGGTCTTGGAGTGTTGGGGTAATCCCAACGTGGAAAGGTTGAAGCGGATGAAAGTCAACCTTTCCACGTTCTCCGGGTCCAGACGAGAGCGGCGCGGCCTCAGGACATCTCCCATGTGGGAGAAGACACGCTCACTCTGGACACTGGTGGGTGGGATGGACAAGAGGTCCAACACCAGAGTTGAAAGAGCGGGTCAGATGTCTGCCTTTCTGGCCCAGTAGTGGAGTGGGTCCAAGGTGAGAAGTTGGAGGGGCTCAGCCATGTACTCCCTCACCATGGTCAGAGCGGGGTCCGGTTCTTCTTCCTCCCTTGCCTCCACTGAGGAGGAGACTGCCATGGCTAGGGCAGAGGCCAGGTAGTTGGCTGCTGGTACGGAACCTGGTCTCTGGGTGTATGCTCCTGCAGTAGAGGAGGAAGAGGAACCTTGCGAGGATTCCTCTTCTGGATCGCTCTGGCTTCCGTGTGCCCTCGGGAACGCCTGGGCCTGATTTGAGACAGCCCTGCAGACTTGACGGCATAGCTCCGTCTTCCAGGAGTTCAGGTCGGCAGGGCTCCCTGTCAAAGCAGATTTGACACGGGCAACAAATATCTGGTAATAATTTTATATACTCAGTGGGCTAACACAAAACAGTGCAGCAGTAAACAGCCTGTCTGATAAAATGTTAGTATTGATATAAAGGGTTTTCCAGAGTTAGTCTATCAGAAAGACAATGACAATGAATATGTAAAAACTCATATATTCAGGCTATACATCAAAATATACACAGATAACAACCAAGCATTATATAAAAGGCTATAGGAAACCCACAAACAGAGTGTGGGGTGAACTGTTCTCACTATAACAGTCCCCACCCTTACAAATGGCAGGCTAGTGCCTTTTATACTTATTCAGCACTCACTTGATCTGATGCAATCACTAATTAACAATCTGATGCAGTCTGATCTATCCATTACAAATCATGATGTTACAATGGAGTTCCACTCTGCACTTCATCACTTAACATGCCTGGATGATTACTAGTCTCTAACACTTGTGGATTAACATCATGACACTTGTCAGAATCTAACTGCCTCCATTTTACAGGAGTCACTTTACACATTCTGTTAAATATACATAACATATGTTTTGTCAACCTTTACATATGCCATGACACTCCCTTTCAAAGAACCCTTGACACGTTAGGATCTGCCTCAGGACCATGCCATCTGGATTGACCTGCACCTTTCCTTCCCCAGTGGGCTAAGGTGGGTATCTTGAGGACCTGGTCATGTGGATGCCTGTCTGCACTGCCCTGCTCTTTGGGCCTGGAGAAGATTGGCACCTTCCCTCTTACTGCTCTCTAGGCATTGGCCCTGCAGCTGTTCTTGGGATGCCCTAGTGTCCCAGGCTGGCGCCACCAATGAGTTGCTGAGGACATCCGTGGTCTCCTCAAAAGGCTGCAGGATGGATCTTCCTTCCATCTGGGAGAGGGGGCCCAGACCATGTCCCTGACAGACTCAAAAAGTCCAACACCCCGCCCCTCAGGCAGGACGGGATGGAGGTTGACATGGAGCCACGTGCTTCCATCACTTGCCTCTGCTCCACCAGGTGAGAGGACCATTTTCATGGCCACCATTTCCACCAACCATGGGTGGTGGTCTCCTGGATCAGGGCCTTATTCTGTTGGCTGGCCCATCTCCGCCTGCTTGGCACAACATCATCCTGGATGCCTTGCCTCTTCCCACTCTCAGACATGCCCTGAGTCCTTTTCCTGCACTTTCCAGCAAGGTCTTGGTCTCCAGGGTCCCCTCAACCCAGGAGTCCTCCCAGGGTGCACTTCAGTCCAATGGCATCGCAAGGCACTAGATGTGGTTTGTGGTGCGCCTGCGCACAATGCCATGTATTTCCTGCCCTTTCAATCGCGTTGATCATGTTACAGCCTGCCTCAGTGACCATGAATCCGTGATTGACCTGCCCCCCTCTGGTACTGCCTGCCGCTGCTGTGCTGGTGGTGGTGTGGCTTGTGCCCTGCTGGGACAATTGACTGCTGCTGTCACTGGTGGTACTCTGGTCCTAGGTGGAAAGAGGGCTTCTCCTTCCATCACTGCCTGAACCCTGCCTTTCGTCTGTTCCTGCCAACAGGTCCTCAGAATCCGGCAGATGCAGATGAACAGAGCTTTCCGATTTGGAATACTCGTCTTCCTCCGGATACAAGGGGGTGTGTGAGTGTGAGACCTTGGCGATGGGGATCGCATGCAGTCATCCATGTTTCCCTCAGTGACAGAAGATGGTCCGGTGGTGCTGGTTGTGCAGGTGCTGCTTGGAGAGGGAGTGGCAGCAATATCACTATCTGCACTACTTCCTGTGCCTTCCTTCAGAAATGTGCCCCTATTTATTTTAGTGGGGGTCCCCCTGCCCTTCCCTCTGGCTCTGCCAGCCCTCCTCATTTTTTTATTTCTCAAATTTATAGAAATATATTTTCTTATTATATTTGTGTTACGTAAACAAACTATTCTAATAAACTTATACTTTTGACCCACAAGCTTACTCTCACACTGTGTTTTTTTGTACAAGCTTTCAATGTTGCCCTGCTGGCCCTTGATATAATTTTCTAAATTCTGGTTTCAACTTGATCCACTGAAATGGAGGAAAACTTAGGAAGCAAATGGTAGTATTAGAAAATAAATGAAACTAAAAATAAGCCTGAAGTGAAAAGAGAGTAGGGGTACTCTGAGATGCCTCCCCAAAAAGATATTGGTGTGTAAATAAAATATAGTTCAGTAGTTATCAAGGCAACAACTAAGAATGGTGTGGCACAGCTAAATGAATGAATGAAATGAAATATAAAAGTGTCTCTTCTTGCTCTCAGGTCAGGCTGTAAAACTTAGGAAGGAAATGGTATGGTAGTATTTGAAAATAAATGAAATGAAACTATTAAATCCAGACCAGAAGTCCAGAAGAAAACTCTTCTTCCCTTCTTCAGCAATCAGTCAGCAAAACTGCAGTGCATGCAGGCCAGACACATTCAGAGAATAAAATTAAAATAGTTTTCTAAATTCTAATTCGACTTGATCCACTGAAATGGAATGTGCCTGCCTGTGTGTGCAAGTGGACACACAACACAACAAGTGTATGTATGTAAGCAAACAAACAATGAACTGGAGTAATGAATCAATAACATTGTAAAAGATTTATATTGTCCCCTTTTGGAGGAGGTTGAGTTTCTTGCACCCCCCAAATTGTGGGTGGGTGTGTGCAAGCAAATTAGGCTCTCCCAGCCTGTAATTGAACTGGTGGTGTGTCACTGGAATTTGTACAACTGGACAGGTGCCTTCAGCCACAGCCCAAAAATAAGCCTGAAGTGAAAAGACAGTAGTGGTACTATGCCTCCCAAGAAAGATATTTTTGGGGTGTAAATACAATATAGTTTAGTAGTTGCAGTCAGGGAATGAAATAAAACTGGTTTTCTAAATTCAAATTCTGAATTCAACTTGTTTCACTGAAGTGGAATGGGCCTGCCTGTGTGTTCAAGTGCACACACAACAACACAACAAGTGTATGTATGTAAACAAACAGTGAGCTGGAGTAATGAATCAATAATATTGTAGTAAGGCTGATATCATCATCAGCAGCAGCAGCTGGACAGGTGTCTTCAGCCACAGCCCAAAAATAAGCCTGAAGTGAAAAAAGACAGTAGTGGTACTATGCCTCCCAAGAAAGATATTTTTGGGGTGTAAATATAAATACAATATAGTTTAGTAGTTGTAGTCAGGGAATGAAATAAAACTGGTTTTCTAAATTCAAGTTCTGAATTCAACTTGTTTCACTGAAGTGGAATGGGCCTGCCTGTGTGTTCAAGTGCACACACAACAACACAAGTGTATGTGTATGTAAACAAATAAACAGTGAGCTGGAGTAATGAATCCATAATATTCTAGTAAGGCTGATATCATCATGGACAGGTGCCTTCAGCAGCCAAAAATAAGCCTGGACAGGTGTCTTCCTCCCAGAAAGATATTTTGCCCAAAAAATAAGCCTAGAAGTGAAAAATAAAACTGACAGTTCCAGTGGAATGGGCCTATGCCTCCCAAGAAAGATATTTTTGGGGCTGTAAAATCAATAGTTTAGTAGTTGATATCATCATCAGCAGCAGCAGCTGGACAGGTGTCTTCAATGAAATAAAACTGGTTTGGTACTATGCCTCCCAAGAAAGATATTTTTGGGGTGTAAATTCAAGTTCTGAAATAAAACTCAACTTGTTCCACTGAAGTGGAATGGGCCTGCCTGTGTGTTCAAGTGCACACACAACAACACAACAAGTGTATGTGTATGTAAACAAACAAACAGTGAGCTGGAGTAATGAATCAATAATATTGTAAGGCTGATGTGTCTGTGTGTTCAAGTGCACATACAACACAAGTTTAAAAACAAACAATGAAGTAAGTAATTAGTAAACTAAATAAATAATATTATAAAATATTCTCCACTTAGGATAGAGGTTCTGTTCTTGGCTTGTACCCCAAATGTGTGTGTGTGCAAGCAAATTGAAGTTGGGAAAATAGAAAATAAATGGTAGTATATAATATATTTTAAAATAAATCCAGACCTCCCACTCCCAGTCGACCCTCCCCCTTTATCCAATATCAGAAAAATCCTCTCCCCACAAACAGCCAGAGAAGAGAACAAAGAATAAACTCTAACTGCTTCCCTTCGCCAGACAAAGCTGCAGGGAATCAAAGAAATTATTTTCTAATAAAATCAATTCCCTCCCTGCCTGCCTAACTTAAAAGCCTAAAGCCTCCACCCAGGCCTCCCTCCTTAATCTTGATCGGATAGCCAGCAGCAGCCACAGTCCTCCCTCAAACACATCCAAGACCCGACTGCGATTTCTGGAAGGTGCCTTGGCTTTCTATGCCCTCCGAGACATCCAGTCAAAACCTGGCCATGCCATTGGTGGAACTGACCAAAAACTTTGCATGGTCCCATCCCATGCCCAGCCCAAATGGGCAGGTCTAAAAAAAAAAAATAAAATAAAATAAAATAAAATAAAATCAATGTGACATTTTATTGCTATAAAAACCCACTGCTGCTACTATTAAAATTCAGGCATTTAAAATAAATAAATTTCACATATTTCTGTGGTGATTTGATGTGTTTTTTGACCACGATTTCAAAAGAAAAATTGTGGTCGCCATTTTGGATTCCCCCCCACCGCATGGCATGGCAAGATGACGAGGATGACCCCCCCCCCCAGCCTGGTGCAAGCAGCCCAGGACAGGAGAGGAGGGGGAAAGGCTGGGGAACCCCACCCGAAACCACCCCTCTGGTAGGTGGCAAAGCCTCAGGCAGGCATATTTTTGCCTGCTTTTTTGGCCGGGAATCAGGGTTATTTTTAACTTTTAAAACTTTTTCTGTGCTTTGCATCGCGCGATCACTGCGATGCCACAAATGGAAATGAAAAAACCGACGAAATTTTTCTTTTTTCGGTTCGAGTTCGAGTTGTAACGGCTTAATTACCGTTACCGTTTCCGTTACTTCCGGAAACGAAAAAACGGAAACAGAAACGAAGATTTCGCCGCTCCGTGCCCATGTCTACTACTTCTAATATTTATTTTTAAAATAAATATATTCACTAAAGGAGGCCTGTGGCGCAGTGGTTGAATGCCTGTACTGCAGGTAAAACTGTGCTCACGACCTGGGTTTCAATCCCAGGTAGCAGGGTCATGGTTGACTCAGCCTTCCATCCTTCTGAGGTCAATAAAATGAGTACCCAGCTTGCTGGGGGGGGGCACTATGTAGCTTGCATACTGTAATTAAACAGTAAACCGCCCAGAGACTACTTGAAGTGGTATGGGGCAGTATAGAAGCAGAAGCAGAACACATAGCTTTTTTTTCAGTTTAAAAGTCCCAAAGGAAAACAATGGGGGGGGCATGGAGAGTGGGTGCAGCCCCACCACCACCAAGACCCCTGGATGGGCAGGTGCATCCCCAGGAAATCTTTGGAGAGTTTGCCCATTACTTGCTGGACTTAAGTAAAACTCTGGGATGAAAACAATGAAAATAGGGCAACTGCATGTTTCACAAGACTTGGGCGCTCGTTATTGAAGGCCAAGTGGTGGATCTTGCAAAATGCAGCCGACACTAACACACACACACACACACACACACACACACACACACACACACACACACACACACACACACACCCTCCTCTCCTCTGCCCGTTGGCTGCACTTTTAAAAGCATGGTTTCTCATTCATTATGCTGCTACTAACGTTCAAAACAAGCCTCCCTTGGGATATTACACATAGAGCTCTTCCATGGATCTATTGTAAAATAGCAAATTACAGGACATAAAGCTACTTATTTGCATTCGGGAAATTGCTTGAGTAGACGGTGGGCTTATGAGACTAGGAGAAACAATTGTGTAGGTGGAGAGGACTGGTAGTGCATACATAGAGGAAGCCCTTGTTCTGTTTGTGCCTTGGTTCTTAAAAAGCCACTTTAAGCTCTGAAGTTAGGTCTGTTCAACTGATCGGAAGAGGAACAGATGTGCTAGGTCCTACAAATTTCTAGTCAACATATTGTTCGACTGTGCGATCGTTTATATGCCTACTTAGACTTCAGCTCTGTTGTGTTTAGTGGAACTTTCTTCCTCTGAGGCAGTATGGCAATGGAAACCATGACTACAAGAGGTGGCGAGTGCTCCAACCCTGGAGGCAGTCAAAAGAAATCTGGACAACCGCCTGGCAAATATCCTTTAATTTGTATTCCTGCATGGAGCAAGGGTGTGTGTGCTGGACTTTATGGCCATGCAGGCCCCTCCCAACTCCACTGTTCCATGATTGTATAATTCTAATACAGTATACAGTACTGGTAAGTAGGTACAACCACGTTGTAGCAAATGCTCACAGAGGAAGGATACAAGAGTACATATAATCCTTCCGAGGTTGGTAAATTGAGTACACAGCTTGCTGGGGGGCAGGTGTGGGCAATGTGTAGCCTCCATACTATAATTAAACTGTAAACCACCCAGAGACTACTTGAAGTGGTATGGGTCAGTATATAAGCAAAACACTTTACTCTTGTACTAAGAGCTCATTCTTGCTCTGGAAAACAGAGTACAAAAGTAAAAAGTAATGCAAGGAATAACTTCTCTCAAAAATGAGCTTGTCATTGCACATGACCATAGCATTTGACTAAAGGATGCAAAAAGGGAATAACAGCACCAAGATTTAGACAATTCACTCTGACCCTTCCTGAAAAGACATTGTATTGTCCAGTATATCTTAAACATTGACCCACTCAGGGTACAATGAGAATTAGGTGGTCTAAACTCTGACAGAAAGAGGCAAGAATCATTTCACAAATACAACAACTATGACACTAGACAGTACTTGGGCCAAAGCAAAAACAGGCGATTAAAACAGCTGCCCGGGCTGAACTTGGTGTGACAAAGCCTGGTCGTAAAAAGATTGACAAACAAACATGGCTTTGGACAGACGGTGTCAAGGCGGCAGTCCACGAGAGAAAGCAGCTCTATCACATTTTCCTAGCTGAAAAGCCAGTTGACAATTAGCAGAAGTACTGTGATGCTTGATGCTGTGCAAAGAAAGCTGTAGCTAAAACAAAATCTGCACTTAGAGAAACTGTACAGAAACTTAATATGCACAAAGGTGAATGTGGCATCTACCAGCTAGTGAAAGTCCACCACAAAAGGATTGAGGATATTAAGAAATTCTACGGGATCAATGATGAGAAAGGAAAGCTGATCAATGATTGTGTCAAGGCAACAAAGCACTGGTGGGATTACTTCAATTTTTTTTTTTTTACAAATGAATTCCCACACACCCTGATCCTGTATGTTCCTCCAGTTCTAGGGCCTGTCCAACCTATCACATCTTATGAAGTTGCCATGGTGATGAAACAGATGAAAATGGGCAAAGCAACAGGACCAGATGATGTTGTGATGGAACTGTGGAAGTCCCAACATTGGAATCCTGGCAACGGGCTGAGGGAACTCTTTAACCAGATTGTGCTGGAGAAGAAGATATTGATGACTGGCAACATAGCACAACTGTGCCAGTCTGGAAGAAGAAGGCCCACACTGGGTCAGTCATCAGATATTCCATCTTCCTCACATTCAGGCACAGGCCAAACCACACCAGATGGTAGCTCCATGCTTGGACTTGTAGTGACCTCTCATATTTTTGTCCGGTTGTTTCTCTCTGGACTATTATCTGTCTATTATCTTGGGCATCTCAGCTTTAGCATGTACGGAGGGGGGAAGGCTCTTTGTCTTGTCACTTGTGTTAATCAGCTTGTCCATGTAGGTTTGTCTCAATCATCATCATCATCAAGCTGTTGAATGTTTTATGTTTGGACAGCTTTCCCTAGTCATTTTGCAATTCTGTTCTCATCAAAATTCTGCACTAAATGGATATATCTGTGACCTGTTTACTTGTCTTAGACAAAAACCTCCTGACCATACCTAAATTATCTGCTTGACTGTACTTGCCACTGGTCACTGACATAGTAGCCACCATTATAGTCCAACTTTGTCATCTTCCAAATATGTGTAAGCAGTACTTAACAACCACACTTAAGCCCATCACCATCGTGCCACTCTTGTATTTTTACTAGATTTCATATTTTGTCTTTCCTATGTACATATAAAGAAGTCTCTGCTGAGGGTCTTTATTTATTTATTTATTTATTTATTTATTTATTTATTTATTATTGCACTTATTAACCACGCCGACTTTCCCAAGGGGAACTCTGGGCAGTTACACTCCCTAGCTCTGAAGAAGTGACCTGCATTCCACAAAGCCTCGTTCCAAATCAAGCTTTTTCATCTTTAAGACACAAGAAGACTCTCTTAGTCTCAGTGGTGCCACTGGACTCATTATTGTCTTCAAGTGTGGATTAATTTAAATCCATTGACACAAAGAAAACTGCTGTTGGAAGCATTAAAACATGATTATTTGTTCTTCTTTCATGTGTGCTTCCACACTTTTAGAAATATGTTTGCCAATTTTTCCCCTCTGCTTCTGATCTTCCTTCATTATACTCCATCTGTGCTTCAGCTCGACAGAGAGAAGAGCCTACGACCCATTTAGGCTCCCACATTCTTTATTTTAAATGTGCCTTTAGCGACAAATAATAACAGGAGAGGGTGAGTGAGGTTGGTTTCTAGCTTTTAAAGAAACATCACTGTGCTGTTTTAAAAGGGTTGGGTGACTTGCAAAATCAGGAACATCAGAACTGACAAAGAAATTGCATCTTTGACAGCATAATACAGTACCTAGACATCCATCATATTTAAATAAATGTCAGTCACATTTTGAAACCACTGATGTCTATCTGTAACCTTATATTGGTTCCACTGAATCTATGACAGCTGGAGAAGGAATGATGGCATAGAAAGTGGGAATTACCAGCAATGGATATCATAAAACAAATAAAATTTCTCATGGTATATCATGTCACTCAGCATAGAACAATAATCCCATAACATGGTCTGTTCACTTTGTCCAGAAGCAAACTGGGGGGGAAACCCCTGGCAGGAAAATAAACCCTGCCAAGTTTCTATGTGAGTTCAACCAGTTGCAGGTATAGATTTTGCTAAGAAACAAGAAGGGATCCTTTGGGAATATTGTCATAAAATGTTCTTATTCATGCAGATGTTGTCTGTGATTATGCTTTGTATTCCTGTTTCAGGATTGTGATCTGTGCAGATGTTGATTGTTGCCCATAACAGAAGGGTCCACTTTCACTCTGTTTCAGGGTCTGATCTGAATGTTTGCCTGCCTGCCAGACTCTCTCTGGATATGAGGATCAGATATGGCCCATTTCCCTCTTCCCGGCTTCCATCTCTCCAAAGTGTCTCCTCCTAGGAGCTGAATTTTAAAGAGAAGAGATTTGGAGGTCACAAGGGAGCTGAAAGGTACAGGGGTGGAAGGGAAGCATCCATTGCCATGATATTACTTTCCTGACTCCAGTTGAATGGCGGGACATGGCAGCAATGCTTCTGGATCGTTAGTTGGCATTGTTCATGGTCAGAACTATGATGAGATCCAATTACAGGGCCTTGAAAGAGTCCTGTATTGTTATTTTTCATCAATAACTCCATGGGTCAGGCGTGTTTAATTAGTGCACCAGCTGCCTTCCTTGGATGTGGTAGCCGACCATTTCTCAGGTTCCCTCTACGGAATTGAACCCTTATTCCCACCATATACCATGGTGGGCACAGAAGGTAGCATCGGAATTCAAAGGAGAGAAAAATTTGGGGTGATGGTGGATGTGTCTCTGTGCTCAGAGAGAAGACACAACAGCACAGCTTCTGATTGGGAGGGTTTTATTTAGGAGTAGGGTTCCGGGGCGGGCATTTTGGGAAGGTTTTTTTAATTGTTTTCCTACCTCCTCCTCCTACCCCTTAAAACTACATTTCTTCCCACCCACACACATTGTTATTCCCACCATCAACCAGTACCAGTTAATCAATTCTCAACTGGCACAATACGAATGCGCCCATCTCTCTTCATCATGGCCATATTTCAAAAAACTAACAAAATAGAACCAGAGTCCTCCTATTCCATTATTCTTGGCTAGAGTATTAGTCTGGCAAACTCCTGCCTTCCTCCCAGGCCTGCTAGCCTGCCTGCATGTTATGGGTCTGAAAGACCCTTTTATTTCTAAGACCTGCCTTGGTCTTCTTAATGATGCCAGGGAGATCCACACTCTCCCTTCATACCTGAGGATCTGAAATGGCCCATAATATTTGTAAGAGCTGACCTGGACATAGAGGTGTTTTTTATACCTTGGACTTTCAAGGGAGTTCCATTCACTCTCTTCATACTTGAGGGTCACATGGCCCAAGCCTGATGTTTAACATTTGCCTGCCTGCCTGCCTGCCTGCCTGCCTGCCTGCCTGCCTGCCTGGCCTGGTGGAGTGCAATTCTGATACAGCCCAATGTGCCTTGGTGGGCTTAAAGGGGAGAGCTTGAGGAAGCTCCCCTGCCATTTCCATGCTGCTAGATGCCTGGGATCAGTATTTTCAAATACGTTTGAATTACAAGTGTTTTTTTCCTGAGGGCACCCCTTTGGAGTTGAATAGCTTGGCCCCCTGTACCACAAACCTCTCCAGATTGGGGGTGCTTAAAGGACAGAGCTTGTGGAAGCTCTGCTGCAATTTCCATGCTGCTAGATGCGTGGGATCAGTATTTTCAAATGCTTTTAAATTACAAATAATTTTTCCTATGGGCACCCCCTGTGGAATTGAATAGCTTGCCCCCCTGTACCCCAAACCAAATTAGGGATGTATAAAGGGGAGACTTTGAGGAAGCTGCACTGCAATTTCCATGCCGCTAGATGCCTGGGATCAGTATTTTCAAATACTGTACTTTTAAATTATTATTTTTCCCCTGGGGGCACTCATTTGGAGTTGAATAACTCAGGCCCCTGAACTCCAAATCTCTCCAAATTTGGAGGGCTTAAAGGGGACAATCCAAGGCACCAAATTTGGTGCCTCTGGGACCCAGGGGCTCGTTTTATAGATAAATTAATCAGTTCATTACTGGTTCATTTCATACAATTTTTTAAAAACAAACACATTTCTAATGTAACAAAATGAAACACCATTTTTCTGGTTCGTGCCCATCCCTATACAGAAGTCATATGTCAGTAAAGATATATTTTCTACCCAAATATGCCTTTTGAGTGGCTTTTACTAGAGAAAGAGCTAGATTTTTTTTTTTTTTTGCCACCCAAGAAAGGGTGGTAGGACTGGGCCCAAACTCTTTTTGTTTCTTTGTTTTTTCTGCATTGAGCACCACTAACAAAAGGAATAACTAAATTCCTATAAACTTTTTATCAAAAATAATGGCCAAAATATACTGTGACGTTTCCCTTTGAATAAACCCAGAGAGAGTATGCAAAAGAGTTTTTGAAACTACCTTAATGGAGACTAAACACAATAAGTATTTGAAATGTATCTTAAAAGAAAGGAACAGAACACACATTTTGAATGTCTTAGATTGTGTTTTTTCTCTCTGAACATGGAGAGGAGGATCTTTTGTCTTGTTAAATGTCCCTCCTTCCCATCTCCCCATTTCCTCCAGCCAATATTTTTCCAAATGCAAAGCAGCGCAACAACAAAACTGTGAACAAAATGCTCTGTTTTCATGAGTTCTTTTTTGTTCTCCTCTCAGGTAATAAAAGGGGGCATGGTGGCTCAGTGGATTAAGGTTCCGAAACTGTTGACTTCAAAGTCGGCACCTCGGCGGTTCAAATCCTGGGTGCCATGGAGCGGAGTGAGCTCCTCCTGATAACCCCAGCTCCTGCCAACCTAGCAGTTCAAAAGCACGTAAATGTAAGTAGATAAATAGGTACCACCATAAAAAGCAAGAAGGTAAAACAGCATTTCCTTGCAGCCATGCCTGCCACGTGGCCATGGACTTGCACAACACTGGCTCTTTGGCTTGAATACGGAGATGAGCACCATCCCTAGAGTCGGACACGACTAGCGTGCATGTGCAACAGGGAACCTTTTACCTTTACCAGGTAATAAAGGTCTTGGTTTAAGTAACCCAGAGTAAACAAAATCAAGATTTTGATTAAGGTTGTGAAATGACAGACTTTGCAAGGAAATCTGTTCAGTGCTGATGATGGAGCAATTTCTGAAACTCTCAGGAGTCCACAAGCATTACTTGAGTAACTCTTGGTTGACATTAAATACATGAGTGCAGCGTAGTAGATGTACTTGGTTTATGTCAGTTGTACCCATCAAACTTAAACCCGCCCCCTTTAGCGCATGTCCCGCCTCCTTAGCGGAAGTCCCGCCACCTTAGACCTTCAATCCCGGAAGTTCTACCATCTTGTGGGCCTGTAACCGGACGTTCGTCCATCTTGTGGGCCTCTGGGGGGTGGGCCTCCCCCTTGGGGAAGTCCTGTGACCCTGTAGGGGGGCCCCCATCACCCCTGCCCCTTCCGGTGGCATGCCCGGGCATGCCATGTCTGTGACTTGTGTGAGCATGCGTGTATAGGTGTGGTACACAATTACGTCACTGTTTGGTAATTGGTAAAAAAAAGCAAACTTTAGAAGATCTCATCTTATGTGTCTGAGACCTCTTCTATCTTGGCACCATCACTCCATTCCATAACATATACTGTACGTGTTCAGTGCAACCAGTTGTGAGTGAAATTTGTCCTGAGATTAGCCTCAAACGAACACAAAGAGGATTTTCTTTAGCACTGATTAAAACTAAGAGCCTTTTCACACGACCCCTAAGATCCTCTGGCCACTTAAATTCGGACCAGAGATCTTAGGGGTTTGTCGCTGTTCCTGCGTTCCCACCCCCTCCACACTCCTGGCTGCTGGCTGCGTGAGGGGAGGGAGAAAAAAAGGAAGAAAAGAATGCCGCTCACCTCCGTTCTGCCATCCCCGCACTGCATTCAGATCTCTTAAAGTGGCAGGAGGCAAAAAAAGAACAAACAGAAGCAAAGAGAGCCGGGCAGTCACTACGTTATACCTGCACCAGGAATTTTTACCTCTGGAGAGCAGGTACCTGAAAAGCTGGGACACGCTTAGGTGGGCATGGTCGCACTTAATTATCTGTAAACTCCAGAGCTGGTGGGGAAACAATTTTAAGCTCCGGAGCTGGGAGCCATTTGCGGCGGAGTTTAGGGGTCGTGTACAAATACCTTAAGAGAGGGTCAAACCTTCTCTAGTTCATGGGGCAAGAATGTTAAGGTAACTCGACAGCCAATTTTGTATCTCCATCTGAAAATATTTTAGCAGTCAGAGGGGAAAAGAGATTCATATACTTGTTCCCTTTCATAGTAGCAAGTGTCATTAAGTGCAAAGGGAATCTGAATCAAGCACTTAATATCAGTCATCATTAGTCATTAACCTCCACTTCTGGATGGTCTTTTCACTTCCTCATATTGATGTTCTGGTCATTCCCTAATTACATTTTATTTGTTTGCAGTTTTCCTCTGTGCTTTTCCACTAAGGGGCCATAAGTTATTTGTTGAACTCCATTCCAAATAGCAGAAAAAATGCCTTTGTTTTACTTCAAATCACCAATAGTGGCTTGAAGCATTTAACATTTAAAATATTAAAGTGAAACAGAGAACGGAGGTAGGAAACTGGATTTTTGCGTTTTCCAATGTTTCTTCTGCACCATACAAAATGATGCCACACTTCTCATGTGGCTTTCAGAGCTTATCTACCCACTTTAAAAATAATAAACACACTCAAATAATAATGTTTGTATAACCAATAAAACAATACAATACTAATAGGGGGAACCTAAAACAGCCCCCAAAAAGCAGGTTAAATATTTAAAAATAGAAAAGGGCTACTGCAAGTCTGGATTGTTGAATGTAAATGTAAATAATAAATAATAAATAATAAATAAATAAGTGATGAATAAAATGATAGGCATGGCCAAGTCCATCTGTTTGAGAGCAGCAACATGGAGATCTCCTCCGAGGAAATGAAGGATGAGTGGAGGCTGGGAATGAATTGGATGATTATTAAATTATGTTCATTTATCTAGCAAAAATTTACAATGAGAGTTCCAGTTAGATATCCACAGGAAATAAAATCGCATGAAACAAAGCCATTTATTTATATTTAACTGCTGGACACTCCTAGAGTCGTGTGTGTCCACTAATGGGGCGGTAGACAAATCAGATAGCCAGGTCCTCTTGCTCTTCTGGGCAGAACACTCTATAATTGTGCCTGAGGAATCCCTATAGAATTCTGGAGGTTGCAGTCCAAAAATGCAAAAGAGTTACACCCTGAATGTCTTCACCGGTGTGGTTCCTGATCCAGTGCGAGGGAGGTGGGAGAGGAATCTCAAAGCACCACCAATTGGTGGCAAGGTTTGCTCCTTGCTTCAAAAAAATCAACAACCTACACTGCCTGCAGTTTCTTTGCCAGGCAAGATGAGACCTTGGAGATCTCTAATCAGATGTCCTTCCTCTCTGGTCAGGTGCATTCAAGTTGCTTTGATGCAGTATCAAACCTATGGATTTATGGCTTCCAAAAAGTCCTGCTGTTACTGGCCTGCTGAGCTACTGCTAACGCCAGGTTGTGGGTTCCTACTGTATATTGGTCACTCCAACTCATGTGAAGCTTTTCTCTTTTCCTATTGCCTCCCCCCTTTTCCTACCAATATTGCCTTTTCCAGAACGTCTTCTCAATGATTCTGTCCAAAGCATAAGCCTTGTACTTTCTCTTTTAAAAAGGAAAAAAGAAAAGAAAAAAGAAAAGGCGTGCAGCAATAAACTGACGCTCTAGTGCAGTGATGGTGACCCTTTTTTAGACTGAGTGCATAGATGTTTACACACAGCAGGAGACAATGTGATCCTCTCCAAAACTTTGTGTGCTGATAAACCACAATCCATGGTGTTCAGCCAACATCATGGCATACTACAGTAAAAAACTTTATCTTTCTGTAAATGAACAAATAGCTTTTCAATTAGCAAGCATCTGAATGCCAGCTTGCAGATATTTTTCAACCCTGAGAAATGCAGAGATTAGTTTTACCTGCTCAATCCCACCTAACCCATTTAATATCCGAGCCCAATTTGACACTTTAGGTATAGTCTTCAGCCTTACATTTCTCCCTGCTTAGTTTCTTCCCTGTTGAGTGAGTGGTGATGTGCCTGTCTAGATCAATGATGGCAAACCGATAGTACTCCAGATATTTTGGACCACAGCTCCCAGAATTACAAGCCTGTACAGTGGTCCCCTGTCCTTTTGCAGTTCATATACTGCGGTCCCGCTATATTGTGGGACCACAATATATGAAAAAAGGCCCCCTGGGGTAAGGGGGGAAAGGTCTGTTTCAGGTCTCCCGTACTTATCCCAGGACTGGTGCTGCCCCAAACGGGCCTGCAAGGGCCTTCTCAAGGCCCCAAAAGGGCCTCCCTGCGAACCGGGGCATCACCAAAAATCATTTCTGAGGCCTCTGAGGGCCTTTCTAGGCCTGTCAGAGGCCTCAGAAATGATTTTAGGCAATCCGGAAATCACTTCTGGTTCACAGGAAGGTCCTTTTGGGGCCTCCAGAAGGCCCTTGCAGGCCCGTTCAGGGCAGTGCCAGGCTGGGGGTAAGTACAAGAGCCCCCAGCTAGGCCCCCCAGGCCCAACCCGACCTACATCCTCATATCGCGGATTTTCAGTTATTGCGGGTTGGGTTGTGTCCCTAACCCCTGTGACAGGCGGGGGATCACTGTATTGCAAATGACAAAGGACTTGTGGTCCAAAACATCTGGAGTGCCAAAGGTTCACCACCAGTGCTTAGAGGATCATCACCACTTCCCTTAAAACTTGCTTTTAAAATTTGACATCTGACGGATTGATACTGCTACAGTTGTACTTCCAAAAGTGGCTCATGATCACCTCTGGAGTATCTGGTTACAGTCTAGATAATGCTCAGATGTCCGATATGTGAATTATGATGCATTTTGCAAAACCACTGCTAAAGCCTGTGATGTTATGTAACCCTTAGACTGTGAAGTACCTTTCCATGTTATTGTTCTATAGAAAACATTTTGAGAAATAATTCTGATTTGTCTTTTCAGTGTAGTTGCACCCTAAGTGTCTAATGTGTGAAACTGGTATGCTGAGTGAGTCAGAGTGAGTATGACAAGCACTTAGCTGTGGCTAAGAGAACTAGAGATTTTGACGGATGAACCTCTACAGTTAGCTATCCTTTCCATATCATGGGGAAATATGGAAAGCCTCTCTGTGGACAAGTATTGCCATCTGAAAAGGATATGTTCCTTCTGGGAGACATTTTAGAGTTCATTTTTAATTTTAGGCACAATGGCAAGCAGCATATGAAACAGGATGCTGGCTAGCTAGACAGCTCTGGGGTTTCCTGTGAGGGTTGGAAGTTTCATACCCTGCTGTGTCTCTTAGGGGAATAGACAGCCTGAGCATTCTTGGGCAAGCTGCACAACCCCAGGTTGCCCCCAGAAAAAGGGAATAGTAAACTGTATCTAGTTATTTTGTATCTAGAGAATAATTGCTACAAGTAGGAATTGACTTGACAGCGCATAATGAATTAATTAATGTTAAACAGGAAGGGAACTTATTTTGTGACCCATTTTGCCATGCACACGTCTTTCAAAACTCTTAGAGTTTAACACTGGTTAAATCTTCTCATGTAACAAGACATATTGCAGAAAGTAGTTCAGGCTCCATCGGTCATACCTGAGCAAGACAAATTAGCCCATTAAAAACTGTCTGCCCTTTTTTTCACCCTGGTGGAGAGAAGATTGAAAGAGAAGGAAGGAGGGAGGGAAGAGCACATTGCTACTTAAAGCTCATTTTATATTCCCAGGCCATTTTAAATAAACTCTGAGCTGGGCGGGCATGACAGGAGTTCCAGTCGAAGACGTTTGACAGATTGAGGGAAGGAACTGCATGGATGCGCATGCCCACCCACCACACACGAGCAGAGGCGCTAAGAGGACTCTTCCAGAGGAGAAGGGGAGGCATTCTCAGGCAATGCCATTCATGACGGCCGAAGCACTGCTGTGATGTCCCTACTGCAGTCCTGATTGCGACAGCATGGAATGAGGTCCAGGCGGGACTGCAGACAACACGTTCCACCCGAGTGAACATTTAATAACAGAAGTCAAACACAGAAAGATCAGGACTGGGTATCTAGTAAGACTCCGTACGAAAAGCAGAGAGATGGCAGCTTGACATCAATAGTTTTTAAACAGCAGCAACCTACTTATTGACTCCAACGCACACTCTCGTTGAAGAAGATGGGAAGAACAAATTACACCCAGAAGAACTGGGTGACTGAGCGCAGCCTGGCTGAACTTGGAATGGGATTGTGCGGGTGTGAAAGAAGCCTTCCCTTGTTGCATTGCCCCACCGTTTTGAGACGTACACCGGAGATGGATGGCAGACATTGTCCATACTTGCTCCAATGCTCCAGAACATTTTGCTGCCATGAAGCAGTAAATGCCAATTCAAGTCAAGGTGCACACAATCAGCAGCTGCCTCTACCACCACCTCTCCAGCTCTTGGCTCAGTTCATTTCCTTGTTATGACGAGCAGCTTTTGCTGTTGTTTCTACTGCCACTGCTGTTTTTATTTTGATTTATATACCACCCTGTGGTCCCAAAAGATTCTCTGGGCAATTTACAACTCAGTTATGCAAACAACCTTTGGCTCTCCAGCGAACTGGATACTCACATTCCCTAATAACAACTGGGGTCACGAAAATATTTTCACAAATCAATCAAACTTTAGAGCAGTGGTTCTCAACCTGTGGGTCCCCAGATGTTCTTGGACTGTAACTCCCAGAAGTCTTCATCACTAGCTGAGCTGGCCAGGATTTCTGGGAGTTGCAGTCCAGGAACATCTGGGGACCCACAGATTGAGAACTACTGCTTTAGAGGAACAGAGTTAAACCACCTTCACTAGAGCAGTGTTGGCGAACCTATGGCATGGATGCCAACGGTGGCACTCAGAGCCCTTTCTGAGGGCGCCCAACATCACCCCTTCACATCCACCTGTATTCAGGTTCAATTGCTATATTGGCACTTTGCGAAAAATTCCCAAGGAAGAAGATGAGCTCTGTGGCTGGCCCTTGAGATAGGCTTGTGTGCCCAGTTGTCTGCTTACCCCATGCAAATTCAAAATAATCTGGGCCTTAGTTACTGCATCAGCCTACATCTCATTACTCAGGTCAAAAAACTAGACTGTTCAAAGAACTCTAAAGTGTAGTCTAGAAAATTCAGTCTGAATGTTACACTCCTATCAGCACCACCAATATAAATGACCTAATATTAAATAAGCAAAGTAGGGAATTCACTGGAGAAGTTTTGAAGCCCAGCTGACCTTGGTCACAGAAGAAAGGACAAACACACACACACACACACACAAGTGCCTTTTTCCAGCAAGCAGAGCAGGTGCACGCGCACAAACAAACTGTGGCATCCCTCTCAGAAGGCTTCGTTTTATTCATCTTATCTATGTTTACTCGCAAGGAATTGGAGAACTTAGATAAACAAAAGCTCGGATAGGGGGTAGGTGCCTTTTAGTCCTTTGGCCCTTCCTCAAAGCAAAAGGTCAGGGGAAATCGGTCACTTCCCTTTCAGGCATGCCACATTGGCAACCAGGAGCATGTGCACATCACTGCAGTCCCTCAGGAACACACCCGTCAAAGGAAGGTTCCCACAAAGCACAGTACTTTAATCACCCTTACTGTACAAATCAGAACAGGGACTCCTAGGCTGCCTGCATTGCATTTCCTCTGTTAACTGGTACCCTCAAGTGTGGTAGAAGGTATAGACTCATCAGAAGATGTAACTGCCAATCCCCATGACTTCTACAGGAGGAATGGAGAGGATGCCATCTTGACCTTCAACTCAGGCAGAAAATTACCTTGCCTTGTCCCCTGTAATGATTGTTTTCATTTTTCTGAAGGGCAAGATGCCCACTGACACACAGAGAAAGAGTGCCAGGTGGTTCTTTTACCTGGGCAGCATTCAATAAACAGAACACTATGACAAGGAAGTAGATGGACCCCAAGCAGTTTGGCTGGGGAGGGTTGTAGAATCCAATCCGGGCTGCAGATGTTGGTGAATTAACTGAAGGCAGTTTGAGGCATCTCTTTCTCAAAGGAGTTAAGTGTAATGATTCATGTGCTATGACTCAGTCCCATTCCCTTGATTAAGCAGCTTTGGACTGACCGTCAACTCAGTTACCCTAGGGAGTGTTCATTGATTAACTTCTAAAAGAAACAACCAATAGATGCAATGAGTCATGGGCATTTGGATTGTTGCTGCTCCACACACAATGTGATATTGTTTAAATCAAAGCTTGGAAAGGTTACTTTTCTGGACCAAAATTTGCAGAAGGCCACAGAAAGCATGGCCATTTCTCCAAGCTCCTTGCTCAAATAAAGAAACACCCTACTTTTTCTCACTAACATACTACGTCAGCAGAAAAGCCGAAACTGGTTTGACACAGTGGCATAATTTTAATCATTGGTCACCATTAAAAATGAAATTTACAGTGAGTGAGTTATATGGTGTTTTTTGAACTCATGATAACTCTTGTGTATTAATTTGTGTACAAATTTATAAAGAAACATAGTAGTTACTGATGACTCTTTTTATCGTAGCTAATGGCCACTTTTATTTCGGACCAGAATAAATTTTAAATTGTATTTTAAATTGTATTAAAAATTGTATTTACTATATATCTTGTAATAAGGTTTGATTCATGTGCTGTCTATTGGAATGCATATTTGAACATCCTTATTTTTATGATTTTATTTTGGTTTTTGGTCGTTGACCGTAAATAAAATTTCATTCATTCATTCATTTCTTGTGTATTAAATAAGCAGCACAGATGGCAACAGGACTGGGATTTAATGTGGACTTTTTATATTGCTGAAACCTACAGAGAATGCTGGTGTTCCTATGAACGTGACTAATCCATTGAAAACCAGAGTATGACTTCCACTTCTTCATGATTCACTTTGAATCAAACTGTGATGTGGGATATATGACATTGATCATTTTTGTCCCAATACATTTTATCACATTATCTGGGTTTTTAAAAGTGCACGTAACTTTTGTTCTGGCTGTTCTTTTGCCTATTAACAAGTGTCAGAAACTTTGCGACATTGTTCACATCTTTTCAGCTGGCCTTGCCATACAATGCCTACAAGGTTTTGTGTGGGTTTGGCTATTAAATGCAAGTTTAGGGGCTGCGTCTTGGTGCTTACAGTGTTTAGTGGTACATTATTTGTTTTTAAAGTTCTGCTTTGGCAGAGTGGTAAAGATGACCAAGCCACCTAGAGAAATTGTTTGTTTGCACAACCTGACTGCCCTTCTCTGAGGCAAGATGGCCCTGAAGGCTACATCTGGGCAGGTTGGTTCTGCTGTAGCAACAGGCAAAGGTCAGGATACACTTAGAACTAGGAGAGGTGTTGTCTTCAAGATAAATAAGAACACTCACATAGAGTGATGTTTATATAACTGAGCTACTGAAGCCCCACCCAGAGCTGAGCACTTGGCCAGCTAGGAAAGGATTCTGATCACACATCCCCAGTATCAGCCTCTCTTTGTTGGCTCCCTGTTAATTTCAATGCTGATTCAATTTAAGGTGCCTTTACAGCTCAAAATGGCTTAGGACCATGATGGCGAACCTTTTAGAGACTGAGTGCCCAAATTGTGATTCAAAACCCACTAATTTTTCGCAAAGTGCCAAAACAGCCATTTAACCTGAATACAGGTGGCTGTGAAAGGGCAATGTTGGGTGCCCACAGAAAGGGCCCCGAGTGCCCCCTTTGGCGCCCGTGCCATAGGTTCACCAACATTGGCTTAGGACCTCAATACGTTGGAATGTCTCTCCCAAAAGACAGCTTCCTATGTCATACGGTCCTTCCAAACCACAGGGTTAACGGTGGGTGAAGGAGGCTAGAAAGGTGACCATGAGAAACCAAGCTTCCTCAGTGGTAGCCCCCACTTTGTGGAACAAACTGCTAGCTGAGGAGCATCAGGCTTAATCTCTCCCAATATTCAAGAAATCACTCAAGACAGAACTATATAAGGCAACGTTTAAGAGCATCATATGATGATCTTGTTTTTAATGTTTAAGGTTTTCTGTAGATTGCCAAACCCAAGTCAATAATAGTGCTGTTTTTACCATGCTATTAGGTTAATACAGGAATGAAGTGGGTCATGTGTATGGAGTTTTGATTGTTCATATAATGCCCAGAGTAGTGTAAAATTACTAATGAATCAGTCACTCAGTCAATCAATTAATCAAATACTTATATGCCGAATCCCGATATCCAATTTTCATAAAAGAAATGTTTAAATGTGTGGAAAATCTTGTATTGGCTTTCATATGTGTGTGCGTGCATGCAGGCACACAGAATATATGTTCATCTCCAAATAATTTTTGTACAGCTCACAAAAATATCAGAAAAGTCTATATAGCAATATGCAACAGCATTTCAAAACACTTAAATAACAATACAAGGCAGATTTTTGGGGTGAAAAAGCTCACATTTTCACAAGTCTCTGAATCACATTAATGTGCTGCATAAGCTACGCAGCCTAATCAGCAGTGAATAATTGATTTGGAAATTTCAGTGACTTGCTCATTCAATGAATTTGTCTCACATAGGTGGCTCCTATTCATGAGTGTGTTCATATGCCCTGGTATAGAAAGAATTATTAAAGAGGAGACGGGAATCTGGAAATGGTAGATTTGTGGTGAAACATACATCAGGAAACCTACAGAACATTCTGAGGCATAATGTGTGTGTGTGTGTGTCTCTGTCAGCACCATATTCGATTCTGCACAATTTTTCCATGCCTCAAAAATACCTTAAAGAAGTTTACAAAGTAATATATATGTTAGTGGTTCCCCTGGTACCCCCAAGTGTCACCAAGGCCAGCCAAAATCATTGCAGAATCCTCAGAAGTACTTCTCGGTCTGGGCTCACCCTCCCTTGTGCCCTCACCCAAAGGATGAAATCAAGGAAGTCATGGAAGGGTTTGAGAACCACTGAAATGCTGTGTAGCAATGTCTGAAAATATTTTAATACAAACCAAACTAGACTAATAACATGATCGTACATACATAAACAGGCAAATGATTGTATGATATGGATACAAATACACCTTTCAGTTCTCATTCTACACTTCTAAAACTACAAGCGTACCTCAGTTGCCGAACGATTCCGTTAATGTAATTTTTAGTTCATGAAAGGAAATTCATTGGAAATAGTGCCTCTGTTTACAATTTTTCTTTACAGTACCTCAGTTTATGTAAGGCATTGCAAAAAAAGTACCCAGGATGCAATACGCCCCTATGCATTTCTGGTTTACACATTTTGCGGAATACAAAACATCCTGGAGAACAGATTAACTTCATAAACTGAGGTATGTCTGTCATTGCTTTTGGCTGTTTTTAAAGTGCTTTGATATGGTAACCAATCACAATAAAAATGTTTGTTTTGAAAGTCAACATCTAAAAACCTAAACAAATAATGGCTAAAATTCTGTTTCACTGCTACACAAAAGGCTTAACTTTTGCACGTGAATTACTTCAAGTTAAGAAATCTCTGTAAATACTATCTATTTCACAAAGAGTCACGTGACTTGGTGTGCAATAGAGTGTCTACAGAGAGTTCTTAACCTGAGACAATTCAAACCTTCTTTGGAGGTTTTTAAGCAGAGGCTGAATGGCCATCTGTCGGGAGTCCTGTGATGGGAGTTCCTACATGGCAGAGGGTTGGACTAGATGGCCCCTTGAGGTCTCTTCCAACTCTATGACTCTAGGATTCTATGAGATAAATCACCACCAGAAGCCTTTTGCAGAGCAGCAAACAGGATTTCACCCAGTAAAGAAATGGAGAATGGGGGAGAGACTAGAGGAATCAGGTGGAAACTTTCATCAAGCTTCCAACAAATCACCCAGCTGACTTTTCCACTAAGCTCTGGCCCCAGTATGGCCAGGCATTGGTTTGGATCCCAACATCGATGAACCCCACTTAAGGAGACAGGCTATGAGGTAGTCTGGCTCCTTAAGAGACTCCCAAGGATGAACCTCCGGGCACCATGCGGATGTAAGCCATTACATGGTGCCACTGTCCTCCTCCCTGGGGCTGGAGTGTGCCATATACCCCACCCCCTGGGTGGGCAAAGCACTACCCCGCCCCCACAGCCACCAGTTCAGATCCAGCCAGACTTTGCAGGGCACCGCCTACAGCCTGCCAACTACAGGATCCAAACCAATGCCTTCAAAAACAAGAGCATTACAGGGTGGGAGGGTCGGGCAAGCCGTCTTCAGCGAGACTGGGGACTTCCAGCCGCAGCACACACCTTTAATGGTGTGCCGGAGGACCACACTGAAAACTCCACCACATCACGTCCTCCAGCTGATGTCCCTCCTTTCTGCAAGCTGCCTGGCCAATCCGGGCCTTGCAGCACATCCGGGGATTACTCCTTCTCTTCCAGCAGAGCCCCCATATGGAAGCCACCATTGCCGGGTCCCTCTCCATCCTCATCAGCATGCGAGCTTCAACGTGGGACCCTGGTAAGTCAGGGTCCCGTCCTTTGCTTTGTTTTTCAAGGACAGTATATTTTGCTTATTATCTAAGACATTTTTTAAAAATTCCTGAATGTTCGCTGGTTTAAATTCAGAGACCAAAATTCTATTCCAGAATTAGAGTTGTAATTAAAAGAATTTAACCTGTATTGCAAATCAAGTGTATTGTCAACATGTGCAGACTTTCAGCCACTTGCAATGAAGAAATCAAACAAAAACAATTGAAATAGCTCAACACAATGAATGCTTCAAGTGGTCTCCAAAGGTCAACTGAAAATGCAACTGTTAATGAATTTTGCAACCTCAAAATTATTCATCCCCTTTATGGCAAGCATATTTAGTACACAGTAAAGTACCTTTTGCTGTTATGACCCGCTGTAAATGATATGCATAGCCAGACACCAGCCTCTGGCAGCATTCCTGAGGAATCTTTGCCCTTTCCTTAGTAAGAAGTGGCCTCCAGTTCAGTAGTGTTCTTGGGTTTTCATGCTGCAACTGCGTTCTTCAAATCCCACCAGAGATTTTCTATGGAGTTTAAGACAAGTGACTGCGATGGCCACTGTAGAATCTTCCAGGAATTCTTCTGCAACCAAGCCTTGGTGGAATCTGAGGTGTGCTTGGGATCATTGCCCTGTTGGAAGGTCCAATGACACCCAAGCTTCAGCTTCCTCACAGACGGCATGACATTTTTTTCCTAGGACTTCCTGACACTACAGTTAATCCATCTTGCTTTCCACACACTGCAGGTCTTCAGTGCCCCAGGATGCAAAGCAGCCCCAGAGCATCTCACGGAGTCACCGCCAGGCTTACCTGCAGGCAAGGTGTTCATTTTCAGCATATGCCTTCTTCTTCTTCCTCCAGACAGAACGCTGATGCACTGGGCCAAAAACTTCCCATTCTGTTTCATCGCTCTACAGAACAGAATCCCAAAATGTCTATGGCTTATTTATAGGATTTTGAGCATAGCTGACTAATTTTGATTGCCACTGTATGCATGTATTGTACAGTGCCCTCTCCCATGGCCCTGGTGCTCTCCCCTTCGCACAATCAATGCTTGCCTGTTTGCATGAAGGCGAGGAAAGAAACAAACATCTGCTCTTATACAATCATGAAAGAGAACAGGATTCCAATTTGAGTGTATATCTTGTTTTTCCTTGACACAGAAGGCAGTTCAGAGAAAACCTGGAACAATCTCAACTTTTTGCCAAATACATAAATTGAGAAAAGTGTTACCTGGAGCAAATACCATTTTTAAAAAAGGATGAACAGTTTATTCCATGTTGTGTCCTTGCAAAGAAAGGAATGATTTGGGGAGAAAGAAGCTGCATGGGGTTTGGTATTAGAAATCATCCGCTGTGTGTGTCCAATGTTCTTGAAACCTTATTATCTCTCAGATACCAGTGAGAAAACGGTAACATCTTTTATTTGTATCACTCAGAAAAACCATCCGGCTGTTAACTCGTTCAGAGGGAGGGCTTTCCTTTGACCAAATCCAAGCCTTTCCTTTTAGAGTATCAGCTTTCTTTCCTGTTGGAGCATTTCAAGGAATGGTTGTCAAAAACTTCCAGCTGAAATCCTGGAGACCGGCTGCCAGTCGGTCTTAACAATACTGATTTAGAGAGACCCAGGTCTGATGTTCTAAAGCAGCTTCCCATGTTCCCAACACTGCTAAAGAAAAATCTTATTCATAGCTCTGAAATCGGACTTTCCATGGGCTCGTAACGTTCGTTCCTCTCATAAGAGAGGAGAGCCATCCTGGCCTCAAAGTTCCTCAGTGTGGAACCAAGGGCCTTCAGATAAGTGGTGGTGGTGGGATGGGTGGGGAAAGGACAGTAGCATCCCTCTCTAGCTTTACCCTTTCCCTGACAGAACCTCTTATCCGACTATGGGTGCATCAGTGTGGCTGGTGGCTGGCTCATGTTCCTGGCCGAAGCTTAGGAGAGAAAGAGATATCCTTACCTTCCTCCATTCTGTTGCTGCTCCTGTTGGATGAAGTCTGTTGTGGGTTAGAAAGGGTATGTGTGAACATAAAGAACCCCCACCATTAGGGTCTGTGTCACCTGAGGCAAACATGAATTCCACCTCCCCCATCCTCCATAGGCTGGTGAGGGAGGTGTTAGTCATTTTTATTATTCTATTGTACCTAAAATTAACAAAACGGATTTTAGATCAGTTAGTAATTTTCTCAACTTTAACAACTTAAGCTACAGAAATATGTTGCAGTCATAAGAACATAAGAACAGCCTTCCTGGAAGAGGCCACAGCCCATCCAGTCCAGCATTCTGTCTCACACAGCGGCTCACCATTTGCTTCAGGGTATTCCCAAGCAGACGTCTTCACCTGCTTCTGATTGGCAGCATCCAGCCTTAAGTTCTCCTCATGGTGTTTACAATGTGCTCGGCTCCCCTGGGCACAAAGACAGGGAGAAGGACCCTGCTGTGCATGCATAACTCCAGCACCACATCTGTTTGGCTTTGATGCACCGATGTTGCCCAGGCCTATCAGGGAAGGCTCAGGGGAAGATTTGCCATCCCCTAGTTGCAGTCCTGCTGGAAAACCCTGGAAAGGTTGCCATAAGTCAAAACTAATGAAAAATAATAAGTGGGATATAGCTCTTGCAAATGTTCACCCATTGAATGGCAACATCCAGAAGGTAAGAACTGCTACTCTGGATCAGACTGAAAGTCCCTGAGATCCACCCTCTTGTTTCCCACATTGACCAAGTGGATGGCGCTCTGTTGCACAACTTCAATATTTGTTGAACTGCTCTTGTAAATGGAGTCTCCATTCCTAGCAATCACTGTTTAAAGGCGTTAACTGGCCTGCTTGTCTAGCATGTTTTAAAGCCATTATAAATTACCTCTGGATTAGACCAAATAAGACAACTAGAGGGTTCTGGAAAACCTGTAATGAGGCTTCAGGGGTGTTACATATTTTGGGACCACCAGTTCCAGAACCATGACCCAATATAGCCTGCAGGATACTAGCCATGCAACAAGCATAGAGATGGTACAAAACAGCTTCCACAAGACAAGAAATATACAGTGGTACCTTTTATAAAGGAATTAATGCATTCCAAATGAAATTATGTTAAGCAAATTTTTCTTTATACAAATTTCCCATAGGAATGCATTGAAAACAGAGTAATCCCTAATCGCGACCATTTTTATGTTGTACGGATTCGCCCCATAGACGATTCTGTTAAGCAAATTTCCCCTATCTCTGGAATTTTTTATGTTGTACAGATTTTATGTTATACAAACCATTTGTTATCAGAGGGTCCACTGTATGTAACATCGACTTGTCATGTAGTCAATGGAAAATACTTTGAATTTATATCTGACAATTTCAACTCAATGTGTTATGGGGGGATGCAGTGTATCTGAGCCCTGGGCTCTGTTGAGACCATTTTACCAACCTTTAGAGCCTTCTTTGAATGTCTACAGAGCTCCCCTCCATTCATCTTGAGCCTGTGATCATGCTGAAATCATGTCTTGAGCGTTAATTCACTCTCTGTCCACCCACCCACATCACTTTATTTTTGTAACATTTTGCCTGGAGAACCAGGAGATGTCTAAAGCTCACACTTCCCCCCCCCCTGCCTGTCTGAATTATTAGGATTATGGTGATGTAGAATTTGGAATAGCTGAATAATAATGCCAAATATTTACATTAGAGAAGGAAAATCACATAGCTCAGGGGCTGTGCAGAGGCGCTAAAATGAAGATTCACTTCTGACAAGAGTTCTCCTGTAAAGAAAATGGGCGGGGAGGAAATCTATTATATTTCAGCATCAGAAAGGTACTTTTCTGATAAAGCTTAGAAGAACCAAACAATGCTCCAAATGCAAATTCCACTCTAGATGGCAAATATTAGTGCAGTTCTATAAGCGTTTGTGTGTATGTGTGTAGGGGGATATTTAAAATGGATTTAGGGCTTTGTTTAATCAATGTTAAAATGGTGAATACACGACACATGTGGAAGTGTTGGTTATTTTGGCAAGGAATTGTGGCTTTTTGAGTGGCAGCAAGTTTTTTTTCTCTTTCATCAAAGGCTTGTTTATTTTAACTCAGATGTCAAATTGATCTAATTTTTAGTGACTCAACATATGTGAATGCCCCAATCAGCATAATTTCCCCCCAAATTGTTTTCATCCGTCTTTTTGAATGTCAATGACAATTGCATCATATGGGACTGTTCTGTTCTGTCCTGCATTCACTTATTTATACATTTTATTTTATTTATGAGTATTTTTACCCCACCTTTCTCCTTGGTAAAGGACCCAAGGTGGCTTAAAATTAATGAGGGACAATATACAGCCCAATACAATTAACACATATTCAGGTTTAAGAACGGGGAAGTGAGGGGTATCTTACAGCATTAGAAGACAACATTAAAGCTAAAAGAGAACATGAGCAGTTAAGAGTATAAAATGTGAGGGTGGCGGGATGGAGAGAAGGGCCTGTCCTGATGACCTTAGTACCCAAGTTGGTTCATATTGTGAGATTTGATCCTTGAGGTAGCTTAGACCCAGGTTGAATAGTGCTTTGTAGGTTAAGATGATCACTTTGAATTGTGCTCGATAGCTGATTGGCAGCCAGTGGAGTTGCTTTAGTAGGGGTGTAATGTGATCTCCGTAATCCACCACAGTCAGCAATCTGGCTGCTGCATTATGGACCCACTGAAGTTTCCTGAGATTTTCATTAGAACTCTCACATAGAGCACATTACAGTAGTCCAGCCGGGGCGTCACTAGGGCATGTGCCACTGTGGCCAGAGCAGGTTTCTCAAGGAGCGGGCGTAACTGGCATACAAGCTTTAATTGTACAAATTGCACAATTCTACAAATGCACTCCTAGCCACCACTGTGACCCAGGCATCTAGGCTTAGCTACTTATTCACCAGCTGTCTTAAAGCATTGCATTGAGGAAGTAAGCAAGAGTTTATCTTTTCTTAAAAATTAAAATGCTTTCAGGATGTGATCCAGCTCCTTTTTAAATCAGGAACGAAACTGATTATTTCTCAAGCTTAGCAAGAGAGTGTCATTTGTTCTACTGTACTCCTCTATCAGATCCAAGTGAGCAGCTTCTGGCTCTAGTATTCCTCCTGGCATCCTAGGTGGGGATGCTGTACTCAGTCAGGAGAGACTTTGGCCACTACTTCATGTCCCTCTCGTCCCTCCTTGCTGTTCCGCTTGGGACTGGTACAAAAAAAAGGTTACTTCACGTCCATAGTGTGACAGCAGAATCTCGTCCCAACCACGCCCCCTGAACTGGGAACAGGGCGTGACGAGCCGAACCTGCCCCTGGGCTGTGGAATACTGTTGTCACGCTTTGTTCCCAGTTTCTGTTCCAAGACAAGGGACGTGAAGTAATGGCAATGTCTGTTTCCCCCTTTCGCTCTAGGAATACTCCTACAACCAAGAAAGCCGACTGGAACTCCTGCGCCAGGCCAGGCTCGGCTGGCCTGTCCCTGCAGGAGAAGGCAGCTCTTAAAGGGACAGGCGGAGAGCCACTGTCAAGCGTAGGTCCATCCTTCTCGGGTCCTGGAGGTGCGGCTGAGCTCTCCTTGCCTGCTTGCCTGCCAGCCCACAGACTGCTGAGTTTAGGGCAAGGGTGTCTCGCCTACTGCCCATGCCGCTGCCACTGCTTGCCCGTGGCAAGTGGTGAGGGCTCACCCGGCTCCTCCTGCCAGGCTTCCTGGGACAGCCCGCGCGCCTGCAGCAGGGATTCGAAATATCGAAAAATGGAAGCCTGACAATGTAAAAAAAGGCTAAACGAAGCCAGGGAAATCCAGTAATTGTCATGAAACAAGGACGTGAAGTAACAGTTGTCATGAGATAAGTAATCACGCCCATGGGTAAACGAAAAGAGGGATTGAACAGGGACAAAACCACATGACTGCGAACAACGCTGCCACGGAACAAACATAATCGCGGAACAAAGTAGGATGTGAAGGAACTGCCTTTGACCAGCTTAGCGTGGGATGCCAGTTGTTTCATTTCTTTTCAAGGGAAAAAAACCCAAACAGAAACTGAAATGGCCTTGCATAATAATGTGGCTTCCAGTGATATAAACACCTCGGTAACCTTGAGGGTGGACTATTGCATTGCTTTCTCCAAAGTAGATTCTCTGAAAACTGTTCATCATCAACTGTTTATCATCTCCAAATAGTTCAAAATGTGGCTGCCCATTTACATGTGGAAATATATGGGCAGCCTATAAGACTAATCCTGAAATAATGGAATTGGTGTCTTATTTATATCTTGGCACAATGTAGTTTACCTCACAGCTGATCTTGACACAACATTTGGTTCATCACTGCACTGGTATTTTCCCTACTACCCACATACAATGCTTGCCATTTTTTTAAAGTGACAATATCCATGCGTTCCAAAGCTATTTCTGTCCATTCTGCCTTTATTATTTATTCTGTTATGAGGGGCAGACTTTACTAGAGATGGGCACGAAATGGAAATATAGTGTTTTGTTCTGTTTCAGTCTTCATTTTGTTTCATTTCATTAATAACAATTTTTTAAAATAATTTTTGTCACAAACTGAGATGAAATGATTCATAAGGCTATAAATAATGGGGAGCTTTCATTTTTTAATTTAACAGGGAGCCCACTGCCAGAGTTTAAGTAGCTTTAAATCAAATACCCTCCTTAAACATTCCAATCAATTTGTTTTCAAACAAAGAACCCTCTGTAAACAAGCAGGAAACCTAATGGCTAGCTGCACCTCAAATCAAAATCAGAGAGTTTAGCTCAACAGCTGATTGGAGCTGGAAGGGAAGGAAGGAAAACATCAAAAATAGCCTCCTGCCTAATTAGGAAAGGAAAACAATCAGTTTAAATCAACTTGCAGACATAGGCATAGCACAGGGAAGGGAAGGGGAATGCGATCCAGTCAGCCTCCTGATCCTAAAACTACCATGTCTGCAGCCCAGAGACAGGCAGCAGAGCTCAGTTCCTGGCTAGCTGCACTGCAGATCAAGATTGGAGATAAACTTGCTATCAACAGCTGAGGCACGGGGAGGGAAGGAAGGAAAACAATCAGTTTAAAAATAAACCTCTTGTTCTCAAGACAGCTGGATCAAGAAAGAGGCCTGTGAGCCATCCATGAGCAGCTGGCTAGATGGGACTAAGTTCCAGAGTGGTCAAGCCCCCTCAACAAGGTAGAGGGATAGGAGTGGGCTGAGCACAGCTGAGGCCAAGGCTGGGAAGGAGATAAGAATGACAGAGGAGGAGGAGGAGGAAGGGGAATGCTGGGCAGATGCTGAGGAATACCTGAGCCCAACACCAAGTGATGAAGACAGATGGGTCTGAGACTGAGGGGAGTAGAAGAAAAGGACTCCAAAACAGTTGGCTGTCGACCCTAGCAGGAGGCAAGGTCAGCCCAGCAGTGTCTTCTAACAGAAGGGAATGTTTCTTCTTCCAGGAAAGCAAGGACTCTATCCTCCCTCCCCAGCCACAGGCTGCTGTGCTGACATGGCAGCAAGGAACCTGAGAGACAGTGGTGGATGCCACACCTGCTAGGGTTGGAACTGGACTTTGTCACTGGGGGGAGTTCAAGGGGAAAATGTAGGAACTAAGGGAGCGGATTAAGTAGGGTCTTTGCCTCCTAGGAGTGAAGTAATTCCTGGGGAAGAGGAGCATATAATTGCCATGCCTCTTAAAAGGACAATGAATAAAACTGTTTGTTTACCCAGACTGGGTGTCCTGTCATGGAGAGTGCCCAGGGACACGCCCACAAGGCCTCTCGCCACTAGGACAAATCATTTCATTTCTGAAAGAACAAAAAATGGTGTTTTGTTTCATTTCTTGACGAAACACTTTCTGCTGTTTTGTTTCATTTCAAGATCTTTTGTAACCTCACAAAATGACAATACAGTGTGTCATTTGTTTTGTTTTGTGCCCATCTCTGGACTTTAGTGCTATAGTATTTCCTAAGGAGATCATCTCCACAACATAGTCTCCCTCAATCAGAACCTATTATTTAGCATGTCCCTTTATTGAAAGCAAGACTCTAGACACTAGGTCACAACAGGGATTTCACAGGAAGACAAAATGAAAGTTTCAGTCTTGGTGTTAAACCCAGTAAGCACCAAAGGTCCTTTAAATGAACCGCAATTAAGTGCAGCCAATTAGGCCAACTCTTGTGCCCTGTTCAGATCTTTGCCAGTGCATTCCAGAAAATGGCATCTTCCATGTTAAAATATCTCTTTGAACACTGAGAACATCAGGGAGGTCCTACTCCTTTTTTTTATTATTAAAATAAGATGGATGGGTATGAGGAAAAAAAAAGCCCTCTGGACAGTGGCACCTTGCTTATGGGATCTCTGTCAAAGAGAAGCCCAGCAGACTGGCTTTCCTCCTTTCCCCTTTTTCTCTTTTAAAGGGAAATGTCTTTTTATTCCAGAAAGCATGAACAGATGGAACACACATTTTAATTACTGCTGTCTGCTGCTGCGGTATACTCTATATCCCTGAATCCCTTTTTAAGGTTTTAGAGACAATCATTGTGATATATCTGACTATGTTTATCATGCTCTTGATAGATGGTTATTTTAATACTGCAGACCTTGTTTTATAACATATAATCTATCCTTGTTTTATAAAGCGGGACAATGATTTCAGGATTAATTCAGTAATCAATGGACCATAGGTTGCATCTTCCATAGTATAAGAACAAGGATGCTTCCTGCATTCAGAACAGTTATGCAGGAAGAAGGCATCTTTCCTTCCTCTTTTGAAAGCTGTCCATAGTGTCCTTTCCCAGCCTAGCCAAAAGAGAGACGTAGATACAGAGTAGAGATGGGCACGAAACAGAAAATGAGTGTTTCATTTTGTTTAGTTTCTTTACTCATTGCATTTCATGTTGTTTTGTTATTAAATGACTGTTTAATAGAAGTTTTGTAATGAAACAAAATGAGTAACAAAATGATTTGAAATCTGCCACCACCCAGGTGGGTTTTTGACAGGTGGGGGACAGCCTGACTGTAACCCCCCCAAAAAAAAAAAAACTAGTTGGTGGCAGCTTCCAAATTGTTTCCCCACACTCTGAACTGTCAAAAAGCCCCATCTGGGAGGCGGGGGAGGTGTGACAAACAGAAGGGAGCAGGGTGTTGTTTTTTTACCGGTGCTTGCTCTCTTCTGCAAGGTCACCCCTCCCCCGCCTCCAGCTGGGGCTTTTTGACAGGTTGGGGTGTGGAGAGAGGATCACCCCCCTCTCCATACCCCAACTTGTAAAAAAAAAAAACCACACAGAAATAAATGGAAAAAACCCACCGCAGTCTGAGAAGGCATTTTGTGCCCATCTCTACTAAACCCACCAGCGGTCTTCTGACACAACAGCAGAAGAATTATTTGCAACATAGTGTCACTGCTTTTCTCATTGGTCAGGGAGATTTAATCCCTGGGCATTCGACACAGCAGCATTCTGAGAGGGCAAGCACTGATGTCAGCGATCACCCTCTCAGACCTGCTGTGATCCAGAGAGCGGAATAAGGAGGCTTTTGGGGTGGGAAATTCAAAAGCCTCCCTTCTCCACTCTCTGGTTCTCCCCACCGCCACCCAGCTGGTTTTGACAGCTTGAGCTGTCAAAACCAGCTGGGTGGCGGTGTGGAGAACTGAGCAGGGAAACAGCTGCAGGATCTCAGCCCCTTGCCTGAAGCAAGATCCACTGGCAACTCTCTGGTTTGGTCCCTCCGAACTAAAAACATCATTTCATTTCAGTTCTTGATGACACACTCTCTGCCATTTCATTTCAAAACATTTCAAAACCTTATGAAACAATAAAACAGTGTGTCATTTTTCATATGGTGCCCATCCCTAATACAGACATGTACAGAAAGCCATTAAACGTCCCTGACCAATGAGAAAACCAATGACACACAATGTTGGAAACAAGCCAGTAAACGCAAAAGGGGCAATTCTCCTTAAATATCCACACCCACATACACTTAATAGTGAAACTTTGATTTTCATATATATATTCAATGGCAGATAGGGGAACAAAGCACACTTGTTTAATGTTTAGACACTAACAATGTGCATGTCAAAAGTGTGACTGGGTTACCACATTCTACAAAATGCGATTATCCAAAATATGTTTGAGGGGGTATGTTCATTATTACTAAAGAACTGGGTTTAACTAGCACTAGATTATAACAAAATGTGGCTGTAAGCATTCTTTTTAAATAAATTTTTATTTTTAATATTATTTTGGGCTTTTAATACAGAACATAGAAATCTATACAGACAGGCCCATAACACAACACAGCACCTATATGCCAAAGGCCATGTTCTTGTGCTTCATTTTTATGTTTACTTTATTTTTTGCTTTAATTTTATCTTCCACTTTAAGACTAGAATTTTATTGTTCATTCTCAACATCCAGATATGTTAACAGTTTAATAATAAATTGGCTGAGTTGTTTTGGCTGTGATTTTATCATGTATCACATTGGTGAATCATGCTGTTGGCATTTAATTACATAAATGATAAATTATTGAATAAATGTAGTAGCCATCAAGTGGAATCCGGGAGCCATGGAAAACCAAACCTGATATTTCACCAGCAAAGATAAAAGATATTTCACCAGCAAAGAGAAAATATTAAACGGGGTGGCGGGGGGACTTCCACTTTACATAACATAAGAACATAAGAAGAGCCATGCTGGATCAGGCCAAAGGCCCATCTAGTCCAGTTTCCTGTATCTCACAGTGGCCCCACCAGATGCGTTTGGGAGCGCACAAGACTAGATATCTGATTCCTGATACCACTCCCCTGCATCTGGCCCTTGAAGTACCCTGGTTTTAAGCCTGGAGATTACACATCTCCATCATGGTTTGTAATCTGTGATGGACTTTTCTTCCAGGAATCTGTCCAATCCCCTTTTGAAGGCATCCAGGCGAGATGCCATCACCACATCCTGTGGCACTTTCCTCTTCCTTCCTCTTCAAGAGGAACAAAAAGTAATAAGTATTAAATACAATTACAATAAAACCTAACATCACTAAGTGCAAATGAAGTGTTATCTTCTTTAAAGATGACAACAATAGTTCAAGACAGGTATATGACTTGGCAACTGTTTATGGTTATGTCACGACCCCAATTATGTTTATAACTTGAACAGCAATGTTTTAAAATGAAAAATCTCAGTCTTCTCATTGCTGGACTGATTAGTTAATCATAAGTCAAGTTAATTTGTCTTCTAAAGATTTGGCTTAGCTCAATGTAATGCTACAAGAGGGGAAACCAAGACATGGAGACAAGCAAAAGTCATTTTAAAATGCTTTTCTCTGATGCTTCAGCTTAAAGAAAAAGTTCAGAGAACTTGAAAACCAGCAAATGTAAACAATTAGGAGTTAAAAGATCAAAAGAAATAATTTATTTATTTAATTTATATATTGCCCATCTAGCCTGAGGCCCAAGATTAGAGCTATCTTACGTTTTCCATTTGATCCACACATTCTGTAGCAGGATGTTTAAAGTTTAATATTGGCAGTGAATGGATGAGAACATGACATTTACATGAATAGCACTTCTTGGGCGTTCTGATCAGTATTCAGGATGTTTCATCTGTACTTCTCTGAGTATAAATGAATAAATCAAACAAAGAGAAGAGCCAGGATAACAGAACATGAAAGGGGTGGAAAATCTATTACTGCCTGCCATCTTTTAACAACTTTGTTATTCCCCCCAAATGAACACCTTTAAATGAGTAGCTTATTGTTCTTCGAACCACGATGCACATTTGAGACTGAGATGAATTTATTATTACACCATCAGAGCCTAGGAGTGTTAAATGGTCTGATTGTCTATCATCACCCTTTCTAATAGCAAATACAGGTTGGTGAGTGCTGACAAGACTGCATTTTTTTCGGCCTCTGAGAAGCAAGGAGGAGTTATCAGTCCTTCTGGAAGCCCAGTATTTGCAGTCACACAGGAACTCTGAAACAAACCCCTGGCCTTGCCTCAAAAAATTCCATCAATGACTAAGAATGCTTGGGAGTTATCGAATACTATCAGTCAGAAAGGGAAAATGGAAAGTGGCCAAAGGGAACTGAACCCTGTAGCATAATATTCATCCTTCGCCTTGTACATTCGCCACCTCAGGATTATAGCAGTTCCTCAGCATGAGGCTGAAGGGAGCAACTTCAGAGTGAAAAAGAACCTGGGTTGGTTCTCAGAAAGTCTCTAAGTTTTCTGTTTGGCAGCTTTGAAGCTAAAGGTCTGATGGGTGAAATAGTGATTAGAGGGAGGAAGAGTTGTTGGGAGGATATATTTTTTAAAACATGGAAGGGGCAAGATCCCTTCAGTGTGGGAATACCATTTCCCCATATTTCTGAGCCCCCAAATTGGCCAAGCACACAGAGGCAACCGAAGGCCTGGGAGGCCTGCATGGCCTGTATTTCCCAGCAACCCCCAGGGCCAAGCAGATACCCAATGTGCTGACCTAAGCCCAAGAAGGCAGCAAAACAGGATGGCAAGGATATCCAGTAAACAGGATGGCAAGGCCAAAGGATATCAGGACACATCAGGGCTATCTGCTCTGTGACCCTTAGCCCCACAGCTTCCTTCCCTGGGTCTTAATCAATAAGGCCAAGATGATCTTCCAGATAGACGTGCATTTCCCTCCCACCAATGGAATGTCTCCCTGTGTCTATTGTTTTTCTCTTATCAATAAAAGACCGATCCTCAGGCGGTTTTATCAGCTCACACACACATCACACACCCTCACACATGCTCACCCACTCTCTCACACACCCACACATCCATGCATGCAGCCCAGAGAGAGAGACGGACAGGAATGCTGCCTGAGGATCAGATTATTTCACCCTGAAGCTCTGTGTCCGTGTAATCCGTAATGCAACATGTAAGGAGAGATTGAAGCATCTGGGACATGTCTGTGAATATTTCTCAGTCATCCAGGTGAGGTTATCTGAAAGCCGAGTCATGGCAACTGGACTTCTTTTTCTTGAGAGATTGAAACGTCTGATGAAGCTGCTTGGATGAGTAGCGAAAGGTTTCAATCTCTCAAGAAAAGAAGTCCAGTTGCCATGACTCAACTTCCAGGTAGCATCTGGGAATGTGCCAAATGAAGCCTCTTTCCTTGCCTCCATTCAACGTCCCCAAGCAACCCTGGGGAGAAAAGCCACTCATGTGAGATTAGGTGAGCAATGCCATGTTTCAAGACAGGTCTGGACAGCCCACAAAACAGCACCAGCTGCCCAGCGCACCAAGCACTGCATTACTTTGACAGTAGCATTGAGGCTTCTTGTATTAATAGTTGAGAACTACTCTCTTTAGTCTTCTTTTCCTGTTGGATACTCGTGATCTGAGGCAACTCTCTTTTTCTGTCTAACTCTAAATCTCACAGAGAAAGTAGAGAAGATTTTGAATGGATCCCTTACTGCTCAGGGCTTCTGAAAGGAGCTTCAGTGCCTGTCTAGAGGCAATACTTTTAATGTTGCAACGGAGGGACTTTGTTAGATGCAAATGTCATTTTGTGGCCCCTGGGGTCCTTTGTGGGCTGAAAAAGTGTGGGAAATGAAAACAAAACTGATACTGAGTTCTGTTCTAGTTTTGAAATTAATGCAAGTTCATGGCTGAATGAGTGACCAGACACTGGCTATCCTAGCTTCCTCATTCAGGGGACGAAGAAAAGAAGCAAAGGGGTACTTGCCAGGGTGCCAGTTTCCCTTAACTGAGCACCCCACATCCTCTAACCGCTTAGTTATTTATTTATAAAGGCTTAGTGTCAATACTGATGCACTAGAGTGCCTGAGAAACCAGAGAAACAAACACACACAGAGAGAGGCAAGGAATTGGGTGATCAGTCCTTGTTTATCCAGACCAGCTAGTGGAAGTTTATTTGCTTTAGCTGACCAGACAGGAGTCAGGAGAAAGAGGAAAGGAAATTAGCAATCAGACCTTGTTTGCACCTTGTTAAGGCAGCTGTGCTATAGCCACGTGTCTTGCAAATCTCGGCAGCTACAACAGAAACTGCCTTAACCATCTGGAAACAAGGCCTGATTTCCAATTTCCTCCTCCTTTCTCTCATTCCTGATTCCACTGTCAGTTAATTCATCCAAAGAAACTGTATTTCCTGGGTGTGAATTCATAGTGGATCCATATTATTTTCCCCACTGTGTAGTTGCACCCTTTGTTTGTATATTTTTATTTTGTTGTTTAAGGGTTTTTTTCCTTGCTGTTTTTGTTCATTCAGTGCTTAAACACTGTGAAGTCTTGCAGCCCTTTTAAAAGGAGAACTGCTGTTCTTCTGAGGATATTTCCAGTAATAGCAATATGTCTTATTTTTCTTTTGCTTTTTTGCTGAGAGTAGCCATAGTTTTGATAGGGATGCAGGGATATCTGATGAAGCTGTGGACCCTAAAAACAGCCTTTGGGGCCCATGTGTAATCTGTTCTATTTTAAGACCAATGACACTTGATAGCCAGAACCATTTGGGTTATGAGTTTTAAAGGAAACTGGATGACCCACAGAAATTATATCATAGTTAATGGCGAAGCCTTGATCCCAGATACAGGACAGAAGTGTCTGCATATTTATTTATTTTATTTATTTTTATATTTATATACCGCAGTCCAATTTTCCTCAAACAGGAACTGGCCTAGAAAAGTCCACTCATGGAGTCATAAGGTTGGAAAGAGCTAAGAGCCCTGATGAGGGCAAAGGCAATGGTGAAATTGGTCATTAAAAGAAAGTTGATGGTAGGAGGGCTTCTCTCTCTTAGCCTGTTGCAGCAAAACCATCAAAGAGCTGTATGACATTTGTGAAGATTAACAGACAATGATCGCCCCCACCTTCCATCCAGGAAGGCCAGTGGCTAAGCTGCCTGGGAGATTCTAGCACTTGAACTTGAAAAAAGTAGCTATTCTAATTTCTCGTTCCCTCATTTTTTCCAATCACATTTACCACAGTAAATAGCATACGTATGTGTGTGTGTCTGTGTGTGTTGTATCATTACAGTTGTGACCGACTCTTCATGACTCCATGTCCATGGAGTTTTCTTGGCAGGAATACACAATGCTATATATTCTCATTAAACTCTAAAGCATAAACTTCCCCTCACACTTTCATGACCCCTGTAATTATGCAATGTTATAAAAGGATAAGAAAAAGAGTGTCAGAAGCAAATGAAAAGAGAGAGAAGTAAGTAGAACAATCTGAAGCCTCTTCACATCCTTTTAAGAGAGTCAAAACTGACCTTTTGATTCTGCATCATTTCATCTTGCAAACGAACATACATAATGAGCATTTTCTTCTGGCTAGAGAGGAAGACACACCGAGATGCACACATAATCTAGCAAAGAGAAAAATCAATGACTATTTAAAAGCGCCTGAGTAGATCAGGCATTTTTAAACTAAATATTACTCTGTTTTTCTCTTGTACAATTTGGACAGAAAAGTCCCCTATTTTCCTAACATTTAATAATGTGTACCGGAGTACAGTTAAAATCATTTATTTGAACATAATGTGGACTTGGATGCATCTAAAAAAAATGGAAATCTCGGGAGAGTGTTCTGTTTTTCACTTTGGTTCCATTAACAGGGAAGCAAATCCCATCTTCCAGTGGTACTTCCAAATTCAGATAAAGTTAATTTAGGAGCATTATTTACAGCACAAAAGTTTCCTGTTTTGCCCTCAGCAGCTACCCAAAACTCTTAAAAAGCTCCAAAGTCAAGAGGATCCAAGCCAATACTGAACAAAACAATAAAATGCAAAATAATCACAGGATGAAACAGGAGGGGGACCTAGGAGTAGGGCGAGTGAGGGATGCACCATTTTGGAAAGATATCCTACCATTAAAGTGCCCTAAACTGTCAATAGCAGTGTTTATTTTTTGATTGTAGGGCCAACTGCTGGCCATTCCTTATATAAATTTCAGAGCCAGTGTTCTTCCTTAATAATATCTGTGGTTTCAAGGCATATTTCCTCCAGATCACACTCTACTATACGTGTAGTCATTTTGAAGAGGTCACTGCTGCCACTCTGGGCAGTCTGCTTTTTCTCTCCCAGAAGAGCCGGGAAACACCTTGGCTCTCAGGCCCCTGCAGGCCAGGAGGAGGGATGACACAGCCATCCACAAAGGAGCCAACTGATGAGGGGCACCCATGGAGGAGGAGGGAGCTTGAATCAAGTAAGAGGAAATGGAGGACTCAGAAGCTTCTGAGACATAGACTTTGAAGGAAGAGGAGACATGGGGGGAAATCACTGAGGCTTGGGGCCCCTATTTTTCACCTTAGGAGAGGAGGTGGTGGTGGAGGAATCCTGAGCACAAGTCCCCATATTCTACTAATTAGGCAGGGGAAGGGGCCACAGACAAGCCCCCCCCCCAATCAGGATTATCAGAGTCCCCAGCACTACAGACAAGCATAGACCCTGGGCTCCTGTTCAAATTAAAAGGCCAGAGAGCGAACCCTCTGCATGCCAAACATTGGGCCTCAACCCTCTCTATTTCATAGTAAAGGCCCATCCATCCCCCTTGACTGGTCTAAACTATGGATCACATTGCAAGCCATTGAAGGCACACAGGAAGCCTCAGGTTCATTTATGGCCGTTACTTCACGAAGTGCCTCGCTTCGAACCGACCTTGTCTTCGCTGTGAATTCGGTGGCGGTCACGTGGTCTCCCTTCGATCCCACCCCTGTTTATCAGTGCTCACGCGCTGCATTTTTACTACCGAATCGATTACTACCTCACGTGCTCCCTTCGCATTAGGACGCCGCTTTGCAACGTTCGCTTGTTCCCATCCTTTTTTAAAAAAAAAAACTCGGCGTATCGATGCATCAATACTTGGCTGTCATTTCCGACAGAGCTGGTTATGTGTCTAATCTGGTGGTGGAGAGAAGCGGGCTTGAACCCCCCCCCTTACGTGGGGAGACTTGAAAGCCAGCAGGGTAAGGGACTCCTGCCCAACCTCTCCCCTTTGGATGCGTCTTTCCTCCCTCCCCATTCCCTTCTCGCTCCCGGAGGGTGTGCGTTATGATTTTCAAGTCCTCCCTCTGATGCAGACCCGACCGGATCGCCCGGCAGCGGAACTCCCTGGGCGTCCCACGAGGGGACGGCTTGAGGGCGTGTTGCAGTCGGACCCTCTCTGCTTCTTGCCGTAGCATCTTCAGTTTGGAAGCCGAAAGGGTCGTTTGCAGAGTTTGGATATTTAAAAAATAAAAATAAAAATAAACCCGAGTCCACACGTCACGTTGGGAGCGAAGCGAGATGCGAAGCGAAAAGATTCCCGGCAACTGGCAGGGGCACCACTTGCCCCGGTTGGAGCACGGTAAAGGGGGCGTGGTCGGGGTGGCATCGCAGCCAAAAAGGAGGGGCATGCGGACTGAAACGATCGATTCGCACAGAAAGGAGGGGTTGCCGCGAAGCGAGCGGTTCGTGAAGTAACGGCCTATGTGTCAAGGTGGTTATCTGTTTATTTGTTACAAATGGATAATATGTATGATCGGTGGCAACTGGCACAAATGTGCTGGAACTATGGATGAGTTTCCTCCTACAGACCTTGGCAACATCTCTCGCCGAACACTCCAGTGGATGCACTGAATGCATTCTTTCAAATCGTCATGTTGTGGGAGCATGTCTTAATTAATGCAGAAATTAATATTGGTTCAACAAACAAATACCACCCCCCTGATTCCACCTGTTTATTTAATTAACAGCTGCAGCCACATTTCCTGTACTGGATGTGACTGGGAAAATTATCTGACATTCCGCACCAGACTTCTTGAGTGACCATCTCTGGATGTAATTCAATTATATATAACGAGAGGGGGTAATGAAGTGTATACTAAATATTATTATGTCTTTAATAAACCTGCATTTAATTTAGATAAGGAGCATTCTTTGCACACAGGAAAATAAATGCTGGCTGTTTTCTATTCTGTTCTCCTTTATAATATACCTTATTATCTCTGGGATCCCTAGAAGTGGACATTACTCCAGGCTTCACACTAGGGTTCCATTGGATGAAAAATAATTTATTTGATGTGTGGGTTATGTTAACATAGGGTGATCCCATTGTTTTGTTTTCTCTGATATGTCTGTGAAGATTCTCAGTCATCCAGGTAGGTTTATCTGGAAGTTGAGTCATGGCAACTGGACTTGTTTTTTCTTTTTTTTTTTTTTTTTTTTTTTTTTAAGAGATAGAAACATTTCACTGCTCATCCAAACAGCTTCATCAGTCTGAATACAGGTAGTGTGAGTCCTCCATTTTATAGTCTCCTTTGACCTCTTGTCACCCTGGTCTGAAATAGCCTCATGAGATGAACAATGACCTGAATAGGCTCGTTAGGGAGACAATAGTATCCATAGCCTTAAGGTGAACAATGGCCTAAGGTGCTGAAACCTATAAAGTATGGGTTGTTAGCTATGGCCTTGGTGGTGAAGGCTTTTTGATTTGTTTGTTCTCTTTGGTATTGGCTAATATGAACATTATGCTACTCTTTGCTAATTGGATACATTCATAGCTCAGCAGAGGTGCTATTGTTTTAGTTTTGCCCCTTGCTAGGCCTCTTGAGAGGACCAATTAGTTCCCATGGGGACTTGAAGTGGCTGGATCCAACTTCAATCACACCTAGGGTAGTTGCACTGAAGTGAATGGCCACAATCTTAATGCACTCTAGCTGTGTGCTCAGTGCTCTGTTGGATGTACAGGAAACTTTTTGGCACTTGCCCAAGGAGATATCATTGAAAACGATGGGACGTGATAGCTAGCTTGTGCAATAGCAAGCTGGAGATGGCAAGGGTTTTGCAGGATATTAATTAACTGGATACTGGCCAGTGGGGCTTAAAGGATTTCAACCAATCTGCTCTAAGTAGTAGTACAACTAAATCCCAGGTTGTCTGTGTCATCCTCCATGATCTTTTGACCTCAAAACAAGACTAAGGAGCCAAGAGCTTATTGAAGAGCACTCGGTCTCGTAAGAGCCCTCTCCTGTTTCATAAGCTTCCTATCTGAAAGAGCCTCAACAGAGCAGCCCTGGGAAAGGAGTGTTGCCAACATCTCCATTCGTTCATTCTAGCCATACTCTCTGCATTAAGAGGAAAGGAAAGCTCATAGGGCATCAGGCTGCAGTCTGAAGCCTCTAGTGCTGTCCTTCTGAGGATCTGAGATCAGCCAGGAAAGCTGTGCTTTTGCTGACCCAAAGAGTCATGTGCGGCCCATGAGGCTCTTCTCATGGTTTTCTCAAGGTTAACACTTGTTTATGGATCTGACCATCTGCTAGCAATCAAAATTAAAAACCCTATTTGTGTGTCTGGTCACATGCCCAACAGTGCAACCCAGATGCTTGCTGGTACCATGCCGATTGGCTGCAATTGGCCTAACAAGTTATGCAAATCTTAAGTGAATACTAATACAACGCTGATCATTCTCTGTCATCAGATGTTTGTAACTTCTTCACATTTTAATTTTAATGTATATTTTGATACAGTTAGCCCATCCTGAACTTCTATGTGGAAAAGTGGAGGTATAAAAATAAATAATCATTCTTCAAAGACCTCAAATTCAGGCATCTCAGGTGTGCAGTGAGGCTCAATAGGGTTTTAGGCCCAGTGCCACTGGAGTGAGTGCCACTAATCTTTTCTCCAACCATGGGCCATTGCTTGAAGCGGAGGTCACAAACCCTGTCTGTTGTTGCTGAACACATCTCCCTCAAAAACATCCACCTGGAAGGCTCCAAATAGCTACCCTGAGGGAGGGCTGGAAATCAGTCACTCCAAATTAGGCCTTCTCTGTTGTAGCCACTTCTCTTTGGAACTCCCTGTCACTAGAGGTCCAAATACCCCTTGAGTTTTAGGAAGCAACGTTAGACCTCATTGTTTTCCCAAGCCTTTCAATGATTTGCCCCTAATTAAGGAATTTTATATATCCCTTTTGCCACCAGCTTGTCACTGATTTTCACTGTTATTTTTTATCATTATCATTGTTATACATGACTGCATGTCTTTTTGTTGCCCACACTGAAAACTCTCTTGGTGGTAAATACAACTGAGCCATAATAAAAATAACATCTGAAGATTAATACTTTCAAAACTTCCAGTTTCCATCCATCCATCCGTCTGTCCATCCATCCATCCATCCATCTATTGTGGTTATTTTATGTTAATTAATTGATTTGATTTATATACCACCCATTTAGTGGAATCACTACACAGTAGAATGATGACTGTAACCCACTATTGGCACTCTCAGCTATGGTTGACGGGAGCTACAGTCCAGCAAAACCTGGAGGACCATGTTTCTTACTCTTGTTATATAACAGAAGCATTGCAATGGGAAAATAAAAACTGCCGTGCCTGTATTCCCACTGTCTGCTTGACCCGTAGTTGTGAAACACCGAGTAGAACCTCTTCTGATGATATGTCGATGCAGGCAAATTCAAGGTTGAAGTTATTGTCCTTTATGTATCTTATCATTTAAGGCTTTTAAACAACCACAACAGAATAATTCAGTCTCCACTTTGCTACAGCTGTAACAATGAATTATGGATGATTGTGAACTGGTTCTATGCAAAGGCAACAATGCTTACTTGTAATATATGCACTCCATTATCATTAACTACACACTTTCAGTTGGAATTATTAACATTTTGTGTTGCTTTTCAGGATGTGTGGGGGGAACGATGCCTTCTGTGCAATCAGTAAGTAGCACTGATGCATTAATGGGTAGTGACTAGAAGCTTGATAATACAGTATCATACACAAGTGGTAAAGAGGTCATCCAGCAAAGAAAACATCAGAAAACCTCCAAATGTCCACCGCTCATTCTCGGTGTGCTCATTTATACCTGTTATACACCCTTTCATCTGACAAGAGCCTGTATTTCTTCCTTTGATTTTCGCTTGGGTAATATTCTTTTCATTTTGCTGGTGAAGGGGGGAGGAAGGAAGGAAGGAAGGAAGGAAGGACGGACGGACGGACGGATGGACAGACAGACGTTCGCACGTGAACTCAACATGGAACAGTTATCGAAGTTATTGAAGTCTGTGGGGCTTCCTTCTAAGTAGGGTTAACAATACCATATTACTCATGTGGGTTTAACGTTTATTCACTATACAGTAACTATAAAACTGATCTGCTGTTTGTTGGTTTTCTTTAGAAAACTCTGGAGCATCATCTTGACTTTTGCAATTCTTATCAGGATATTTTCTCACATACCCAGGCTGGTATTCAAACATGAATCAGAAGTACAACTATAGAAATGCCCTCCCCAACTGCAGTAGGTTTCCTGTCCTATGGGTGTTCTCATACTGGTTGTACAATCTGTCCTGCTGGTCTTGCAACAGGAAGACTGCCAAAGCTGGAAGGACACTTAGAAGTGTTTGCACTTCTGTTCTACATTTGGGCAACAGACACCGGACCCAATTTTCTAAATGGATTGTCAAATGGTATACTCTCTCTTCCCAATTTGTCTGAATATACTGTTTTTTTTTATTTATATTTATTGAACATAAAAAAGACAAAACAACAATGATAAACAATTATATAAAAAAAACAGTAATAGGCAATCATAAACAGTACAAAGTGCTCCAGTATTCTTGCATCTTCTCTTTCTTCTTCATCTTTTTTTTTCTTCCAAAAGGCTTCTTAAAGTCCTTTACGCCAGAACTGTGTTGGGTTATAAGTTGGTTGTATCCCTTTCCCTTTTAATAGTACATGATCTATAAATTTCCCCAAACATCATAGAAAGTATCTTTTTTTTATTTCACCTCTCAAAACTTTTATATTACAAGATAGTTTATCATTTAGTGCTATGTCCCACACTTCCTTATACCATTCAGCAATTTTAAGGTCTGATTTCAGTTTCCAGTTTCTAGCAATAATCAGTCTAGCTCCTGTCATAAGATTTGCTATTAATTCTTTAGTTTTCACATCATATTCATTGATAGATGGTAATGATAACAAAGCAATTTCCGATACACATTTAATATCAGTTTGTAGTATTTCTCTTATCTCCTCAATAATCTCTTGCCAAAACTTTTGAACTATTTCACATTCCCACCATAAATGAAAATAGGTACCTATCTTTTTTTCGCATTTCCAGCAGAGCTTAGAATATTTTGGATTCATTCTATTCATTCTGACTGGAGTCATATACCATCTTAAAACTAGTTTGAAGTAGTTTTCTTTTATTCTGACTGATAATGACCGTAAAATCCTCAAATTCCAAATTCTTTTCCATTCATCATTATTTATTTATTTCTCTATGTCTTGTTTCCATAGCTCTCTTATTGTGTCCTGTTCCCTATTCTCAAATGAATCTTGAATTATTTTATATAATTTGCCAACTGTTCCTTTCCCTGTATTTCCTTTCTCTGATTCATATGTTGTCAGAAATTGCTCAAATTTTGTATATCCTCTAAGTTGTGTATTTCTCCTAATCCATTCTTTCGTCCAGCTTTCTAACTGGGCGTAATTCAACCACGACAATTCCTGAGTTTGCAGAATACGTTTAATTTCTTGTTTTGATGTCATCTTTTTAATCCAATCTTTTAGTCTTGCCACTTTCCTTAATTTAAATAAGTCTCCCAATTTCTTCATGTTCTGGGGAAATTTATCTGATCGATCACCGCACCAAGCCCTTCCTGTATCAATTTCTTTCCATACTTTTTCCAAGTGAGCAATAGGGAACTTAGAAGAGGATTTTTAATTGGGTAACTTTTCCTTTTTGGGGAAACTAAACACATATTTATTTATGTCTTCATTTAGTTCCTCTGATTGAAGTTCCCACCATATTAGTTTTTGAGGTTTAAATAGTATTTCCCCAGGGAGCTAAGCTGATTAGCTATGTAATACATTCTAAGATTAGGTATGCCTATACCTCCCTCTTTTGAGATCTGTACCATAAGCTTTTATTTATTCTTGCTTTTTTCCACCATTGCAGAATTTATTTAAAAGATCTTGATAAACTTTAATTTCTATTTCTGTGTATTGAATAGGTAACATTCTAAAAAGAAAATTTATTTTAGGAAGTATTTTCATTTTTACCATTGCTATTCTACCAAACCATGATAAGTTTAATTTGGAGTAATTTTGTAATTTATTTCTAATCTCTTCCTTTATTTTTGTGTAATTTCGTTCTTTCGTTTTAGTAATGTCTTTATCTAAAAGTATCCCTAGGTATTTTATACATTTACAAACTTTCAGTTCATGATTGGAGATCTCTTCCATGTCTCGATTATCCTGATTGAAAAGCATGATTTCTGATTTCTGCCAGTTGACACATAATCCGGTTGTTTCACCAAATTCCTTTAGGTGTGCTTTTATTCTTAATATATTTTCTACCGGATTTTTTATTGTTAACAAAGCGTCGTCCGCAAATAAACTAATTTTTATCTTGCCTTCCTTACCCATACCTTTAATAAGTTGGTCCTCCCTTATTGCATTAGCTAGTAGCTCTATCACTATGCAAAACAGAACTGGCGATAAAGGACATCCCTGTCTTGTTCCTCGGCCTAGGGTAATTTTTCTGTCATCCCATCATTAACAATGATTGATGAGGTGCTATGAGAATAGAGTTGGTTTATTACACTTAGAAATTTTTCGCCAAATCCCCATTTCACTAATAAAAGTTTTAAGGCAGGCCATTGGACACAATCAAAGGCTTTAAATAAATCTAGAGACAAAATGCATGCTTTGTCCTGTGATCTTCCCATCTCATAAAGAACATTCAAAACTCTTCTTACAGTGTTGAATATACTGTACCAAGGATTGTATCTAACGTTGCTAATATTTTATCAACGTTCTTCATATGTATATATAGTATAAGCATATCACTTTTGTATTCTTAATGCATTCTCAGAATTTTCTTGTTCTATTTGATATCTGCAACAAATGTCTGCACAGAAACAGCAGACACTGTTGGTAGCCTGTCTCTCATTATATATGAAATGAGTCACAATGCATACATGTCTGCGCAAATCAACTGCATACATAGCGGGAGGGGCAGGAATGCCTTGACCCATTCCGGCCTGGCATTGGTTCCTCCTTTTAAGGGAGGGCTATGGGACAGATGCTCCCTGTTGGTACTCTTAGGTCTCTCAGCACGTTTTGCTAACATCAACCATGGCCGTTACTTCACGAAGTGCCTCGCTTCGAACCGACCTTGCCTTCGCTGTGAATTCGGAGGCGGTCACGTGGCGGTCACGTGTTCTCGCTTCGCTCCCGCCCCTGTTTCTCAGTACTCATGAGCTGCAGTTTTAGGACTGATTCGAGCACAACCTCATGTGCTCCCTTCGCATTCGCATGCCACTTTTCAACGTTCCTTATTTCCCATCCGTCCTTTAAAAAATACCTACCGACGGGCGCCGATGCACTGATGCTGGACTGTCAGTTGCAATGGCTCTACTGATTTCAACTGTTTCCTGGCATCATTGGCAGCCCCCCGCCGCCGCCGCCGCTACTTGGGGGCCCCCTGCATGGCACAGCCGCCCTGCCCTCCGCCGGCACGCTGCCTGCCCCGGGTGCCCTGCTCTGGCCGGGCGAGGCGGCAGCGGCTCCTCCTGCTCCCGCCGCCGCCGCTACTCGAGCGAGGAAGTAACAGCGCAAAGCGATGAAACGATATAGCGATGCATCAATATCCCTGTTTGAATATTTTTTAAAAAACTTGAAATAAAAGCCAAAAACCGAGACCACACGTCACGTTGGGAGCGAAGCCAGATGCGAAGCGAAAAGATTCCCGGCCGCTGGCAGGGGAACCACTCACCCCGCTTGGAGCACGGTAAAGGGGGCGTGGTCGGGGTGGCATCGCAGCCAAAAAGGAGGAGCGTGCGGACTGAAACGATCGATTCGCACAGAAATGAGGGCTTGCCGCGAAGCGAGCGGTTCGTGAAGTAACGGCCCATGTTATTGTTCAGGAGAGGCTCTCAGAGGTTGGAATTGGGAGCCTTGCATTGAGCTGGCTCTGATCCTTCCTCCAGAACTGCACCCAGAGTCCAGATAGGGGAATATTTGTCAGATACGTGGACCTCAATATATATGGGTTTCTCAGCAGTTGGCACTATTCCTGCTGCTGTTCACCATGTATGTGAAGCCATTAGGTGAAGTCATCAGGAGATTTGGTGTAAGATGTCATTAGTATGCATGCACACACACACACACACTTTTCACAGAAGAACCAACAGTAATGTTTATTTACTTGATAATTGCACCATATGGGGCTGTTCTGTCCTGAATTCACTTATTTATTTTATTTTATTTTATTTATGAGTATTTTTACCCCACCTTTCTAAGTGGAAAAGGACCCAAGGCAGCTTATAGTAATGAGGGGCAATGCACAGTCCAGTACAATTAAGACATATTCAAGTTTGAGAACAGGGAATTGAGGGACATCTTACAGCATTAAAAGACAACATTAAAGCTACAATCAATCAGTCAGTCAAAACTTTATTACGGTCAATGACCAGCAACAGGAGACAAGAGAACGGGAGCAGTTAAAGAGAGAGTAAACATTCCATGTAATCAGGCATGGTAGACCATCCAAAAAGGAGATATAAAGACAAAGTTATACATGGTTATAAACATAAAGTCAATGTAATCATTTATGGATATATTCATATAGAGACACACAATAGGTAGTCCATAATTCAGGGAAAGTTTGTCTGAAGAGAAAGGTCTTTGCCTGTTTCCAGAAAGACATCAGAGATGGGGCAGTCCTGGCCTCTAATGGGAGGGAGTTCCAGAGTCTGGGCGCCACAGCTGAGAAGGCCCTTTCATGTGTTCCCATGAGACCTGTGAGGGTGGCAGCATGGAGAGAAAGGCCTCTCCTGATGACCTTAACACCCGAGCTGGTTCCTACTGTGAGATTCAATGTTTAAACATGCAGATCTGCCCCCATGAGTGCATAAAAAGTATATTCTTGGACTACAGCTTTCAGAATCCCCCGGCCAAAAGAAAATAATTTTTCCAAGGTTTGTTGTTACGATTCCTTTTATTATTTATTTACAGTGGTACCCCGACTTACAACGTGCCTGACAACCGAGAATCCCAATTTATGAGCGGGCTTCTGTTGTCTGCCACCACCACCCCAGCCACCTTATGAGCAAGATGGGGTTTCCCCTGAGTAACGATGGCAGCTGGGGGGGAGAAGGGGTCAGTCATTTAAAAGGTCTTTGAGCCACAGATCCAAGCACTTGGGTCAGTGGCTCAAAGACCTTTGAAACAGCACACGCTTTCCCCCTCACCGGGGAAAAGCGGGCACTGTTTCAAAGGTCTTTCAGGCACTGAGGGAAGCTGCCTCAACAGGGAAGAAAGAAAGAAAAATGAAAAAGCCGCTGCTTGTCACACACACACACACACACCATCGGGTGCGTAGAGGAAGAAGCGGCAGTGTTTTCAATTTTTTTCTCTTCCAATGCAAGTGCTAATGGCTGCCATCAACATTTGTATAGGAAGAGGGGGGAAAGACAAAAGTTGCCGCTTCTCATCCCCCACACACACACACCATCAGGCGCATAGAGGGAGAAGCAGCGTTTTTTTATTTTTTTCCTCTTCTGATTCAAGCACTGATGGCAGCCATTAACTTGCATCGGAAGAGGGGAAAATCTTGAAAACACTGCCGCTTCTTCCTTTACGCGCCCGATGGTGGGAAGGATAAGTGGCGTTTTTTAAAAAATATCCTTAAGCAACTGAGCCAAGCACTTGGCTCAGTTGCTTAAGGACATTTTAAATGACCTGTGGCTCCCCCAAAAAATTGGGGAGGGGGAGCCGTGGGTCATCTAATCTGTAATGGATCAATTGATTTTCAATGCATTCCTATGGGAAACCACTCCTCAATTTACGAGCTAATCGAGTTACGACCCTGTGCTCGGAATGGATTAATGTTGTAAGTCAGGGTACCACTATATTTAATTAATTAATTTCAAATGTTTCTATTCCACTTTTCTCCCTGGAAAGACCCAAGGTGGATTTAGTCCTGCCTTAAAGTCTCAGCATCTTAGACTGGGCAGAAATAATGGGTGTCTGATGACGCAGTTGAAAATACATGGACCATAGAAGTGGATTCTGTCATCTACCAGCAAGCACAATAGCTGTCTAAGGCAAATCAAAGTAACCAGGAGTGCAGTATGGGTGCATACAAAGTTACAGAAAGGAAGCTAGTATTCAAACTTCTTTTAAATGTTGTGGATATCTAGGTCATATTTTTCATAGTAATTGTAACTTGCATGAGCATGCTGATTTCCTTCTGTAATGCATCAAATTCTGTCTAGGAGCGATCACTTGCAGCTAGACAATGAGATCATTATGTATGTATGTGACTGAGATAATTGCAGCAGTAGAACTACATGGTTGTAACTGGAAGAAGAGCCTGGAGAACACCTCAGAAACTAGAGAGAGGCAATTATCATAATTTTCATACAAATCCACAAAGCCTAGGATGCCCTAAATGTCCTTGTCAATGTCAGTGCCCTTCAGATACTTACCAAAAGCAATCTTCCTTATGCATTGGAGAAACAGAGTAGATCTTCTTCCCAGCATGCATATAAAAAAGCAATTGAATGGGGGGAGCCTTGGGCCCTTGGATCTACTCTGGTTCTCTAGGCCTCCTCAGAGGGCCATTTCATATTCCTCATGACACAACCCATTAAACATGTCATCCAGGTGAGGTTATCAGGAATTTGAGTCATGACAACTGGACTTCTTTTCTTGTGAGATCGAAACGTTTCACTACTCATCCAAGTAGCTTTGTCAGCCAGGGGAGAGTTGACGAGAGGCCTCCAATTTATAGTTCACTTTGTTTTCATGCAAGCTGGTCTGAATAGGCTCATTAGGTGGACAGTGCCTGAATAGGCTCATTAGGTGAACAATGGCCTGATTAGGCTTGTTAAATGTACAAGTTCCACCAATGCAATCCTTCCCAACACGCATTAAGCATAGGTCGCTATGCTAGCCGTGGCCTTCCTGGTAGATGTGTGAAGTGCTTCTGAATTGTCTGGTGATTGATGAAAGGGCAGCATGTTAAGTGGTAAACAGAAAGTGCCTAAGTCCCCCACCCCTGTTGAGAGAGGGGTTTTCAATACACATATGAATGGATTCCCTGACCTCTCTCTCAGACCACCTATCTTCTCTAATATGTGTACATCCTCATCTTTGAATGAGTGCCCTTTGTCCTTAAAATGGAGGTACACTGCTGATTCTGGTCCTGAGCTGTTGCCCCTCCTATGTTGGGCCATCTTCCTGCTTAATGGCTGTTTAATTTCTCAGTTGTAGAGATCGGCACATTCCTCACTGCATTGGACTGCATATCATATATTGCTCTTGTGTTTTGGTGTTAGGTCTTTTCAGTGCCTTAGTGTGTTTGTGTGTTTGTAGTAAATGGGTATGTAGTATTTGCCAAAATCTTTTTAAGCTTTTCAGACATTCCATACATGGAAGGAATGACCAGGTTCTTCCTTTAGCTCTGAGTCTCAAGCTGATCCATTATTCTTCTTGGTCAGGACACTGCTTTGTTGAAGGACCACTTTGGATATCCACAGGCCTTAAGTGAGACTCAGAGCCTTCAGGCCATTGTCCACCTAAGGAGTCTATTCATACCAGGGTGATGTGAAACCAAGGTGAACTATAAATTGAAGGTCTTGCATCAACTCTCCTAAGACTGACAAACCTACTTGAGTAGTGAAAGCTTTTGATCTCACAAGTAAAGAAATCCAGTTGTCATGACAACTTCCGAAATCCCTTAACACTTTACTAGGTTTTGTGATGATTTCCCCAATTCTATAAGCCGGAAATACCTATCCTGAGGTTGAGTTACTAGTTGACTCCATGGTTATAGGCTGGTTTGACTAATACTGTATGTTTGACATAAGCCACAGTATACACAGTAAACAAACAAACAAACAAAAACAATCAGTTTAAAATGCCCAAGGAATTGGAGGTTAAGCTTGTCACTGTTTGCCAATGCCGTTTAGTAAATTCCAGTTCAGTCAATGCTCCACCAACCTTGTACACGTTTGCACAGAAAATGGAAATCTTGATTCATTTATGTCATTTAAATTGATAGAAAACAAAAAGGTAAGGACCAGGCTATAATCCTAAAAGTACCCAGGGTTTTGTAAGGGGATAACTTCTGAATAAAAATGCATAGGATTGCTTTGTAACACCTTGCTTCCATTCTTCAGAGTAAAGCGAAGGAAAATATATAGTACAGAAGACCATCATATTTGGCACTAACACGGCCTATCACAGTTGCACAGACCCTACATCAACATAATTTTAAGAAGCATAAGCCATACATTTATTGGGTATTTATACTAGCATTAAGTGTAATTGCATATATCATTATTGCAAACTCCTAATTTCCAAGATGCTGCTAGCATTCCTGGTTGCATGCTAGTCATGCAACTTGGCATGCAACCAAGGAATTTGGCAGGAACTAGTTGTTTAAAAACCATTGTCCATGATTTGCACAATGACCCTGACCATGGAGTAAACTCCCAACAGGATTAATAAATTGAACATACAGCTGTCTTGGGCAGTCAACTGTTTGTGTGTTTCCATACCCATAACTGCCTACATGTGCAGCAATGCCTCAGCATCTCTTAGTGAACTGCTGTTTGCCAAGAAATTTGGGGGAGAGGCAGGAAAGAGAGGGATGATATACAACCGTGCTGAGTATGCTGCGAACGGCCTCCTTTTCATTTATGCCTCAGCTGGGACTCGGCATGATGTGGACCCAATCTTCATCCATAATGAAAGCCATTATCAGCTTCTCATGGACCTCCATTTTTCCGATGACAAGTTTTGCTCTCCATGTCATCCAGAAAGACATGCAAAACTGAGAAGATTGTTTACTGAGGAAGAAAGCTGATTTTGTACCAGAAAACTTGAAAACACTATTCGATTGTAGCAGGTTGCTATAATTAAGGTGCAATTTAAAAGACAGAGCCAGCCCACCACCACCCCCTCTCTCCATTTAAATGACTTAAAAGAGCCACGATTTCCGTTTGTTGAGTGAATGTGAAAATAGGTTGGTGTAGCGTTGATACAACTGGAATTGACTTCAACAGCCTCTGCAAACAGAGTGACAAGTTTAACCTGTAATTCCCTGGCCATTTTAAACAACATGATGAACTGACTGTATGGTTTTAGTTATTTGTCTTTCCCTTTCCCCCCCTCAGGCTAAGTACTTATGAAATTTAATTTTGAATTTTAATTTTAAAATTGAACACTGACATTTTAATGTATATCCTCCTGAAGTGAAATATTAAGTTTCATTTAACCCAAGCAAACATCATTTAACATTCATTCTCTATCAGCCAAAACAAAAAGAAAACAGTAAAGAAAAAACCCTAAAGTCTCTGAGTAAAAATTCACAAATTTTGCAACCAAATGTCTATCCATTTTAAACCATGTATGTCCTGCTTTCTCTTCAGCTAGCAAGAATATGTTATTTTAAATATGTTCTCAAAAGCAGAATTTCAAGGAAAACACTAAAAGTACTGTTAAAAACAATTTCATTGAAACAGAATGTAAAAAGCTCAAAATAATTAACTGAAAATAATATATTATCTTACAAAGGAGGGATTCATACAATCTCTTCCACAAGCTGAAGGAATACAGGGGTAGGTTGTTGAGGCTACATTGTCTAGCCCCACTTGCTGTCAGAAGCATGCATTATTTCCTCCCTCCCTTGCTGAATGTCCATTGGACATTTGTGCCAACAAGTTCACTGAGCTCCTACACTTAAAGACTGGTGCTGCCCAAGTGAGGCAGGTCCCTATTGCTGCTCACTGGCTTGGTATCCCTAAAAGAATGCAGGCATTATGATAGCCTGTCCAGTGTGTCAAGGCACAAAATAGAGTTGGAAGAGACCTCAAGGACCATCCAGTCCAGCCCCCTACCATGCAGGAACCCCCATCACAGTATTTCCGACAGGTGGCCATCCAGCCTCTGCTTAAAAACATCCAAAGAGGGAGACTCCACCACCCTCCTTGGCAACATATTCCACTGTTGATCAACTATAACCGTCATGAAATTCTTCCGAATGTTCAACTAGATGATGGGGACCCATCTACCTCTTTTATCCACTCCAGACCATTTCCCTGTTAGGTGTAAATGTATTTGAGCAAAACTGCATGTACATGCAGTTAAATGTTCAGTGTCATAAGCATATTCATTAGTTAAGCACATTCAGCTTATACACCTCATATGACTAGGAACTCTGATAAGGCATGGTCATGAGAAACAGAAAGCTCTTGATCATGGAATGCTATGTAAGCACATGCATCTGAAAACACTTGCACACTTCTTTACCCATCTTCAACCAAAATACATCATGATCTGAATACAGGGGGAAGGGAACACATACTTCCCCACCACTCACATCCCTTTCCATACTTCCAGCCAGGTATTACACTTCAATAGGGCTCCATCTTGTTTTTTTCAGTTCTAACATCACATTGGAAAAAGGGGGAGTCCACTTCTGTTTCTAATTCTCTCCTAAACAGAGTTGTAGATAGGGTTTGGAGCACCCAGGGACAAAGTCAGTTTTTGTGCCCCCTCCTGTACCCCAACTGCCCCAAACAGAGGACCCTGATCCTGGGGGAACAGCAGGGGAAGGGAGAAGGGTCCCTCTCTTTCACACCCTTTTTGGGGATCTCCCAGACAAGACTCTCCTGTGCAAACAGCACAGCACCTGGATAGCGCCAAGCAGGTGATGGGATTTTTTTTTCCAAGCAGCACCTCCATCGCACACTTCCCTCTCCTCTTTTCCCCAGGCTAATGAACACCAAGCCTTAGCGGGGATGAGGAGGATGAGGGAGCAATCGACAGAGGTGCTACTTGGGGGGAAAATCACTTGCTTCTCTCTCCCCCTTTCCCCTGACTAAGGATCGCCAAGCCTTAGCGGGGTGAAAGGATGGCGCATGGCTTCCTCATCCTGCTCCCCCTCCAGGTGCCCCCCAGATTGCTGCGCATCCTGGGGCAAATGCACTCTTCTGCCCCTCCCTAGTTATTCCAGTGCTCTTAAATATAGAGAGTGATGAGTAGACAGCATCTGCTATCTGAGTAGGCTTTCCACATAAGCTGGAATCCTAGAAAATCATGTAGAGTGTTCACATAAATAGCAGTGCCTTTCTTCTTCAGACCCATGATTCTACTAAACCTCCCCCAAATTCTACCAATGTTTTATAGAAAGAGGAGGGGACAGGTGGGACCTTCCACAGTCCAAGAAAAGAAATCTGTGGTTCCCCAGACATGTGGCATTTGCCTACAACTATTCTAGATAGTCAGCTGCCTAGATGCCCTAAGCACATCCGATCTCGCCCGATTTCGGAAGCTAAGCAGGGTCAGCCCTGGTTAGTACTTGGATGGGAGACCACCAGGGAATACCAGGTGCTATAGGCGCCTGGAGTAGGAACTGGAAAACCACTCCAGTATTGCTGTCAAGAAAACTCCATGGTCATGGGGTCACGACTGTAACGACACAACACACACACACACACACATTCTAGATAATAACAAACCTTGAATATGAAAAAGAAAAACAAGACAACTACTTGGGCATATATATAAACAAAGACCCACAGTTCTTTGCTTCTACAATTTAGTTTCACTCCTTTGCTCTTCCTTTGTTCTCTGACATTCCATCTCACTAATGAGTCATCTAAGGCTGCTCCATTTCATATTGACATCAACTGCCATCCACATCTCACAGCATGATGATTCTGAAATTGGAAAGGAAATGCTGGTCCAAATATGTGTCATGATCCACCCTGGTTGAAATTTGTAGAGCCTATTACTTGTAAACTTTTTTAATTTCTCTGCCACCTAACTCAAGCAATTATTTCTGCTGTTTGTTGTTTTTGTTTTTGTCTTTTTGTTAATTATTGATTATCACTATCCTTGTAAATAACTTCTCTTAATTATGTTCACCTCCTAATTATTTTCTCAAGTTTCTCCCTTTGAGCTTTAGAAAGCAAACTCGGTTACAGCACTCCTGGTGGACTTTTCTAAGTTGTTTTCTCTGAGTTGTTAAAAGCAAAACAAGACAAAAGAAGAAGAAGTACTACAGTATATAAATATAAGATTGCTATGTGTCCCATCTCTGAACTTCCCTGAAGAAGAGGAATAGTGCTTACTTTACTAATAACTGGATTGCAATATTTAGAGGTGACTAAAACATTTGGACAACCTAGTACAGCAAGAATACCAAAGAAGTTAAATATACTGTATATTAGGGATGGGCACAAAATGGAAGAATTGCATTTCGTTTCGTTCTGTTTCTTCTCTCTCCCACCCCCCCGCATTTCCATTCATTTCATTTTGTATGATTTTTACTTACCCTTTCTCCTGGGCTCTTGTACCAACAGTGGCCTTCAGCGGTGGTGCCGGCAGCAGCCAGGGCCTGTGGCGGTGGCAGCACAGTCTACCAGCAGACCCCTCAGCCTCCCCAGATGGCCAGGGCCTTTGGCAGTGGTGGCAAAGTCTACTGGTGGACCGTTCAGCTTATGAGGCCAGGTGGGGCGTGCAGTGGTGGTGGCAGAGGAGGCCTAGGACGGCCTGCTCGCCTTGGCTGGGCCCACATGGCGCGCCCGTGGCAGTGGCAGTGATGAAGGAGGAGACAGAGGTGGATGCCCAGGCTGGCCTGCCAGGCCCGCTCTGGCCCTCTCCGGCCTGGCTGGGCGGTCTCGGTGGCGGCAGTGAGACACCAGCAGGTAAGGGAACAGTTTACAGATGGAATGACATGGTTCATTTCAACGAAAAAAAAAACCACCATTTCGTTTCGTTGAATCGTCAGTAAATAAATGCTGCTTCCTCGTTTCGTTTTGTTACATAACGACACAACAAAATAGCATTTTGTTTTTTGTCCATCTCTAATATATATTGTAGAAGATGTTAGGTCCCCCCCGCTCCCTGGCACTCTATCCTATCACCCTGGTAACAAGCCATAACTATTCTAACCCCTCCTCCCTCTCCCACAGTTTAAAGCCCAAAAGTAGCACATGTGGAGCAGAATTATGAAGCACACAGGAGAAAACAAGTAAAACCCACATTTGGATGAAAACTATAAACATTTCATAGCTATGTGGGTGTAATGCACATTATACTTTCCCCAGGACCTTGCAGAACTAATTGCAAGATGCTATACAAGGGGAAGAGTCAGCCACCAAATACAGTCCCAGCAAAGTCTGTGTTGCTATGGTGAGGTGGGAATCAAACTGTGAAATTTGTCATTCAATAAATTTTAACTGCCTATAAATAAGCCAATTTGCACCCCCCTCTCTTTCTCTAACCTCAAGATTAGCATGGACCATTCAGAGAAACCTTTCTAACCTTGACATAGAAAGCCCTAAACAATTTGGGACCTTGTTATTTGTCAGAATGGCTCTTGCCCCTAAACGCTGCACAAAACGTGACCCGCCCCTTGAAGCCCATAAATCAGCAACGAGGGACTGGGCTTTCTCGGTAGTGGCTCCTAGGCTTTGGAATCAGCTTCCCTCAGAGATCTGCCAAGCCCCATTACTGATGGTCTTCAAAAGACACTTGGAGACCTGGTTGTTTAGAACAGCTTTCCCTGGGTATTAACAATTATCTGCTGTCTTGTTGACACTGCTATCCATCCCTGCTTGTTCTTAACTCATTCTTGATATTTGACTTAAGAGTTTTGTTATTGATTTATTATATTTTAGTATGTATATTATGTCATGTCATTTTAGTTTATTATATTGTTATTGTATATTGTATTTGCTGTTTTATGTTGAATTGTTGCAAATTGCCTAGAGTAGTCTTTTAGCTAGATGGGCAGTGCATAAATACATAAATAAATATATTGACACCTTGGATCAGTCTGTTAAGCCATACAAGCTAATTTAAGAGCCAGATTTTTAGTTATAGTATTGTAATTTCTTAAGGGCTTTGGAAAATGAAAGAATGTGCTTACAAGCATTACTACCACTTTCCACAAAACATTATTCTTTTTTAAAGGGAAGTGGCTCCAGACCCTCCAGGAAGGTTGTGCCACAGCTGGACACACTCCATGCTGTGTCAAGTCACTCTGCCTGCGTATTAGGTTTGCTGGAAGCAAGCGACAGGTTCCTTCACTGCTCTAAAAAGTGCCTTATGGAAACAGGGGGAAATGGGCACTCGTTTTCCTGTCCAGCCCACTTCATTTAAGTATGACAAGCGGTAGTAGCACAACCTCCGACACCCCCAATGATGAAAACAATTTTTGTTTCATGAAAATGTAATGCTGGTGGTAGTCATTAGCAAAGGAACATTGACCATGTGGCCATGTTCCCTCCCCCCCAACCCCACCCAACAACTCATAGATTGTGTAATGAATTTCTTCTAAACTCTGCACAGATTTTCAGCAGCCTTAGGACAGCCTCTAGATACAGCATGGACAGGTCACCCTTTGCTGGAGATTTTTGGAGTACCTGATCAGGAGAGCTTCTTTTAAAGAAAAACACCAGTTGAAATGACCTGATATGTTTCTGAACAAAGCACATGCGTAGAAGAAAAAAGAAGGAAACATTTTTCCAATGAGGATATGAGCACCCTTAAGCCAATATATCAATTCAAATATGATTTCCCTTGAAATTTCATGACATGGCGCACGCGCACACACAAAGGGACATATGCCTTCTTCTTTCTCTCTTTCTTCTCCACCCCTTGATTGGGAAGGCATTTTGGCTTTCTCCTTGAAGACAAGGTGTTGGCCCATAATGGTTGAATAATAAGGGATATCTCTGAAGAGGACACAGTACAGAATTGGTGGGAGTTTACTGTATTAGAATGAGCTGTGAGCTGTGAACCATATGACATTATGAAGGACTAATTACAGAACCCAAAATCCCAGATCAGGAAAAGTAACTAGTATAATTAAAGCCAGCCTAATAATAGAGGCTATATAATGCAGCTCCTCTCATCGCTAAGGAGCAGGTTTCTGCTCCTTTGATTGCATCACTGGGTAATGCAGATATATTTTGGGTTGATTGGTTTGTTGCAGCATTATCTTCCGATCATCTGTTAAGGCAAAGCAGTCAGATTTTCATACAATCAGATCACATAAGACAAAGGAATTTTAAGTTCATTTCTTCCACAAGGTGAGTTTGAGGACTTGCTCATGGGTTTCAAGGAAAACAAGGAGAACGGGATAGTGGTGGGAATCTCTCCCTCTACCCTGTAGTGTTTAAATAAATGTATGTTACTGCCAAAGTAACAATTTAACTGACAGTGAGGTTGGTTTTCCCCCCCCATGTGAAGGTGCCATGTTGTTCTTGATGTCAGGCAGCAGGAGCAGCTCCTGTACAAGGTCTCCCACTACCCAAAGCAGAAGGGGAATCATTGCCACTCCTCCATCACTGCCAACCCCCACTACTGCCTATGGCTCTTGTCCTCGGCAATGCTATATTTGCCTATGGGCCTGCTTCTTAGGCAAATAGCAAGTCACACGGCAGCCATGCTCCAAAGGCAGTGGCCATTCAAAACAGCCTCACAGCTGCTGCTGCCACTGCCGCCACAGTTTTTGTCCTTTCTTAATCTCATAAGAACATAAGAAGAGTCATGCTGGATCAGGCCAAAGGCCCATCTAGTCCAGCTTCCTGTATCTCACGGTGGCCCCACCAAATGTGTCCGGGAGCGCACGAGACTAGATACAGGTATGTGTCTCTTCATACCACTCCCCTGCATCTGGCCCTTGAAGCACCCTGGGTTTTTTATAAGCCTGGAGGTTACACATCTCCATCATGGTTTGTAACCTGTGATGGACTTCTCCTCCAGGAATCTGTTCAATCCCCTTTGAAGGCATCCAGGCTAGATGCCATCACCACCTCTTGTGGCAGGGAGTTCCACAGACTAACAACACGCTGTGTTGTTTCTGTGAGGCTATGGTGGCTGGGAGGGCATGGGGGGCACCACTACCAGGACTCCAAATGCCCTGCAGCCTGAGTTGCTTGCCTCATTCCAAGTGATGGTTGGGCCATCCCTGGGCAGGAAGGCTAGCCCTGTCATCTGTACACTAGGCCAGAAAACAAACACCTTGGACCTAGTCTCTCTCTGTGTTGAATGTCTCACTTACTCTGAAAGCCATGTTAGGGTCAATAAAAGTCAGTTTCAACTTGAAGGCATATATCATAACAAGTCTAAAAGGAAAACCTGGTGGAAACATTCTGGTGGCCCTGCTATTGGAGTGAGGTGGCCCTGGAGAAGGAGGATAAGCCTGGTCTACCATCTGCGGGGCCAGATCCCCTACAGCTTCTGGCTGTACATTGGAAGAGGAGACATCCACTGGAGATAAGAGTCAGAGAAAAGAACCATCTGTGCCATGTTTCATGCAGCTGAACCTTGCTTGCACCTATTCATTTGAAATTTGGCATGCTGCTTCCATCAAATGGAGCAATTACTGAGTTGCGTGCAGGTTCTTGGGAAGAGGGGGCGCACTCTCCTCCTCACAACATCTCCGACTATTGAAGGGATACTAGGAACTCTTGTCCAACACATCCCAAGGACACCAAGTGAGGGAGGGTTGTTCTAACAGTTTAGTGTGGAAAGTGCATTTTAAGAGTTGCATGTCATTCCCCCACTCTGCGCAAGTAACTCTGCCCTAAATGAGTCTTGTGTAATAAAATTAAAAGAGTAATATACTCAAGAGAATAGAACATTGGGATTTTAGGATAGTTGCTTGTTGAATAGGGCTATTAAGCTGAATTATAGTGTTTTGAGTATAAAACACCTGCAGCCTTAAAAGGGAAATAAAGAAAGATGACTTATTTTATCAATATACTTCATTGTCTCTGTTGCACTGTGGGTTTTTCCCTTTGTTCTAGTTTTCAGCTTAGTGTCAAGGTTTGTGATGAGATACAGCCAAGACAGGCTGCTAAGAACTCAAATCCTGCACAATGCTGTCTCCTAGTGGCCACAGACATCAATGGTTTTTTTAAACCTGAAGGCTAAACAGGGCATCAAACGCCAGTGAACTCTTACTAAGCTCTTAACACTTCCTTAATAAACTGATTATACACCAGGAGCAGAATATTCTTCTTCCTAGCATTTTCCCACAAATGGGGGGTCCACTTTTCAGATTCTGAAATGCCACTTTCCCTGATTGAGCATGTCTTTGCTTCAATGATTTGCATTTCCTTATTTACAGTGTGCTGCCATCTCTGTTTTGGTCACCTTTGTGGTCTCTGTCCATTGATTTTTCAGGTGGTAAGCCAGGCATGTCCAAACTTCAGCCCTCCAGATGTTTTGGACCAACACTCCCAGAATTCGAAGGCTAGCTTGCCAATGACAGTGGGAGTTGTGGTCCAAAATATCTGGAGGGCCGAAGTTTGGACATGCCCGTAGGAAGCAGTTTGGGCAACAGTGAAACATGCTGCTCTGAAAACATGCCCATCCCAGCAGAGCTGGCTTTCTCTCGCCTTCTCTGTTATGGATACCATGCATAGTTGCTGTGGACTCGAGTAGTATCATTTATGACATGGTCAAGTAAGGAGATACTTAATATCCAACAGGGCATATGCAGTTCCATGGCATCTACACCCATTACTGCTGCCCAGCACTCTGTGCCATACAGAGCAACATGGTGGACAATCACCTTGTAAATCTTGGGATTTGAGACGGAGTGGCATTCGTCTGTCACAAAGCACACTGGTAAAAGAAGCTTGAAAGAAGCAGAATACTGATGCATATAATATTTGAATACATCTGTATTTGCTGTGCTGCCTTGTAACTTTTAAGGAGGAAAGGATGGATGACTCTAATTTTCTGTGAAGGGTGGTGTGGCTGGTGGGCTCTTAGCTGCTGTGACCGGTTCAGCAAGTGGAAGCTGTCACAGCACCTTTACCCAAGATATGGTGGGACGAAATACAGTTCCCAGGATTGCCTGCCAATATGGCCTCTGGACAACAATGTCTAGGACCACAGGCTGTGGTAAGATGAAGAGGAAAAGCAATTGCACATAATGTCTGAAGACAAGAGATAAGCAGGGGAAGTCATGTTTTCCATGAGACACAAATCAGAGGACATATGAAGAAACCAGGCTAGAGTCAACAAATCTTATGCCCTATAAAAAAGTGTTGGCCTTTAAAGAGCCACAAGACCCTGTGGTTTTTTTTCGTGCTACAGGGAGACACTGGTCATGGGTGGTATGTTGTGGGACCGCAGTATATGAAAGGCAAGGCACCCTTGGGCCTGTTTGAGGCTTACTGCCCTTAACTCAAGCCTGACGGGCTGCCCCAAATGGGCCTCCGGCGGGCTTCCTGGGCCTGTCAAAGGCCCCAGAAGTGGTTTCCGACAAACCGCAAGTGACTTCCAAAAAACCGGAAGTGACTTCTGGATTGCTGGAAACCACTTCTGGGGCCTCTGACAGGCCTGGGAAGTCCATCAGAGCCCCATTCAGGGCAACGCCAGGCCTCAGATAAGTGTAGTCCCAATCTGACTAAGCATCCCCATATCCTAGATTTTCAATTATCGTGGGTCAGGCCGGGTCCCTAACCCCCGTGATAGGTGGGGGATTACCCTATTGCAATAACCTATCGAAGGTATAACAACCACAGCAAACTAAACTCAAAGTAGTGTGTGTGTGTGTTTGTGTGTGTGTTGTGTCATTACAGTTGTGACCGACTCTTCGTGACCCCATGTCCATGGAATTTTTCTTGGCAGGAATACTGGAGTGGCTTGCCAGTTCCTACTCCAGGCGCCTACAGCACCTGGTATTCTCTGGTGGTCTCCCATCCATGTATTAACCAGGGCTGACCCTGCTTAGCTTCCAAAATCAGGCGAGACTGGATGCGCTTAGGGAGTAGTACCATAATTATAATTCTTGTGCAAGTAACTCCTTTTCAATTAGCTCTTAAATAATCACATTTCTCTCTCTCTAATCAAACTGCAATGGGGAGGCCCTCCCATGATGTAAGTCACTGCAGGGAGGCCAAACTGCTCACTTTCAGCAGTACTGGATAGTTCAGTGGTTTACGTATCAGAGGTTGGGAGTTTAATTCCCTATTGTGGCTCTCTGCCAGTAGCTGGACTCCATGATTCATACAGTCCCTTCCAGCTCTGCAGTTCTAAGATGATGATTAAAAAAAGCAGCTTAAAATACAGGCAATATTATATCACCAGGTGGCACTCCAATGTAAGTAACAGACTGAATTTTCATTTTTAATGAGGTCCCCTCCCCTCCCCATATGCAAAATAGGTTCCCTTGGTGTGTTTTGGACATCCATCAGTCCCTATTTGCTTTGGAAGGAATGTGTGCAATGCTTACCTGATTGCATTTTGCAAGCCCAAGACCAGAAGGGCACATAGTAGGCATCACAACAAAACCCATTCCATGCTGTGCCTTAATAGTCATAACTGAATGTACTACTGATATACAGTGGACCCTGGTATAACAAGTGGTTGTTTAACATAAAAAATTCCGGAGATAGGAGAAATTTGCTTAACATAATCGTCTATGGGGCGAATCTGTACAACATAAAAATGGGATCACTCTGTTTTCAATGCATTCCTATGGGAAATTTGTTTTTTTTTTAATTTTTATTTTTTTATTGAACATAAAAAAAGACATAATAACAATGATAAACAATTATATAAAAAAAAGTAATAGACAATCATAAACAGTACAAAGTGCCCCCCACCCCCAAGAAACCGTCCAGTATTCTTGCATCTTCTCTTTCTTCTTCATCTTTTTTTTTTCTTTTTCTTCCAATAGGCTTCTTAAGGTCCTTTACGCCAGAACTGTGTTGGGTTATAAGTTGGTTGTATCCCTTTCCCTTTTAATAGTACATGATCTATAAATTTCCCCCAAACATCATAGAAAGTATCTTTTTTTATTTCACCTCTCAAAACTTTTATATTACAAGATAGTTTATCATTTAGTGCTATGTCCCACACTTCCTTATACCATTCAGCAATTTTAAGGTCTGATTTCAGTTTCCAGTTCCTAGCAATAATCAGTCTAGCTCCTGTCATAAGATTTGCTATTAATTCTTTAGTTTTCACATCATATTCATTGATAGATGGTAATGATAACAAAGCAATTTCCGGTACACATTTAATATCAGTTTGTAGTATTTCTCTTATCTCCTCAATAATCTCTTGCCAAAACTTTTGAACTATTTCACATTCCCACCATAAATGAAAATAGGTACCTATCTTTTTTTCGCATTTCCAGCAGAGCTTAGAATATTTTGGATTCATTCTATTCATTCTGACTGAGTCATATACCATCTTAAAACTAGTTTGAAGTAGTTTTCTTTTATTCTGACTGATAATGACCGTAAAATCCTCAAATTCCAAATTCTTTTCCATTCATCATTATTTATTTATTTCTCTATGTCTTGTTTCCATAGCTCTCTTATTGTGTCCTGTTCCCTATTCTCAAATGAATCTTGAATTATTTTATATAATTTGCCAACTGTTCCTTTCCCTGTATTTCCTTTCTCTGATTCATATGTTGTCAGAAATTGCTCAAATTTTGTATATCCTCTAAGTTGTGTATTTCTCCTAATCCATTCTTTCGTCCAGCTTTCTAACTGGGCGTAATTCAACCACGACAATTCCTGAGTTTGCAGAATACGTTTAATTTCTTGTTTTGATGTCATCTTTTTAATCCAATCTTTTAGTCTTGCCACTTTCCTTAATTTAAATAAGTCTCCCAATTTCTTCATGTTCGTGGGGAAATTTATCTGATCGATCACCGCACCAAGCGGGAACCTTCCTGTATCAATTTCTTTCCATACTTTTTCCAAGTGAGCAATAGGGAACTTAGAAGAGGATTTTTAATTGGGTAACTTTTCCTTTTTTGGGGGAAACTAAACACATATTTATTTATGTCTTCATTTAGTTCCTCTGATTGAAGTTCCCACCATATTAGTTTTTGAGGTTTAAATAGTATTTCCCCAGGAGCTAAGCTGATTAGCTATGTAATACATTCTAAGATTAGGTATGCCTATACCTCCCTCTTTTGAGATCTGTACCATAAGCTTTTATTTATTCTTGCTTTTTTCCACCATTGCAGAATTTATTTAAAAGATCTTGATAAACTTTAATTTCAATTTCTGTGTATTGAATAGGTAACATTCTAAAAAGAAAATTTATTTTAGGAAGTATTTTCATTTTTACCATTGCTATTCTACCAAACCATGATAAGTTTAATTTGGAGTAATTTTGTAATTTATTTCTAATCTCTTCCTTTATTTTTGTGTAATTTCGTTCTTTCGTTTTACTAATGTCTTTATCTAAAAGTATCCCTAGGTATTTTATACATTTACAAACTTTCAGTTCGTGATTGGAGATCTCTTCCATGTCTCGATTATCCTGATTGAAAAGCATGATTTCTGATTTCTGCCAGTTGACACATAATCCGGTTGTTTCACCAAATTCCTTTAGGTGTGCTTTTATTCTTAATATATTTTCTACCGGATTTTTATTGTTAACAAAGCGTCGTCCGCAAATAAACTGATTTTTATCTTGCCTTCCTTACCCATACCTTTAATAAGTTGGTCCTCCCTTATTGCATTAGCTAGTAGCTCTATCACTATGCAAAACAGAACTGGCGATAAAGGACATCCCTGTCTTGTTCCTCGGCCTAGGGTAATTTTTTCTGTCATCCCATCATTGACAATGATTGATGAGGTGCTATGAGAATAGAGTTGGTTTATTACACTTAGAAATTTTTCGCCAAATCCCCATTTCACTAATAAAAGTTTTAACGCAGGCCATTGGACACAATCAAAGGCTTTAAATAAATCTAGAGACAAAATGCATGCTTTGTCCTGTGATCTTCCCATCTCATAAAGAACATTCAAAACTCTTCTTACAATGTCTGACATTTGTCTACCTTTGATAAAGCCCGTTTGATCTTCTTTAATATATTTGTCTATAAATGTGTACATTCTTTTGGCTAGAATTGCTGTAAAAATCTTGGCATCTTGATTTATAAGTGATATTGGTCTGTAAGATCCAACATCTATTGGATCTTTATTAGGCTTGAGAATTAAAATAGTTAAGGTATGTTTCCAGGAGGAAGGAACTTGCTCGCCCTCCAATATCTCATTATAAAGCTTCTTTAACTTAGGAATTAACATTGATTTGAATACCTTGTAAAATTCTGGTCCCAATCCATCATCTCCTGGAGTTTTGGCATTCTTTAGCTTATTTATAACATCCTCTATCTCCTCCTCTTTAATAGCTTTTTCCATTTCAAGCCTGTCTTCTTCCGCTAGTCTTACTTTTAGGTTTTTGTCAATATATTGTTCCATAACTTCCTTACTACTTCTATTGGCTGTATATAAGTTTTGATAAAATTCTTGAATAGCTTTTAATTTTTCTTTCATTTGAGTAGATATATTGCCGCTTAAATCCTTTATCCTTCCTATCATGCTTTTTTCTTTCCTTTTCTGTGCTAATTTTGCTAGCATCTTGAGTTTTTATTACTGTATTCGAAAAGTTTCTTTTCAAATATAGTAGATTTCTTTGGGTTTGTTGTAGATCTATATCTTCTAATTCCCTTTTCCTGGCCTCAACCTTGTCTTTGGTTAAAAAAAATTGAGATTCAAGGTCTGCTATAGTAGCCTCCAATTTTTTTTTATTTTGCTGATCTCGACTTTTTATAATAGCACTTTCTTTTATTATGTAACCTCTAGCCGCTGCCTTCAGAGTGTCCCAGATAACTCCTATTTGACCACCACCTTCTTCATTGATATTCCAGGTTTCTAGCCATTCTCTTTGTATTTTTTGTACTGTATCTGGGGTTTGAAAAATTCTAGGGTTTATTGTCCACCTTCTAGCTTCCTTATAATTCTTCTTATTTTCTATTTCAACAGACATTAGAGCATGATCAGAAGTTTTTATCAATTCTATATTTGTATTTACAACTTTAGATAACAAACTTTGTGAGACAAATATAAAATCTATTCTCGAGTAAGCTTTGTGGGCTGATGAATAAAAAGTAAATTTTCTTTCATCGCCCTTTAATTCTCTCCAAACATCCTTTAATCCTGTATTTGCGATGAATTTTGTTAAGATTGTATGTCTAGCCCTCCAGTCTACCTTCCTAGTCATTGTTTTATCTTTTATTTTGTCCATAACCATGTTGAAATCTCCTGCCAAAATCACATGTCCTTTCTGTACCTTTTCTATCTGCTCCCATATCTCTTTGTAAAACAGGTTGTGATTAGCATTTGGTGCATAAACATTTATCAGTGTATATTGTTCTAGACCAATTGTGGCCTGAAGAATAATATATCTACCTTCCAAATCTTTCACAGTTTTTTCAACAATACAATCACAGTGCTTTGATATTAAGATTGCTACCCCCTTGCTTTAGATGTACCAAAACTTTTCTCATAGATGTTGATGTTGGGTAGTTTCAGTTCGTTTTGGCCATCTTTCGCTTGGTGTGTTTCTTGAAGAAAGACGATGTCCGGTTTATTCTTCTTAATTAATGACTCTATTCTGTTTCTCTTCGTGACAGTTCCTAGACCCCTGGCATTCAATGTAGCTAATTTCAACAGTCTACCCATATTTTCATTCTATTATCGATCTGGAACGGTCTCTTTGTGCATATATACAAACAAACATTACATATAATAAAGAAAAAAACAATGATTACCCAAACCCTACCACCTACATTTATTTTCTGTTCTCCCATCCTCTTGGCTCTCATACACAACCTGTATGCGCCCTTATAGGAGGGAGGGGGAAGGCACCCGTACACTTCCTGATGGCTAATAATGATTCAGAAGCTCTAAATTAGCGTTGGCACTGTCTAGTCTTGCTTACAGTTATATACGTGAAAAGTTGAAAAGAAAGAATGTAATAAAAAGATAACATGATAATGTGAATCTTAAGATCCTTCTATCCTCCTCTTTTCCTCCCTCAGTCCCCTCCCCCCCCAAAAAAGACCAAAAAATAATATAAAAAAATAATAAAAAATAGAAAAATATAAAAAAAATAGAGGGGAAAAGGAAAGATATGCTAAGAAAGAATAAGGGATAAGGGATAAGGAACAGGAAGGGAGTGGAGAATTATGGGACGGGCAAGTCAAAATATAAACAAAATAAAACAGAATGGGCTAAGAAAAAAAAGGGAAAAAAATAGGAGGGAAGGGAAGGGAGAGACAGGGGGAGAGAGAAAGGAGGGCTGTCTTCTGTAGTGCAATGCTCTTCAAATCGGTCTCCATTTGCTTGCTCATTGAAAGATTTAAAGAGTTAAAGGGTGACACTGTCTTCACTGCAGACGCTGAATTTGGAGTTCTCTATTCTTCTTCGATTTGAATGTTCCATGCCTTGAGAAGTTGTTCACCTTCTTCCAAAGAATAAATTTTGTGTAGAGTTGGACCCTTCCACACCTTAAGAAAGATCGGGAATCCCCAGTTATATCTGTAGTTGTTGTTCCTCAGAGCAATTGTTACAGGTCTCATAGTTTTTCTCCATTCAAAAGTCTCCTGGAGATATCCTGGTAAACTTGTAGAACTCTTCCCTCACGCTTCAGCAGGTCAGGCTTTGCCCTAAGAGTTGACATCAGTTGTTCTTTCATGGCATAGGAAGTAAATCTAATGAGAATTGGTCTTGAAGTAGCTGTCTTAGCACTACCTATATAGTGTATCCTTTCAATGTCGGTCTCAGCAAGGTGTTGGGGGAGGATAGAATTAAGCCAAACGAGGATTTCTTTCTTCATTTCTTTTTTATTCTGGAGTTCAAAATTAATTAATTTCAGATTAGACCTACGAGAATAATCTTCCATATAGATAAGCTTCCGCTGTAAGGCATCAATCTCTTCTTCATGCGCAGCGATAACACTTTCGTTCTTGGAGGCTAGAGTTTGAACTTGATTGATTTCTCCTGCTAATTTTTTCAGTTCAATGCCATTATTAGATACCTGTGTCTGCAGGGTCTGTATTTCTTGTAACAGGTCCTTCCTTAGGTCTTCATTCTGTGATGATAAGGACTGGAAACGGTCTTCGATAGTAGAAGTTACATCTTTTAGGGCTGATTTAATAAGGGAGCTGACTTCTGCTTTCAAGTTTTTGAACTCCCTTGAAAAATCCGGCTGGTGTGCTGGCAACTTGCCAGAATCAGACGCCATTGTGTCAGCTTCAACAATAGCTTCTGCTCTTTCAAGACGAGCACGTTGATACGTGGCGTCTGAGGGTTTGCGTACCCACTTTTTTATCACAGTAGGACCCTTTTTCTTGGGTGGCATGCAGAAAAACCAAGTAAGTACGCTTTTTTCTTTTCTTTCTAGCCTCAAAGCAAAAAAAAAAAAACAGTCTCTCACAGTCCGTCTGCCTGGGACGTGACTTCGGCAGAAAGCGAAAGTAAATCACTGCTTCAGTAATTCATTGTTATCTCTCCCCTTGAAAATACACAGTTTTCAACCTGTCCTCCCCAAAGATTTATGATCGTTTACTCACGATTTTGGTATCATTTAAAGACAGTATTTCAAGTTTTATTCTTCTCATTAAGCGGCGCTGCTGGATCACCCAGCCATCATTGTCGTGGGTGGAAGTGCCCCCCGGAAATTTGTATAAAGGAAAATTTGCTTAACATAACTTCACTTGGAACGAATTAATTCCTTTATACAAGGTACCACTGGTATATGATTGTCTATTAAAAATGTAAATATATTTAAATTGTTTCACTGTGATGAGCAGGTAGTGGCACCCGCCATTTCATCATCTGCCACTTCTCCAATTGCTACAGTTTCCTTGTAATGCTGTTGATCCTACTGGTTTTTGCAGCTCAGCAGACCTGGGATAACCCAACAGCATTGTTGTTGTTGTTCAGTCGTTCAGTCGTGTCCGACTCTTCGTGACCCCATGGACCAGAGCTTGCCAGGCCTTCCTATCCTCCACTGCCTCCCGGAGTTTTGTCAAATTCATTTTGGTTGCATCGATGACGCCGTCCAACCATCTCATTCTCTGCCGTCCCCTTCTCCTTTTGCCTTCAATTTTTCCCAGCATCAGGGACTTTTCCAAGGAGTCCTCTCTTCTCATGAGGTGGCCAAAGTACTGGAGCCTCAGCTTCAAAATCTGTCCTTCCAGTGAACATTCGGGGTTGATTTCTTTCAGAATGGATAGGTTTGATCTCTTTGCAGTCCAGGGAACTCTCAAGACTCTCCTCCAGCACCACAGCTCAAAAGCATCGATTCTGCGGCAATCAGCCTTCTTTCTAGTCCAGCTCTCACTTCCATACTTCACTACTGGAAAAACCAGAGCTTTGACTATCCTGACCTTAGTTGGCAAAGTGATGTCTCTGATCTTTAGGATGCTATCTAGGTTTGTCATTGCTTTCCTCCCAAGAAGCAGGCGTCTTTTTATTTTGTTGCTGCAGTCGCCATCTGCAGTTATCAAGGAGCCCAAGAAAATAAACTCTGCCATTGCCTCCATTTCTTCCCCTTCTATTTGCCAGGAGGTGATGGGACCGGTGGCCATGATCTTAGTTTTTTTGATGTTGAGCTTCAGCCCATTTTTTCACTCTCCTCTTTCTTCCTCATTAAGAGGTTCTTTAATTCCTCCTCACTCTCTGCTATTAGAGTAATATCATCTGCGTATCTGAGGTTGTTGATATTTCTTCCGGCAATCTTAATTCCGGCTTGTGATTCATCCAGACCTGCCTTTCTCATGATGTATTCTGCATATAAGTTAAATAGGCAAGGTGACAGTATACAGCCTTGTCGTACTCCTTTCCCAATTCTAAACCAGTCAGTTGTTCCATATCCAGTTCTGGCGGTTGCTGCTTGTCCCACATATAGATTTCTTAGGAGACAGATAAGGTGGTCAGGCACTCCCATTCCTTTAAGGACTTGCCATAGTTTGTTGTGGTCTACACAGTCAAAGACTTTGGCATAGTCGATGAAGCAGAATTAGATGTTTTTCTGGAACTCTCTGGCTTTCTCCATAATCCAGCGCATGTTGGCAATTTGATCTCTAGTTCCTCTGCCCCTGTGAAATCCAGCTTGTACTTCTGGAAGTTCTCTTTCCACATACTGCTGAAGCCTGCCTTGTAGAATTTTGAGCATAACCTTGCTAGCGTGTGAAATGAGTGCAATTGTGCGATAGTTGGAGCATTCTTTGGCGTTTCCTTTCTTTGGGATTGGGATGTAGACCAATCTTTTCCAGTCCTCTGGCCACTGCTGGGTTTTCCAAATTTGCTGGCATATCGTATGCAGCACCTTTACAGCGTCATCTTTTAAGATTTTAAAGAGTTCAATTGGAATGCCGTCACCTCCACTGGCCTTGTTGTTTGCAATGCTTTCTAAGGCCCACTTGACTTCACTTTCCAGGATGCCTGGCTCCAGGTCAGCAACTACACTATCTTGATTCCAACAACATTACTTTCATTCTATTCATTCTTAAATGGCTGTGCCCCAATTTCAGGAAATCTCTGAGATCTAAAACTGAAAAGTCATTTTAAAAATGACTAAACTATTTCTGCTCAGAATTTTGTCTCTCTCCTTTTGTCACTTTCCTATTTACTGGGCAGTCTGGTTTCTGCCTGCAATACTTTCCTACTATTGGCTAAAGGTGGCAAGCATGGAGTTCTAATTACACACCAGGGCCAAAGCTACACACACTGGGGAAAATGGGTGAAATCACAATGGCAGTAGGGCCATAGAAGATTTTGGGAATCCATGAGAGATTCTGGCTGGTTATACTGTAGGCTGATTATACAGTACTGTATATATAAAACCATAGAGATCATGTCTGTGAAGATTCTCAGTCAGTCATCCAGGTGAGTTTATCTGGAAGCTGAGTCATGGCTACTAGACTTCTTTTTTGAGAGATAGAAATGTTTCGCTGTTCATCCAAACAGCTTCATCGGTCTGAATACAGCTAGTGCAAGTACTCCATCTTATAGTCAGCTTTGACCTCTTGTCACACTGGTCTGAATTAGGCTCATAAGATGAACAATAGCCTGAATAGGCTCGTAAGGGAGACAATAGTATCCATAGCCTTAAGGTGAACAATGGCCTAAGGTGCTGAAACCCATCAAGAATGGGTTGTTAGCTATGGCCTTGGTGGTGAAGGCTTTTGACTTGTCTGGGTACTTTGGAAAGCACAGCCTGATAAGTAGCAGATAGACTATGCCGGAGCTCACCACCTCTGTTGAGGGAGGGGTTTTCAATGCTTACATGAATGGCTTCCCTTACTCCTCTCTCAAACCACCTCTCTTCTTTGTCTAATATGTGTACATCTTCATCTTTGAAAGAGTGCCCTTTGTCCTTCAAATGGAGGTGTACTGCTGATTCTGGTCCTGAGCTGTTACCCCTCCTATGTTGGGCCATCCTTCTGTTTAATGGCTGTTTAGTTTCTCCAATGTAGAGGTCTGGACACTCCTCACTGCATTGGACTGCATATACTATATTGCTCCTTTTATGGTTTGGTATCGGATCCTTTTGGTGGACAAGTCTCTGCCTTAGTGTGTTTGTGGGTTTGAAATAAACAGGGATGTGGTGTTTGCCAAAAATCCTTTTAAGCTTCTCCGACACTCCAGCCATATAAAGAATGACCAGGTTCTTCCTTTGGGTCTGGATCTCAGATTGATCCCTTGTTCTTCTGGGATGGCCCACTGCTTTGTTGAGATCATGAATTACTTATCCTTTGGTATACATACAGTACATGAACTTATGTGTGCCAGGAGATCAAACAATATTTGCAGTTGAAAGAATGGTTATGGTATAACATGTGGAAAAATAAACTAACAGTTGTTGTGAATTTTTCAGGCTGTTTGGCCACGTTCTGGAAGTTTTTCTTCCTGATGTTTTGCCAGACTCTGTGGCTGGCATCTTCAGAGGGCAAGGAGCTCAGGGAACTAGGACAGCACAGAGAGAACCCCTAGTTCCCTGAGCTCCTTGCCCTCTGAAGATGCCAGCCACAGAGTCTGGTGAAACGTCAGAAAGAAAAAACGTCCAGAACATGGCCAAACAGCCTGAAAAACTCACAACAATCAGATCCTGGCTGTGAAAGCCTTTGAGAATACATTAAACTAACAACAGTACTTGGACATTTTACTTGGTATAGAGTTGTGCTTGACAGACTTATAACTGTTTCATAATGGCTTCCTTAATAACACACTCATAGCAGGCAAATGCTACTTCTCAACAGAAAAAAAAAACTCATGCTAACAGACAAAATCCAGCAAGCAGAAGATTTCGTGTTCTAATGTTTCTTCTGCTATCTCTTGCAGTTAACCCCTTCAAACACCCATTGGTTAGCATTACAATGGAACCTTGACTTACATACTGCTTGACATGCATCATATTTGACTTGCAGCAAGAAGGGGCCTGTTTGACTTGAGTCGCAGGCTTTGACTTACATCTCGGAGCCCCGGCACAAGGCACCGGAATTGGGCGGCAGCCACAACCCAGCATCGCGGCTGCCGCCTCCAAAGTGCTCCTGCCTTCTTCCCCTCCTCCGGCAGCGGCGGCTTCGGCGAGGCCAGCTCAGAGCACCTGGAGCTGGTCCTCGGCCTCACCAAAGCCGCCGCTGCTGCCAGAGGAGAAGAAGGGCCGGGAGATCGGGGCTGGCCTCGCTGGTTAGACAGTCGGCTCAGTCTTGTAAAAAATCTGGCTGCAGAAGTCTGGTCCACAATGGAAGCGTTTTAATTGGGGAGCTGTAAAGTTGTGGGACTCTAATGGTAAGCATAGAGTTGTTCAGAACTTGGAACGTCAGGTTAAAAATCAGTAAAACTTAAATGTTAGACATTGTTGCTATGAACATTAAAAAGTGGAGGCGTATAACTTGTGGACTATAATTCCACTGCCTCCTCCTCTCTTTGAAGAGACATTTCATTTACATCCCCAGAAGGAATCTCCTATCCCAGTCAAATTTGTGTTAAATTGCTGTTTTCGGGGGTCTTTTTCATCATCTGGAACGGATTAATCCGCTTTCCCATTACTTTCTATGGGAAACGTTCGTTTGACTTAAGTCATGTTTGTCTCTAGACCACTGGAACGGATTAATGACGTAAGTCAAGGTTCCACTGTAGTAAGAATCAGATTGGCTACAAGGTTGTATTATGTAAATAACACATCTCAGCCATTCTTATCTACACACACATACACACACACACACACACACACTGGATTGCACAATTATATACTGTATTTGAACAGTTTCAGCCCTGGTTGCAATCTCTGCACACCAGTTTGACCGATTTCCGTGGGCCACTTTTACCCTTGCGGGCTGGCCAACTGGCTCCTTCCTTAGTGGCAGGGCAAGAAGCCACCTTGATCAGCCACACATCCTGCCATGAGTTCAGTCCATGGGGGGGGGACTTAGCCCAGTACACAGGCAAGAATTGGTGCTCTCTCTGTTCCCAGGCAGGCAAAGGGATGAGTCTGCAACCTTATTTATTTATTTATTTATTTATTTATTTATTTATTTATTTATTTATTTATATACTACTCCATCTAGCTGCACAGCTACTCGGGGTGGTTTACAAGGATGAAAAATATCAATCAAGACCCACAATAAATAAACAATCCAATAGTAAAAACATAATAAGTAATAAAGCAGTATATATCTGAGCATCAAACAGGAGCAAGATGGCCTAAAAACAAACAAACAAACAAAAATAAAGTGCATAAACAGCAAATCCTCCATAGCGTATATTTATACCCAGGAAAGCCTTTTTAAATCTTTAGATGTTGCCGAAAGACGGGGAGGGAAGATGCCAAACAAATCTCTGGCAGAAGTTGATTCCAGAGGCGAGGAGCACCCGATTTCTTGTCAAAGATTTACGGGCCTCCTTCAGCGATGGCACCCTCAAATGCCCTGCCTAAGATGATCGGGTGTTATGGGCAGTATTGCGACAGGAGCTGTTCTGTCATATGGCAAGGTCCTAAACTGTTTAGGGCTTTTTATGCCATCATTAAAACCTTGAAATCAATGTGGAAGCGAATCGGCAGCCAATGCAGCACAGCCAGCATAGGGGTGATAAGTTGATATTTTCTTAACCCCATAACTAGTCTAGCTGCAGAATTCTGCACTAGCTGGAGCCTCCGCATTAACCTACAAGATAGCCCCACATAGAATGCATTGCAGTAGACTACTAATGCATGGACCAATGTGGCGAGCACGCTGGGGTCCAGGAAGGCACGTAGCTGAGCGATCAGTCTAAGGTGAAAATGGGCGGCGCGGACCACTGGCACCACCTGGGCCTCCGTGGAAAGCGTATTATGCCCAGAATACGCACCTCATCCTGCACGGAGAGAGTTGCCCTCCCCTTCTCTTTCTCCGGGTTCATTAAAATAATCAATACATTCAGGCTGAGGAACAAATGTTTTCAACTCCCCCCCCCTTGCCACTCAAGTTTAATTTTGTTGCTCTAATGCTAATCCACTCAGTTGCTTTAACGAGGAATCATATTGCAAGATATAGGTTCCGTGCCTCTTTTCAGCTGATCCTCAATCAAAACCTTTGCTATGGATTATTGCCTAACATACTAGTCCAGCCTATAGCATTGATTGTCATGCATAATCTAAGCCACTCCATTCTAGGGTAGCTACTGTGTAGCTATACACAACATTTAACCTGGATTTTACCATTATTCATATTTGCTACCCACAATCTTAAATGCACCACCCTGTTAAAGGATGTCAATGAACCTTGGGGAAGGGAGGTAGCTGTGATTGGGTCTTGCAGCACACACCTTTTTCGTTCTTCTTATTTGGCATAAACTTCAGTGGATTGCAGTCTCATCCATCATGAAACCACACGGCTGTACAATTTGAAGGAACCCAAGAGTCACCAAGTCTAGCCTCTTGTCAGTGGAGGAACCAACAGCCTTCCGGGCATGATCAGATGTATGCAAACCAGGAACTGGCTGCAAAATTAAAAACCAGTTTAAAAAAAAAAAAATCAGGTTCCTCTGTCTTTGAGCGAAGCAGATTTCTTATTCCTCCGAATTTCTCTCTTGCTTTGCATGGAACTCCCTACCACTCAGAGTACATTCGTTTATTTCCAAGGCTGGCTTCTCATGTTTAAGGAAATGCTGATATTAAGAAATCACTATTCACCTGTGCTTACCCTTGTTCTTAACTTCTGACAAACTATTCAAATGAGTGAGTTAAATTCATCAGTTCCATACAGGATGGAACGGATAGCATTAAGTAAACTTGTGGTCATTATGTACATCTTAAATCGAACAGGGCACAAATGTGTGAGCTTGAGCGTCGGCTGTCTAGTGCTGCCATTACTTAGGAAGGACCACTGCATGAGCAGCTCCCTCTCGCTGTGACCTAGTTAGCAGCGGATGTCTTGCAGGCAAAGTTCCCTTGAAGCAATCAGCATGCTAAAAATCCAGGCCATGCTAGACAGACTTTGCTTCCACCATAACTCTCCAAAAGTCAGCAGTATCACAATGGCAAATTATACCTAGAGGAATTGAGACTGCAACCTATTTAAAATTCCAGGTGGATGAAGGAGAAAGCACTTGATGTATGTGTTCCTGACTTGAAGACTCCACACAAGAAAGATGATAATCCTTCACTGTGACAGCTGACCTGTTTCTTTCCCGTAACAATTCAACTAAGCAAGGAGAAGATATTCCTGATATCCTTTGAGCTACTGTAACAGTGTCCTTATATGTGCACAATATCTAATGTAATGAGTGCCCTCAAACAGAGAACTTTGCAAAACTATGCAAAAATGATGGCCTACATATATATGTGACTGAAAATCTCATTGCACTCAGGAAAACTTGTTAGGTACATGCGCATAGGTCTGCAGCATATCTTCTGAATAAAAGCAATGCATCAGTACACTCTGAGCTATAGGATCCCCATGTCTTCCAGCTTTCTTTGCTTGTTAGTAGGGATGGGCACTTTACGAAAAACAGCATGCTGTTTTGTCATTTTGTAACCTTACGAAACTTTATGAAATGAAACAAAACAGCAAACAGTGTGTCGTCAAGAAATGAAATGAAACACCATTTTTGGTTTCGGAAATGAAACAATTTGTCCTAGCCTCTTGTTCCAGCCGTCTTGAGAACCGGAGGTTTATTTTTAAACTGATTGAATTGTTTTTCTTCCTCAGCTGTTGAGATAGCTTATCTCCAATCTTGATCTGCCTGAAGCTAGCCAGAAGCTGAGCTCTTCTCTTTGCTGTCTGTGTCTGCAAGTTGATTAAAACTGATAGTTTTCCTTTCCTGATTAATGCAACCCCCTCTTTTGCTTTCTTGATTAAGTAGGACTGTGGAGGTTAATTTTTCCTATATTTCCTTCTTTTCATCACCACGCTGCCGATCAGCTGTTGAGCTTATATTTCGACTGTCAACCACCAATAAAAGAAGACATCAAAATATACACACACAAAGACAAAATGGGATCTCTTGCTGCTTTTACTGGATTGACGGCTAGAATGATAGAGATGCCTTTCCCAAACATGAGGATTCCTCCAATAACTACAAATTGTACAAAACATAATATCTTTGCTGTTCAAAATGGTTCATGCTTCGCATGTGACACTCAGAAGTACCAACTGCGGTAGAGTGAGAAACTCCTAAATTTTCCTCTCGTCAGCTCCGCTCAAGTGCCTTTGGAAAAAAGCTGCATCTGACTCACCACCTTCATCAGCACAGAGGACACTGCTTAGAGGCATGGAATCTATATTCAAATGGTTACCCAGTGATGGTTTCTATAGTAATCGGTGACTAAAAAAGCAAGCTTTGGTTTATTTAAACATACTTTTCTGGTGTGGTGCATTGAGCTCAGCAACAGCTCATCTATTTTAGATTTTGACAGGTCTTGCCATAAACAGGAATACAGATCTGTGTTCATGCACTTCAAGACTCTGTTGTTGTTATTATCCATGCAGCACCATCTTTGTGTGTGGAGATGGCATTGCTTTTATCCCCACCAAGAAGTTCTGCACATAGTACTCCCCCATCAACAGAATTATGCTGATTTCTTCCACTATCTGCAGCCCTACCTTCCATTCTAGACAGTCCCTTCAAATTTCTGAACCAAAATGGAGGATGCAGCAAACAGCAGGGGGAAGTAGCAATGAATCAGTAAAACTTGTCCCTGCCCAACATCTATCAGGAAGGTTCAGCCACTATACAGTATCTGATTCAGAAACCTTCCATGTTTACAGGTCTGTAGAAGGCTTACACTAGATCAGCGATGGCAAACCTTTTAGAGACCAAGTGCCCAAACTGTGATTCAACACCCACTAATATTTCGCAAAGTGCCGATACAGCAATTTAACCTGAATACAGGTGGCTGCAAAGGGACGATGTCGAGTGTCCACAGAAAGGGCTCCGAGTGCTACCTTTGGCACCCATGTCTTAGGTTCACCAACAGTGCACTAGATCAAACCTATGGTACCTGAAGTTTATAAAAAAGCAAGCAATCATAGGTGCTCTACTCAAAGAAGTGAGGATTCTGCACCTATTTTGACTGCGTTGCAGCTTCTAACTATGTACTAACTGACAGTATTCTTCCATCACGCATTTGATGGGCTGCAGTGGGCTGTAGTCCATAAATGCTTATGCCCAATGTGGTAAGATCTGTTGGTCATGTGCCCTTTGTTGGTTTTGCTAGTATTGTAGTAACTGCTATAGAATGAATCACAACTACATGGTAAAGAATGCCTCTTCTGTGCAAAACATTCCACGCTAAAAGGACTAACATATTGGGAATCGGGAGGACTTTCCCTGGAAATCCCAGTGAGCTACTGTCTGAGAGAGTAAATATATATGATAAGTGGGGCCCATGGGGCATTGGTTAAACTGCAGTACTGTGGTCAAGCCTCTGCTCACTACCCAAATTCAGGTTCATGGACCCAACAGGTCCAGGTAGTTGACTCAAGGCTTACTCAGCTTACCAGCCTTCTGTATAATATTAATACAGTATAATATTAATTATTAAAACACTTAGTTTGACATAATTTTGACTGTCATCCTTGTTTGGAAAATGTTCAGGTATCTGAGAAGACCATCACATGATGTTCCCATCCCATAAAGAGTGTCACCACTTTGAAGGCGAGGCCTGGACATCTACCCTTCTCTGAGGTAGCACATTTGCACAGGATGCTGCTGTTTCACTTTAATGGATATTTTCCTCAGTCTGCCATACTGTACCTGGATTAAGGGAGAATTTTAACTTTTTTTCTAACCTGAAACTTGTCTATTGCTAACAGGTCATCTATGCATAGAGGAAGTATGAAAGAAAGCCAGCCAGATTATCTGGAAACAGCATGGCCAGCCTCTCTATCATGGCCAGGCTAGGTATTTGGCAACCTAAGAACTTTTTTTGAAGCAATTCTGCTTATTCCAGCCTGCTTTTGTCAAAAAGGGCTGCTATTACAGGATAGAACCTGTAAAAAGCAAACTGTTTTGTAAAGATCTTAATTATAGGTGATTTGCACTAAGAAGACAACCATAGTGAAAAGAAATTGGGAGACAGAGGAACATATTGCTTATAAAAAGGATCACTGTGATTTTTATCGTATCACTATATTTTCAAAAGATACTTTTCAAGATAGCTGGAATGAGGGAGCCTTAAATTTTTAGCGATCTTGTGGCATTTTGGGCCATAACTCTCTTCCTCCTCAGTTGAGCAGGGCCTCTCGAGTTGTCATCTTAACATGCTTGGAAGGCACCAGGTTGAGGAAGACTGCAACATGGTTTTTTGCTATTAGAGTTTATTTATTCACAGTATGTATCCTCTCCTTGAACAAAGGCAGGAATTTTCAAAACTGGAATTGTTTGCACACCTCCAATAAAACAAATAGTGCAACTGAATACAAGAAATCAGTCTAAAATCAGTTGGTGGAGGCAAACAGCTGGATTTATGCAAAAGTCAACTATACGTCCTAGGAACATAAAGTTCAATTTCCGTGGCAGCAAAATGGCAGCAGTGTTAAGCCTCTTTGTGGAAAGCATTTCAGAAACAGAAATGGTCAGAAGAAGACCTTTTCTTGAGCAGCCACTCACAGCATTCCAGCGGATGAGGATTGCCAAGTCCCAGAGCAAGCTTTGAAGATTTTTCTGAGGACGGCACTCTCTTGATTGCATCGATTCTAGCTCATGCCTCCTAAACAGAAATATTTACTCAGAGGTAAATCCCACTGGATTCCATGAAGCTTTCCCAAATAGATGGCCATAGTTTTAGGCAGCAAGTGTGCTTGGAAATAATACCGACTCAGCAACGCAAGGTTTACTGCTGATGTAACCCCTTTTGAAATATTCGTGCAGCCCAAAAGAGTGGGAGTAAGAAAGAGTGGAGCTGTAAGAGACTTGAATCACAGAGAGCAGGAGAACTGAAGAGGCTGCAGCTGCTGTTGTCCCTTCAGCTGCTAACACCCTTGCCTACTTGGTCTGAGGATAATTCCTATATGTTTGTGTTGGAGGGTGGAATCTACAGTGTGATTTCCGGAATTGCCCACAACTGAACTGTTATTTTGTTTTAGGGTTTTAGACAACCAGGAGAGGGATACGTCATGACTTTTTATCTGAATTTGATTTCAAAGGGACACTGGGTTTTGAAGTTCTAAAAGCAGCTTCTGTAGTGGTGCTGCTGCCTAGGGCTTGGGTGCACAAAGTATAGCATTTTGTTATTGCTATAATTGCTCATGTTGGCTGCTATGCAGCTGTCAATAAGAAACAGATCCTTTTGTGAAACTGCAGAGTTCATCAATTGATATCTAAGTACTATAGCTAAGTAGCCCCCAAGAAGTTAAGGGTGCTATAGTGAGTAAAGGTTTTCAGACATTTAGTTGTGTCAAGGGGCAACTCCACGGACCTGCAGCCTATATTATGCTTTGGAATCACAGTCAGTGCTTACGCAGAGGCTATGGATTGATCTGAGGGTTCACCATTCATTTTGGATGTGATGCTGTTCAGACCACGGCCCCTCCTTTGTTCCTCCTTTTTCCCTGGCCCCACCTCAGCCGATCCTTCCTCCTATGGCAGTGTTGGAGAACCTATGGCATGGGTGCCAAAGGTGGCACTCAGAGCCCTTTCTGTGGGCACCCGACATCACCCCTTCACAGCCACCTGCATTCAGGTTAAATTGCTGTATTGGCACTTGGCAAAAGATGAGTGGGTTTTGAATCAATCTCTAAAAGGTTAGCAATCACTGTCCTATGGTCTTGCCTCTGCTAAATATTTTGTGGGGCGTAGTTGGGGAAATAATGAGGATTTACTTTGGACTGGACTGATTCAAATCAACAATTGCTGATCTTGTAAGAGGAGCAAACTGTGTGTCGTTCCAGCCTGAGTCTGTTTGGACAGCAGGAACATGACCACTAAAACAAAAGCTAGAGCCTCACAGCATTTTTGGGACTAACTTTTTTTTTTCCAGTTTGAAGTGTCATGGGTTGCAATCCACTCTCTGATGCATCTGAAGCAGCAGGTTGTAATCACGCTTGAAATAACTGTGTGGATCTTCAAGGCATGAAAATATCATCGTTTTCAGTCTGTGAAAATTCTCACTCATCCAGATGAGTTTATCTAGAAGTTGAGTCATGGCAACTGGACTTCCTTTCTTGTGAGATCAAAACGTTTGGCTGCTCATCCAGACCAGACTGACAAAGCTGTTTGGATGAGCAGCGAAACGTTTCAGTCTCTCCAGAAAAGAAGTCCAGTTGTCATGACTCAACTTCCAGATCACCGTCATCACCCTCATCTTAGAACTCTAGGCTAGAAAGGATCCTATGCATTATTGAGCCCAGCCCTTGTCAAAGAGACACAATGGATAAGATCACTGAATGTCTCTGGCTCTGGGTTTTGTTTCATTTTGTTTAAATTTAAATAGTCCCGCATGCTGTATGGATGTTTGGCTGGGAGGGACCTTTATTGGCTGGGGTGACTGTCAATCTATCCAGCACTAACCAATTGTTCCCTCCTGCCTCTCAGCTCAGGGCTTTTGTCCTCTCTACAATCTGCTGAAATTTGTTGAAGCAGTCCGTTGTTGTGTTATTCTGCTGTTTGATCTGTTATTTCTCCTACTAATATCTCTGAGCAAGTTATTGAGACTGAAAGTGCCAGTTGATGAAGGGGTAGACTAATATGGAGAAGTTGAATTTAATCTCCTGTGTGAATCCCTATACTTCTGTTACTCAGCTAGAGGAAATTAACCAGAAATTCAAAACTCTGCAACAGACTCCACAGTCAGGTACTTAAATCATTGAGATGAGAGAAATGATCTTGCTGCTTTTGTGGTTCTTCCCTCAGTTTATCCTTTCTCAGGACATAGAAGGAATAAATCGAGGGCAGTTTATCCCATCTATGTTCTGATTCCTAGATCAGTGCCTATGTAACATCTGAGTCACAAATGTACTACTGTATTCTGCTGGATTTATGCAACAGGTTGATTTTTAATGGACCTCTTATAAAAAATTCTTTTTTATATACTAGATCACAGAACTGATTTAAAAACTGATTTAAAAACTGATTTAAATTTAATTGATTTAAAAGTGTGTGCTTTTGTAGTGAACTTATAAATAATTAGAAACTACAGTTAACATACTAAAAGCCTTTGTTAACTGTAGTTTCAAATTGTTTATAAGTTTACTACAAAACTAATTATGTACAAACACACAGTATATTCTAAACAGCTGGACAAATTAATATTACGCATATTACCTTATATCCTTGATTTATATCTGAGTACAGAGATTAACACCATAATCTGAATTTTTCTATCTTCTATAGCAACTTTGTGAACAGGTTGACAACATTTTAATGGAAGGGAGATAGCTAAAAGAATGTTCTCAAATGACCTCTTAGAAAATACATTCCAGTTATTACTGAAAGCTAATGAGTCCACTGAGAAGAATGAGATTGCTGGATGAAGAAAGCCTTGTAATTAAGACTGAACTTTGGGGGCAGAGAGTGACTCAGAGTAATATTGTGTGACTGAGGCCACCTGCTTGGATTAGTAGGCTGGTTTCCTCCTTTAGCTCTTTCTAAGCGATTAAACTGGAGAACACACTTTAGTTATACTAAGCAAACACTGCGATATTGCTGACTTGGCCCACCAGCAGGATCTACATAAGAGGCCATTCTACATCAATCATGTTTCCTTTTTGCAAGAAACAAATGACTTGCCTTCTCTGTTGAGTTTTCTTCCTGCAAAATTTTCTACAAAGTGTTGAGATCTTACCTTCTCCTCAGTAACAATACTGTTGGGTTTTCATACCCTTTCCAATAAATGGCACAATTTTTTTAACAAAATGTTTTGTTCTTGAATAGCAGTAGTTCTCAACCTCTTTTGAGTCATGATCCCCTTTTCTAATAGTCAAGTAAGCTGTGATCCCCTTACTGGATTTGCATAAAAAGGCATTTTTGATGGGGTAAAGCCATCCCTTTAAAAATGCATAGGTTTATTTATTTATTTATTTATTTATTTATTTATTTATTTATTTATTAACACTTACATGCCTCAGTGGGAACACTACTGTGGGTAGTAGAGATGGGCATGAAACAAAAATATAGCATTTTGTTTCATTTCATTTCTTTAGTAGTTTCATTGTGTTTTGCTACTTAAGAATTTTAAAAGAATTTTTGGAATGAAATGAAACGATTTGTTCATGGCACCCCTGGGTCCCAGAGGCACCAAAATTGCAGGGTAGCTTCTTTGGACTCTTCCCTGTAAGCCCCCCCCAAATTGGAGAGGTTTGGACTTCCCGGAGATGAGTTATTAAACTCCAAAGGGGGTCCCCCCCTAGGAAAAAAATCATTTCTAATTGAGTTGGGAAGCTGCCAATACAGAATTTATCTGTACGACCACATCTCAAATGCTTCCAGCCTCCTACATAATGCATCTGTGTAAGGATCCATGTTTCAACACTCATTACAATGAGTGCTGAAATGGCCTCTTTACAATTAGGCTGTCATTACAATACAAAGTCTTTCCAAATCAAAGTTATTGTGAGTCAAAAATCAAAATGACTCCAGCTTCCCTTTACCAAAATCAAAGGACCCACGAAGTCAGTTCTGGAGACAAATGCTTCAACCTTTAAGGGTCACAAGAGCACTGCAGACAGCAAAATTATGGTGCAGTTTCTGCAAAAAAAAAGGGGGGGGATGACAAATAACTGAGTCAACATTCAAAATTTATTTCAAAATGAAGAACTATTAATTCAAAGAAACACATTTAGTTCTAATAGCAAAAGTCTGGAAAGGCCCTTAAATCCCAAACATGACTGCAGTGGGCTGTAATCACAGGAAACACCAGAAGGTGGGGTTCAGCACATTTGATATCCAGGTGCTACAGAGATCAAAGAGGAGCAAACAGATTTCTAAAAGCCTGTTGCATAGTTGAAAGAATGTCTCCCCATGCACCCATGGAAGAAACAGACTAGAGGAGAGCTTCACATTTAGAAGGGGCTAACATGTCATCTTTCCCAAGGATGCATCCCCCGCCACCCACAGAACTGCTGTTTCAGTGCAATCAACTTGCACATGAATCCCACGGGAACCTTGCAGTGACCAGTCACTGAACAAAAAAGCCAGCTGGTTTGCAGCTTGTGGGAATTCACTTCATCAAGTAAAAGAAACAAGGGAGCTCAGCTCCTGAGGGCAGATTCACCGTGTGACATGGGCTTCGGCCCTTTCAGGCTCACACACCAAAGAAAGGAGGGGAGTGACTGGCAAGCCTCCAGCACGTAAAAAGCTTTCCCCAGGAAGTACTTTCCAAATAAAGGGGTTTGTTCTTGTTGTTTGCAAATGCTGTGTTAACTTTTCCTTGGCTTTGCAAAGTAAGCTGGGGAAACGTTTAGGGCAGTGGTTCTCAACCTGTGTGTCCCGAGATGTTCCTGGTCTGCAATTCCTAGAAATCTGGCCAGCTCAGCTAAGTGAGGAAGACTTCTGGGAGTTGCAGTCCAGGAACATCTGGGGACCCACCGGTTGAGAACCACTGGTTTAGGGTAAATATTGGCCCAGATTTGGATTTAACAATCCTCCAATTTGAACTTGCTCCTGTTATTGTTCCAGAGGTGTGCCCATCTGGACCAGACAATCCCAGGTGCGGCACAGTGATGTCAAAACAGCACAGTTCCCACAAGGAAGCAACCTTTCATCTCCCCTTCTGACTCTATGCCTCAAGCTGGAAGATGCCTCGTCTCCCTGACTGTGGCAGCCCCCTCCTCTTCCAGCATTGTGAATTACACACACACACACACACACACACACACACACACACACACACACACACACACACACACACACACACACACACACACACACACAGAGCAACCCCACTCATTCTCCCCTCAACTTTCTTGACTGCTGGCTGCTTCTTCCCAGACCTTCATCCTTGTTACCACTTCGAGACAGAAACTCTCTTTGTAGAAGCACCATCCACTACAACGGAGAGTAGCTCCCACCCAGGAACACAATGACCCCCTCATTAATAATCAATGCTTTACCACTATGAGTTGTGGGATTTTCCATAAGCAAATATAAAATGACAATAGGATGTTGGCCAGCCTGTCATCTTTATTGCTGAGATTATCAACACAAGAAGGGATGGGGGGGGAGAGAAACATGCAATATATTACTATTATTTATTTTGAATATTTCTACCCCACCTTTCTCCTTGGAAAAGGACCTGGCGGATTACAACAATGAGGGACAATATAGAGCCCAGAATATTTAAGACATACTGTACTCAGGTTAGGAACAGGAAATTAGAAGAGGCATCTTACAACATTCAAAGGTAACATTAAAGCTACAAAGAGCACATGAAAAGGGGGAAAATCCATTATGAGGGATGGAAACTAACATGGAAAACACTGGGGTTCATGCATGGTAATCCATCTAAAAGTCACATAATATGTGTCCATCATTCAGGGAAAGCGTGTCTGAAGAAGGAGGTCTCTTTTCTACTTCCTGGAAAGACAGTCCTTGCCTCCACCAGCAGAAAGGAGTTCCAAAGTCTGGGAGCAGCAACAGAGAAGGCCCTTTCATGTGTTCTTCTGCGACGCACCTGTGAAGGTGGTGGGATGGAGAGAAAGGCCTCTTCTGATTACCTTAGCACCCAAGCCAGTTCATACTGCGAGATTCAATCTTTGAGGTAGCTTGGACCCAGGCCGATTTGTGCTTTGTAGATTAAAACCAGCACTTTGAATTGTGCCTGATAGCTGATTGGCAGCCAGTGGAGCTGCTTTAGTAGGGGTGTAATATGATCTCTTTTGGGGGAGTAAGGAGAAAGGACTACCAATTTTAAACACTTATGAGAGAGGGGTTTTCAATATACATATGAATGGCTTCCCTGACCCCTCTCTTAAACCACCTATCTTCTCTGTCTAATATGTGTACATCCTCATCTTTGAATGAGTGCCCTTTGTCTTTCAAGTAGAAGGATGATATGATAGCACTTTTCAAATATTTGAAAGGCTATAATACAGAGAAGGGACATGATCTGTTCTCGATCACCTAAGAGTGCGAGACACGTTAACAATGACCTCGGGTTATGAGAACCCAGCTTTTGGCTGAATATCAGGAAAAATCTCCTAACTGTTAGAGCAGTACAGCAGTGGAATCAATTACCTCAAGAGGTGGTGAGTGCTCCAACACTGGAGGCATTCAAGAGAAATTTGGACAACCACTTGGCAGATATTTTTTTATTTCTATCCCCTCATCAAGCAGGGATTGGATTTGATGGCCATGCAGGCCCCTTCCAACTTCACTATTCTATGATTCTATGAAACATATTAAGGTTTCCTCTTCCTTTTCTGTCAGTTGCTCAGGGGGTCCAGTACATAGGTAGGGGACTAGGCCTGTGCATCAGTAACAAATAATAATCCTTCTGAAGCTCTCCCATAAACACAGTTCATTGTTAGACGCATAGACCTCTTTTAATGCGGCGTCCTTTCTCATCGATTTAGCTTAATGCTCAGCTTTTTAAAAAACTGTCTTAGCATAAATAACTGCTCGTGAGATTAAGAGTATCCTGTACTAGCAGTTATCCAGGCACTAGCAATTGGAAGGCAGTGTACTGCCAATTACTCCTGAAGGGATCTTCCCTACTCAGAAAAGAAATGGAAGAAGAAAAACAAAAAGAGAGTTAGGAGAAAAAGAAAACATCCAGTGTCGTCTTCATGCAGCTCAGTGAAAATGCAGGATGATGGCATGACAAAATCTTCATCTGAAACAGCTCTTAATGTCTGCCTTAGCCCTTAGCAAGGATGCTGCCATAAAATGAGAACAGCAACATCTTATCTTGCATGTTTACTTCAGAGTAAGTCCCATTGTGTTCAGCGAGCATTCCTGCCTTCCATGTCACTGTAAGGCTGCAGGGTATACTTGCTTCCAAGCTTGATGAGTAATTTATTTATTTATTTATTTATTGTTGAATTTGTACCCCGCCCATCTTCCCGAGGGAACTCTGGGTGGCTTACAAAAGCTGATCAAGTCAGCGAATATCCATAACAACAAACGAATACACAGTTAAAACAGCATTAAAATAACTTATATATATATATATAGGCACCCTTGTTCAACGTAGACCGCTCACAGTAATATCATGGTAATTGAGCTAGCTAGGAACAGATGGCGGGAATAATAGTGCATTTCAACCTAAAGGACAGCAAAACATGTGATCATGACTGTAATTGGAACAGCTTAAATGTGTATATGCAAGCTTAAAGCAGAAATATGGTACAGTATTCTTTTGTGGTGAAATATCCCATCCTTTTTGACAGTCACTGTCCTCCATGCCCTCCCTTTTGACAATGCCCTGAGAGTGGCCAGCCACCCTAGAATGAAGCAATAGACAGAAAGGGGGGCCTTTGGTGTATATCTTATGGAAGAACAAGCTAGGATGGAGTCAGAATCAGGATTTAGAAAAGGGAATAGGTTGGTAAGATTGTCTAGCGAAAATGTTTGAGTCATTTCCCTTTATCAGGTCTTCAGGTTCAGCCTTGTGGTTCCACTGCTGCAACTCAACAGCAAGTACTGTATAAAGAAGAGAACAGGACAGTTTTGGTTTAGCCTAGGTACTTGCAAATGTGTAGATGAGGCATGTCCCTCTATCTCAGTCTATATGTTTTTAAGGTGGAAGCAGGAGACAGAATATATTCTAAGGCTGGGCACAGAAGATAGCACATTGCCCTCAGAATTCAAGGACATGGGAGCTCTAGAGTTCGGGTTTTCTATAGGGTCAACAGCCTTGAGCAAATTAGCCTTTATTAATGTGCCATTCCTGAATACAGGACTGCGAAGACAGTATTTTATTAGTGACTGGCTCTTACAGCGGGTCTTTGATCCCAGGATATCTGTGGGAAGACTTGGTCAAAAGGTGGGGAATGTACAAAATAACTCTGTGGGAAGCCATGTTATCCTATACTGTAGTACCTTGGCTTATGAGCATAATCCATTCCAGAAACACGCTCGTAAATCAAAATATTTGTATATAGAAGCAAATTTCCCCACAGGAAATAATGGAAACTTAAATGATTCGTTCTGGGACCCCTCGCTGGTGCTCATTTTGTTAGACAAAGCTCATTAACCAGAACAAAACTGTTCCGAAATTTTTGCTTGTCTTACAAAACGCTTGTAGACTGCAACACTCGTAAACTGAGGTATTAGGAGTACTTGCACTACTTGACTAATAAGGAAATAAAAGCAGGGTAGTTTTGGCTAATCATTCTAATTAGAATGATTCCATTTTCTATTCAGCATTGTAGTCATTTGTAGGAATATCTTGAGGAAGTGTGACACTCCTGCAAGTTCCTTCTTTGGGAATATCTACTCAACCATATCAAAATACTGTACTATAAATCCAATCAGTGTTTCTATATTTTAGGGAGGACACTTATCAACAGAGTAGTTAGAAGCTGTATATTATGTCTTATCCTACAAATCAGAGAGGCATTTTATGTCGTCCCCCCCCCCCGCCTTGATTGAGATAAACCCCCACAGGAAAGCAGTTTCCTTGACAACTGCTGTTGTTTCCAATCTACTTTTGCTGGGCTCATAGCACATTCGACCAGTATTTCACATGTATCAAAACATGTGCAACTCTAGACAGGGCCATAGGCAACTCTGGTAAATCTCATATTCCTTTATGGGAAGCCCAGAACCATGTGGTGGGCCATTGTAAGAAAGTGAATTTAAAACTTAGTGGATCCAGCAGGGTTCTTCGTACACTCCTGAAAAGTGAACAGTACCAGACAGGGAAAACTTTTCTGAACAGCAGATACTTCGAATGAAGAATGACTGTGCATCAGTTTGAGAAAATGCACCTAGACCTTTGATTTACATGGAAAAATGAACAAGTCAAATGAATGGTTCCAACTTTTGAACAATGTACAATTCAATCATCCCCATGGCTGATACCAGGGCTGTGGAGTCGGTAGATAAATGTTCCGACTCCGACTCCTTATTTTTTTTGTATTTCTGACTCCGACTCCGACTCCCCGACTCTGACTCCTCTGTATTAATATGCGAATGTATTTTATACATTCCTTGAAGGAAAGAAAGGCAACATACATGTCATTACCACAGGACTACTGGCTGGGAAGCCAACAGTCTACTGTACTGAACAGTTTAAGCAAAAGACAAACACAATGAAAACAACAAAGTTTTATTAATTTTTTTATTAATTAATCAAGTGGCTGGATAGTAGCAACAGACATAAACTTAACGTGTTCGTTTTGCAGTTACGCGAGGCACTGCATGCATTGGTTTTTATTCTTACAGTAGACAAGTCATTAATTATAACTTTTTGTGAATTGGGACATTTAAACTTGCTTTTTTAAAAATTCCAATCTAAATTTAGTAGGAGTCGGAGTCAGAGTCGGAGCATTGTTTGCCGACTCCAACTCCGACTCCAGGTACCCAAAATTTCCTCCGACTCCGACTCTACAGCCCTGGCTGATACACTAATTGTATCAGACAAATAGATCAAGGACACTCTTTCCCTATATCAACTCAGCTTCCCCTTGAAGGGGTGCAGCATTCTAAAAATACAGCAGACCAGTCAGACTGGATAAATATCACAAGCTCTGCTTTTTGATGTTATATCACTGCTAGATTAAATTTTTGAAAATATTATTGAAACAAATGCACATGTCATGTGATATTACTAGTTCCACTATGTTGATCCCATCATCATACATAATAATAATAATAATAATAATAATAATAATAATAATAATAATAATAATAATAAAAGTACATGTGTACAATGAAATTAGCTAAGCCTCCCTCATACAATTTGAGGTGCTGTTGTCAAAGTAAGCATTGGCCAGTTTTTCTCTCTATATAGCTTGTGGAACACCTCATATATTGATTCATCTCCTGGCCTCACAGCAAAAGTAGAACCTCTGGGTCCACAGTCAGATGCCCATGGAGATATGGTATATAGCCAGACAATAATAACTGAATAATGGGGTTAGAAGGGACATATAAGGCCATTGAGTCCAACCCCCTGCTCTATGCAGGAATCCAAGTTGTTGTTATCTGACAAATGGCTATCTAAATTTCTCTGGAATGCTTCCAGTGCTGAAGAGCTCACCACCTCCATAGATTCTATGCTATATTACAATGGCAAACTATTAATCCAAGATATTGCCTGGACCAGAGTCTAGAATGGATAGAAATTTTATCTAGTAATGTATGATTGATAAACTTAGTGGGCCCTGCTAACTCAGAATATTGAGTTCTAGGCCATTCTGTTCCATTCTGGATGACTTCTGGTTATAAAGGCATTTTTTTTTAAAAATGCAGCACTGGATGGGTTTCAGTTCTTAAGTACTATTCATAAGTGCCATCGGTTTTGGCATCTGTTTGCCTTGTAAGCCAACCTAGTAGAAAACTAGAAGGACGAAATGCAAGCAAGCAAACACCAAGCTGCAATGTTTTCTGAACTGGGCATGTGTTCCTAAAAGCAGAGCAGGTCTACAAGGTTCAGACTAAATAGGATTACAGACTTAATGATGTAGTGTCTCCTGTTAAAAGAAGAAAACATAATAAAAATAGAAATAAAAAGGGGGATAAAAAAGATGTTTAAAGAGGCAGCCATATTAGTTTGCTTCAGCATAATAAAAAAAGGAAAAAAGATAATACATTAAAATTTATTTAATCATGTTGATTGCAACCTGCTTCTTCAAATTAGAGCTGCCATATTAGCCAGTTGGCTGGGTTTTTCCTCAACTTCAGACATGCCATGGTCCCAGCAACTAGCCCCAGCTGTAAACATCCCTCTTGATCTTTTAAAAAATATTTAGCCTTAAAAGAGCCAGAAATATTCGGCAGAACCTGTAGTTGCTGTTTTGGTGTGAAACATAATCCACAAATCAAACTGTCTACAGGTTGACAGAATACCACTGAGACTGTATACATGAATGATCCTAGCTCAATGTTGCAGTTGTGGGGACTTTTGTTCCCTAGCTGCACTGCATGCAGTTAAAACCTATTTGCAGAGCTGTTTCCAGAGAGTAAACAGAAACCAACAAAATCACAGATATGAAAGATGACTGGGGGATAATGGGAAATAAATCATAAAAAAGACAAACTTTTGAGCTCTGATGTTATGCATCACACTGCATTGCTTGCATTGATGGGGTTGAACTGATGATCCTTGAGGTACTTTCCACTTAAAGTTCTCGGAGTCTATGGTTCTGCAGCCTCCCAGAAACTTCAAATTCCATTTTATCTTCCATCACCTTCCTAGAACTTAGCTAGCACTTCACTGAAGAAAGAAACAGGTAGCATAAACAAGAGAGGAAGTATAAATTAATAGAAGCTGCTGCTGATAATTACTTTTGTTGAGAGTTTTGTTGCTTTGAATCTTAAACTTCTGCAAAGAGGTTGCAAACAACAATACGGAAATTATTTCTCTTCCAAATAAACAATTGTTGCTGCTCCCAGATTCTACAACTTGCTCTTATGGGAGGCCAAGCTGGCCCCCATCTTTGCTGTCCTTTCACAACCAGGCAAATTTTATTAATTTATTTTATTTATTGTTTTAACTATAACATTTTTAAAATCCTTTTAAATATTTGCATATTTTAATATTGCCTTTTTAATGAGGCAAACCTCCTTGGGTCCTTTTCAAGGACAAAGGCAGAGTAAAAATATTTTCAATCAATCAAATAAAATTAATGTCATTATCTGTTCTTTAATTCATCCGTTCATTCATCATTCATGTATTCATTGGCATCAAGATACATTGCTTGATATGCTTCTTGTGTCCTCACTTTTCAAAACAAACCTGTAATTTAGGCTTGTTTCCTAATCCAGATTCATCCCAGAATACCAGCAAAGCTTTGTCATTCAGCAGGGACACAAACTTCAGTATCCCTCTTCCAAATCTAGCACTCTACTACATTATGCTATTGTACTTCCCTCAGATCTAAAAAACCCTGCAATATTTAATGTGCTTACCTAAAAAAATGATAGAATGATCTCGGTACGATTCCAAGGCAGTCCTTTGAACATCACAGTAATCCAAGTTTATGCTCCAACTACCGGTGCTGAAGAGTCTGAGATTGACCAATTTTATGAAGACTTACAAGAACTTCTAGAACTGACACCAAAGAAAGATGTTCTTCTCATCATAGGGGATTGGAATGCTAAAGTAGGGAGTCAAGTGATAAAAGGAATAACTGGCAAGTTTGGCCTTGGAGTTCCAAATGAAGCAGGGCAAAGGCTAATTGAGTTTTGTCAAGAGAACAAGCTGGTCATTGCAAACACTCTTTTCCAACAACACAAAAGGCGACTCTACACATGGACATCACCAGATGGACAATACCGAATCAGATTGACTGTGTTCTCTGCAGCCAAAGATGGAGGAGCTCTATACAGTCAGCAAAAACAAGACCTGGTGCTGACTGGGCTCAGATCATCAGCCAAAATTCAAACTTAAACTGAAGAAAGTAGGGAAGATCACTGGGCCAGTCAGGTATAACCTAAGTCAAATCCCATATGAATACACAGTGGAAGTGAATAATCAAGGAACTAGATTTGGTGGACAGAACACCTGAAGAACTATGGATGGAGGCTTGTAACATTGTACAGGAGGCTGCAATGAAAAATATTCCAAAGAAAAGAAAATGCAAGAAAGCAAAGTGGTTGTCCAACGAGGCCCTTTGAGAGAAGGGGCGCAAAATGCAAGGGAGAAAGGGAAAGATACAGAAAATTGAATGCAGACTTCCAAAGAATAGCAAGGAGAGACAGGGCGGCCTTCTTGAATGAACAGTGCAAAGAAATAGAGGAAAACAACAGAAAGGGAAAAACCAGAGATCTGTTCAAGAAAATTGGAGATATTAAAGGGGTATTTCGTGCAAAGATGGATATGATAAAGGACAAAAATGGTAGGGACCTAACTGAAGCAGAAGAGATCAAGAAGAGATGGCAAGAATATACAGAAGAATTATATCAGAAAGATCTGGATGTCCCTGAAATAAACAAATTGCTGACCTGGAGCCAGACATCCTGGAAAGTGAAGTCATTCTTAGAAAGCATTGCAAACAACAAGGCCAGTGGAGGTGAACCAATCGAACTCTTTAAAATCTTAAAAGAGGATGCTGTAAAGGTGCTGCATAAGATATGCCAGCAAATTTGGAAAACCCAGCAGTGGCCAGAGGACTGGAAAAGATCCTTTCCCAATCCCAAAGAAAGGAAACGCCAAAAATGCTCCAACTATCGCAATTTATTTTATTTCACATGCTTTTATGCTCAAAATTCTACAAGGCAGGCTTTAGGTGGAAAACTTCCAGAAGTAAATGCTGGATTTGGGGCAGAGGAACTTTTATCAAATTGCCAACATTGGATTATGGAGAAAGCCAGAGAGTTCCAGAAAAACATCTACTTCTGCTTCATCGATTATGCCAAAGCCTTCCTTTTAGACCACAACAAACTATGGCAAGTCAAAGGAATGGGAGTGCCTGGCCACCTTATCTGTCTCCTAAAAATATTTTCAATCAAACTGGATATGGAACAAATAAAATTAATGTCATTATTTGTCACCTTGCCTTTTAACTTATATGCAGAGTACATCATGAGAAAGGTTTATTCATTCATTCAAGAAATTCAACAACCTCAGATACGCAGATGATACTGCAGCATCAACATCAAAAAAACTAAGATCATGGCATCCCATCACCTCCTGGCAAATAGGCAATGGCAGAGTTTATTTTCTTGGGCTCCTTGATCACTGCAGATTGCAGCAAAACAAAAAAAGACACTGTAATTTAGGCAATGGCAAACCTAGATAGCATCCTAATCCAGATTCATCACTTTGCCAACTAAGGTCAGGATAGTCAAAGCTTTGTTTTTCCAGTTGATGTATGGAGGCGAAGCTGGACTATAAAGAAGGCTGATTCCAAATCGATGCAGCTGTGGTGCTGGAGGAGAGTCTTGAGATCCCCTGGATGCTGGAGATCAAACCTATCCATCCTGAAAGAAATCAACCCCCACTGGAAGGACAGATTTTGAAGCTGAGGCTCCAGTACTGGCCACCTCATGAGAAGAGAGGACTCCCTGGAAAAGTCCCTGATGCTGGGAAAAATCGAAGGCAAAAGAAAAGAGGACTAATTGGTTGGACTTCATCGATGCAACCAAAATGAATTTGACAAAACTCCGGGAGGCAGTGGAGGATAGGAAGGCCTTCAGATCTAAAAAGAGTCGGACACGACTGAACGACAACAACATTTAATGTGCTTAATTTACATAATATGCGAAAGCATTGGAATCTGCATGACATGCAAATAAAACCACTTCAAGTGCATTTTATACATACGAGGAGAACAGGATTTAAAGAACAGGCAAATCCTACTTTACATCCATGAGAAAAAGGTCGTGATCCGCGAAAATTCAAGGACAACACACACACACACACGCCGTTGTCCTCAATGGGAAAGTGAATTCCCAAAGGCACAGATGCATTGCAAGGAGAGGGAAGTCTCGAACAAAGAAAACAATGCAATGGGAAAAAAAAACCCTGTGGCTGAGCACGTGCGCTTGGCAAGCTGCCCAGCGTTTCCCGGCGCCTTGGCAACCGTGGGAAAGAGGAAGCGGGGTTTTTTTGGGGATGGTTCTGTTTTTTTGAGCGCGAGGCTCCGGCCACAGAAACCGATGCCTCCGCAGGAAAGCTCTCGCGAGGGGGGCGGAGCCCCAGGAAGCCCCGCCCCCTCGCCTTGCCACAGCGGACGGGACTCGCCCCGCCTCCCGCCCCTCCTTTTGCCTCCTCCCCAGATCTCAGGGGGGCGGAGGGAGGGGGGCGGAGCTAACGGCTCCAATGGCTCCTGGCTCCTCCCTCTGGCTTCCTCCGCGCAGAAGCGACCCGCGGCGACGTCAGAGGGAGGTGGTTTGCCGCCGCCTGGCCCGCGACCTCCCACTCGCCGCCGCCGCCGCCGCTTGCGCAATAACGCGGCGTCGTTGCTGCCTTCTCCCTGCCGTCAGGCGGCGGTGGCTGGAAGGAGGGAGGGAGGGAGAGGCGAGGAGAAGAGTTGGCGGCGGCGGCGGCGGCGCCCGAGGGGGGGGGATGGAGCAGCCGCCGCCAGCTTCCCCACAGGAGTCGCTGGGGCGTCGTCTGCCCCGACTCCCAGAGCCGGTAGGTGGTCGTGGACAGGACCCCGGTGCGCGCCCCCCTCCGCCCCACACACCGACCCCCCCCTTCCCTCGCCTCGTATTCTCCAGTCATTGCCGCTCTCTCTCTCTCTCTCTCTCTCTCCCCCCCCTCAACCCCCACCCGCGTCCCGGTGCTTCGGCAGCCTCCGAGGGGCCCACCCGCTCCCCCTCACAGGAAGGGGGTGGGTCCCGGGGGTCCCCCCCCTGGTCGCTTCCCTCTCGTCGCTCAGCCCTCGCGGGGCCCCCTTCTTCCCCTCCCCCCCGCCGGGAGTCCTTTTCCTTCTCTCTTCCCCCCCCCCGCCGCCGCCCGCTTTCTTCCGTCCCCCTGCCTGCCTGCCTGCCTGCTTCTCTTCGGGTCCGCTCGACGGACGGCTCGGTCCCCGGGCCCACCCACGGGGGGTGGGGGGGAGTGTGGGGGTCCCTCCTGGCCCGTCCCCTCCCGAGGCCCCCCCTCACAACTTTGGGGACGACGTGCGCGGCGGCGGGGGGGGGTTGCATCCTGCCTGCCTCTTTTCTTTCTCTCTCTCCCCCTCCCCCAAATCCGCCCCTTCTAGAGAGCCTTTGCCTGGGTGAGACCTCTGGCGAACACGTCCTGGGAGTGAGCTGACCTCCTCCTCTCCATCCTGTTAGAGTTTGGTTTCGGTCAGGCTGGCTTTATTTCGAGGCTACACCGATCTCGGGGTTGCTGCCAATGTCTAGAGGTCGTTGAATATCTTTATCTATACATCTTTTCATATAGGAAGGGAAGTAGGGGGGGTTGTATTGTGTTCCGAATGGGGCTCTTCTGCTCTTTCCCACCTCTTTCAGAGGCTGCTTGCCTGATTAGACAGATGGAGAAGAGTCTGCAGGTTAAACCTGGATCAGCAAAGCAGGCTCCTGGTGCAGAAATCTTTCCTCAAGACAGAATGACAACTGTCTTTTTCAGTTGCCAGTAGATTTCAGCCACATTGCATGGGACAGAGGGTCCCCTACTGAATTCTGGCCCTCCTCCCTCATGACATTTAGGATAAGTGGGAAGGTAACCCGCTTTTTGAAAACAAGAAAGCTCTTGGCACAGATATTTTGTGGTCCATGCATTAAAGCACACGGGTACAATATTTGAGCTGGACATGATACAATGTTTGTTCTGTAATGTACAGTGGAGCAGCTGGAAATATTGGGAATGACCTAAAAGTAAGACACTGTCATTAGGTAGTTTGGTATCTGCAGCCCATACCTTTGCATTGAAATCCTTGTGGATTCAATATATTGGGCTACTAAGTTGCTGTTTGATGTATCTCCTACTCTCACATTGCCCTAAAGTCCATTTACTTTTGTAGGGAGGAGAGTTCAGCAGTTAAACTGCTTAATATTTCTAATTACTGTGTACTTATTTCAATATTCCTCAGAAAAGTATTCACCTTTTAATCATAATTAGTACATGAAAATGAAATGTTTTAATTATTTAATAAACAAGTATTCATTGTGCAAATAGAATTTTAACAGATTTCTTCCTTAAGAATCAGTGAAAGAATTTGATTAAAATTGCAAGGTTTTAGAGGCATATGTGGTGCTTATGTGATTACATTTGGTTTTGTCATGTGTGAAGGAAATACTTTGTATTGAACCAGACAGGTTTGCTCTTGTTGGAAATTACCTTTTTTTTTTGCAATAACCAAAGTTGAATTTTAGTTAACAGTTACTTTCAGTTGGTTGTACAGAAGACCATCAGTAATTCTAGGGAGCATCCTAGATCACATTGATGACTTTCTACTAAAATAAAGATTTGAGTGGTGTTGAGTCCTAAGAACATAATGGGGGAAAAACCTAGTGGGGAAAACCATTTGCGTCAGGATAATAGTGGAAGTGTTTCCTCCTCTGACTTGTCCATCAGGATGCTAGATTGGGCAAGTGATTGTGTTATCAGTAGATGCAGGGAACATAATGGATAGCAGTTTCCCTGACACAATTGTGTGCTGTCAAGTCCGTTCTGACTTATGAAGACCCTTTGCTAGGTAAGAGGGTATTCAGTAAGTGGTTTACCATTTCTTCTGGAAACACACTGGGACTGTGCAGGTTACCCCAGTCCACACAGGTTAACTCTTCTGGAATGCACAATGGGGAACTGAACTTTCAATGTCTAGTTCTACAACCAGATACTTAACTCATGGAGCTCTTCAGCCAGCTCCTGACACAATTATGTGAGATGACAGAATTCTTGTCTGTGTTTTTTAAAATAGATTTCATCAGATTCTGGAACTGAAGCTGTCTTGTTTTGACATAACCCCTGTACTTGTAGAGAGGTTTAGTGGGATTTTGATTTAGGTTAGTGTTTTGTAACCCATCTTCAGAAATGCACAATAAATTGTTGATTCTGCGTACAATCACTGGATATATCAATTACTTAAATACTCATGTAAAATCTATTGGCTGTGAAGTTTCTGATGCTCAGCATTTTGTAAGCATTCGTAATCAATGTGAATCAATCAGTATTGAATCAATAACCTATATTGCATTGTAGGTATATGGAGAACAGCATTAAGCTAAGCTTTATAATGTATATTGCACATTTTGTACAATTTTGATGAATGATGTGTTGCCTTGGGGGTTTGGTATTACCTGTCTTGCTTACACAACAAAGCAAACATAAATCTTCACCCCATCAGAGAATAGAACTGTTAGTTTTTTTCTTTGCTATGATAATTCATAAGAGAAAGCACACGTACTTTTCTGTTGAAACAACCCAAATTATGTAGGTTTGATCCTTCCAAAGAGCCAAGATACACAAGAAATATGTGGGTCCCCCCTATGTTTTTCTCTTTTTAAAAATCATGCCAGTAGAGGTCTTGTTCTGGATTACAACTATGAAACCCTTCATGTGCTGCTATTGGGGATAATTCTTTTGCCCCAAACCATTGTGTTTGTCCTTGAAGGAAATTTTGTTATTGAAAAACATTAGTGCAAATGATACTACTTTGCCCCTGCAATGCATGAGAGGTGGTAGATTTTTAATGCTTAATTCAAAACCTTACTTTCTGAGTAACTAGCAATCCTTGCCTTCTGAGTCAGATTCTGTCATGGCTTAATCAGGCTTAAAGTTGTGATGATAGTCACAGTGCAAGTACACAGTTCTGTATGACGAAATGGTTCAGTAAAGGTAGCTTGGTAACTGATCCTTAAACATAACTTGTATATTTTTGAAAATAGAGAAAAGTGGAGAGGAAGGACATTCATACTCAAATTGCTCTTACAATGTTCTTGTATTTGAAGCAAAACTGTTGGAAATCATACAGGAAGGTTGCAGTTTCTATTTTTTTAAAATCTATCTTGATGTGTGATCAGATTTAATAACTTCCAGCATGCCTTCTCAATTTATCTTTAAAGCAGCAATACATGATAATTAAATTACAGACAAGCCTGGAATGTGACCATTAGTGTAAAGAGGTGTGTGTGCTGTGTCATTACAGTCATGACCCCATGTCCATGGAGTTTTCTTGGCAGGAATACTGGAGTGGTTTGCCAGTTCCTACTTTAGGTGCCTACAATACCTGGTGTTCCCTGGTGGTCTCCCATCCAAGTACTAAGCAGGGCCGACCCAGTTTAGCTTCCGAAACCAGGCAAGATCAGATGTGCTTAGGACATCTAGGGAGCATAAAGAGGGATAGCCTCATATACGTGGGATACAGAAGCCCTATATATGCAAATATTCTATTTGTGTTCCTTCTCAGATGTGGCTTCATCTGGAGGATAGGTGCTGTAGCAGTCAGAGAAAAATGCTATGGAAATAGTGTGATGCACTATTTTTTCCTGTAAAAGGAGTGTCAAAAACCCTAATGTCATCTGGTTGTTTCTAAATAAAAAGTGGCTAAAATGTAAAGAATGTTGAAGATGAAATGAGTTGAAATATGCACTGAAGCATCACAGTCCTAGTGCTTGCATAATAGTGTTTAAACTGACCTCACTTGAACTTAGGGTAGATATTTCCAAAGGATTTTTCAGAAGCTGTAGTAGTTTTATGTGAATATAAACAGTCTTTTAACTGTTTCTGTTACATGTCTCATGGTGTGGGATGTTGTTTGTTTAAAACTTGGGTTTTGGAGGATGGTGGATAAGTGACTTGCTTCGGATAAATGTATTCCAGAGTTAATTGGGTGATGGCTCAGTCCATCCTTGCTGCAGAGTTGTCAGAAAAGATCATTTTTTTGTTAGTCAAGCATTTTAGTTTTTTTTTTTTCTGAAGTGACAGAATCATTTACAAACACTAGGGAGCAAAGCCTGCCAATTGGCCCTGAAACAATAAAACATTTCCTTGTTGTAAAGGTGCATGCTGAAACTAAAAGTCAAGTGTTCTGCTTACAGTATATTTATTGTATTTATTGTATAAATATACTGCGTTAAACAGTGTGCAGTTGTGGACATTATCTTCTCAAGACGTATTGAGAAAGAGCAGTTTGTGGACATTATCTTCTCCAGACGATTAATTTTTTAAAAATCTTGGTTCTAAAAATCTTGTGTATGTTTCCAGGTGACTTATTGCAGTGTTTTTCAACCTTTTTTTGGGCAAAGGCACACTTGTTTCATGAAAAATCACAACTCCCAACTGATTATTTTTCTGTGCCTAATATTGGTTCTAAAAAGCTCTGCTGGTCAATGTCTGATCACTGGATGTTTTTACCAGGTGATTTATGTGGTTTGTATTGTTGCTTATTGAAGCCTGCCCCCAGGAAAGCTATTTTGGGGAGTTGGTGTAATTTCCAGAACAATGTGGAAGATGATATAGAAAGTGAAAGGGGAATGGGCCAGCTTTGCTTCCTTCCACATTCCTCTGGATCCCCCACTTTCAATGAAAGCGTGGAGCACCTTAGGTCCAGCTCATAAGCACAGTCAACATACCATATTTTTCCATCTATAAGATGCCCCCATGTATAAGGGTTTTCAAACCCCAAATTATAGTTTCATAACTAGAAATGTGAAGGCCTAGAAAAAAACCCAGAAAAATTCAGAAAAACACATCCCCCAAAGCCTTTTTGGGGTTTCCCCTGAAAAATAATAATAGAAAAATAGAAAAAAGAAAAAAACATGATTATGGAATGTTTTATTTTAATATGATAAAATATTTTAAGACAGGTTGTTCTAATATTTTCCAAGTTCTAAAAAAATATGCAGAGTTTTAGATTACAGTAGGACCCCTGTATCCGCGGGGGATCGGTTCCAGGACCCCCCGCGGATACAGAAATCTACTGATAAGTGCTGATGCTCTTATTCAGGGTGGCAGTGCTGGGGAAGTGAAAGGAGGTGGCAGTGTTGACCGGGGAGTGGGTGAATGAGCAGCAAAGAGCTATCCTCCTGCCTCTCCGCCCCTGCCCATACTGCCAGGCCAGTACAAGGAGTCTCTGTAACAGGGAGGAGGGAACCTCCTCAGCAGCTGTTCCAGGTGGGTCCCAGTGGGCCAAGCGGGAGGCTCTTCTTCTGCCATCACCACTGTGATTCTGGGCGGATACCTGCAGGCGACGTGGGAGCCTGTTCTGCTGCCATCACCGCTGCCGTTCTGGGCGGGCACCTGTTGGCTGCATAGGTGCTTCTTCTGCCGCCATCACTGCTGCTCTTCCGGATGGACGCCTGCAGGCCCATTTGGTACCTTCAAGACAGCGGGTGCCTCTTCCACAGCTGTCACTGCTGCCATATGGGGTAGGCACCTCTTCTGCCTCCATCGCCATTTCTGCGAGTCCCCTTCCTCACCGCCGCCACTTCCTTAAAGTGTCTTCCCATGTGTCCCCCTCCTCTTAACGAAACCAGGGAAACCTGCTTCTTTCCTTTCTGGAGGCATGTCTTAAGGAAGCAGCAGCGGCGAGGAAGGGGGCTCGTGGGGAAAGCCGCTGGCTGGCTGCTGCAGTCCCAGCTGCATCGCCCTTCCCATGCAGCACAGCGTCCTGGGAAGGCTCTCTGGACGGTGGTGCAAGAATGAGAATGCAGAAGAAGCAAGCACACGCACAGAGAGAGGGGCACAGGGGGAGGTCCTAGGAGTCGAGAAGCCACAAGGAGGTTCTCCGGGAGCAAGGTGAGGGAGATGCTGCTTCTGAGTCTGCCATGGGGTGTGGGGGTGTGGTGGAGAGAAACCAGGAGAACTTTGTACAGTGGCCGTGAGGCAACAGATGCCTTGCAGCCACCTTCTACAGTATTTTTTATATCACCCCCCAAACCACGGATAAGTAATCAGCGGATAATGAATAAGCGGATAAGGGGGTCATATTGTATTCTAATTTCTGTGCACTGACAAGCAAGCCCTAGGTTACAAACTGAACTCTTCAATGCAAGAACAAGATGTATTTTTTCCTTTAAGAATTGCTGCTATTGTCACAAGAAAAAGAAAAAGGTTTCACTTTTGTTTTTGCATGTGGGTGGGTATATTTGGTTACCTTCTCTTAACTAGGCTTCAAGGCACTGGAAGGTACAGAGCAACAAAAATGATTCTGATTAAATTTCTTGCCCATTCATTGAAACCTAGTCCCACTCCTTTCTATGCATTGCTTCTCTGTTGTGAATGAGGTTTTAATTTTAATTTAATTTTATACCATGTAGGGGAAATATGAATAATTGTTAAATCTGGATTTTTAAACATTATTTGTAGAGCTTTTTTGTTCCATATAAACTAGTAAATAGTTCAGGAGATTGTTACTCCATTTGTTATTTACAATTACAAATAAATATTTAAAAAGTAAATTCTGTTTGTAATAATTCTTTGGATATACTATATTTTAATATGCTAATTGTGATAATTTTATGCCAAGTCAAATTGTCCCTGGTCATATTTTATGTTATATTAAGTAACACAATGTCTTTCAAGCTGTAAAAAAATTTTTTCCTGAAAATTTCCATTTTTTTCTTAAAATATTTCCATTTTTTCATCACAATTATACCAAAGTAAGGCTTGACATACATTGCTTTGCTTGCAATGAGTCTTCTCTCATATATTAGTTTCACCTTTTGAGTTGACTGACTGAAATAAATGAACAATTGCATGATACTATCATTTTTCGAGTTTCACCTGTATAAGACACACAGACATTTCCCCTTACTTTTGAGGGTGAGATAGGTGCGTCTTGTAGAGCGAAAAATATGGTAGTCTTATGTGTGGAAAAAACTATGATTTAAAAACAATCAATATATTTGAGGCACAGTGAGGTAAAACAAAATTTTAAAAAACCCACAACAAAGAAACAGCAGATATACATGTCAAACCAGTTTCTACCAAATTACACTTGCTTGTTGAAAAAATAAGGAATGCAACAATGAAATTGGCTTTTAGAGGGAATGCATATCATAATTTATGCATTGTGGTTTGCATCTCACGTGGTTGCCTTGTAGCATCTCTCCTGTCATTTAACTCAAAATGTTCAAAAGTAGGCTACAGCCCCATCTAAAACAATAAAAATGATTTATTTTAGAAGTTGGTGAGCTGGCAAGCAGTTTCTTTTTTCCAGAGGTTCACACAGTGACCAGCTTCATAGGCCAAAAACCCGATGAAAAAGAAGGGTTATTCACAGGACAGTAGGTGTTGATGTGAATTCATGGGCAGGTTTTCATGAATGGTGGCACTCTTTTGTCTAAGCCTACTCACACAGTGAGATTACCTTCACACTATTGTATTGACATAAGTTGCTGTTCTTTTTTCAGAACTATGTGGCAAGTGAGTGAACTGTGGCCTGTGAGTCTTGTGTAGCCCTTCAGCCTTTGGGGCCTTTCAGTATTCTTGCATGCCCAAAATGGGAGGTAATTTTATCATTCTTCCAGCACCCCTGTTTCCCTCACTCAAATTGTTTTTCCTAACTTTTAAATTAGTGTGTCTAATAAAGAATGTGAGGGGAATTTTTAAAGTTAAAATAAAACTTTAAAGAAAAAAAGTATTTGAAGCACATAGGGTGGGGTGGGATCCAGTTCTCCAAGGTCCAGTAATAGGATTAGGTAAATTTCAAGCCTCTGAAACTTGCTCACCCTTGTTTAATGCTTTCGTTTTACATACTTCACTTGTGATACCTACTTATGCAACAGTTTTCTTGTGGCTATGTTTGGATAAATTGGCTTTTTAAACAACGCATGTGCTGTAACTTGTGTATGTTTTTGTAACGTCTCAGTATAGAATAACTGCAACTCAAGTAATAATGTTCATGTTTACATTTGTTAAGCATTATATATTTAACACCCTTGATCTAAGATTCATATGAAAGATTTATTGCAGCAAGTGTTAAATGCTAGGGAAGTGAATGTTCTCAGCGTAACCAGCATTGCTTTATCATCTGACTCTACAAGCTGTTCAGTTCAGTGTTTGCAGGCTTTGGCTGCTAAATGTATGCAACATTAACTTCTTAAAACTGAGTGGTAAAGGTCATCATCTAAAGTTCTATTAGTGTTTTGTTATTGTTCTGATTTTTCATAAACATGAATTGTTCTAAGGTGAAGTTAAAACCTATGTATTGTAGAACTTACAAAGACACTGTAATAATAGCGTAAAAAATTTCTTTCCACAAAATAATTTGCATATAACTTTTTATCCCACTTTGATTATTAAGATGTTTTACATGCATATGTGGTCATCATTCATCAGAGCAATCATCCTAAATCTTATTAGGCAGGCATGTACACTTTTGAAGTGTGAGCCCTCAGTCTTGAGTTCTGGTGTGCATTTCTTATGTGAAACTACATAGGCATAGTTACACAGGACACAGAGCTGGAACACCTGTGTTGCTCCTCTCTGTTTAACAGGGATATTTGATTTTGTCATTGGCCCCATGATACAAAGATGTATCATGATTTCAGGGGCAAGATCCTGTCTTTGGCAAAAGAATGGATTCTTGGAATTGTACATTTTTGCTTAACTACTGTATCAGTCCCTGCCTGGAAAATGATGTTATGTGTGAGGATTTTATCATCCGGGCCACACTTTATCATTAGAACATAGGAACATAAGAACAGCTTTGGTGGAACAGGCCACAGCCCATCCAATCCAGCATTCTGTCTTATCCCCAAGCAAATGTCTTAACCTGCTTAAGATTCCCTGTAAATGGTATTGAGAGATATCCTGCCTATATCTCCAACCCGGAGGTTGTCCTTTGGCATCCACAATGATAGCCATTGATACCTTTGTTCTCCGTGAACTTGTCCAATCCTTTCTTAAGGCTGTCAAAACTGACAACTGTCACTACTTCTGGCAGGGAGTTCCACAGACTAGTGATCCTCTGGGTGAAAAGGTACTTTCTCTTATTTGTTTGAGGTCTAGCACCCAAAGATTTTATGGACGCCCCCTAGTTCTAGTGTTGTGCAATAGGGAAACAGTTTTTCCTTATCTACTTTTTCCACACCATGTATGATTTTATAAACTTCAATCAGGTCACCTCTTAGGCGCTATCGTTCAAGAGTGAAGAGGCCCAGCCATTGCATCCTCAGATGGTAAGGAAGGTGTTCCAGTCCCCTAATCATTCTGGTTGCCCCCCTCTGCACTTTTTCCATTTCCATAATAACCTTCTGGAGGTATGGTGACCAGAACTGTACACTATGCTCCAGATGCCTCACCATAGATTTATAAAGAGGCAAATTTGCTGATTTTTTTCTATACCCTTCCTAATGATTCTTAGCATTGAGTTTTCTTTTTTCACTGCTGCGGCACACTGGGTTGACACCTTCATTGAGCTGTCTACCGGGACACCAAGGTCCCTTTCCTGGTTTGTTGCAGAGATTTCAGAGCCCATCACTTTATAAATGTAATTGGGTTTTTTTGCCCCAACATGCATCACTCTGCACTTGCTAATGTTGAAGCTCATTTGCCAGTAGTTTGCCCAGTGTCAAGAGATCCCTCTGGAGGTTGAAGCTCATTTGCCAGTAGTTTGCCCAGTGTCAAGAGATCCCTCTGGAGCTCCTCACAATCTTTATCAGTTTTTACTATCCTATATAATTTAGTGTTGTCGGCAAATTTGGCTACCTTGCTATTTACTCCTACTTCTAGATCATTTATGAAGAGGTTGAAAAGCAGGGGTCCCAGTACTGAACCTTGGGGTACCCCACTCTTTGCCTCGTTCCACTTGAAGTGTCCATTTCCTGTCCTTAGCCAGGTGCTGATCCAGGATAAGACCTGTCCCTTGATTCTATGACTGGCATGTTTATTCAAGAGCCTTTGTTGCGGGATCTTGTCAAAAACCTTCTGAAAGTCCAGATAAACAATGTCAACTTGATCTTCCTTATCCACATGCTAGTTGGCACCCTCAAGAAATTCCAACAGATTAGTTAGGCATGATTTGCTCTTGCAGAAGCCATGTTGGCTCTCTTTCAGCAGCACCTTCTCTTTTATGTGTCTATAAATTTTATCTTTTAGGATGGTTTCCATCACTTTACCTGGGACACATGTCAAACTGACTGGTTGGTAATTTCCTGGATCACCTCTGGATCTTTGTTTGAAGATTGGTGTTGCATTTGCTACCTTCCAGTCATCAGTCACCATGCCTGATCTGAGGGAAAGAGTATATACTTTGGCTAGGACCTTAGCAATTTCATCTTTAAGTTCCTTGAGAACTCATGGATGGATGCCATCTGGTCCTGGTGATTTCTTAGCATTTAATTTAATAAGACATGCAAGACCCCCCCTGGTTATTTCTATTTGGCTTAATTCTTCAGTTTCCCTCCCTATGAAGATAAGCTCTGTTTTAGGGCATGTGGCCTCTGTCTTCTTCAGTGACTGCTGAAACAAAGAATTCATTGAATCTCTCAGCAATCTCTGTTTCTTCTTTAATAATTCCTTGCCTTCCATTATCATCTAATGGTCTAATGGCCTTCCTAGTTGGGTTTTCACTTCTAATGTACTTAAAGAACTCCTTGTTATTTCTTTGAGTGTTTTTACCTATACGCTTCTCCAAGTCTTGCTTTGCTTTCCTGATTGTTGCCTTGCATTTCTTCTGCCATAATTTATGTTCCTGTCTGTTGTCCTGGTTTGCACAAGCCTTCCATCTTCTAAATCAGCTTTTCTTGCTTTTGATCACTTCCCGAACAGCTCCTGTAAGCCACATAAGAGTCCTCTTGGACTTGGCAGTGCCTTTTTTACTTTTGGGTATGCATTCCACTTGGGCCTCTGTTAATGCTTTTGTGAACAGCCTCTATGCCTCTTGGAATACTTGGACTCTCTCAAATTTCCCTTTCAGCTTCTTTTTTACTAATTCCCTCATCTTTGGGAATTTCCTTTTTGAAAATTTAAGGTCTCTTGTGTTACGTTTTATCAGTGATTGGCAGTCCATGATTAAGTTAAAAGTAATTGTGTTGTGGTCACTGTTCCCTATTGGATCAGTCACATTAACATTTTGCTCCAGATCCTGTGTATTACTCAGGATCAAGTCAAGGATTCTTGTACCTCTATTTGGGTCTTCAACCATCTATTCCAGGATACAATCATTTAGCATATCTAGGAACTTTATCTCTTTATCATGTGCTGAACAATAGTTTATCCAGTCTATGTGAGGGTAACTGAAGTCCCCGTTATAACCAAGCTTCCCTTCTTGGATGCCTCCTTTATAACATTCTCCAGCTGCCATTCTCCCTTAGGGGCATGGGTTGGAGACCCATAGCATATGCCTACTGTTAGACCATCCTTGTGGCCTGATACTCTTACCAACAGAATTTCTAATGGTGACTTCAAATCACCTGGATATTCCAATTCATACGATTTTATTGCTTCTTTGACATACAAGGCTACACCACCTCCTATTTGCCCCTTCCTGTCCTTCTTGTACAGTTTATAGCCTGGGATAACTGCATCCCATTGGTAATCATTCATCCACCAAGTTTCAATTATGCCAATAAAATCAATATTTTTTATCTATTGCTAAGTATTCCGGCTCCCCTATTTTGTTCCGGAGGCTTCTGGCATTTGCATGCAAGCATTTGTATCTGCTTTTCTGGTGCATACTTTTGAGTCCTGTTGCATCATTAGACTGCCTCTTGCATCCTTCTGCTGTAGTGCTGGTGACTAGCTCCTGGCTCTGCCCAGTAATTATTGCATCCTTTTCACTCCTCAAGTAGACACTTTCCCGAACCGGATGCTGCCCCGCTCCTGTCGGCTTTCCCCCAGTTATCAGTTTAAAAGCTGCTCTGCAGCCTTTTTAATGTGGAGTGCCAGCAATCTGGTCCCATCATGGTTGAAGTGCAACCCATCCCTCCTGAACAGGTTTGGCTCATCCCAAAATGTTCTCCAGTTCCTGACAAATCTAAAGCCCTCCTCTCGACACCATCATCGCATCCATGCATTGAGGCTTCTGAACTTTTCCTGCCTGGTGGGTCCTTCACGAGGAACAGACTTCTGAAAATGCTACCTCGGAAGTCCAGGACTTCAATCTTCTTCCTAACAACCTGAATTTGGCTTCCAAGACTGACCATTTTGCCTTCTCATTATCATTGGTACCAACATGTACTATAACCACTGGCTCCTTCCAAGTTCTCTCTAACAAGCTATATAGATTTTTCGTGATGTCTGCAACCTTTGCACCTGGCAGGCAAGTCACCATACAGTTATCATGTGCATCACAAATCCATTCCTCTGTATTTCTAATACAGTGGACCCTCATATAACAAACGGTTTGTATAACATAAAATCTGTACAACATAAAAATTCCAGAGATTGGGGAAATATGCTTAACAGAATTGTCTATGGGGTGAATCCATACAACATAAAAAGGTTGCAATTAGGGATTACTGTTTTCAATGCATTCCTATGGGAATTTGTATAAAGGAAACTTTGCTTAACATAATTTCATTTGGAACGAATTAATTCCTTTATACAAGGTACCACTGTAATTGAATCACCTAGTACAAGGGAGCCTCTCTCCTGCAGCCTGTTCATCTACAAGCACCTCATCATCTCATCATTTTGTCATGCCCTTTAAATAGTTTTTGTGCTTGAATCTTTATTTAGTTTTAGGGTATATGCAAAGCAACACCTGCAGCCAAGGATGAAATAATCTCAGCAAAATAAGGTTAGCAATAAAATAAGGTTGAAGAAAGATCAGATGCAGAATTTACCCTAGATTGATCAGAACACCAGATTTGAGGCACAGGGTCACTTTCTAAAATCTCAGATTGTGTCCCTCGATGCTGAGTGAAAAATCTGTTCCAAGCTTTTGCTTAGAAAGTTATTTGGAAGAAATCTGAAGAGGGGCAGCATGGTAGTAACCAGAGAGCTGTTTTTCTTATCAAACCAATTGCTAAAGTGCTCGGAAGTGACTAGTTCACCCTTTTAAAAACTGTAACAAGAAATGTCAACTATTGTTAGGACTTTCTACCTATATTTTAGATTTAAATACTACAGCTTGTTCCCCCCCCCCAAAGCATGGGTTTCTCGATTTAAAAAGCCTTAGAAAGCTGTACCAGAGGATTGTGCAACAACGTGTTGGCTGTTGCACCCTTGACCTTATCAAATATAGTTGGAGGCTAGTAAAGAATGTGAACTCAAGATATTCCCTGGTTAAATGACATGTGTACCTGCTGTTTTGCTAACTCTGCAGTCATGATGGTTCATATTGGGAGGGGAAGAACAGTATCTTCGGCATAAGGGACAGTATGAGATCTAATATCTAGATAACAGGATAGTAGATCTGAACATTACTCTAAACCTTGAACATTTTTAAAATAAGAAATATATGCATCCGTATTGTTCACTTTGTAAATATGACCAGTTTCTCAGTTTTCCTTCTTTTCTATATAGAATTTCTTTGGATGGATTGTTGAATAATTAACTCCTTGCTTTAATAAACAGACCCTGGAGAAGGGGGAAAATGCATACCAACACATGAATTGTATTGGGATCCAGTTGGTTGTTACAAATCATTTGCAGGCAAGACACATTATAGTAACCCCCGCCCTTTTGTGGTTCATATACTGCAGTCCCAGTATATCGCGGGACCACAGTATGTAGAAAAAGACCCATTGGGGTGAGCTGGAAAGGCCTGTTTCAGGCCTCCTGTGTTTACCACAGGTCTGGCGCTGCCCCAAATGGGCCTTTGACGGCCTTCTCGGGTCCGTCGGAGACCCCAAAAGTGCTTTCTGGCGATCCAGAGGTCACTTCCAGTTTTCCAGAAGTCACTTCCTGTTCACTGGGAAGTACTTTGGGGGCCTCCGATGGGCCCGGAAAGGCCATCGGAGGCCTGGGGTAAGTACAGGTGCCCCCCAGTCCCAACCCGATCCTGCATCAGCATATCACGGATTTTCAGTTATTGTGAGTCGGGTCCCTTACCTCCGCAATAGGCAGGGGGTTACTGTCCTTCTGCTTTAAACTGCTCCTTGCGTTTTCTAAGTGTACATGGAAATAAAGGATTGGATATTAGGTGAAGACAGTGAAGCTTTCCAGTAGTGGGTGGCATATAAGTTGTACAAATAAATAAATGTTGATGTTTTGAAAAGTCCTTAATAAACATAAGAGCAATGAAGTTTTAATTGATTCTTTAGCACCAGCTGACAAGAGGAGGTTCCAGAAATTAGTGGCTAGTTAGAAAAGAGTAAGCTTACCACCCAGCTGCTTACCTTTCTGCCTCCTATATTGCCACAGCCACTTCAGGTTTCATGAACACTTTTTCTCCAGGGCAGGAATTGAGTCAGAATTTTACAAATAAGGCTCTGTGTCCCAATCCCAGACTGTTTTCTCTGAAGTGAAGGGATAAAGATGAACTTAGGCCGAGTGTGAATCTAGTGTTGTTGGAGCAGTGTTGCAAAGAGGAACACTGAAAGAGGGAGACGCTTTCTAGGGGCAACAGGATAAGGCCAGCCCTCTGGTCAAGAGATGGAAGATGTTTGCTTGGACATAACTTTTGGTTCTTTTGCCTTTGTAGCTATTAGAAGCATTTTTGCCTTTTGGTTGGACGAAGGGTGTTTTCAAAAAGAGGAGACATTAAAGGAACTAGAGGGCAGCTGTTGGGGAAGTGGTGGGCTGGTGAAGTTGAAATGGGGAGTCATTTGCACCATTTTGGGAGAGAAGTATGTCACATGTTGTTGGATGCCCCCTCAAGCTGTTCTCCCATTCAGATAGACTAGTCGATCTTGGTGACTTGAGCTATATTTCAGAGACCTGCTTTGGGTAAAACTGTGTGTGCATGTGCACATGTGTTCATGCCTACCTGGAATCCCTGCATATCAACAGGTGAGACCCAGGGGTGGGAAGGCAGGGTTGTAGTTGTCTACTGTGATGCCATTCCTCTCAATAGGTGACCATCTGTAGTCTGTTGGGGTTGAATGTGTATACAGTACAGTATTTTAAGGTGAGTGCCCAGGATAAAAGAGAGTTCCTAATATTATACTGTACTGCCCATCCTTTTGCTGAACAATCTCTCTTCCTGAACTAGCTAAGCTGCTCTTGAGGGGAACTGTTGGAATGGTTGACTTGTTATATTAGGGACTAAAGCATCCATGCAAAGGCTGCTTTGCTAGTCCTGGATCAGGCCAGTGTGTCCTCCATGAATCTGTCATAATGGTATTTGGCACCATACTGGCTGAAGGACACAGTTGGGAGCTAATTTTATGTGTTTGGTTGGTTGACAGTAATGTGCATTTGGAGAAATTCTCTGTAGCACAGTAGTCAGAGGCAAATCTCTCATGACTAGGTTTTTATTCACCATAAATCAGAACCAATGCAGGCATGGGAGACTGATTAAGATAAGCTACCCCATAAGACTGCTGATACCAAATGCTTTCTTTATGGCTTTCAGAGAATTTTCTGTTACTCCACCAAGGTATTAGTTGATTTCTGGAATGAGGAAATGAATATGATCCATTCAAGTGTCCATTTCAATTGAGTAGAGCAAAGCTTGCACCTGCTTTATTGGGAAGCTGATGGTGATGAGACACAAGTGGTACAGAGATTGGAACGGTAATGATGGAAAGCTTAGAACTTGTCCCACTGAAGAACATAGGGTATTGCTCAGTGGAAGGAATTCTCCATGGCTGTGTTGATAACCAAGATATATTTGTACAGAGTCACCTAATGGGTCAGTTTTGAATGGTCAAGGGGCAGTTGTACACTGATCCACAAGAAGATAATTCAGATACTTAGGGTAATAGAGCCTCGTGCAGTTGTTAAATACCTGTACTGCAGGTAAAACTGTGCTCACGAGCTGGGTTCAATCCCAGGTAGCAGGCTCAAGGTTCACTCAGCCTTCCATCCTTCCTAGGTCGGTAAAATGAGTACCCAGCTTGCTGGGGGGGGCAATGTGTAGCCTGCACACTGTAATTAAAATTGTAAACCACCCAGAGACTACTTGAAGTGGTATGAGGTGGTATATAAGCAGAATACTTTGCTTTTGCTTTAATGTCCTGCTGTGAAAAATCAATGATAGGATAACTTGGATATGCTTCTTTAAAAGAAAATATGCCACTGTTGTTTTAGTGCTGATGAAATTTAGTTGCTTTAAGTGTGGCCTGTTAAAAATGTTGTATTACAATTCCGCCTTGAATTGAATAGTTCTCAGCAGCACAGTTTTGGTTATACATCTCCCCACCCCCCATTTTTAAAAAATTCAATAAATACTGTGCCCCTTGCCACCTAGCACCAATGCCATGGGTTCAACATTGAAGGTTTTGAAGTAGTCTGCATCCCCACAAACATCTGTAATACAGCCTCAAAATCTTTAAGTTTCATTACAATTGTACTATATGGAAAGAATTTTCAGTGCTATGGAAGAAAAAACCCATGATATAACTGCATGTACAAGAGTCAACTGATTATATTTTGTGCTTTGTTATGGTACACACAGATTTTGAATGCAGGGGTCTGGTGCCCCTAAACTCATTGTTGTTGAAGGGAGAAGTGTACACCTTTGTCTCCAAACAAGAGTGTTTCTATTTGAGGTTGCAAATACCGTATATACTCGAGTATAAGTCGACCTGAGTATAAGCCGGGGCCCCTACTTTAAACCCCCCAAACTTGGAAAATTTATTGACTCAAGTATAAGCCTAGGGTGGGAAATGCAGCAGGGCCTGGCAACTCCTCCTTTGTGAGCTGTGTGTGTGTGTGATGTTTAAAATGACTTTTAGCCACCGAGACAAGTGCTTGAGTTGGTGGCTAAAAGTCATTTTAAACATGGGGGGGTCAGGAGAAGTGGCACTCAATGTTTAAAATGACTTTTAGCCACTAACCCGAACTTGCCTCAGTGGCTAAAAGTATTGACCCGAGGACCCTTTTTTCCCCGCCCAAAATTAGGGCTGAAAAACTAGGCTTATACTCGAGTATATACAGTACCCATTTCTTGAAGACAGAGTGTTCTGTCCTACCCTTCTCTCCTCTATTTTCCAGCAAGCATTTAATGTTCCATTCAAAGACCTGGAAAGGATGCTAAGACCTCCTTGAGTTGTTTGTTATACCTCTTGGGGGTCTTTGAAAAGGTTTTTTTTCAACTTCAGCAAACTTATTAAGTATGCTAGTACTTCTTGCTGTTTCTCAACAAGCCCATTTTGTCTTGTTATGGCACCCACTTCCTTGACAGTGCTTTTTCAAGGACTAATAAATCAACTTAAATTAAGGAGGGAAAGAAGCTAAATATATCAGTCAGCAGATACTATTTATAAAAAACCATCATACATGCACTTCATTGGATCAAGACAGATTTACGGCAATAATACTAGATTTTTAAAATGTGCTAAACTAATGAGTTTAAATTGTTCCATGATTAGGGACCTGAAAAATATATGTTTATTACTGTTAACTTTTGAAAATTCATTTTTCTCTTTAAAAATATAAACTTTTATCTCCGTCATTGGCCATAATGAAATTGAAATAGGAGTGTAATTGAGTTTTGTTCCATAACTTAAAAAGATCTGTGCTGGATGGGACAGAGACCTATCTGGTCCACCATTCAGTTCACACAGTGGAAACTGAATGGAGTCCCCAGGAAAAGATGAGGGCAACTGTGTCCAGCTGTGACCTAGTTGTAGTGACATGGGAATCTTCAGGACTGGGCATGTGTGCCATGTTTTTCTGCCTTCTTTTTTGCCTCTTACTTGGGAAATATCATAGAGTTCCTGGTAATTTGCATCTGTGTTGTCTCCCCTTGAAGGGGAATTTAAAAGAAGACAAAAGTCTTTCTAGATGTTCATTGGAAACAACTTGGAAGGGACTAAAAACCAACTTCAAGGCGAAAGGCTTCTTGGAGAAATTGCATTCTTTGCTCTCCTGGGAACTAGTCCAACAGAGATGGCAGCAGCCATCTTTTGACCAGATTACCTGAGGTTGTGATGAGGCTGCCTAAAATTAGATCTTTTGATTCTGGCTTTGAGTGGAGGTGGGGGTTATTCTGTAGTATATTTTATCTTCATGCTCATCTGTAGTCCTGCTTTCTTCAGTAGCCTTTTGAGTCATTGCTGCTTTTTCTATTTATATGGTATTATCTGCATACTTTAAATTATTGATCTTTCCACTAATTTTCACTCTTCTTTCACCTGAATCGAACCCAGCTTCTTAATGTGATGTGTTCTGCGTATAGATTGTAGAGAAAGGGAGGTAAAATGTGCCCTCATCTATATATACTCTTTGGCCAAAACTAACATACACAGTGAATGAATGTATCCTCTTGTCTAGTGTATAAAGTGTGCATCAGGATATTAAATGTAACAGACCCATTTCTTTTAGAACAAACCCATAGCTTTTTAGTCAAAGCTTTACTATAATTTATAAAATATAAACTGAATTTCTTATGATTTTTTTGCTACTCCCCGCTAGCCAAAGTATATTTACAGTATGATCTCTAGTGCCTCTTATTTGCCCAATCCACATTTAACAGTTTGCATTTCTCGCTTCAAACAAACCCTTGTAAAATCTTAAGCATCAGGTTGTTTACTGTAGTTACTGTAATCTTTTGACATCTCCTTTCTTTAATGCTGGAATGTTTATTGAACATTTCTAGTCTGTGGGTCCCCCCCCCATGTTTGTTTGCATATGCAGTACTTGTTAGGGTTCTACATACAACACAAAGTGCAGTAGGTATTAGAGTTCCTTAATCTGCTGCAGTACAGTGCCACATTTCATTATTATTTTGTATGTTCCTGCTTAATAGGAAACAATCATGCCATTTCCTGTTTCCTAGAGTCTCTGTAAAACAGACAGCTGTGACTGAAGTGGCTGCTGCTTTTTCTGACTGTTCCCTGACATATAACAGAGTAAGTACACTTCATGTCAATAAAGGAAAACTTTACAAAATTTCTTCTTTCTTTATGAAATTGTTTGAACAGATGGATTAGAGATAATTTTCTTCTTATGAACTTGAATGCAGTTTGTCCTTTTAGCCATGCCTGTTCCCTTCCAGTGATAGTCTCTCAGGAGAGCAGATCCTGAACTCTTGACAAATCGGAAAATTGTCTTTTGACTCCTTGGGGCTTGCCTGCTCGTATTCTAATTTACTCCATAGTTGCTATTTAAATGTCAAATCAAATGAAGATTTAAGATCTACAGAAGTTTCTTATTGCCAGAGAATATTTTGCTAAATATAATAGCAAAGCGACCTACAGTAAAATTGCCTTTTATCATGCAGTGCTGAAGGACATCCTCAAAGTTGGGTTGTCCTTCCTATTTGTTTCAGTCATCAGGTTCTTTTCAATCAGTTGCCTCTATACAAGATCTCTTCTGGCATGTGAGGGCAATACCAAGAACTCCAATCTACATCCTGCTCATTCTTGTTAAATGCCTTGCTTCTTTTTACAAACTTTCTATTTTCTGGGGGTGGAAAGCCTGCTCTTTTCCTCTTTTATTGCCTTCCCCTTCTTGGACTATCCATGCCTCAGCTCCTTCATGGAGATAGAGAATAAAGGGAAAGATTGCCTGCTGTTTGTGCTGACCATTACGCTTCAAAACATTTGACAACATATTAGTCATTGTCTTCGTCAGAATGCAGACCCCTGGGCCCTCTTGTCATGTCTCCTCCCCATTAATGCTTTATTTATTTTAGAGTATTTTTACCCTGCCTTTTTCCTTGGAAAAGGACCCAAGGTGGCTTATAGTGATGAGGGACAATATACAGTCCAGTACAATTAAGCCATATTCAAGTACTGTATTGAGAACGGAATTGAGGGATAGCTTTCAGCATTAAAAGATAACAATACATTACAAGAGAACATGAGCAGTTAAAGAGTAAAAATTCCCTGTAAAAGTTATGAGTGATCGAAACTAACGTTGAAAACATAGTGTCAGTGCAATCACACAAGGTTATAAGTGGTTATAAACACAAAGTCTATGTAATCATGTATGGTAGATTCATATAAAAGACACATAATAGGTAGTCCATCATTCAGGGAAAGCTTGTCTGAAGAGAAAGGTCTTTGCCTGTTTCCTGAAAGACATCAGAGATGGGGCAGTCCTGGTCTGTAGTGGTCGGGAGTTCCAGAGTCTGGGTGCAGTAGCTGAGAAGGCCCTTTCATGTGTTCCCACGAGGTGTACCTGTGAGGTTGGCAGGATGGAGAGAAAGGCCTCTCCTAATGACCTTAACACCTGAGTCAGTTCATACTGTGAGATTTGATCATTGAGGTAGCTAGGACTCAGGATGAATAGTGCTTTGTAGGTTAAGGTGAGCCAGTGGAGCTGCTTTAATAGGAGTGTAAAGTGGTCTCTGTACCCCACCCCAGTCAGCAATTTGGCTGCTACCTTTTAGATATGTTGAATAGAGATGGGCACGACTTAGCGGAATTCCCGTTTCCGTTACTCGTTTACGTTACTGAACGGAAACGGTAACGGGAATTACTCCGCCAGAACTCGAACTCGAACCGACTAAAGAATAATTGGGTCTGATTTGTCGTTGTCATTCCTGGCATCACGCGATTGCGCGATGCCAAGCGGCACAGAAAAAAAGTTTTTAAAAGTGAAAAAAAAACCCCGATTCCCGGCCAAAAAAGCAGGCGAAAACTGTCTGAGGGCACCTACCAGGCCAGAAGGGTGTTTTATTTGGGGGGTTCCTCGCCCCCCCTCTCCTTGGCTACTAGTGCTACTGCTGCGCTGCTGGTACCAGGCGGGGGGGCATAGTCTCGTCTGCCTTTGCCATGCGGTGTGTGGGCGGGGGGATCCAAAATGGCGACCACAAATTTTTTTTTTTTGAAATCGTGGTCCAAAAACCCACCAAAGCACCACAGAAACATGCGAAAATTAGCTATTTTAAATGCTTGAATTTTTACAGTAGCAGCAGTGGGTTTTTCTTGCAAAAAAACGTCTCCGTTGATTTTATTTTATTTTATTTTACTTTATTTTTTTACAACTGCACATTCGCAATAATGGGCTCGCCCATGGGAGTGGACCATGCAAATTTTCCACCAATCGCATGGCCACTTGGCCAGGTTGACCACAGAGACTTCTGGGATGTGCCAATCAGACATAAACAGCCCACTAACCGTGGCCCGAACCCGAACCCTAACCCTAAACCTAACCCATACGCCAGTACACTGTCCTTCTAAGTGAGTCAGAGAGGCACCCAGAGGTGCACCCCAATACTCACCCTAACTTCACCCGTAACTAGCCTAACCCTAGCCCTTGCGCTAACCCATCTTAACCCTAAGCCAGATCTACTTGCATTGCACTACACGCAAGTACATTTCCCTTGGAGCGGGTGCAAAGAGTCTGCCAGTCCGTCACTTGTGGTTCTGGCTGACTCCTGCAGCAGCATTTGTGTGCCATGCAAACCATGCCTGCAAGTGCTGCCTGACTGTGTCTCACCGACTGTTGCAGGGAAGGCACCCCAAAGAGGGGTGCCTCTGCCAGTCTGCTGCGTCTGCAATATGCATATCCATAGCATATGGCTATGCATGCCCTTTTGTAGCAGCGATGGCGGGTGAGGATAGGAGGCACCCACCACAGAGAGGTGCCTCCAGGAGCCCGCTACCCCCCCAAAAAAACCAGTACTAACGACAAACAAAAAAACGAAAAACGAAACGACAACTTTTTGCGAAATTTCGCGAAAAACGGAAACGGGCTGCCTCCGACACACGACAACTCGAAAACGTCATTTTCCCTAGTCGTGCCCATCTCTAATGTTGAATTTTCCTGAGACTTTCCATCGCTAGCCCAACATAGAGCACATTACAGTAGTCCACCCGGGAGGTCATTAGGGCATGTGTCACTGTGGCCAGATCTAGTTTCTCAAGAAATGGGCGTAACTTGTATACTAGCCTTAATTGTCTGTGAAGATTCTCAGTCATCCAGGTGAGTTTATCTGGAAGTTGAGTCATGGCTACTGGACTTCTTTTTCTTGAGAGATAGAAACGTTTTGCTGTTCATCCAAATAGCTTCATCAGTCTGAATACAGCTAGTGTGAGTCCTTCATCTTATAGTCAGTTTTGACCTCTTGTCACCCTGGTCTGAAATAGGCTCATACGATGGACAATGGCCTGAATAGGCTTGTTAGGTAGAACAGTAGTATCCATAGCCCTAAGGTGAAGAATGGCCTAAGGTGCTGAAACCTCTAAAGTATGGGTCATTAGCTAAGGCCTTGGTGGTGAAGGCTTTTTGGTTTGTCTGGATATTGTTGAAATCACTGCCTGATAAGTAGCAGATAGACTATGCCTGAGGCCCCCACCTCTGTTGAGGGGAGGGGGTTTCAATGCTCACAAGAATGGCTTTCCTGACTCCTCTCTCAAACCGCCTATCTTCTCTGTCTAATATGTGTACATCCTCATCTTTGAATGAGTGCCCTTAATTGTGCAAATGTGCTGCTGGCCACAGCCGTGACCTGGGCATCCAGGCTCAAGAATGAGTCCAAGAGCACCCCCAAGATACACACCTCTTTTTTTCAATTAGAGGGTGACCCCATCTAGTACAGGTTGCATCCCTATCCCTTGTTCTCCCTTTCGACTGACCAGAAGCACCTCTGTCTTGCCTGGGTTTAGTTTCATTTTGTTTATCCACATCTTACTGCAGCTAAGAATCTGGAGGTGTTGAGAGGTAGATCTGGGTATCATCGGCACACACTTAACCCCAAATGTCCCGTGGTTTCATATAAATGTTAAATAACATAGGAGACAAAATAGAACCCTGGAGGACTCCACAGGTCAGTGGCTGTGGTGTGGAACATGACTCTCTATGTTCTTTCCTGCAGGAAGGACCAGAGCCACTTTAATGCCATACCCCCAATTCCCATTTCAGAAAGACGAGTCAGGAGGATGCCTTGGTCTAGTGTCAGAAGCAGCTGAGAGGCCTACTGAAACCAAAAGGGACACAGATCCTCTTATCCATCCCCCTACATAAGTCATCTGCCAATGCAACCAGTGCCATTTCAGTCCCATAGCCAGGCCTGGAGCCAAATTGAAATGGATCCAGGTAGTTTATCTCATCCAGAAACGTCTGGAGCTGTGAGGCCACAACCCGCTCTAGGACTTTCCCCAAGAATGGAATATTTGATACTGGTCAGTAATTGTTCAGTATAGTTGGATCTAAGGAGGGCTTTTTTTAAAACAGTGGTTTGCTATTGGTAACTGCCTTGGTTTCATCCTCCTCATATACCAAAAAGTGAGGACAATTTCAATAGCATATAGATTAAGTCAGGATTAGACAAAGTGCATGAAACATTCCAGCTCAGAAGGAACATGTGAGATAGATATAAAATATTGTATCTGGCAGAGTTACATTTGGCAATCGGAAAAATACAGGAAGCTTTCCAACTTCTCTACCTTGTTGAGGGAATCTGTGGTTTGGATCTAAGTTTAAATCAAAGGGGTAAAACAGTTCTGGTTTTAAGAAAGATCAAAGGCAGAAAAAGTCAATTAACAGAGATCATTGCCCAGCAGGGCAATAGTTGCAGTTCCTTTGGGGCTCCAGAGATGCAGATTCTTGGCAAGGGGTGCCTTTCAATATTAAATAAAAACCTACAGTGGTAAAATAGGGGCGTGGTGGCTCAGCGAGCCAGAGTACTGAAAACTGTCGGCTGCAAGGTCGGCAGCTCAGCTGTTCACATCCCAGCGCTCCCGCTGTTAACCCCAGCTCCTGCCAACCTAGCAGTTCAAAAGCATGTAAATGCAAGTAGATAAATAGGTACCTCCATAAAAAGCGGGAAGGTAAAAACAGTGTTTCCTTGCAGCTATGCCAGCCACATGGCCACAGACTTGCATAACACTGGCTCTTCAGCTTGAATACGGAGATGAGCACTGCCCCTAGAGTCGGACATGACTAGCACACATGTGCGAGGGGAACCTTTACCTTTTTACAGTGGTAAGATAATGGTACAGTGTGTTAGTGTTAACTGTACAAGAAACTGGCTGCTCTTTGGAACAAATTGCCATTTGACATCCATTTAGCTCAGTCTGTGGCAGTGTTTAAGAGTTCTTTAAAAAACTGGCTCGACCGTGAGGCTTTTGGCAATGCTGCATGTTCTTCGCCACTACCTTACTCCCTATTATGATTTGTTTACTCTATATGTTTATTATGTTTACTTAATATATGTAAAATGCTGTTTTTATTTTTATTTTATTTTATTTCCCCGCCCTGAGGGAAAGTTGAGCAGTTAATAAGCATACAAACAAACAAACAAACAAATAAACTTTCCTTGTACACCGCCTGGAGCTGTTTTCTGAATTATCATATTTTTCGCTTTATAAGATGCACCGGACCATAAGATGCACATAGTTTTTTTATGTATGTATGTGTGAAAAAAATACTCACACATACATACTGCGGTTGGGTCTGGAGGTCTCTGCCGCCGCCGCCGCCGCTGGGTCCTGGCTGAGCTGGGGAAGAACAGCCCTTAAAGAAGGAAGCAGAAGCAGCTCCCCTCCCAAGCATGGCAGTGGTTCCTGAATGTACGACTTGACCAGCTGGCGCATGGAGCCATGATTGTTCCGGCTGCCACTGGGCTGTAGAGAGCTGCGTGCAGCCATGGCGGTGTTGTTTGTGTGCATGCATGAGGCAAGTGGTGTGTGTGTGTGTGTGTGGCCGTGTGTCCGGCAGTGGGCACAGCGGGAGCCGCCGCATGCCATAGGCTTCTGTTGATTTATCCGCACTGTCCAACTAGTATTGGCCCTCAGAGGAGGGTGCTGACTTATTGCATTTCTTTCTCCTGTCTTATATCATGAAGCGCCTGCTTTCCACATGTAACTTGAACATCCATTCCACCTCAGGATCCTCTGATGAGTCCCAAGAACAGTTGCCCCATGTTTTGCTCTTGAACAACCAAATAGGCAGCCAGAGCACTCATGGTCATGCTTGGGAGGGGAGCTGCTTCTAATTCCTTCTTCCAGGGCTCCTCTTCGCCAGCCCAGTCAGGAGCCTCCAGGGCATCTGCCAGAGGGCTGGATTTGCTCTATAAGACACACAGACATTTTCCCTTACTTTTGAGGGAGGGAGTGTGTCTCATAGAGTGAAAAATATGGTAAGCTTGGTGGTATATAAATCAAAAAATAAAATAAATAAAAATAATAAGCAGTGAAACAAGTAACTTTTGTAGACCAAGTCATTCATTGGCATCCTTCAGTCTCGAAAGACTATGGTATCATGCCTGGAGTAGAGATCCTAAAAACACCACCTAGTGTGACTAAATAGACCAATTCGGGAATGGCAGTCTCTACCGCACTGGGGGCAGATGTATTCTGTTTCTTGCCCGGTCCTCGAGTTTTGTTCTTTCCGTGCCTGCCTCTTTTCCTCTGCCTGTTGGACAAATGCCTCTTCAAATTTATGCAGACCATGCTGTATCTCTTGCCTCCAGACAGTGCGATCGGAGGTCAGGGTTTCCCAACTGTTGAGGTCCATTCCCAAGGCCTTCAGGTCCCTCTTACAGATATCCTTATACCGCAGCTGTGGTCTCCCTCTGGAGCGCTTTCCCTGCATTCGTTCTCCATATAGAAGATCTTTTGGGATCCGACCGCCATCCATTCTCACAACGTGTCCAAGCCAGCGTAGGCGTCGCTGTTTCAATACAGTGTACATGCTAGGGATTCCACCTCTTCTGTAGACAAAGTAACAGTAGCTATAACCATTTGTTCCTCCTTTCAAATTGTGAGTAGAGTAGAACATGTTTAAGGGTGACATTAGACTTTGGGACTAAATAAATTTATCCAGACTTTGGATGTTCCTGCAGATGTGATGCCTTACAGTGCAGTGTCTGACCTCCAGCCACAACTGTGCTAGTTGGATGACAGAGGTGGCTAAAACACTGGCAGACCCTTAGGCCAGAACTCATCTATCTCTTGTTTGTTTGGGGGCCATGAAATGATTTGGAGAGTTATTGGAATAGTTTAAATCAAAGGGGCAAAGTTCTAATAAGAGATGTAAAACTTTTTGGGTTTCTCCAACGTTTTTTTCATTGTCACAAAATCTGTAGTTCTGATGAAAACCAAAGACAAAATGAAGGATTCACTTACACTACATTATGAGCCATTCTTTCTTTTCTTCCTCACACTCCTCAATATAAGGACTCACAAAGTTTCCGTTTTCTAGTGGGCAGATGAAAAATACCCATCCATAGAGCTTTGAAACACTGGCTTCCTTTAAGTCTTTTAAGTCTCTGCATAAGCAAACCATAAGCTTGAAATCAGCCTAGAACATTTGGGCCATATGAGCAAAGTCTTCACTATAGATCAGGCATATTCAAACTTTGGCCCTCCTGATGTTTTGGACCACAACTCCCAGAATTCTAAGCATAGATTGCCAGTGACAAAGGACTGTGGGAGTTGTGGTCCAAAACATCTGGAGGGGAGAAGTTTGGACATGCCTGCTATAGATGGTGTCAGGGACACTTATGTAATGGTATTGTATCTTTTCAACATCATCAAAAGACGCAGACCAAGACCATCACCAGTTTTAGGGGGCATATAACATTTTTGCATAGTGCAGTTTTTACATTATACATAGTTGTACTAGTGGGTGGTAAAATTATCTTTGTTACACTTTTCATTACTAATATAAGGACAGGCAGTTCTAATCTGTTCATAAGAACATAAGAACATAAGAAGAGCCATGCTGGATCAGGCCAAAGGCCCATCTAGTCCAGCTTCCTGTATCTCACAGCGGCCCCACCAGATGCGTTTGGGAGCGCATGAGACTAGATATCTGTCTCCTGATACCACTCCCCTGCATCTGGCCCTTGAAGTACCCTGGTTTAAAGCCTAGAGATTACACATCTCCATCATGGTTTGTAACCCGTGATGGACTTTTCCTCTAGGAATCTGTCCAATCCCCTTTTGAAGGCATCCAGGCCAGATGCCATCACCACATCCTGTGGCAGGGAGTTCCATAGACTTACAACGCGCTGGGTGAAAAAATATTTTCTTTTGTCAGTTCTTACACTCCCAGCACTCAATTTGAGTGTATGTCCCCTAGTTCTGGTATTTTGAGAGAGGGAGAAGAGCTTCCCTCTATCCACTTTACTCATACCCTGCATTATTTTGTATGTCTCAATCATATCCCCCCTCAAGCGCCTTTTTTCCAGACTAAAGAGGCCCAGTTGTTTTAGCCTTTCTTCATAAGGGAGATGCCCCAGCCCAGTAATCATTTTAGTTGCTCTCTTCTGCACCTTTTCCAGTTCCACTATGTCTTTCTTGAGATGCGGTGACCACAATTGCACACAATACTCCAGATGCGGCCTTACTATTGTTTTGTATAACGGCATTATAATGTTGGCTGTTTTATTTTCAATCCCCTTTTTGATAATCCCTAGCATGGAATTGGCCTTCTTCACCGCTGCCACACATTGGGAAGACACCTTCATGGAGCTGTCCACCAACACACCAAGATCTCTTTCCTGATCCGTCACGGATAACTCAGAGCCCATGAGTTGATAGATGAAGTTTGGATTTTTTGCCCCAATATGCATTACTTTACATTTGGTTACATTAAAACGCATTTGCCATTTCTCAGCCCACTCCCCCAGTTTGGAGAGATCCTTCTGGAGCTCTTCACAATCTTCTCTGGTTTTTACCACACGGAAAAGTTTTGTGTCATCTGCAAACTTGGCCACCTCACTGTTTATCCCTGTCTCCAGGTCATTTATGAACAGATTGGGGCACACCGCTTTTCACTTCTCTCCATTGTGAAAATTTCCCATTGACACCTACTCTTTGTTTCCGGGATCTCAACCAGTTCTCAATCCATAAGAGGACCTGCCCTCTTATCCCCTGACTATGCAATTTTCTCAGCAGCCTTTGGTGAGGGACTGTGTCAAAAGCCTTTTGAAAACCCAGATAGACTATATCCACCGGTTCACCCAAATCCACATGCCTGTTGACCTTTTCAAAAAATTCTAAAAGGTTTGTAAGACAAGATTTACCCTTACAGAAGCCATGCTGATTTTCTCTCAGCAAGGTTTGTTCTTTTATGTGTTTTAAGATTTTCTCTTGGATGAGGCCTTCCACCATCTTCCCTGGGACAGATGTAAGGCTAACTGGCCTGTAGTTTCCTGGGTCCCCCTCCTTCCTTTTTAAAAATTGGTGTGACATCTGCTATCCTCCAGTCCTCCGGCACTGTGGCGTTTTAAGAGACAAGTTGCATATAACCGTTAAGAGATCTGCAATTTCATTTCTCAGTTCCCTAATAACCCTTGGGTGGATGCCATCTGGGCCCGGTGACTTGTTAATCCTCAATTTATCAATTAGTCCTAAAACCTCCTCTCTTTTAACCTGTATTTGATTTAATTCTTTAGTCAAGAGGGGCGGCTCAGGCAGCGGAATCCGCTCAAGGTCCTCTGTCGTGAAGACAGACGCAAAGAACTCGTTCAATTTCTCTGCAATGTCAAAGTCCTCCTTAACCTCCCCTTTTCCTCCCTCACCATCCAGAGGCCCAATTGGTTCTCTGGCAGGTTTTCTACTTCTAACATATTTAAAGAAGCTTTTATTATTACCCTTTATATTGCTAGCCATTCGTTCCTCAAAGTCTTTCTTTGCCTCCCTTATCATCTTTTTACATTTCTTTTGCCAGAGTTTGTTTTCCTTTTTATTTTCCTCGTTTGGGGAGGATTTCCATTTACAGAAGGACCTCTCCCTGTGCTTTAGAGCCTCTCTAACTCCACTCGTTAACCATGCCGGTGTCCTCTTGGACTTAAATGAGCTCTTCTTTCTTTGTGGTATGCACTTGTGCTGGGCCTCTATTATTGTTGTTTTAAACAGGCTCCATGCACTCTGAAGAGATTGGATTCTTCTAACCCTCCCCTTCAGTTTCTCTCTAACTAGTTTCCTCATCTGAGGGAAGTTTGCCCTTCGAAAATCAAGGGTTTTTATGTCTGATTTGGTTGACACTCTTCCTCCGACATGCATGGCAAAGGTAATAGCAGCATGGTCACTGTTCCCCAGAGGCTCAGTGACATTCACATCCCTGATCAGGTCCTGAGTATCACACAATATTAGATCTAGAGTTGCCTGTTCTCGGGTGGGCTCCATGACAAGTTGCTCTAAGGCACAGTCATTCAGCAAGTCGAGAAACCCAGTTTCTCTTTCTTGCCCAGAGCTCGCATTGGCCCAGTCAATGTGGGGATAATTAAAGTCCCCCATGATTACTATCCTATCCCTCTTAGCCACCTCCATGATTTCTCTCCTCATTTCAAGGTCCCCCTCAAGTTTTTGATCTGGTGGACGATAGAATACTCCAACTATCACATCACTCTTTGGACCTGGTAGTTTAACCCACAGTGATTCTATGGTGGAGTCAGACCCTCTGTCAATCTCCATTCTGCTGGATTTTACGCCTTCTTTGACATAGATGGCCACTCCTCCTCCAACCCGCCCCTCTCTATCCCTTCTATAGAGTTTATAGCCTGGGATTGCTGTGTCCCACTGGTTCTCCACATTCCACCAGGTTTCTGTTATGGCTATTATATCAATGTTATCCCTAGCTGCCAGATGTTCAAGTTCTCCCATCTTTGCTCGGAGGCTTCGAGCATTGGCGTAAAGCACTTGTACAGTGGGTCCCGCAACAGCTGCTGCCTTGTTCTTCTCCCCCACAGCTTTTATTTTCAGTAGACGAACTGTCACATTCCGCTATTCTGCCAGTGTTAATACTTGCTATGTCATCTCTATGTGATTCTCTACCCTCTCCAACCTCATTCCCCGAGGATGAGGTGTTCCGAACCGGATGCCACACAGCTCCTGTCGGCTTTCCCCCAGTTATCAGTTTAAAAGCTGCTCTGCTGCCTTTTTGAGGTTGAGTGCCAGCAATCTGGTCCCATCATGATTCAAGTGCAACCCATCCCTCCTGAACAGGTTTGGCTTGTCCCAAAATGTTCTCCAGTTCCTGACAAATCTAAAGCCCTCCTCTCGACACCATCGCCTCATCCACGCATTGAGGCTTCTGAGTTCTGCCTGCCTGGCGGGACCTGCACGAGGAACAGGTACAGGCAGTAGAACTAAAATATGTGTATCAGTCTCACCAGAGTGGCACATGCTCATGTTTCCAGATGTAGTACCTACTGTAGTACCAATTTGTTCCCAAGCCCATCTTTTCTTGATACCAGTGGAGTACTTCAAGAGACACATCACATCACAGTGGACCAGCTAAGCTGGCAAACATCAGTTATCTAGGTGAGTCTCTTGGACATTTCATATGATCACATCATGAATGAAAATTCCTATTGTAGACCTCTTTGCACCACTTTGCAGCTTCATGCCTGGCTGTTGAATGGTTAAAATTTGCAGGAAAAATGTTACTCTAATAAGGGTTTGTACTGACATCTTATAGGATCTGCACAAACAGAATTTATGAGATTTTTCTGGAAGACCTATATATGTTGTAGAATGGGAAAAATGCGACCTCAGCTTCTGTCTGAACAGTTTGTTTTTTTCTTTATAAGAAGGTAGATAATGGATTATCTTCTAATACATTTTAGTAGATAGCTTTGTGTGTCCATTAAAATTCCTGAGAGTTGCTTATCATCTTACCCTGATATTAAGTGCTTTTTCTGGGATCTGGAGCTTGTGAAACCATCAGCCATTACTGCCATCCCCTTACTGTCTGTTCTGGAACCTGCATGTCATCTTGAAGGCTTGCTAAAGCTTCCCTTTGAGGTCCTTAAGAATGCTCTCTCTCTCTCTCTCTCTCTCTCTCTCTCTCTCTCTCTCTCTCTCTCTCTCTTTTATTTGTGTCATTGAAGATTTTGTTTCTTACAGCTGTATCCTCTTCAGACAAGGTGTCGGAGCATGGTATTTTATTTTGGCCAGAACTCTGTGCAGTGTTCCCCTACCCTTTCGTGGTTCGTATACTGTGGTCCCAGTATATCGCAGGACTGCAGTATATGAAAGGCAAGGCCCCCTGGGGTAAGCTTGATGGAATCATAGAATCATAGAGTTGGAAGATACCTCAAGGGCCATCTAGTCCATCCTCTGCCATGCAGGGACCCCCATCACAGGACTCCCAACAGATGGCCATCCAGCCTTTGCTTAAAAACCTCCAAAGAAGGAGACTCCTGTACTTACCCCATGCCTGGCGCTGCCCCAAACGGGTCTCCAATAGCCTTCCCGGGCCTGTCGGAGGCCCTAAAAGTGCTTTCTGGTGAACCAGAAGTGACTTCCAGAAAACCAGAAGTGACTTCCGAATTGCTGAAAACCACTTCTGAGGCCTTTGATGGCCTTGCTGGCCCTGTCGGAGGCCCCCCCAGAGTGCTTTCCAGCGAACCGGAAGTGACTTCCGGATCACCGGAAAGCTCTTCTGGGGCTTCCAACAGACCCAGAAAGGCCATCAGAGGCCCATTGAGGGCAGCGCCAGGCCTCAGGTAAGTGTAGGGGACCTCAGACAGGCCCCTCAGTCCCAACCCAATCCAGCATCTGCATATCGCGGATCTTCAATTATCGCAGGTCAGGTTGGATCCTTAACCCCCACGATAGGAAGGGGGTTACTGTATAATAAACAAAGGATCTGTTATGTTGTGTTGGGGTCCCTCCTTTTTGCCTTAATACTACCTTTCATGGGAGTAAGGAAAATTTTGCCAGATGTTTTCATCCACTCCTTACAACTGGAATACAAGTGGCACAGGTTGGATATATTTCAAGAGACCTATGGCTTTTTCTTGTTCTCAATTCTTGTTTGTTTTTTGTCCATCCATGATGTGGAGAATGACTTCGTTTCATGATTGCTAGGTAAGCTAAATACCTGTGTCTGCCTATGTTGTGGAAGCTCTGGTATGGTAGAGCTTGTGAGGAGTACTGAACCTTCTTCAATACCATTACTTCTGCATCCCTACAACCTCGATCAGTTCACTTTTGTTGCGGTGTCCCTCAGTCAGAGAAAGTATTCAACAATAATGTGAATGATAGCTGTTGTGAGTTTTTTGGGCTGTTTGGCTGTGTTCTGGAAGTTTTTCTTCCTGACGTTTTGCCACACTCTGTGGCCGGCGTCTTCAGAGGGCAAGGAGCCCAGGGAACTAGTTCTGCTGTACCCCAGAGCACTAGTTATGAGGAAACTAGTTAGAGAGAAACTGAAGGGGGGGTTAGAAGAATCCAATCTCTTCAGAGTGCATGGAGCCTGTTTAAAACAACAATAATAGAGGCCCAGCACAAGTGCATACCACAAAGAAAGAAGAGCTCATTTAAGTCCAAGAGGACACCGACATGGTTAACGAGTGGAGTTAGAGAGGCTCTAAAGCACAAGGAGAGGTCCTTCTGTAAATGGAAATCCTCCCCAACCGAGGAAAATAAAAAGGAACACAAACTCTGGCAAAAGAAATGTAAAAAGATGATAAGGGAGGCAAAGAAAGACTTTGAGGAACGAATGGCTAGCAATATAAAGGGTAATAATAAAAGCTTCTTTAAATATGTTAGAAGTAGAAAACCTGCCAGAGAACCAATTGGGCCTCTGGATGGTGAGGGAGGAAAAGGGGAGGTTAAGGAGGACTTGGACATTGCAGAGAAATTGAACGAGTTCTTTGCGTCTGTCTTCACGACAGAGGACCTTGAGTGGATTCCGCTGCCTGAGCCGCCCCTCTTGACTAAAGAATTAAATCAAATACAGGTTAAAAGAGTTTTAGGACTAATTGATAAATTGAGGATTAACAAGTCACCGGGCCCAGATGGCATCCACCCAAGGGTTATTAGGGAACTGAGAAATGAAATTGCAGATCTCTTAACGGTTATATGCAACTTGTCTCTTAAAACGGCCACAGTGCCGGAGGACTGGAGGATAGCAGATGTCACACCAATTTTTAAAAAGGAAGGAGGGGGACCCAGGAAACTACAGGCCGGTTAGCCTTACATCTGTCCCAGGGAAGATGGTGGAAGGCCTCATCCAAGAGAAAATCTTAAAACACATAAAAGAACAAACCTTGCTGAGAGAAAATCAGCATGGCTTCTGTAAGGGTAAATCTTGTCTTACAAACCTTTTAGAATTTTTTTAAAAGGTCAACAGGCACGTGGATTTGGGTGAACCGGTGGATATAGTCTATCTGGATTTTCAAAAGGCTTTTGACACAGTCCCTCACCAAAGGCTGCTGAGAAAATTGCATAGTCAGGGGATAAGAGGGCAGGTCCTCTTATGGATTGAGAACTGGTTGAGATCCCGGAAACAAAGAGTAGGTGTCAATGGGAAATTTTCACAATGGAGAGAAGTGAAAAGCGGTGTGCCCCAGGGCTCGGTCCTGGGACCGGTGCTTTTCAATCTGTTCATAAATGACCTGGAGACAGGGATAAACAGTGAGGTGGCCAAGTTTGCAGATGACACAAAACTTTTCCGTGTGGTAAAAACCAGAGAAGATTGTGAAGAGCTCCAGAAGGATCTCTCCAAACTGGGGGAGTGGGCTGAGAAATGGCAATTGCGTTTTAATGTAACCAAATGTAAAGTAATGCATATTGGGGCAAAAATCCAAACTTCATCTATCAACTCATGGGCTCTGAGTTATCCGTGACAGATCAGGAAAGAGATCTTGGTGTGTTGGTGGACAGCTCCATGAAGGTGTCTCCCCAATGTGTGGCAGCAGTGAAGAAGGCCAATTCCATGCTAGGGATTATCAAAAGGGGATTGAAAATAAAACAGCCAACATTATAATGCCGTTATACAAAACAATAGTAAGGCCGCACCTGGAGTATTGTGTACAATTCTGGTCACCGTCTCAAGAAAGACATAGTGGAACTGGAAAAGGTGCAGAAGAGAGCACTAAAATGATTACTGGGCTGGGGCACCTCCCTTATGAAGAAAGGCTAAAACAATTGGGCCTCTTTAGTCTGGAAAAAGGCGCTTGAGGGGGATACGATTGAGACATACAAAATAATGCAGGGTATGAGTAAAGTGGATAGAGGGAAGCTCTTCTCCCTCTCTCAAAATACCAGAACTAGGGGACATACACTCAAATTGAGTGCTGGGAGAGTAAGAACTGACAAAAGAAAATGTTTTTTCACCCAGCGCGTTGTAAGTCTATGGAACTCCCTGCCACAGGATGTGGTGATGGCATCTGGCCTGGATGCCTTCAAAAGGGGATTGGACAGATTCCTAGAGGAAAAGTCCATCACGGGTTACAAACCATGATGGAGATATGTAATCTCTAGGCTTTAAACCAGGGTAGTTCAAGGGCCAGATGCAGGGGAGTGGTATCAGGAGACAGATATCTAGTCTCATGCGCTCCCAAACGCATCTGGTGGGGCCGCTGTGAGATACAGGAAGCTGAACTAGATGGGCCTTTGGCCTGATCCAGCATGGCTCTTCTTATGTTCTTATGTATGTTCTTATGTTCTAGTTCCCTGAGCTCCTTGCCATCTGAAGATGCCAGCCACAGAGTCTGGTGAAATGTCAGGAAGAAAAACTTCCAGAACACGGCCAAACAGTCTGAAAAACTCACAACAGCTATCAGATCCCGGCCGTGAAAGCCTTTGAGAATACTATAATGTTAATGTTAATCTTTTAGCTGTACACCCAGAGCTAAAGGGATCCTATGGATCATCAAGTCCAGCCTCTGTCAAGTAAGATCCTAAACCACTGAACTATCCAGCAGTCCACAATACTGTATATTGTTAGTGAGGATGAGGAGACTAGCACCCAGACACTTGGGAGACTGTTTGGCTTAGGCATATGCCAATGCTGAGGCTTTTTAATGCCGAAGAAAGGACCAATGGTGGAAGAAGGACATCAGTTTTGTGGCATTTTTGTGCTACTTGGTGATATTTTTCCTTTTTGAATGGGCTTTGGGCCAGAATTGAGTTGCTTTTGTCGGGGTGTTGCTTCTGGATGACCCCCCCTTCTAAAAATGTGTGAAGATGAAATGTGTGATGCAATGATTGGTTAAAAAGGACCTGCCTTTGCCAGCAAGTGAAAGGGGCCAACCCAATATTGAGTATATCTTTCCATTGTAGAGAAAAGACACATTATAACTCCCAGAGCTGCTTTCTAAACCCTGCATGCTGCTCAACCATGGAACTAAATTCAACATTAGTTTCAATGAGAACAGATCTTTCCTATTGAATAGGATAGGGCTTTTAGTCACCATTACCTAGTACTAGTAGAGATGGGTGCAAACTGAAACCCCCCACTAGTTCATGGTCCCATTTGGGGATTCCGTTTTGCCGAAATGAAATGAAGCACCAAACAATTTTCTGCTCAACCCTTCATTTTGCTTTTGCAAAATGGGTGGCCCATATCCCTCCCTATATCTCTGTTGCACCCTACCTGGTTTTGTTGCTGCCTCCTCTTCATCCTCTGCCACCCCCATCTTTAGACAATGGCCCACTTTCCCCTCTGTGAACCAGGCCAGCTATCTCTGTGCACATCTATCGGCTGAAGAGGAGGAAGCAGTATGACCAGGTAGGGAGGCGATGGAGGGGCAGTTGGAGGGGGACAGGCAGCAGAGGGGGTGGTAGGCATTAGGTTCCCCTTCCCCAAGCATGAACTTGTGGTTGTGTTGTGAGTATAATCTTGCTACTCTCAAAATGGATCACTGTTGGGATTGGCAAAAAGTGCACAAAGGCACACATTAGTGCAGTGTCTTCAGTCTTTCCACACCTTGAAACTAGCTCTTAATTCTCATTTACAAAATGGGTGTACTTGGTTTTTAAAAATATTTATATGCACCCCTTCCTTTCTGTACCACTCTGTTTCTTCAAACCACCATGCTATTCCCTTTTTCTATTAAAAATGTCTTATCACCAACAAATACTGTAACAGTCAAGCTGCTATAAACCAAATTTTTGGATGAGCTTCAACTCACTTGTAGTTCATAAATCACTAGTACCACTGCATTTCATGGTTGTGATCTAAACCAAAGTGGGGACATATAAGGTATTAATTTTTGTAGGTTAGAAAACTGCAAGCAAGACACCACTTTGCCATATATAATTCTTGAAATAGTTTTTGTTAATTTGTTTAATCCCCATGCTTTGAAATATAATAAAAATCATGGGCAAATCCATGATTGTATTGTAACAACTAATAAATGGATATGTTTATGGATATGTTGATTATTATGTAATCATGTAAAAAATTAATAAAAGTTATTAGAGGAAAAATGTCAATTTTGGAACACAGTAGCTAAAATCCTGTTGAGGTTTTACTTGAATAAGTGAAATTATGTAAGTCTGTGAAGATTCTCAGTCATTCAGGTAAGGTTATCTGGAATTTGAGTCATGACAGCTGACAAAGCTGCTTGAGTGAGCAGTGAAACATTTAGATCCCGCAAAGAAAGAGGTCCAGTTGCCATGACTCAACTTCCAGATGACATTATGTAAACTGCAGAAACAGTAGCTGCTGAATAGGACAACTTTAATTTGCTCCAATTTCCTGGTGTGTATTAGGCAATTATATTTATTCCATAATGAAATCCCAGTAGAATTCTGGCCACTAGGAGAGTTTTCCAAAAAGTTGTTGTATACTATGGAGACGTCCTTGTATGTTTGGAGTTTGTTCCCTTATTGTTGTGTCTTTGAATTTTATTCAGTAACATTTAAAAAGTCTGCTAAAGATCCTTTTTTCAGGATGTTTTGTTGCAGTTCGGTTGCAATAGAACAGATATATACCTATCATCACTTCTATACTCAATACAACATAAGATAAACTGTTTGAAACATTTGAGTGGGCATCCCCATTACATTTTCAAATCTTCACGCCACATTATTTGCATGTTCTTTTCTCAGAGGCCTATCAGATTGGAACGCAGTGGACCCTTTAACATCACCTGGTGACTGAATGATCAAGAAGTGCTAAAAAGTGTTAAATCCATTTTTATACTACGGCACAAAACTGAGTTTGTTGTTCAGTAGCTCAAGTGCTAGGTTTTCTTGTAGTGAACACAGTTAGATTTTCTCAGTGATAAAAGCTTCTGAGTGATCTTGGATTAGAGTTTACTGTAGTGTTCAAAGAGGTTCACACAGCCATAATCCTTGCAAGAACTATATAAGATAAACCCAGTGGCATTATCGCACAGGCTATGTAATAGATTCATAGCACAGTCAATCCGGAAGTGGATATTTAATCTAACCAACTGTGCCACACTTGTTTCTTAGAGGAAAGGTGGAATACCGATGTGATTAATGCTTCATCCAATTAAGACTGTTTGTCATTATAAAGTAAAATTATTTTCAAGCCCTTTCTTATTAGAAGTAAATCTGGCAATGATGAATCACAGTGTTGATCACTTTTTAAAAATTTCCCATCTGTTTTCTATGCTGGTAACAAATCATAAATTTAGCAGTTGCACTAATGATCTCCTAGTGGTGGCCTCAGAATTTTCACCCGTTTCTAAATGGTTAGTGCAATATCATGTTGTTTATTGCATTGGTCAGAAAATGCAGTTGATTTTTCGGTTTGGCTTTTGTATCTTGAGTTTAGCCCTTGGTCTGGTCTATGCAAGCTGAGACTAGGAGTTATAAAGACCCTGTCAGAGCAGTTGCATAAACTGCAGTTAGCACCTTTGTAACCACATTTTTATTACTGGTGTCTGCACTGTATTTAACTATTCTGTTGCATTTCCATTTCCATCCCATTGTAAACACTGAATTTGTGTAATCACATTGTTTCCCTGGAGAATAGAGAACTTGGTTCGCTACCATGGTACTGTGGCATGCTGGCAGTTGATGCCTGCAGCTGTTGTCGTGTATGGTAGATGTCTTCTGCTGACTTCTCATATACACTGCCTGGCTTGTGGCAAACATGAACAGTAGCAGAAGCAACAACACTGTTTGCAGCCTCAACTTCTCTGTTTTCACTCCTTCCTTTGCAGTCAGTTTATAATCAAAGTAACAGATGGAAACACATCAAAGCAAAAGAGAAAACTTGATGGCTTAAAACAGTTTTCCAGTTGGAATTGGAGACAGACATTAACCTTGGTTTGAAAGTTTGTGTTGGTTCATATTCACAGCACCACAGATGCCACGTGTTCCCTTCCCACACCTCCCTAGCTGGATCCCCCACTCAGCCAGCCAGCATGCAAAGAGGTGGGAGAGGCAAACCCATGCTCCTACCGGGGACTGGCTGAACAGCCAAAGAAGAGGAGAGGCAGTTGCCTTCCAACCTTCCTTAGACTGAAGAAGCTACTTGAATTGGTACCAAACTGTTTCAATCAAACAAATAAAGACGTCCAGTTGCTACGACTCAACTTCTGGATACATGGTTAATCAATGAAATTAATGTCTACAAAATACTGTATTCCAAATGTCTTGTACTTTTCTGAGTGGCAGTTTATTTTTTATCTCTCCAACTTAATAATGAGGCTTACCCAAATGTGCCAAAACCTATTTTTAAATGGCTGTGTTTGGACGATTCAGCTTGCAGTGGCCGTTTACAGCAGTTTCTTAAGGCTTCAGAGAATGGTAGGAGGGCCAAGGAAGCTGAGACTCTACAGGCAAATTGGAGGTGTGATGTTTCTCTGGTCCTTCCTTGCTGACTAATACTGGTGCACAAATCCAGGCTAATTTGCAATGTTGTACTGTTCTCTTTGTGTAAATATATCAGCATATTATATCCCCGTCACGTACATTTTTTTTTGTTCTAAGATTTGTCTCATTTTTTGTTCCTTTCCCAAGATGCTGTTTGATAGAGGAGCCCCACCAGTCAGTTATATTTAAGTAGGTGAAGGTAAGTACCTTATTTTCCGATTTAAAGGAAAGCTTTTGCTCACTCTTGAGAGTTGCTTAAGCAGTATTTCAGATGAAGGCATGTTCATAGTATGTCATCTTCAGATACAGAGTGCTTATTTGGGCTTAGATCAAATGTTATTCTACTGACAGAACTGCTTTTGTCAGGAGAAGCAGGATGGAATGATACCTTGGCTCCCCCTTTTTGTGATTCCCCTTCTGCGATTGGACTTTCTGCTAGCTCAACATTGGGTTTGAGTTATTGTACCTTGTCAATCAATCTATATTTACTGTTACAGATGCAGTGACATTGTGCCTTGTTCCATCTTCTGAGCTCTCTAGCACTTTAATTGAGCTAAACCAGATGAAGCTCCAATGTATCAGTATTAAGCTTGCATATATTGTCTTTTACATAATACAGAATTTTTAATGCAGTCTAAAACTTCAAAGTGGAAATGCTTCTGTATTCCGAATTTGGAGAGCAATTGAAGAGGAATAACACACAAATGTTTACAGTATTAGAGGCGTTCTGCAATGAAATCTAGAAAAAATTTATTTATTTATTTATTTATTTATTTATTTATTTATTTATTTATTTGATTTATTTGATTGATTTATACCCCACCCATCTTCCCGTAGGAACTCTGGACAGCTTACAGAAGTTGACAAGTCAACTAATAACATAATAGTAAAAAGAAACAATAACAACAGTATAAAGCAATAACTAAGACAACTTTAAAACAGCTTGGCACCTGGCATCAGATACAAAACCCAATAACGAGACTTCTCAGTGGGAGACGAGAATGTGGATGGGGGGGGAAGATGTAGAAGTTTTTATTTACCCCTTTGCTTCATTAACTACAAATGCAATGCATTTTCACCCAGCATGTGGTAACTTGCAAAGTACAGTGGTATCTCAGGTAATGAATTTAATTCGTTATCTGAGGCGATGCATTATCCAGAAAAATTTGTTATCCGAAATGCGGTTTCCCATTGAAACAAATGGGAAACCAATTAATCCGTTCCAGAGGTCCAAAAAAGCCAAAAAAGCTGGGGGCTTTTCAGAGCTACAGTATTTATAGAGTGCACTTTAAAGGCATGTAGTGCTGGAACACCCCCCTCCAGAACAGCCCCCCCCCGGTAGTGCAATGCAAACACAGAGAAATGAAACCAGCAAGCCTAACAGAGCCTTTTCCTGCCCAAATGCAAAGGGAAAAACAAATCCAAACAGACGAACAGAAGCAGCAAGTTAAAATCCAGCCTGTTATTGCTTCCATATCAATGGGAAAAGGTTGCAAACAGGAAGAAAATGAAAGCTGCAAGCCTTCCCAAGCCATTTCCCACCTGAAGACCAATGGAGAAAAATAATCCAAACAGACAAATATAAGCATAAAACCAGCAAGCCGAGCCGAGCCTTTTTCTGCCCAAAGTGCAAAGAAAAGCAGTGCAAAGATTAATAAAAGCTAGCTCCCTGCCTTTCCAAGTCGCAATCCTCAGCAAAAAAATGTCCAGAATGCTTCCAAAACACCATGAAAAAATGTTCTAACTCTTTCCTCTCCTCCACAAACTACAGGGGCTGCAATGCATCCTGGGAACACTTTTTTGTGCAAGGCATTTTGAAACATTCCTTATCCGAGGAAGCCCATAAGGAACATTTGTTATCAGAGGCAACCCTATACCTGGATGTTTCCATTCATTATCCAAAAAAAATTATTATCAGGGGCATTCATTATCTGAGGCATTGCTCTAATTGCATTGTAAGATGCATCTATGAAAAGCATTACAGTATATGAAAATGGCTGTCACATGATCTATTGTGTTTTCTTTGGAAAACTCAATTTTCCCAGCACTATGAACTCTCCTGCCTGTGGGGAAGTTGTTGCCACAGCTCACCACAACATGCAGCAGTATTACCACTTGATGGGCTATCACACTGTTGGCGGACCTATGGCATGGGTGCCACAGGTGGCACTCGGAGTCCTTTTTGTGGGCACCCAACATTGCCCCTTCACGGCCACCTATATTCAGGTTAAATTGCTGTATTGGCACTTTGAAAATAATTAGTGCGTTTTGAATTGCAGTTTGGACACTTGGTCTCTAAAAGGTTCGCCATCTCTCAGCTATCAAATATTTCCTGCTTAATTTCGGAAGCTAAGCAGGGTCGGTCCTGGTTAGTACTTGGATGGGAGACCACCAGGGAATACCAGGTGGTATTGGCGCCTGGAGTAGGAACTGGCAAACCACTCCAATATTCCTGCCAAGAAAACTCCATGGACATGGAGTCACAAAGGGTCGGTCATGACTGTAATGACACAACACAGAGATTTCTACTACTAAAGGTTTCTTTTTTTAGGTTTCAAAATATTTCTTCAGAATCATTATTTAAATACTACCTTTTAAAATGTATACACATGGAAAAGTAACATTCTAATGCATAATATTAGCCTAGCAGCCTGCTACCTAGTTGATGAATGGAGCTTGCAAAGTGTTCACATTGCAGTTTGTTTGTTTATTTATTTATTTATTTATTTAGTTATTTATATACCGCAACTATCTAGCAAAAAAGCTACTTTGGCCGGTTTACAAACATATACAAAATATAAAAACAGATTAAACAACTTAAAATAGTAAATAAAAACAAATCATTTAGACCAAATTATCAAATTATAATAATAAAAAGAACAAATAAGCAAATAAGCACAAATACAATAAATCAAAATGATTTAACAATTCAAAATAAGAACAAATGGAAAAAATAAATAACTAATAGAAAATTATCATAAGGCGGGGGGAAATAACAGCATCCTATTTATTTAAGTTGGTTGAAAGCAAATGATCAGGGAAGGCCAACCTATAAAGCCAGGTTTTCAATAATTTCTTGAAGTCTTGTAGTGAGGGCACTAAGCAAATCTCTTGGGGAACCTGGTTCCACAGGTGAGGTGCAACTACCGAGAAGGCTCGTTTCCTTGTTGATACTTTCCTGGCGTCCCTCAGGGTCAGTACCTGCAGATAGCCCGCCTGGCTTGAATGAGTGATCCTGGCAGTTCTTTTTGGGATGAGCTGTTCTGTCAGATACTGAGGTCCCAAAACTTTAGGGCTTTGTATGTTAATACCAAAGCCTTGAGGTCAATGCAGTAGCAAATAGGCAGCCAGTGCAGAGTGGCCAAGACATGGGTAATATGCTGGAACCTTTTTAACCGTGTTAACAATCTGGTTGCTGTATTCTGCACTAGCTGTAATCTCCACATTAGCCTCATAGGCAGCCCCACATAGAGAGCACTACAGTAGTCTAATCTCAGGACTATGAGCGCATCAACCAGCGTGGTCAGTGCCCCAGTGTCCAGGAAGGCCCGTAGCTGGGTGATCCTCTGCAGATGGTAATGAGCGGTATGGACCACTGACGCCACCTGGGTCTCCATGGTGAGCACTAGGTCCAACAGAACGCCCAAACTTCGGACCCCATCCTTCGCGGAGAGGGTTACTCCCCCAAATAGGAGGCAGCTTCCCAAACCACAGACATCAGGGGTCCCCACCCGCAGGATCTCTGTCTTGCCCAGAGATCCAGTTGTAGGATCTTGGTTTTACTTCCAAGTTTGTCTTGATATTGCACATAAGGTCAATATGAATTGTGAAGATGTCAACTTATTCTGGCAATATCTTATTTTAATCAGGAATGTCAAAGTACAAAGTGTATATTTGAACATTCATTTCCCATCCTTTTATATATTGTTTGAAGGGTTGCTTTTCAAAGTACAGTGGTACCTCTACTTACGAGCAGCTCTACTTATGAGCAATTCAACTTAAGAGCGGAAAACTGTTGGTGTTTAAACTGCTGCCTTACAAATTTTAGATGTGGTCTGCTCTACTTAGAATTTTTTTTTATGTTTTTTATTTGTTTTTGTTTGTTTGTTTTGTTTTTTAGATATGGCTGCTCTACTTGTGAGTTGTTCGATTTATGAGCATGCATTCGGAACGGATTAAACTTGTAAGTAAACGTACCACTGTATTAGGATTGTCAAAACAAAAATTATCCAGATTGATCCATGTTCCGACTTTCTCCAATATCATAATGGTTCCTATTACACAGTGGTACCTTGTAAGATGAATTTAATTTGTTCTACAGGTCAATTTGTTTTACAAAAAAATTGTCTAACAAAACATGGTTTCCCATAGGAATGAATGGGAAACTGGTTAATCCATTCTGGAGGTCAGAAAAAATGCCAAAGGTCTGTTTTTTTCCAGACCTCTTTATAAAGTTCACTTTAAAGGCATGCAGAGCACAATAATAATAATAAATAATAAAATTTATTTACAGTCAAAGACTAAAAACCAAAAGCTAAAATCATAAAAATAAGAACAATCAAATATGCATTCCAATAAGCACATGAATCAAGCCTTATTACATGATATATCATAAATACAAATTAAAACTAAGTCTGGTCCAAAATAAAAGCAGTCATAAGCTATAATATAAGCAGTCATAAGCTACGACAAAATACTATGTTTCCTTATCTCTATTTAAAATTTGTTTATGAACCCTTATTGTTACATATAGAATTTGGCAACTTGCCTAGTTATCTGGTAAGTGTTATCAGAAAGGAGCAACTGCACATAGTATTTCTATTGACCTCCCAGGAAATTTGCCTATAATTGGGGAGATAAATTCCTTGTGTAGATCTCAATAATAGGTGCAGAATAAAAGCACATGCTCTACACTTTCCAGTTGGTCATTGGCACATGGGCAATTTCAATCTAATAAAGGTAAACCTTAAAACCTCCCCTCCAGTAGCTTGGAGGGAAGGACATTTAATCCAGCCAGAGTAGGATCCCCCCCCCCCCACGTATAAAAGCAAGCACCAAGACAAAGGGAAAATTGCAAATTGTCTGCACTTTGCAGTTTCCCGCCAAAACTGCAAGGGAAAAGAAGGGGAGAGCAAAAAAAGACAACATCAAACAAGAAGCCCCAGCCTATTCCTGCCCACAAAGTAATCAAAAACAATTCAAAAGCAAAAGAAACAAGCACCAAGTCAAAGGCGAAACTGCAAACTGTCTGCACTTTGCAGTTTCCCGTCAAAATTGCAAGGGAAAAGAAGGCAAAAGCAAAAAAGACAACACCAAACAAGAACCCCCAGCCCATTCCTGCCAAAAGTGCAATGAAAAGCAATGCAAAAATACAAAAGAAAGCAAGGAAACCTCAACTCCCTACCTTTCCAAGTTCTAAAAGTCCAAAACTGCTGCAAAACAATGTCCAGAGTGTCTCCAAAACTTGGTTTAAAAACTCTTCCCACTCCTTCATAAACTACGGGGGGGGGGGAATGCATCCTGGGTAACTGGTTTCAAAATTTATTTATTTATTTATTTATTTTATTTTATTTTATTTTTACAACTTATATGCCACCCACTACCCAAAGGTCTCTGGGCGGCTTACAATAAAGAATTAAAACAGTTAAAACATCAAATATCAATAAATAATTAAAACAATTATAAAAACCTTACACTAAAATCATTACACTAAAATGGCCATCAGAGGACCCACAGTCTATGTTGTATCAATTAAAAAACTTCTGGAACAGGAAGGTTTTTACCTGGTGCCAAAATGTCATCAATGTTGGTGCCAGGCGGATCTCACTTGGGAGGGCATTCTATAGGTTGGGGGCAGCTGCCGAGAAGGCCCTGTTTCTACAAGCCATCCCTTGCACCTCCTTGAGGGATGGCTCTTTCAAGAGGGCCCCCGGCTCGATCTTAATTGCTGGGTAGGTTCGTATTGAAGGAGGCGGTCCTTCAGGTATCTAGGTCCTAAGCCATGTGGAATAGGGAATATTTGTCTTGCAATCCCTATTCCCAGAAATTGTATTCATCTTGCAAGTTTTTCGTCTTACAGGGCATTCATTTTACAAGATACCACTAGTAATCTGTTGGATGTTTTCCTCCAGTAGACTTCTCTTAAAACTGTTGCTTATGCCAAGACTGTGTTTTGGTCATATGCCCTGGTTTATCATTCTGCACAGCTTTTGCATGTGATCTTTTTAACCACAAAAGAGTGTGTGACCATTTCTCTACTTACTGTGATCTCAATTAATTTTCTCCTTTTGGGCAAATTATTTTGGATTTTCTTGCCTGGTTCTCAACTTATATTCTTATAGTGTGATAAAATTGTAGGTGCTTGTTTGTTCTTCATATCCAAAGTGAAATATTTCAGAAGCAAACTGTATTGTATGTTTCTACAAGTTTTAGCTGACTCTTCTTGGGCTGCTATTGTCATTTTGCTGCTGAAATTTAAAAAGGGAAGTTCTCCTAGAATATAAAGCGATTATAAAGAGGTTCCGGTACTTATGAGCTCTTTCAGCACTCATCATATGCCATTTGCTATTAGCTTGAAAGCAAGATATTTTGTAGTTAATTACCATGTTTGTGGTAATGAGTATTTCATTGGAAATACGGGCCTGTGTAATAGGTTGCATTACTCCTTCTTGAATGCCATGGTGATAAAGTGATAGGCACTATATCCAACATAGTGAACTGGAATGCATATTTGAAGCCTGGGATAGCAGTGTTACAATTTTGTCTGAATCATCCTTGGCTTCCAGCATAATACCTATTGGCTAAGAGGAGTGGCTTTGTCTGTGAAGATTCTCAGTCATCCAGGTGAGTTTATCTGGAAGTTGAGTCATGGCTACTGGACTTCTTTTTGAGAGATAGAAATGTTTCGTTGTTCATCCAAACAGCTTCATCGGACTGATGAAGCTGTTTGGATGAACAGCGAAACGTTTCTATCTCTCAAAAAGAAGTCCAGTAGCCATGACTCAACTTCCAGAGGAGTAGCTTTGGTTCATTATTTATTTATTTATTAGATTTTTATACTGCCCATCTAGCCAAAGGGCTACTCTGGGCAGTTTACAATATAACAAAATAGAAATTATAAACAACAAACAAGAACAAATAAATGCAAATCTTCTAGTCTATTTCAGTATTAACAAAATAAGATTATAACGTGCAAATAAATGGAAACCAAATTATGCATAACAAGAGGCAGATAAAAGATTTTCATGTGTTAGAAGGATAAAGATTAAGGTTCCAGGAAAGCTATCCTAAAGAGCCATGTTTTAAACTGGCTTTTGAAGATCTTAAGTGTGGGGGTCAAGCATATATCTGGGGGCAGTTTATTCCATATCTGAGGCATCTACCAAGAAGGCCGGCTTCTCGTTGATGTTTTTCAGGCCTCTGTCAGTGTTGGCATCTTCAAATGTCTCACTTGAGATAAATGAATCATCTGGGCAGTTCTATTTGGAAGTAACTGTTCTGACAGATATCAAATGTTTATAGGGAATCCAATTGTTTATAGGGAATCCCTTCATGTGACCAGGGCCTCGACATTGGTTGGTCCGGGGTTAGAATGCCTTCACCTGTTAGTAGGTCAGCGGGATAGATTTGGCATTGTGCTGGGCTACCGTGCTCCCCGCAACCCAGCACAATCCCTACCAGAGCTCTCGGAGTTCATCGTGGCTGCTCTGTTGAGGTCCCCCCGGCTACTGGTTGTTGGGGACGTCAATCTGCATGCTGGCGGTGAACTTTCTGGTGCAGCCCTGGAATTCATGGAATCCATGACTTCCATGAACCTATCCCAGGATATTTCCTGCCCTATCCACAGGTGCGGGCACACCCTTGACTTGGTGTTTACCTCCATGTCGGGGACTCTAATCTGGAGGTGGGGGACATTGTCTCCTTACCCGTGTCATGGTCAGATCATCACCTGTTGTCCTTTCCCCTATCAATCACCCCCCCCTCGCGGGGACCACCGGCCCCTTGTATGGGCCCGTCCTCGGAGGCTTCTGGACCCTTCCCAGTTCCGTGAGGCCCTCGGGGAACTCCCTGGTGGCCTGGCTGACGATTTGGCCGAGGCCATGGTTGATCAATGATTTGAGTCAGCTTCCCATGCCGTCAACCGAATCACCCCCAAGCGCCTCCTCCGCGGCAGAGCTCGACCCTCGCCGTGGTTCACGGCGGAGCTAAGAGCGATGAAGCAGGAGCGGAGGAGGCTGGAGAGCAGCTGGAGACGAAGCCGGACAGCTATTAATAAGACTGCCGTTGTTATCCAGACTAGGCGCTACTCTCGTGCGATCAGGGAGGCCAAAACATCATATTACTCCCTGAGAATTGGTGAGGCCTCGAACTGCCAGGCAGAACTTTTCCGGGTGGTCCAAGACCTTACCAATCCTAGTCTGGCAAGGCCTCCTCCTACTGATTTCAGTAGTGAGAATTTCGCAGTCTTTTTTAGATCAAAAATAGAGGCCATCCGGGCCAGCTTCGACTCCGTTTGCACTAGTCCCCCCTCGCCACCCCCTGCTGCTTCCCCCCCTCGCTGTCCTCGACTGGTTGAGTTTGGGCCTGTTTCTCCTTTGGAGGCCTCCAGGGCAATTGCCCACTGCCGACCCGCGTCCACCCCCTTCGACCCTTGCCCATCATGGCTCATAAAAGCTGCCGGAGGGGCTATGCCCGAGTGGGCTTCTGCCATCGCCACTGCCTCCTTCAGCGAGGGGGGTTTTCCCTCACGCCTGAAGGAGACAGTGGTAAAGCCCATTTTGAAAAAAACGGGCTTGGCATCGGACCAATTGGTGAACTACCGTCCGATTGCCAATGTTCCCTTCACGGGCAAGGTTATCGAGACGGTGGCCGCGATTCGGATTCAGTCTCGCTTGGAGGAACAGCGGTGCCTTGATCCTTGCCAGTCCGGTTTCAGGCCTGGCCGGGGGACCGAGACAGCTCTGGTCGTGCTGCAAGATGACCTGATCTGGGTTGCTCTACCCTGTTGGTTCTCCTGGATCTGTCAGCGGCCTTTGATACCGTCGACCACGGTATCCGACTGGACCGGCTCTCTGAGGTGGGAATCTGAGGCACTGTTCGCAGTTGGCTCCGGTCCTTCTTGGAGTGTTGGCCCCAGTATGTGCAGCACAGTGGAGAGTTGTCAGCCCCATGGACACTCCCATCTGGGGTGCCGCAGGGCTTGTCTCTTTCCCCCATGCTGTTCAACATCTATGTAAGACCGCTGGCTGGGATCATTCGGAGTTTTGGAGTCTGCTGTCATCAGTACGCTGATGACATGCAGCTCTATCTCTCCTTTTCCACCTCTGCAGTGGAAGCTGTCCGGACCCTCCCACCTGGAGGCTGCCTGGAGTGCCAAAACTCAATCCCGCTGTGATGTTCTTCGGACTCCGTCTGACCAGTGCCTGGAGGAGAGGGTTCAGAATCTGGTTTCTGGACCTGGCACTGGATGCCAGGTGGCCACCAGGACCGCAGGCCCAGATGGTGGTGCAAACGCTGGTGGTCTCGAGGCTGGACTACTGCAACGCCCTCTACATGGGGTTGCCCTTGACTCTCCTTCGGTGGCTGCAGCGGGTACAAAATGCAGCAGCCAGACTGGTGGTGGGTGCGTGTCGTTATGACTGCATCACCCCAGTCCTGGCCCGTCTGCATTGGCTGCCCGTTGTGTCCCAGATCAGATTCAAGGTCCTGGTTTTAGTTTATAAAACCCTCCATGGCTTGGGCCCGGACTACCTGGCAGAGCGGATGGCCCAGCGATCAACCTCGGCCCGACCAGTTTGGCAGTCACGGGCGCACTCGCTCCGGGTGGCCACTCCCCGAGAGGCGCGTAGATCTTCCACTCGCAATCGGGCCTTCTCCGTGGCTGCCCCTTCACTGTGGAATAGTCTTCCCAGCGAAGTGCGCTCTGCGGAGTCCCTGCTGGCCTTCCGCAGAGCGGTGAAAACCATCTTGTTCCGTGAGGCCTTTGGCGACCAAGTTTAAAGTTTAAAACTTTTTTTTATGCCCACCATTGCTGCCAACCAGCTTAATTGTTATGATGCTTTCTGAGCTACCTCTCAGGACAAGGGTGCTTATATGTTTTAATCAGTTTTAATATTGTTGTATTGTTTGGTTCTGTTTATGAATATTTGCTGATTATTCAGCTGTGTAAGCCGCCCAGAGTTCCCTCGGGAAGATGGGCAGGGTATACATTCAATAATAAATAAATAAAAATAAATAAATAAATCATTATAGAATTTGGTTCTAAGTTTGCAGACAGTTTTTCAGAACTTTTTTTGCTTCACTTCTGTTGGAGGAAAATATTCCTGACAGCAACAACTACAACAATGTTATTTATAAGATTCATAGTAGAAAAAGCACTTTATCTCCATGGTAATAAGATATTTCAAATATTGGAAGAGGAGTGTAAACTAGTTGCATGTTTTCTTGTGGTTTACCTTTTCTGTGCATGAATTGATGTACTGTAATTGAAGGTTTTTGTTTTAATATTAGATAAGCATGAGATCAACGTGGCACAGCTGCATGTGTACTCACTCTTGAAACAATTGCACACTTTATTTGCTGACAATCTTGGCATTTTAAGCAAAAGCAAAAATTTTAAGACACTGGACACATGTATTTGATTTGAAAAATAAGCTTTTGGGGTGTCAACTGATGGAGCCTTCTGGTGGTGAACAACTCTATGATGATCCTGACTTGGGAGGCAAATCACAAGATCCAGAGAACAAAAGGCAGCCTGAATCAGAACAGAAGCTGTCAAAAATTACCCACAATGCCTTGGAGAATATAAATGTGATCGGTCAAGGCCTGAAATATCTCTTCCAACCTCAACGTAGGCGATCATCGGTATCTCCCCATGATGTTCAGCAAGTTCAGGTTGACATGGAGCCTGAAATGGAACTGGAAAACCAAAGCACCTGTGGTGAAATTGATGGTGTGTCTACCCATCCTACAGCTCTGAACAGAGTACTCCAACAAATCAGAGTGCCACCTAAAATGAAGAGAGGAACAAGTCTTCACAGCAGACGGGGCAAATCCGATCCTCCAAAGGGAAGCCCCCAAATCAACAGGAGGTCTGTCCAGGATATTTATTCAGGACGGCCCAGATCTTCATCAACTACAGATGCCCCTATGAATTTGTCAGTGCTGGAGATGGCCTCTCCTGTCTGCCCGGCTGGTGAAGAGATTGCATCAGCGGAGCGGGTGAGTTCTGTTTACACTGGAATGTGCAGATGCTTAAGTGCTGCTTTAAAAACAACTGATTTCTGGATCTGGGAGTCAGAGTAAAATCTTCATGTCTTAATAACTCTGTATAAAGGAGCATTATAAAAATATAATCTTATAAACTGTACTGTTAACAAGAGGAGGAAGCAAATTAGTGCTATTGCTTGTTTGCAGTGGATAATTTTAGATCTTAACTTTATTATCTCTCCCCCCCCCTTAAGTGTTCAAGTGGGAAGAAATAGTGGAAATTCACCATGCAAATTAACTGGAAGGTGATAACATGATGTTAGGCATCAGGATGCTGTATTTTTCGCTCTGTAAGATGCACTCCCCCCTTCAAAAGTAAGGGCACATATCTGAGCATCTTATAGAGCAAATAGAGTAGTCTGCACTACATATATATCACAGATTTTCATTTAGAGAGAAGTTGCCTGCACAGAGCCTCTCCCGTCCCCTGCTGCAGCTTGGATTCCACAATCCCACTCACATTTTACAAAGAGGCTTCCTCCAGGGAGCCTCTCCCCACCCCTCCCCTTCTGCAGCCAAGATTCCTCAGTCAAAAATCACCATGTTTGCAAAGAAGTCTCCTCCATGGAGCTTCTGTCCTCCTCTTTTTCAGCTTGGATCCATAGTCCCAATCACCTCTTTTGCAAGCTTCCCTGTTTGCAGCCTGGATTTCCCAGTCCCAATCACCTCATTTGTAAGCCTCCCCCTTTGCAGCTTGGATTCCCCAGTCCCAATCACCTTGTTTGCAAGCCTCCCCTTTTGCAGCTTGGATTCCACAATTCTAATCACCTTGTTTGCAAGTCTCTCCTTTTGCAGCTTGGATTCCACAGTTTCAATCACCTCGTTTGCAAGCCGCCTCTTTTGCAGAAACTAAATATTTCATTACTTGTGTGCCCTGTTTGGTGCAGTTGAGACACCATATGATCAAGAGCTGACTGTATCACGTTCTCCCCTATATTACTGCCAAAAGCAGACTCTCATTTCTCTTGCTCTTCAGACCCTTCTCTTCAGTCAAACTTTTCCCTCAGTGTCTTGCTGGCTGAGTGGGGGTTTTAAATGGATTGTTGTACCTTGCTGCTTTGAATGTGTTTTGGTGTGGCTTATGCTTTTTATTATGGTATTCAGTTGATCCTTTTTAGTATTTGTGCACTCACTGTAGTTAGCTTTAAAATACTGTACTGTCTTTTAAGGTTGTAACCTGCATTGGGTCCTTTTTAAGAAAGAAGCTAGGGTGAAAAATAATTGAAATGAAATAAATTTTGTCCACATCTAAGCTAGGAAATGCACTTAATATTTCCTCGAAGTTAGTACTTATGAGTGAGGCAGTTTAATTTCTTTAAGATGAAAGAAGCCTAGTGTCTACTAAAATTTGTGTTTCACCTCCTTAGGCAGAATTTTGAAAGGTGTGCGACTGCCAGCTGTTAGAATGGAGTTTTTGTGTGGCTATTAATGATAAACTGACTTGTGAAATTAAAATTAGGAAGGGATTGAAAAAGTCTAATGATTTTATTGGAATATGGGATAAACTGTTGGCATAGGTATTTCAAAAAGGTAAAGGGTATACACCGGCAGAAGACTCAATGCATATGCTTAGCTTTTAGTTGGAAGCGGTTTTGTTGCCGATTGGCTTCAGCCAACCAAAGAAGTAATGCATATATACCTCCCATCAGTTAGAACCTGCATTTTCTTAGAATATTTATGCAAAAGTCATGGAAGATTTTTATGCAAAAGTCATGGAAGATTTTTATTCGTATAATGTAGATGATTCTTTTCAGTTTCCACTAAGAAATGAGCCCACCATTATAACACAGTAACCATGCTGATTAAAACTTTGTAACGAGCCACTTGCAAATATTTTCATAGTAAAGATTGACACTTTTGTGTGCTCTCATTGGTGATTAGCTGTGGGAATGAAAGATTGCGTGTAGAGTTTTATTATGGCATGCATTCACTAGTTCTTCAAGAAATTGTTATATGCACAGTAATAGCAGCACACAGCTATTCAATGAAAGTTTCACTGAGATAAAAGAGGTGTCATTTCTGGGATAGAAGTTTTCTTAGATATTCTAAGAATATTTAAATAAGGTTTAGAAGTCAGTTAACAATGTTTCCTCCAAGGTTATGGGATTATAATATTTAATTCTTAGGCTTCTGCTTGTTGAAAAATAGAGGCAGAATTTTACAAGTTTGCAAAATATTTAGAAATAAAAAAATCTAAGGAGATGAGTACAGAAATGTAAGCATTACTTGATCCCAGACATGGGAAAGGGGCTTGACAGTTTCATCTTTCCATTCTACATACTGCTAATGGAATTTGGTCTCTAGAAATCTTATGTCCGATGGCAATCAGTCATTTATGAAAGGGATTTTGCTGTCTTCTTTAGTATTCTACCTGCTGTGTGAATGACTGCTAATAAATGTTGTAGTGGCAAAGGAGGAGCAGAATGCTAGGTGCTGGTAGTAAGCCTGTGGAAGGGGTCTTGCTTTTCAGTGAAGTTTTCCTCTCAGTGGAAGTGTTTTTCTAATCAGTGTGGTGGTGATGGCTCAGGGAGTTGGGGTACATGGCTTTACAACCAGAAAGTATTACTATTTTAGAATCTTTTAACCTAGCCTTTCTCCTTGGAAAAGGACCCAAGACTAGGAACTAGAATCCCAACTGTGCCTACTCGGAGAAAAGTCAGTTGGGATCACTTGGAGCATGTGTGGTTGATTGGACTAAGTGCCTTGTCACGTAGGTGGCATTGGGCAATTGCACAGTTAGAGAGTGTCACTAGAAGGAATGAGTGACAAGTAAGATCTGATTACTTGATACCTGCAAAACCCTGGGAGGGTTTTCAGTAGTCAGGATAGACCACACATAATATTTTCTGCCTACTGTGATGTCACCGTGTTTGTATGTCTGTAGGTGAAGAAAGGAAGAAGTAAATTGTTGGGTAAACGAAGTTAGAACAGTGGCCTTATATTTGATTGCAAACTGCCATTGAGGAATATCCCAGAAGAAAGGTTTAGTTTGAAAAACATTGAGCCTAAAAGTTTTTTTCCTTATCTATCTGGAAGTTCTTGTCTTCTTTATTTCATAATTGACTCATTTCACATGTCTTTTTTCTGCCATATGCCTCTACCAGTATATCTTACACATACAAGAAATGAGAATACAGTGGACCCTTGTATAACAAACAGTTTGTATGACATAAAATCTGTACTAAAAATTCCGGAGGTAGGGGAAATTTGCTTAATATAATTGCCTATGGGGGAAATCTGTACAACATAAAATGGGATTACTCCATTTTCAATGCATTCCTAAGGGAATTTGTTTTTTTTTTAATTTTTTTTATTGAACATAAAAAAAGACAAAATAACAATGATAAACAATTATATAAAAAAACAGTAATAGACAATCATAAACAGTACAAAGTGCCCCCCACCCCCAAGAAACCGTCCAGTATTCTTGCATCTTCTCTTTCTTCTTCATCTTTTTTTTCTTTTTCTTCCAATAGGCTTCTTAAGGTCCTTTACGCCAGAACTGTGTTGGGTTATAAGTTGGTTGTATCCCTTTCCCTTTTAATAGTACATGATCTATAAATTTCCCCCAAACATCATAGAAAGTATCTTTTTTTATTTCACCTCTCAAAACTTTTATATTACAAGATAGTTTATCATTTAGTGCTATGTCCCACACTTCCTTATACCATTCAGCAATTTTAAGGTCTGATTTCAGTTTCCAGTTCCTAGCAATAATCAGTCTAGCTCCTGTCATAAGATTTGCTATTAATTCTTTAGTTTTCACATCATATTCATTGATAGATGGTAATGATAACAAAGCAATTTCCGGTACACATTTAATATCAGTTTGTAGTATTTCTCTTATCTCCTCAATAATCTCTTGCCAAAACTTTTGAACTATTTCACATTCCCACCATAAATGAAAATAGGTACCTATCTTTTTTCGCATTTCCAGCAGAGCTTAGAATATTTTGGATTCATTCTATTCATTCTGACTGAGTCATATACCATCTTAAAACTAGTTTGAAGTAGTTTTCTTTTATTCTGACTGATAATGACCGTAAAATCCTCAAATTCCAAATTCTTTTCCATTCATCATTATTTATTTATTTCTCTATGTCTTGTTTCCATAGCTCTCTTATTGTGTCCTGTTCCCTATTCTCAAATGAATCTTGAATTATTTTATATAATTTGCCAACTGTTCCTTTCCCTGTATTTCCTTTCTCTGATTCATATGTTGTCAGAAATTGCTCAAATTTTGTATATCCTCTAAGTTGTGTATTTCTCCTAATCCATTCTTTCGTCCAGCTTTCTAACTGGGCGTAATTCAACCACGACAATTCCTTAGTTTGCAGAATACGTTTAATTTCTTGTTTTGATGTCATCTTTTAATCCAATCTTTTAGTCTTGCCACTTTCCTTAATTTAAATAAGTCTCCCAATTTCTTCATGTTCGTGGGGAAATTTATCTGATCGATCACCGCACCAAGCGGGAACCTTCCTGTATCAATTTCTTTCCATACTTTTTCCAAGTGAGCAATAGGGAACTTAGAAGAGGATTTTTAATTGGGTAACTTTTCCTTTTTTGGGAAACTAAACACATATTTATTTATGTCTTCATTTAGTTCCTCTGATTGAAGTTCCCACCATATTAGTTTTTGAGGTTTAAATAGTATTTCCCCAGGGAGCTAAGCTGATTAGCTATGTAATACATTCTAAGATTAGGTATGCCTATACCTCCCTCTTTTGAGATCTGTACCATAAGCTTTTATTTATTCTTGCTTTTTTTCCACCATTGCAGAATTTATTTAAAAGATCTTGATAAACTTTAATTTCAATTTCTGTGTATTGAATAGGTAACATTCTAAAAAGAAAATTTATTTTAGGAAGTATTTTCATTTTTACCATTGCTATTCTACCAAACCATGATAAGTTTAATTTGGAGTAATTTTGTAATTTATTTCTAATCTCTTCCTTTATTTTTGTGTAATTTCGTTCTTTCGTTTTACTAATGTCTTTATCTAAAAGTATCCCTAGGTATTTTATACATTTACAAACTTTCAGTTCGTGATTGGAGATCTCTTCCATGTCTCGATTATCCTGATTGAAAAGCATGATTTCTGATTTCTGCCAGTTGACACATAATCCGGTTGTTTCACCAAATTCCTTTAGGTGTACTTTTATTCTTAATATATTTTCTACCGGATTTTTTTATTGTTAACAAAGCGTCGTCCGCAAATAAACTGATTTTTATCTTGCCTTCCTTACCCATACCTTTAATAAGTTGGTCTTCCCTTATTGCATTAGCTAGTAGCTCTATCACTATGCAAAACAGAACTGGTGATAAAGGACATCCCTGTCTTGTTCCTCGGCCTAGGGTAATTTTTTTCTGTCATCCCATTTGACAATGATTGATGAGGTGCTATGAGAATAGAGTTGGTTTATTACACTTAGAAATTTTTCGCCAAATCCCCATTTCACTAATAAAAGTTTTAACGCAGGCCATTGGACACAATCAAAGGCTTTAAATAAATCTAGAGACAAAATGCATGCTTTGTCCTGTGATCTTCCCATCTCATAAAGAACATTCAAAACTCTTCTTACAGTGTCTGACATTTGTCTACCTTTGATAAAGCCCGTTTGGTCTTCTTTAATATATTTGTCTATAAATGTGTACATTCTTTTGGCTAGAATTGCTGTAAAAATCTTGGCATCTTGATTTATAAGTGATATTGGTCTGTAAGATCCAACATCTATTGGATCTTTATTAGGCTTGAGAATTAAAATAGTTAAGGTATGTTTCCAGGAGGAAGGAACTTGCTCGCCCTCCAATATCTCATTATAAAGCTTCTTTAACTTAGGAATTAACATTGATTTGAATACCTTGTAAAATTCTGGTCCCAATCCGTCATCTCCTGGAGTTTTGGCATTCTTTAGCTTATTTATAACATCCTCTATCTCCTCCTCTTTAATAGCTTTTTCCATTTCAAGCCTGTCTTCTTCCGCTAGTCTTACTTTTTAGGTTTTTGTCAATATATTGTTCCATAACTTCCTTACTACTTCTATTGGCTGTATATAAGTTTTGATAAAATTCTTGAATAGCTTTTAATTTTTCTTTCATTTGAGTAGAAATATTGCCGCTTAAATCCTTTATCCTTCCTATCATGCTTTTTTCTTTCCTTTTCTGTGCTAGTTTTGCTAGCATCTTGGAGTTTTTATTACTGTATTCGAAAAAGTTTCTTTTCAAATATAGTAGATTTCTTTGGGTTTGTTGTAGATCTATATCTTCTAATTCCCTTTTCCTGGCCTCAACCTGAATTAAAAATTTTTTGTCTTTGGTTAAAAAAAATTGAGATTCAAGGTCTGCTATAGTAGCCTCCAATTTTTTTTTATTTTGCTGATCTCGACTTTTTATAATAGCACTTTCTTTTATTATGTAACCTCTAGCTGCTGCCTTCAGAGTGTCCCAGATAACTCCTATTTGACCACCACCTTCTTCATTGATATTCCAGGTTTCTAGCCATTCTCTTTGTATTTTTTGTACTGTATCTGGGGTTTGAAAAATTCTAGGGTTTATTGTCAACCTTCTAGCTTCCTTATAATTCTTCTTATTTTCTATTTCAACAGACATTAGAGCATGATCAGAAGTTTTTATCAATTCTATATTTGTATTTACAACTTTAGATAACAAACTTTGTGAGACAAATATAAAATCTATTCTCGAAGTAAGCTTTGTGGGCTGATGAATAAAAAGTAAATTTTCTTTCATCGCCCTTTAATTCTCTCCAAACATCCTTTAATCCTGTATTTGCGATGAATTTTGTTAAGATTGTATGTCTAGCCCTCCAGTCTACCTTCCTAGTCATTGTTTTATCTTTTATTTTGTCCATAACCATGTTGAAAATCTCCTGCCAAAATCACATGTCCTTTCTGTACCTTTTCTATCTGCTCCCATATCTCTTTGTAAAACAGGTTGTGATTAGCATTTGGTGCATAAACATTTATCAGTGTATATTGTTCTAGACCAATTGTGGCCTGAAGAATAATATATCTACCTTCCAAATCTTTCACAGTTTTTTCAACAATACAATCACAGTGCTTTGATATTAAGATTGCTACCCCCCTTGCTTTAGATGTACCAAAACTTTTCTCATAGATGTTGATGTTGGGTAGTTTCAGTTCGTTTTGGCCATCTTTCGCTTGGTGTGCTTCTTGAAGAAAGACGATGTCCGGTTTATTCTTCTTAATTAATGACTCTATTCTGTTTCTCTTCGTGACAGTTCCTAGACCCCTGGCATTCAATGTAGCTAATTTCAACAGTCTACCCATATTTTCATTCTATTATCGATCTGGAACGGTCTCAGTACACTTCCTCAGCCATCAGGAAGTGTACGGGTGCCTTCCCCCTCCCTCCTATAAGGGCGCATACAGGTTGTGTATGAGAGCCAAGAGGATGGGAGAACAGAAAATAAATGTAGGTGGTAGGGTTTGGGTAATCATTGTTTTTTTCTTTATTATATGTAATGTTTGTTTGTATATATGCACAAAGAGTCCTAAGGGAATTTGTATAAAGGAAAATTTGCTGAACATAATTTCATTTGGAACGAATTAATTCCTTTATACAAGGTACCACTGTATAAATCCTCTTACATCTATAAATATGCTAATAGGCCAGAATCCTGCTAAGGAAGTGCAAAATGGAAGGGCAGTCAAGTAAATGGGCTGTACTTCATGTTACAATCAAACAGAATGGGATGTGCTGTCACATAGAAGTACACCTGATTACAAAAAATGCTTGTAGCCTGCCTGCCTGTTTCTCTGGTCATTTGATAGTTGCTGGTTGGGTCCATAACCTCCAGCACTGGCAGAGTGTGTGAGGAATTGAGTGTGACTTTTAATAAAAAATATAAGCTTTCTCTAATTACACAGTGAATAAAATGGTTTAGTCAGGAAACTACAGAACATATTGAGTTACCGTATTTTTCGCTCTGTAAGACGCACTTTCCCCCTCAAAAGTAAGGGGAAATGTCTGTGTGTCTAATACAGCGAATATAGTAGGCTCCGCGACATATATATATCAGAGATTATCCTGTCCCCTGCTGCAGCTGGCATTCCGCAGTTCCAATCACCTCCTTTGCAAAGAAGCTTCCTCCAGGGAGCCTCTCCCCACCCCTCCCATTCTGCAGCCAAGATTCCCTAGTCAAAAATCACCTCATTTGTAAAGAGGTCACCTCATTTGTAAAGAGGTCTCCTCCACGGAGCCTGTGCCTTCCCCTTTTACAGCTTGGATCCACAGCCCCAATCACCTCATTTTCAAGCCTCCCCTTTTGCAGCTTGGATTCCCCAGTCAAAAATCACCTTATTTGCAACAGGTCTCCTCCATGGAGCCTCTGCACTCCCCTTTTGCAGCCAGTATTCCTCCGCCATGAAACCTTAGGCTAAACCCTTTCCCCCATTTTTCCTCTTCTGAAAACTAGGTGTGTCTTACAGAGTGAAAGATATGGTACAAATCTCAATCTACAGACATGCTACTGATCACACAGAACTGATGTACTGCCATGTTTTTCAAAGGACAGCCTGCCATGGGGACCACTTCTATGACTGCCCTACACTTATGCCCCCCAGTCAAACGGTCTTAACTTTCTTTACTTTTTCAGTCATCCCTTCTTATTTGATTATAGTTTTGACATGTTCTTGAATTTACTGAATCTTTGGGGGGGGATGACAGGAAACTGCTTTTAAAAATTGGCTAGTTGTTGATTTCAGGTCATAAGCCCAGTGCTCGGAGCTAAATTTTATGTAAGTTTCTGAAACATGTTGGCAGTATTTAGTTTATCTGTTTTTATCTAATGTTGATGTTCTCTAATTATTTTGGAAATATGTTTCGTGTGTGTGTAAAAGCAAAATAAGATAATGGTTACTTTAAAAGGACAGTTAAATGGAATCCTTTTGTGAAATAAGACAGTCTCTGAAGATTCTTCCACTTGTGATGAAACTGGAAGCTCAGTAGTTCTTAAACAGCTTGGGGTCTGTGGAGGAATCCTGGTAAGTTTACACTATAGAAATCGACATAAATCAATATACTATTAATATAGATAGTATATTGATTATTACAAGCAGATTAGATTGCTAGGCAGTATCACCCTGATGAATTAAGGCATTTCTCTGCACCAAATGCTATTAGCCATGGCTGTTGGAGGGCAGTATCTCACCTTGGGTGGATGTTGGTGCATCTTCATTGATTCTGTTTACGATTCTATGTGGACACGGGCAGATCTGCCACTATCATATACAGACATTCGCTTATTACATTATCTTGGTGTGGTCTGAATCTTCAGCCACAGTTTAATTATTTCAGTCGTTATTATTTAAAAAAATACCAGTATGTGGTGCAAATCTAACTGTACTATGAAAGAAAAGTGGATAAGAGCAGTATACTGTGCTACAGACCTTCATTGACAGAAAAGTGAATATGTTCTTAGCTTTAGAGGTGTGCTAGATTCCTTTTTGCTTGTAGACTGATAAATATAATGGCAGTGCAGTGAGAATATGCAACATGTTTAAATTACTAATCTCTCTTGATATAGTGATCAATAGAAAAATGAATGCTTAACACAAGAGTCATGGAAGACGAATTATATAGCCAAGTATCTGAGGGTGAAGTAAGTAAAGAGAATATTAAAGATGTTTGTTAAAGTAGTGGAAGATAGACTTTAAATCCAGATCTGAGTCAAGGTTATTAATAGCAAGGTATATTCAGTTGAAAAATTGCAATATACTGACTGCATAAATTTGATTTCTGCTAGATTGGTTGAATTTCTTTCTCCAAAAAGCAGTCTTTTCAGTACAGTGGACCCTTGTATAACAAACAGTTTGTATAACATAAAATTTGTACAACATAAAATATTCCGGAGATAGGGGAAATTTGCTTAACAGAATCGCCTATGGGCCAAATCTGTACAACATAAAAATGGGATTACTCCATTTTCAATGCATTCCTATGGGAAATTTGTATAAAGGAAAATTTGCTTAACATAATTTCATTTGGAACAAATTAATTCCTTTATACAAGGTACCACTGTATATGTATTGGTTGCTGAATTTCTGTTAGGTGTTTATGAACTGTGCTCACTGAATTTCACTGATGTACTGTACATTGTCTTTTCTTTTTAAAATTATTGCATTGCTGGTGAATTTAGATGTGTGGTAGATTTGGAGAGTTTTGGATTATGTTTGATCTGACCATCATTCCAACTTTTGTATGTGTGCTAGCTAAATCAACTTACTATTACTACTGTTATAATAAATAATAATATTTGTGTATCATTGAGTCAGTTCTAAGTAATTCTTCTTTGGCCCTTCTGATACTTTTGGATGTAAGCTTCAGAATACCTTGTTTTTGAAGTCCAAAACATCTGAAGACCAGAGTTTGAAAATCCCTAGTCTAGGGCCAGCATCAAATTCTTAGTCCTAGCTAGAACAGTTTTATTCAATCAGTGGGACTTATATCATTGTTGATTTACCAAAGTCCCATCAATTCAGTGGGTCTGCTCCAGTTGTGGTTATGTATGGAAATCACTCCTATCTGATTTTAAATCTTGTAAGAGCCCTGATACAGCTGCAAATAAACTCTACTGGCATAATTGTAGTTAGTCCTTTTCAGGGTAATATTGTTCATAGTAAATGTAAGGACCATGCATTGGTTTGTGGAAGTTGCAGATCAGCAGAACTAATGCACAACATTGTTAGGCCATTGTTCACCTTAGGGCTAAGGATACTATTGTCTCCCTAACGAGCCTATTTAGGCCATTGTTCATCTTATGAGCCTGATTCGGGCCAGGGTGACAAGAGGTCAAAGCTGCCTATAAGATGGAGGATTTGCACTAGCTGTATTCAGACCGATGAAGCTGTTTGGATGAACAGCGAAACATTTCTCTCTCTCTCTCTCTCTCTCTCTCTCTCTCTCTCTCTCTCTCTCTCTCTCTCTCTCTCTCTCAAAAAAAGTCCAGTAGCCATGACTCAACTTCCAGATAAACTCACCTGGATGACTGAGAATCTTCACAGACATAGTACTAGTGATGCTAATGTTATGTTAGAATCTTTAAGAATTTCAGTTTCTTTATTGTAAACATTAAAGCAGCATAGTTCTTGCATAGTTATAATACAATATTTGTCTTCTTAATGTTTGACTGTCATTTTGCTTTTGTGCTTTTGTTTACTTTCATCAGAAGTAGTGTCATGTCATCACTGCTTCCTGCCAGTAATAGGATGTCATCTGCATATCTTAAATTATTGATGTTTCTTCCACTTGTTTTCTCTCCTTTTCCACTTGCCCCTCTTCCAACTTTCCATATTAAATATTCTGTGTACAGATAGGTGTATAAAATACACCCTTGTCTGACATCTTTGCAAAGAGAAAACTATCTCTCCATATTCATAATGGTAACTTCCTGTTCACACATCATAACAATTGAAGTTCTGAGGCACACCCATTTCATTTAGAACAATCCATACCTTCTCATGCTAAGCAAAATCAAAATCTTTAACTTGAATAATCAATTTTGGCCCTAATTCTACTCAGATCATGTTTCCTTTTAACCCTCTTGGGGTTAAGCTGTTCTTCATGGTCAGCTGGCAAGCCCCTATAGCACCCTAATAGGTTAAACATTTTAATTTCTGAAATGAGTTCTAATCAGAGCATGTTTACGATGAAGTGTGCATCAAAATGTATATATGTGCAATAGTTGATAATAGCAGGGCTGTCAAAATACACACAATACCTTTTCAGTGTTTTAAAAAATATGCCAGATTAGTAGTGAATCAGGGGAACAACTACGATCAGTCAGCACCCCCCTCCAAAAGGCGGGGAGAATTAGAATGCTTTCACAGATCTCCCTATATTTCTTAAAACTGCAGACTGTGTATACATTTGAAGATAATGTGCCCTGCAAACTTTATAGGATGAAATCATGACTTGAAATATTTTATCTTAATCCAATATAACATAGTTAACAGAAGTGTTTGAAGGATGTAGAATCTCAGATAAAGTGATTTGTGTGGGCTTTCATAGAAAATTGTAAGACCTTTTAAAATTCAACACATTGCCAAAAGAGGGTGCTGTTAGAACTTGTGATGCTGCACACAATCTGTTTCAGATAGGCTCATGTGTGTGTGTGTGTGTGTGTGTGTGTGTGTGTGTGTGTGTGTGTGTGTGTGTGTGTGTGTGTGTGTGTATTCAGTACTATTCAGAAGCATGTACAGTACTTAGAATCACAATGTTAATTTTAAAATAGCACTTAAATTAGTGATAGTAAAAGACAAAACATACTATAGTGCCTTCACACTGAACTCCTTCGTACAGTGATGAAACTCAGGGATGGAATGTATTGATGAATCCTAACTAAATAAAAAATTCTCTTCTTCTGAGGCAACCCTGTGGCTGTCCATCTGACACCATAGTGATACTTTTTCTAATGAAAGGTGGTAGAAGGGATCTATCAAATTACAGGTTCATCCGCTTCCTTTCAGTTCAGGGCAGCTTGCATGCTAGTTATTCAAATCAAAGACTGGCCTCTTAGATAGAGGATAAAATATTTTAGGAAATAAACTGGTAGGCTTTAGAAAAGGCAGATCAAGAATAGATTTCTACATTGTTTGAAACCTCTTTATCAAGAAATTTATGACCTTACGGCAATGATATTTTCCACTGGATTTATGGACCTAAAATCTGTATATACTTCTATAGATAAGAGACTCTTATATCAAATGCCTCTGTCTAGCAGAACACCACATTCTGTTTAAGATGGGAGATAGAATGGAATCTGACAGAACCTTTCTGTGCCATTGAAGAAGTTTTCCAAGGTTGTATAATAGCCCCCATATTATTCAGTCTCTACTTCAGTGATCTGATTGGGTGTTGCCTAGCATGAGATTTCCATCAGCAGTACCTAGTTTGCCAGAGACCAAATGTCCCCTACTGTTGTATGCAGACAATGCTATCTTGTCATTATAACAAATAGGCATTATGCATTACTTACTGGAAGAACAATTAGTTGAGTATAAATGTTAGTAAAACAAAAATCATTGTCTTTGATTAGCATGTAGTTTTAAAAAGTGGACATTTAGTGGTAAATATATTAATCAAGTAAAACAGTTTAAATATGTGGGCATTTGGTTTGGTCAGAATCTCTCCTGAACTGCTCATAGATGGTGTGCAATACAGGCAGCTTAGAATACCATTCAGTTAATTTCTCACCTTTTCTTTACCAGGGGTGGTAGAGAGCAAATGCATACCTGCTGCCATTCAGTGTAAAGATTTTGCCTCAGTTGGGTTATGGAAACACAATCTGGATTCTAGGATTTCATTCAGATATTGAGAGTGTTCTCAAAATATTTTTAAGGTCTGTCCGCAGACTGCTAAGATGTGACTCTGCAGCAGGTTTACATTATAAGACATGTATTCCAAGACTAGAATGCACTAACTGGCAATACATATTGGATTGACGTATTATGTTCTGACATAATAGGATATTTATACCTTCTACAGAAAGAGGCCTACGCTAGCTCTTGATTTAAAACTTTACCTACTAAACTGCATTTATTATGTCTATATTCATACCCCTGAGCTCAAGGCATTGGAGTCTATTTTAGAAAAAGCAAGGGATATTGACTTTCAATATTTCACATTTTATATTTTGGTCTAAACTTTGAATTCCTCCAAAGGGCAAGGTATTTTGAAAACCTGGTCATTCCAAAATACTAGAAAGTTTTTTCAACACTCATATTTAATTGCCGTCCATCTGCAATCTTAGTAGACGTCTTAGTAGATGGGTGCTATTATGATGTGTCGTATGAAAATGAACTGTGCCCCTGTAATAACCAAGAAATTTAAACACTGGAATGTGTCCTTTTAAGTATGCATTCTTAACAGGTATGAATGTACCAGATTTTGCAACCCTATAATGAATGACTTCCTGGATAGGTCATTAGATTGGTGTCTAAAAAAACTTTTTAACTGATACCACAGAGTTAGTGACCAAGTTTCTGCACAAAGAAAAAGGAGGATGATCTTTATCTCATTTTAATACAGTGACTCCGCCCCCGCCTATCACAGGGTTAGGGACCTGACCCGAGCCGCGATAATTGAAAATCTGGGATATGTGGATGCAGGTTGGGTTGGGCTTGGCGAGCCTAACTGGGGGCTCTTGTACTTACCTCCAGACTGGTGCTGCCCCGAATGGGCCTGTGAGGGCCTTCCCAGGCTTTTTGGAGGCCCCAAAATGGCCCCCCTGCAAACCGGAAGTGACTTCCGGGTCACTCAAAATCATTTCTGAGGCCTCTGACAGGCCGAGAAAGGCCCTTGGAGGCCTCAGAAATATTTTTCTGTGACCCGGAAGTCACTTCCGGTTCGCAGGGAGGCCCTTTTGGGGTACATAGGGAGGACAACGTAGGGAAGACTGCTCTTTTCTTGGTATCTTCATCAATCTGTAGAAGTAAAAAAAGTGGGTCAAAAAGTGGTATCATAAACCTTTTGTTCAGTTGCATAATAAAAGCTAATTATATATTTTAGAACCTGGTTTCATTTTTGGTTATAAATCCTTTGTTGGGTAGGTTGATTGGTAATCTTTAACCTACCAAAGTGTTTCTTGATAAATTATCTCATTATCACTGTTACTGGCCAGATCAAACTGAGGAAGGACAATTTTTTTTAGTTCGTTTGTTGCCCAAGTAGTACAGAGCAGATGAGCAAGGCTTTTAGAGGAAGGCAAAGATCTGTTTCCGTTTTTGTCATGTAGATAAGCCATTGCTTAGTAAAATAATAATTGCACACCTTATGAGAAAGAGGAAAAAGTCAGCAAGAGCCCTCCAGAAAATCTCTCCTCAAGAGTACATGTGCAAGTTTCTGAGAATAAGAACACCATAGACAGGATGGAAATTTACAAGGATCTAAGAGATAAGTGTAAGTACCCGTCATGTTGGAGTCTAAATGTCTGGTATGGGTATGGTGAATTAGATTCTTTGATATTTTGGTTGTTAAGGAAAAATTCCATCAATACGGACTCTGAAGCTTGATGATAGCAAATGGCTATCTTTTATGGGTAATGTACAAACAGAAAGGTCCCCCATGTGGAGTAAGAATCAAGGCCAAAATAGCTTCTCTTATTTAATAGTACAAACTTACAGCTGTTATAAGCAGAAGTCTTTGTCCTCTGGTCTGATGCATTAATTATGAAGGTAAACTTCTGAAGACTGGGTTTTGATTACTGTACTTAAAGAATGCAAACACACATGAGGAATATACAAGTGTCCTGCATTTTTTTTTAAATTTGATGCTATATACAGATCTTATCCTCTTATCAGCTTTAGCTCTTTAAGCAACAGGCTAAGTAACTGTTTTGATCAATTCCTGCTTTTTAAAAAGGATTTTCCGTAACCTTTCTGAAACATGTACAGTATTTCAAAATCACAAGAGTTTGCAAAGTTACTAGAAAAGGGATAACTGTTTATTTTTAAGTGTTTTATTTTATGGAAAATAAAGACCAAAAACAGATTAATGCTACTAAACACTACATAAGAATCAACAATTAACCATTATCTTTTTGATAAACTATTCATAGGAAAACTGATTGCTGGGGAAAAAATAGTGCACCCCTCCACCAGATCACTATGGAGACGTCCAGTGTGATTTTTATTCATCAGCCCCTCATTCCCTCCAAAATTGCAGGGAGTTGAACTTAAAAAAAGGGATATCTATTTAGTTAATTGTTAGTGAGCCTGACGTTTTAGTTCATCTTAAGTTTAAATTTCAGGGGACAAATTTTTAACAGTTGGGTTCGTGTTAAATTACTGTTTAAATTAGTTAAGGCCTTACCAGAAAAAAAAATAGAAAAATCCCACCCGTTATCTCCTTCCTCCCACTTCCTTTCAAGGAAGATGGAAGCAGCTACAGTAATACAGTGGTGCCTTGTATAAAGGAATTAATTTGTTCCAAATGAAATTCTGTTAAGCAAATTTGCCTTTATACGCATTTCCCATAGGAATGCATTCAAACAGAGTAATCACTAATTGCAACTATTTTTATATTGTAAGGATTCACTCCATAGGCCAGGCCTGCCCAACAGGTAGACCACGAGCTACTGGTAGCCCGCCAAGGGTTCAAAAGTAGCCCATCGGCCATCAATAAAAAAAAAGTGAGGGGATAAATTCTCCACCCCTCCCTCCCCCATCCCAAGGACCACCACTGCCCCAGCAAAGTTCTGTGTCTGCCAACCCACTGTCTCAGCTGAGCGGGGCAGTTCAAGGGCCATGGCACATTGAAATCTGTTCCCTCCAGAATGGATTAATCGGTTTTCAATGCATTCCTATGGGAAACCACTGCTCTACTTACAAAAGTATTTACTTATCTGTGCTTGGAACAGATAAAATTCATAAGTAGAGGTTTTAGTGTGGTAGCCCTCAGGCACTTTGGGCCGGGAAAAGTAGACCTCAGCCTGTTCAAAGTTGGACAGCCCTGCCATAGGCGATTATGTTAAGCAAATATCTTCTATCCAGAATTTTTTATGTTGTACAGATTTTATGTTATACAAAGTGTTTGTTATATGAGGGTCCACTGTACCTTGGTTTTAAAGTACCTTGGTTTTAGAGCATTTTGCAAGACAAACAAACATTTCTTCTAAATTTTATCTTCATCAACAAGCAGTGTTATGCTTCTGCTTATACAGTGGTACCTCTACTTACGAGTTTAATCCATTCCGAATGCATGCTCATAAGTCAAACAACATGTAAGTAAAGCAGCCGTATCTAAAAAACAAAACAAAACTAAAAAAAATTAAAAACTGTAAGTAGAGCAGACCACATCTAAAATTTGTAAGGCAGCAGTTAAAACGCCAGTGGTTTTCCACTCTTAAGTTGAATTGCTCGTAAGTAGAGCCACTCGTAAGTAGAGGTACCAGTTTATATGACTTGCAATACAAGCACTGGGGCAGGTCACATGATCACAAGTGAGCCAACTAATGGGAGCAGAACTCTCTGCAACAAACCAGGAAAGGGACCTTGGTGTCCTGGTGGACAGCTCAATGAAGGTGTCAACTCAATATGCTGCAGCAGTGAAAAAAGCAAACTCAGTGTTAGGGATCATTAGGAACAGTATAGAAAATACTGTATATACTCGAATATAACCCTAGTTTTTCAGCTCTAATTTTGGGCTGAAAAAAGGGGGCCTCGACTTATATTCGGGTCAGTACTTTTAGCCACTGAGCCAAGTGCTTGAGTCGGTAGCTAAAAATCATTTTAAACACTGTGCGCTGCTTCTCCTGACACTCCCCCCAAGTCACGGGGGAGCAGTGTGCAATGTTTAAAATGACATTTAGCCACTGAGGCAAGCGCTTGCCTCGGTGGCTCAAAGTCATTTTAAACATTGTGCATCGCTTCTCCTGACCCCCCTCTGCAATGATGGGGGAGCAATGTTTTAAAATATGCTTGCCTCGGTGGCTAAAAGTCATTTTAAACATTGTGTGCCGCTCCCCCAGCTCACAAAGGAGGAGCTGCCAGGCCCTGCTGCATTTCCCACCCTAGACTCATACTCAAATCAATAAGTTTCCCCAGTTTTGGGGGATTAAATTAGGGGCCTCGACTTATACTCGGGTCGACTTATACTTGAGTATATACAGTAAGTCAGCAAGTGTCATTTTGTCTTTTTATAAATCTATGGTGAAGCCCCATCTGGAGTATTGTGTACAGTTCTGGGGTTTCCTTTGCACCAGCCAGGAATGTTTTCAAAAGCGAGTGCAGGTTAGGGTTTTATTTTTCTTTATATTTTTATTTTTATTTAATTTGCATTCAACATCCTTTCTTATTTTTAAACTACTTCTAGTCATGGGGCAGCTAGTCAAGTGTTTATAGGGCTACAAATTGCATTGTATTATTGTCACACTAAAAACACATAATAAAATCCAGTTGTTGGCCCCAAGCAGTTTCTGGAGCAGATGATAAGACCACTACCCCCTTTGAGCAGACTTTATGGATATATATAATGGTTTAAAATAATCTTAGAACTGCAGAGACTATGGATCATTGAGTTCATCCCCTGTCAAGGAGGCACAGTCGGGAATTAGCTGCTTCCTGATTCACTTAGAAATGATTTTTTTCCTAGAGGAACCCCCTTTGGAGTTTAATAACTCAATCCCTTGAACTGCAAACCTCTCTAAATTTGGGGGTTTACAGGAAAGAGTCCAAAGAAGCTACCCTGCAATTTTGGTGCCTCTAGGACAAATCATTTAGTTCTTAGAGGGGGAAGGCATTTTGTTTCGTAAAGAAACACATCCTACCATTTCATTTTGTAACAAAACAATTTGTTACATAATGAAATGATGAAACAGTGTTTCATTTTTTGTTTTGTGCCCACCTCTAACATGTATTATTCTCTAGCCAGGTGTCTCCCATCCTATATCTATGAAATTCATTTTTTCTACCTAGATGCAGGACCCTACTTTTCTCTCTGTTGAAACTCATTCCATTACCTGTGGCCCAGCACTCTAATCTGTCAAGGTCATCTTCGGTTTTTATCCTGTCCTCCAGGGAATTAGCCACCCCTCCCAATTTGATATCATCATCCTACTCTCTGTTCCTTCATCCAAGTCATTCATAAAGATATTGAATAGCCCCATGCCCAGAACAGAACCCTGGGGCATCCCACTGGTCACCGTTTTGCACGCTGAGGAGGAGCCATTTATGGTCACCCTTTGCATACAATCAGTCAACCAATTGCAAATCCACCTAACTAACTTTATTTATTCTACACTCTACTAGCTTCTTTGCAGGTACATCATGGGGAACCTTATCAAAAGCCTTACTGAAAGCAAGATAAGCATCCACAGCGTTCCCCTTATCTACCAGGCCTTGTAACTACAGTATATCGAAAAAGAGATCAAATTACTGGTAGTTTGGCATAACCTGTTTTTGAGAAATTCGTGCTGACTTCTAGTAATGACAGCATTGTTTGCCCTAGGTCATAAACAAATAGTATTATACCTGAAGAGTCTTGTTTTATGTAATCAGAACTGTCTTTAGGTTTAGCATTGTATTTCTTAAAGTATATCTCCTGCATGTTCCTCATTGTCACTAATTCTATAAACTGTGCACAAGTAAAGCTATTATTGTTTAAGAGTAAGTAAGTTTATTTGAAAACTTGTTGAATATCCAGGTGTTCAGTTGTCAATTTGTGGCTAAACAACTGTTATTTGATAAATGAAGATTTAATTTAGAGATAAAGGGATTAAGAAAAAAAAAAACAAGATGAATCTTGCAAAAACAGCTGCCTTGCATAACTAGTGACAAAACACTTATTTCACTGAAAGTAAATTCATTATTCTAAAAGGTTAATGGACTTGCCCCCAGAACATGTGGTAGCTACAGCAAACATGGCCATTGAAACTCCTTGTAAACTGGAAAACAATATTTCCTTGTCTGTCTCTCATACCTAACATACCTCACCCTTTAATATTTTGATCACTTCCAATGTACATATGTGCATTTTGTATACACAAAAATACGGAGACTGTGCCATTGTTCTCAATACTCCTTTTTCTTTCATTAATGTTCAGCTGGGGCATTCTTCAAAGTGAAGTGTTGTTCTTCCACTGTGACCTCTACAGCAGTGGTTCCCATTCTTGGGTCCCCAGCAATGTACCCTTTAGTTTTCATCCGCACTGTTTGGGACTCTGTTCTATGTGTGGGTTGCATGTGCATGCATGCCTTCCCTGCCCCCCCCCCCGGCTTCCATTGCAACCAGAACAAAAGCACTCGCAACAAGTGTGCAGGGGATGGAAAAGCCCTGTGCGGAGGAAGCCAGAGGTGTGTGTGCCCCTGCAAATGCAAGCTTTAGAGGGAACCATAGTCCCCAGATGTTTTTGGCCCACCACTCAGAAATCCTGGCCAGCACAGCTAGTGATGAAGGCTTCTGGGAGTCCAAGAACATCTGGGGACTCAAGGTGGAGAACCAGTGCCCTATAGTTCTTTCTAAGTAAACATCTGAGTCTTCTTGGGACCCGGGATCATTCTGACCAAATAAAAATGGTACCCTCAGATCTGGTGATCTGGTGATTTGCACTGGAACACATCCTGCCAATGGGTTAAAAACATTAAAACTGACAGGAGCCAGAGCCTTTATGGTTGCTGGAAAAGATGGCTGTGGGCATCTCTTGTGATCAGAACTTGGCACTCTGCCTTTTCTTATGGACATCAGTGAAAACTGTCCTCACAGTCTGAGGCTTTGCGGCAAGGAGGCTGGTAAAGAGTTATGGTTGAGTTCCCAACTAATGCTTCCTCATTAGTCTAATGTTACTTATGTGCTTGCTTGCTTTTATATATGGGCAAGTTAGAAAATCATTGGTTTCTTTTTCTCATTTCACAAAGAAGTGGAGCATGGAAAATGACACTTTTGGAACATTCTGTTGCTTCACATTACAGTGGTACCTCGGTTTAAGAATGCTATGGTTAACGAAAAACTTGGTTTAAGAATAGAAATTATTGTAAATGGGGATATCTCGGTTTATGAAACTTTTTAATGGAATGCCCCACTTTGCCTTTTCTCCGACCTCCAGAACAACTTAATTGGTTTTCAGTGCATTCCTATGGGAAACCGTGTTTCAGTTTAAGAATTTTTCACAATACAAAATGGCTGGGAGAACAAATTAATTACTTAAACCGAATTACCACTGTATTTCCTTGTTCCATCTATGTTTGCATTCTACAATGAGCAATATTTTTTGGCATAGTTACACTGGTGTAAAGTGCATCCAATACCAGAAATAATTAATTTAAATGAAATGAAAGCTTCTAATCCCCCTCCCTTACAGGCTCTACTCTAAGTCTTCTTAGGGCTCCCTTTGGGGAAATGTTTGGGAGCCTTGGAATGGCAGAGATGAGCCTGTAGTTGTCAAAAATCACCACTGGGTCACTGCTGCTGGAATTAGGACCTCTGCTAGTGATGTTTAACTATTCAAGACTTCTCCTTCCCTATTCTGAAGACACCCTAAGATAGGCATGTCCAAAGTCAGGACTGGGGGCCAAATATGACCCGTTTTCAACTTTTGAGCAGCCTCCAGCCTCTTCTCCCTGCCAGCTCAGCCTGTCATGCATCCCTGCCAGCTGGCCCCTCCCCATACCAGATGGACACGTCAGCTTGGCGTTTTACGGGTTTGCCTGCCCTCCCTGCCTCCATCCGTCCCTGCAGCCACCGGCCTAGCCTACCCACCCCTGGCTTTGTTGCTGCAGTGTCCTCTCCGCCTCCTTGCATGTCCTAGACCTAGAGGCTTGTCCAAAGTCCGGCCTGGGGGCCAAATGTGGCTAAATGGTTGGCCCCCACACATTTTCACCTCACCAAATCTGGCCCTCCTTGCAGAACGTTTGGACACCCTTTAGAGCAAAAGGGAGCATTAAGGAGCCTTGGAACCTGAAAAGGAGGCGGATAGTAAGGTTTCCATCGCAGGATAGTAAGCTTTCCATTGGTTTAATTAGTTCTGGAAGACAAATCCAATTCATGCCATCATAATGACTCCAGCAAGATTTTACCCAGTATAAATGTGAATGTAATGTGATTGCACCTTGTCTAGAACTTTCCAGAGTAGTGCTTTTAAGTAGCATTTTTCCTTCTCATTTTAACATTCATTTATACTAAATCTATGCAGGCTGTTGGAGAATACTACATCTTATATGCTAATAATATACATTTTGAGTGCTTTTTGTTTAGAAACAAACCTGTCAAACACAAATAAAAAGCAAGAGGTGGGTGGACTGTTCTATGCCTTTCATCTTTGTAAGGTGACATTGAACTATTTTACAAAGGAAAATTGAATAAGGCTATGAAAAACACATATTTTTCCTTGTTCAAGAAACCAATATATTAAATTAAGTTTTAAAGGGAAGCATATACAGTATTGTCTAACATGTACTCAGTGTTCCAGGAGAATAAAACTAGGAGCTCCTGCTCACTTGTGCACAGTTTAAATACACATGCCATAACTATTATTTAGAACATATAAATAAGATGAATGATGTAATGTCCTACATTAAAGGCATTCTGGTATTGGTGATGTTTCCTAAAGATAAACCTAGATATGTACAGCCATGGTGGTATCTCATAAGCAACACAGACAAATACTGCAAGCCTCAAAATAAGTTCTTGTAATGAAGTTCTGTTTAAAAGCATAGGGTTTCCACAGGATTCACACCATAGATTTTTGGGTGTAAATAAATATGAAAAAAAGAAGTTTTAAAGATTTGTTTCTTTGTTCTACATCTTGTGTGAACTCAAAAGTGGTGTACATGGCTTTTCATGTTCCACTATATTTTCACAATAGCCCTGTGAGGTAGATTAAGCAGAGGGAGGGAGGGAGGGAGAAGGTGAGTTTCCAAAGACCACTATACAGTGGTACCTTGTATAAAGGAATTAATTCCTTCCAAATGAAATTATGTTAAGCAAATTTTCCTTTATACAAATTTCCCTAATTGCGACCCTTTTTATATTGTATGGATTTGCCCCATAGACAATTCTGTTAAGCAAATTTCCCCTATATCTGGAATGTTTTATGTCGTGCAGATTTTATGTTATACCAACTGTTTGTTATATGAGGGTCCACTATATTTGTTTATGACCCAGGGCAAGCAATGCTGTCATTACTAGAAGTCAGCAAGAATTTCTCAAAAACATTTCTCCAGAATTTTTATGTTGTACAGATTTTATGTTATACGAGGGTCCACTGTACTTCTCAGTAACCCAGATCTACAAATCCTAGTCCAACATTTACCAGTGTATCAATCATTTCCCCTGCCATTCCATTCCTAGAACCAGAAATAAACATATAAAATTTTCCATATTCCCCACTCCATCTTAAACCATCGTGCTCACTTTACATTGACGTATGATCGTATGAATGGAGCAAGTTAAGTAAAACGTGAAATTCGATTATCAGAGGTTAAGTTCGTAATCCTTTTCAAGATGTTGAGCAGGATACGCTAGACTTACCACTTTTCCCTTGCCTCAGGTGTTAACACTGTGTCTCTGTTAGCTGTTCCAACAGCTGTTAACCCAGACAATATGAAGCAAGGTACTATATTGTAACAAGGCATACTAAGTATATTATGTGTGCCATTGTTTTTGGAAAGTATGTATAGGTGGTGTCTGTTTTCTTACTTGTCACATTTACATTCCAAGCAGAACAAGTACTTTTTATTAGGACTTGCCACAATAACAGGCAGTTTGCATATGCAGTCTATGATAGGGTTGCAAAACTTTTGTTTCACACCACTCCTTTCAAAACTCTTAGCTGGACCACCTGCAGGCAATTTCTTTGGGTGCTGCATATTGGATTTATCACCATTACCATATAGAATTTATCAACAGTTCTAGGGGAAGACTGGGAAAATCACCTCTTCTTCAATCCTTAGTTCTTATGTGCCATCACGTTTCCTCTGATTTATGACAACCCTAATAGGGTTTTTGAAGCATGTGAGATGTTCAAAGAGTGGTTTAGCATTGCCAACCCCCCCCCCCCGGTGAGTTTTCATGGCTGAGCAGGGATTTCAAACCATGCCTCCTTATATGACATTCAGGAGGCATCAGCCCCATTATACTGGCTGAATTTTTAGTTTATCCTAATCTTGACTTCTCTCTCTTTGAGTGCACTGGTTGATCTTGCGTATGTTGGGTTCACATCATAAAAGGATATGGTGACTGATACTGGGGATATCAAATATGTGCAGTATGTGCAATAGTAGTTGGTAGCGATCTGCTTGTCAATTAAGTAGCAGTGTTCTTAAGCAGCAACAAGAGATTACTGCATAGGAGTGACCAGGGTAAAAATGAATGCCTGTAATAAAAGTTGATCTTCACCAGCTGTTGCCTTCATAGAATTTATAAAGCTATGTGTTCTCTCTCTCTCTCGCTCTCTCTCTCCCCACTACAGATATATTATTTAATCTGTAAATTAGTTAATACTATTAAGATCTTATGTAAACTAAAAGGACTCACTGTGTGTTTTGTGCTGTCAAGTCAGAACCAATTTATAGCAACCCTAACAGGACTTTCAAGGTAAGTACAGTGGAACCTTGACTTACGTCATTAATCCGTTCCAGTGGTCTAGACTTAAGTCAAACATGACTTAAGTCAAACGAACATTTCCCATAGAAAGTAATGGGAAAGTGGAATAATCCGTTCTAGATGATGAAAAAGACCCCGTTTAACACAAATTTGACTGGGATAGGAGATTCCTTCTGGGGATGTAAATGAAATGTCTCTTCAAAGAGAGGAGGCGGCAGTGGAATTATAGTCCACAAGTTATATGCCTCCACTTTTTAATGTTCATAGTAACAATGTATAACATTTAAGTTTTACTGATTTTTAACCTGACGTTCCAAGTTCTGAACAACTCTATGCTTACCATTAGAGTCCCACAACTGTACAGCTCCCCAACTAAAATGCTTCCATTGTGGACCAGACTTCTGCAGCCAGATTTTTTACAAGACTGAGCCGACTGTCTAACCAGCGAGGCCAGCCCCAAGCTCCCGGCCCTTCTTCTCCTCCGGCAGCAGCGGTGGCTTTAATGAGGCCGAGGACCAGCTCCAGGTGCTCTGAGCTGGCCTGCCCGCCGCTGCCGGAGGAGGGAAGAAGGCAGGAGCAGTTTGAGGCGGTAGCTGCTGGGTTGTGGCTGCCGCCCATTGTGCTCCGAGATGTAAGTTCGACTCAAGTCAAACAGGCCCCTTCTTGATGCAAGTCAAATATGATGTAAGTCAAGCAGTATGTAAGTCAAGGTTCCACTGTATGTGTGTTATTTAAGGAGTAGGTTTACCAGTTCCACACCCCAGTGAGTTTCCATGGTTGAGTGGGGATTTGAACCCTAGTCTCCAGAGCTCTACTTCGTCACTCTATCCATTACACCATGCTGGGGTGCCTTACTTATTTCTGCAGTTCATTTTTGTTAAATGATTAATTTAAAAAGTGAGCCTAGCATGCCCAGCCATGTCAGAAGTTTCCCCCCACCCCTGTGCAGTAAGATTCCCCCCCCCAATGGTTTCTTCTATAGCCTTTCAAAAAGCAGGATATATTAGCTGAGGACAGGGTCTCATCCTTGTCCCTCATGCAGTTTATTTCAGGTGTAAGGGGAAATAAACTGGTACTTTTTTTCCAAGTCTCCTTGGGTCCTTTTGAGGAGAAAGCTGGGACTAAACTGTTTACTAGTCTACCATGACTACAAGACTTGTATAAGTTCTTGATGTTATGTTTACCTACTATAAAGAGGAATTTATATTATTATATATGTATATAAAATATTTTTATCCTGCCTTTCTCCTTAAAAGGACCCAAGTGGGTTTAGAAGTTAGTATCAAAACCAATCACCATTGAAACATTTTTGAAATTATGTTAGTAAAGAATTAAATTCTTGTGTGTCTGAGATCAGGAAGAAAAATGTGGAAATCCTCCCAAGATAAGATAAAAGACAGTTGAAAGGAGCAGATGAGTGTTCAAAAGATAAGAGAATTGTACCAAACAGTGTCCTTTTGTTCATAGAATATTCATGATTGAGAGGAGGAGGAGGAGGAGGATTTTTTTCTTTATGCCCAGTCTCAGAACCTGGTCCATACTGTTGCAAGACCCTCAAGCACTGTAGGGGCCTTCGGGAGGCATGGGGAATTTGCCAAAATTCTGTGGGGAAATATACATGCAGAAGTTTTTGAGTAAATCACCTTGATTGTTGTTAATGTAGTGTGGTACATGGAAATCTTGATGCTAAACATGCTCTGACCGCTAACGATCAAATCCATTTTTATAAAGCTTCTGAAATACGTTTGAGTGGCAGAAAATAGGTTAAAGATGCTGTTGTCTCCACCTCCAAAAATCCTTTATTTGTACTGCATTGATGCCTCAAGGCCTTGATTAGGTTGGGCCCCATTCTGTGATGTCTTATGCAAACACAGAGTTAATGACCCTGCTTGAGCTAACAATGTACAGCTATGCCTGGACAATTTTGTCTGTGCGTAAATGGGATGTGATACTGATTCGGACCTCAGTTTTGGTTGCCTTTGCAAGGCACCCATTCTACATTTAACTGTGTACCCTGTTTCTAGTGCTACTGTTTTGGCTGCCTGGTCCAAAGCAACTTCTTCTGGTCTTGCAGTAGAGACATTCTACTTTTTTGCCTCTGCCACATCCTGAAGTGCATGTTTTGGATATATGAACACTCATTTGAGTTTTAATTCATCTCCATTAGCCAGATGAGCTTTGGGTCAAGTGTATTTTGGAACACATTAGGACAGTGGTGGCACTCCAGATGTTTTGGAGCACAATTCCTACAGTCCTTTGTCATATGCAATACAGGCTTGGAATTCTGGGAGTTGCAGTCCAGAACATCTGGAGTGCCGAAGATTCGCCACCACTGCATTAGGAGATTAAACATATCATGCAATAGGAATAACAGATCTGAACAACTATCATAGAATCATAGAATCTTAGAGTTGGAAGAGACCTCAAGGGCCATCTAGTCCAACTCCCTGCCATGCAGGAACCCCCATCACAGTATTTCTGACAGATGGCCATCCAGCCTCTGCTAAAAAACCTCCAAAGAAGAAGACTCCACCACCCTTTGTGGCAGCATATTCCACTGCTGAACTAGTGGTAGAATATTCTCCTCAAAACAATTTATCTGAGGTGCCTGGGATAGCATTAATCTGCAGACTGATGCCAATTTCTTATTAATTATTAGCTGCTTTTCAGCTCCCCTGAGTAAAGCAAACACCTTGGACTTGCTTTAAGAGTCCCAAGAGAGTTGATGTCCTTGCTGTAGTATGTGATGGGGATGGCTCTAGAGGTGAGGCACCTCCAGATGAATAAGAGGAAATGAGTATCTCCTTGCACTACTAGGCACAGCCCTGCAGCTGCCGAGAGCATGTGGTGATAAGCATGTGGCTTCCTCTCAGCTATTGTTAACCAACTGCAACCCCCACACACACACACTCCTTTCCTCCAAGGTTTGAGCAAGCTAGGTTGCATTTTGAAATGAGGCTAGAAGAATATCAGGGCGTATGTAGATTTTATAAAGCTGACACTGACGGGGGGCGGGGCGGTGGAGAGGGTGTGTGCTGCTTCGATCGCAGTGAGCATTCTTTTCCCCTTTGCCTGTTGTTTCACCCTCCCTCTTTACCGGTACTTCAGGCACATGCTTGCTAGCCCCACCCTGCGTTAAGCAGAGCAGCCAGTCTGCCCTTCCCGAGGCTCAGGTGGCTCTGCTGGGACGTCTAGCTAATGACTCGGGAGAGGAGGAGGGGGTCCATCTGTCAGGACCCCTCACAGCTGACTCACAGGAAGTGCTAAAAAGCTTGGCACGGGGGGGCAAACAGCGCTACGCTTTTGCCCCTCCTCCTCCTCCTCCTCCTCCTCCTGCTATCTCTGCCTGCATGTTTCACAAGCTCTTTTGAAAGCAAAGGGGGGGGGCGGGAAGAACAATGAACTGACTTGAAGTTTTGGGACTAGGTGGGATCCCCTTGGAGCAGCTGTTAACCTAGCAGCTTGCAGAATGCCGTCTTGACCCTGCCTTAGACAGCTGTCAGTCTTTTTTCTTTCCACATCCCTCTTTCCTCCCCACCCCCCACCCCCACCCCTTGTGGATTGCTTTGTCTGGAGAGAGAGGAGCGTGATCATGGTCCAACGCTTCAGCCTCAGGAGGCAGCTCTCAAAGGTAGGTGACTTCTGCCATCCAGAGATCCAGGACTGGCCTCATTCTATCACTTTTTCTGTTACGATCAGCCATATCTCTCTTTGTATGGAAGTGGGCGGGGGTCTGCATGAGAGAAAGCGGCTCTGCCTTTTGTTCTTTCCTCTAAGAGACACAAAAGGTTTCTAAAGGAAATTGTCCATTGGCAGTCATAGCATTTTCTCTCTAAAACCATTGCTACAGATCTTGGTCAGCATATTGCTTTTTTTCTTTCAATTTTATATCTGCTCTGTAATAGTTGTGTGGGGTGTAGGAAGGAGGGTTTTTATCATCACACCAGAATGTAAGCTGGCAGGGTGGAATGTGTGGGTGTGGGGTGGAATTATATTTTGCTGATAACCAGGGAATCCACATGGCAAAATACAGGGCTGCTCCCACTATCACTTGAAAGTAACAGGCATAGCTGGGCATAGAAGAAAGAAGAACAAAGGAGTTCTGAATATATTTTTCTGTTCTAACAGTGTGTCTTGTGTTTAAGGTGATTTTTAAAAAATATTTATTATGCAAACCTGGAGATGCAGGTAACTTTACTCAGTAGTAGATCCTTTTAAAAGTTTTGAAACCAGTTATATTTTGAAGAAAGGCTGAATAAAACAGGACCTGGAACACCTTTTACACTAATCTAGAGACATCTATTGAATTGAAAACATTTTGAGGTCTCTAGTGCTTTATAATCAAATGGGAATTAAAAAACAACTAAAAGCCTTACTCTGCATCTTTTCCACCCAAATGCTCCAAATACATGCTTTTGTGTGTGTCAAGTACAGTGATCAGCTCCTGATCACTGCATTTGGGTCAAAAGCCAGTCTTCACAGTCTATCCGGAAGCCTTAGTGTGTTGTAATGAAGTGGAATCCTGTGTGACCCCTTTCAGGATTTATCTGCATTTTTGAAGTAGCCAAACAGTCTACATATCAGTAACCAGGGTCACTACATCATGGTCAAAAGATTGGAAATAGATTAGATTTTATGGGAGTTGTAGTCTACAGTATTTAGGGGGCAGAAAATTTTATTTATCTCAAAGTAATACAAAGCAGTCTCCTGCCCCCACCACCTCCTCTCACTGTGACTGTGATCTCCAATTCTAAATGTTTTACTTGAAAGCGAAGTCATTCCATGTATTATATTTAAATTTTGAGGTATAGGTCACTCTGAAATAAACTGTTCATTAGTTTAGTTGTGAATAATGATGTGGTCTTGATACAACATTGATACAACATTAAATGAGATTTCATGTACCACCATTTACTCTTCTGATATAACATACTGGTCATATTCATGTTGTTGGTGGGGTAGTATTGGGAACATGTAATTAGGAGTCAGTGATGAAGAGTACTGATAACTGTGTGGCAACTCTAATTGTTACAAAAAAAAATCATCGGATGAATTTACATGGTTGCTTGTAGGCATGGGCAGAAGGAAACTTGTCACATCACAATATTATATAGTCCCCTGTTGTCCCCATGGTTTACAGCCACCACACACACACACACACACACACACACACACACACACACACACACACACAGCACAAAGGACTGTGTGAGTTGTGGTCCAAAGCATCTGGAGTGCTGAAGGTTCGCCACCACTGCTCTAGAGGGTCGTCTTGGTACCCTGTCCTGAACAGTGACTGAAAATGTGTCTTCCTCCCCCACCAATGAAAAGTGAAGAACTGATACATGTCCAGAGGTGTTTTGTGCCGCCACTAGGGAGATGTTCAGTCTTGGAATTTGCAGTCCAGTGGCACATAATGGGCAGCCATGCCCACAGAACATGTGCAGTCTTCTCCATAAGCATGATGAGTGTCTCTGTGAGAAAAGAATAAATCTGAGAAAAACTGATTGAAATGATTTTTACTAAATGTTAAAGACTACCAAGTCTACTATGATATAAGCTTTTATGGAGTCTAATTCATTGTATACTTAAACCATTAAATTATTGTTGAGAGAAGGGGCAATTGTTGATCAGATCAGGGCAAGGGTGGGCAAATTATGACCTCCAGCCACATGTGGCCTCTATGGCATTTTTGCTGCCTCCAAGACTCCAGATAAAAACCGGGGTGGTATTTTAAAAAGTAATCAAAAATTGTGATTTTTGTGCTCCTGGAGAGCTTCTGAAGTAGCCATCTGATCTCACTGGCCCTGTAGGTGTGGTCCACAAGCTCTCCAAACAAAAATGGAAATTCCTGTCTGGGCAGTTACTATTATTTTTAATGGCCAAATATCACCTTTTTCAGACTTGGTGTATTCTGTGGAAGGGGCTGGATGCACAAATATGGCTTCCAAGTCACCCTGCATTTCACCACTCCAACGTTTGCAGGAAATAAAATACCATAATACTACTGCTAATAATAATAATAAAAATGTGTTAATTCTCTGTAAAAAGTAAATGCGAAAAAGTGCTGTTAATACTGAGAAAACTAAGAGTCTCGTCTGAGTGTGCTCAGGATCTACTTGAAAAGGTAACACATGGTGACAAGATGAAATAGTTCTATGAATAAAAGGCATTTCATCACAAGCATTGAGTCTTGGCACTTAACTACTTTAGGAAATTTCTGAGGCATGGAGATGGGCAGAGCAAGTTTGTAATATGATTTTAAATTATACTGTCTAAGAACTTGGTCAAAGGTATTGTTTCCCAAGGAAGCAGAGTACTATAGTGCCTGAAAAGACAGATGCACTGATTTTTCTTTAACCCTTTTACTGCATGAAAATGGATTTAATCATACCTTTGTTTTAAAGAAGACCTTTGTTTTAGCTTATCTATATGTAAAATTGAGTCATAAGGCACTCAGGAGCAGTAGACTATCAGAGCCTCGTGGCTCAGTGGTTAAACTGCTGTATTGCACTATAACAGGGTTCACAGCCTGGGGTTCAGTCCCAGGTAGCCAGCTCATGATTGACTCAGCCTTCTGTCCTTCTGTGGTCGGTAAAATGAATACTCAGCTCACGGGGGGGGGGGCAATATATATAGCCTGCAGAAATAAATTGTAAAACACTCAGAGAGTGCTTTAAGCACTATGGGGTGGTATACAATATAAGCAGAACACTTTGCTTTTTTACTTCTTTTTATTCTTGTCCCTAATTAAATATTATATTAGCATGAACTGTAGCAGCACAAACCTGCTCACAGACTACCTGAGTTTTCATCAAGCAAAATCCATTTGTTTGTGTGTGTGTGTGTGTGTGTGTGTGTGTGTGTGTGTGTGTGTGTGTCAAGTCAGAACTGACTTGTGTGTGACCGTGTGTGTGTGTTCTGCTTCAAGTCAGAACTGACTTCTAAGATAACTGAGATAGTTAAGGAGCAGTTCCACTGCCCGCTCCCACCCCCAGTGATTTTCCATGACTGAGTGAGAATTCAAGCTTGCTCTTCAGAGTCCTAGTCCACCGTTCTATCCATTACACCACACCAGGAATCTAGGAGTTATAGCCAAGAGAAGTCTGGTGATCCTCAGGCAAGTAATCACTGCCTAAATGGCATTTTTCAGTGATAGCTGATGGCACATTTAAACAGCCTTCTAAATACAGTGATTCTTTTCTAAATAATCTCTTTGCGTCGTAGAGCAGAGTGGTTTTGAGAGACATAGAAGTTGGCAAACTTGAAGAGGGCCTACCTCCTGTGGGACTTGCTTGCAACTCTTTCCAAAAAGGGACAGGTTGGGGGCGAAAGCATGATGCCATCAAAAAGGGTCTTTCTGGCAATGAGGTGTGGCCCCTGGAGGTCGAAATGTCTCTGCTGGTGCACCAGACCAAACTAGATCAGAAGCAGCAGCTTGTGCCTGAAATCACTTGGCACACTATGGAACTGTTTCTTACCTCTATCAGAAAACCCTCCTAAATTGCAGGAATGAAGCCTTTGAGATAAGGCAGATGTGGAGAGATCCATAGCATCTGAGTTGCCTGAAAAACCTACCCCCAAGAGATATTTTCATGGACATCCCATTAGTTGTAAAGGGAATTAGTTGTAGGTGAAGAAGACCCTAGCAGTGATGAGGGTGGCAGCCTTTTCATCTTGGCAGAGCCAATGCCACTAACTCTACAGAGAAGACCAGGGAAAAGGTGGGAGAGATGGTCCCAACAAGGATGCCAATTCCTGTCCTCACTACTCCGTCCACCCTAGAGAGAGGGTAGAAAATAATGAATGTAACCACTGCCACTGAAAGTTCTTTAGTAGTGCCAGGGTTGATTTCCAAGTCTGAATTGGAGAGTAGAAGGGGAAGTGATTTCGAGAATCTGATGAGAAGAGAGCATCCAAAGTTGTCATGAAGGAGGCAGCCAAAGAGGAATTGGATGGAGCAGATCGGACCAGAGGAGGAAGGAAAGCAAAGAAAAAAAGAACAGAAAGGTTTTCTTGCAATGTGTCTTGGAGACAATGGCAATAAAGACATGTGAGGATGGTAAGAGGAAGCATGCTGAGATTGTGGGGCTAGCATTGCTGGAGGGTGGCATCCCCATCTTTGAATGAGTAGAAACTGGCACAGAGCAGCAAAAAAGCCATGACACCAGAGTTAGACCAGAAGAAGCACCTGGCACAGAAGGTTGTAATGTACCATCACAGAACAAAAAGCCAGCGGTGACCTTGCCCACATCCTCCCAAGCACTCCCTCATATCAAGGGTCTGCACCACTGGGGCTGAGTCCCATCAGATTTTGGAACTCAAGGGGAAGCCCAGATCTTGCCAGATCCCTCCTTGCCATCAGCACCCGTGTTGCCACTCTCCTGCTCCATGCTTTCTCTAAAAGTGTGGCTAACTCTGGCTTAGCTGGGGGTGCTTCTTGTTTTTTCATGGGCCTGGCGGAAAATCACTGTTGCTATGGTTACCAGAGAAATTTTTCAGGCCCCCAAACTGCTTCTTTGAAATGTATGAAATCCTGGAATAATGAGGTTTTTTTAAAAAAGGATTTTGAATGAATTAGGTTGTGGGATTCATAGCACTGATGGTACAGCGAAATATATCTTTTGTTTGATTTTCCATGTCATGAAGTTGTGGTTCACATCCTATGAAAAATGTGTCTGATTATTTGTCTTCAATTCTAAATTTAGACATTCAGATAATACATCATAAAGTTTAGCCTTCCCAGCAAATAATTGCATATCCATAGCTAAATATCATTAAATGTGATATTTCAGTCCACAGAAATATTTCATTTAAGAAATATATTTTCTTTCCATGACCATCTTAATATTCCTAGAAGCACAAAGTTAGATACTGTAGTTTTGTTATTGTTGTTGCATCTAGTGAATGACAGATGTGCTTTCCTGAAAACAAGTAACATTTTATCTGAATCAGACACTTAACTAAAATCCTGTTACTTGATGTATTAAATTGCAGCAGAATAAGCCCATCGAATCAATGGAGATTTGATTAGAACATCATGATACAGTAGTTAAACTGCTGTACTGCAGCCAAAGCTTTACTCACAACCTGGGGTTCTATCCCAGTTGGTTGACTCAAGGTTGACTTAGCCTTCCAAGGTCAGTAAAATGAGTACCCAGCTCGCTGTGGGGATAATGTGTAGCCTGCTTAATTAACTTGTAGTCTGCCCATAGAGTGTTCTAAGTGTTGTGGGACAGTATATAAGAAGCACACTTTTGTTTGGTTGAATAAATTCCTTCATGAAGTTCTGTTGATTCAAATTGGAATATTCAAACTATGACTTACTGTGCTTATTTGCATCCGAGTAAGCTCATTTGAATTAATAGACTTTACAGAAAAAATGGCTTTGCAAATCTCCATTGATTCAGTGAGTCTATTCTAGTGTAAGTTGCTGCACTAGTCAACAGGATTTAGGCCAGTAGATCTGCCATGATGTGGGGGTAGAACTAGAAATGATATCTGAGTACTGTAATAAAAACACTATTCCTGATATTTACACTGCTGTGATTTTTTTTGAGAAATTGTTTTTACTTGATGATATATTGACATAAGAAACAGTAAATCCTTCACTGTCTGGTGAAAATAGCTACTTCTCTCAAGTCTCAGAGTTGCAGCAGCTATGGAGCAGTGAACTGTTCTAAGCACATCATCACATAGCTTGAGTCTGGAATCTCATAGGCTGCAACCAGATAAGTTGGACAACAGCATGTACCTGAACTATGTAGAGGTCACAAAAGTGTATGCACAGGCATTCTGTAACACTTGGTCTGTTGTCAAGAGCAGCTTCCCATGACTGCATTGTTTTTACTGTTGACTTAAATTGCACAGGTTTGTTTTTATTAAGGGTGAAATTAGTATCAGGTGATCTGTACAGGACATGGTACTTGGCAATGAACATATTATGAATGCTAAGCTGATTAGGATTACTCTTCTTTTTCGTATTTTCCCCTGGAAAAAAATCCCTAATTTTTACAGAAGGACCGTGGTACCCATGGGGGATTGGTTCCGCCACCCCACCCCCGTGGATAGTGAAATCCACAAATAAGAGCAAACACTCATAGCAAACACTTGTGGATAGTGAAATCCACAAATAAGAGCAAACACTGAAAATAATAGTGGTGATGGGGGTAATGGAGTGCCAGGGCAAAAGCCTTCACACCAAACACCCCTCCAGATGCTGGATCATTCCCCCCAAAGCCACAGGCCACTGCATGCATGCCCGCCCGCCCAAAACCACACCACCGTGCACCCCTCCACCACCAGGACACCCCAGACCAACCACAGTTCATTGGGGGGAAGCAGGGAAGCATGGCCGCATGAAGCCCTGGCTGCCTCAGCCCTGCCACAGTGCCAAGCTCCCACTTTGTCAGGGAGGGGGGCACACCGGGCCCAGGAGAAAGGGGCAGTGAGATTGGCCGAGTAAACATGGTGGTGGTGGTGAGGCTAGGCCAGGGCCTGGGTTCCTATGCTGGGGGCTGCCGGCGTGGTATGGGCCCGATGCTGGCAAGGCCAGGGAGCTGCCAGCTGGCCACACCACCAGCGTGTGATAGGATGTTGTGCAGGCATGTGGTGGGCCCATTCTGGAGGGTGGAAGGGCAGACCACCGCCCGCAGCCAAATGATTCCCCCCCCCCAGGGGACAGCAGCCCAGCATTGACTCCAGGCACCCCACTCTCCCAGCCTCTGTGATCACTGGGTACACACATGGCCATGACAGGCTGCTATGGACCCAGCCGGGCCTGGTCGAATGAAGGGGTGAGGTTGGATTGGCAGCTGCCTGCAGCCAGGCAATCCCCCCCACCTGCTCAAAGGCCCGGGGCCCGCGTATCCACTCTCATAGGGCTCCAGTGTGCCCCATAGCCTGGGCCTCCTCTTGGCCCTGATGCGCAAGTGGCCTGGAGTACCAGGCCTCCGCATGTGCCCTTCGGACTGCTGCACTGCTGGGTGGAGGACCAGAAGTTTTGAACTTCCGGTCCTACACCCGGGACCCAAGTGGGAAGTTCAAAGGCTGGTTGGCCAGGTGGGTCCTCTTAAGTCCCCACCCTTATGGAGGCTGGCCGGTGTGCGGCGGCAGTGGCGAGAAGGGCTCAGCATCTGTAAGTTTTCTTCTTCTTTTTCCCTTCCTCGCCACCAGGCTTGGGCCTCCCCTGCACCTGCTGATCGCCAACTGCGGATAACTGAATCAGTGGTTAGTGAATCAGCAGATGCGGGGGTCATTCTGTACCTAGTTTTTTTATCCTTGTATACTAATAGTCTGGATTGACCTTGCATTATGGAAAACATTATCTACGTCTTAGATACACTCTGGGGAACTGTAAATTCCTTGTAATTTATTAGATGTTTTCTTGAGAGAGTACCTACAAACAGCTATAGCAGAACCATTTAAAAACATATAGGCTAGAATTCTATTGCTTAGTCAGTCAAAACTTTGCTGTTTATGGCCATAAACCAGGAGGAACCACTAAAATCTGTTTCATTGATTTATTCTGCATAATTTTCAAGTTGAGCATGACTCACTGTCTACAACTGGCATTTTGAGGTTCCCTCCTTTTAAGCCTGGAGACAGCACATATCCCCAGCATGGCTTGTAACCTATGATAGCCTTTTTATTTTATTTTATTTTATTTATTTATTTATTTATTTTTGCATTTATATACTGCTCCCATTTCCCAAAGGAACTCTGGGCGGTTCACACAAAAAGCTTAAAAACAAACATCAGTAAGACAATATAAAATGGTACTGGGCAAGAGGCAAAAACTAGACAACCATCAAAAGGAGAGAGAGAAAAAAATCTAATCATCTTTTTCCAGACTAAAGAGACCAAAACACTGTAGCCTTTCCTCATAAAGGAGCTGTCCCAGCTCAGTAATCATTTTAGTCACTCTCTTCGGCACCTTTTCCAGTTCCTTTATATCTTTTTTTAGATGTGGCAACCAGAATTGTACACAGTGCTCCAGATGTGGCCTTACCATTGTTTTGTACAATAATATTGGCTGTTTTATTTTCAGTCCCTGTTCCCTCAAGGAGACATTAATTAGACCTTTGTTTAAAAAGCCTAGCTGGTGATATTAACAATTATAGACCTGTTGCTAACATTCCTTATTTATTTATTTATTTATTTAAATATTCCTTGGCTCCATCTTCCCAACGGTAACAACACAAAAGGCTAAAAGCAAAAAGGCTAAAAAGCTGAAAATAACCAGGCCACCAAGCAAGGGCGGCGGAGGACAAGATGGCGGCAAACGATGAGGCAAAAACAAAACAAAACAAAAAAAAAAAAAACTCTTCTGTGGTGAGGAAAACTTCAGTCTCTGCTGGAGGAAACCCGTGCTCTCATTCCGTTCCAATCCAACTTCAGGCCACGTCATGGCACGGAAATGGCTTTGGTCACTCTGCAGGATGACTTGTTGGGGCAATAACTCCCTATTGCTCCTCCTCGACATCTCAGTGGCTTTTGATACTGTCAACCACAGTAACCTCCTGGGGAGGCTCTCTGGAGTGGGGATTGGTGGTCTGGCCTCTGCCTGATTCCGTTCCTATCTGGAGGATTGTTCCCAGAGAGTGCAGCTTGGTGAGATGGTCTCCACTCCTTGGATACTCAATTGTGGAGTTTTTTCAGGGATCAATCATTTCCCCAATGCAATTTAATGTTTATATGAGCCCGCTGGGACAAGTCATTAGGAGGTTTGGAGTGTCGTGTCATCAATATATGCTGATGACACACAGCTCTACTTCTCGTTTCATCCTACTGCAGATGAAGCTGTCCTGTGCCTTGGGGCTGTGATGGAGTGGATAAGGGAAAACAGGCTGAGGCTGAACCCTGCCAAGACGGAGATCCTTTGTGTGCGGTTCCCAGCAGCCTGTAGGCTGGGAACATCTCTGTCATTCGGAGGGATAACGCTCTCTGCAGGGGAGCAGGTGTACAGTTTGGGTGTTGTCCTGGACCCAGCGCTATCCATGGATTTCCAGGTGGCGTCTGTGGCCCAGACCGCCTTCTACCATCTTTGGTGTATTGTCCAGCTGTGCCCATATCTGGACACCAGCAGCTTCACTGCCCTGTTTCATACGCTGGTAATCTCAAGGCTTGACTATTGTAATGGCCTCTGGGTGGGGCTACCCTTGAGGCTGGTGCGAGTACAAAATGCAGCAGCCATATTTTTAATCAGGTTGAGATATAACTATCATATCTCCCCTACTCTGGCCACGTTGCATTGGCTTCATGTATGTTTCTGCACCAGGTTCAAGGTTATGACTCTCACCTATAAACCCCTTAACGGTTTAGGATGTTGCTACCTCTCAGAATGCTTACTTCCAGCAAGAACTAGCTGTGATACACGTCCTTCCCAGACTGGGTGCCTAAGATCTGTCACCCCTAAAGAGGCACGTAAGGAAAAAACAAGATCTACTGCCTTTTCTGTGATCGCTCCCACTTTGTGGAATGAGCTTCCACCCCATATTCATTTAGCTAGCTCCTTCCCTGGATTCATTTAAAAGAGTCTTGAAACTCTGACAATTTCAACAGGCATTCCTGAGCTCTTAGCTATACCACTTTAGTCACAGTCTTGCCATCTCAATTCTTACTCTTTTTTAGTTTTGTTTCTTCAATTATTATTATTATTAATCATATAATTATTAAATTTGCTTATTGCCTTTTAATCTTATGAATTATTTAATTTATTTACTGGTTTTATTTGTACAGTTTTGTTGTCATGATGGTGGTTTTATTGTATTAATTTGATCTTATATCTAATTATATTTTGCATAATGTTGTAAGCCACCTAGAATGGCCAGATGGGCGGAGTATAAATCTAATACATAAATTTTAATGACTCCTAGCATGGAATTGGCCTTCTTCACCGCCACCACACACTGAGTTAACACTTTCATCTAGCTGTCCACTAGCACACCATGAACTCGTTCCTGATCCATTATGGAGAGCTCAGAACCCATTAGCTGCTAAGTAAAGTTATTTGGGGGTTGCTCCGATGTGCATTTCTATTCATTTTCTTACATTGAAATGCATTGGCTGTTTTGACGCCCATTCTCCGAGTTTGGAAACATCCTTCTGGAGCTCTTCTCAATCCCTTCTGGTCTTCACCCTCTGAAAAGGTTGTGTTGAATCTAAATTATTTTAGCTGGCCTTGCTGGAGTCTAGTTTCAAGAACAATGGGCATTACATAGGGTCCGGTTTTTGAATTTTTTTGCCATTGCCCCTGATTTTTGTCCAAGGAAGAATTCCAGGAAACTTGACAGCTCAGCTTGCACTAGAGCTCTCTCAAACTATAGTCCTTTTCATAGAATTCCCTCACCACCACCCCCATCCAAGGATATTATCATCTTGTTAATTTTCTGTTCCTATACAGTGGTACCTTGTATAAAGGAGTTAATTTGTTCCAAATGAAATTATGTTAAGCAAATTTTCCTTTATACCAATTTCCCATAGGAATGCATTGAAAACGGTAATATTTATTTATTTATTTATTTATTTATTTATTTATTTATTTATTTATTTATTTATTTATTTATTTATTATTTGTTTGTTTCCCTATTCCAGAATTTTTTATGTTGTATAGATTTTATGTTATACAAACCGTTTGTTATACTAGGGTCCACTGTATCTTCCAGACCCACTGAGGAACTCTGGGCGGATTCAGTTGGGCCTACTTCAGTTGTAACTTACTGCTGAACAATCGTGACCATTTTTTATGTTTTTAAAAAAACAGTTATGTTCTTAGTTGTTGCATGTGCTTCTTTTGATTGCAGATCCGGGCAGTTACTTAAACAGATAAGTCTGATGGGCTTGTTGCCTGTCATAAACAGGTAAAACACCTCAGGCTGCAGTGCATATAATTTACTGGTACCAAAACTGTGCAAAGCGGACACACGGATATACAAATGCTGAAAGGAAATTAAATATGTCTCAGTATCAGGCTAGACATGTAGCAATATTATTCTGCTTTTTCCTTGTGATTCTAACTTTGTTTTAAGAAAAGTATCTTATCGTGGATAGAGACTCCTTATCAAATGTATTCTGAATCTCAAAAATATTGTTCAAATTTAAAAACCAAAAATGTTGCTTAATTGAATATTTGTCACATTCTAATATACTTTCATCATTATGCAGATTTTAGTGGCCAGAACAATTAACAGTTCATTACATACCTATCTTGCCCAGGCTTGTCTTGTCTCAACTATTCAACTAAAATAGTGTACTTTAAATTATAATACAGTATATCGACATGTCATTGATAACTGTAAGGTTCTAGAAACCTTTCTACATCTGCCATGAATTATTGTTTGTCCATCTTATGGTACATTCTGGTTCTTAATGTTTTGAGCTAAGAAGAGTGCCATGACATTGTTTCAGGTGTCTCTCCTTGTGCTTTAGACTAGGTGAAGCGATGGTAGCGCTGTGGGATTCCTTTCTTGAACCCCATAATGCAATGTAAATGGTCACCAACATCTCTCATCCACGTCTCTCAACTTTCTATTGAAGGGCACGACAGGCCTTTACATTAGCCCCCTCCCTTAGCCTGAGAACAGATGGAACAGTACTATAGCATCACCACACAGGTTCAGTAACTCCTTCATTTTCTTCTTAGAAGTTTTTCTGTCTTGTTGTATTGTATTGTATTGTTGTATTCTCTGACTTGCTCAGCTGTGTTAGCCGCCCAGAGTTCCCCTTGGGAAGATGGGCGGGATATAAATCTAATAATAAATAAATAAATCTAATAATAAATAAATAAAATTCTCTCCCCCTCCCCCATGATTCCAGTTCCTAAAATTTCTTTGTACCCAGAAGGAAAGCTATTGTTTACTTATTCATTCTGGGGCGATTGTCTGCTCACAAGTTGCTGTGTTTCTCTATAGTTAATCCCTTGATTTACTCTGCAATCATATTCAGACCTATTCAGAAAAAAAAAAGTTTTGTGACTCTGCCTTCCAGGTTGATAGAAACAGGATAGCAGATTAAGAATCTCATTTTAAAGGTTAGAGCTGGAATGTTTTAAAGGTTGTAGCTGGAAGGGTTTTGTTTTGTTTTAATATTCTGTGTATTTCTAAGCACACAGATTTCTGGTATGAAGAAACATATGACTATTGTTAGGTCAGAAAAGAGTCTACATAGTCCAATATCCTGTTTCTCACAGTGAAATACAGAAATCACAACTGAGAAGCCATCAAGACATAATTTGTCTAATTGTAACCATCACTCCACTTTGTGACAATAAGTTTTGTAAATAAATATATTGTGTGAAGAATTGCCTCCTTTTGTCTGTTCTCATTGAATTATAATTCTCCTGAAAACTTGGGTTTGCAGATCAGGTACAGGTAAAACTTGAAAAATTAGAATATCATGCTAATGTTCATTTATTTCAGTAAGTCAACTCAAAAGGTGAAACTAATATATGAGATAGACTCATTACACACAAAACAAGATATGTCAAGCCTTACTTTGGTATAATTGTGATTATTGTGGCATACAGTTTATGAAAACCCCAAATTCACAATCTCTGAAAATTAAAATATTATGTGATATCAATAACACATGGATTGGAAATAGAACAATTTTGGACTTCTGAAAAGTATAACCATGCATATATACTCAGTACTTGGTTTGGGCCACTTTTGCATCAATTCCTGCCTCAGTGCAACATGACATGGATGTTATCATCCTGTGGCACTGCTGAGGTGTTATGGAAGACCAGGATGCTTCAATAGTGGCCTTCAGCTCCACTGCACTGTTCAGTCTCATGTCCCTCATATTTCTCTTGGCAGTGCCCCATAGATTCTCTATGGGGTTCAGATCAGGCAAATTTGCTGGCCAGTCAAGCACAGTAATCCCATGGCCATTGAACCAGGTTTTGGTATTTTTAGCAATGTGGACAGGTGCTGAGTCCTGTTGGGAAATGAAATCAGCATCCCCATAAAGCTCATTCGTGGAAGGAAGCATGAAGTGCTCCAAAATCTCCTGGTAGACGGTTGTGTTGACCCTGGACTTAATGAAGCACAGTGGACCAACACCAGCAGATGACATGGGTCCCCAAATCAACAGAAAACTGTGGAAACTTCACACTGGACTTCAAGCATCGTGCATTGTGTGCCTCTCCATTCTTCCTCCAGACACTGGGTCCTTGGTTCTCAAATAAGATGCAAAAGTTGCTCTCATCAAAAAAGAGAGCTTTGGACCCCTGAGCAACAGTGTTCAGGAGTGGCTTGACAAGAGGAATAAGGCATTTGAAGCCCATGTCCAGGATTCATGTGGTGGCTCTTGATGCACTAACTCCAGCCTCAGTACACTCCTTGGGAAAGTCCCCAACACGTTTGAATGGACTTTTCCTGACAATCCTCTCCAGGCTGCAGCCATCCCTGCTGCTTGTGCACCTTTTTCTTTCACACGTTTCTCTTCCACATAACTTTCTATTGATGTGCTTTGATACAGCACTTTGGGAATATCCCACTTCTTTTGCTATCTGTACCCTTTGGGGCTTTTCCTCCTTATGGAGGGTATCAGTGATGGTTTTCTGCACCCCATGATTGTGATTCTTACTGAACCTGAGAGAACATTTAAAGGCTCAGGAACTCTTTGTATGTGTTATGGATTCATTAGCTGATTAGAGTGGGACGCTTTGAGCTTAGAATAGAACCTTTTCACACTATTCTAATTTTCTGAGGTTGTGAATTTGGGGTTTTCATAAGCTGTATGCCATAATCATCACAATTATACCAAAGTAAGGCTTGGCATAACATACCTAACTCCGCATGTAATGAGTCTATCTCATATATTAGTTTCATCTTTTGAGTTGACACTGAAATAAATGAACATTTGCACAATTTTCTAATTTTTTGAGTTTCACCTATATATTCCTGGATTTAACCCTGAACCTAAGGGCCCTGATTCAGTTGGTGGCCAAATACAGCTAAAGTTCTGGCCCTTTCTATTTCTAGAAAATCTTTGTCTGGCTATGGTCAGGGATGCCTAAGTAACATCCTGTTTGGAGTATTCTATACATGTGCTGCTTTTGGAAAATGTTCAAAATGTTCAGTAGGTTTGTCTGGAAGTTGAGTGATGGCAAATGGACTTCTTTTCTTGTGAGACTGAAATGTTTCACTACTCATCCAAGTAGCTTCACCAGTCTGAGGAATGTTGGTGCAAATCTTCCAGTTTATCGTTCATCTTGGTTTCACGCCACCCTGGCCTGAATAGGTTCCTTAGGTGGACAGTGACCCGAATAGGCTCATTAGATGGAAAAAGGCCTGGAGTGCATGAAAGTCTCACTTGTGCAACCCTTCCCAACACCCATTAATTATGGATCATTAGCTGTGGCCATCCTGGTGGAAGTGTGAAATGCTTCTAATTTGCCTGGGGATTGATGAAAGGGCAGCATGGTAAGTGGTAGACAGATTGTGCCTGAGCCTCCCAACCTTATTGAGAGAGGGATTTTCAATACACACATGAATGGCTTCCCTGACCCTCTCTCGAACCATCTATCCTTGCTGTTCAATAAGCTTTTCAGACACTTCAGCCATGTAAGGAATTACAAAGTTCTTCGGTCAGCTCTGGGTCTCAGGCTGATCCATTATTCTTATGGGCTGGGCCACTGCTTTGTTGAAGGCCCACTTTGGACATCCACATGCCCACCATCCATTACAACACAAATTAGGAGTAATCAGGACTCTAACTAAACCACAGAGCAGAGAGCAGCCCCACCTCCACAGAGGCCAAGAAGGAAGACAGGTGCCTGAAGACAGCACTTAAGGCCTGTAGACTCACACCAATACTCCTCGGACTGAAGAAGCTACTTGGATGAGTAGTGAAACAGTTCGATGTCACAAGAAAAGAACTCCAGCTGCCATCACTCAACTTCCGGACAATCTCACTTGGATGATTGAGAATCTTCACAGACATGGAGTAGGTCTGGCTGTTTATCAGAACTAGTTGTGCTGAAAATAGATTTGTTTTGCTTTCATGAGAAATTTTACTGGCCATTGACTTGTTTCCACACACAATTAAAAGTTCTAGTTATGACCAATAAAACCCTACATAGCCCCAGTCCAGGCTATTAGAAGGACCATGTCCCACCGCCCTTTATATGGCTCTGCGTAGATCTTAAGATCTTCAGGAGACCCCTCTCTTTCTTTCTCATTATCTTCACAGGCACATTTAGTGAAGGCATGAGAGAACGCCTTCACAGGGGCTGCTCCCAATCTGTGAAACTATGAAACATTCTGGGGGAGGCTAGACTGATCCTCCTACTGTCTTTCTGTTGGCAGGCAAACATATGTTTGCCCACTAATTGGCAGGTCTTTTAATAGTGGGTGTTGTACTTTTTTCCTTGCTGTTGTTAGAAGATGAATAAAAGCCTTTTAATGATGGGTGTTGTACTGCTATTTGTTGCTATTGTGTTTAAATGGTTTTTAAGTCCAAGGAATTCAGTGCCTGTTTCAATGTTTCATAGTCTTAATGCTCCCTTATAAAGGCTGAAATCCCATTGCTTTATTACACAGGTCAAACAGTTCTGGTCAGCAATTACCATGTCCCTGCTGAGGTTTTCAGGTGCACTTCTTGCTGGCAATTAATATGTTCCTGGTGGAATTCTCAAATCTGTATCAAGACAGTATTTTCACACGTACAGCTTAAAAATCACAGGAGTGACTCCTTAGTTGTTGGCTAGAAGTATGTGACTATTATATATTTTGTTTTCCACTTGTTTAACAAAGCACCAGGATTCAGCCATTGGATATTTTTTTAGCTGTGTCCCTTTTCAAATTTTATATTGTAAGACACTTAGGTTTCTGTAAGGAAGATACTGCATGGAATCCTTCATTTTGCCAGAGCAATTTACTGAGAGTATACTTGTGAGATCTTTTTCTTTTCTCAGTTAAGCAATCAGTACTTCATTGGTAGAGTTCTTAAGTGAGATATCTGAAATGTGTTGCTCTCTTGTCTTCAAAGATTAACAGAAGTGGCTTCATTAATACTAGTCCATTCCGTTTATTAATTTAGGAGCCTTAATATTTTCTTATTGAGTTGAAAATGTAACATGTGGTGCCAGCATTAAACCTCAGGGCACTTTTCAGTGTGAATAAGCACTATAAAAAGAAGATTGGTGCTTCTAAAAGATGGAACTCCTATTGAATTGAGGAAGTCCTATTTCTGGAATACTAAATTCATATCGTATTTTGCTGAGTAATCCACATGGAATCTTTGGCAACATTAGGCACATGACTTTTGCATCTGAGCACTTCAGCAACATTCTACAATGTTTAATTATCTGATAGAATGCTATAGATGTCTTTATAACTAGTCTTGAAATAAATTGTCATACAAATGGGGTTAGAGGCACTTGCAGTTGCAAGAAAAAGTATGTGAACCTTTTGGAATTTCATGGTGTTCTGCATTAATCTGCCATGCAAAATGATCTTGATCTTCGTCTAAGTCAAGTGTACTGACAAATATAATGTGCCTAAAATAACACCACACAAATTTCTGATCTTTCATGTCTTTATTGAACATCCTCTTTCAGTATTCAAAATACTAGATTGCTTATTAATTGTGAAATGGTTGTTGTTCAGTGGAAGCCACTTGTATTCTTTTAAAGATGCTTGAAGGGCTTCCTTGGGTTGAGGGAATTGTAAATTTAATTTGTCTTTGTAGACATAGCACTGTCAAATTGTTCACTGTTTGGACTGCAGTCTAATACAGTATTTGTGTGTGTGTTTTACAGTCCACTTCCACACTTACACTATAAGATTTTTTCCCCAGTAGGATTTTTCCATTAGCCCTTGATGGTGATTCACCAGGTTCATAATTAACAGGATCTAATCTTTCAGAAAGCAGTACTATTCCTTATCTCCTATGTTTTTGTAAAATCAATTAAATCACAGCATGGACACTTGTGTGTTCTCTTTACTTTACAAAACAACCTCTGTTTCATGTTTTTATGACCATGTTACATTTCTAGACAATTTGTGTTAGTTTTAGTTCAGGGCACCACTTGTGATTGTGTTAGCTTTAGTTCAGGACTACTAATAAAAAGAGATGGGGAACGCTGGCTTCTGTGCTATAGCTTGAAAGGTAGTACAAAGTATAGATGTTCTTTGCCATTATATTAGTATCTTTAAATCTTGATGCTGGCTAGTTAGCTCAGAGGTTTGGGTATCTGGCTGCTGAGCCAGAGGGTGGGAAGTTTGATTCGCTACTTTGCCTCTGGATTGAAGAGCCAGCCTGTGTGGCCTTGGGCAAGCTTCACGGTCCCTCGGTGCTTCCAGAAGAAGAGAATGGTAAACCACTTCTGAGTATTATCTACCTGGAAAACCCTGAAACAGGTTGCCATAAATCAAAATTGGCTTTACTTGGCTTGATGGCCAGTATATCTTTTATAGTTATTCTCATGCTTACTGTTCTACCAAACACTTTTCAATTGGAGGAAATTGCTTTGGCTCTTTCTTTCCAGAAGAGGGAAGCAAATATGATTGCATTTTGGTCTTTGGTTTCTGTTACTGTTCTGACAGCAGTTATAAATAGTAGTGTATGTTTGCATCGTGCTGGTGTTATCTCTATACAGAGTGCATATTCAGACTTTTCCTAGGTTTGTTCAATGTTCAGTATTCTCTGAATTACAAGGAATGTTTGACACAGGCAAGAAGAGGGGGTAGGGAAGCTCCATCCAGTTGTCTGAGACAGGACTGTCTAAAAATCAATTCTCTGTCAGTTGTCCTGATTGATTTTTTTTTTGCTGTTACTTTACATTCTTATTAGTTAATCCAAGTACTATGAACATAAGAGTTTTTCTTTCTGGTGTTTTCCTAGCTCATGTTTTTCCATTGTTTGTCCCTTTACCTTATATCCTGTCCTGTGGTATGCCTGAAAACTTGAACTCTTACATATCAGTTAGGAAATCTGAATCTGTGTCACATTATGAAGGATTTTCAAGGAGGGACTGTCACTTCAAAAAAAATCCTCAAAACCAGTTACAGTGTAGTGATTGGTAGATGTTTTGCTCTAAATTCATCCCTGTCTGTGATTGTCAATCCTGAGTGTTGATAGAGTGGTATCTCTAGCACTCTGAACCTCTTGAATGTCACTAATGAATCCATGAGTTATGGAATATTGTGAGCTGATCAGAGAGGGAGGTATAACACACATTTTAATCAGAATATTCAGTACCTTCCACACCTCTTTTGGGTCGAACTTCATGTAACTGGCTTATAAATATTCTCATGTTAAGTATGATACTGTGTCTGACTCTGGCAAGATTTGATATTATTGTGTGGCGGCAGCCAACTAAAAAAGTAGATATCTCTCTCTCTCTCCCTCTCTCTCTCTCTCTCTCTCTCTCTCTCTCACACACACACACACACACAGAGAGAGAGAGAGATTGCTCAGTACAAAATTTGGTCCAGCTTGCCAAACTCAAACAAATGGATCAGGATTTGGAACATAGTTTTCCAGTTTGCATTTGGCAGAGCGAGTATAACAACATTGCTTTAACCAAGAGCTTAAAGAGTGTGTAGGTTTCTCCAGTCTCTGTGTTGTTCCTACTCAGATCTTTGTTTCACCATTTCATTACATCCAAAGTAGCCCTTCAATATGTTTTGACACATAAGGATTAAAGCCACGCCCAAGCTGTTCTCCCTTTTGTCTTCCCTGAGTTTATGCTTATCTTCTGGAATCAGGTACCACCAGGTAATTCAATATGAGGGAAATTTCTGATTGATTTCATGTGCAGATTATGTATATATAAACTCTCATTTTGAAAAGCCACTCAGAAAGTGATACCACATAGGGTAAAATCTTGGAAGCTTATTTGTTTGTTTGTTTGTTTGTTTGTTTGCTTGCTTGCTTGCTTGTTTATATTTGTCACTGCCCATTTCGCCAAAGGGGACTCTGGGCAATTCCTTCTTTTCCATCAGTTAACCACTTCTCACCCAAACACAAAGTAATTATAGGGCTGTTTTTCAAGAAATGTGAATGTTAGTGAGCACAAGAGAATATCCTGTAGTGTGATTTCTAAGTAAAGACTACATCAACTAATAGCTGTGTAGATTCTTCATAGCGGAACAACATTGATTTTGACTTTGATAGTTTTACACTGTTGACTGTGAGAGACAGTGAATTGTCATTTCCCTGGGTAGCTTTTTTGATTACTGTCATGTTAGGACATCTCTTTTGAAATAACCTAATGACTTCAGGAAATAATCGAGACAGGATCTTGTGTTCTAATCTGCGCTCCAGTATAATTTAGTATTATATCTTTTAATTGCTTGCGTATCTGAAGAAATTGTGTAGAATCATGTAGCAACCCAGCTATGAGTAGATTACTTTGGTATCAGATAACCCAGCCATTGCTCTGGGAATGAATTTCTTGTATTGGGGAAATAATAGATTTAAGTTGTTGTGTATCTGCATGTGTAGAAGCTATGTATGAATGGGCAACTGCGTATATACTCTAAAAGCAGTAAAGAGCAAAAAGGAAAAAACATTTTAGTGGGTTATGTGGAATTGTTCTCATCCTGGAGCCTTAATGCTTTCTTGGAAATGCCATCTGATAGAGTAGGAGACTGTTGTATTGGGTGAGGATAATTGCATGGGGGTACGGAGGTATTGGGCAGGAGCGGTGCACAGTAGGTGAGGCTAGATACAGTTCTTACTGAATTCTATATGTGTTACCAAACAAGCAAAGCACAGCTTATTTCAATTCAAGGAATTTAAGAACCAAGTACTGTACTAGAAGTGTAAGTACAGTATGTTTAAATACCCCGTGCAACCCCTGACTGGAGGTAATAGCAGGAAAACATTTGTTCACAGTGTCCCCTTTTAAGTAGAAGTGAGATTTGTATCAATTCAGTTCTATTCAAGAGCACCCCCCCAAATTATCTAGTAGTGAAATCATGAGAACTAATGAAGGGCTCCATGTGGGAGAGTGCCATTGGGGAGGACAGTGGAGGCAACTCATGTATGTTTCCCCAGAAGCAAATCGCAGAGAGTTCAGTGAATGTTACCACCAAGTAAAACTGTTTTTGATTTTTGTTACATTCACTTTGATATAAAATAATAATTCTTATATGTTATCTAGGTCACAGATCCCCTTTGAGAGTCTTATGAAAGTTATGAGTCCCCTTTATAGAGTGAAACAGTATCTTACTAATACAGTAGGATTTTTAAAAACATCAAAAGTAAGGAGAAATAAAAGCTTTTTTGTGTGAATTCTGTGAATTCCCTTTAAAGTGGTTTTGATAAGGCTACATACACACCTTTTTACCCATTTCCGTGGTTGAATTATTGAAGGGTATATTAGCCTGGCTAAATGTCATAGGACACAGGAAGAGCCTTACATACAGACATGCTTATGCCTTCTGTCTTATAGCATGTCTTTGTTTAGGTTCCCTTTGTTAAAGGGTAGGAAGTGATCCTTCTTTTGGAAATATTTTGACAGGCTTTCTACAGTATTGTGCTCCTTCACAGTTCAGATTTCATGACAAAAACATGCCTTGATAAATCCCTAGTATATCCATACTCCTGATAAAATAAAACTGGGGATCATTTTAGTATTCTTGAGAATGCATGTACTTGATCATCTATTTCTGTGGCTGTTAGACGTGAATCACACTTTTCTTTGACTGTTAGACTTGAAAAGACTACTGATGACATATTACTAAGGAATGATACAGCCTCCAGTCATTTCTTATATAGCCACCCAAGGTTGAAGAGAGGGTCAGATTCATATCACACAGGAACGAAATATGTGCAAGCAAAAGTGCTGAATTAAACTACTGCTATTGAAATAGCTCTGGTTCTCCAAATTATTCTACTCCTTGTATATTGTGGTCTAATATTAAATCAGTGTTGTTGCAGCAGAACACTTTGCAAGTGGTTTTATTGAGTACTGTTATAGAGAAGAATAATTAATCAAATCATGCCTTCTGTTATTGAGTGCCAAAGGACTATTTACACAATCACAAAGTACTTAAAGCGTTCTCTGGTAGGTTTACAAGTAACGATGCAGGGTGCACATTGCCCCCACCCTACCCCCAGCAAGCTGGGTGTTCATTTTACTGACTTCGGAAGGATGGAAGACTGAATGAACCTTGAGCCTACAACCTGGAATTGAACCCCAGATCCTGAGCACAGTAATGGTTTCAGTACAGTAGTTTAACCACTGCACCGCAAGGCTCTTAATATCATGAATGTCTTATTTGTGAAGTCTTTGTTTTACCACATATGTCTGAAGAAGTGGACTTATCCAAGGAAGCACATATTAACATATAACAGTTAATCTTTAAGGTGTCTCAAATATTTTGTCTTTTTATTTTTTATCCTTTGGATATTTGCCCGATATGCTTGCACTGGATACAGTACTTCTGAAACTTCCTCCAGGAAGTAATGCATTAATACATGGTAGCAATTCGCAGTTAACAAAGCACCATGTTAGTAATATGAATGATACATGTCTATGGAGTTTTCTTGTCAGGAATACTGGAGTGGTTTGCCAGTTCCTACTCCAGGCGCCTACAGCACCTGGTATTCCCTGGTGGTCCCCCATCCAAGTACTAGCCAGGGCCGACCCTGCTTAGCTTACGAAATCAGGCGAGATTGGATGTGCTTAGGGCATCTAGGCAGCTAGAGTACATCATAACAAGGCTCAAAACAGTTGTAGTACAGGAATTCCTTTCTTATAAAAAAAAACTACACTTGGAAACTACTATTTGAACATGATTATACTGGCTGAAATTGTGTTGCTTAACTCTATAGACACAAGTGGTGATGTATTTATTTTACTTATTTTATTTATATCCTGCTCCCATTAATGCCAAGGCATTACCCTGAGCTGTTACAACAAATATAGTACAAAAATATTGTGGGGTTTTTTAGATTTAAGTTGCTTTTAGTGTATTTACTTTATTTGTTATTGTGTTGTTAGTGTTTGAAAAATAAAAACAATAATTTAAAAAGAAATCCCAATGGAAGCCTTTAATCAGCAACAATTTGTCACTGCTGATTATATCATCACCTTTCCACCTGCAGAGTGTCACAAAAGGACTTCAGCCATAGTTCTGCTATAGTGGTCAGAAACTGTATGAATCATTTATAAAAATCATGGTGGACAACAGAAGGCCCTATCGTGTTTTGGCTTGAAGGTTGGGGAAAACTGACATTTTTTCCTAGCTGCAGTTGAAAATTCAATTACAAGCTCCTGCTTGTTCTGCGACAATAAAATTGTTTTAATCTATATGTAAAGTTTTCAAATTGCTATGCTTTGTATTTGCCTTTGGGAAGCCATTTACAGTGCAATATTGCTTATCTTTTCTCATACAACATGAAGATTTACAACATTATTTTTAAAAAGCCACTCAGAGGTTTAATAGTAATTTGAGACTGATTTTTGCAAGAAATTACCTTATCTTCATTATAAAGGCTGTACTATAAACAGTCATATTTTGTTACAGTACAGTACTTGCATGTATTGTTTATCTCACAGGTGTCCCAGTTTTGTGCCTATTTATGAATGCTTGATACATACATATTTATTGGTGAAATTTGTAAAAGTCATTGCAAAGATACGGTTCAAAATACAGTATGGTTCATTTCATCCTTGTGGGCTATGTTTTGATATACCTTCAATCTGTTAACATGGTCTGAATCACTTACTAACCATTGATACAGTTGGTACAGAAAATATGTGCTTCTTTCATGTCTCCCTTTGAGCTTGCCTTCAACTAGTCTTGTGGCTCTGTTCCACATGTCATTTTGGAAAGGTTACAAGCTAAAAAGGTAAATAGAAGAGGTATTGCTTTTCCTTTGGTCCTACAAATTCTCATACAAAACTGCTGTGGCAGTCCTCAAACTGCATGATTTTTAATTTTTAATGTTCAGGTCACTTCCGCAGAACTTGGTGGCAGTTTTTACTTTGCCAGGGGAAAATCATTGAAGAGAAACGGATTGTATGCTTTTGAGAGCTGCATCTCAGTAAGCTGTAGCCCCTAATACCGCAATTAGAGATGGGCATGGACCTTCTCTTGCCTCCCCGGCTGGTTCCCCCAGTCACCAGCTAGTGTGCACTTCTCTCCTCCTCCTCCTCCTCCTCTACTGTTTTCTATCCAGTCCCCACCAGGAGCATGGGCTTCCCTGTCCTACCTCCTTGGATGATCACCCATTCAGATGAGGTGTGACAGGCCAGCCCAGGGTATAGCCAGGGGTTGGTTGGACAGCTGGAGGGAGGAAAGGAGTTTGGTTTGGCTAGTGAGTGGATCACAGGCTGGGGAGACAGAGGAAAGGGGCACTTGGCATCTGTAGTGCCATGCGTATGAACCATCACAAGCCTCCAAAGTGAGGTTCGTAACCATCTCTAATCCCAATTATTAGGAGAGCCAAAATGAAGTGATACATGTAATGGGTGAAACTGAAAATGATTTGGCTTTAGAGAAGCTAGCAGTCCAGCACAGAACAAGACTGGCCCACAAACGTTTAGGACTTTAAAGTGCCGGGAAGACTCTTTGTTGTTCATTCTTCAAGAGAATATGTGACTCCGGAAAGGATTTCTTGTCTGAGAACACATTTATGCTAAAACAGGGTTTTAAAATCTGAAAATCTTCAAGGAGTGGTTTGATGGTTCACCCACCCAATCCCATACATTTCCATGTTCAAGCAGAGGTTTTAACTGAAGTCTCCTGTGTCCTAGCCAATCACTTGATCTGATTCACCACACTAGCCTTACACTGCACCACATTTGCCAACACAACAAAAATAATTGGTGTCAGCCTTTAAATCCATCCTGTTAATTAACGTATATCCTTGATGGGTAATGAAAAAGAAGAGTTATTGGTCATATACAGTGTTTAAGAATTAGATAGTACAGTATAGAAAGTTGTTGGATATGGATATATAAACTTACAGCAAAACCCTTGTAATGCTTAATGGGTTTTACCCTCATATTGCATTTTACTTGGGTTTGTAGCCCTAGTTAGTCAATGGTTCTTTTTTCCATAGGAAGAAAACTGTCTTTATAATATTTGTAGACAAAGTCATCGCCATAGAGTCCTCTGAAACATTAAAAGCATTCAGACATAATAGGTAATTTAGTCTCACATTTTGGTACAATTAAATAGTTGAAAATACTGTACAGAAGTGTGTAACAGTTGTCACTGCTTCCAAAACTTTAATCAGAGGAAGTTCTGTAGTGAATATTCATTGTTAGAGGACAAGCGCAAATGTTTGGCAGGAGAGGAGGAAGTGCTGACATTTGTGTCTCTATTGTTCAGTGCATTGTCTTGATACCCCATGCTTATGGAGCAGGGATCATTTTTATGCTGATGGCCGTACAATAATGGATTAGCAAATGTATGACACAATCTGGGGATCAAAAGGCAACTGCTTCTTTTTCACTATACCTGAACAAGTATGTTCATATTGTAGAAAGGTTTTGATTTTTCATGATTTAGCTGTTTGTTAGTTTTAGAGAAAGCTGCCTAGGTGCCCTAAGCACATCTGATCTCGCCTGATTTCGGAAGCTAAGCAGGGTCAGCTCTGGTTAGTACTTGGATGGGAGACCACCAAGGAATACCAGGTGCTGTAGGCGCCTGGAGTAGGAACTGGCAAACCACTCCAGTATTGCTGTCAATAAAACTCCATGGACATGGAGTCACGAAGTCGGTCATGACTGTAACGACACAGCACACACAGTTTTAGAGAAAAGAGACTAGTTTCCACTATTGCTGCTCCTTAGAAAGAGGATTATAAATTTTGAGGCACTAAATCAAAAGGAATCTCCTTATGTGTTCTCAGCACACTAAGTACAACATATTATGTTGAGTCAAAGCAAAAAAGGGTAGGTGACCCGCGTGACCATCACAAAACACAAATGCAAAACTAGGCTACAGGCAGTATGGGCCACTAATAAAAATAAAGAACATTGCAAGCTTTTAAGTGCAATACATTCTTTTTCAAAACAAGCATCAGAAGTTCAAAAATGGCATCTTGGCTAGATGATATACGCCAGGAATATGTTGCGTGTGTAACAGCGAAGAAATGTGAACCCTAAATTCTTTAAAGCTGCCCATATTGAAAATACAAGGAAAAAAGAAATATGTTCTCTGATTTGGTGTCACAGATATAAAACAGGTGTTGAGGAGTATTAAAAGTGAAATTTTCTTACTTACTGTAAGAGCTCACTGTAGTATAATTTCTAATCTGTGTGTAAAGAATATAAAGATGTCACCATTTTGCCAACTTGTACATTTTCATGGATCACTACATTTTTCAAATACTGTAGTCATGTATTTTAAAAAGAAACAAGGAAGCTACTCCTAAACAGATGTTCTTGACCAATAGAAAATACTGATTTATATGTAACACGCCAAATGTTTTAAATAAATTATATATAATTTACACCCATTTGGATTAATATTTGCTTTCAGTGGTGTCCATCTGTTATCGCAAGTAAAAATATGTGAAACAGCAATATTTTTTCTATTAAAACTGAAAAAAAGTTGCAGTAGGAAACAAAATAACTTCTGTAGGAGAGCACAGAGAGAACCCCTAGTTCCCTGAGCAGCTTCCTCAGTCTAAGGAGAGTTAGTGACGAGACATCCAATTTAATTCACATTGATTTCAAATCACCGTGGTCTAAATAGACTCATTAGGTGGACAGTGGCCTGAATAGGCTCATTAGATGTACAGTGGGGTGGAATGTGTGAAAGTCTGTGCTGAAAGTCCCACCCTATCAGAGTTTATTTTGCAGTTATCCTTGGTATACTAATTTCACTAAAGGTTGACTTTTCTCTAGTTATGCTCTGAGAAAAACTATATGTTAGAAAAGTAAAATAAACCATAGCTGCTGTGAGTTTTTCAGGCTGTTGGCTGTGTTCTGGAAGTTTTCTTCCTGACATTTCACCAGACTCTGTGGCCAGCATCTTCAGAGGGCAAGGAGAGAACCCAGAGCATAGAGAGAACTCCTCCTTCCCTGAGCTCCTTGCCCTCTGAAGATGCCAGCCACAGAGTCTGACGAAATGTCAGAAAGAAAAACTTCCTGAACATGGCCAAACAGCCTGAAAAACTCACAACACCTATCAGATCCCAGCCGTGAAAGCCTTCGAGAATACATTAAAATAAACCAGTTGGAAAATTGATGTAATAAAGTTCTAAGCAGTTTTTTAAAGGTAACAGATGGAGGCAAAGAAACTGAATCTAAATCATAAACTAACTTTAAGTTAAAAGTTTCAGTAACTAGTCAAAATGTGATCCTGCAGTGGACCATGTTCTGGACACTAAGTGATCCTGCATTCTGTCTGGAAGAAACCAGATGACCTCCTCTTCAGTCTTTGTGCTTGAAAAGGTTTACATTGATGCAGTTAATTATTTATAAGTACCCATCTGGTATCTGAACTGATCAGGTATTGATATCTTGTTTGATAAATACATCTGGGAGATCATAAAGCTGGTGTCTTTGCATGATGCCTTTACTTATTTAATAGGCTTCTTTTTGGTGATGGATATAATGGACTCAGATCCTTTGGGTATAGGAATGAGCCAATTATGGACTCTGACTGTGGTACATACATATAGAAGTACCAAGACGTAACTGATGAAAAGACATAATGAAGATGGCTCTTCTTGAAAGAAAGAAAGAAAGAAAGCTACTATTGTGCTTACTTACAAACATACCCTGGGCGAAGGTGTATTTGTTGTGTACATTACAGGTCTTGATTTCCACAATGAATACAGCTCATGTTATCATCACACTACCTACTGTTTTTCATAGTTGGGAGGGCACTACCTACTGCTAGCCTAGAATCCCTGGATTTATAAATTATTACTGTACAGTAGTGCCTCTGTTCCTGTACTGCATGATAGTCAACCAAATGAGTACTGTATTATTTTAAAATTTAGAAAATGTATAGCAGAACTATGTTCTATATCTTCCTCTTCTCCCAACATATGATATTACATTTGGATGGATTAGGAAATATGTTGGACCCGTGTGAATTTACATTATGTGTAGTTTCTGAAATGTTAAGGTCAAACATGCCAAATCTAGTGAAGTTTTGCAAGAGAAATAAGGCTGTTGATGGACTGAGCTGCAGAAATTAGTTCATAGTTCAGTTACAACAGGGTCAGAAAGCCATTAGGTTATTTTTGTATGCAATGAAGAACTTTCAGGTTTTTATGTAGGGTAATAATAGTCTTGTTCCCATGTTTGCCCTTTTCCACACTTTTCCATTGCAAAACTCCACCAGGGATTCTTCTAAGAAACAAAATCACAATTCTAACTAGCCACACGCTGCACCTGGTTTAATTAGCTTTTAGTGTTTTGGAAAAGTTCTTAATGGAATTCAAACTCTTTTGAGTTTGCATATCACTCTGTATTCTTGGTTCAGGTTCTTTCAGCTCTACTCTGCCAGTGTTCGACTCCATAGCATCCTTATACAATTTGTTGTGAGAGTAAATGAAGCAATGTGTGTTTGTTCAGCTGCTGCTCTCCTTTATGCCAAAAATACCTCTTGAGAGATGCTGCTCTGTTTCTCTCAGGGCCTCCGTGAACCTGAGTTGGTACTGGCTTGAGTTATTAAACATGCCTCATGTTTAATTATGCTTTTAAAAAGTCTGCTTTCTCTTTCCTATTTGTTGAGTTAAAAGCTTACATTTGAATATGTCAGAAAGATGTCACACTTCAAGATTCTCTTTGCTTTTATTTATTAAGTTGCATCTACCAGCAAAGTGTGTAGATTAATAAAGGTAAAAGGTGAGTTAAGCTAATTCCTCCAATTTGCAGAAGATTTAGTTAATTTTTAACCTATGGTGAACTTTCACCAAAATTAATACAGGTCTGTATTTTTAAAATCAGACTTGAAATTCAGAAGATACTGTTACTGCAGAGTGTGGGATTTATTCTATACTCCAAAATACTAATTCACTGTACTATCTGATATATTAAGGGATTTATAGATACAAAAACTGATGTTTAAGTTGGCTAGTGAGAGGGGCAAAAACGAATATTTAGGTTGGCTAGCAGTAATATTCTGAAGGCTTTTATCTGAAGATATTAATTGCAGCCCACAAAAGCTTATGCTTGCAATAAATGTGTTATTTCTAAATGTAACAAAAGGTTTGGTCTGTCTGCTTGTTTTTTTTTCAGTTGGTTTTCTCATTCATGCGTAATCTGCTGTCTCTCTGAAAAGCTGTAGGTGGCTCAGAAGCTGGAGGAAAGGGACTGCGGGGTGAACATTGATCAACAACCCTGCCTAGCTCAGTGCATTGCCTCCACTTTCCTTTATTACTTTCTGTTCTCTGTATTAATTCCTCTGCTTTCTTCCTAAACAATGCTTAGGAAGGAAGCAGAGGAATTACACTTTGCTTTTCTGCCTTCAACAACAAGCCTTGGAAGGAATTAAAAATTAAAATTCCTTAAAAGTACTGCTCTGAGCTTGGAATGTTTAACCTCAGGATTTTAGATGGAGTTAAGAGCTAGACTTCCCTACGGCTTTCACCTCCTTTTGGGAACAGCAATAGTGAAATAGATCAGAATTTTTCAGAAAAGTGAAGTATAAAACAGTGGGCTAGTAATGAAGGAAAAAAACCAAACCCTGCAGGACTCTATGCGAGCGAGTATGTCTGGCATCATCACTCTAGGGACTGACTGATCACAGTACCTGTAAGGTCTTGCATTTCCACTTGATGAGAAGGCATATTTTGCAAAGCTAAGGAAATATATGCTTTGAAACAAAATCATGAACATTTTATTTAATATTTTGATGTCCACTCAATCTTGATACAATAAATACACCAAGAACAACGTTTGGGGGCGGGGGGAGGAAAGGACACTGCATTTGAAAAACCATGCAGGCAAAGCCTTCACACAAAGTGGTGAGTTGAAGCAGATCAATTAAAAATTCAAAAATTATTTAATGCCAAATGTTTTCTCATCCCATTTTGTCTTATATCTCACTTAATAATGACAGCCCTTTAATAAGATTCCTTTGTTTGTTCACCATAGTTTTCTTGCATCTCCTTAGCCCATATGGTTGAAAAGTTTTTGTTTTGTTTTTTGTTTGCATTTTTGTCTGATGGTCCAAACTAGATCCTCCTTATGGATCTTGTTTCGAAGTAGCCTTTCAGATGAAAACTTCATTGAATGTAAGAATTAAGTATGTACCTTAACAATAAGATCAATCACAGTGAAAGTATTTTTCTTTAGTTGAATTAGACCTATTAGTGTTGTGTTTAGTCCTCAGCAAACCAATGTTTTTTTCTGTGCACAGAATCACAACAAGCAGAATCCTGCAGATGATATGTATGTAACCTGTATTAAACTGTATAACCTGCAGTGGGTAATTACCAATAACTAAAGAAGTGCTCATTCCATTATCAGACAAGTCCCTGTTGTTTATTTAGGACATGTTTTGTGGGCACTTCATTAGTTGTCAGCAATTCACCATGATGAGTTCCACCGTGTAACTTACTTATGTATATATCACCAGCAGAATTCTGGTAAAAGAATCCAGAAGAATATAAAAGTTATATAACTTCCTTTTGGAAAAAGTGATATTTTGGATCAGGCAGCAGCTGTTTTAAAGATCAATTAAATTATTTATGGTTTTTTGCTTTCTTGGCAGCCTTAGCAGCTTATTCACATAAGTAGGCTGTTTAAATTCTGGGATGGTTTAAGCCAGGGGTTCCCAAAGTGATCTATATACACCCCCAGGGGTCTATTTCGACTGGCAGGGAGTCTATGACAGTGAGAGAGAAAAATGGGGGTTCACAAAATGTAAATGGGGGGCCATGTGAGCAGACCCAATTTAGGCAGATCATCATCAACATTTAGGCATTCTGTAAATGTCTTACACCTAACATAAATTGTTTTGGCGCTATTTTTGAAAGTTTTGCAGCAATTTTTGGAATTTTTAAAACATTTTTGGTGCATTTCTCAAGTGGTGCAAAGGTAGGGACCTGATCCTTGTGGTGTGCATACCTTTAAAGTCCATTTTGCATTATGTGTGCAGGGTGGGGGTTATTGCATCAATTTTCGGAACTTGATCCTCACCATGTGCATGTTTTTAAAGTCCGTTTTGGGGACTTGTGTTTTGCAAAGATATTTGTACCATGGTCATTTGAAATTCAAATCAACTATAATTACAGTCATAGGCCTTTCCCTGGGGACTTGTGTTTTGGGGCAAAGAACGTCACACAGACTTTATAGTCAAACATTCGAACTATTCTGGGCGCTACAGATCGCCCACAAAGAACAAAAGAAACTCAAAAGATACGGCATGTGCACATCGTTTCGATTCGCACCCACTTATCACCCACTTGTCAAAGAGTAACACAGGGCGGACACAATTAATCAAGTTCTCCAGCGCCCCCTGTCATTAATACAGCTCATAGCTCCTTGGTTTGACAACAAGTAACTATTCTGGGTAGGAGTTTGTTCGGACTACCTTCCCAGGATGTATTTTGATTAATCTCACAGGACAGGCTTGGGAATAATGTAGTGCTTTGTGCAACGGTTTTGTGAACATATTTAATAAAGGAATAGAAATACTGCCATTTTATCTAAATGACAGCTTATATGTTTTTATTAAACCATCAATACTTGGTTAACAAGTAACTTGGTTTACGAGTATTTTGATTAACGAGCAATAATTTCGGAACATATTTGCCTTATTAATGAGCAATGTCTTGATAAACCAACACTCTCTTGTGTGCCACATAATCAAAGGTGCTCTAAAAGCGAGTGGCATCTCTTCCTCTCCCCCCCCCTTGCTGGAAGTGGGTGATTGTCTGTTTCAGTTTCTGTTTCAGGCAACAGCACCAGCAGCAGAGTTGAAGGAAGGGTGACAGGCTCTGTAAAGGTATGCAACAGTTGCCACCCCCATCAACCCCTGTCCCCAAAGAGGCCACCTTTGTGGGGGCCTCTCCACACCATCCCTGCCACCACCACTGCAACCAGGACACACCCCCCATCGCCCCCTTTAAAAAAAAAAAACCTCCACGGAGGCTTCTCCCTTTGCTCTACCTGGGATTCCTCCCATTGCTTAGTTTTTAAAACAGCTCCCTCTATGGGGGCTTCCCTCCTCCTCTATTCTAGCTGGGATTTCTCCCAGTGCTCCGTTTTATTAAAACAGCCCCCCTCCACTGAGGTTCCCCCAGCCTCTGCAAAATGATAATAAGGCCGCACCTGGAGAATTTTGTACAATTCTGGTCACCGCATTTCAAAAAAGACATAGTGGAATTGGAAAAAGGTGCAGAAGAGAGCAACTAAAATGATTACTGGCCTGGGGACCTGCCTTATGAGAAAAGGCTAAAACATTTTTGGCTCTTTAGTCTGGAAAAAAACTGCCTGAGGGGGCATATGATCAAGATGTATAAAATAATGCAGGGCATGAGTAAAGTGGATAGAGGGAGACTCTTCTCCCTCTCACAAGATACCAGAACTAGGGGACATGCACTCAAATTGAGGGTTGGGGGACTGAGAACAAACAAAAGAAAATATGCTTTCACCCAGCACGTTAGTCTGTGGAACTCCCTGCCACAGGTTGTGGTGATGGCATCTGGCCTGGATGCCTTCAAAAGGGGATTGGACAGATTCCTGGAGGAAAAGTCCATCCCAGGTTACAAACCATGATGGAGATGTGTAATCTCCAGGCTTAAAACCAGGGTACTTCAAGGGCCAAATGCAGGAGAGTGGTATCAGGAGACAGATATCTAGTCTTGTGCACTCCCAGATGCATCTGGTGGGGCCACTGTGAGATACAGGAAGCTGGACTAGATGGGCCTTTGGTCTTATCCAGCATGGCTCTTCTTATGTTCTTATGTTCTTATGTACACATAATAGTATTAGTAGACTCACACCCATCCACCCTCCAAAAGAGAGAGAGAGAGAGAGAGAGAGAGAGAGAGAGACTACAGCTAGGTACAAAATAAATAAATAAATAAATTCCTATCTCAGATGGCTCCGGAATTGCAAATAAAGTTTGAAAATCTCTTTATAAATTGCCACAGCTAAAGCTGGACATGAAAATAAATAGCACATGCCTTTAGCTCTTGTTTTGGAAGAACTCCACATGCTGTGCTACATTTGAATGCAATATGCCTTTGCTCTTTTTGTATCTTATTTGTTGCTGTCATATAGCAAGACATGCACTCCAGCTTTTCTTTCCTTCAGAATCCGGGGGGGAGGGGATATTTTTAGTGGGCTTCGTGACATAGCTGAAAAAATTGTTCATGTGACACACAAGGCAATTCAGTTGTTTGAAGTCACTGTTTCTTTCTAGAACAACCACTCAGAGCTCTGCCAACATGCCTAGGGGGTGCCCCCACTTCATATTCTATTTGTACTCTTTTGTCAGGGTAGAATTCAGTCTAACAAGGCTAGAGAAACACTTTGCTTAACGCTGCTGAAGCACAGCATGTTTAGGCTAGGGAGAAGCCCGTGGTTCAGCTGCGTGTTCCTTTGCTTATTTCAGAACCAGTATGGAAATCTCACCATCTTCTTCTGATACAGTATGTTCTATTATCTTACTTTCAGCTGTGGTGCTTTGCTGTAGTATTAGTGGGAGAAGAGATGCAGCTTGACAATTCAGATACAGTGGATACTGCACAATTGATAGCTGATAGCTGCTGTTTTTGTAACTTCAGTTACAGAAATGCACTAGTGTTCTAATTGTCTTGGTAGATTACTGATAGAAAATATATTGATATTGCAGGTATGAAATGTGTTCATTACATGCAAGGATTCAGGTATGGGAGTTATAATTAAGGGGGCTTCTACTGGGGCCATACAGTTTCTAATGTTCAGCCCTAATTGGATCATTTTGATGCTGTAATAAAATGCAATTGAAATGTTTACATTATTATTATTTTTATTCTGAATAGTATGCTATAAATAGTATCATTAATAAATGATATGCTTCTGGGTAATTTTTAGCTTGCTTTTATGATGGAAGAATAATTGTGTGTCATGAAGGTCTCCTTTCTGTATGAAATGAATTATGTTAAAAGTTTCTTACCTTTACTTTAAACCCTCATTAGAACTGTTTTGCATTTATGCCAGTTGTTGTCATTATTGCTTCTCTTGAGGGTTCTGGGGTCAGAGTTTGCTTTAGCAACTAGCTGAACTTCAGTCCTGCATGAACATGTTAGAATTTCACAGCGGCAAAAGTTTTGTCCAACAGGATATATTCTAAGGATGATCAAGAAAATGGTATGAATATATAATTTAAAGTAGAACTTGCTTTTTTTGCTTAATGTAGCTTGTGTGTCTTAGCCCAACAGATACTAAGCTAGGTGCTTGTTCATTTGTTTTTGAAACAGTTAGTCCTCGACAGGACGTGGTAAAAGTTGCTCTCTCAGTTTGGCACTTTGCTGTTTCTTCAAGTATACAACTTCTTGTGAACGCCTTCCACCAGCACTCACTTGTAGGGACACCCAGTTCCATTTGTCTTGGTTGTTAGCCTTCCATTGTGTCTTTGGATTGCAGCAGTGTCTGGTTTTCCTTTAATTGTTCTTTGTCAGCCCCGCTGAATCATGATTAGTTTGCTCAGAGGTTACAAAAGGTCAGCTGCTTGTATTGTACAGCTTTAAGATCAGCTACCATTTGAATCAGGAGATTCAAAAGTAAGGGAGGGAGGGAGAAATATTTGCAGATAAGCAGTCCATAGGGATGAAAATAAAAGAATGTCATACTGTGTTTGGTTTCTTAGCTGTTGCTTTCAGAACAGAGATGCTTTGTTAGGCCAAAATAACAACCCTAAAAAGACAAAGACATTAAATTACTTCCTTTCATTTGCTCTGAAATCTTATGTTCCTGGTCATGGGGTCATGTAAAATATGACAGGCATATACAGTAGTCTGACTCTTTTTTTGCCTGAGAAAGTGGAGTGTATCCATGAAAGCTTATGTAAAAATACAGCAGTTAAAGGTGCCACAGTGTTTTTGTCTCTCTCTTTCAGTTGTCCCATCCAATATTTTGATAAATTGTCAGTACTGTATAAAACTACAGTATTTCAAATTAAAAAGAAATCTGGACAATAATTCTAAGTAACTTAACAGAATAGTAACCAACAGAACAAATGTTTCTGTGATTATATTAGTCAGCCCATGTTTTGCCTAATTAATTAATTTCATCAACTAGTGGGGGTTTGATTCCATATCCCCGTAGCCGAAGCCAATGCTGAATAGGTGATATATTTATTAGACCACTGAAAAACAATGCAGTTTACTAGTTTTGGTGGATCAAAGCTAGTTTCACACATGCAGGAAGGAACTAATGTATCTTTTCTTTAGTACAGATAACTTGAGAGGCTCAAAAGTTCATGGCAGATGGATGTGCCAGTTTTGTTTCTCAGATGTGAATTAGGAAAGGTGCAGGCTGTATTGAAGGTGTGGCTTTAAAGTTACAGCTGGGGAAGGTGTTAATTAGATTCACACCCAAGCTCTTCAAACCAAGAAGCCCAGTTATTATGCATATATTGAGCCACATGGCCTTCTTTTGAAACTACAGGTTTCTGTTCAACTAGGGAAAAGGGAAGAGAAAAAAAAACAGATTACTCCTCTGGGAATTGGGGTGAAAATTTAGAAAATCCACTAGAAAGTTCCAATTGGAAACAGATTAAAGTCAAATTCATATGACCAACTGGTTAGAAGTGTTTCCTTCAGTTGCAGTGCTGCTGCTTTGATGTTAAGAGTCCCTGTGTCTCCTCATTGGTGCTTTCTAGAGTACTCATCAACTCGTGTGATATTTCTGTGAGACAGATTTGAGTCTCGGTGCTTGCCATCAAATTTTGTGAACACTAAAATAATCAGTATGCAGTTGGCATAGTAGTTAATAAGTGGCAAAATCAACTGTCTTCTCACCAAAAATAGGGGCTCTACCAGGCCAGTTCAGCGGTTTTCTGAAGTCTGTCCATTGTATTTTCACCAGTATAATGGCTGCTACTTTCCTGTGGGATAAAGAAGTAAAGTACAGCTCTTAAGCACACTGCTCTGGTATTTCAAATGCATCAGCTATTGTGGGAAGCAAGGAGGAAGAGTTGATGGATATTTGTCCAATCCAACAGTTCTTTTATATTGGGGGTGGGGGGACTACAAAATGTGACCCTGGTGTTGGAAGTCATTGAGATAGAGACACTTGATTGTATATGCTCTGAAACATTTGTGACACCATTGCTTTAGCATTTCTAGTAAAGAAAGAGCCATTCAAGTATATTAGCAAAGCCCACCTCTCCCTACATGAATCCCTCCATTACTCGTACTGTACCCTCTGTTTAGCCATTTGTTTTTGTTTTTTAAAAACCTGTTTTGCTGTCTAAACCTTTTAAATAAGGCATGTTATATGCTTGTAAAAATAGAATCATTAGTATGGTCAAAATGCCTTACTGATGGTTCGTTTATCTCACAAGTCTGTTTGGAGGCAAGAGTTTGCAGTAGGAGAACATATTTGCTTTGTTCAAGTCTGTTTTGTCTCAGTAACTGGGCACAGCACTCCTTAGTAACTATTGTGGACTATATGTGTATGTCTTCCAGCACTGTTCTGTGTGGAATGTGAGAATCCAGCTTGAACCTTTGGCATTCCATTCCATATACTATAAGGTAGAAGCCTTTGATGCAACACCTTAAGCACCACTTAACTTGCATAGGAAATTAAAGCAATTGTCCTATAGTTACTGCACTCTCTTTTCATTGGAATTGGGATGTATATTGAACATTCCAGCCTGAAGGCCATTGATGTATTTTCCATGTTTGTTGGCATATTCTTGTTAGGATTTTTATAGATCCGGTCTCTGTGGCTTCAAATAGTTTTGTTGGTTCATGTTACCCCTGTTAATTTATTTCTTCCCAGTGCGGCTTCAGAGAGCTTTCATCTCACTTGCTAGAACTGCTGGTTCTTCATCATATAATTCCTTTTCATCCTTTTATCTCTTCCTAATGGATTTACAGTGTACTTTTCCACCTTCTCTTTATTTTCTCCTGGTCAGATAGTATGCTTCCCTCTTCATTATTCAGCACTCCTAATCTAAGATTAAATTTCCCTTTGAATTCTTGGATCTTTAGGAAGTAATAACTCCCCCCCCCTTTTGTTGTTCTCTTCCATTTCTTTGCACTTGTTATTGTAATAGTCCCCTTGACTCTTTGTTTTTCCATGACAGTCACTGAAGAACTTTGTTCAGGGTTGTAACCATATTTTTATCACACTTTTATTTTCCTTATTGCCTGTCCCTTATAATTTTAAGTGCTTCTTTCATCATCCATAGCTTTTTAATTTTCTTTTATCTACAGGAATTGCCTTTTTTCATTCTCCTGTAATACTACAGTGTCTCTGTTTTCCATCCACAGTTCTCTTGGTTCATGTTCAGTTGGGTTTAGTAATGCAGCAGATCTGCTCCTCATGTGGGGTTTAAGTGCATCAAGAATGCTATCAGTTTTTTAGGGTTGCAATTCTTCTAATGTTTCTTTTCAGTTTTACTTTAATGTTAACTCTTATTAACTCTATTAACAGTTCGTGATCAGTATCACAATCAGTTCCTGGTTTTGTTTGGGCCAATAGGATACAGCTTCTCCATCTCCTGCTTTCAGATGTAGTCTGTTTAATTTTGATCAGTTTTTCTTGGATGATTGCCTAAAAGTTTTCAATGCCATTTCCTTCACTACATGTGGTAGGGGCATGGACTTGAATGATTGTTGTGTTGTCAGGTTTTCAACACAGTCTTGATTGATATTACTGCATTATAGCCCCTAACTACCTATGCTTATATTGCCTTAATTTTAAAACTGCTTAATTTCGTCTGACTTTGTCATTTCCAGAGTAGAACACTGACTGAAAATATCCCATTCCAGTCCATTTTAGTTAATTAATACCAAGCACTACAATGTTTATACATTTCCTGTCATACATTTCAGTTTCCAATTTATCTTGATTCATGTTTCTCATATTCCATGTTCCAGTTGTGTGTGCTGTGCAGCATCTGACTTTCATTTTTGTGCTGTTCAGCCATCAGGTGCCCTTTTGGCTTTAATCTATTTAAGACGACATGTCCAAACTGTGGCCCTCTTGATGTTTTGGACCACAACTCCCAGAATTGCCAATGACAAAGGACTGTGGGAGTTGTGGTCCAAAACATCTGGAGGGCCAAAGTTTGGACATGCCTGATTTGTACTTGTCTTTTGCTATTGACCAGTAGCTGGTTGAGTGCTTTCTCACTGGGAGTCTCCTCTTCCTGGATTATCTCTTGTTTGGTTTTGGATTGTCTCATCATAGGGTTTTCAATGTAAGAAAAGTTCAGCAGGAGCTTACTATGGCCATCATCTGTGCAGTTCTAACAAAAGTTGACTTGAATGTCACCTCTGTTGCCTCCTCTGCCAGTGTCACCTTCAGCTACCACTGTTGCCCAGTAGCTGACTTGAAGAGAGTGCATGAATCTTAGTCTGTTGTTGCAGCTGTGACCATCCAGCCTTTGATTTCCCTGCTAGGAGTCATTAAACATACACAATGTATTTGTCCTTACTTTTGAAGAGACATTTATTAACTGTACTCTGTTGCTTGTCCTGCCTGCCTCTGAGATGCACCTTCATAGCCTTTTTTGTCCTGTTATCTAACAGATCAATATCTTCATTAATACTGTTATCATTTTGTATGGAACACCTCCCTCCATTTTACAGTCATTATTATAAAATCACTTAATAATCTTTGCAGTGGAAGCTGTTGTCAGAACAGGAGGATATGGGCTCTTTTATGTCCCTCTTAAAGTTCACATGTCTCCATTTCCCTTTTCTGTGGTATGGTCTGCTAGAGATTGAAAAGAAAGCTCTTCCTGTAATGGCCCCTTGGCTCTGTCCCAGCCAGCACCAGCCACAGCTGGGGAAAAAAACTATTAGAGATGCCTTTGTGTTTTTAAATAGAACAAAGAAAATACAGTAGAAGGAATTAGGGGCAAGAGCCTCTCCCTCTACCATTCACTATATCAAAAACATCTTGTAGTTTACATCTCTTGAGGAAGCAGTGCTAGGTAGAATTGACTGTATGTATCTACGAAAAACATGCATCTGTAATATACATGTTATATGTGGGGCCTGAACTTGGACTGTTTCAGTTAACACTAAAAGCAGATTGAGATACATGTGAATATATGTTTTGAAATTTCCCAGTTTTTGAACGAGCTCTCTTGTTAATATAGATACTGAAATATGTACTGCTTGACATTTATGATTGCTGGATGGGGCAGTTATGTGGATCAAGCACAGATCTTTTGGATTAATAGGCTTTTGTACAGCTTTGCGAGCAGTTAATCACTGCATGATTGAACAATATTGCACAAAATGCTTGGTTCAATACAGGCGCTAGGGAATGGCCAATGAGATTAAGTATTGTGATACCTATGTATTCTTCGGCAAGGTGCATGGTGTCAAAGCACCACCAAAAGAAGGGACTGGTAAACCAGTTCTGAATGCTTTTGTAATTAGAAAATCCTGAGAAGGCCCCTGTAAGTCAGAAGTGATGACAACACATAATAAACTCAATAGGTTTCTTACATTCTGAATGAATCAGTGTTATTGTGTGCTTCAAATTGAGGTAGCTTATCCTATCTGTTTTATAGTAAATAATACTTGAATGAAAAACATAGCCAAATGGCTGCTACCACGGTTCAGAAAATCAGAAATAACATTTCCAGATAAACACCTGGATGACTGAGAATCTTCACAGACATTTTCTTAAAAGTTTCTAACTAGTATATACAGTATTAGAGCTCTTGGTCTCAACTGTATTTGCTAAAGTAATCCTTCATAATCACTATGTTTTTATAGTGCAGATGAAGGCAAAATTAATTTATATTTGCAAAGACGTGCACATAAATTATCTTTTTCAGTGATACTGAAGGTGTTATTGTGTGAGACCAACCATAACATAGTCTCTAGTTCTTTTTTGTAGACTGCTCAAAATAGTGGTTTGCCATTGGATGGGTCGCATATAAAAGTAAAAAAAATCAAGTCTGTTATAGCTTCTGATTGTGGAAATACCATAAGCACATTCAGCTAAACATGCTTGCAAGCGATGTTGCTGATGGTTGCTGAGAACAAACAAAAGGTCTGCAATACTTTTCATAGGGCTTAGCTATTATTATTGCACTCCACAGTCATTCCCTAGCTTCAGGAATATTCCTGAATAGAGGTTATTTCATAGTATTAGAACTATAAAGCACGAAGAACAAGGAGCATTCCGTAGTCACTCTGCTTCTGTCAATGTATTCCAACTTGTACATGATTTCCCAAATGCTCTTTTTGTTTTGTTTTTCCTTTTGTTTACACGCTGTCAATTAATGACATCCAAAAGGTCTTAGTAACAGCCCTGTTCAGGTCTGCAAACTAAAGGCCATGAATTCCTTTAATGAGTCAATCCATCTCCTCTTAGACCTTCCTGTGTTCCTACTACCTTCTTCCTTTCCTGTAGGGATCCCACAGCTATGTTGTTGTTTTCCTTTCCTTACATTCTCTTGCTAGTTCTCTTAATTATCTGCATTTAAATATAAACCGTGGTAGTAAATAATAATTGCCCACAGTTGAGGTCTGCCTCTGAGGCAGGCATACTTAGTTCTGTCTGTGGTCTTTATCTGTTACAGGTAAAACTAGAATAATACCAACATGCTGTGTAGATCAGGCTGCTTCCTATGACAGTGGAAAAATACTATCTTCCCTCCTCTGTTCTGCAGCACTAAGAAAGCTAAGGAACTGGGTGGATATAGGGGCCTATGAGAATTGACTTGAGCCCCAAATATTTTCTTGAGATAGTACAGTAGTTTAATTCAAGGGCATATGCAACTAATTGGCTACATAACACATACAAATTGTTGTTGGTTGATTGTGTTTTAATAAACAGAATTTTGCCTAAACAGTGTGTGTGTGTTGTGTTGTTACAGTTGTGACCAACCCTTTGGGACTCCACATCCATGGAGTTTTCTTGGCAGGAATACTGGAGTGGCTTGCCAGTTCCTGTTCCAAGCACCTGCAGCACCTGGTATTCCCTGGTGGTCTCCCATCCCAGGACTAACCACGGCCAACCGTGCGAGATCAGATGTGCTTAGTCTTAGGCCACCTAGGCAGCGCTAAACAGTGTGATCCATGCATGCCATTAAAGGCCTGATTAGAGACTCCTTGGCATCATCTACTAGCAGTCCTCCCACAACTGTAGCAACAGAAGGTAGGCTCTGGGACTACTTCAAAGTCCAGATTGTGTTGTCACAACATTGCTTGGTTCTTGCAATCACAGTAGCTTCCAATATGCATGGAGAGGTGATGGTTGTCTATCTCAAGTTGGCATGGATTAGGGTTAGGTTAGGTGTTGCCACACTTGTGGGAGAACTCCTAGTAGATGATGCAAAGGAGTCTCTAATCAGGCCTTTAATGCCATGCATGTCACCGTACAGATCTTCCATGTGTATAATAAAGTAGACATGTTAAGATTAAAGTTACCTGTAACTCAGAAGAAGGCACTTTTACACTGTCAGCTAGAGATGGGCACAAAGAAAACAATGACCCTGAAAAAAAACACTAACTGGGCTGATTTTCAGTTTGGTTCATGATTCAGTTTGTGGATACCGTTTTGCTGAAATGAAACAAAGTGCTGAATTTTTAGCCCAGCACTTTATTTTATTTATTTATTTTATTTGTTTACAGGGTTTTTTTTAGCCGTCCCACTACCAAGTGGTTTCTGGGCGGCATACAACAATATATTAAAACTCTAAAACAACATGTATCAACCATCAAAGTAACAAACAGTTTAAAACAATCTATATACAAAAAAATAAAATCCTGCTGTTTATAAACAATTTAAGAAGTATAGAAGAAGGATGCATATTGTTCTGAAGTGTTTAGATTGCTATCTAATTAAAATGCTGGCTGAACAGGAAGGACTGCTTGGTGCCAAAAAGCCAAAAGCATCGGCACCAGACGGATCTCTGTTGGGAGGACATACCAGAGTTGGGGGACAACGGCGGAGAAGGCCCTGGTTCAACATGCCATCCCCCTCACCTCTTTGAGGGATGTCATCTACAGCAGGGCCTCCTGGCCTGATCTTATGGTATAGGCAGGCTTGTATGGAAGAAGGCGGTCCTTAAGATAGCCATATCCTAAGTCATTTAGGACTTTATATATAAGCATAAGCACTTTGAATTGGACCTGGGCAGCAACTGGCAGCCAGTGTAATTTTTTTAGAACCGCCGTAATATGAGTCCATGCGGTGGCACTACTCACCAGCCATGCAGCCCAGTTCTGTACCAGTTGCAATTGCCAGACCGTCTTCAAGGGCTGCCCCACGTATAAGACATTACAATAGTCCAGTCAGGTTGTTTCCAGTGCATGTGTGAATGTTGCCAGGCTCTGTTCATCCAGGTAAAGGCGAAGTTGATATATTTTCCACTACTGTAAGAAGTCACCCCTGGCCACTGAGTCCACCTGGGCTTCCAGGGTGAGACCCGGGTACAGAAGCACCTCCAAGTTGTGGACCCTGTCTCTTAGGGGAACTGCAACCCCATCCAGGACAGGAATGGCCCTCTAACCTATCAGTCAGAACACCCACCAACAATATTTCCATCTTGTCTGGATTGAGGTTCAATTTATTGAACCTCATCCAGTCCATTATTGAGCCTAGGCACCAGTTCAGAACAGAGACTGCCACACCTGAATTGGTGGAGAATGAAAGGTAGAGCTGACTGTCGTCAGCATATTGCTGACTCCTCAGCCCAATCCTCCTAATGACCTCCCCCAGTGGTTTCATATAGATATTAAATAGCATGAGGGACAGTATAGAGCCCTTGGGAACCCCATGACACAAGCACCATGGTCCAGAGCTACTGTCCCCCAGCACCACCATCTGAACTTGGTCAACCAAGTAGGAGTAGAACCACTGTAGAAGGTGCCTCTAACTCCCATCCCAGCCAATCTGTCCAGAAGGACACCATGGTCAATGGTGTCAAAAGCTGTTGAGAGGCCCAGGAGTATCAACTCCCACATCTCTCTCCTGGCAAAGGTCATCGTACAGGGCAACCAATAACCCAGCCTAAAACCAAATTGAAATGGATCTAGATAATCCATTTCATCCAGGACAGGCTGGAGCTGCTCAGACACTACACACTCCAACGCCTTACCCAAATAAGAGAGGTTTGCCACTGTTTGGTAATTAACCAACAGCCCTGGATCCAGGTTAAGCTTTTTTAGGAGTGACTGAATCACTGCCTCCTTTAACAGGGTGGGGACCACTCCCTCTCTTAGTGAGGAGTTGATGGCTTCTTAGACCCAGGTGTGAACCACCACCCCCACGCAGATTTCTTTACTAGCCATGATGGGCAAGGCTCAAGTTGCATAGTGGTGGCACGGACAGATCCAAGCACCCTGTCCACATCATTGGGTCTCAACAACTGAAGCTCATCCAATAAATTATGACAAGCCCAGAGCACTGGATGCAACCATGGAGTCAACATCAATGGTGGAGTCTAATTCTCTGCGAATCTGAGCATTTTCCCTCAAAATGGGTGGAAAATTCATCACAGTGAGCCACTGAGTGGTCTGGGACCTCCACAGGATTACCCGGTTGAAGATCAGTCAGAACTGCAGTGATATTTCCTCCACCTGCGCTCAAGCCATCTCCCCACCCACTTCATTGCCCAAAGTTCCTCTGTATACCAAGGAGCCATATATGTTCTGTGGGCAGGGAGAGGGCGCTTAGGTGTGATCGTGTCACCCGCCCAGGCCATCTCCTTGATCCACAAGGCGACCAGGGCTTTGACAGGAGCACCAACCATATCAGCTGGGAATTCTCCTAGAGCATTCAAGAATCCTGCAGAATCCATAAATCTCAGTGAGCCAGCATGACATTTTCTGTATATTTAATTTTCAGAATCGTCATGACTTGCTAGCTTCTTGTCCTTCCCATCTTCTGTAACTTCATGCAACTTCTGAAGCTTAGTATCCCATTTTCTTTGTTGCTGCTTGCTTTTTATTTGTTGCAACAATGTGTGCTGAAACACTCATGCATATCATTTCTTCCCCACTTCTCCTCTCAGATCCTCATAATGCTTCTGTAAAGCAGTTTTTTTTCATTCATAGCCCTTTCCCCTGAAGTTACATAATAAGTTGCCTTTGAAGGACCATGCATTCCACAAATAGTCGCATTTTTAAAGTAGGCACACAAGATCTCTATAGAGAAACTGGCTTATACAGAAACATCCAGAATTTATTTGGAGCAACATTCTATAATCCATTGGAAACATGACCTCAATAACTGAACTATTTAAGGATTATAAGTAAGATTGTTTACAACTAGTCTTTAGTGACCTGAAGGTAATATTGTTGGCTATACATTCAAATAGTTTTTGTCTCTTCATTTCCTTTCCCTTTGGGCTCCTGGTCAAACACGTTGTATAAGAGTTCTAGTCTGTGGATGGAGAAAGAATGGGGGGGCTGTGTGAAGGAATATGTCTAGCAACTAGTGTGTGAAAGAAAAAATATCCATGAACAATGATAGGTTTGGGAACTTATTTTATTCCTTGTTTAAAAGGAAACATGGAAGCTGATATATATAAACTCGCAACACACTCATTTACCAACGAGTATTATTCTTTCTTTGTAACACCATGTTTGAACCTACAGTATATGAATTCACAGCATGAAGAATTTTACATTCTAATGTAGTTTCTACAAATGCTTACTTCCATGGAGAGAAACGGAGAAAAGGATTCTGCCACTAAGAGAGCAAAGTTCCACTTGTGTATCAACTAATAATCCCTGTGATGAGTGGTGGTTTACACCTCAGAAGGTGTAATTCCACCTTTTGAGGTCACTTCTAAACTCTTCAGCTATTTCAGTGGAAATGAATACAGTATTTCCCATAACAGATTTCAGTTGTTTTCTTTCATAACTAAGTACAAACTCCTGACCAGTCTTTTAACATTAGGGCGTTCTGAATCCATGGCACAATGTTTTATTTTGGTAATTAAATGTGTCTTGGAGGAAATTCACAGAAATCTGTTTTGTGATATTTGCTTAGAGGGATTCTGTAAAGTAGTCATTTCAGCAGTGTGCTTGCTCAAGTGGAGATATAATCTTTCTTCCATGTTTCTAACATTGTTGTTACCAGGCAGACCTGGGTGGGGCAGGTTTCTCTTGTTGACTACAGTCATATAAATACTCATTGTGAAAGTTTAAGGTTGCATCAGAACTGACTCCCTTTCTGTTAAGCAACTTTAACTCCGGTAGGATATACTGAATTAAAATAAGATCCAGTTTATTGGATCTTGTATGTAATTAATGCACAAGATTTTAGTAGTTGGAAGTAGGAATCAGGAAAGAAAGCTTTTGTAGTTCACGCAGGTTCTGTTTAAAGCTCCCAACTCCGAAACTGCCCTCTTTTTCTTTTGGCCAATAAGAATATACATTGGTATCCTATATTAGAGAATTATTTACACTTCTATAGATTCATTTTTGGTGGCTAAAGAAGAGTGTCCATAATATTTAGCATGTTATGCAAGGTTTGTATAGTCTTTCCATGGCCCTCCTAAAGCCGATAGCTTTTCTTAACATTTGCTTTGGACTTTTTTGGTTTTGTTTTAATGACAGATTACATTGCATGTTCTTTTTTATTGAAATAATAGTAATTCTATGACATGGTATACTAATATAAAAATAGATCCTGAAAATAGCATGAACTCATTCAAACTGTATTTCTTCCATATTTGAGGATATATTTTAATAGGTGTGGCTTACAGAACTATGTCCCAATATATACCACACAAAGAATAATGTGTTCATCAGAACATGCCATCTCATTTTCACTGTAGGTGCACAGGTGAAGAGTCCTTGATGAAGTTAGCCCTTCCAGCATTTAAAATAGCTTAACATGACATTAAAACAGCAGAATAAGACTTTTTGTCTAAGGAGCATCCATAGCAAGATGTTAAGTAATATACAAATAGAATAAAAACAATGTAGAAATTGAATGCTACAGTCATGTTGGTATGTTCATGTATTGTTGTCATCTGCCTTCAAGTTGGAACTGACCTATTGTGACTCTAATTAAGTTTTCAAGGTGAGATATTTAAGGAGTGGTTTTACCAGTTCCACTGCCCAGTGAGTAGAGAAGGCTAAGCAGGGATTTGAACCCAGGTCTCCTGGTCCTAATATATCCCTCTCTCCACTACACCACATGGATGAATCCTTAGGAAGTATTATTTTGGTTTTCATGAAGTGTATTATGGAGTAAGGCAAAAAAAAAAAATGAATTGGAACAGTGCTAGTGCAAATTTGTTCTCTGCCCTGTCCCCCTAACTTGAGCTTCCAAATAATACCCAGAGACAGGTTTTACAGGTCTGTGAATATCTTCAAGGCCAGTTGGTTCAGACTTCATGGCCCATAAAGTTTATTGTCAGGAGGGTGAGCGTGTATTTCTTTCATTCTCCCATTCCAGCAAAGATGTGAAGACTTGATATTTTCACTTTGGATCAGTTGTCTCAACACATGACCCTGGATTTCTCTGTGATTTCTTTCCATTCCATTAGAATGTAGATTAGCTTAGCATGTGTTATTATGCTTGTAAATCTGGGAGTTCATCTAGAGTCTTGTGATGCCTCTCCAAAAAGCACTGTCCTAAATTGTCACTTGCCTATACTATGTGGGCTATCAAAGATAACTATAAAATTCTGTTTTGTGTCATCAGTCATAAGAATAAAAGATGGATTCTGCTAAGCAGATCTGGTCACCTGCTATAGGGGTTCTGTGTTTCTACCCTTATTTTGCCTAGCAAGTAGGGTTCTATTACATTTGGTGGAATAGTTCCAACTTTCCTTATGCTGGTTCCCCCAGATGTCACCTAGCCAGTGATGAGGGATCTTGGGACATAAACTCTAAAGCATTGGTTCTCAACCTGTGGATCCCCAGATGTTCCTGGACTGCAACTCCCAGAAGTCTTCATCACGAACTGAGCTGGCCAGGATTTCTGGGAGTTGTAGTCTGGGAGCATCTTGGAACCCACAGGTTGAGAACCACTGCTCTAAAGCATCTGAGACTAGGGAAGGCCACTATGAATAGATGGTACAGCACATCTCAAAGACTGCATCTCCCTTCCTCTCTTCAGGCAAGCCTACCATCAGTAACTAGTTATCTGTGGATGATTTTGGGGGAGTGGATTGTTATGCATTATTACTTTACTGGATTTTTAGTAGTGCATGTATTTTCAGTTTTTATATTTTTCATTTCTCACAATAGCATTTTAAAAAGCATTTGTATACTTACTGTTCTTATTTTTCACATTGCTTTTTAATGATGTATGATGCCTCTTTACTCATTGTTCTTAGCTTTAAACGTTGTCTTTTAATGATGTTAACCACCAATGTATACTCATTTATTTCAACTTTAAATATTGTCTTTCAGTATGGTAAGGGGCCTTGGGGTCCTTTTTTCAAGGAGAAAGGCAGAGTAAAATTATTTTAAATAAAATAAATACATTTTGTTTACCTCTAATGCTTACTTATCCTTGTAAAGGAGGGAGGAACCCAGTACTTAGGCACTCAAACATTAATTACTCCCATTATCCCAGAGCAGAGATGGTGTAAAAACAAAATGGATTGTCATAGGCATATAGCTGTAAAAGGCAAACGTATGTGTTCTGTAGTTTTAACTTTTAAGCACTGAGGGTCTTGCATTTTTCTTCAGAGGTATAAAAGTAGGCATTTACTACGCATGAGTTCAGTGTAACTGTCCATTTGCATCAGTGATACTGGAACACAGAGCTGCTTGTTTTGGCAAATGGTCTGTTTATAGAGCAAGCGCTCTGAGCTCTTTCAGTCACACAGATGTAGGGAGGAGAGTAGCCGCTCTGGGACAGAGTCCGAGCAGTATCTAAAACTGGGCAAGGCGTTGCCAACGGTTCAAGTGGCAATGTTTATGTGGTGCTGCTGTACCTGTGTGTGCTGTGAGAAATATTTCTGTGAGTCTGTCAAGGTGAGCTCATCCAGAAAAAAAATCTTACATCTGGTTTTGCTGCTCTTAGAACTCCAGTAGCCACTGACCTAATTAATAAGCACTATTCTTGGGAATTATTTTCCTCCCCCAATTGCCTGCTTGGCTGTGTGTTATCCTGTAGTCGTTTTAACATCTACAGTTAAGAAGCTTGGAAGTATAGAACCTTCTGTCTGGGTGAGTATTAATCTCTATTGTAAATGGTATTTCTTTTAATGGGGCAATATAAGTAAAATCAGTGTGTTATAGATATGCTTTGAGCAAGGCAGAACTTTCTATGCAAATCCTTATTTTGCTTTTTCATCGGCACAATGGGCATTTCATGGAAAGCCTAAGCATACTGCAGAATCATCCTTGGTGTCTGACAGAGGAACAGATCTCGGCATATGCCTTTCTCATTTACCCAATGTTCTTCAACAATAAACCTAATGCTTTTTTCTACCTACACACCAAATATGTCACCTCGATATCAGTAGAATAAATTAAGGAGAATAACCGGGTTTCTCTCCATTATTGTAGTTAGATGAGCAAATTGAGTTTCTTATCCTGTCAACCATGCTTATTTGATAAATCTGTGACCCTACAAGTCCAGTGGAAAAGCTGAGATAAAATGTTTAGTTTATAGTTTGATAATTTCATGTCAAAAGATAGCTGCCTTGGCTTATTTCCCACCTTAGAGTACAGGATGTGCATGCTTTAGCAATTATGCCAGCCCCCAGTGTAATTAGAATAATATAGATCATCTGGAGCTATTTATACACACATATGGCTTGTTTTGTTAAGAAGAGCTTTTCTCATCATTTTTCTGAGGAGGATCTTTGTCATTCTTATTAGTACAATACATAAATATAGCATTCTGGTAATATCAGTTAAATTGTTTGGTCTGAATAAATCCATAGTTGAAATTGTTGCAGAAGATCCAAGTGTATGTATACTCTGTGAGAGGTAGCTTTTCTCTTCAGCAAGGTGATCCTCAAAATTGTAGTAGATTTTTTTTCAATGGTTTCACAGTTCATATACTGCAGTCCCGTTATATTGCGGGACCGCAGTATATGAAAAAAGTTTCCTGGGGTCCGCTGAAGAGGCCTGTTTCAGGCCTCCTGTGTACTTACCCCAGGCCTGGTGCTGCCCTGAACCGGCCCCCGACAGCCTTCCTGGGCCCTTTGCAGCCCCCAATATGCTTCTTTCCGAACCAGAAGTGACTTCCGGAAAACTGGAAGTGACCTCTGGATTGCTTGAAAGCACTTTTGGGGCATCTGAGGGCCTTTTGAAATTGTAAACCGCCCAGAGACTACTTGTAGTGGTATGGGGCGGTATATAAGCAGAACACTTTCTGGGCATGTTGGAGGCCTCAGAAATAATTTTCGGTGAACCTTTCATATAAAATATTTCCATTGGTTCGCTTTAAAATAACCCACTTCCCAGTCATAATTTCCAAGGCTGCTGACAACAAAGTTATTAATTTAAGATGTTATGTACAAATTGGGATTTCCTGAAAGAAAATATATAAAGATCAGTTGCATTTTAGCCTGATTGTTTTAAAGTCACCTACTGAATCATTCATCAGTGATCATCTTACAATTGCTACAAAGTTTACTATTCTCTTGATTGTTGTCTGCATGCTACTCTTTCCATAAGCATATTTAGACCTTTTCTGCAGCCCCACTGAATGAGTAGTTTTATTTATTATTTATGTATTCACATAATTTTTTAGCCACCCCACTACCAAGTGGTCTCTGGGTGGCGTACAACAATATATTATAAAACTATAAAACAACATGTTAAAAACCATCAAAATAAGTGAGGTAATTCTAAATGAACTAAGCACAGAATTGTGGAGTTGGATGGGGCTGCATGAGTCATGTAGTCTAACTTCCACCAGTGCAGGAAATTTACACCTAAAGCAGTCCTTACTGATTGCCATGCAACTTCTGTTTGAAATCTCCAAAGAACTAATAGTATTCAGTTACCATATTTTTTGCTCTATAAGACACACTGCCCCCTCAAAAGTAAGGGGAGTGGGGGAACGCACATCATGGCCACCCTCACTGTCTACATCACCTCAGTCATGAGCTCGTGAGAGGTGAGTGGCGCCAGCAGAGCCCCACCAATCCTACCCCCTTCCCTCGGAGGCCCTTATCCGTGCAGCTGCCCTCCACCTCCCCCCCTTCTCATCTCGCCCCCTCCCCACCTCTGGCTTGTCAGATGGGCTTCTGCATCTCCTTCTCTGGCTGCCCCTAGAGAAGCTTACTTCCCTCCCCACCTCTCGCTGCCACCCCCCCAGCCCCACTTTCTAAGCTTTTGGGGGGAAGGAGGCTGAAGGTTTTGCGCCCCCCCCCCCGATGTGATCCTTCCCATGTTGCCTTCCCCGAGGCCCGTCAGCCAGGTGCGAACAAGTGAACCTGGGCACACAAGCCAGCCTTATCTGGGCAAGGGCAGAGCAGGGAAGGCTGGAGACCATCCCCCACAATCTTTTTAAGTGGAGGATCCTTTAAAGCGGTGTTCCCCAACCCCCGGGCCGCGGACCGGTGCCGGTCCGTGGATCAATCGGCACCGGGCCGCTCATGCCCCAGGCGGGGTGCAAAGATCCTCCTTGTCAGGAGGCATCCTTCTTATTTTGCCCCCAAGGCCGTGTGGGAGCGGCGTCCCGGATCCCCGTGTGTCGCACCCCCCCATCCCCAGCTAATTGGAGGAGACGCCGAGCCCAGGCGGGCGCAGCTGTTGCGGCAGCCGGAAAAGCTGCCGGGGCTGCAAGCAGGCCGCAGGAGAAGGCGCTTTACCCAGGCTGGGCTCGACCCGGCACCGCAGCCCTCCCTGCCTGCCCGCCCGCCGGTCCCCCAAGGTCAGGCTGGGCTGGCGCCGCCGGAGGTTGTCCCAGCCCCGCCCGTGGCGCTGAAAGCGAGCTGGCGGGCAGGAGCAGCGGCCCCACCACCTTCCTCCTCCTTGTGGGCCGCCTTCCAGCTCCTGCAGCCTCCTCGGCCATGCAGGTGGCTGGAGAGCCCGAAGGTGGCCGCTGAGCCGCAAGCCCCCGGCCGCCCGGTCCTCCGCCGCCAGCGCCTAGAGAGGGCCCCCGGCGGGGCGAGCGGGCTAATAGCCCTCCCTCCCCCTTCCGCTGCGGTAGAGCCCAAAGGCCAACCCACCCGGGCGCAGCCCACCTGGGCAGCCCCGCCCTTGCGCTGCTGTTGCTGCTACTGCTGCTGCTGCCTCTGCGGCCCAAGCCCCCACCCCCTCCTCCTCCTCCAGGTAAAAGGCTGCAGGCAGGTCGGGGCACCACCCCCTCTCCACCTTACCCCTCGTCAGATCCACCCTTCTCGCCCCCACCCCTCCCGCCCCTGCGTGCCTCCCGCCAGTGCTCCCCACTTCCCCCGTCCCGCCCGCCGGAGGAGGAGGGGGAGAGATGGGGAGAAATGTAGTTCCTTTCAGCGTGTGGCTGGGCTGAGGTGGAGGAGAGCCAGAGCCGGAGCCAGGGGACGGATGTGTGGGGGGTGGGGTGGGGGGGAGAAAGAAAGTGAAAAGGAGGGGGGAAGCCGAGGACGGGGGGGGGAGGGAAGCTTTGGGGAGTGGCTGCCCCTGAGCTAGGAAGCCGAAGGAAGGAAAAAATAAGAAAGAGGAAGCCAGAAATTAAGGGCAGGCAAGAGGGAAGGAGGGAGGGGCGAGAGAGGAAGCTCAGACTTCGGGTGGAGAAGGAAGGGAGGAAGGGAAGGAGGGAGGGGGAAGGCTGAGAGTCACCCTCTTTTTTTTAACTAACCGTGAAAAGGAGGCAGCTGCAGGGAAAGGCGCCTTCATGGACGAGCCTGCTCACAGAAGCAGGGATTGTGTGTGTGTTTGTGTGTGTGCGTGTGTGAGTCGCGTTGAGATGAAGGGCACCTGTGAGGACCCGTGGAGGATGGGTAGGGTGGGGGTGGTGCCCTTCCTTCTTTTCTTTCTTTCTTTCCGGGTGGTGGTGGTGGTGGTGGTGGTGGTGGTGTGCCTGCCTGACTAAAGCCTCTCTGGACAGCATCCCCATCATCATCATTATTGTTTCTGGAAGGAGGACTTAAGAAGGAAGAAGAAGAAGAAGAAGAAGAAGAAGAAGAAGAAGAAGAAGAAGAAGAAGAAGAAGAAGAAGAAGAAGAAGAAGAAGAAGAAGAAGAAGAAGAAGAAGAAGAAGAAGAAGAAGAAGAAGAAGAAGAAGAAGAAGAAGAAGAAGAAGAAGAAGAAGAAGAAGAAGAAGAAGAAGAAGAAGAAGAAGAAGAAGAAGAAGAAGAAGAAGAAGAAGAAGAAGAAGAAGAAGAAGAAGAAGAAGAAGAAGAAGAAGAAGAAGAAGAAGAAGAAGAAGAAGAAGAAGAAGAAGAAGAAGAAGAAGAAGAAGAAGAAGAAGAAGAAGAAGAAGAAGAAGAAGAAGAAGAAGAAGAAGAAGAAGAAGAAGAAGAAGAAGAAGAAGAAGAAGAAGAAGAAGAAGAAGAAGAAGAAGAAGAAGAAGAAGAAGAAGAAGAAGAAGAAGAAGAAGAAGAAGAAGAAGAAGAAGAAGAAGAAGAAGAAGAAGAAGAAGAAGAAGAAGAAGAAGAAGAAGAAGAAGAAGAAGAAGAAGAAGAAGAAGAAGAAGAAGAAGAAGAAGAAGAAGAAGAAGAAGAAGAAGAAGAAGAAGAAGAAGAAGAAGAAGAAGAAGAAGAAGAAGAAGAAGAAGAAGAAGAAGAAGAAGAAGAAGAAGAAGAAGAAGAAGAAGAAGAAGAAGAAGAAGAAGAAGAAGAAGAAGAAGAAGAAGAAGAAGAAGAAGAAGAAGAAGAAGAAGAAGAAGAAGAAGAAGAAGAAGAAGAAGAAGAAGAAGAAGGGTGTCTCCCCTTACTTTTCCTCTTTAATCCTGCCTTTTGTCTGTGGGCTCCTGTGTGTCTTGGTGGATGGGGATCAGGCTAGCCTCTCTTTCCCTGAGCTCGCCTGGGGAGCGGGGGGAGGCGACTTGTTGGAAAGGGGGTGGGGAAGGGAGAATGCAGGTTCTGCTCTCCTGTGTGTGTGTGTGTGTGTGTGTGTGTGTGTGTGTGTGTGTGTGTGTGTGTGTGTGTGTGTGTGTGTGTGTGTGAAAAGTATGTTGCGATCTGGGGTTGTGCAACCTATCTGTGTGAAGCGGGGTTGTCTGCAGTGACAGCAACCCAAACAAAACAAGCAGGCCACGGAAAAATTATCTAACATTTACCGGTCCGCGGGGATAAAAAGGTTGGGGAGCACTGCTTTAAAGCATCGGATCCTTCCTTCTAGATTCCAGGCGGAGCCTCTTCTGCCTTTCCTCCCTTGGTGGACCTGCCTTTCTTTCGTTCTGCATACGTAAGATTCCCTGGCACATAAATTGGTGCCCACAGGGCCGGGGCAGTGTTGATGCAGGGCTGGGTGCCGCTTTCCCGGATAAGGGCTGGCTGGCTGGCTGGTGGTTCCTGGCTCCGTCACCAGCTCTTTGTTTGCCCAGGGAAGCACTCCATTGCCTGGATTCGCCTGTGTGGCCTTTCTGAATCCCAGAGCGCAAAAGTGATGAATCTCTTGGCTGTCCCTCCCCTTTTCCTGCTGCCTTTTCCCCCCAGATCAAATCCCAGCAGAGCGAAGTGATCTCCAAACCCAGTGGTGGCCACTTTGGAAGCGCCAGGCAACCGCTGCAGAGACCTCTAGACCGACTGCAATATCTATGTGTGAATATGTTTTTTTCACACATGCATGCCTTTAAAAACTAGGTGCATCTTATGGAGCGAAAAATATGTTATTTGCATATTGGCCCAAATTCAAATGCCCATAATGTAACAACTGCCTGAATTACAATTTAAATAGATGAGGGAATGAGCAATCCATCGAGCCTACAAGAAACAACGATAGGCTTCCCAGTGACTGTGCTTAAGTTAATCATTTCTGAAATTCAGACTTAATTTTGCCATTGTGTATAAACATCAAAATGCTCTCAAGGCTTAAGGACCCATAAGGAGTTGATAAAGTGTACATCTGCATTGATTCCTGATGAGGTTCTACACTGGGTGCAGTATTAGGCCACTTGTTGAGCTGCTTTAATTTTTGGAACCACTTTTGATCATTCTTTAGTTCTTGAACAGAGCTTGTCTTCCAGGTTGTCTCAGACCTACTTTCTATACAAAAAGAAAATTGCCAGAGTGCCTCCTGGGAGCCCCGGGAATGAAATGTAGGTGTTAGTAGGTCTGTGGGCTGGAATTCCCAGAATTCTGCTTGGAGAATTCTTGGATTTGGAACACAAGCACACAAACTCCACCCACAAACAGAATGGCACATGTGCACATTATGGGTGGTTAAGACCAGAGAAGATTGTGAAGAGTCCAGAAAGATCTCTCCAAACTGGGAGAATGGTCTGCAAAATGGCAAATGCATTTCAATATGGAAAATGTAAAGTAATGCATATTGGGGCAAAAAAAAACTTTATTTATCAGCTCATGGGTTCAGAGCTCTCCGTGACAGATCAGGAAAGAGACCTTGGTGTGCTGGTGGACAGCTCAATGAAAGTGTCAATCCAGTGTGCAGCAGCTGTGAAGAAGGCCAGTTCCATGTTAGGGATCATCAGAAAGGGGATTGAAAATAAAACAGCCAACATTATAATGCCATTGTACAAACAGTAGTAAGGCCCCACCTGGAGTATTGTGTACATTTCTGGTCATATGGCCATCCAGCTTATAAACCTCCAAAGAAGGAGACTCCACCACCCTCCATGGCAGCATATTTCACTGATGAACAGCTCTGTCATGAAGTTCTTCCTAATGTTTACATTTAATCTCTTTTCCTGTAGTTTGATACCATTGCCCCACGTCCTAGTCTCTGAAGCCATGGAAAACAAACCAGTCCCCTCTTCAAGGATACATCTTTTCAAATAAACATAGCTATCGTATCCCCTCTCAGTCTTCCTTTTTAAGGCTAAACATTCCCACCTCTTGGAGCAAAAGTCCATCACAGGTTACAAGCCATCATGGGGATGTGTAATCTGTCCTTAAAAGAGTGTACTTCAAGGGCCAGATGCAGGGGAGTGGTATCGTGAGACAGTTATCTAGTCTTGTGTGCTCCCAGAGGCATTTGGTGGGGCCACTGTGAGATAGAGGAAACTGGACTAGATGGGCCCTTGGCCTGTTCCAACATGGCTCTTCTCATGTTCTTATATGTATCAGTTCATTTTCAGTCCATTCTCAAAGCAGATAGGCCATAAAATTAGCTACTAACAAGCAACATCTGGTTTTGTCGCTTTCATTTCAGGAGTATTGTAACAGACGGTTTTCGAATGTTGAAGCATTGCCAGGTGCAGTGTTGTTGACTATTTGGAACATAGCATTGACTGTTTGGAGCAAGTATATGTGGACACAGAGTCAGAAAAGTGTCTTGCTGCTTACCAATTCTTTAGAAGTATTATGCAACAAATGCCTTTGACAGAATTCCCACCCAAATAGTAAAAGCAATTACGTTGAGCAAAATATCACAGACAATTCTAACTCTGTTTTTTCTAGTAGCAGCGGCTCTGCCACTGTGAAAGACTGCTCTATTCACATGAGTTGTTGGACTCTAATATTTAGTGTCCACATGCTTTATATTCATTCTTTCCTTATCAATAGGCTTGCAAGGTGATTACATATTATTGGCCCTATGCTGCAGAAGAAAGGCTGCTTTGTGGTAGTTATGGGGGACAGATAATAGTGACTCTGCCTTGGGTGATGGGTGGCTAAGAGTTAAAACATAGGGCAGGCCTTCATGGAGTACAATTGTCATCAAGCTACTCTGTCTAGTTATGAATGTGGTTTCCTAGCTTCTCATAGTTTTGATGTTTGTTGGTTTGTAGTAAAGCCTGCATATTCAACCTAGAGTAAACCCATTAAAATCACTGGGAGCCCCAGAGTTTTTCACCCAGTGCGTTGTTAGTCTGTGGAACTCACTGACACAGGATGTGGTGATGGCATCTGGCCTGGATGCCTTCAAAAGGGGATTGGACAGATTCCTGGAGGAAAAGTCCATCACGGGTTACAAACCATGATGGAGATGTGTAATCTCCAGGCTTAAAACCGGGGTACTTCAAGGATCAGATGCAGGGGAGTGATATCAGGAGACAGATATCTAGTCTCGTGTGGTCCCAGACGCATCCGGTGGGGCCACTGTGAGATACAGGAAGCTGGACTAGATGGGCCTTTGGCCTGATCCAGCATGGCTCTTCTTATGTTCTTATGAGTTTGGTATCAACAGTATTGGAAAGCCCAGTATTAATATTGTAATTATCATCATTCATACGTTCTGCGTTTAACTTTCCTCAGGTGCCTTCTGCAGTGATCTGTGCTTTATGTACACTTAGACCTATGGAATGTACTCCATGCATCTGAACTGCATAAAGGCGAAGACTCATAAATCTTTAAGTCTTAAAATGATGTGGGATTTTTTGTTGCTTTACTAAAATGCATAAAACTACTCATGACCTGCCCTCAGGAGCTCACTGCACTGACTCATCTGGATGCCTTCTGATTCAAAGGCAAGTGCAGTGAACTGAGGCATGAACAAACATTTTGCTACATCCTTATTTTAAGTTCACTTCTAGCTGCATTCGTATCTTCATGCACAGAATCAACAGGATTGCCTAGCCCCAGCAGAGGCTGCTGGAAAGAAAGCAAGGCCAGAGTAGAGATTTTATGGATAAGAATAGAGGTCTATGGATAAGATTTCAGGCTCTCATGCGTTTTTAATTGTTTGTTTCCCAGAGTGCGCTAACATTTCTCTCAATTAACAGTTTGTTTGCTGTGCCCAGTCACAAGAATTTCTGCATCACTCTACCATACGTATCTGCCTTTTATCAGATTGTGTCAGAGTGGCCCTGCGGTTCATGGATAGTGGATTTTTGCTTTATATGGCAGGCAGGCTACATATGCACTGTCTGTGTGAAAAACTGTAGCTTCAAAATTGAGCTAGATAGAAAATTATTTTGTTTTCACAGATGTGTTGATCTTTCATGTCATGTTAGTACATGTCATTCTCCCAGCTGATGGAAAAATCTTACGAATATTTCACCATACTGACTAGGGATGTAGCAAATGGGAAAACATAGCAACAGAATTAGTGGGGGGGGGATGTCCATGTGCTCTGAAACTATATGTGTGATTTCATAACTCTGATCTTATTTTTATCATTTCGTTTTGAACTATATAACTTCCCATAGCACTTGAACACTCTGTGGGAGGAAAAAGCTATTCTCTTGCAACTAGTAGAAACATAACCTCATGTTCTCTGATAATTACTAGTAACAAGTTATAGGTAGAGTCAGCCCATTGAATGAATGAGGATTTGGTCAACTCCTCCATTGATTGAATTGGTTTTCTGTAGTTCCAACTTAATACTAAAAAGTTTTTCAATTGCACTTCTTTTTATGGAAGTAATGAATCTTCTAGTAAATAGTCAGCCAAAGTATGTCCACCTTTCTTTCAGTAAACGAGAACATCTAAATGTGTGGGTGTGACAAAACCCTGGAAACAGAAGTAATGAATATACAAATCATCAGCCAATCCCAGCAGGAGAGCAGGGAATGGTATGATATAAAAAGGGTGGAGCCTAGTCAGTTGAGGCATCTCTGTGAGTTCAGTGGAGTTAAGTGAAGTTGAGAGCTAAGAGTGCTGGGAAAGAGCACTGCTCTGTGAGAGTTCTGTCAGGCAGTGAGGGCTATACTGTTTACTAGTTATTGAAGACAGGGAGGCTTGTAGAGCTGATTAAATCTATTATATGTTAAAGGCAACGCATACCATCCTCAGATATTGTTATATTTATTATCTTCTCAATAAACTTTATTATTTTTATATTATTCATCTGAGTCTGTCCCAATTCATGAGGCGATGAGTTTAAAAGGTGGCAGCATTATTAAGTGAATAAAAGGTGGCAGCAGTACCATTTCCATCACAGAATTCAGTGTGTAAAAGGGAGGTGTCGTCACAATTTAGTGGCACAGCAGTGGGATGTCGAAATAAACCTGGTTGTGCCTTTGAAAACCCAGTCTGTGAAAGGGGTGACGTCACAGTGGGTATGGCTCGAAGCACAGCAAGCTATGTTACTTTTAAGTCCTGAATTTGAAATGTCTATCTAACATTTAATATTCTATGCATTAGGCTATAAAACAAGCCTTAAAGTAGAAACTGTTTAGAATTGGAGGGCACATAATAAAAAACTGCACTGAAACATATTTATATATTTCACAGATCTGAAAATGTAAATCCTAATGAATGGGAATATTTGGATACTAGAAAGATGTGATTAATGCAGTTCATAGAATCATAGAATCATAGAGTTGGAAGAGACCTCAAGGGCCATCTAGTCCAACCCCCTGCCATGCAGGAACCCCCATCACAATATTTCCAACATATGTCCATCCAGCCTCTGCTTAAAAACCTCCAAAGAAGGAGACTCCACCACCCTCCGTGGCAGCATATTCCACTGCCGAACAGCTCTTACTGTCATGAAGTTCTTCCTAATGTTCAAATGGAATCTCTTTTCCTGTAGTTTGAAACCATTGCCCCGAGTCCTAGTCTCTGAAGCCATGGAAAGCAAACCTGTTCCCTCTTCAATATGATATCCTTTCAAATATTTAAACATAGCTATCATATCCCCTCTCAGTCTTCTTTTTGAAAGGCTAAACATTCCCAGTTCCCTAAGCCATTCCTCATGAGACATTTCCTCCAGACCCTCAACCATCCTGGTAGCCCTCCTCTGCACCCGCTCGAGGTTGTCAACATCCTTTTTAAATTGAGGCGCACAGAACTGGACACAGTACTCCAGGTGGGGTCTGACAAGAGCAGAATAGAGTGGTACTATCACCTCCCTTGATCTAGACACAATGGTTCTGTTGATGCAACCAAGAATCGCATTGGCTTTCCTGGCCGCCGCATCACACTGCTGACTCATGTTCAATTTGTGGTCCACCAAGACTCCCAGATCCCTTTCACAGGTACTATCCTCCAGCCAAGTATCCCCCATCCTATATTTGTGCAATTCATTTTTTTTACCTAAACGTAGTACCCTACATTTCCCTCTGTTGAAATCCATTTCGTTAGTTTTGGCCCAGCACTCTAATCTGTCAAGGTCTTTTTGGATTTTCATCCTATCCTCTAGGGAATTAGCAACCCCTCCCAATTTGGTATCATCTGCAAATTTAATTAGTGTACTCTCTATTCCTTCCTCCAAGTCATTAATAAAGATATTGAACCGCACTGGACCCAGAACAGAACCCTGGGGCACCCCACTGGTCACGTCTCTCCAAGCTGAAGACAGGCCATTTATGGTCACCCTTTGGGTGCGATTAGTCAACCAATTACAAATGCACCTGACAGTAGCACTATCTATCCCACTTTCTACTAACTTCTTAGCAAGAATACCATGGGGAACCTTATCGAAGGCCTTACTAAAGTCCAGATAAACAATATCCACAGCATTCCTCTCATCCACTAGGCCTGTAATTCTATCAAAAAAAGAGATCAAATTAGTCTGGCATGACTTGTTTTTAAGAAACCCGTGTTGACTTCTTGTAATGACAGCGTTGTTTGTTAAATAATTGCATACTGCCTCTTTAATAATCTGCTCTAGGATCTTTCCAGGAACTGAAGTCAAGCTGACTGGGTGGTAATTATTTGGGTCCTCTTTTTTTCCCTTTTTGAAGATGGGGACATTAGCCCTCCTCCAGTCAATGGGGACTTCTCCTGTCCTCCAGGACTTCTCAAAGATTATTGCTAATGGTTCGGAAATTACTTCTGCCAGTTCTTTTAATATCCTTGGGTATAATTCTTCTGGCCCTGGAGACTTAAATTCATTTAATGTTTCCAGGTGTTCCTGTAGCAGCTCTCTACCTATTCTATGTTGCAATTCGCATCCTACCTCATCTACTCTTTGTCCCAGCAGATCTCTTTCTTCCTTTTGCTGCGGACATAACTAAATAAACCCTTTTTACTATCTATAATCTCTCTGGCAAGTCTAAGTTCGTTTTGCACTTTAGCTTTTTTTACTACCCCCCTGCATATATTAGCTGTTTGCTTATATTCCTCTTTGGTGCATTTCCCATTTTTCCATTCCTTGTACTTGTTTTTCTTTATAGTTAGCTGAGTTGAAAGTTCTTTAGTAAACCATTGGGGTTTCTTTAGACCTCTCCCATTTTTTCTTCTTGTTGGAACAGTTTTAAATTGTGCCTTTAATATCTCGCTTTTAAGGAACTCCCATCCATCTTGGACTCCCTTCTCTTTCAGTGTGTCGGTCCATGGAATCACAGCCAATAATTCCCTAAGTTTACAAAAATTGGCTTTCTTAAAGGCCAGGATTCTTGTCTGACTATGCTTAGTTTCACCTTTCAACTGTATAACAAATTCCAAGAGGGCATGGTCACTTTTACCTAATGATCCCACCACTTCAATCCCATTTACAAGGTCCTCCTTATTGGTTAAGACCAGATCTAAAATGGTTTTGCCTCTTGTTGCTTCCTCTACCTTCTGGACCATGAAATTGTCAGCAAGGGCAGTCAGGAATTTGTTGGACCTTGCATTCTTAGCTGAGTAGGACTGCCAGCATATATCAGGATAGTTAAAATCTCCCATTAGTACTACATCTCTCCCTTTTGACTGTGTGGCCATCTGCTCAAAGAAGGCATCATCCCACTCCTCCGACTGGCTTGGGGGGGGGTCTATAATATACCCCCACAATGACATCCCTCCTAGTATTTTCACCCCTGATTTTCACCCAAACACTCTCAACGTGGTTCCTCTGCTGTTTATCTTGTATTTCTTCAGCAGTATAAATGTCCTTAATATATAAAGCTACACCTCCTCCTTTCTTACTCAACCTGTTCCTTTGAAACAGGTTATACCCTCCAATGACTACATTCCAATCATACGTCTCATCCCACCATGTTTCAGTGATGCCAATTATGTCATATTTATTTTGCTGTATTAGGAGTTCCAGCTCCAGTTGACGTGGTTTATTAATTGGTGGTTATTGTGTGAAAAGTAGGCACTGTATATCATCCTGCAAGTTCTGAAATCTATATGTGGAACACCGAGAACATATTATGGGGACTGCTAGTTCTAATTGTTCTGTTCTATTGTAAACAGGCCAGTTAAGTTCATTTGTCTAGTAATAAATAAAATTGCCTTCCTCCTCTTCAACACTCATTATGTTTCAATTCATACACAGTGTGGGAACACTGTGATATTAATTGTAGGTTTTATTTTTATTTCTAAAACTGAAATTTCTGGTAATAGTATAGTTAGATTTGAAGAACAGCTTCAAAGGCATCTAGAGGCAAAGGGCATTTAGTTTAATCTGTTCTCAATGGCCACTGAAGCAGATTCTCTAGCATATTTTAAGGCAGTGGATACGTGTGCTTTGACACTGCTTGACTTATAGGCAGCATAACCCCCACTCCACCCTGATGCAACTGACAATTTAAAAATCCTTTTCTCCCTATTTACTGTATATAAATGCATGGGATATTTTACTGCCTGCGCATTAGTTGATCTTTCTGTTCTACAAGATAATCAGAAAACCTTGTATGCTTGTTTGGGAATAACAGAAAATTATTATTTATCTGACCATATTCTCTTTTGAGGGGTTGGTGGAGTGATGTGTGAAGATTGTTGATCAAAGAACAGGGGTGTCTCCTGGGCTGCAGCTACTAGTGATTTATACTGTACAGTCTGTGCAATATGTATTTGCATTGAGTCATCTTCAGGATCTAGGAATTGTTTTGCAGTATAAGGAATCTGCTTTGATCTTGTACAACTACTATAAAGCTGCCTGCGGAGAATTCCAATACTGTACTTCAGTCGTTTCACTCCTGTTGTATTGTTCTGCAACACCCATCCTGAATGAACAGGTACATTGTGTACATTATGTGTCATTATATTAAGTGACTAGAAATGTTGACTTTTGCAGTGAATACAATTGCTAACTCTTTAGACATTTAAGCCTTTCCAGAACTTCCAAAATTGGGCTAAATTCAGTGTTAATGCTAGCTGGGGAACACCCTTTAAAATCACTGAAGTCCAAATAAATTATGATGAACAATTCCTGTTCATTTACTTGGGTTTGATTTATGTAGGACTAATTTTGAATTTATTTGAAGTAAGGGCATGGTTGTAGGAAAAGTGGGTGGTGGGTGGGTGGGATTCTTTGGAGCATCCGTTCCCAGAGAACTGTCCAGTTTTACAGTCACTAGGGAAATGTCATTTGGATTGTTTGGACTCCAGCTCCTAAAATTGTCTAAAAATTCCTCAGGTGGAATTCTGGGAGTTTCACGCCACATACCCACACCTTCAGACCACCTACATTTTCCTCACCTGAAACAGATCTTACCCCTCCCAGATTACATTCTAGCCTGTCTTTTCCTGCCGCAGTGTTTCCTAGGAGGAACCAGCCTCGAGGTTTCCTGGGCATTGTAGTCCTACTGCTGTTTAGACTTTAAGGAGGGTGTATCCCAAAGAACAACAGCACCCAGGAAGCATTGTGACAGCTTCTTCACCATGGAAATGAAGACTGCAACCTTGGAAAACAAGATTCTGCTCCAGGTGAAGAAATATAGCTCTGAAAGTATAGGACTGCGGGCTAGGACTCCCAGAATTCTGTCCAGGGAATTCTTGGAGAATTCTGGGAGCTGGAGTCCAAAAAATCCAGTTTGTCATATCCGTAATGCTCATCAATGTCCTGTGAGCCATGACCTGTTACAGGAACAGGTCCCCCTTTAGAATTTACAAGATAAACCAGTTCCTTTCATTCATTACCACGATCTTCCTAGTGTTTATGTAAGATTATATAATTTGGCCTGTTAACTGACAGGGTGCTAAGTCACATCTTGCTCGTGTGCCTGAGCATATGTCAAATTACACACCTGAGAAGTGCCTTAGAACCCTACCAATTAGGGATGACAACTTATGGAAATGCTATGGGAATATAAACAGGATGGTGGCCATTATGATTCATAACAACTTATTCAACAGTGTATGAGTGAAAAAGAAAAAAAAACCATATGGATCAAAGTAGAGAGGAGAGAAAAGTAAATAGAACTCAAAGCTTTCAGTTCTGAGGAGTTGGGTTTTAATATATATTTAACCTTTACTGGCTGAAATCCTGTTGCTCAATGTAGTAAGTTGCACTAGAGTAGGCCAACTGCATCATTGGGAATCAGGTTTATAAAATTACATTGATTCAAATGGGCTTACTGTAGTTGACACTATGCTAAAGTAGGCCTGTTTGAAACAATGAAACATAAAGAATTGACATACCAAACTGTCACTGATTCAGTCAGTTTACTGTAGTGTGACTTACTATGCTAAAGAAGAGGAATTCAGGCATTGAGTACAAATCGTTAGTAGTTTATTCTGTTCCCAGCATAATTATTTCCACTGATTTCTAGTTAATATTCCAGATGTAACTCAGCAAGCCTTTCCATATGCAGTATTGTGGTATTTGACAAGGCAGGAAGAACTATCTTGAGAAATAAAATAGAATGTGTGCAAATATATATGCTGCTTTCTTAAGGACAGCTATCAGATGGAAGCAAGTAAAGTTTTCTGTCTAATGAGTAGGCAAACGGATGGATGGCCTGTTTGTGGGAAGAGTACTGCAAATGTATTTTCATATTGTGTAGCACATGAGCATCTGATGTCCAGAACAGATTTTTGGGAGAGGGGGGGTTAACAAGGGATGGGAAATCCATCTGCCAGCAATGTTATCCTGTTGTCAAACAGTTGCAACTAGATAAAAGATCCCATAGAAAAGTGCAGTATATAAGTGTACATCTACACATAAACTTAAGATGAGGAAAAGCTAGACCTTTGCCATTTACTAAGGGGTGAGCAAGCATTAATCATCCAGATCTTTTGCTTTTCAGCTGCTACCTTGGCCAATGGATAAGTTTTCCTAGATCAGAACTAGAGAGTAGTAATTCTATTTAGGTGCCACCACGTGCTGCACACGTGCATTTCTTCCTCCTCCTTACTGCTGCAATAATATCCTCTACAACAAAACATATGGTATGGTTTCGCTTAATTTAGTTTCAAAGCCTAACAAAATTAAACCCTAATGACATGTATATTTGTCTGGTGCAAAAAAGACATCAGGATGGATGCCAGGCAAAGCCTCTTGCAGAGAAAGAGAATTTCAAGGCTAGGCTTGCTATTGCTATAAATGCCCTCTTTCCATAATGCAAGTAATTGAAAAAAGACATTCATGTTAAGCAGTTTGTAAGTTTATGGATGATCCCTACAACATGCATACATTGCAGTTAGAACAAAGCCACATCAAGGCAACTGCAACAATTTGTGTTGTGACCAGCTTGACTAAAAGCTTGGTTATCACTGGTGTACAACACACATGATATTTCTCCAGCTTGTATTTATGATTATTATTCCATTTTGATTATTTGTCCAGTATTCTCTCGTACAATATAATGTTCGTAATTAAATACTTAGCTTAAGAAATTTTTCTTGCCAACAGAAAAGTAAGGGAAAGTGATGTTTCAGTGATTTATAGTTCTTGAAATAACTGTTAAAAGGCTACAGTTGTTGAGGTAAAATAATACACCACAATTTCATACCACTGGAACATATTTTTCTTTTTCATGTT